>OY757318.1:18052754-19354905 GCA_963583905.1 Stenurella melanura | reverse complement strand
AATTCGCGGAGATGCGGTCCCTAGCAACGGTAATTTTTTCGTTTTTTGTAATTCAAAATGTATTTGTTAATAAAAAAGTTTTGGTACATTCCAAGATAAAGATTCGAGGGTTGTTATTTATGTATTTTTTACCTATGTTTAACAATGTTTAAAAGGATTTCAGATTCGAGGGTGTTTTAGGTCTAATTCTAATATCTTCTAATATCTTTGTCAATACAAAGAGCCTTTATACAAATGATATTTTAACTTGATTTGTGGGCACTACATGATAACTGAATAGTTTTTTAGATTATATTAATTCATTACATTCGAATAGTAAATTTACCATGGAAACAGATGATAATGTGGTTTTTACGAAGTCAATTGAAACTGGTCAGTGTTAAAGCACAGGATCGTGCGCACTTAACTTGATATTTTGTCCTATGTATTTAACAATGGTATCGAGAATCGAATAGTAGTTGGAACTGTGCAGGCGAGTCCAAAACTGGCAATGTAATCAGCCTGAATGAACCATCTACGATTGCACTGGTTTAAAGATAATAAAACGGACAGGTCCACTAGCGTAAAAAAAACCTTGTAAATCGTTTCTCAAGAGTCAACTTGGACTTGTGAGATGTGTTGTCATTGGCCTGCGTTTGAGGACGGGTGGCGACGATTGGCTGGTACCCGGGCATTCCTCAGTCCGATTGGTCGGTCGGTGTTTGAGTTATATCAGTCATTAGTCAACGTGGACTCGATATTTCTCCAGTGCAGTGCGAGAAATGATTTTCAGAACAGCTTTATACCAAATATTCCGCCTAATTCGGTAATTGTATTAGATAATGCTTCCTATCACTCGCGAATATTAAATAAAATACCAAACACCAGTACAAGGAAGACATTTTAAAATTAATAAGAGAAAAAAATATGGAAATTCCTGTAAAAGTTCCAATAAAACGCGAATTACTGAAATGAATAAAAGAACAGAATTTCAAAAGGGAATATGTTATTGATAACTTATCCAATATACACGGTTATACACTTTTGCGGTTACCTCCGTACTGTGCATATTTAATCCTATCGAGATGGTTTGAGCAAAAAAATCGTTTGTGAAAATGTAATGACTCTCCAACGTTAAGCGCGGTAGTAGTTGATCATATAAGAGAAGTAATAAATGACTTCGACAATACTGATTTATGGAAAAATTGCGTTAACCATGTAATTGAAAAAGAAAATCAATATCCAGCACTACCCCCCATTTCGCCGATTATAATTCAACCGGATAATGATCCCTCTTCAGAAAGTGAAGATTCGGACGCGTCAACTTTTAGCATTTAACTTTTTAATATACATTTTCAGAACAAAATATTTAGCTGTTATATTAGGTATGAAGTTTACTTTTTTATTGCTACTTTTCTTGAAATATATTTTATTTAGTTGACAAGAAGTTTTAATTTAAGTTACTTAAGACATATTTTAATTTTGTTCTTATTTATGTTTTATCTATACAAGTATTTATTTTTGTTGTACTAATTCTTTGCTTTGGTTAAGAAACTTACATTTTTATTTTTATTTTTATTTTAGAAGAAACTTAAATTTTATTTTTACTATTTAACATCCTTGCCCCTCGCCAATCTAACCTGTCTCATTCCCTCATACCGGCAAGGATATGTTCATACCTTCTCGTTGTTCCTTGCTGATAATAACATATTTCAATGTAGAATGGGATAACTTTAAAACTAAACCCAATAAATTTAAATATTTAGACTTTATATCTAAAACTGATATAATACTTCAAAAATGTGTCATTGGATAAATGAACAAAAATAGCCTATCTAATAAACAAAAGATAATAAAAATTAATGCAATTTTCAAAAAATTATAACATTTTCTTATGACAAGTATGTCTATTTACCTCCGCCCATGTACAATAAAGAGTTTCCGACCGTTTTTGCCGGCTTTTAGTTTTTATACGATTTCAATTGTGCTCGTATAGACTTTAATAACTATTTTTTTTAGATTTATCAATAAATAGAGTTAACAACACGCACCAATTCACCATTTACCGCAAACCTTCACATACTGATACCACGATAAATTATATTTCATCACATCCTAGACAGCATAAGCATGCAGTTTACCATAATATGTTACGTAGGTTATTAAATATTCAATTATCAGATCAACATTTTAATAAGCATTTAAACTTAATTAGGCAAATCTTGATTAGCAGTGACTGTCAAGCCTCTTTTATGGATATCTTATTACACACAAAAAACGGTACCATAACGCTGTAAATGCAGTATATCCAACCTGTGAAGATCGCGATATTTCAAAATCTAAATTTAGGTCACTAACATTCATTGGCGACCCATCGCAAAAAAATAGTAAAAAGTTTAAAAAAAAGCAAGGCTGAATGAATATAGCTTATACAATTAATAATAAGTGCTTTAATTTCTACAAATAAAAAAGACGAGTTGCCGGAAGTGTGTAAACTAACTTGAACCCTAAGATATTTGTTGGACAAACTGGTAGAAAATTTAAGAAATGCATGGTTGAACATAAAAAAATCTCTTTTGAATAATAAAAACAATTTTTATTTTTCAAATCAAATAAAAAATAATCATTTAGCGACAATTTTGATGTCCTTCACACATCTAGTAAGGGATCAAAGTTGACATTACTTGCGAGCTTAGAAATTAATAGGAGTAACGAACTCTAATGTTTTACTTTAAAGACATAAGTAATTCTCCACATTGTAAATCTATTTTAATTCCTTTTCTTATTAAAAGTTTGTAGAATTTTAGGTTATCAATAATTACATTCATGTGTAAAATAGTTCTCTAAAATTTCATGTATTTAGGGTCCAATAGGTTCAATTTGTAAGACAAGTTGTGTAGTAGTGCACTCGCCTGAAGAAGCTAATGTTTTGGCGAAACAATCGTTATGTTGGCGTAATATTTTGTGAAACTGTAAAAAGAGTTTAGTGTTTTCATTTCATTATGTAGAAATTATATGAATTTTTACCAAGTAACGGTCGAGTCTATCATCTATTAGAAATTTATAAAAATTTAAATGTTTATTTAATAATAGGAAAGGTAACTATAATTAAAGTAAACTTTTCTCTAAACAGCTGTTTGCGCAAATGGAATTTTGTTCTTCTAGGGCACCGATTTGCAATTTGGTTGTACAAACATCTATGGAACAAATCGACAGTCATCTATCGACAACATTATTGCTGATCTTTTAATTCTTCTTTTTTGCTGTCCTCTTTTGTTACAATTTTTTGCCTAATTCTAGTTTATTCTATGTCCGTTCTTCCGGATGAAGATAGGCTAAGAACATTACCGTTGAAATGTAGCCAGCAAAAAAGTAACATTGACGTGTTGTAGAATTTGTTATACAAATACTGTATATCCAACTTACAGAGTTTATTCTAGTTAAAAAACTAAATAGGGGACATCAATACCTATCAGCCTCTGGAGACAGATACCACAAATATCAAGACGCTTGAACCTAACGCTCGAATACCGACACTCAACGCGCATTTCGCTAACCACGTTAGCATCGTCTGGAGATAATTATAACTACGTTTCCAAAGACAGCGTCACACCTAATATTTCAGCCCCTCCTGGAATACCTCTCAAATTAACTACCATGTATGTTATATGATTATTTGTCCTCTTCGAGATAGGTACTTAAGTTTTTAATTTTTTTCAATAGCTCCTACCTTTATCGGTAATTTGTTTTATTATTATTATTAATACTATACTCTTCGCAAATACGAAGACGAAAAGTATATTGCATTTGTTCGTCCAAAATGTACGTCCATCTGTATATTTGTCCGTCCGCCCGTCAAGTTTTTTATAAACACGAGAACTTAAGAAACAAAAGTCCGATTGTATTGAAATTTGGACGGTAAATTAGTGTTAGCTAGAGGAAGAGCTCTATTTTTTAACAGAATCAATGTATAAATAAAAGAGTTATTAATTATTTGAATTTCTTTGTTTTGAAATTAAACAAAGACTGTCTAAGACTAACTAACATTAGTTACAAAAGAAACTGCGAAGCGAACTCCCAGAGAATGTGCAAGAATTATATAAAATGTCCACTAAATCAGCGAAGTTATTTTTTATTTTATTTTAGGGCTATTCATTGATAAGTAAGTTATTAAAAAAATTGTAGTTTTTTTAGTAAAAGTGGATATTAAAGCCAAAATAATAATATGTGACATCTCCAAAATCCTTTCAAATTTCGATGATGATTTCCTTTAAAGAACGATTTACCGACTCTGGCTGGTACATCAAAAAAAATCTACGCACAATAGGCTTTCAGAAACAAAAAATAAAATATCCACTTAATTGGAAAAAATAGAAAAAATAAGAAACTATGCCTACTCCTCGCCGATTTACTGCACTTTTTATATAATTTTTGCACATTCTATAGGATACTTTTCGCAGTTTTTTTTGTAAATGCTATTAGTATTAGATATTTTTTGTTTAATTACAAGATATAAAAAATATATTTTTTTAAATTTAAACAATTAATAACTTTTTTATTTATTGATCGATTTTGTTCCAAAACGATAGGCTTCTTTTCCTAGTTAGCACTGACTTACTGTCCAAGTTTCAATACTAGTTATTGTGCTTCTAAGAAACGTGACGGACGGACGGACAGGCAGGCAGGCAGACAGACAGACAGGCAGACAGACGGACGGACATTTTAAAAGTTGTTCAGAATGCGATCACCAACACAGTGATATAAATTTGTTTTCTCTACGAGTGATATTACCGGTTTTAGAAATGTGCCGATCTAATGCAATATACTCTTCGTTTTGTATTTGTTAAGAGTATAATAAGTTACTCACAATGCAAGGAAAAAAAGATGAAATTTCAAAGTGATTTCAACATTTACTACATACAAGTATAGCAGATATACCAGTCAGGCTTATAAACTGTTTCTTAAATAAAAGTGTCGCAGAAATTTGACGAAAATCATGACAAGTCAAAAATTATTATTCTCTGTAGTAATAACCTACTTATCGATGACTTATTAAGATGAAAAAAAAGTTAAAAATGTAGTGTGGTAGGAGCTACTGAAAAATTCGGAACATAAATATTGATGCCCTTTATTTATTTTTTATTTCTAACGTCTACTATCAGGTCGTCTTTCTATATAGAGAAAAGAGAAGTTACCTACTAAACATAAATGTACATGTATATCGCTCTTTTTATTAAAATTAATGAAATACAAACATTTCTACAGCCACTATACATACACATTGATAATCTTTAGCAATATCTGGATTACTTTGTCTAAACTACACATTTCTGTTTTATTAAGTGAGAAAAACATCTAAATAAAAACATTAGTCAACCAAAAAAACTAATTACAAATTAGAAACTGTATAGTATATTATTATGCATATTGCATATATTTTTTTAAATTTTTAATGGTATTAGTGTGCAAATTGTACACGGACTAATGGGGGTTTCTGACGTGTTACTCACCAAAATTCTCCAATTCTTCAAATAACCATATATTTAAAAAGTTCGCGGTACAAATTGAGGAGCACATTTCTTAATTAAAAATGAAACAAAAAAAATCCTATGAAATCGAAGAGATGTCAGAAAGTGGACATTTTTCTTTCAATGTAGCCAGTTTGATGATTCTTCGTGATCATCAACTTTTATTTTTTTTCCAAATTGATTCATTAATTATAGCAACATGTGGGAAGTGGACTTTAAGCTCTTAATAAGAAATAATTTTGTTTTATTATTTATAGTATTAAATTTTGAGTTTTGGTATGTTAAGGAGTTTATAATTTTTTTTTCAACATGGAAAGTCGTATTACCCCGATTTCAATGGAACTGTTTATTTCGTGCTGTTTCTCATTGTTTATATAATAATGGCGAACGTCATCGTGAAGATTGTATACAAGTCGTTGAAAGAAAGAAGTAGTTCATTTAAAAGTGCTTATACAGTATGTTTCAAGTTGAGGGAGTGATTCCATTCCCAATTTTTTTTACAATAAATAGTGTCCTACACCGCTTCGTTAATTAAAAACAGGATGTTAGACTTTAACCGGAGAAATCGATTTTTTAATATGCATGGCACTTATCGGTATCAAATTTCACCACGACTATGCTATACTAGCACCAGATATAGTGGAGCGGGATATGGGTTGAAATCGTCCAAACAATTTTTTCGGAGTAGAAAGATATGGGACCTAGACCATCTGATAAAGACATAAATAATGTATTATATTCCCGGTTGACGACCTTTTCCTTTAGTCGAGACCAAATTTGTGAGCATTTAATTTCAGAGATCACAATTTTTTCTATAACGCGTGTCTACAAGTAAAAACACATATTACTCGGAAACTGCTACACTTAGGGTGAATGATTCTAGCTTTGATTGATAGAGTTTATTCTATATAATACCTGTACTTTAGAAAAGTGTCGTAATTCGTCTTTTTACATTTTGAAAAAACGAAATATATTTTGCAGTAGTTGATTAAAATGCTCATGTACTGCTTTCATACAGGCATAACTTTTTATTTCACGATATTGAACCATTTTCGTCTAATTTTATGGCATATTGTGTATGATAACAAATTTTTAAATTAATTTAATTAAATTGGTCATTAAAATCGGCCAATTATTGGAAAAGAAATGAAACCAAACATTTCCGCCAAAACATAAAAGTTACTGTTTCTTCTAAATATCTTTCTGAATTTTTTGCAAGAAAAATCAAATCAATTGTCCCTGTACTTTTAATTTTAAAAGTAAAATGCCAAAATGACTTGATTAATGCGACACGCGCGTGTTCAAATAGCTATATATAGTTTTATTTGCGAAACGCGACAGTATGTTATATGACAGAAAATGTCTCTTAAACATCAGGGAATAGGTTGGTATAAAGAAACTTGAAATCGATATCGTGAAATAGAAAGTTTAGCCTGTGTGAAAGCATTTTAATCAATTGTTGCAAAATATATTTCGTTTTTTCAAAATGTAAAAAGATGAATTATGACACTTTTCTAATGTAGAGTTATTATATGGAATAAACTCTAATAATTAAAGCTAGAATCATTCACTTAAGTGCAGCAGTTTCCGAGTAACACGTGTTTTTACTTGTAGGCGCGCGGCATAAAAAAATGTGATCTCTGATATTAAAATGCTCACAAGTTTGGTCTCGACCAAGGGAAGAGGTCGTCAACCGAGAATATAATACATTATTTATTTCTTTATCAGCTGGTTTAGGTCCCATATCTTTCTACCTCGAAAAGAATTTCTCCTTAAGTACTAACAGTTAGAAACACATGGAGCAAGAACCTAACCTGCCTTAATACCTGGAGTAAAGGAAACATCAACTCTCAAATAGACCATATCCTAGTGGATAGAAAAATAAGGGACAGGGTCAAAAATATTAAGGCAAAACAAGCAACAAACGTCAAAACAGATCACAAAATATTATATGGAACACTAGTAATAAAGAAACAAGAAGAAAAAAAGAAAAAAAAGATACAGCAAAACAGCAAATGACACATGGAACATCTCACTGCTACAAAACAAAGGAATAAAAAAGAAATACCAGGAGGAGATAGAAAAACAGTTAACAGGAAAGGAACTAAATTGGTCAACAATGGGTTTAAAAATCAAAATAGCGGCGAGGAAAACGTTGAAAAGGAACAAATCCGCTATGAGCCCAACAAGAAAAGACACCAAAAGAAATTACGAAAAACTAAAGAAAATAAAGGCCACAGGAAAACAATATACACCAAACATAGACAAAAAGATAATAGAAGCGAGGAAACAAAGAAGAGACACAGAGAGGAGGCACGAACAAAAAAAAAATGCAGGGAATTCTTCGAAAACATAGAATCTACTCCAGCAGGACGGGATTCTGCTCCACTAATATTGATGAATTACAGCCACATGGAAAATTTCAGAATTTTGTATTTTACCGTTCTAGACATATCAAGAAATCGCTTTCTTCTGATAATTTGAACATCCTGTATCTCGTTAATGAAACACATTTTATTCTGTAAGATTGTAGACCTAATTTTGGGTAGAGAGTCCACTTCAAAAGGTGTCTGAGATAATCGTGAAAACGCCCTGTTGATGTGCTGCATTAAACTGTATCGTTCGAGCTCGAGAAAGCGCACTTATGGAATGTCCGAATGCCTGGCACCGTCTATGACCATTAGAGCACCCCAGAAGAAATTTCAACATTGTCTGTATGGAAATATTTTGCATATTTTCATCAATTATAAATGATTTGGCACCTCCTGAAATTTGATGAGCACCCCCGCAATTTATTTCTGGCTACAGGCCTGTCCGGAGGCATTCTATCAATTACACAGGCGCGCAAAAAAAGTGGTATGTTTCTGGGACTCCATTGGGCAAACCCTATGTATTTCAATGCGCTGAATACGAATCCTGTGTCTCATTAGCTCCATCACCCACTAATTTTTAGTAAATCGTGAAAATAACTTAACAACATTTTTTAGGTTATTTTCGCGATTTAGTAATCGAATTCTGAATAACTTTCAAAATATCCGTTCGTCTCTGTCTGTCTGTCCGTCATGTTCCTTGTAAACAAGAAACTGAAGAAATAAAAGTCCGATTGTATTGAAATTTGAACAGTAGTGTTGTCTAGAGGAAAATTCCTATTATTTTTTAACAAGATCCATCGGTAAATGAGAAAGTTATTAATTATTTTAATTTTTTTAAATCTTAGTTTTTTATTTTGTAATACAATGAAAACAAAAAAAATGTCTAAAACTAACACTATTTACAAAGAAACTGCGAAGAGTATCCCATAGAATGTGCAACAATCATACAAAAAGTTCAATAAATCGTCGATGAGTATGTTTACTATAGTTTTAATTACTTAAATATACAGTGATGTCCATAAGTAACAGATAAATTCATTATCTATGTAATTTATAATTTATGAGTAAAATCCTAAGACACGTCATTTTTAATTCTAAAATGACATTTTTTGAGCATAATTTTATACCTCCCCCTTCAACCCCCTTGGAGTGACAGCTACCCCTTTTAAATTTTTTAATGGAGTGAGGGTGCGTGTGATAACTCATTTGAAAGGGCTTTTAATTCTCTATCCAGCAATATAAGGTTTTTTGAATTTTGTATATTCTTCGTCAAGAAAATTTAATTTGAAAATTTCAAAATGTACTTGAAGCATATCCTAATCTATTTATGTATATGTACCAAATATCTGTCAAATCTGACTGTTCTAATTAATTTTGTCATGTCATTCAATTTAAATGTTTACAATACCGAACAAAAAGAAAGAAGTAAGAAGGGTTTCTTTTTACATATCAGAAAAAATAGGTGGATCGTAGACGCGGTGAAATTGAGTGGCCTGCCCGTTCTCCCGATTTGACCCCGCTTGACTGTTTTAATGGGGTTACTTGAAATCGAAAGTCTACTTCAACAGACCAAATAACATCGATGATTTAAAAGACAGAATATGGCAAAAAAATAATCAAATCACCCCGCGCCTATATTCTCGACTAAAGATGACGGTGTCGAATGATTAGGGGTCGAGCTTGTGCTCTTTGTCCCATTCATCACTATAGACCTGGACCGGCCTCGTAAGGGGTGGGCCTGCTTTTTGCCAACCTGGTCCTGGCTGTCCCTGTCCTGGGTCGTTTGTTCTGGTGCTCTTCTGTCTTGGTCTTCTTTATTCGCTGGCATGTCTGGTCCCGGGAGCGTATTTCGTCACTAGTGAGAGGGAACTTCTGTTGCTGAGCCCTCTCGGAGTTTGGAGGGGTTTGGGGGGTGTTCACTGGTCGGAAGCCCAGGGTGCCATTTGGCATCATGTATTCCGATTTCGTCAGAAGTAAAAGTGGACATGTTTTAGGATTTTACTCATAAATTGTAAATTACGTAGATAATGAATTTCTCCGTTATAGTTCTCTTCATATACTTAAGGCACATAAAAAGTGTCGGCGTCTTTGACTTTGTGGTAAAGATCAAATACCCAGACATTTTTTATTTGCTTTAAATATATGAAGTGAACTATACTTCTGGACCTCATTGTATATTCTTCAATATTTCAGTAGGTATTTTACAATATTAAACTTTTTATAACTAATGCTTTTTAAAATTAGGAAATCAGAAGGCATGGGAATTGTAAATTTTATATTTATGTGAATTTTGGTATAAACTATGTTTTGTTGCGATTTTAGAGCAAAACGTTACATTTTATAATTAAGCGTACTAAAACTAAATCGAACACTAAGTGTTCCTGGCGCATTCGCCAAATTTAGAAATGTGTTGTCTAACAATTTTGTTTCCAAATTTGCTCACTTTACACTAGCTTGATAAAACTATAATGTAACCACCGCCGAGCTACGCTCCACAGTTTTTACAAAATGTGTCATAGAAATGAACGAACATAAAAACATGAGAGTCAAATTAGAACCTCCTCCTTTTTACTTTCGAGAGATACTAGGAGTGGAAAAATTATTGCCATTTTCCAAAAATTCTACTTTTTGACCAATTTTAACTTTATATTACTCCCAAATACTGAACGAGGCTTAGAAATAATGTCTATTAAATCAATTGACCAATCTTGTTTAAATTCGATAAAATTCCTAAAAATTAAGGGTTTACTGATGCCAATAAATCGAAAATCGATTTTCTTGATACCGTCTCCAACGATTTTGCTCAAATTTTGTATTTTAGTAAATGGCCAATCTATAAATATGCTATTATTGGTTAACTTTTCACTGAAAATTTATATACCTAAAGGTAGTTTACTGATGAACAAAGAATTCAGTCACACGACAGAGTTCGACGTGGCCGTACCACTTATACTCTTCGCAGATACAAAACAAAGAGTTTTTTTATTTTTTGTTTTGTAATTGAACAAAAAATAATATTATTTACAAAAAAACCTGCGAGGAGTATCCTATAGAATGTGCAACAGTTATGTAAAAAAGTGCAGTAAATCGCCGCAGAGTATAATAAATCACATATCTGTACACGACACCACTGCACTGTTGAGTTGTAACTGTATTTTGGGTTGCCTGCTTCCAAGTACTATACCAAAGATTAATTCTCTAATCTTTGACTATATAATAATCAGTTAAAACCTGGATATGCCTAGTATTTATTGCACACTTGCACAGTGTTTTGTTGCATCTTTTTTTACAGAGGCGCGAATGCTAAACCACGAGATAATGAGGGATGAATGGATGAATGATGATGGTGACGAATGAGTGTGGATGACTCTCTGAAGTGAACCTCCCTCTCGAGGCATACCTCGCAAAGTCTGTATCTGCGTTCGTGCTGCGTTCATTGCGAGAAACTTCCAGCGTATAATATGCTCGCAGGCGAGCAACACATACCTTAGGCGAGGGGCTCGATCGAGGCAGGTACAGACTATACAAAACATGCCTCGCGAGGTAGCCTCAGAGTGTATGCATGTTATCAATTAGCGGATAAATGTGATAAAATAATAATAATAATAATAAACGACTTTATTCAAAGAGTGTAGCTGTACATTTACAAGTACATTACAAATAGCAATTTACAAGGCGAAGTTTAGCCATGTGGCTATTCTTAAACTTAACCTTATAAATCACTTACCTAACTAATTACGTTAAAAATAAAACATTAAAATACAAAAATACAATACAATATTACAATAATCCAATGTAGTAGGGAGACGGTATACACTTTATAAAATATATTTATAGAAATACTAAAAAATTAAATACTCAAAATAATCAATCATAAACACAGTGCAAAATGGTGCCCAAGAATATATTCTAGTTTTTGTTGGAATTAATGAACCAGGCTTTGATTTTTTTACGGAAAATATTAACTGTCGATAGATTTTTATATATGGGATCAATAGAGTTATATATTGCTGCGGATGTGTAAGAAAAGCTACGTTGGAAGAGGGCTGTACGATGTTGTGGCACTGTTAGCACGTACCACGTACCGATGTCTGATGTTTACAGTATGTACTGACGATCTGAAAATTAACTTGTCTCTTAAGTACATTGGAATAGAATATTTTATTAAAGAAAATAAGAAAATTGCATAGTGAAATTTAACGAGTTGTTCCATTTTTAACCAACGCAACTCAACATATTTGCTTGAAACATGATCAAATTTTCTTAAGTTGTAAATAAAACGACAACAACAGTTTTGCAAAACTTGTAGTCGATTTTTTGTAGCTTGATTCAGGCAGTAAAAATACATAAAATTGCAATAATTGATTACAGGCATGACTAAAGTTTCACAAAGTTTTTTACGTTGTTTAAAGTTCAAGATAACAGTGCGTTGTACGAACATGTAGAGATGAAGAGAGGTTAAGTCACAAAGCAAACCTGTGGATTGAATAGAACAATTTTTATTTGTATAGTAACGTATTCAAGATTACATCAACAGTATAAGTATAAAAACTGGCAATGGGGATCGACTAGGCAAACAAAAAGGGGCCCTTTGAAAAATACTGATCTTCGAACATTTGAATGTTAAAGTGGAAGACATTTGAGAACCACTGCTATTCTGGATCAATGAACGTTTAGTTTCGACTCATAAAAAAAATTAAAGGTTACCCACCGACTTGTGTCCTTGCCGGCGCGCGGTCTCAAAACAAGAAGAGCGACACTTTGATGTGACCGCTCGAACCGAACTTTTTGTGCCAGTTATGGAAATGTAAAAATTCGTTATCTCTTTCTTCAAAACGCAAGCACAGGATGACCGCAGGTGTTTAAACAGAGGATTTGTTTGTGATTTTTAATTTGAAACAAAATTATAGGAGGTTATGATTTATTAAATTTAAATATGATTTATTAACAGCATAAATAAGTGTTCTGTGTCAAAACTTAAAAAAATGGGTAATTATTTCACGAAATTGGAAAACGAACAGTTAGACGTCCGAGATACGATAATAGAAAATAGTTATGTATATTTTAATTTAAGAAAAATCTGATTTTTTTAACGAATTGCGCACATAATTTTTTCCAATCGGGTATTGAAAACTATAAATTCAGTCTTTGGTCTCTATGGAAATCAATGTAAACAATAATAAACAGATCAGAACAAGACAGCGTGTAAGAATAATAATAACGATAATACCTTTATTGCCCAACAGGAAACACCCAATAACAGAACAATTCTTTTGAATTTGTCACAAAAATTCTTCGAAATGACCTCCATTTCTATCAATACACATTTCGGCACGTCAAACTAAGGACATACGCACTCCGTTCAACACATTTGGTAAATTACCACACGAAACTATCAACTAACGTTGTCAATAAAGAAAGAAAAGGAAACACTTGGTCCAGAATCCAAAAAGCAACATAAAAAGAACGAGAAGTAGGTAGTGTCTGTTGTCTGTACGTAATAAAGTACTTAACGACTTGAACGGTAAATCAATAAAATAAATCTTAAGTGACAAAAAGAATAAAAGCAACATACAAAGACAACAAACGGGTAGCCCGTGTGTATGTTCTTAGCCAAGTAACGACATAGACTAAAATATTGCTTTAGAATATCATAAGACGGGGCGGAAATACAGCCTAGCTCAATATACAAGCAGTTCTGAAACAATATCATTAAAAAAAATTGAAATAAAAAAAAATCTCCAAAACTATAGGCCTTAGACCCAATGTAGCATAAGGTTTTCTGTTTGTCTAGTCGTTCCCCACCACCAGCTTTTTTTTTAATGACATGAAACTAATTACATCCGTTATATTTTTATATATTTATTTATGTTAACGTTCTGGCGGAATTTAGCTGTTGCTATTCCACTACTCAACCAGGACACGCACACATAGACATCAACACAACAACCGTAATATAATTGACTAGTCTTTTTACAAATTAAGTTTTAGGTGGCACCTGCGATGCAAAGAAATGTTTCGATCCGAGGAACCTTGAAAACAGGTACATGTGACAGAACTTTGCATTCTAAATAACTTTTATGGTACGAACAATTTTCGAAAAATTACCGGTTTTCGAGATATTTGAATTTTGCTATCCACTACCATTTACCTTGACCCTAGTAAAAGAACCCTTCTTCGTTATTGCCTCGAGTGGGCAGGGATCCTCATTTCCCTGAAGGGGTACTGTCTCTCAAGTTAAGTCTTAAGAGATCTCCTACCCTCTACGCGTAATGTTAATATTACTTTTTATTACATACAGGGTGTAATCAGTTTCATGTTTCAAAAACTGGTAATAGGGACCGACTAGACAAACAAAAAACCTTTATGACTTTTTCCTCTAGGGGCACTTTGAAAAACACTGATCTAGGTTAACATATTTAATATTATGGTAGACAACTATTGAGAACCACTGATTTTCTTGGTCGATGGACTTGTACTTCCCAATTATACAACTTTTAAATTGTCACGCGGTGTCAAAGGATCATCGACCGCCTTTGATGTACCGCCTCAACTGAACTGAGGCACGTATAAAGAGGTAAATAATTCGTTCTCTCTTCGTGCACAATTGCAAGCAAATAATGGCCATAGAGGTTTAAACAGAGCATTTCTTTACATGTGTGTTTTTTAATTTGGAACAAAATATTGGATTGTTTATAATTTAGAAAATTTAAATGTGGTTTATTAACATTTGTAACATAAATTAGTGTCCTTGGTTAAAACCTTACTACCTACCTACATGATTCAAAATCTCTGCATCTGTATCAATACACAGTTCGGTACGTCGAATTAAGTACATACGCACTTTGTTCAACACTATACAATCAACTAACGTTGTCAATAAAGAAAAATAAAATAAAAACTTGGTACAAAAGCCAAAAAGGAATACAAAAAGAACGAACAAGTAAGTTGTGCCTGTACGTAATCAAGAATTGGACAACTTGAACGGTAAGTCAATAAAATAAATCTTAACTATAAATACACAATGACGCGAATTTCAAAAATAACAAAAACAACGAAGGGCGGGTTGGACGTGTGTACATAACGAAACACCGACATGACAATAACTAAAATATTGCACAAGGGAGAGTTAGAGCCGTATGCATAGTCGTTCTGTTCTTTCGCCAGCGAATCACCCAGCGAGTCGCTGGCGAAAGAACAGAGCATAATTTGCATTACATAATAATAATTGCATATTCTCGTAAACAACTTAAATTTGATTAATTCTTACTTGAACGTAAACAGATAATATCTCTGGGAGATGCTACTGACCATCAATGGAATTTTCATCTGGCGAACGGCGAAAGTTCAGCGAGTCGCTGGCGAACGACTGTGCATACGGCTGTTAGAGTATAGTTTTCTTCAGATCAGATCTAGATCTAAACCTACCTCAATATTCCAGCAGTTCTCAAAAAAATTTATTGAAAATTTGCGAAATTTTTGTTTATTTTTTTGCTCCAAAACTATGAGCTTTAGACCCCATGTTATATACAGTTTTTTAATGTTTCTTGTCGTTCCCTACCACCATTATTTTTTAATGACATGAAACTAATTACACCCTGTATATGATAAGTCATTGTACGTTGCTGGAATTGTTTTTTTGGGCAGAGGCTTTATTACTTTAGTTAGTTTTCCTATAGTTGTAAGGAATGGTTCATTATTATACTCTTCGCAAATACCAAACGAAGAGCATATTGTATTTGATCGGCACATTTCTAAAACCAGTAATATCGCTCGTAGAGAAAAAATATTCATATCACTGTGTTGGTGATCGAATTCTGAACAACTCTCAATATGTCCGTCTGTCTGTCGGTCTGTTATATCGCAAATTACGTTATTTAGGAATAGTCACAAAACTTTCAGCAAATTTAATTCACATATCAATAAATATTCTGGCAAAATAGGAACTCCATTTAGCGTACCGTTTCCGAGATTTATTCGCTCAAAATTCGCAGTTTTTGACATTTAATGTACGCCATGCGAGATAAATTAATGTCGTGACACAATTTTCCTTCTTACAACTGATCCTTATTTAAGAATGATCTCAAAAATGAGGCAAACTTAAATTAATTCCTGACAAAGCACGTGTACAAATATCGAGATGATTCACCGTCTAATAACGTAATGGCAGCTACCCGAAAATTATTGATATTATGGAATGTGGACATGAGTAGTAGACGTGGCAACGTCGCACTATTTCTAATACTTGGCGCTGATATTCGAAAATACTTTGGGTTTATTTTAAATACAGTATCATATAAGAAAGTAGAAGATTTACAAATTTTCATTCCGATTTTATTTATTGTATGTATAATAATATATTTTTCCATTAATTTATTAAAAGAGGTAAAAATATTTTTTTAAATTTGTCAAAAATAATATACTCTTAATATGTAGAATAATGAATGAATATAGCATAATATATTTTGATGAATGAATACATTTTTTTATTGAATTGAGAAGTAAGAATACTTTATTATTTAATTATTATATGATGTTGTAATCAGTAATTTTTTTTATTTAAATATTATCTGCCAGGAATGATTTTGTATCTTTATTTTTACGTTATGAGAAACTCCTTCTCGACCCGATTCAAACTGGAGCAAACTCCCCATTCAATAGTGAATAGGTACTGAGTGTAATCCGTTTTTATTTTCAGCTACAATCCTTAACACACTTTGTTTTTTTTGTGCTAACCCTTTATATAATGCACTTAATCGTCGCAATTTGACATTCTTAAATTGTTAAATAACCGATCTTCAAATCATTTAAATAATAAAATTTGCATAATACACATTGGTAAAAGTACAGTGTACAAAGATGAGCACTAGAGTCTAGACCTCAAGCCGAAACAAATACTCCCGCATGAAATTGAAATATTTTGTTGGAAGAAAAGCAGGGGAATTAGCAAAATAAAACTCAACATAACTAACCTTACCTAAAGAAATCCCATGAAAGAATGAAATCATTATAGGAAAAGGAAAATATTATTTCTGCCGTCAAATCAAGCCCGAATTTGTGAGAAAATACATTAATCGTTACAAATTATTTAAAAAAAAGTTCAGTGCGTGCAGAAATTGAACCCGGAACCTCTTGCACCCTAAGCGAGAACATTGCTCATATGCCAACCATAACCAAGCACCTGACAATCAACTCTATACCACGGAATAATTAGATTGAAGGGCGGTACGGTACAATAACCAACCAACACTAATGCGCATGCGGGATTATTTGTTTCCGCTTGGACTGTAGGCGCTAGTTCGATCAGCTGGCGTCAGCAACTATATGCGGCGTTGCCAAATTTTTCCCTATTGTCTCTCTCGTGAGGTGCGACATCTGTTAGCGAATCGATAAAGTTGAGAGTTTATCGATTCGCTAACCTCTCCCAATATAACTACCTTAAGTCCTAAAGTCCAATTTCATTGAAATTGGACAGTAAGTTAGTGTTAGCTAGAGGAAGAACCCTAGTGTTTTTGAACAAAATAAGTCAATAAATAAAAAAGTTATTAATAATTTAAATATTGAAAAAAAATATTTTTTTTATGTTTTATAATTAAATAAAAAATGTCTACTAATATTGTTTACAAAAGAAGCAGTGAAGAGTATGCCACAGACTGCAACAGTTATATAAATAGTGCAGTAAATCGACGAAGAGTAATTAGCTTGTTTTTGTAACTACTAGTATGTATGAATCTTATAGTGTGAGTTACCGTGCGTGTTAAAGTTTGGTCTTTGCTCAAAAAGTCTTTATTGGGGGACTAGAAATAAAGATAGGATGAAATCCCGGGGATCCCTTTTGAAAAACTACCCCAAAACCACCCCCAAAAGTACATTTTTTAAGTTTTTGCTAATTTTCTCAGAAACTATTACTTTTGCGGAAAAATATCGAGAGACCTAATTTAAAGAGAATAAAATTTCCTATCGATTGGTGTATAACATGTTTATTTTTAACAAAAAATAAATCCTAAAACAACCCCAAGACTATTGCAAAAATATATTCACTCGATAATTTCCTACTTTAACAATCCACAACAAACAATACGTAAATACTCTGTACAGTCTTGAATATGCGAAATAGCAAAAAGATAAACTCAAAATACAAAATATAGAAAAATAAATCAACAAAATATAGAACTTTACAATACTAAAAACAAGGATAAACATACCTATATATTTTCTACTTTCTAAGAAATTTCTGTTTTTAACAGATCAAACATTCGTAGTCCAGTAAATAAATATCTACCTACTCGTCTTATATTAATTTATAAGTTGGATAAGATGAACATAAAATACAGAAAAATCTAAAATATACCAAAGAATTTACAATATAATAATGAAATCAAGATTTTGAACACACACGTTTGCATAATAAAGTACAGGGAAGTTTCTTTTTTTTACAACTGCATGCTTTAAGACAACCCTTCTTACAGTTGCATTTGATCAAGTCCTCGCAAGCTTTACTTACTTGTGGGATTGATCTCCACTTTGGGATAAGTTTGCCCTCGGGAGATTTCACCCAGTCAAAATCAGAGGGATCTGGAGCATGAATCAGTGGTTCTTTGGCAGAAACCCATATGCTCTTTTGCAGTGTAGCAGTAGGGCATCCTGCGTGGGAGGTAGGGTCTCTGGGTTATTGTTCCGGTGACAAAATATCTACAAGTAAACCATTGTAGGATGGCCAACAGCCGCGGCAGCCGCGCAGAGAGAGAAGAAATATCGTCGCTGTTGAATAGAGACAAGTTTCGTAACTATGAACGTAGTACAGTCGGGGGAAGAAGTTCAAGTAAAAGGTGCTCTCTTATTTACCAACAATTCGGGTATGTCACAGGCCAATTGATATTTTCGATTGAACAACAGTTCTTTGTACACGTAACATTAATGTTTATAAGTAGATACTTCTAATAGGTACCATGTGTTAAATATAAGTTATACACTACGAGCACTTTTCTCAAGACTGTACCGATGTTTACACGAGGAAGGAACATAAGCAAGTGAGCTCCGTAAAGGTGGGGTGGTTTCAACTACTGCGCATCCTAATCTCGTTGGCCATTCTAGGATGGTCGACCTGTATTTTCTGAGCTGGTTCAAACCTTGCGATTCTCCACCATAAATTTTAGCAAAAAAGGTTTCTAGTTCACTGAACAAGGGAGAGTTCATTTCAATAGTTGTGAATGGCATATTCAAAATCTCACACATTGAGGATATTAGTGATTCTCCTCCTCTTTGCATTGCAAGGAATGCGGTCTTTTTTGATCTTTCTCTTATCGACGACGTGAAATTATATCCTGTTAGGGTGGTAAACAAGGGCAAAGTGCGGCTAAGTTTTAACCCCAAAGCGTGTTGAAGGTTCCCGATATTTGATTTTCATTTGTTTTTTCCCGTTGCATAATAAAGGTATATTGAACAATCGTGATTCAGCTGTTGAACATATTCGAAATGGTACATTAAGATAACAATTATATCGGAAGCTACGCTTTTTACGAGAACTGTTTTTGAACCTGTTTTTTGAGCATGAATTACATGTAGGATAATTTTGGTGTCTACTTCTTCGTGGTCACAATTTTCAAACATCTCTGTTCCCGGGCCAAAATGTCGAACAGTATTTTCATGAGTAATGTAGAAATCACACTGGGGTCATAATTTAAGCTTTGAACAAGCATCAGTCGTCAGATATAGAAAAAGATCAACTTTATTCTCTGAGTTCCGGAGAAATTCAGGCCATTTCTTAGGTATTTTCGTCGTAGAGTTGTTTCTGATTCTGGCACTGGTACCGCGATTTGCTCTTGTGTCCGATTTAATAGACATTGAATATATGTACGTCAAGAAACATCTGGTTACATAATCTTCGAAAGTGATCGTGTCTGAAGTGGGATTTAAAAGATGTATCAGAGCACCACCATCGATTACTACAGTATCAAAGTATTGAGGGATTCCGATTTCTGCAGATTCAGCTATATCTGAGTTTTCTGCTTCGCTCAATATACAGCGTAAAATGTCGTATAATATTTAATCTACTACATTTACTGCCGTACGGCTTAGAATTAAAAGCAGTGTTGCCTTGCCGTAAAGCGGGCAAAATTAATTTTAAAAATAACTGAAATAACTCAGAATAATTACTTTTCTTCGAAATAAATAGATGATAAGAAGTTTCGTTCCTAATTTTATTAAATATAGGTAGTATTAGTCTAGCTCGTCACATTTTTTAAATGTTACCCTATATTTACTTCTTTTTTTCTGATTACACAGCCCCACAAATAAAAAAAAAAATTGGAACTGCTACCGAGACAAGTGTATCCCTATGTAATTTTCGACACTGAATCCGAATCCGGGTTAAAAAAAAATCGTACGCCCCCAAAATCAACCCCTAGCGCTAAAAAACACTCCCTAAACATGGTAAAAATTACTTAACGCTCCACGAATAGTCTTAAATCTCAATAAATCGAATTAAATATAAACATTCAAGTAAATAACGCATAAATACAGAGTTAACACTACTTTCCATTAAAAATCACCCCCATGAATGGGTGAAAACTACCCCGCACACAACAGGAAATTAAAAAAAACTGCAGTTATTGCAAAAAAAGCTTACGAAGCCCAGTTATTTTAGAAACAGTACGTAACTGCATTAGTCTCGATGCGATGCTCAAAATCTACCCCCATAGAGTGGCGGACACTGCCCCTATATCGGGGAAAAAATTTTGTCATCATGGTATCTATTTTAATCGATGCTAAAATTGACTAAATATATACAGCACTGTAGTTTGGAGGTGAATACTTGCATTGCACCAAAGTCATTCAGTGACATCCCCATGAGAGGGTGAAAATTACTCCTCACATAACAAAAAATTCAAAAAATAGTTGCAGTATCGTTTAGAAAAGCTCAAAACATCCGCATATTCTTTTTTAAGAAGAATCTTTGACAACGTACTTGAAAAGTACCCATATTATGAAGTAGCAAAAATTTACCCGTAGTCTTAACTCAATTAAATTTATTCTTTCTTCTTGTAATATCTTTTGGATTTGTTTTCGAATGATCTTCTGACCGACTGCCGTTTATGCTTTTCAGACGTCTCTCTTTTTAAGGACCAACAGTAATCTGCCATCATGTGTTCGTCCCATCTTCCTTGGTGCCTTTTTTCCATTTCTGATATATCCTGGTGAAAGCATTAACCCTGCTCTTCACTGTAGTCGCAATTATCTGGGAAATAATCAAGATGGGAATCGAAAAAATGAAGTTTCATGCTCATATTGCACCCTAAAGATTTGAAATTTTTAATCATTTTATCAATTTAAATTTAGGGGTGGTTTCGGCCACTCTATGGGGGTAGTTTTTGAGCATCGCATCGAAACTAATGCAGTTACATACTGTTTCTAAAATAACTGGACATCGTAGCCTTTTTTTCAATCACTGCAGTTTTTTTAAATTTCCTGTTGTGTGAGGGGTAGTTTTCACCCACTCATGGGGATTATTTTCAATGGATAGTAATGTTAACTCTGTATTTATGCGTTATATACTTGAATGTTTATATTTAATTCGATTTATTGAAATTTAAGACTATTCGTGGAGCGTTAAGTCATTTTGACCCGGGAGTGTTTTTTAGCGCTAGGGGTTGATTTTGGGGGTGTACGATTTTTTCTGACCTCGGATTCGGATTCAGCGTCGTAAATTACATAGGGATACAGTTGTCTCGATAGCAGTTCCAAAAAAAAAAATTGTGGGGCTGTGTTATTTATTAATTGATTATAGACAATATATATATATACCAATCGATATTCTCTTTATATTAGAGCTCTTGACATTTTCCCAAAAATCTAATAGTTTTCGAGAAAATTGCGAAAAACTGAAAAATGTACCTTTGGGGGTGGTTTTGGGGTGGTTTTTCAGGGAGGACCCCTGGGCCTTCATCCAATCTTTTTTTCTAACCCCCCAATATACTAATTTCCAGTAAAGGCCAAACTTTAACAGGCATGGTAACTCACAACCCATTTTTATATGGGAATTAATACCTATTATACGCCAATAACCAGTGGCAAAATAAAGTCGATCATTCTTAAGCTGATATTATCATCCCCAATGCTTTATATTTAATTTTATGTACGGCTTTACGAGCGTCTCCTTGTTCTACAGTAGAAGTGCTTGGGTGGTTATCAGAGATGTATTATTTTTATAAAACAATAACAAGATCATTATTAACTGACTGCATGTATTAATTCCTATCACTAGTTGGTTTGATTAATTCATTTTAAATTTTCAAATGCCTTGGCAAATCCGTATTACACTTTGTGTTTTTCCTCCTGCATAATGCTAAGCCGCGTTTGTTTGGAATTTTTATTTATTTCATTAATTTCAAACTGCATGTATGCCCTTTTTCATTTTTATGTTAATTGCAACGGACAAATAGTTTTTTAAAACCAAGTAATTTTTATCGACTTCACTTTGTGTTCGTTTAAAATTATTAAAAGCTTTGCGTTTTAATTTTATCATTTATTTTATCGTGTATGTCATATATGGTCGATAAGGATATTTAATTCTTACTGTTTTTAAGGCACGTGTTTATCAAACACACCAACAATTAGTTACTTGAATATTTTAATACGCCCGTGTCCGCTAATATCACGTATATTGTTTAGAGTGAGAGCATTCGAATTTAATTCAAGATAGACAATATTAGAATCAGACAAATTTTTACAAATTGTAAGTTTATTTACCAATTTTTCAATATTTAGAGAAACGTAATAATAATAAACTATGGTCGGTGAAATCATACATATCCGTAGTACCAGGTTCCCAGACACATGGTTTTTTTAATAATTTATTTGGTACACTATACAACAGGTAAAACCCAATTACAGAATAGGAAATACAATCTAATTTAATCACTTGACTGTGAACAATAACAAGATATAGGTACTATTTACAATTATCATCCATACACCTGAATAAAAATATTGCATTAAACTATTAAACTAATGTAATACGTTTTTAATATACAAAACATAGAGTATAGTAGAAAATGAGGCCAATCATTCTCAAGTGAATGGAAAAGAACCAAAAATAAATTTACATTAGAGGAAGATTCTTTTATCTTTGGGAAATCACAAGTAAATATATCTAAAAGAGTGTGCAAATTACACAGCCACTCACAAAAATATACTAATGAATAGAACACCATATTCCGATATATTTTGTATCGTTGAATTCGAATTCATAAATTCAACAAGAAGGTCTAAATTCGACTATAATATGGTTTTTGCAAGTGAAAGTGACATAGCTACCTGAAAAGTCTTCGTAGCAGGAGGGAGTGTATTTTTGACACGTGGTTTAACCCGCTGTATTCAAATCTGAGGCCAGAATTCCATTGATCACACAGAAAAAAAAATTGTACTGCAAAAACTCGAGAAAAAATCGGAAACTCGGCATATTGGCAGCAGTGATAGTGATACTGTAGATGAACCTAGTATCGTTTGGTCTGATGGACACGACAAGGATTGTATATAATTTAGGCCGGAGCCGTGTCGCCGCTACGATACTGATCAACTCTACTCACAAGGGGGATTCAAGATACCCTTCAGACTCCCCAAGACGAAAATAGACAAAATTATACTTACTGTGATTGCTACAGTCTGCTCTCTCCGTCGAGCTCTTATGTCGGGTAGTGCACTCTTAATGAATATATCTTATAATTAGCACTTTCTCAGAAACACTTCTTAATAATTAAGAGCGTCGATGGATTCTATGAGTATTCGGACAAGTACACAGACTTGGCGGGATCAGAGGAAAGTAATTGTCCGCCGACTCACGCCACAAAATCGCCCGTCGGTCACAAATCTTATAATTAGTGGATCAATAAGAAATCGAATTAAAAATATATTCTCATTTATTGAAATAATTCATAAAATGTAAAAAATATAAATATTCAATACTTAGCTAATGTGTATAAGGCAAACATCAAAGAGCACCACCACTCGGCAAGCCGTTACCTCCCGTAGGAGTGTAACTTATCCAGCGTCGAGAGAACTATGACAATCGACTGTACAAAAAGATTCAGACTCCCAATTAGTAATGTTTGTAAAATGTATGCGAAACTTTTTGAAAATTATTCACTTTGAATTTTGCACTAAATTATCGAAATGATTGTCAGGATGCTTAAAAAAGCTATCTATGTGAGTTCGATGGTTTTCCTACTTTTATAAACGTACTAACGGCATCGAACACAAATATACTTTTTTTCCGTAGACTCACCTTCGAGCGATTAGTATGGCGTTGTCCGCCTGAGCCGGGATAAACAGTATTTTGGGTTCTTCGGAATCGACCCTCCGACTTTAAATTCTTTGACTATTTTTCTGTACGTTTTTGGGGTTTTGTATGAGGATTATGCTCCAACCCTTTGAGGAATATTAAATGAGGATTTTGGTTTTTATTGGAAAAACCGTCCCATTGATTTTTTCCTTAATTTTGACGTTTAAAATAGCTACTCGCTACATCCTGACTGGGGATTTCGACTTGTGAACCACCAAATTCGTGGTAACTTTCGAAAAACCAAATTCGTGGTATTTCCGAAAAATTCATCTCGAGAAGCGGTTTTCTGCTTTATTTACGTTTTGTTATTGTATTTTTATAAAAATAATTTTTTGAGATTTTCAAAAAATTAAATTCGTTGTTCGGAGCAGTTTTCCGTCTTATTCGATTTTATTCGTTGTACTTTCGTCTTTTCGTTAAGTCAATTTTTGGAGTACCTTTGAAAATTCGAACGACGGAGGTCAAAGGCGATTGACCGTCGTCCTCGAGACGAAAAGTCAATATTTTGGTCATTTTTAGTGAAATAATTTTTTACGTGGATTTCGATTTAATATGATGCCAACGGTGTTTAGAAGTCTTTTTTCTGATTTAAATATTATTTTTCCAAGGGATTTTTGTCTGAATTTACTTTTTTAGTAAATTACATATTTTTTCAAATGGATCGTTTTACTTGGTTCAATAACAATACCAATGCAAGTCGTTATTCTCAACATGGATTGTATACTTTTTTAATATTATCATATGTTATATTTTTCCTCTGCATTCGAGTGGGTGGGTCATCAGTAAAGAACCAGCACATCGCAGTTGATTATTAACCTCAGAAAAACAAAGATTTTCAGAATGCGGATAGAGCTTATGTCATACACATGAAAATTGTATCTTGAATGATCTACGCAAGGGTAGTCTTTTCCGTTTCATTCCCTTCACTGGTGCGTCTCTTTTGAACAAGCAGCAAAAATCCCACGGCCCTTAATATCGACTACCATCTCTTTGATATCTTCATGAAATCACTGTAGTTTCCTAGATTTTCAGGAATACAGTCCAGATAAGAATCTAAAAAGTTCAACTTTAATTTGATTAAGCAGACCAATCGTTTGAAATATTTCACCATTTTCTCGACTATATCTATAATCTGAACTCCTGTAACTTCCCAGAAAGCTTTCGATAACAGCCATGCCGTTTTTTCAATTTCACTCGTTGGGGATCAGAAAAACCATTACTGGAGAGGGGAATAGCCCATAAGATCGATTTTGGAAGTTGGAAATGCAAGCGTCATCCGTAAACCACTGGTAAATCAATCAAATGTGCTTCTTCCTCCTCTTCATACAAAACTTGGATTAATCAAGCTGTTCGTGAAAGTACTGGACTGAAAATGTGAATGTTTCAAATACTTGCGAAGTAAGTTTGCCAAAATATCTGATGCTAAAATTAAAGAAGGAATCTTTGATGGACCACATATTTGCGTGCGACTGAGGGATGAAACCTTAGTTACCACAATGAGTGATATTGATAAGTCTTCGTGCTGTTGTTGAAAACTTTCTGGGAAATTATAGGAGTCTAGGAAGTAGTCGAAATAAATGGAGAAAAATTTCTCATCTGGACTCTATTTCAGAAAATCAAGGAGACTACAGTGAAGAACAGGGAGAAAGATTTCATCAAGATATCAATGAGACGGAGCGCCGATTCAAGGGCGGTAGGCTGTCACACATAATGGCTATTTTTTCTGAATTATTAGGGGGGAGAAACAAAAATCTGCCTTTGCATCGATCGTTGCAGAATAAAAGAGTTCGTTATCATAAAAAGAGATCAGGTGCAGGACATAGCTCTCCCTGCATTTAAAAAAAACTTGTTTTTTTTTTTATGTTCTGAAAAATCTTGTATAAGAAAATGTAATGTCTAAGGATTTCTAGACTTTCTAGGTAAAACTTAGAGAGCTCCCCAGCAGCACAGAATAATGGACCAATGTATAGCCCTAAATAATGGCCCTATGTGGACTATGCGTTGGCCCAATATTTTGAGCTGCTGAAGCAGTGTTGTTGGAGATAACCAATAGCAGGATAGGTTTGGTATATTACAAACCGGCGTTGACCCCTTTCCATTTTGTAATTTTGTATGTGTGCGTTATAAACTGTACACCATATTATTGGAGTATACTCAAGGTGTGTAACAAAAGTAGTGTATGGTTACATTAAAGGTACGTGTAGACAGACACTCAGAGGCTGCCTCGATCGAGGTTCGCGTTCGAATTAAAATTGTATTCGTATAGTATTATAAGTGGTTTTAATGCTTCCCAAGTACAATTTGAGATAGTAGCAGTACTCTTGTTTCAATTCATTTTAAGCTATTTATATCTACTGAATTTTATCATTTCTTCGCAGACGTAGGTGCGACATGACCAACAAAATACTAAAATCCGATTTAAAAAATTGAAAATACTTTTTGTCTTAGAAATATGGGCCTAGCATATTAGATGTTTATGTCTGACATTAGCCAAACATTGAATTGTTTTAAAGTATCATATTTACTGTTTGGTATGTACCCTCTTTTTTGAGATATAAAGTTATTAACAATACTAACTCTCTCTTTCGTCGGCAACTTGTAAAGACTTATATCTCTTGAATTTAGATATATGCTTGGGCTAATATTTAGAATAAGAAATTAATAAGCATATACTAGAGCCAAGGTATAAGAAGCCTCTGGGCATGACAAAATATCAGTACAGCTGCTTAAAGAAATATTCGAACTAGTCACAACACTAATGACTCACCTTATGAATAAAATATTTGAACTAGTGTCTGTCCCGCTCACTTCAAAATAGCAGGAAATAATTTCCGTACACAAAGGTGATGAGCAAATAAAAACACAAAACCATCAACCAATTTTTTAAAAATTTTATGTTATTGTAGTGGTCTTATTCATATTGGCGGAGTTTAACTATTGTAATTCTTCACTTGACGTACGAGATTCGCCACCTGTGGATTGCCACAAGTGATGGTCTTGACCCCTCTTTGATTTAGAATATACTTATGTATTGGTTAGTAATTTTTAATATAGGTAAACTTTTAGGCGATTCTCGACTATGAAATATTATCAATTGCGCAGAAGAATAATTTTTATATGTTGTAAGAACTGATGACAAATGTAGTAACCGTGCACGAGACGTAGGTAAAGTATTATCAATAGGAAAATTGTGTCCTTGAATATGATAATGGAAGGAAAACATCGTCGGTTCAGGACAAAAAATAAACTGTATTCTTTTACCAACGTTTCGTTTACTCGGTGTAAACTTCCTCAGGGCTCTGAGCCGAGTAAACAAAGCGTTGGTGAAGGATGAAAGTTTATTATCCTGAACCGACGAGTTTTTCATTAGGTAAATTTTAGCTGTGCGTTTCAAGCATTTGCATCCGATTTTCATTTCCAAGATACCAATATTAAGGAAGCATACTGCAAATGTGAGCGAACAAAACCGTAATAAAGAGATATGAATGCATCCCGAGAAAGAAACTCTTTTGGATTGCTTATGGTCAACCCCATGTTCTTGTAATAACTGATAATTTTTGAAATTTAATTAAGGTTCAAAGGTGAGTCCTATACCTTTGAACGAACTCGGACGTTGCAGACACGTGTGGTTATAACTACGAAAATATAATCGGATTCTATTTACGAGAGAGGGACATTTTTTTCTGTAAAGAGTGTTAAGTGACATATTATTTATTGTGCACCAGTTATTTGTGCTGTCAAGGTCATCTTCAGATTACGGAAATCACTCATGTTGGAAATTGAACGGTAAATTTTCATATCATCTACATATAGCAGATGTCTTGTGTTGCGATTACACGGTAGGTCATTTATGTAGATATTAAATAACATGGGACTCAAGACTGACCCTTGGGAAACTCCCAATGTAGCGTTTCGTTTTTTTGTGTTCAACAAACTGTAATCTGTTACTAAGGTATGACTTAAATAAAGCGAGTAAATTAAATGACAAATCAACAGCATCTAGCTTTGTTAACATACACCATGATCTAATCGCTTTAAAAAATCAGTGTATCTGTGTAATCTGAAATATTTTGCGTAATACACAACAGATTCGTGGTTGTTAATCTACTTTTCATAAATCCGTGTTGGTGGGAACTAATGATGGTTCGCGGGACTCCACACTTTTTAAATTCAATTTGGGTTCCACTTCTGGGAGCTGAAACTGCACAGAGGTAGTGGCATGCTGATCAAAAGTCTCCAGGGTCACCAATAATTTTAATTACCAAATTTCGAGACAAGGTTTTAATTTCGACGAAATTACGACAAATTACGAAATTTGAGGTGTACAAATTGAACCTAATAATATTTACATTAATACCTACCGGAATCTGAAGATCCTATGTTTCCTAAACGTACCCGAAAATATTGACTGATTTTTATCTAACTCACCTGGTCTGTAAACTATAGGCTGTTAATATGGTTAGTCCTTTTAAAGTGTTCATCTAAAATCAACCTTAAATATTTGTATTCGCTGGTCGAATCCATGCATCGCGATTAATATGAAATTTTATGGTTCTAAAAGTGGGTTTATTTGCAGCAGAAAATGTCGTAAAACTGGTTTAAAAAAAGTATGTCAAAATATTTTTATCCAACTAAATTTTAGAGCTATAATGTCCTTCCTCGTTTTTTTGCCACATTTCCCCCAAAAATCAATACTTGCATCAAAGTTTAACATTCTTGTGCAAAGTATGGGTATTACTGCTAATTGAGCAATAAAATTCAATTCCTTATTATTTTCCATTAATAGCTAGATAAAACTAAATGAAATCTTCTTAAAAACTTGCTGCAGATCTTTTATTAGTTTTGGGAAGCGATTATTTTTATTATTTTTTGAATATTTCAGCATTAGTACTTTACATATTTTAAATTTAAATAAACAGTAACACTGAATTAATAATGGCGTACCCTTGGTAGGAAACGCGGGAAGACGAATAAATAAAGCTTATTGTCTAATTAAAGGGTCGCATATCAACATGCGCATGTTAATTATAAAATTGTCGGAAGGTATATAAATAGTAACAAATATGAAACATGTCGGGGCAACCTGAAACAATTTATTTAACACGCGAATATAGTATCTAATTGTAATATGATGTATTAAAAAAATTAATAAATAATCAACCTTTGAAAATTCTGCGTAATAAGTCCTGATATATTTTAAATGCACTGTCCAAATTCTTATTGGTAACTAAGAAAATAATTACTTGTCGAATAAATATTAATTGATTATTATTAATCATATAGAAAAAGTTCGACATGAATTTTGTAAAAAATTTATGGAATTAACCAGTGGGAAAAATTTGTTGGTACGTAGTGTTTGAAATCTACATTTTTAGTATCACTGTTCAAACCAAGAAGGACATACTGGGAGCAGTACTCAATTAGTGGAAGTATAGTAATTGTAAAAAGAAATTAAAAAATTTGTTTTGCTGAACAGATTTAGAACTTTTATTATGCGCGCGATTACTCTGGAACGGTTTACTATGCTCTGAGACAAAGGACTAATAATAGAAGAGCCAGTGACATTTTTCAGTGATGATTTAGTTAAGGCCTATTTTTTGAGAGGATGTTGAAGAGGGTATAACTAAGTGTAATCCGTGAGGATTAGCCCTGATTTCAGTCGTAAGGGGGTGGCAGAACGCCCCCCATGTGTGAAAAAGACTGCATCTTTTTATTATTTAGTTAAGGATGAAATTTTTTCCAGTGCTCCTCTGATAACCCACAAACATCGATCTAATATTGGCAGAACGATTGGCCAGTCTTAAGAGGGTGGCAGGACACCCCAACATGTCGTGGGAGCAATGAACTTTTTATTATTTAGTTAATCTTCATTTTTTAGTATGTTGTTGTAGCAACTATTCCAAGTATATATGCAAATTCGCAGAACAAAATAGCGGTCGTAACTACCTGGCAGAACGATTTAAATGTGCCGTATGCGCGCCGTGACTTCGTGAGTTCGGTCGCAAATTAATTTGTATTATAAGTGCTTTAAATATAAACGACAATTTTGCTCATTTATTTAGAACCATTCTAGTAATTACATACCTTCATTTACCTTTGGAGCTGGTATTTTAATACTCATTCGATGGAAATGCGACTTGAAAGTTACAAAAATTTGTTTTTCATTCGAGAATGACTTTGCAACTATAAGGGACACGAAAAGTTGTACTGTTGTTTTTTATTGGAAATTCAATTCTCTACAAAAAAGAAGGTCTCTTAACATTTTTTCGTATATTGCTTAGTTTCTGCGATATAGTGGAAATAAAAAAAAATCAAATATTTTTTACATTCAAACGCAAATATCTTTTGAACTATGCTAGATACGAGAATATGATGAAGAATGTTCTTTTCGGATTTCGGAAAAATATAATCAGTATCGACTGAGAACCACAAATTATGATGTATATTATTGTAATTGTATTGTCATAATAATCGAAAAATGCGATTGCCAAGAAAAGAATTACAAATTTTTTAAAAAAATTGTGAATATTAAAGTTCCATGTTCCAGATAGATAAATAACATTGTGAATATATGTAGAATCATTTATATTATTTTGGATTATATCAAAAATGTTCCGAGACAGGAAATACATAAAATAAATAAAGTATGTTTCAAGAAGCATCGTAATTAATTATTGCAATGCTAAAAAAAAATTGAATAAATCGTGATACGTGAATTAAAAGAATATTTCTAATAAATTTTTTTTAATTAATAAAAAAAAATTATTTGATAAACATCATAAACATCATGAAGTAATATATATACTTCATGATGTTTATCAAATAATTTTTTTCAAAATTAGTTCTCTATAAAAAATGTATTAGAAATATTCTTTTAATTCACGTATCACGATTTATTCAAATTTTTTCTAGCATTGCAATAATTAATAGCCATGTTTCTTGAAACATGTTTTATTTATTTTATGTATTTCTTGTCTCGGAACATTTTTACTATAATTCAAAATAATATAAATGATTCTACATATATTCACAATGTTAGTTATCTATCTGGAACAGGGAACTTTAATAATCACAATTTTTTATTTTTTAGTAATTCCTTTCTTGGAAATCGCATTTTTCAATTATTATGACAATACAATTACAATAACATACATCATAATTTGTGGTTCTCAGTCGATACTGATTATATTTTTCCGAAATCCGAAAAGAAAATTCTTTATTTTCACTTTATCTCCGAAATGAAGTGAGATACGAAGAATTATTAAGAAAGCTTTTAATTAGAAAATGAAATTTTCTACAATAAGTCTTCTAGTCATATTTTCGTATCTAGCATAGTTCAAAAGATATTTGCGTTTGAATGTAAAAAATATTTGAATTTATTTTATTTTCACTATATCGCAGAAACTAAGCAATATACGAAAAAATGTTAAGAGACCTTTTTTATTGAGAATTCAATTTCCAACAACAGTACAACTTTTTCGTGTCCCTCATAGTTGCAAAGTTATTCTCGAATGAAAAACAAATTTTTGTATCTTTTAAGTCGCATTTCCATCGAATGAGTATTAAAATACCAGCTCCAAAGGTAAATGAAGGTCTGTGATTACAAAAAGGGTCTAAATATTTAAAGCATTCATAATACAAATCAATCTGCGACCGAAGGCACGAAGTCACGGCGCGCATATGGCACATTTAAATCGTTCTGCCAGGTAGTTACGACCGCCAGTTTGTTCTGCCAGTTTGCGTGTATACTTGGAATAGTTGCTACAGCAACATGCTAAAAAAATGAATCTTAACTAAATAATAAAAAGTTCATTACTCCCACGACATGTTGGGGGTGTTCTGCCACCCTCTTAAGACTGGCCCATCGTTCTGCCAATATTAGATCGATGTTTGTGGGCTATCAAAGGAGTACTGGAAAAAATTTCAGCCTTAACTAAATAATAAAAAGATGCAGTTTTTTTTACACATTGGGGGCGTTCTGCCACCCCCTTACGACTGGAATCCGGACTAATTCTCACGGATGACACTTAGTTATACCTCCCTCAACATCCTCTCAAAAAATAGGCCTTAACTAAATCATCAATGAAAAATGTCACTGGCTCTTAGTCCATAATGATGTTTCTGTCTAGTCTAGCTGTTACAAATGTGTCAGATAATTGCACGTTAGCTCCTACACTATACATGATTTTGTTTCTGCAATACCGCCGTTAGATCAAGAGAAATTTTTTGCATTGTCAATTTAGAAATGGGAAAATAAAAGGCTTCCATATATGGTCGTGAAGCCCCTTAAAGACCAAAACCGTAAAGTCCCAATTTATTTAATTTCTGCAAGTGTATACATTTACATTTTATTGGAATAGCTATTATGTAATATAAAATATGTGTATGCCGCATGACGTCATTTATCATGTAGAGAGATTCCGGAAATTGAAACGTGTTATTTGACCCTCAAACAATATTGTGTGTAGTCTATTATTTTTGTATTAATGTAGGCTTCTACACTAGCGTAATTCGACGTCAAATGTAAGCTACTGAGATTATTTTCATAGTGATCATTTATAGCTCTGGCGCGTGCTATGATTTGATCATGCCCACACATACACACTAGCCATAGTGGGATTTCCATTTTTATGTATTTAAAATAATTACTTTTACACTTGTTTCGAAATATTATAATAACAAGAAAGTTGTTGAATTGATTTTAGTCATTCATAATTAAGTTCATGAGCAGGAATACTACATTTAAATTAAAGCCATGGATAACAAATAGAATAATAATAATTATAAATTAAATAAATAAACTATGAGAGGAATTAAGCCTAAATAATAACACTAAGCAGGGTTTCATTGTCAAATTATTTTGATTAAAATCATGATTTAAATTATTTCCTACTACTATTACTCCTACTATTTTAAGAACAATCTAATTTGCAGTTTATACAAGTCTATAATATAGCTTCTGGAGAAATATCAATTTTACTGCCTTCTCCATTCCTAATTTCTTTCTCACCTTTAAATGGATCGTTCTAAATGAAGAGAACACTCTCTTATCTGATGCTGCTGATGCTACTTCTCCTAGAAATTGCATAATACTGTTTTACCAAATTCTATCATGTGTTCTTAAGACACCCACCATTTTTCAGCACTTCTTTAGACATCATGGTAATTGATAATGCTGGCTGAACTTCTAATTTGCTGATAAATGATAACAAGTTGATATTTTCATACATTTTATTTAATTGGGTCATGTCCACGTAAGTAAGCCTTTTCTGTGGCGTACGGCTGTGATTCGTTACGTGCAGTAATGGGTGGCCGGCAATTTTCTTGCTGCCGGGTAATGGAGGCTAGGTTTGAAGTGGTCAGAGCCAGGAGTTGCGCTAATTGTTCATAGCTGGGTAGTCCCAAGCTCGGTTGGGGTTGGTCCGTTATGGCGGCAGAGGGGACTGGGATCGTTCCAGTCGTTTGGTTTTGGAGCACTATTTGTCTTTGGGGCGTAGCACTAGGTCTTGCCGTCTGGTACGGCGGGGTGACGTGGTAGGCGCCGGCCGACGAGGTAGGCGTGACGAAGTACTGTGCGTTGGGCGGCGTGCTTGGACTTGGGCTGGTTGCTGTTGGTGGTACCATGCAGTGAGGGGTGGCCAGATGGCGGCGAGGTGTCAGCGAGGCGTCGCTGAAGAGTTGGGGCCAGTCGGGTGTGGCAGCGATGGTGTACTGACCGCTGGGCAGCCCTGAGCCTGAGTGGGAGGCTTCCCCATGTGTGGAAGCGAATCCAGCGAAGCGGCGATCTCCCAGCGTCGAGGAATCGTCGTTGGCCCGGGATGCTGTTGGGTCCACCATACAGCGAGGGGGCATCACCATGTCATCATCACCATCTAATCCCTGTTCCATCGCCGAGTTTTCGTGCCACGATGCTGCGTCGCGCTCCATGCAGTAAGGGGGCATCGCCTGGGAATCGTTGCTACTCCATTCCATATTTGTTGCCTGGGTTCCATGCCAGGTGGCTGCGCTGCGTGCCATGCAGCGAGGGGGCACCGTCGTGATGACGTCATGCGTGACCCCAGTGTCGTGTCCTATGTTGGTGGCGAGTCCTGCCTCGCTATGCCTAGGCGCGGAGCCCGGCGACGCACAGTAGTGGGGCGCCGTCGTCGCGACGCCATGCGTAGCACTTGTGCCTGTGGAGAAATCAGAGGACATGCTTACCTCGCCGAGCCGGGTTGCTGTGTTGCTTGCTGTGCAGTGTGGGGCCACCGTCGTGGAGACGTCGGGCGTGACCCCCGTACCCCTTGTCAGGGCGTCGTGTTGGCGGAGCACTTCGTGGTCAGATGCTGTGAGGGGCGTCGTGCAGTGAGGGGGGGCCGACGTGGAGACGTCGCTCTCGACCCCAGTGCCTACTGCCTTGCCACTCCGGGTATGCATTGCCACTTGACACTCAACACAATAAAACTCAATTAAAACACACTGTCTGGTTACAACACAAGAGGAAGGGATAACCTCATCAGCATTGGCGTTGGCTTCTGTGCTCAAATGACTTCTGTTTCGGCAGAAGACTATTAGTTGCTGAAGGCTGGAACATTACTACTTGAAGGATCGATCACTACTTGCTCGCTGAGAAAAAGTGTTCTCTTATATAGACTTTCTTGTGCTCAAATGACTTCTGCTTCGGCAGAAGACTATTTTTTGTGCTCAAATGACTTCTGTTTCGGCAGAAGACTAAAACATGAGCACAGCGCGCTAGACAAGTCATAACTTGTTCGCGACGCCGACGCCGATGACACCACCCCCCTTTTTTGTGACTTTATTGAACATTAATAAAGGCATACAGGTTATGGTTCAGTTCAAAAATTTCAATTATATAATGTAAGAGTGAGTGGATACAATATTTTCAAAACTATAAACTAAGAGTAAGTGTTAAGATATTTCAACAACTAAGATATTTTAACATATATAGACTAAGATTAAGTGTGGTAAGATATTTTAAATAAGTAACTAATAATAGGTCCACTAAGATATTTTAGGTAAAACAAGATATTTAAAATTAAAGTATTTTATGTGACAAATCATAAATGTATTCTAGTTGAACAAAGTTTTCGCCCTGTGGCGTTGAATTATTTACATTGGTATATTATCGCAAGTTTCGCTCTTCTGGACGTCGTCTCCGCGACGCCCGGGGCTGCCTGATCCTGTTGCGAATTGGGGGCTGCTAAGTCCTGCTGTGTTGCTCGCTAAGGCAACGGGATTCTGGAGCGAACCTGTGAGGCTGCAACGTCCTGCTGTGTTGCTTGCTAAGGCAACGGGAGACTGGAGCGATTTATTGAGGCTGCAACGTCCTGCTGTACTGCGGGCTAAGGCAGTGAGATACTGGAGCGCCTCGTGGGGGCTGCTAGGTCCTGCTGTGCTACGTGCTAAGGTAGCGGGATCCTGGAGCGGTGCGCCGGAGCCGGCTGAGCTCGGGCTGGCGTTCGAGTTGACGAATACTCGTGTCCGGACTGGGACAGGCATCTGGCTGGCGGATGGCTGCTGTCGGTCGTGGCCAGGCGTGGTCACGGCCTTCGCCCAGAACGGCATCGGGAACAGTATGGGCGTCGTGTCGAGCGGCTGCTCTTGTCTTGACGCAGAAGGCCCAGGGTCTGCTGGCGGCGGCGGTGCGGCTGACAGCGCCGGGGACTTCTCATTCTTGTTTGTTTGTTTCCTCTTGGCTGAGGTGGATGGGCCAGGCACGACTGGGGGCAGTCGGCGGGCTGGAAATTTGGGTTTAGCGGCGGCTGTGGTGCTATGTCCACGTAGATAGTCGCCATGTCCACGGAAGTAGGTACCAGGTCCACGGATGTAGACTTGTGCGTTGGCATCTGGCTTTGGGGCAGCGGGCACTACTGATCCTGTGATAGTAGGCGTGACTGGCTTCTGGGCAACGGGCGCTACTGGTCTTGTGACAGTAGGCGTGGTTGGCTGTTGGGCAGCGGGCACTACTGATCCTGTGATAGTAGGCGTGACTGGCTTCTGGACAACGGGCACTACTGGTCCTGTGACAGTAGGCGTGGTTGGCTGTTGGGCAGCGGGTGCTGCTGGCTCTGGGGCAGCGGGCGCTACTAGTCCTGTGACAGTAGGAGCTGCGAGCCTTGGTGGGGCTGGATGACCTGGATCCTCGGGATCGTCATCCTCGTCATCGCTGTCGTCATCTTCGGTATCGTCAACTTCGGTATCGTCATCTTCGGTATCGTCATCTTCGGGATCGTCATTTTCGGGATCGTCATCTTCGGTATCGTCATCTTCGGGATCGTCATCTTCGGGATCGTCATCTTCGGTATCGTCATCATCGGTATCGTCCTCATCGATGTCGGTGGTCTGCTGCAGAGATTGTCTGAGTAGGTCAGTCTGGCTGGACTGAATCCTGGGAGGCGGCTCGGGGCCTGGCAGGCCGAGTGGAGGTGACCTCGGGGGAGATGGCTTCGTGCTGACATCTCGGATATGACTTGGCGGGAAGACCTTGTCGAGGAATACAGAGGCTATTAGTGGGGCAGTGGTTGGCAATACTGACCTTTTATCCTTCCAGGAAGGTCCAGCGTCCTGCTGTTCCGGGAAGGCGTCCATACTCGCTACTTCCTTGGGTTCCTGTTCACCTGGCTGTGGTCGAGGAATGAGCGTGGTTGACTGGTCTGAGCCGAGGGAGGTAGCATCTTGCGTCACGGTGTTGACTGGTGACCGCCTGTCCAGGCGGCCCGGGCAAAGGAAAGCAAAGGCGGCGGCTCTGTTGCTTTGTTGCCGTGGTGTCAACGGGCGTGGTTGATACGTTTCCTGCTCCTGCGTGGCTGTAGCTTCGTCAATCTCATTCTTCTTGGTCGGTGGTGGAGACACCAAGGTTGTGGCTTGTTGCTGGGCTTGTAGTTGCAGCACTGCGTCCTCTGTCTTGGTCGGTAATTCTAGGCTGTTAATTTCCAGCGGTGGGGCCGGGCGCCCTAGTTCTGCCCGACCCATTGGGAGTTTCCCGATGGCGGTGCATTGCGGGGTTCTTGCCGTATGGTTGCCTGACTTCTCTGCTGTGGTGCCGTGGATGTCTGTCCTGGGCCTGAGTTATTGGTTGGACCTGCTTGTTGGCTAGGGTTGTTTAAGTTGGTGCCATGCCCTCGGAAGTTGCTACCCCCTGTCTGGACATTTTGTTGGCGGAAGTTAGGGTTTCCCTGTTGGTTGGAGTCGTGTCCACGGAAATTGGGGTTGGCTCGCTGGTTGGAGTCGTGTCCGCGGAAATTGGGGTTGGCTCGCTGGTTGGAGTCGTGTCCGCGGAAATTGGAGTTGCCTTGCTGGGGCTCTGACTGAGTTTGGTTGGTGGGGCAGTCTCGGTGATAGTGAAATCCCGGGCACTTGCGGCACTTTGGTAGACTATTTGTAGTATTACTCGCAGGCGGGATGGTGGCTGGCCTCGGCAGCGGTCGGAGTTGCCTCTGAAATTCCCTGTAGTCACCCTCGGCGTTTTCAGCCACTCGGCTCAAGCTTTCCATCGTGGCCACTGGGACATTTCTAGTTGCGAATCTTAGTTCCGGTCGCAGGAGCTCGCGCACCTCCATAACCATCTCTTCTTCCGGCGTATACCGTTCTACTCTCAGCCAGAGTCCAATTTTGCGTTGTATAAAAACGGCGGCGGGTTCGTCGTCTTTTTGTCTCTCCCCGTGTAACCTGGAGCGTAGCTTCCCCAGGGTGGCAGTGTCGTTGAACTGCCGCAGGAGCTTTTCCTTTAGGAACTCGTATGTGATGTTGTGGGACTTCCACATCTCCAGGGTGCGTCTGGCTTGACCCTCGAGCTGTTCTATAGCTACTCTCACTTTATCCCTGCCGTGGATGTCTTCATGGAGCATCGCCTCCTCGAGCTCATCCAGGAAGTTGACTGGATCCTCCCATTCCAGGCCTGAGTAAGTGGGCAGCGCTCTCGTTCTTCTTGTGGGCATCCTGTGATGACCTTGTATTGCGTGTATTGCGGCTTGAACGCTTCCCTCCATTAGTCTTGTCATGCTCTCTGCTAGGTTTTGTGTTGGGCGCCACTGGGGGTCCATTTCCCCAGAATCTGTGTAGTCGGGTCGTCGTGGATCCTCTTCCCTCCGGAAAGATCTGGCCCCACGCTGTTGGTCGCCATGTCCACGTAAGTAAGCCTTTTCTGTGGCGTACGGCTGTGATTCGTTACGTGCAGTAATGGGTGGCCGGCAATTTTCTTGCTGCCGGGTAATGGAGGCTAGGTTTGAAGTGGTCAGAGCCAGGAGTTGCGCTAATTGTTCATAGCTGGGTAGTCCCAAGCTCGGTTGGGGTTGGTCCGTTATGGCGGCAGAGGGGACTGGGATCGTTCCAGTCGTTTGGTTTTGGAGCACTATTTGTCTTTGGGGCGTAGCACTAGGTCTTGCCGTCTGGTACGGCGGGGTGACGTGGTAGGCGCCGGCCGACGAGGTAGGCGTGACGAAGTACTGTGCGTTGGGCGGCGTGCTTGGACTTGGGCTGGTTGCTGTTGGTGGTACCATGCAGTGAGGGGTGGCCAGCTGGCGGCGAGGTGTCAGCGAGGCGTCGCTGAAGAGTTGGGGCCAGTCGGGTGTGGCAGCGATGGTGTACTGACCGCTGGGCAGCCCTGAGCCTGAGTGGGAGGCTTCCCCATGTGTGGAAGCGAATCCAGCGAAGCGGCGATCTCCCAGCGTCGAGGAATCGTCGTTGGCCCGGGATGCTGTTGGGTCCACCATACAGCGAGGGGGCATCACCATGTCATCATCACCATCTAATCCCTGTTCCATCGCCGAGTTTTCGTGCCACGATGCTGCGTCGCGCTCCATGCAGTAAGGGGGCATCGCCTGGGAATCGTTGCTACTCCATTCCATATTTGTTGCCTGGGTTCCATGCCAGGTGGCTGCGCTGCGTGCCATGCAGCGAGGGGGCACCGTCGTGATGACGTCATGCGTGACCCCAGTGTCGTGTCCTATGTTGGTGGCGAGTCCTGCCTCGCTATGCCTAGGCGCGGAGCCCGGCGACGCACAGTAGTGGGGCGCCGTCGTCGCGACGCCATGCGTAGCACTTGTGCCTGTGGAGAAATCAGAGGACATGCTTACCTCGCCGAGCCGGGTTGCTGTGTTGCTTGCTGTGCAGTGTGGGGCCACCGTCGTGGAGACGTCGGGCGTGACCCCCGTACCCCTTGTCAGGGCGTCGTGTTGGCGGAGCACTTCGTGGTCAGATGCTGTGAGGGGCGTCGTGCAGTGAGGGGGGGCCGACGTGGAGACGTCGCTCTCGACCCCAGTGCCTACTGCCTTGCCACTCCGGGTATGCATTGCCACTTGACACTCAACACAATAAAACTCAATTAAAACACACTGTCTGGTTACAACACAAGAGGAAGGGATAACCTCATCAGCATTGGCGTTGGCTTCTGTGCTCAAATGACTTCTGTTTCGGCAGAAGACTATTAGTTGCTGAAGGCTGGAACATTACTACTTGAAGGATCGATCACTACTTGCTCGCTGAGAAAAAGTGTTCTCTTATATAGACTTTCTTGTGCTCAAATGACTTCTGCTTCGGCAGAAGACTATTTTTTGTGCTCAAATGACTTCTGTTTCGGCAGAAGACTAAAACATGAGCACAGCGCGCTAGACAAGTCATAACTTGTTCGCGACGCCGACGCCGATGACAGTCAATACCGCGCTTTTCTCTGTTAGTTTAAATTTGGTTTTTATAAGATCCAAAAAGTATGCGGGATAGTGAAATAGTGTTATTGCCGAATTGTATCGTTTTCCAGGTACCATTATTTGCTGCTGTGAAAAGCCTTCAAAGTACTGTTCCAACTCTTTCTAGATCTCTACGACATCAGATAAATATGAGTTTTTTCTTTGCAGTTTATCTAGTGCAACTGCTATTGGGCAATATTAGACACTTATCGTAGACTACATAATCTAATTTTCGACTTTGTCATCTTATTCTACTCGGATATATCGTCTTCAAGACAATTAGCTAGAGTATTTCATGAGGAGGAGCTCTACCTCCGAATCCCCTATGCTCAGTACCGTCAGAGTGATTATTTCTGAAATACATCACGATATATACGACTTGCCCGATTAGGTCCTTTGCTTCCAAATCCTTAGTGGGTAAATTTAGGATATGCACCGAAATGTGTAATTGATGGCTAGTTCTGTACATTCCCTCATTTTGGTCATGTTTGCAGCAATATCTGTTACAAAACTGAAACATTTCAATTGAATTCGTCTATGCATGAATCAATTGCATAGGTCAGCTGAAGACTTTAAATCATCCAACTCCCAGGACACTTTTTCCTTTCTTCTACGTAGATTTGATGATATATCTAAATTGCGGATATATATCTTCTGGTTGGACCTTTATAACCAGGGTGTAATAGTTCAGTAGATTTCAAATTTTTTTGTTTTCTGTAAAGCGAAAGTTGATGGCAAAAATGGCTCCTGTAATACTTTTGTCAATATGTTGTTTTTTTTCTGTTGTTTGATACAAAATTATGTGATTTTCCAGATTCTATGCATGCCTTTAGAGAAATACTTTTCGACGTAAATGTAGCCATTGTTGTGGTTTTTCTTAATAAAATATAATTATTTTATGAATTTTATTTATTAAAATCAATTTAAAAAATCAAAAAAAATCGTTTTAATCATTTTAAATTGTTCTTAAATCACAATTTCTTCCAACGCTGCTATTGAACAATTGTAAGAACTATAAAACTATTTTAAAAAATCATAAAAAAGTCAGAACAGAATTATTATAGCATATTAAGGAGTTTGGAAGATGCGGAAAACCATGTAATAGAACGGAAAAATATACGAATAATATGGCTCAATTGTAAATGATGTAGATAAAGAAAATATGTTTCATAATTATTTTACACAGATGGGGGTAGATTGGCGAACAATATTGACATTATGAATTACATCAAGGAAATTAATCAAATAGTGGCGAAAATAGAATAAAAAATAAAAAGCTCTAAAAAGATAATAGAATTGTATATATATAAGTAACCAAACTTCACTTAACTTATTTTTTCGGAAACGATGTTACAATACGTAGACCGTGCGAAATAATATTATTATTACAAAATTATCTGAATAATTTTACTTCCTCATACACGTAGTGAAGTGGAAATATAATAATCGTAAAAAATTAAAAAAAAACATTTTTTCGTTGCAATAGGCTTAAAATGTCATAAAACGTCAAGATTTTAAATTTGAGCGAAACAAAATTTTGTGCCTGTCGGTCAGTCTGTCTGTTTTTTATAATTCGGTCATCCTTTTTCAAATTTATAAACTCTAAATACCTATATATGGCACATTTACAAGAAAATTTTTTAAATTCGATTTACTGGAATCTCTTGAAAATGTAAATTCTAACCAATTCCTTACAATGATAATGTTAACGACCAGTTAGATCTAGTCTGTTCACCGAGCTCTGAGATAAAACATGCTCTGTTCACGTGCACTTAGTTCACCAGAGCCTTCATGCGTAAAATTATTACCAATACTCAATAACTGAAATTAATAAGTTTAAAACTCAAAATACAATAACAATATAATTGCAACACTACGTAATTATCACGTCCTTATCAATACACAATAACTGAAATTAAACAATTCACAAGTCGAAGAACAAATGTAAATACACTATTACGCAAATTACATACAATTGAAGTCGAGAAAACGTTGGCAATCTCCTGAAAAATGCAACCAATGGGGATGGCACACGTCGCGATTACGAGGCAATCACTCATATTTGTTTGCTTCAGCCTTCCGTGAATATACTTATGTTACACACTTCTCTTTGAATTGTTTAAACCATAGCTGCCTAGTTGTTATAATCCCCTTATCGGCGAATTTTATTAATCGTTTATGTTAATATTTCTAGGTATATTTTCATAATTTCCTCTTAATTTAAATTAGATAAGAGAATCCTAGGTAAAATGTTTTAAATACTGTAACACAACTCTTGTAAAGTTTATGTAATGTCTATTGAAAAATCATTAAAAGGGACTGACAAAGCAAAAGTTTATAACTTCAGCAATGTCATAAGCGTCGACCAACAATTTTTAAAATATTTTTTTAATTATTGTAATAAATAAAATGTTGTTTTACCGCTTTATATTATTTGATAGGCATGATGTAAATTATTTATTTATAATGAATAATGTTAATTTAATTAACAACTTCATATATGATTCAATAAAAATAATATCATTTAACCGAGGGCTATGCGACCGGCAATATTACGAATAAACCAAGAGTAGGTAGAGGATTTGTAATGGTGAACCAGGTAAACAATCGACTATTTTGGTTTGAGGTAAGCGGTAAACTTATATGGTTGAATATATTCGTATGTGGGTATCGTTTGTAATATTCAAGCACGGGCCGGCGTTATTCTGTCACAGGCAGGCTTTGTAATGATTTATCCTGGTACCAGCGCTTTAGACTGACTTTCTCAATTGATAATAGTACCCTCATTCACTTGTAAATAGAGACGTTCTGAAGTATCGATACTTCTTACAAAAAAAATTTTGGTAATACCCATATCGGCTAAAAAGTATCAATACCGGTATCGTATCGAAAGAAAAGTATCGAGTACACAACTACTTAATATCGAGCGAAAAGTATCGATACTAGTATCATATCGGTAGTATCGGAACGTCTCTACTTGTAAACGTTTAAAAATGGCACATTGTATGTCGAAACCACAGTAACGTTTTAGTTACAATAACTAGTGATAAAAACCAAATAAAAAGTGTTTTAACAGATCCTAATAGTTGATTGTCACAAAGTAACGGCTTACACTATTCAATTTTGAAATAATTTATTGTTTATGTTGATATTGAGTGCATAAAAGTTGATTACAAGATACCCAAATATTTTTCAATGAATTGAATGTAAGGAATATAAGATATTATAGTTAAATAATTGAATAGGTTCACTACTAAAAATAGGGAAATATTTATTATTTTTGGCCACAACTTTTTTTTTCGTAGTACGTATATGTAACAAAACTATGAGAGTACCTAAATAGAACCATAACATGTTCATGGCTCCTATTGACGAGAATGAAATAGAAAGTGCCTTACGAGAATTGAAAAATAAAAAATCAACTGGTTGTGATGAAATTTCGGTGCGTATTGTAAAACATATATCTCGTGCTATCTTGGTTCCGCTGGTGTACCTATTTAACCTATCTATAGATAAAGGCATATTTCCCGACACACTAAAAGTTGCAAATGTTATACCAGTGTACAAACGAAACGATTCAGGTAACATTGAAAACTACCGACCTATAGCCATACTGAGTGTATTCTCTAAAATATTTGAAAAAATTATTTGTAAACGAATATTGAAATTTGCTAACAAATGTAAAATTATAACAAGTGCTCAACATGGTTTTATGTCGGAGAAATCGACTGAATCTGCTTGCATCGAGTGTCTGGATTTTATACATGAAGAAATTGGTAAGGGCCATTTTGTTGTAGGATTGTTTTTTGATCTAAGCATTGCATTTGACAGTGTAGATCCAAACTTTCTCTATCAAACTATCGAGGAAGCTGGTATCAGACGAAATATATCATGCCTCATATTATCATATGTTACCAACAGAAAAATTATAATAAGTGCCAACGGCTCAAAATCAAATCCATATAACATCGACCTTGGAGTTGTACGGTTATAGGGCCACTGTTGTACTTACTTTTCGTAAATAATCTTCCAAATAATATTACCTGGGGCCAAATCATAATGTTTGCCGATGATACGGCAATATTAGTGACAGCACCAGACCCTGTACAACTGCAACAAGAAATAAATATCATCATGCAAGAATTCATAACATGGTGCCAGGTTAAAAGGCTCTTGCTAAATACTGAAAAAACTCTATGTGTTAATTTTTATAACAGACGTCCCATAGAGCATATAAACATTGAAATAAATAACTCTAACATCCCTCTCTCTGATAGTGTTAAATACTTAGGCGCAACAATTGATTCAAACCTCTCCTGGAATACATGTATCGGCATCTTTTGCAACAAGCTTAGGTTTTCTCTTACTTTGCCATTCTAAATTTAAAAGATAGTTTTGACGAACAAACACTTATCAGCACCTACTACAGCCTCTGTTATGAACACATCTCATGAAACATCGTACTATGGGGGAAAACTCATAACGCAAATCGAGTATTAGTCCTGCAAAAAAGGATCATGAGGCTAATGTTCAATATCCCTTGTAGGGAATCCTGCCGCCAATATTTTGTTAAATACAAACTAATGACTGTACCCTGTGTATACATTTATAAAACACACTGTTATACATAAGGAAAAACATAGCCAAATTGACAACTATCTCTGAACAACATCGTTATCCCACAAGACACGGGCATCTGCTCAAAAGCAGCTATGAGGGCTGCGTACGACTCTATATGAAAGATCGCCTACCCACTCTGGCATTTCATTATATAACAAGTTGCCCAGGCACATAACTGATACTAGCAACTTCAATGCCTTCAAATATAAGATGAAAAAAGTCCTACAATAGAATTGCTTTTACAGCATCCAGGAATACTTAAATTGCGCCATCTAGTCAATTAGTTCTATTTTATTTATTTTATTATGTGTATCTTTTAATGTAATACGTTATGTTATTTTACCTATATGCTTATTGTCGTTACTCTATATATGTACGTATACTATTGTACCAAAATGCATTTGTATGACGATTCCAATCCGTTTGTATGGCTTACTGGATAATAAATAAATTATTATTATTATTATTATTATAACAAGACTATTACTATGAATTTTCACTCAATAATTTCAGTGGTTTCCAAATTAGCTAGATTTAAATTTCAAAATTATGTTAATCTTCCTATTTCGTAGTTTTAAATCTAGCTGTTTTACAAACCACTGAAATTATTGAGTGAAAATTCATAGTAATTGTCTTATTATGGTTCTACTTAGGCACTCTTATAGTTTTTTTAAATATACGTACTAAGAAAAAAAGTTATGAGCAAAAATAATAAATATTTCCCTATTGGATGTCTCTTTCTAGGGAATGGCCACCTTAAAGCAGTATATTATATTTTCTTGGAAAATTTGCCTCCAAACATTATTTGCTACAGAAACCCTTAAACTGTCTACTAATTCTAAAGAATTGCGAGCCATTTGTTACTTTCATTTTCTTATTTTATCAGACGCTAATAATTTACGGCTGAGAATTTCATACGTCACAATTCTGAATGAGACTGATAAAACCCACTTATTAATGTGATGATATGGCTTGACTATAGCATAAAAACACACTTGTCAGCAAATACTGCTCAATAAAACAAATACCTCCGAATGTTTTCTGTGAATCATTTGTTTCGGTAATTAGTAAAACACTGTTCATCATTTGTCAGCAACGGTAACTTTGAAAGCTTGTTTACAAATAGGTGCGTCGGTTTTTCTTTATGATTAGGAATTAGGAATATTGTTTAGAAGATCATAGTCACTCATATTGGCATACCGGGTGAGTCACGAATTGCGCTCGCCCCGATATTTCATAAAATATTTGAAATAGAAAATTGAAATTTGGAGACCTTATTACACGACTAAAATGCCATCTTTTCAATAAAATCAAGTTTGGTGCACATCCGGTTTGACCGGAAATGCCCACAACTTTCGATTTTTAAATGGAACACCCTATATATTTTTACATTTTTGGAATCTAGAGGAAATTTTGAAAACAATACATCCATTTTGGTCACTTTTTGATAAACATTAAAAATTTTATTAAAAAATCTATTTCTGAATCCAGAGTGCTGTGGTGCCCAAAATATATTTTAGTTTGTGTGCTACGTTGCTATAAAAATAAAAAGAGCAATATGATTGCATTACTTAATTCTCTAGAGGCGTTTAAAATTTTTAAATGTGATTTTTACCCACTAACTCGTTTTTTTTTAAATGGGAATTTAATCGTTCACCAACATTTTTAAAAACCTCATTTTCATACGAATCTAATGATACCAAAATTTTGAAAATCCGCCCAGAAATATTTGAGATTTCAGCCAAAATACAATGCAACCAAGCTTTTAGAAACATGCGGCTAATAGATAATAGATTAGTGGGCTTTGGAAACTAAAATGGCACATTTCTGTGTAAATCTGGTAACCTAATAACATTGGAAAAATCATAGTAGCCATTGAATGTAATAAAACAATATCAGCTGTCAGACAGATACAAAATAAAGCGTTGCGGAAATCTCTTTGAGTAAAAATTAAAGAAAATGAATAATTTTAGTAGAAATGAAAAGGTCGATATGTTACTGATATATGGAGAGCGTCTCAAAAATTCAACTGCAGCTGCAGAACTGTATCATATCCCAACAGACGTCATCCAAGCAGACACTTGTTTGCCAGAGTGGAACAAAACATTTATTGTGAGGACCAATAAATTGATGTATTAGGATTTGTGATGGTACACACAACAACATCAACAAGGGAATTGTCAATGGAATGCGACATTAGTCAGTCTTCGGTTTGCAGAATTTTAAAGAAACATAAGTTTCGGTCTTATAAATACCAAATACACCAACATCTTTATGGAGATGATAACGACAGGAGGCTAGTATATTGCAACTGGTTCTTAAATGCAGTACAACAAAACCCAGGTTTTCCTTTTCATATTTTATATTCAGATGAAAGTAGATTTACGAACCAAGGTATGTTTAACAGAAATAATACTAGGTACTGGGCTCAAGAAAATCCGAGGTTGGTAGGGCGGGGGAATATTCAGGAAAGATTTGGGTTTAACTGTTGGCTTGGAGTACTTGGAGATCGAATAATTGGACCCATATTTTTTGATGGAACACTTACTGGCGAACGATATTTATTGTTTTTACAAAACCAGACAGCAGAATTTCTTGACTTACTTCCTCCTGCCTATTTACAAAATCTGTTTTTCCAACAAGATGGTGCTCCCCCACATAATTCCAGAACAGTGATGGAATATTTAAACAACTTGCATGGTGAACGCCTTATCGCAAATCAAGGTCATATCAGGTGGCCTCCTAGGTCACCTGACTTAACACCCCTCGACTATTATGTATGGGGCACTCTCAAAAATAAAGTTTATGAAACTTCTTCAAATACCCGTGAAGAGCTGCAAAATAAAGTTGTACGGGCTCTTAATGAAATAACGCCGGCTGAATTGCGTAGAGCCATTCAAGCAACTGTGCGCAGAGCCGAATTGTGTATAGAAAAAAATGGTGGACATTTTGAACAATATCTATAAATGTCAATTTATGGTTTAATTATATTAATCATTTTAAAGATACCTACTGTTACCTAGTTTAAGTTTAATAGTTCAAACGGAATTGATTTTTATTTATTTATAGGCCCGATATTTATGTTCATTTAAATAAAACTCTGAAAACCGAACTGATGTCGCATTCTATTGCAAATGTCCTTGTGAATGTAATTGTGTTTACCTCCACATACCTATGCTAAACTTAATTGTAACGTTCTTTGTGCTCACAATTATTAAATGTTTGATAGCTCAAGATTGCCTATAACTACACGAGTCTGTCTGACAGCTGATATTGTTTTATTACATTCAATGGCTACTATGATTTTTCCAATGTTATTAGGTTACCAGATTTACACAGAAATGTGCCATTTTAGTTTCCAAAGCCCACTAATCTATTATCTATTAGCCGCATGTTTCTAAAAGCTTGGTTGCATTGTATTTTGGCTGAAATCTCAAATATTTCAGAGCGGATTTTCAAAATTTTGGTATCATTAGATTCGTATGAAAATGAGGTTTTTAAAAATGTTGGTGAACGATTAAATTCCCATTTAAAAAAAAACGAGTTAGTGGGTAAAAATCACATTTAAAAATTTTAAACGCCTCTAGAGAATTAAGTAATGCAATCATATTGCTCTTTTTATTTTTATAGTAACGTAGCACACAAACTAAAATATATTTTGGGCACCACAGCACTCTGGATTCAGAAAAAGATTTTTTAATAAAATTTTTAATGTTTATCAAAAAGTGACCAAAATGGATGTATTGTATTCAAAATTACCTCTAGATTCCAAAAATGTAAAAATATATAGGGTGTTCCATTTAAAAATCGAAAGTTGTGGGCATTTCCGGTCAAACCGGATGTGCACCAAACTTGATTTTTTATTGAAAAGATGGCATTTTAGTCGTGTAATAAGGCCTCCAAATTTCAATTTTCTATTCCAAATATTTTAGGAAATATCGGGGCGAGCGCAATTCGTGACTCACCCGGTATTTGTTATGTGTACCAATACATGACGAAAGTAAGTGAGCACAAAAGCATTTCGCGTTGTTTTATGAATTTTCTTGATAAATACTAAAAAATACCGCGATATCATAAAAAATTAACTTGGCCAATGATGGTAATGAAATTATAAATTATTGTCTTAGCATATGCACACCTCTCCTCAACAATTTTAAATGTCATCAAAATGGTGACTCAAAATATTCGTGGCATCTTTTCAAGTACATCAAAAATAGTCAAATGCAACTTTGCAGAAAATCCCAGCTGCTCCTTTTTTCAAGATATCGACAAATACGTTATTTTCCATTGAAAAAATTTCTAATTCGCAAATTATATGCATATATATATTTATCGATAATATTTATGTTTAAATTTTATGTACTTACACGTATACGTGTGTCTAAGTATATACCGGGTGTAACAGAATATGGTATACACCCTTTTCTCTTTTAGTTTTGAAGATAATTGATTTAAATTTAGGGTATGCTAGATACATAGTAAGCGGCACTTTTTGACATACAATTGATTTTTTTTCACTTCCGGTTTCACTGGAAGTGACACTAAATTTCAATTTTTAAATGGAACATTATTGCATTTTTGAATTCTGAATAATTTTCTGAACCCAATGATGCCAAATAAGTGACATTTCAAACATCAATTTTTTTTATAATATAATTTTTAATTTTCCATTTAAGTGTGCCATGACGGTTCCGATTTATTCTAAATGACTCGTGTAATGCTACAAAAATCGAAATCCCGTTAAAAACACTAAATTATGTGATTAATGAGCAAATAAAATTCACCAAAATTGTTTTTGGGGCAAAACTCAATTTTTTCAAATCGAACCATATCGATACCGTGGTATCATTTATTAGTACTATTAATAAGGAATTTATTCATATGTCGTATTATAATGTGCGATAAGTACAAAGAAAATTACAGCTAAGAGAAAATAAGAAAATACAATTTTGTTCTCATTAAATGTTAAGAAGTAACTAAGGTAGCTTTGAAAACAATGAAATATTTAGCTTATCAAACATTTGTTGGTTTAACGGTGTTTTTACTGTTTCTTTAAAAAAATTTTAAAAGTCTTGTTAATTCTGTTCAAAATGCCGCAAATTTATACAAGGGATGAAAAAGTGGGCATGTTAATTATTTATGTGGAAAGTAAAAAAAATGCAATTGCAGCTATGGTCCTTTATGGCCGACGATATCCTGTTAGACAATGTCCAGCGAAAAATTATTTTAAACGTGTTGAAAATTCCGTAGAGAGCCCAACAATCATCCCAAAGAAAACTTCATTATAGACGAAGGAACGGAAATTAATGTTTTGGCTCGAATAGAAGTTGATAAGACTGTTTATTTAAAATCAAGTTTGGTTTGAATTGAACATCAGTCACCAAACAGTAAGCCGAATTTTGCACAAATACCACTATAAATCTTTAAAATACCAATTGCACCAGCATTTGTACGAAAGTGATTACGAACGTAGGATGGAATATTGCAATTGGATTTTGAATAATAACGTGCGGCCCAACAATGATTTTTTGGGGCTGATTTTATTTACGGACGAGTCAAGGTTTACAAATTTGAGACTATTTAAATACAAAATATTGGTCACAAGAAAATCAAAATTTATTACGGGAGGGTAACTTTCAAGTGCAGTTCGATTTCAGTGTTTGGCTTGGAATAATCGGTAGTAGAATCATTGGTCCAATAATATTTGAAGGACCTCTGACTGGTGCCAGATACTTGAGATTCCTGGAAAATGAGATTGGGGACATTTTAGATAAGTTACCTTTAGATTTAGGACAGGGAATGTATTTTCAATAGGAGGGCGCTCCTCCCCATAATTCAAGGACAGTAATTGATTACCTTCAACGGAGATTCGGGAAAAACGTAATTTCGACGAATGATCCTGTGAGGTGACCACCAAGGTCACCTGATTTACCGCCTCTTGATTTCTTTGTTTCGGGTCATTTAAAAAATATTGTCTATGCAACCGCCGTTACAACCCGTGAACACCTGGCGCTATAAGTAAGGCGAGCAATTAATATCACAACGGCCCAGCAATTGGCGAACGTTCTTCGAGAAACAGCTATGCGAGTTCAGAAGTGCATTGACGTTAATGGACAGCATTGTGAACAACTGTTGTAATGTTTTATGTTAATTTTTTGTATTCCAAAACCACCTTATGTGTAACAAGGTAATTAGAATAAAATTATATTTTCTTATTTTCTTTTAGCTGTGATTTTGTTTGTATTTATCGCACATTTTAATACGACATATGAATAAATTCCTTATTAATAGTACTAATAAAATGGTACCGCGGTACCGATGTGGTTCCATTTGAGTTTTGCCCCAAAAACAATTTTGGTGAATTTTATTTGCTCATAAATCACGTAATTTAGTAGTAATTTTTAACGAGATTGCGATTTTTGTAGTATTTAGAATAAATCAGAACCGTCATGGCACACTTGAAATGAAAAACTAAAAATTATGTTTAAAAGAAAATTGATGTTTGAAATGTCACTTATTTGGCATCGGATTCAGAAAATTATGAATTAAAAAATGCAATAATATATAGGGTGTTTTAAAAATGGAAAGTTAGTGTCACTTCCGGCGAAACCGGAAGTGAAAAACAAATCAATTAGTATATCCTAAATTTCAATCAATTATCTTCAAAACTAAAGGAGAAAAAGGGGTATACCATGATCCTGTTACACCCGGTATACCTATTACATGTAGGGATATGGCGTGATTTGTAATTTTACTTTCAACTATGTTAATAACAACTTTGATTTTCAGGCAGACATTTGGGGTAATTTGGATAATATGATGTTAACGAGAATCGATGTAAAATTTATCGTAGATTTCGATTGTGCCCTGGCGAATTCGATTTAGTGCTTCCGGACGTCAGAAAAAATAAAAAACAACAAGTGCATCTTAAAAAAAATGGACTTTTTTTTTTAAAGAGTTTTTCGCAATTTGCCGTTTTGAAGAGCTTACATGGACGGAAGTAGATTAAATAGAACTTACTATACTTATGCTTAATTAAGCATGACTTTTTAAAAAACATGTTCAAAACAAACGTATCTTTTTTGAATTTTTGCAATTTTTTGATTTTTTTGGTAGATGCTTAGGGCAAAACGGTTTTTATTTCTTCAGTCAATGTTCCCTGTCGATAGCTTAAAAATGAGTACTAATAAACTGGTTGATTTAAATAATTTTTTGGTTTTTTTCGTATTTCAATGTCAAGAATTTCTGAAGAATATATAAAAATAAATTAAATATTTTGAATACGTAACATGGATCCAAGTAAAAATAACCGCAGATTCTGCTCCTTGGAAGCCCTATTTTAGAGCTCTACGATACGGCAAATTACGATAAACTCTCTAAAAAGGCAAAGTACATTTTTTTGAACATATGCTTGCCGTTGTTTTTTATTTTTTCTGATGTTCGGAAGCATTAAATCGAAGTAGACATGCTATGGGGTACGGGACCAAAATCCCATGTTATTTCTTATGGAGGTTCATTCTGGTTTTCAAGGTCACTTCTTCGCTGGCTCCGCCTACCTGCAGCTAACTTCACGAGGTCGACGGAGAGCGTGGCTAACTTCACGACTCGCGCCAACAGAGGGCGACACAGTGGCGACCGGAAATTCATGATGGCGGGAAATTCAAATCTGTCTACCAGCGGTTTGTAAGCACAGCGTAGACTACTTGACTAGGTAATCTATTGGAGGTTCTCATATTAGTACTGAGATTATTATTTTCGACAGTATACGTCTCGAAAGTTATTTTAGTAGACACCATTTTCAAATACGTTCTGAACAGCTTTTAAAACAGAGTCTGTATACAGATCTGTACGACTTTAAACAGGGTCTGTATGCTTTAAAACAGTTGTTTACAGATTCTGTTTAAAACCTGTACAAATCTGTTTAAAAGCTGTACAAACCTGTTTAAAAGATGTTCAAACTTTGTTTTAAAGCATACAGACCCTGTTTAAAATCGTACAGATCTGTATACAGACTCTGTTTTAAAACCTGTTCAGACCGTATTTGAAAATGGTGTCTACTAACATAACTTTCGAGACGTATACTGTCGAAAATAATAATCTCAGTGCTAATATGTGAACCTCCAATAGATTACCTATCCAAGGAGTCTACGCTGTGCTTACAAACCACTGGTAGACAGGTTTGAATTTCCCGCCATTTTGAATTTTCGGTCGCCGCCATTTGAATTTCCCGCCACTATGACGCCCTCTGTTGGCGCGAGTCGTGAAGTTAGCCACGCTCTCCATCGACCTGGTGAAGTTAGCTACGTTCGCCCGTCGACCTCGTGAAGTTGCTGTAGGTGGGCGGAGCCAGCGAAGAAGTGACCTTGAAACCCAGAATGAACCTCCATAAGAAATAACATGGGAATTTGGCGTCGAATCCCCATAGCTATTCTACTCGAATTCGCCAGGACAGAATCGAATTACCCCAATTTCAGCCTGAAAATCAAAGATGTTATTAACATAGTTGGAAGCAAAATTACGAATCACGTCCTGGAAGGAAGAGTTTTATGATGGAAATAACCATATACATATATCCCTACATGTATGTATATATAGCTTACCAGGCCGGTAAGTCAGTGGAAACGGCCCTTCATCCGATCGTTTTGAGGATCGAGAAGGCGCTGCACCACAAAGAACTTGCGGCCGGAGCCTTCTTAGATATCGAAGGAGCCTTTGACCATACCTCCTTCGATTCAATCTGCGCCGCCGCTGCCTATCATGGCATCGAAGACACCATCATTAGATGGTTGAGGGCCATGTTGGCGGGAAGGCAAATAACAGCTGCCAATGAGGAAACGGCAGTTAAAGTTTCAGTAAGGAGAGGCTGCCCACAAGGGGGTGTCCTATCTCCTCTGCTATGGAACCTCGTTCTCGATGGCCTATTACAGGAACTCGAGAACGAGGATCTTTTTGCGCAAGGTTACGCAGATGACCTTGCAATCATCATCTCGGGAAAATTCCCAAATACGGTCAGCGGACTCTTACAAAGGGCCTTGCAGATCGTACAAAGATGGTGCAATGACCAGGGCCTTAGAGTCAATCCCTCAAAGGCGCAAATGGTCATCTTTACTAGGAGACGCAGGCTAGACGGTTTCGTCGAACCCGTACTCTACAACACTACTCTAACGATCTCAAGGACAGTGAAGTATCTAGGGGTCATCCTGGACTCTAAGCTGACCTGGAGAGATCATATAGAGAGACAAGTACAAAGGGCCACTACAACCCTATGGGTATGTAGAAGAACCTTTGGCAAAACATGGGGGCTAAACCCCAGGGTGGCTATGTGGTACTATACTGTCATAGTTAGACCAATGATTACGTATGCCTCTGTTGTCTGGTGGCCTGCCACAACCAGGTCAACCATACGACAGAAGCTAACACAACTCCAAAGACTTGCCTGCTTAGGAGTCACAGGAGCAATACGCACAACCCCCACAGCAGCTCTGGAGGTCCTTCTGGACCTTGCGCCCCTTCACCTAGTGATTGTGGCCGAGGCTCGGAAAGCGGCTTACAGACTGGAATGCGGAGGTCAGTGGAAGAAAGGAGGAGAACAATCAGGTCACACAAGGGCTCTAGCTGATGCGATAGGAGCCCACTCACTTCTGGAGGCCAGGAGTGACGACGTGATGCCTTCCTTCTCCTTCGCACAACCCTTCGAGGTAGTCTTCCCGAAAAGGGAAGACTGGAGACAACTCGAGGACATACTAAGGCCTGCAGATATTGTCTGGTTCACAGACGGATCGAGGCTAGAGGAAAGTACCGGAGCTGGTATATTTGGGGAAAGGCCCAGGGCTGAGCTTTCCTATGCCCTGGGCAAATTCGCCACGGTATTCCAGACCGAGATCTTCGCTATTTTGGTCTGCGCACAGGAGAACATCCGAAGGGAATACTCCAATAAACACATATATATATGTAGCGATAGCCAAGCGGCCCTCAAGGCCCTTGCATCGAATCGGACCAAGTCAAAACTGGTCCAAAACTGTAAACAGGCCCTCTGCGAACTTGGCTCATCAAACTGGGTCAGGCTTCACTGGGTGCCTGGACACAGCAACATAGAGGGTAATGAGCGGGCCGATGCTCTGGCCAGAAGGGGCTCTCGTGAACCTCTGCTCGGTCCGGAGCCGGCTCTCGGCTACCCTAGATCCCAAGCCAAGAGGTTGATAGATAACTGGACTCGCTCCCAGTTCATTGACCTCTGGGATTCCTATCCAGGACTCCGGCAAGCGAAGCTCCTAATCTCAGGACCCTTGCCGGAGAGAACAAAGCAATTTCTGCGTCTAAGCAGAAAGCAAATTAGAGCCGTAACAGGCCTCCTGACCGGACATGGCTCTTTTAGGAAACACCTACACACAATGGGGGTGGTTGACCACCCCGATTGCAGGTTCTGTGAGGACGAGGAGGAGACTTCCATCCACGTTCTCACTTCTTGCCCAGGACTGATGAACCTGAGGTACAAGCACTTCGGCACTGGCTTTCCAGTGCTGGAGGAAATAAGGAGTTCTCCCGTGGGAAGGATTTCAGCCTTTGGGCTGGAATCCGGTCTGTACGGGGGAGCTCCTTAATTTGTTAGCGGTAGCACAATGGGCCACAAGGCCTGAGTGCGGCGACCTCCAGGCGCCCCGCTAAAAGAAGAAGAAGATGTATATATAGGTATCTAGATATAAGTATACGAAGTGTAAGTACATATTTCAACATAAATATTATCTATAAATATATGAATATATGCATATAATTCACAAATTCGGAGTTTTTTCACTGAAAAATAACGTTTTTGTCGATATCTTGAAAAAAGGAGCAGCTGGGATTTTCTGCAAAGTTGCAGACTATTTTGGATGTACCTACTTGAAAAGATGCCACGAATATTTTGAGTCACCATTTTGATGAGACGTAAAATTGTTGAGGAGAGGTGTGTATGGCGTCCTTTTGAAATGATTGTGTCGAAGTTTTTTGAAATTACGTCCCACAATGGCATCATCTACAATAACGTGCACGTGTGTTTTTAATCCCACAGATAAAATAATAATAGTAAAGTAAATAATAGACTATTTACAAAAAAGCGAATTTAAGGAAACTGTTGAAATTGTTCAATACACAAATTTACGCACCTCCTTATGCTACAAAAAACATTCTGAAGTATTAACGGCGTTTTGGTGGTACACAAGTTAAATTTTTTTCTCTCGCCCCCCCCCCAGGTTTGTTCGAAATCTACAAAATCACACGCCTCCGAGACCATGAAGTTTCCCATGTATTTCTTATGGGTAAAGGAGAGTTTTTCGCAAATTTACTCTAGAATCGTTAAAATGCCATGAAATAAGAATCGCATACAAGTGCCCTCTTCATAATTGTCCAGAGAATATAAATTAATAGTTCTTTTTTAAATCAATCCTTTTATAGGACTCCAAAGTGATCTCATGAGGGCAAAAGTAGTATATCGCCTATTTTTTACGTTTATTCCTGTTACTTTTTTTCCACAGATTGATATTAATTAGTCAAATTCTAGAATGTCTTAATATTTTAATGCTTTCAAATTGTTTAAACAATTATATTTTGCTATAAAGTATCATTTCCGCTTTTTTTAAATTTCACAATTGTCCAAAGAATACGAATTTATAATTATTTTTTAAATGAAATCCTCATTAGAACCATTGGGCCTCAAAATAATCGCAGTGGGACAAAAGTAGCGTATCGTGTATTTTTTATGTTTATTATTATTTATTTGCGATTCTTTTTGCAGAAATTATTTTTAATTAGTCACATTCCAAATTGTTTAAAGAATTGTCAATTTTTTACAAATGTTCTGTATTTTAATTGCATATACATTCTTCAGGAGCAATCCCTTAAAGAAATAAATCAATACATCTGCAAGTCCTCAGCTTCTTCTTTAAGATGGTTTTTCTCGTTTTTCATTGGTTCATTATTGACGGTGATGTGACATTTTTTATGAAGTTGCGTCTATGGATTTTCTCATTTTAGACGTCCCGCGCAAAAGTAAAATCAGAGCTCACTTCATTTTACAAAAAAACTGTAGATCCTACAAAAAAAAATCATATAAACTTTTTTTTAATTATTATCCTCTTCGGTAGAAAAGATTTTAACTTTTCTTTTGGCCGATAAATATTTCCCCAGATATTTATGACAACCGAAAACTAAAATCAAATTCGATGTAAATATTTGTATTTGTCAAAAAGTAATACTTTGAAAACATAATATCCTAAATTTCAGCCACTGCAAAGGTTAAAACTTTGGATACCGAACTAGTATCGACAGTATCGTAAGTTATTTGTCGGTTATTCCTTATTTGAGTCTTCTAAGTCTTCCCTGAATGGTGTCGTCTTAGTTGCGGACGTTTCATTTACGTACATAGTAAAAACGGGCATCATGTGCGTACAAATGATGCTGACAGAGCGTTTTAAAAATAAATCGCGAAAACGGCGCAAATGTTCCTTGCCCTTCTCGGATACCGGTGTTGGGTCACTTGCACCTGAGACATTTTCGCCTGGTTATATTCGAAGAAGTATTATCATAATATTATTTATCATCAGAAGTGCCCAAAATGCAGTTCCACATTAGTCCCCACTACTTCTGACAAATTGTTTTTATTTTGCTGTCGAAAAATTTATTCGAAAGAATCTAAACATAGGTATTTATACAAACACTTTCTTTCCCATTATTAATATTCAGGTGAATTAATTTTTCTCTATTTTTTATTTTTATTTATTTTTCTATTTTACATACGCTATCCAACAGGTCAAGAGACCCAATTACTGGATAGGACAAAAAAGATTACAAAAAAAGGAAAAGAGTAATATACATTTAGAAACAAAGATGTGCATACATGCACAAGCAGATCGATTAAGTAAAATATTAAAATAATTATAAGAAAATTTGAGGAACACGAAGTACATTACAATAATGAACAATAATAAATTAATTATTATTATAAATACATAATTTTAGAGAGACAACGATGCAGTTGAAAATATTTACGCGGTCGTGTATATCATTGTACACAGTACACATATCTTGAAGTGGTGATTTTTTTTTTTATTTGTCCTGTTTAGTTTAAATCCATTTGACGTGAAGCAATTCTGTGAGCATGAAAAGGAAGCGTATTAAGTATATAAGTGCTGTCGGTGATATTATGTATCAATCTGTAAAGAAAAATTAGATAAGAGACTTTACGGCGATCTTCTAATGATACTAATGGGAACCTCGATAATAGTTCAGACTGGGGAGTACCAATAAGCGGGTATGTTCCATCAGCTTTAAATGTGGAATACTTTAAAAACCTACGTTGAATATTTTGTAAGCTATCTATATGTGTCTTATAATATGGTGACCAAATGATTGACGCATATTCCAAATTAGATCTCACAATAGAAAAATACGCTAGTTTGAGACCGGAGGCGTTATTGAAGTTAAAAATATTCCTAATAATAAACCCAAGAGATTTATAGGATTTTTTGATAACTTGATTAATATGATGTGTAAATGGCAGCTTTTCATCAAACACTATGCCTAAATCAGTCAATGTCTCAGGTCTAGAGAGTACGTTATCTTCCAGCGCATAATGATAATCATCTGTTTAGTTGTTACTGATAGAACATTACATTTTGACGAGTTGAGGAATAATTTGTTTCTTATACACCACTCATTAATTTTGTCTACATTGTGTTGCAAAATCAGATAGTCGTCGAAATTCTACAGATTAATTTCAGATCATCAGCATGTAGAATACAGTTCAGGGCGATATCAGTAACAATGTCGTTAATAAACATAATGAACAAAAGTGGACCTAGATTAGATCCCTGTGGGACGCCTGAGGTTGGTAAAACCTCGACAGATCTATGGCCACAGAATAAGACAAATTGGGTTCTATTGTTTAGGTAAGATGAAAAATAGTTAATGAGGTCATTTGAGAATCCAAACACGTCTAATTTTTTCAAAGGAATCCTATGGTTTAATCTGTCAAAAGCCTTAGCAAAATCTGTATAGCTTATGACAACTTGACTACCATCATCAATTGCATCAGATAAATACTCAGTTAAACAGAATAAATTGGTAACTGTAGATCGGTTTTTAAAGAAGCCTTGTTGGAATTCAGATATTTGATGTTTAACATGGCAAAATATATGTTCATACAATAATATTTCGAGGACTTTAGCAAAGTTATTCAAAATTACAATGGGCCGGCAATTAGTTATTAAAGTTCTATCACCTTTCTTAAAGACGGGTATGATTTTGGACTGTTTTCAACATTGTGAAAATGTTGAAGTTTGAAGAGATAGATTGAAAAGTATACATAATGGTTTGGCAAGTACTGCTGCACAGTCACGTACTACGAAAGATGGAATATTATCAGGACCACTACTGGTTAGTTTTGGCTTTAACATCTTTAGTGTCTTGAAAACCTCATCTTCTGTAAGATTCCGAATATGTTAAGAGTTATTAAGAAGGTCATTATGTTCGTTATCGACATTGCATTGTTCTACAGTAGAATAAGATTGTTGAAAATATTCAGCAAATGAGTTACTAATTATTTTAGAATCGGAAATGATATCATCGTTGTACTTGAAATTTTTTGGCAGATTGGACGTATTTCTTTTGAAATTAATATATCGCCAGAGTTCTGAAGGATTCTGTGCAATATTTTCTTGTATATATTTGCTGTAATTTTTGTGTGCAGTCTCCATATCGGATTTTATTTTACGCCTTAAATCTTTACTTTTGGAGATATTCTTCATTATCGCTAGATTTATATAACCGCCATACTGTGTGCTTTTCTTTTATATTATTTATAATTTCACGGTTAAACCAAGGAGGGTAACTATGTTCAGGTATACGTTTATATATTTAGCCGAACAAGTAAATAAATAAGTAAATGTTAATGGGCAGAGTACGATATCTGCGGCGTCCATGTTTGACACTTGTAGTCAATAGGATTTTTTATGCACAAAGATAATCTTACTATAAGATGGGGATTCAGGGGGCTTAGCCCCCGGGGGTCCAATGACGACGCTAAGCTGGGGGTTGTGGGGCAAAGCTCCACCCCCATGTTCAATGAAATTCGTACTGTATTTCAATGGACGACCTTGACCTACCTCGAAATTTTGCAAACAAAACATCATTTGTACGCAAATGATACTAGTTTTGGCTATATACGCAAATAAGACACAACGCCCTGGATAATATTAAATAGAAAAGTACACCCCCGCTCTACATGCCGTGAATTTCTCTGTCTGATGACATTTGGCCTTAAACTGATAATAAGTGTTTATTACCAGAATAGATTCTCGATAATTTTCCTCTGGTCACAGACGAATTTTTTGTATGTAAAGGTAAAGAAATTCTGTTCGAAACTTTTTTCCGTAGTTATTAGAAACATGTTTGTATTATAATCCAGCTATCGAATAGGTATAACTTCATATCACATTGTCGGAAAATGTCGATGTATCTGTAAGTACCTCATTTCCTTATTTTGTAACATCCATATTTAATATTCCGTACAATGAACACCTCATATAGATAAAAGCTTTAGTAAACTATGTAAATTTAATTTATGTTTTTATTTTAAACATGAACATCATAGAAGCAATTAATTTTACTACCTACATTTGCTGTGACTGTAAATTAAAGAAAGATAAAGATTCTCATTAATATTATAATTTTGTCTTTCTTTAAGAGAACATGTTTTGGAGTTTCTCTGACATCAGACTAGTTAAAATTGTACTATTAGTATACTAGGTTATATCTACCATTTATTCTTCGAATGTGTTATAACAAAAAATTTATATAAAATATGAACGGTTCATAAATCATTGAAAGCAAGTGTCGAGTTCGTAAATATCCTTTTCTATGAAAAAATATTGTTAATATACTACCTAATTAATTATTAATTGTTTACCAAACTTTACATTGTTAATATGTCAAATTGTAAATTTTATCATAATTAGTACCTAATATATAAATATTCCATTGGCTGTTTTCCAAAAGAGTGGCTTCATCTTCCATCAAGCCACTTTGGCGTTAGCATTCATATAACGACACTAATAATTACAATTATTTCCATTAACTATTAAACTTTTTGGTTTTTCTATAAATCTGATGCTTGATTAAAAAAATTCATATTGTAGATGATGCAAAAACGAAATTTTTCAATATTGTTTTAAATTTTTCAAAATTTTAAAATATGTATAAATCGTATAAAACAATCCTGAAACCCAAATAGATACATTTGTTGATTCCAATTTGCCAGGAATTAGTAGTACAAATAAAAAAAAGTCCTTTAAAAGACGGTCACTAGAAATTAAGAAATAAAATTTTAGAAAAAGAATATAGGCAAAAAGTTATAAAAAATAATTGACAATTATTTTTTGGTTTAATTCGCTTTAACTCCAAAAAGGGACAATTGATTGGTTTTACATTTTCACCATGTCGTCACTGCATATTTGTCAACAATATGGTTTAATATAAAGGTTGAATTTTAATAAGTATGGAAAAAGAATGTGAAAATTCCTAAAATACAGCAAGCGGGAAACTCTGGGCCGTGCCAACCATGTGTGCGAAGTGTACACCGCACACGGGCGGTCACACCACGAAGGGGGGCACACCAATGCCTTAAGGCAAAATTCATAAGAAAGAGGCGGTGATTTTTATAAAATTTGGCGCAAGGGTAATATTGGTATCGCATATGAACTGAAAAGGTTTTGTTTGGTTTGGCATATAGACTTTATTTTTCAACTAATATTATTTCTTGTTACACCATAGATCTATTTCATTCTGATGTTAAAGCTATATCACAATTGACTCTTTTCCGTTCATTTTCCGCTAAAAAAGATTGTGTAAGTCCTACGACAAGATCCTTTAGAATATTATTATGCTCTTCACAAATACAAACGATTAGTATATTGCATTTGATCGGCACCTTTTTTTAAAGAAAACGTATCAAGAGCTGTTTATGAGGTATTTTTCGGAAGAAAATACCTATTATCCAAAGAGACTTCGGTAGAAGTATATAATGAAGAAATCCATACTTAAAGTTTGAAGCATTATTTTCATGATTCACATTCTTATTTAATAAACCGTTCCCTTTAAAATTATTATTCGTATGGAAAGTGGTCCCCGCCCTGGTGAAATTCACTGGAATCGATATATGTTATTCCTCTCCAGCTCCTGTTAAAAAATTCTCATAGGCACAAGGTCGGAAAATGGACAGATTTCCAGATATCGGAGGTGCTGGTGCTGGTTTCTTGTGGGAAATGGACCCCGGTGAAATTCACTGGACTCGGTATATGTTATTCCTCTCGAGCGTCTGATCAAGAGTTCTCCCGGGCACAAGGTCGGAAAATGGACAGTTTTCCAGATATCGGGGGTTGCAAAGTCGACTTTGCACCCCCGATATCTGGAGAACTGCATTTTTCGACCTTTAGCCCATGAGAACTTTTTCTCAGGAGCTTGAAAGGAATAATATATATCGGTTCTAACGAATTTTACCGGAGCAGGGGCCACTTCCCATAAGAAATGAACATCACCATTACAGCCCCGATACCTAGAAAACTGTCCATTTTTCGACCTTGTGCCCATGAGAAACTTTTGATCAAGAAGAAATTATCTACAATATACTGCGATTTCAGCCGATTTAGCTTTGAGCCATTTTCCATAAGAATTATGCGGAGTCCTTTGAAAAAAGAAATTATGTCTAATAAAAGTTACTGTGTTTACAAGAAACGATCTACGTACATGCACAAATACATACATTAATCTGATATTTGAGTTCGGCGTGTTATAAAACGGATATCTGTACAAAAATTAATGTACGATGCTTACTTATTTGACTAAATCAAATAGGTATAGTAAACATTTTCAATTTAGTTAGAGTTGGCCACTTCAAGGAACTGCAACTGCTTAGAATGTTATTAAGAGGTGCTAATTAATTAAACTATTTCTTTTGTAAATAAATCAGACTTCTCAACTAATAACAATAAACACATATCATATTTGATATTCCATATTTGGTTAAGTTGACCGCCAAATACCAAAAATTCAGTGACGGCTACCAAATTAAATCTACATGAATAAACCTCTAAATGTATACACTACTAAATCACATGTCTCGCAGGAAACTATATTATCACCACCATCACCACCACCATTATCTTTCTGTGGTGCAGTTATACTATGATGGTAATTCTTTTAGACTTAAGTCTTAAGTTTAAAACATTTAATTCCTGTTTGTTTTACTTTAGTTAACGTTTTATCTCAGGCAACGTACACACAGGTTTATATATTTTGCTTTATTTGCTAAAAGTATTGTGTTTTGTTGTTTATTTTTCGTTTGTCGGCTATATGTCTACTTGGTGAAGAGGCAAACAAACTTAATCCTCACCCAAAGAGTCCCAGGTTTGATTCCCAGTATATTTGGATATTGGATGTGTGTCCCTTGTTTATAAATGAGTAGCCCCTTTTGCGCAAGGCTCTTCCAGAAACTTTAAGGGTAAAAGGGTCGTTTACCTAGGGTGTGTTATGTGAAACAGTGGAATTGGGTTCGATTCAATGTTATTGTTAAAGCTTGAGGTGGTAATGACGTCAAAACCACAATCAACTCTAGGCGATATGAACAATATGACCAATTTCATGCACAGTATCCAATATCTTACTTTGCAATTGCGTTTAGAAGATTCCGTAATGTTTAAGGTTAAATAGCTACTAAAGAGTTGCAAACAATCAGTATTGTGGATGTGTTTATTGGTGGATGTAGCACTAGCATAAATACGATAAACACTAGTTGAATAAAAATATATTCAACGTTTTCCAATGTAACTGGCACTTATTTGAGGTGGTTAGACCTTTTTACATGCGGCACGTTTACACCTGGTGCAGATCAACCGCGATGTTAGAAAACCTGGATTGTTTTGGTACCCCCCCCTCTCTGTTTTTCTTCTGTTTTTTTTAGAATGTCATAGGTCGGAGCCAAACATTTTTTTTTTTCAGTACTAATTCTGCTGACATTTGAATGTTTTTGTATTGGCCGTTCACGCACTTTTGCAAACATTGTCTAAAAAGGGGGCTGCTTTTTTTCACTGTGTATTACACCATACTATTACTTCTACCATATATAAGCAGAGTTAGCTGCCAGTATCATTTGTACCGTTTCCAATTTTTTATGATTTTGATGAAAAGTCGCAATTCCGAAAAATCTTTGATCCATTAGGCACCTGTATCTTTAAAAGGAATGAGTCTCAACGACATTGTTAACGGTTAATAATACAAAGCTTCTATCAAAGGCTTAAAACATATATTGTTTAGTTCAACGTGTGCATGAACTGCTAACTAAGAAGGTACGTGCCATGACAACAGTTTAAATCGTCGGAACTAGCTCCTAAAATGTTTCGATCTTTTTTTAAGTGCTTTTCATCCATATATCTATGTTGCAGTTGATATTTTTAAAACATGCACAGATAATGTAGTGTTCTGATTTAAGAATTGTTTCATAATAAAGTAGGTAAATAAATACTGTATTATATGAGAACAAATAATTGATTGTCAAGAAAATAATAATAAGTTTGCAATAATTCTATTTATAGCAAACAAGCGTATTTGTTGATGATTTTTATCTGACTGAGGATAAGTTTTTTTGTTTCATATACTGAAAGAAAAAACGTATCTGGAATAATCATGAACCAGTAGAGTCTGGTGATTGTAAATTGTTATTTTACAGGCGTCAGCATGTGCAAATGTGTTAAATTGTATTAATTTTATCTTTTTGGGCGACCTGCCGTCTTTGTGACAGTCCCTGTATCTATATTTTCGTAATAATTTAATTACATAATATAATAGTGGAAGTATGTACGATCACGTTGTGACAAACTCGTCAATGATTCCAAAAAATTCCTTAATGTATTGAAGGTGCTATTTTATTTGATAAGCAAGATTATATTAACAATAAATTATGCTTGTGTAAATATTTAATAAAAGGTCGCCAAATAGGTGTAAGGTAAATAAACAAAATTTGAATTCATTCACTCAGTTGATGATCAAATTAAGTGGGACATTTGGATTAACATGATAACTGTATTAACTGAACATTCGTATAAACTATTAAAGATTGCACTCATGCGCTGCTAATATGTGTTGGACTGACAATGTAAATAATGTAACTGACAATAACTCCTTTAAATAATTTAACCATATTTTTTATCAACATCTACAAATATTTTGAAACTTCTATTGGTTTTCAACGTATAAATGTTGTAGCTTATACAGAGTGTACCTCGAAGGGGGTACCGGTAAAGATTCTTATTATTGATTTTAGAGAAAATGAAAGAAATGTAAAATTTTTATTGAGCAAATTGCCCCTATTTCTTGTTGTTTTTTTTTAACTTTCTTTAACGTAATTGTTTAAAATATCAAAGAATGCTTAAATGCGGAGTTTGGTTAAAGAAGGGCAATAATCACCTTTCACAGAAAATAGACGACGCGATTTTGTAACTATTTTAGTTTATGAAGACAATCATAAAAAGCAGTTAAACTCTTACTTTTCATGAAATCATTGACACAGGTTTTTATCAAGGCACGAAAAACATGAAAGAAAAAATAACAAATTGGAACTGAAAATAATCAGCTTAAAAACATTCACTAGTTTACATAATCAAAGCGAGAACTATTCAACGTATAGACCTCCAAGAGATAGACATTTTTCTAACCTTTTTCTAAATTTCTCTCATGGTGGCAACAGTGTCCCGATTTTTTTGTTTTGGGAAATCAGTGTTCTCGTTAAAATCATTGACATATGCTTTTAGTTTTAAATATCCCCATAAGAAATGATCTAATGAATACAAGCCAGGTGACCGTGCAGGCTAAGCTATTGGTCCATAGCGGCCGATTGTTGAATGTGCAGGACATCCGTCTTGTTAATACATTAACTTTCTTCTACATTTTAAATTTTGATTGCCTGGATCTGTCAAAACAAAATTATTTATAATTTTCATATACGAATTTTGACCAACTATTTGATGATACATTATACCACAATTTACATTCACTTTTTTTTAAATGTTGACTATTTGTTATTAACCGAAAGTTTGAATCCTTGTTAGCCCAGTATCTGCAATTTTGTGAGGAAACCACCGCATTAGTTGGAGTGGAATATTGAAAAAAGATTAGGCATTGTTAGTAAAAATTGTTCGGTTGACAATTGAAAATAGATATTTTGGTTACTTTGACACTAACAGAGAATATTCATATTAATATTTAATTGAATTTAGCTTGCGCTTTAGTGAAAATTATTGAATAGTTCTAGTTTCAGTTTAATTTTATTTCTTTACCTCTTAATATATATTTTCTATATTCTAACTATTTCACTTAAATGTAAAGTAATAGTTGAATCGTTTTATTATCGTCTTTTTTGCCTAAGTACTAAAAGTACTCCTTGAGTCTTTAAACAATTATGTTAAAAAACGTTTTATAAAAAAAATAAAGGCATTTTACTTAATAAAAACGCCCTGTACATTTTATCACAAATCTGAGACCTACTCATGGCTTCTCAGAATATGCAAAACTTTTTATATAGAATATTTTTTCGAAAATCTAATAAGAAAGTTTACAAGAGGGCGTGCGGTACTTCATCCGGGGACACATTGAATATGTTTACATATATACTTCGTCACTTGACGATTCAGGTTGTCTAAAATGGAAAATGGATATGGTCAAAAAATATACTCAAAATCCAGATTATGCCAACGCGGTTGGCGAAACACGAATCGAGTGTAATGTTTACGTATTTTGGTGTTTATGGAAACTACTTGATAGACACGTGTCGCACAGAAGATCTTATAATGTCTTGAAGATTTGATAAGCTTGTTTTTGTTGCAAAAATAAATAATTAACATGAACCAAACATTCTCTGAAGTTTTTTTTACCAAATTACAATTCGAGGAGACTCCCACTCATTTTCAACAGGTTAAACTTGACCTTAACCCACTATCGATAAGGAGAGTGATAGTATGTATGTGAAAATATTAATTATTTTTAAGAATATAGAATAATACTTTTATCAGTCTTTGTTTTAATTGGAAGGTTATCAAGATATTGCTTAGGTCGTTCAATACCATTACTATTATTTCGAAATTCTGAAAACAGATGGATTTGAATTTACATATTCAGGCTACTCTATAATTATTTGTCTTCTATATTTTTTTATATCCCCAAATAAATTATAAATATGCAAGATCTTAATTCATTGGTGTAGATAGAATAGTAATTTTAGCCCATAATAATAGTAATAGTAGCTGCATTGCCTAACAGAGAACTCATTTGGAAGATAATACATAATAAGAAAAATTCCAAAAATGTTTTACATCAATTTTGGTTATCTCTTATGTAGTTTCAACAAAGTAAGAGAAAATATCCGTTATTTTGACATTTTAAATTTCAGATCAGATTCAGTATCAGCTATTTCGAAAATATGTATCTACCAATTTTAATGAAATTGAGACGAACATTACTGCTGGCACTGCCAAATTCTCGAATAAAAAGAACATCCCTTATTTCCCCCTCTAGTACCAAATATAACTTGATTAAACTAATATGAGACCATCGCCGAGCTATACTCTATAGTTTGGAAAATATTTGATAAAAATCGCTTAAGCCGATTCAGAGTCATAATTGAACATATTTTAAAGCAATTGAGAGCATCTTCCTTTTTAAAAGTCAGATAAAAAAGAAGAATATACTTATTAAAATTTTGCATATCTTTGACAGCGAAATAAGTGATAATTATATAATGAAACCTGCATTATAACAAGGTATCAGATAACATTTACATCAAGATTTAGAATAGCTACTTCAGTAAGAGTGTTTTATGAACAATATATGTCGCATAAATTAGATAAATTATTAAAATTGACACATAACGTAAACTGGTATCTATAATGGAATATTTGTTCTGGGCATATCACATCTAAAGGTTGGATTATGCCTCGAGTTTATCCTGAATACATTAAACTTTATGATATGATGATGATTTAAGTAAAACGCAGCCATCAATTTCATTATGTTGTAATGACATGTATAAATCCTTTATAAAGCTAGTAGTATTGAATTGGTTCAACACTTTATTCACCTTTTGAGATAGACATCATCTAGTTGTAGAAGAATGTCAGATGTTTTAGGAATTTTCTTTGAACCCGTTGTACCATCATTTTATACCAAATCAGTGCTGCATACTCAAGCCTAGAGCGGACATAAGAGAAATACAGTTATTTAAAGTGTCCATATCTGTAAAGTTTTGCTATTTCTTACGATAAATCCATGCAATTTCAACAGTTTCAATTAACTAATTTCATTAACTACACATCAAAGGTCCATGTGCAATAGAAACTGATGAGCTGCTCACAAGGAACTGGATGCAATTAAGATTAATAACAGGACTTCTGGCAGGACACTTTCCTGTATAGAAGTACCTGAATGCAATCGGAAAATGTGACGACAACCTAGACTGCAGACTATATGGCAAGGAGCCGGAAACGGTTGATCACATATTCAACTGAGAAGCGCTGGCCCGCAGAAGATATGGCATCTACGGGCAAACACGAACACCTGGAATTCATCAGCACTCTCCCAACCATAGACCTGCATCACCTCTTTCGAGGTGCAAGGATACTGAAGTGGGTAGAGTGACAGGGAGAGCACAATAAGCCCAGGAGGCTGCAGTGCCGTCGGAGTTTTCAACAGGCGAACCCTGAGAGAGAGAGAAAATAACTACACATCAAGACTGAGCATAATCTAGATCAACTTCGTACGGTCGTCAGTACAAGTAATAAAGGAACAGTTTTAAATTATTAGCGTAGGAGAGATTGAAACAATCAAAATCGCCGCTTAAGTAATTAATAAATGATAACAAAAGAAGCAGATTAAGGCTAGATCCCCGAGGGACGCCCGAGTTAACAATATATCAGCTCAAATCCTTTGTATATCACAAAGATTTAATATATTTAATAATATTTAAATAAAGGTTTTAAAAAAGTCACTGGCACTAGAAGAGAAACCAAAGTTTACTAAGACGACATGATCTATCCTATGGAAGGCATTTGAATAATCTGTGTAATAAAAATGAAAATTTATAACCGTTGATAATCTCAAACCCATATTAATTAGGCGATATTTAATTACAAAGTGAGATGTAGAAAGACTTCAAAAAATTTGAAAGAGATAGAAATATTTATAATTATCAATCACTGCTCTATCACCGCTTTCAGACATTCAACAAACTTTGGCCTCATAACAATTATATAAGTAGCAACCCATATATTCTTTAACATTTTGAAAATAGCCATAAAATATTACGTGCATTAATCAACAAAAGTGTTCAAAGTGGTCTCCAATCGCCGTTAGACGGCACTCAACAAGTGCATCAAGACGATTCATGTTGTCCATGTGAACATAAATGATCGTTTCAACTTGTGTTCTTGTTATAAAGGAATCGCTTGATCAAAATTATCTAGTTTTTTATGAAATTTGAATATGAGGGGCGAGGTTTAAAATTTCTTTAATTTTGCTTTGAAGTTAGTGGATACAGAAACATCAAAAGTTTACTCTAGAACGGTAGTGCTCGCTGTAGCGGGTAGCGTGATGAGGCATAATCCAGGGGGTAGCCTTTCTGAATTGAACACCAAAGATACAACACTACATAACCAGGAAACTAGTGTACACTAAAATGATAAAAAGCATAATAAATCTACCGATTTGCGTTTATAATTACGTGCGCGAATTAGATAAAAGTAACTGTTAATAAAATGGAAAGTGGTGTCATGCAATTTATAGATGTTACTATCTTGTTTTTAGATGTTTGCGTATGCTAAAATAATATTTGCAACGCTAATGTAATAAAATTATAATTAGAATTTAGCACTTTTATCTAATGCACTAAATCCGTAAGAGCAAAGTCTAAGTGCCATATGCCTTATTTTAATATTTTAGTATCGTATATTACCTAATCTATCCTAAACACCAGTCATGTGTTTTCACTTAGACCCTTTATTTGGGTATTCGAATAAGACTCTGTTCACGTTAAATGAATAAAGCATCAAAGGTTCAGCTTTAAACTGGATCACCTATTACTTAAAGAATTGTTCAAATAGGAATACCTCAGGACTCCGTTATAGGGCCTGTACTTTTCATACCTCATATTAATGACGTATGAAAAGTATTAATGATGCAGGAAATTTATTACCAGATATAAACTTGACAATATATATCGCTGGTATCTCTAGCAAACGCGCTGACTCACTGAGCTACCGTCGACGTCTAACAGAGTTACATTATACCGATCAAAAAGTGGAACTTTTAAAAAGTTGATCCATGCGAGTGGGGTATCATTTATGAATTTCAAAAACAGTTTTACTCTTTCTATTTTTATTAATATGTGAGTTATTAGTAAAATTTCATATACATAATAATAGTCGTTTCTATCATAACACACAACAGAAAATATTACAATACTATAAATTTGGATACCATTGAATTTAAGGGCCAGAGTTCAGTGAATTTAAAATCAATTCTCAGCTCTTCCATTCAACACAAGGAAGACAATAATAAATACATACATACATAAATTATTCCTGTTTAGATAGAATAGCATTTCAACTAAAAATAAAGAGTAGGCATAAAGTGAGAGGTTTGACTACGTTTTTTTGATGAACCGAATTGTTTTAAATCGTATTTTTGGTAGTATAATTCACTCCATATTGTATTACTTAATATATAAAATATCATTACTCTTATGTAAAGTATGTTCTGGCATGATTAATATAAATAGTAAACGGAAACACGCGTCTTTTAATTGAGATTTCTAACTCTTATGATATAGTTACCCAAATCACTCTTAACTAGAACAGATAAACAGAGCCGTACTTTGAATTTACCTGTCAACGTCGTGAAGGCCGGACAATGCACCCACCAATGCATGATATATTCCTATCAGGACGCAAAGCAGAGTAAGATTTTTTAATTTACCAGAAACGAAAACACGATTTCTAAATCTCTGGTATTATTTTGTTCATTCTAATGCGCAAAAACTTGAAGTACGGCTCTGTAATACTCTAGTCAGCAGTAATAATTGTGCCGACTTTGATATTTTTATGGCACATTTTTATGGCCTTTTTTAACAAATGGAAACAAGTATGCCTTGAGATCTTCAGGAATGCCGTTGTACAGAGGAACCATACGATATGAGAATAATAATAATAATCATAATAATAATAAAATGTCTTTATTTTTGCATTCAAAAAATATGTTACAGTTAAACACTAAAGGAGATGGCGATATTCAACTGGGTTGCTCTTCCATATAACCATCTCTTCGAATAAACTAATATAATATCTGGTTGGCTTCTACAAGTCAGCAAACGGTGCGCATAATTTATAAAACAACATAGTTTCTTTTACTAAGTATATATGTTTTGATCTGTTTTCTAAAGCTTATCACAGAAGTGAGTTCTTTAAGTTTTTCAGGCAAATCGTTAAAGATTTTTGCGGCGTTATAGCTAAATGAGCGTTGAAATAGGGAAGAATTATGCTTGGGTACACTAAACAACTGACAATGGCGTGTAGGACAAGCATGAATATCACTGCCTTTAATGAGCTTATTTTGTAGATATGAGGGCATCTGGGTAGAATTAATTTTAAAAATAAGGCATGCTAGATGAACTTGAAATCTTTCACTAAGTGTTAACCACTTAGACTCATTGAATTTATCCGTAACATGATCAAATTTGCGAAGATTGTAACAGAATCTTATACACGTATTTTGAAATTTTTGTAGACTATTTTTATCTTGTTGCAACAAAGCAGGCCAATATACTACGTCACAATACGATAAATATGAAAGAGTTAGAGAGTCACACAATTTTAATTTAATATCATTACTCAACACATCTTTATGAATCGAAAGAATTTTTAATTTACCAAATGATTTTTGCAATAGATTAGATACATGTTTTGAAAATCTTAATTGAACATCTAAATAAATACCTAAGTTTTTGCAATTATCAATAGGGTTCAAAGTTGAGTTATTCAAAGTTATTTTAAAATCAGTGTTTTGCAAAATTAATTCCCTATTTTTACCAAATAATAACATTTGAGTTTTGGATTCATTTAAAGCTAGTCCATGGGCTTTAGATATATTGGATATAGATACCAGATCAGTATTAATATTCTTTGCAGCCTGAATAATTTCTGTCGCTGAAAAAGTGTAATAAATTTGTGTATCATCTGCATATTGATGTGACTGGCAGTATTCTAAACATTTATAGAAATCGGCCGTGTAAATCGAGAAGAGTAATGGTCCAAGGATACTTCCCTGTGGCACTCCTTGATTAGTATGAATAAATTGCGAAAAATTATTATTTATTCCTACCCTCTGACATCTCCCATAAAGGTAATTTTGAAAGAATAATACAGCTGTAGTACTGAGTCCGAAATAGTGTAATTTGGTACAGAGTGTGTTATGATTTAGAGTGTCAAATGCCTTACTGAAGTCTAAAAGAACCAAACATAAATTTTTGTTCGCATCGCACGCCCTAAATATGTCATCAGTAACTTGTAACATTGCTGTTTTTGTGCTATGATGGGGACGGAAGCCAGACTGAGTAGGAGGTAAAATTTTATTTATATTTAAATAATCACTAAGTTGATCTTGAACAATTTTTTCAAGAATTTTGGATATGGTAGGCAGTATGCTAATAGGGCGAAATTGTGACACATCAGTAGGATTGTTAGTTTTGGGAATGGGGATAATATTTGCTCTTTTCCATTGACCAGGAAATGTACTAGTCGATAGGCATTTATTAATTATGAAAGTTAAGTGCTCGCTTAACCGTGGAATAACTAGAGATAACATGGTCAAATCTAAACCATCCGTACCTTTAGCATTAGATTTAATAAGACTTAATTTTTTTTCAACTTGGTCTACAGTTACTTCCGTAAAATCAAATTTTGTGCTAATATGGGGAGGTACTTTATTCAAATATGATTCAGAAATTAATGTATTATTATGATTATCTATTTTCGGTACATTAGTTACAAAAAAGTTATTAAAATCTGATGGATTAGCAACATCAGAGGAAGAATTTTCTACATACGAGTTGATATTTAACCACTTCATCGTACGCCAAAAATTTTTCGGATCAGTTTTAAATTTGCTCTGTAAGTATGATTTTTTTTCTGTTTTTACACATATGTTTACAAAATTGCGTAATGACTTATATTCACGCAAAGAGGCTTCTGACTGCAATCGTTTATGTCTAAGGCGCGCTTTGTCCCTTTGCTTCATCAATAATTTAAGATTAGGTGTTAACCAGGGTGCAGGTGGTTTTTTTATTCTAGCCGTTTTAAAGGGGGCATGGATATCATATAGAAGTGTTAAATTATTATTCCAACAATCTATCATTTGTTCTACATCTTCCAAACTATAAATAAAGTCCCAGTTAACATTTTCAAAATTAGAAAAGTCTCTATAAGTACGGAAAAGCGTAATTTGTTTATTTCGTTTAATATTTAAATTGCAAGTTACTAAAGAATGATCTGAGATATCATCCATGTTACATACCTCCGAGTCTAAGATAATCTTGTTACAGTTAGAGATAATAAGATCTAAAAGTGTTGCCGAAGTATTATTTATACGAGTTGGTGTTGTTATTACCTGATGCAACTTATATTTATTTAAAAAGTTTGTAAATTGTACCCAATTGTAATCTTGGCTTAAAAAGTCTACGTTAAAATCGCCTCCAAATACTACATAATCATAATCTGGTAGTAGAAAATTTACCACAACACTTTCCAAATCATCAAGGCAATTTGCAATCTACAGAGAAATTCCATATATTGGTTCAGAAATGAGCAGTGGCAAAATCTGTATATTTTCTAGGACGGTTTGCAATTTTATTAGCTGCTCATCGTACCATATACACTGGTTATATATTTTTTATAGAAAGGAATCCTCAGCGTACAAGTCCTACTTGCACTTGACCTTTTGTCTGTCTGAGAACTACTAATGCGAAGACGCAATGTAGCCAAACTATCTGCAATTTTCTAATTAATTACACCTTTTAAGAATAAGAATCAGAATTTACAAACTCGAACTTTCGTTTTCTCAGTCGGGTTTCTTAACATTTGAAATTATTTTAGTAATTGTTATGTACGTCGACTTCTTGTTCAACATGTTTGTTCCATTTAAACATTATTTTATTTAATTACTGTCCTGTAATTATATTTTGCATTGTGTTGGGTAGAATACATAGGTAATTAAGTAAATAAACAATAATATGACAGAAATTGTTATTTGTTTACCAAAGTTGTTATCAAAAATGAAAATCAGAATTTTTAAAATCATCTAATTTAGTCCAGACAACCCAAATTGATTAAGCCGTCTTTGTAAAAGTCGCAAAATAGTTTCGGTTCCGCCCTCACCAACTTGTGCCAAACATAAGGAACTTTATCAGTAGATATTAAGTCTCAAAGTTCCTTTCATCTTGGAACAAACCATTTTGAGTATACCTACCTGACTGTCGTGGTTTCGTTGCTAACTAGTATCTTGATAAAATAATGCCCTAGTTCCCAGGGGTAATTTTCAAAGTCAGCACCAGATCACAAACATCTAAGTATAGTATAATGTAGATTCCCAGCGTGTGTTGAATTCACTTGTTTAATGCGAAACAAACTACTTATTAGGTGTGTACTAACCCTGCAGTATTTCATTGCTAGTGTTATAAAATCTATTTGTGCAATTTACTTATCTACAATCCCATTTTCATCATAATTAAAAATACACTTATGTTCTGAAATTCTTTAAAGTAAAACACTAATTAAAAATATGATTGTAATATGTAAAACAGTTTTAATGTTAACATAGTTGGTCCATTGCGATTTTGTATTTGAAAAGTATCAATAAAATCCAAATGACTATAATTAGTCTGGTATGCAGTTTCTCTAAAATTTTAAAACTTCGTCTCAAGGATCAATTATCAAGCTTTTTACAAAACAGTATGTTACTGTCGCCTGCTCATCGTGGTTTTACTACAAATAAAAGCACCAAATCCGCGTTGGGTGAAAATTATTATTACTTTAGACAACAAGAAATCAGTTGTGGGTATTTTCGTATATTTCACGAACTTTTGATTTGGTAGACCATCAGCTGCTTAAGGCCAAACTAGCACGATGCGCTGTTCGAGGAGTTGCTTTACAAATATTTTCCTCATATTTAGACAACAGGACACAAATGATAAAAATGACAGGTGGAGTTGAAAGAAAAATTTGTAATATCAAACAAGGAGTTCCACAGGGTTCTATTTTGGGACTACTATTGTGTATATATTATTTGCTAACGATGTAGTTAGTCATCTACAGAAAAAAACCTATGATGATAATATAGAGCCTGATGTATCAGCGTTCATGGCGTGTGCGTTACGAGAAACGTACGGTCTAAGATGATTTGAAGCGAGAGACGAACAGTGTCGGATCAACCAGTCAAAACGCGACGGACGGCTATGCTAATTGAATAGGCACAAACGTTGGCCCATTATCGAGTTGAAACGCATGAAAAAATGGAAGAGATGAACGTATAATTGTAGACGTTTTATGTGGAAAGTCGTAGGTTTAGAATAGCGTCCCGCTTGATATGTGTATTAGTGAGAACGAATCTTAAAGCAAGGCGCAGTACGAGCTGTACACACACCATAAAGGCTAAGACAGACTCTACTCCTATGTGTTACTTTTGATAAACACTTACAATGGACTGGACATATCAAACAATGATGTATAAAGCTAAGAACAATCTGTTATGTACTAAAATTTATAATACACTGGATTGAGTATGTGGTAGGTTCCTTGTGAAACATCTTTAGAATAATTATTTTTAGAAAAGGGAAAAACAATGCTTTTAGATGTTTCAAATAAAAACTGTATTTTTATACACTCTACATATGTTTCGGCTTGTTAGGCCTTTCTCAAGAGCATTACAGATGAATACTAAAGCTATGAGGGTGGTTGTTCTAAAAATAAATGCAGTAATACCCAAACATGTGGAATTACGGGGATTTCAAGTAATAAAACTAAGGATCTACCTACTCGGAATAATTCAATGGGCTATTCTTAGGACCTTGTCTATTATAGGAGTGTTTATGAAATTTAATTGGTCATTGGTGGTACAAGTATTGCTTTTAAGGGATTTTTTTATTTCTAATTGTTCAAGGAGGTTTAAGCGTTTTCCTTTTCTTTCTGAATGGATTAAATTAATATTCTCTGTATCAATAAAATGATTATTTTCAATGCAATGTGTTGACATTCCTGTGTTTTTGGTGTTATTTAAAATGGATTGTTTATGTTCTTTTACCCGATTAGCTATACTTCTACCACTTTGGCCAATATATACCGCGTTACAGTCCTTACATTACATAAAAAAAATTAAATGTAAGGACTGTAACGCGGTATATATTGGCCAAAGTGGTAGAAGTATAGCTAATCGGGTAAAAGAACATAAACAATCCATTTTAAATAACACCAAAAACACAGGAATGTCAACACATTGCATTGAAAATAATCATTTTATTGATACAGAGAATATTAATTTAATCCATTCAGAAAGAAAAGGAAAACGCTTAAACCTCCTTGAACAATTAGAAATAAAAAAATCCCTTAAAAGCAATACTTGTACCACCAATGACCAATTAAATTTCATAAACACTCCTATAATAGACAAGGTCCTAAGAATAGCCCATTGAATTATTCCGAGTAGGTAGATCCTTAGTTTTATTACTTGAAATCCCGTAATTCCACATGTTTGGGTATTACTGCATTTATTTTTAGAACAACCACCCTCATAGCTTTAGTATTCATCTGTAATGCTCTTGAGAAAGGCCTAACAAGCCGAAACATATGTAGAGTGTATAAAAATACAGTTTTTATTTGAAACATCTAAAAGCATTGTTTTTCCCTTTTCTAAAATTTATGTCTAAGCACTGTAATCAGGAACCTCTTAATATACTCTTATACTATTATGATTTGTTTTCATTCGCATCTTAGTTACCGAATTCGTATATTATCAAATTTGAATTACAGAGACTTGCCAGAATGCCTTTAAGAGTTTTGACAGTTTCTGGCCTATGCATTCTAGAGGTGTGCTCATATGTTCATAAACATAAATCATTTTTTTTAAGAAATCAAGTCAGACATTTATTTACATGACACTACATCCAAAAATCTTTTACTGATTGATTCTCATAGAACTTCTATGTACCAGAATAGTTTTCTTTACCAAGGGAGTAAGCTTTATAATTCAATATATGAAAATGTTAAGACTTCTGGTAGCATACATGTTTTCAAACATAAAGAGCGTTGCCGTATAAACATGGGTTAGCTTGGTTCATATTAGGGAGGTAAATTCCTACCATTACGAGAATAATTTACCCGAAATATCAGCTTGAAACATTTTTTTTTACAAAAATTATTAAAGAATTTTGAAAAATTAGAAAATTTGATTTTCTCAAATGTGAATGAGCCGAATTCTGGACCTAAAATATATGTGGTCCAGGGCGTTATGTCGATTATAAAAAAAATTGATATTCAATAAATTAAACGAATAGGGGGTAAAATTTTTTCTTTATGAACTATTTGATGAAACACCGCTATTTTTTTCTGTGAGATGCTCATATGTGGAATAAGATTGGAGGATTACTTGATAGTGTAAAAAAATAAAATCTAAATCAATAACCAACATTAATTTTCAGCTTGTGACTCAACAAAATGACTATTATTTGAACAATACACCCTACTCTAATCTGAAAGACACTTAATCTTTATCACTGTCTTCCTCAATCACGGGATTCAATATTGCATTCTGTAAACAATTTACTGAGGATTTCAGCAGGTCTTACAATTTTTGACAAGTATCGTGCATATGATAAGTTATAAATAATAGCAACTATATGGCAACAAGAGTAAACTGTTTTTCGAGCTTTGGCACATTCACAACAATATCTTTTAATTTCTGCAACACCCCCATTGTTTGGTCTATAGTTAATGAGACATCTATGTACTTTCCGATGAATGTGTCTTCCTCAATAAACTGTTTACAGAATGCAATATGAATCCCGTGATTGAGGAAGACAGCAAACCGTAGCCAAGTAGTTAGAAATTCAAATTATTCTAATAAACTAAATATAAATTATGGGGTACCCCAAGGTTCCGTTCTTGGACCAATTCTTTTTTTATTATATATCAACGACCTGACAAAAATTAGTATTGAAGGAAAATTCTCTTTATTTGCTGACGACACCACCATAATGTGGCACAATAAAGATGCTATTATCCTTCAGCAAAGTGTCGGCCGATATAAATAAGGTCAAAGATTTTGTTTTCATTCAACATTAACAAAATAAACATTACTACATTTCAGTGCAATTTAACGAACATCTCCCAGGTAACCATTTTCTTTAAAATAAACCCTGCCCAAAATTTCTTGGACTAAACATTGACTGCAAGTTAAAATTCAAGGAACATATTCAAACACTTTGTAACAAACTAGCATCCGGATCCTACGCTATCAGAGTGATCACAAGTGAACTGGGTTATGCAGTTGCTGAGACTGCTTATTTTTCACTAATCGAATGACACTTAAGGTACGGCATTGCCTTCTGGGGCGCAAGCAGTAAATATCTTATACAAACAGTATTGGTACTTCAAAGGCGTGCTATTCGCTACCTGCACAAAACTGGAATTCGTGTATCATGTAAGCCACTGTTCTTGACGCATGGATTTCTCACTGTGATATCCATTTACATTATAGAATCAGTTTGTTTAGTTCATAAGCTAGAAGTAATATCATAAATACTTCCTCCATACATGTAACTCGGCAAGTCAATAACGTTGCTTTGCCAATTCCCAGATCCACTCTAGTCAAATTATTTACAATGTCTATAAGATGTTCAATCACTTACCAAATAATATTACAGAAAAGAGCTCAAATACAAATTTCAGAGATTCGGTTAAAAGCCTGTTAATTGTTAAACCCTATTATAATTTAGACGAGTACTATAATGACACATTTTAATTCGGCATTTACTACCTTACCTTATCGTCTTTTCTGACTTTTTATATTGGCTATTATAATTATTGTATTAACATTTATATGTAATCTATGTTTTGTATTTATATAAGGTGCACTGTGTAAACTATATATGCTATGGACCGACCTATGCTTATTTACTTTGTTAATGAGAAACTCTTTCTTCTGAACAATAAAGTATATTTTGATTTGATTTGATAAAGATTAAGTGTCCTGCACATTAGATAGGGTGTATTGTTTTAATTATACTCATTTTATTGAGTCACAAGCTGAAAATTAATGTTGGTTTCTGATTCTCATGGAATTACATAAATATTAGGGGACCAAAATCTATTTTTTATTTTCTTACACTATGAAGTAATCCTCCAATCTTATTTCAAAAAATATGTGTTGTTAATTAGGATATGAGCACATCACAGAAAAAAATGGTAGTGTTTCATCAAACAGTTCAAAAAGATAAAATTAAAAAGTTTTTTTTACCCCCTATTCGCTGAATTTATTGAGTATCAATTTTTTTTATAATCGACATGACACCCTGGGCCACATATATTTTAGCTTCCAAATTCAGTTCATTCACATTTGAGAAAATCAAATTTTTTCATCTTTCAAAATTCTTTCGTAACTTTTGTCTGGCATTTGGGGTAAATTATCCTCGTAATGGTAGGAACTTAACTCCCAAATATGAACCAAATCCATGCCAGGGCAGCTACCATGCTTATCCGGTCACGCTCTTTGAAAAAATATTAGCAGAAAAGAAATTGTTACACAATACATAAATGTTTGTAATATTATATATGATTTTACCTCCACATCCACGCAGTGGGGTGGAAGTATAGTAATCGTAAAAAAATCTCTTTTTTTTTGTTGAAATGGGCTTAGAATGTCATATAACGTCGAGATTTTAAATTTAAGCGAAAGAAATTTCTGTGTCTCTGTAACTTTTTTTTAGTGCGCATGTTTTCTCAGGACTGGTTTAAGATATTGACTTGAAATTTGGTTCACATATGTATCATTACGAGATCTGGAACTAGATTATATTTTGCGGTAATTTCGGTGAAGGGTAGGCTTTAAATAGGGGTAAGTAAGGGAAAATAAGTAAGGCAAGCTGGTAAGAATACACAAATTTGTCGTTTGGTGCTTATGCTAAAAGCCGAAGCCAAAGCCTCAGATTTTTTATATTTATATAATAGAAAATGTTCAACTATAGCACATATACGATAAGACTGTTTCCTCACGCGTATCACAGTCCGCCATTTTCTCAACATGTTGATCACCGTGTTTTATGCAAAACTCGTTTAAACAGTATATTTTGAGAGAAATAAAAAGCGCTGTTAGTAGTATGTTATAACTACTATTTTTTCCATTTGAATAAAAAACTCACTTTCAGATGTATCGAGAATTTTAGTGCCAGGAATAAATTAATGGTGTTTTATATTTTACTATCCTTTCCCCCTTGCAAAAAATTATTATATTTGGAAAAATTATGTTTTAGTACATAATCAGCGTTTTATTTCTTTCAACGACCTTCTAGCGCCTATATCGATTCAAAAAAATTATGTGTTATAGAATACCACCCCAAAAGTCTATAGAAACATTTTTGGTAATTATATTATGAGTATATAATTATTAATAAAATAAGGACAGATATTTTATTTTCTTCAAGTCCGTCCACTTATAATATCGTTTTCAAAAAATTATGTGTTATAAAAGCCGTCCCAATATTTCACCAAAAGGACTTGGTAGGTGTGCTGAAACTGTAACGAAATTTAAAAAATCTAAATAAAAATGATAATTTTGTTTAAACGTTTCTGACATCGGATACATTTTCCAAAATTTTCATAAATACGTTACAATCTCACTCAAAGAAAAAGATCGGTGCAGTTGTTTAAAATATACGTATTATTTTGAAAATTTAAAGTAATTTTTTTACTGTGAAACGTTTAGATATTAACGGCTAATATTTGGCAAAATTCTAGGTAATACACATAGCAATCAATGTAAAAAATCTGGTCACGAATTCATACTGGGGCGCAGTCCCATGGTTACCTTACCACAATCTTTGTCAATTTTATATATCCCCCGATTTACCCGTGGACTAGCTAGGATTTTTTAAAACTTAAATATGGCAATAGTTGTTACAACTTTTATGTATTTATCCAAAGAATGAAATTGATTTAAATGAGTTGTCCGGCATCAGAAATCAATTTTAAATCTTTGCAGAACTGCTAAATTTCGAGATTTACTCCTTTGGGTATCAAAAAATAAAAATACGCCAAGTAGGGCCTAGTGGCATTGTTTAGACCGCTTTCCTCTTTTCAGCAATGTGTTACATGCCAGATTTATTCATTAGAATAACTAAGAAGATAGTTATAAAATGTTTGAAACTAATACGTTACTTCCTATAAACATGTTAAAAAACACGAATAAAAAAATGTAATACCCATTCCTATCTTTACCACAACAAAACATGGAGCTTTTAGATCGTCTAAATGTTGCGATTCTGTGGAAAACAATTTATCTTTAATAAATCCCCAGAAAGCCTTTGGGGATTTGTCATGAAAATAAGAAAACTATTAAGTCAATCCATTGGTATATATCCAGTATTGAGGAGGATATTACCGCCTTGTTGGCAATATTTAAAGTTATATCGATATTGAAAAGGCAGGTCATCTAAAAATTCATCAAATTCGTTTTTCACAAAGTTAAGGTATCATCGATCATAACGATATTAACCTATTATTTTGATGCTAAAATGCCATAAGAAACAGTTTTGAAACTTGATCCGTTCTAGTGACTCTTTTCAGTATTCCATATTTGTAATAACGCTTCTTTCTCTTCCAACAACCACATACAAAATACCGTCATTTTGACTTTAAATGGTATTTTTTTAGCTCTGCAACACATGTAACCAAGTTTTTCAAAATTAATCTTGCGCATAGTTTATTTATACGGCAAGCAACTTGTGATATTTCCAAATTTTGCACATTTTGGGATATCTCATAATAACTCGGTTTGCCTTAATTATTACTGCCAATATTTATCTTTGTCTTCTTTTTAACTGACTTTAAGAATTATTTAAGAGGAGGACTTTCTCAATCCAATCCGTATGTGTGTTCTTTATTCAGCGATTACTCTGAAATGTCTTGAGCGATTTCTATGAAATCTTCCACTAACTGCAGAGCATAACTCAACGGTAGCTCTATATATTTTTTATCGAGCTATGCCTAGTGAAAGTCGAAGAAAATTGGAAAGAACCATTTTCTACGCGAGAATATTTGAAGTTATGGCGGAGGTGCCGGAGCCGCTGGAGCTACTATTGGGTTTAAAATATAAATTATATGTTTTTGGAGTAGGCGATACTAAATCATAGATAGATAGATAGATTTTATTGGTCATAATTACACAAAAGTGTTTTGAAAAGTCAGATGAGTGCGTAATATAACAATTGTAAAAACAAGATCTATAAAACAGGATATAAAAACGTACAACTATAGCAATAGCAATTTTGGTGTTACCTTGATTAATTAAATTACTTAACGAATATGAGTTGCAGTCGGGCGTGGCCGATTACGAATATATATATTTGGTTAAAATTTAGTCACTGAGAGTAAGACAGCAAATATCTTTTATAGTTTTATTATCCAAATAGATATTCGCGCTCATAAATGACCGACTGCAACTTTCGTGCATTGTATGTTACAGTTTCGTTATCCTGCACATCTTCGTATGTGCTTAATCAAAATGTTTAGCACAGCATATTGTCTAAAATTATAACAACATGTAGTTTATATAAGTGATGATAGTTTACATGCCCTTGGTGTTACCCTCATATCGGATTTGATCCCGTTTTAATAGCGAGTATTCTAGTATGTTATTTTGTATGTGGGTCAAATTTGACATGTACATTTTAACGGAATTATGGTGTTTACACGAGACAGTCGACGTACATACACACACGTGTATACAGTGTGAACCTAGAGAAACGCACAAAATTCATATCTTTGTTATGTGTCATTTGTCAAAAAAATCCTCGAACAGGGATTTTAGTTTTGTAAATGCTACATTTTGTCACTATACTAACATTTATGACGTCATTGGTTTTTGAGTTATGGCGTCGTCATAATTTTTTTTTTAATGGAAACAGGCATTTTTGTTTACTGTTTTTGGTGGTATATTCCTTTAGCTTTCTGGTGATGTGAAAAAAATTGATATTACCTAAGCCATTCTTTTGAAAAAAAATATCTTTATTGATTGATACCTTACATAAGTAATTGTGAGAAATAAATCATCTCCATTGCTCAAATTGCGACCCTCCAACCATTTGGCGTTGACCAAGACGGGTGTAGACACATTGCACGCTGTTCTGAATCATCTCATGGGCAATTCGTCTCATCTCCAAGCCAATTCTGTCTTTCAATTCTTCTATGGTATCCGATCTATTAAAATACACACACCCTTTACTTTAAGTAACCCCAAAGAAAATAGTCTAATGGGGTTAAATCCGGTGAACGCGGGGGCCACTCAATCGTACCTCGACGACCTATCCACCTTCCAGTAAAAGTGTCATCTAAAAACTGACGCACTGCTATCTCAAAATGAGGTGGGGTCCCGTCTTGCTAAAACCAGACGTTTTCAGTAGGAATATCTTCATCTTCATTGTTCGGAAACATAACTGCTAAGGCTGGCACTAACTCAACTCGCAAAAACTGTAAATATCTTGCGGCCGTAAGATTTTCTTCAAAAAGAAAAGGTTCCAATAATCGATCACCAATCATCATACTTGCCCACACGTTTACTTTGCCTCGTCGCTGTATATGGGCTTCTTGAGTCCAATGAGGATTTTCACATGACCAGTACCTACAATTATACCAATGTACAGTCCCTTTAGAGAAAATGTAGCTTCATCAGAAAATACAATGTTCTTTAAAAAATGTGATTTTTCATCGCACAAGGTCATCAAGTGTTTACAAAACTGTAAGCGCCGATCTGAATCGTCCTCATTCAATTCGTGAATTAATTGCACTTTATATGGTATTTTTCTTTTTTCAATAGACGTACCACAGAAGTTTGACTCACGTTATGATTTAAAGCCAGCTGCCTGGTCGAAAGATGGTGGTTTTCCTCACCTTCTAGAAGAATATTTAATTTGGTTTCGTTGCTTGTGCTAGGGCGACCAGATCAAGGGAGGTCAGCTACACTGCCAGATTCATCATATCTAGCAACCAATCTATTTACAGTGGATCTAGAAATTTACTTCTCGGGATACTTGGCATTGGAAACATCACATGCTTCCTGATGAGTTCTCAGCCTATCACCATATCCAACCATCATCAAAAGTTCTCTTTCACTTAAACGTGGCATTGCATTCAGTAGTTTTACATGGTCTCAGAAGTGTCACAAAACTGAGGTTCCACACGTGCCAGGAATAAAAAAGTTATCGATACTTTACACAAAAAGGCCTGTATCTCTCTGTTGTTAACGTGATTGTTTTTTTTATTTTTTTCTATTTGTTTTTATGTCAAATGTTTTCATGCTAGTTAAAACAAAAATGTAGGCAACAAGATTTAAGCAATTTTTACATAAAATATCATTTTTCTAAAAGAATGGCTCAGGTAATATCATTTTTTTATATCCAGAAAGCTAAAGGAATGTACCACCAAAAACAGTAAACAAAAAGGTCTGTTTCCTTAAAAAAAATGTATGATGGCGTCATAACTCAAAAACCAATGACGTCATAAATTTTGGTATAGTGACAAAATGTAGCATTTACAAAACTAAAATCGACCTGTTCGAGGATTTTTTTGAAAAATGGCACATACCAAAGATATCTATTTTGTGCGTTTCTTTAGGTTCACGCTGTATAAATTACATACATATACATATTGCTATGTTATCCACATGACATGAAAATGAAGACATTGAAATGCAAGAAAGAAAAGAAATTTTTTTTTGTTTAATAAATAGTTTCATAATAGTCAGTTAGGCAAATTGTAATTTAAGAAAACTGACACAGTTTGCAAAAGTTATAAAAAATTGGTTAGTTCAGGTCGTACACATGGTGATAGAATGTTTTCTAGTAGCCAGGGCTATAAAGTTTAAAAATGTTAAAGTATCGTTAAAAAATGTATTAAAATTTTATTGTAAAAAATTATATTAAACGTAAAAGTAACATTAAGAGAAAAATGCTAAAGAAATAATATGGGAAGAAAATGAAATGAAAAAAGGACGTCAGAAAAATTACACAGCTACAAAAAAAAAATCAGGTCTGGGGATCTGATCATGTTTACTATATGTTTTTGGGGCCGCTGAATCCGAATCCGAGGTCTGTTTATCTCCATCACGTCAGAATTTTGCCATAACCTCAAAAAAACCATAATTTAAGCGATTTAGACATCTCTTCACATAAATCGCTGTAACTTTTTTAGGCAAAAATGACCCCCCTCTTTTTTGTACTAGATCGAATGCAAATTAAATTTCCAATCTGATGATGTATGGCACTATATTTTTCCGGAGCTTTTTAAGTGAGATATTGGCCGCTAAAGTGAGAGGTCCGAGGACTTCGCTTCTCGCCGGATTCGTCGGATTGGAATTTAAATCGATCTAGTATAAAAAAGAGGGGGTCATTTTTGTCTAGAAATAGTTACAGCGATTTACGTGAAGAGATGTCGAAATTGCTTAAATTATGGGTTTTTTGAGGTTATGGTAAAATGCTGATGTGATGGAGTTAGACCTCGGATTCGGGTTCAGCGACCCCAAAAACATATAGTGAGCATTATCAGATCCCCAGGCCAGATTTTTTTTGTGGCTGCGTTTATTGATTAAGATAGGGGATTGATTATTAACAAAGAGATTTCGTCGAATATTAAATAATTAATAGCATTTCAGAGGAGGTTTCTACCTGAGATTGTGAAATTTATTAGAGTGGACTTTAAAGCTTAACAGGCCGAATTTCAAATTGAAAGGAGGGTATACAAGATTTTGTATAGTTAGAAAGAGACATAGAAGTTATCAAGTGTTTACTGATACCAATAGTGGTAATATCTGGATGTGGGTGTACCTAAAAGCTTTGCAAATTATTACACAGGCACACAAAAAAAGTGATTCTGTTACCGGGACCCAACATAGTAATCCCTATGTATTTCAACGTGCTGAACACGAATCCGATGTCCGTTTAACCCCATCACCCACTATTTTTTGGTAAATCACGAAAAAATTGAATTTCCTGTTCAGCACGTCGAAATACATAGGAATTACTATGTCGGATCCCGGTGACAGTTCACTTTTTCTTTTTTGTGTGCCTGTGTTATCATTAAGTTTCGAGCATAAAACTTAAAGTAACATTTTATAATAAGAAAACAACAAATTAAAATAGAAAAGCCATTCATTTAAAGGACCCTGCACTAATCTTATGGAAATTGGGTTTCGACCAAATTTGCTCATATTGCAGGAAGATCTTGGTATCCTGTTCAAAGTTCTTATGGGCACAGGGTCGGAAAATTGACAGCTTTCCAGATATGCAAAGGGAGTGCTCATTTCTTGTGGGAAGTGGCCCCCGCCCTGGTGGAATTCGCTGGAATCGATATGTGTTATTCCTTTCCAGCTCCTGATCAAAAGTTCTCGTAGGCATAAGGTCCAAAAATGGACAGTTTTCCAGATATCGGGGGTGCAAAGGGGATGCTCATTTTTTATGGGAAGTGACCCCCGGGGGAAATTCGCTGGAATTGATATAATGTTATTCATGTCGACCTCCTGATCAACAGTTCTCATGGGCACAAGGTCGGAAAATGCACAGTTTTTCAGATATCGGGAGTGCAGTCGAATTTTGATCCTGCTCTTAAGACGGGGTTAATCTAAAGCGTACCACTTTCATGTTCGAATTTTAAAATATTTGTCGTGTTTTATATGTAAGATATGTTGATGATTTTTCGAAAGCCATCTGGCGCCATACAATAACAACTATAACAAAATTTTATCTGTACACTTTACAAAAATGTTCTTTTAAAATATCATTACACGTTTAAACAGTGCAATATATATACACAGACATTTTTATAAGGTATTTGAGTTTGGAGTGATAAAACGAATTTCTGTAAAAAAGTGTTTTTGTCTAGTTACAAATTCTATTAAGATTGAGCAACAAGAAACAGTATTGGATGTGCTATCAGCGAGAATCCGAAGATGGTGGATGTAGCATTGTCGAAACGTATTTTAGCTAACCACGACACATCTAGGGTGCTTCTAGCTGCGCGCACTGTACGGGAATATATTCGGAAGTCCAATAATACCTCGTTCAAAACCCGCTTATAATATGTCTATTTGGTATAGTAAAGTGTTATTCTAATTAATACATTCTAATACGTAATGACAAGCCCACACTGACCTTATAGCCGCCAAATTGTCTAGAGCAGATTCCGCCATTGACAAATCAAAATCTGGTTTAAATATAGTAGCCACATTATTTCACTATAGGTACGTGTGTACTTAGGTTTACAATAGATTGGTGGGGGAGTTACTTCTTAATATTTCAAAAATATACCCTTATTACTGTGATTTTGATATACTACACCACCAAAAGACGTTAAACTGACGATGTCATGGTGTCTCTTTTGCTATCGAGTTGACCGCAGTGCTGAGAATCAGAAAACCAGTTATAAGGAAAATCTAAATATATCAGCAAAAAAATAGTTTTCTAATTCACCTTCGTATTTATGAGTCATTCTACAATTAGGCAGTAAAACTATTTGCTCAGACATACATTATATTTTTAGTGTAGTCTTTTAAGAAGATAATAATTACAATTGGAAGGGAAATAAATTTTAAACACAACGTTTTTGAAATATATATTTGATTTTAAGGAGTTGCCTCTTTTCACAAAATTTAATTAACTTGTTTGTTTGTTATTTAATTTTATCGTTGCAATATGTTCTAACTAAAGAATTTTGCCACGTGCTTTAGATGTTTGTGACTTTTGGAGACTTGTCAATATTCAGTCGTACACTCGTGACGCAGACCTGATAAATATAGAGTTGATTATTCCCATGCCGTATGTAGTAGATAAATATACATCTGCTTTATACTCCTAAAGAAGTCATTGCAGTTATACAGGATCTCGCGCATTGCTTTTGCTAGGGTTTCTAAGTAATTTAGAATTCCCATATCCTCAAACAATCAATTCTCTTTATCATTCTTAATATTAATCTTCCTAATAATTCACTAATTCTAATTGCTAACTGTTACAATATTGTGCTGTTTCATTGTCATAAACTTTAAAGTAATGAATTATAATAATTACAAGCACTTTTTAATGCCGACATTTCCTGTAGACCAATGTAATGATGGCTTTAAAATTTTAATTATGTGTTATTAATAAAATATCTTTTTAATAAACAGGTTCGGGTTCATCATAAAATACAAAACTAACAGATTTTCTAAAAAATTGTCTGGAAGATCTGTAGGTTAATGTTTTATAATTATGTGGGTTTCATAACTGGTTTCAACCAGAACTACCTCGACGACGTAATTAGGTCCGATTTTTTTTAGCAATGCAATTCTAAACTTTCGACGATAGCGAACTATTAGTTCATCAGGTATTTTTATAAGACAATAACTCTAACTGTAACTTTTTCACATAAGCTATTTACTTTAATTCCCAAAAATCAATTCTGGCGAATTATAACTCGATCGAGATACCAGGACTTTTTGAAACTGACACAAGAGCAAAGGATGTTGTAACCCTAATGTTTCTAAAATACGCCCTTCCAAAGAACCCCCATTTTTCATCATTTTTTGATTCATAAACAATATTTTTTGAAATGCTATTGTCACTAATTGTCATGGTCCGAAAATACGGCTTTTCAGAAAACCCTTCCCTTTCCAGTCGCTGTTAATGCACAAACATACATGATAATAAATCAGCATCGAAAATAAATGATTTTGGAGTTCCTCAAGGAAGTGTACTTGGGCCAATTTTATTTATTTTATATTGAAATGACATAGAAATATCCTAAGCGAATGTAAAATTCATCTTTTTGCAGATGGCACCCTGACATACTACGCCTGTAATTTTAATCAGTTAATATTACAACGAATAACTTAAAATGTTTGCCACTAAATTTAAACACCAAAGAATGGAGGTAAATGATTTCAAACCCAAGTGGATGTTTATAGGTAATAATTGCTGATGTAATATATTTAAAGGGTTATATAGTAATATATTTAAATTAATAAACAGGTAGAACAAATGAAATATATTGGTTTTATAATTGGTAGAGAATATTTGAAAAAAAAAATTGAATTTTTAGTATGGGTAACAAACGCCAAATAAATTAACCGTTTACAGTTCTTAGATATGGCCTCGTTGTATTTATTGTTAAAAGTTGTACCATGGAAAAGAAACACCTGTGTTAGTTTTACTGCTTACTATAACTTCCCTTTATTATTTGAGTTTAAAAAGCTTTATGTGGGTGGGCCTTATAATTAACAAGTATAAAATAAATTAAATTACAAATTTTAGACAATCTCGGCACAAAGGCATTGACTAAATAACTAAAAAATAAACACTTTAAAAAGTATCAAACAATATGGAATATTATTCTTAATTTGAACAAAAATTTGATTTCATTTAGTTCATTCAGTATAATTAGTTCTAGGAACTTTTACGATTTAAACCCAGCTTACATTTTTTAACCGAATTTTAAAAATGTAATTAAAACGAGGAGGTGTGTTCAATTCGACCCGCATGCTTTTTTTATGTCTGTGCATTGATTTCTCTGGGGTGGTAAAAGATTTCTACGAAATCCTTTGCAAGCTATGGAGTATGACTCGGCGATGGTCCCATATTATTTTCATCAAGCTAAGTCTAATATAAGGCAAACAAATATCGGAAAAAAGTACTTTCTGTTCAAGAATATGCAAGATTATGGCGGAGGCGCCAGGTGGAATTAAATAGTTAGGTATTTCCTGAGTAGCTGATATAGAATCTGATGTCAAAAGTTAAAGATTTAAAATGGCAAATCCAATAGGGCTGCCACACTTGAATAACTTTTGTAAATTTACATGATTATGATATAGGTTTACTCTAAAGAGGGCGAAAACATTTCTTTTAAATTGAACCGCCTTTAAAAAAACGGCCACTGAAATAAGTTTTTTCGTTCAAAATTGTCTAGAGCTCTTATATATGTTTTTAATATTCGTGATTTAGTTACGAAAAAAATCTGTGATGGCTGATTTTTGAAATATGAAAACCTGAAGTCGATTAATGTATTCTAAATGGGCATTTTATAAAAATCTTACAGGAACATTTTTTTTTAGCTAATTTACATAAATCTTGCTGCTAGGGGCTTTTCGAGGTCGCTGATCACGTATCTGATATCCAAATCGTCGTGAACCAACCTGCGGAATCAATATGGCGGTTATAAAATGTTAAGACATGATAAAATAATATTTTCGTTAAAGTTGATACTGACAAGTTTCAAATATTACTGATTACTATTTTTAAATTCTAATTGTCTCAGTTTTAACTTTCAGTAAGAAATTTAAGATGGCGGAGCTAAAGTGAAAATAAAAAAAATATTTAAATTCATTATTCTAAATAAGCTACTTTTAAGCATGATTTGAAAGGCGAAATGGCTGCTGTTTTGTATTAATTATCGATCATAAATATGCGATGCGGTTCTTTAATTTTGTGCATTACATAACCTAATATAAGTAATATTAACATTTCTTCATCAACTACAATACAATAAGTATCTAACACAAAGGTTTAAAGTTTATTGTGGATTCGTAATCAATAATAAATATTTGAAACTTGTTAGTATTACCTTTAACGAAAATATTTTTTTTATCATTTTTTAGCATCTTATAGCCGCCATATTGATTCCGCCATCTTGCGGGTTGGTTCACGGCAATTTTGGTATCAGATTCGTGATCAGCGAACTCGAAAACCCCCGCGTAGCAAAATATTTCATATTTCAAAAATCGGCCATGACGAATTTTTTCGTAATTAAATCACGAATATTAAAAAAATATATAACCCAATCGTTGGCAAAATAAGAGTTCTAAAACATTTTGAAAGAAATCACTTTTTTCGTAATACCAATATTAAGGTCAGTGTAAAAATGGGCTACTATTAAATAGTTATATTCAAAACAGCAGCCCCCGACATACTTACGCGTATAATAAAAAAATAATAAAATTTTAGCTTCAGGTTTTAAAGCGTAAAAGTTTGTATGTGGAATTACAGTTAGTTATATTGAATTGTTTCTTTATCGAGCTTATTGTACAAAAAAATTTCAAGAAAAATAATAATAATGATAATAATATCTTTATCTACCATAAAAAATAATACATTGTTAAATATGAAGCATTTCACATTAATGGTACTCTTCTCCAATGGCCCCAAGACGAAAAAAAAGTTAATTTATTGTTTTAACCCTATGTTAAATAAAATTAACTTTTTCTGTGGTGTGACGCCAATAAGCCAGGGGAGAGGGATAAATCGAAAGAATTCTAAAAGCGGTTAGATATTATTTCGATGTTTAAATGATATATGCAGGGGGGTACTAGTGATTTTAGATAGCAGCAATTGCACAAAATTACATGAAGATAATTACTGAAGAAAATATAACATTTATTTATAGGTCTATGGATGTTTTTAATGTTAAGATATGATGTGATAATTTTCAGAGATTATTTAAACAATAAGTAATAAAACGAACAACGTTTTAATCTGCCTCAATTACTGTATAATATCAACGTGGAATATAAAATTTATTGGATGGAATCGTAAATCGTACCAAATAAAATGTTGTATATCACGACTATATTATAAAACTATACCAAAGATAAACCGAAGGTGTGCGATATGTTAGAGAAGAGATAAATGTATCTAAAACATACTAGTAATTATTATCATAATTATCTCATTACTTAACACTATATGTGTTTCATATCATAACGCCGCCAGACCTTTGTTGAAGTTGAAGAGCAGAATAGTAAATTTTCGAGACGTAACCCTTGAAAATTGAGGTGTCATAGGTATAATTGAAAAAAATATTTTAATTCGAATATTAATTCTTACAAAGTAGAATAACACTAACAACACAACGTTACCATGTTTATGACATTGTTGACCTGTAACGTGATTTAAACTCAGGTTTAAATGTTACTGTACGCCTAACATTTATTCAATAATTCGGAATTTATATGTCTATTTCTCTAAAACTACAGTTAATAAATTTATAATTATTTTACCCGTTTGAAATTTGAAAAATTTCTCAAATAAAATGTGTCCAGGCCTCTCAAAGTCAGGCCTATATTTTAACGAACGCTGAAAAAAGTTGTCGCTATGCCATAGCCCAATCTCGATAGTTCTGCCATGGCCCAATCTCAATATTTGTGCCATGGCCCAATCTCGTAGCTCAACCCCTCCCCCCCCCCCTCCCGCAAATGCAGACGGTGTAGGCGAAGTTAGCAGACCTCAACTGGTCCTGGCAGTTGGACCCTGCCTGCTGCGTCGTTTCTTCTGGCGCTCTTCTGTCTTGGTCTTCTTTCTTCGCTGGCATGTCAGCTCCCGGGAGCGTCTATCGTAAGAGGGAACGACTGTTGCCGAGCCCTCTCGGAGTTTGGAGCGGTTTGAGGGGTATTAACTAGTTGGAAGCCCAGCCAGGGCACCCTGCTACGATGACCGGAACATTGTAAATAGTTGTTTTTTAACTTTATTATGATATATTTTGTGAGAAGAAATTGCCAAAGTTATGCAAATGATTATTATGCAACAGAATAGGGTCACAAACTCGCTTGTAACTTTGCATAACTTTCTTTACCCTGAAAGCTTTTTCCACAATTCTTTTATCTGACACGGACACAATTTGATGTTTTAAATACAAAGTGAGGGGGTCTAAATAATTGCGATAGTCTTAAAATCGGGTTGCAAATATTTGTGACACCAATAAGTGACAAACTGAATTTGCAACCTTGTAAATTTTCCGAAATTTAATTAAATTACTTATTATTTAAATATTGAAGTTGCGCTTGACTAAAAAAAATTGGAAAATAGGTTCAAACTTCATATAATATTCAAATAATGCATTCAAATATTCCTGGGAATGCGCAACCTCACAAAACATCCGGAATGTATTTTATCTGTTTTCGCTTTCCTTCTGAGACATTTTACAATTTCATTAAAATATTATTCTCAGAAAGTATTGTAAATTTTTAATTGTCTTGATTATGTCGATATACCGGGTGTCCCGGAATTGAGTTCCCGGGCGGGTACCTATGATTCCTGACTTCATATTGGGCCCATATAACCCAACTTACCTTAGTCCAATTTACTTCACATTCTCTTAAAGTGAGACAAACATTTTTTTTTCAGTAAATTCCGTTATATAAGAGATAAAATTTTCAAAAGCTGATTGGAGGTGTATCACTACAGATAATCCATGTGTACTTGATAATAACCAAATATATTTTGTTTCCAATTAATATTTAACTGGCTGTAATTTTTTAATCACTCAGTAAAATTGCGGAATACTTGAAAACTTTTACAGGGCATAAAAAGGGCTGCAAAAAGATACTCTTAAAAATGTTTGTAGTGTTAATCAAAATACAAGAAATTATCGTTTTTTCCTCCATTTTCATTTAACATTTATTTACAATTCTAGAATAAAATGTAATAACAGAAAAGTACAGTTTATTCTAAAAAATACATTAATAATAAATGCTCCACATAACGTCCACAGTACACAAATTATTACTTTTAACATTTTGCGTAATATCAACGAAAAATCAATAATTATCATCTTTAATCTGTAGGTCATAGCTGCTTGTGTAAGAAACAAAAGATATTTTGGTTGTTATAAAGTTTGCACAGAGATACAGGTCCTATGAAAATTTGAAAATTTTGTCTTCACTATAACGGAAATTATTGAAATTTTTTTTTTCTGTCTAACTTTAAGAGAATGTACTTCCTCAGGAATGCATTTTTGGACTAAGCAGGAAGTTGGGTATACGGGCCCAATATGAACTCAGGAAGCATAGGTTCCAATGTATTAATAGGGAACATGATTTAAGTAAATAGAATTAACATAAGACAACACTTTATGTAAGAAAAATATTTCACATGAATGAAACTACTTCCTAGAAATTTGATGCGAAAAATTTAATTCTAAACAAAGCTTCATTGTTTTACACGTTATTTGTGCGACTGGCAGATAATAGGTGGAGTTAACAAAATATGAAAAATTTTGATTTGTAATTCCAACATACGTAACTAATTTATAAGCTTTGTTGTAATTCAATTTTCAAGAAAACACTATTTTTTATAGACCGGTTTTTTTTTTTCCTCCAATATTATCTCAAAGATCAAATACTTTTGCAATTTTTGTCAAACTTTTCACTACAGAAGTCCGTGTTCATGTTGACTGGCCTAATAAATGTAACAGGCACGAAGCGGAACGTTGTCAACCGTTTTCACCTGATTGCGATCATAATATAAATAATAATGTTTGCAACTTTTTTTTTGGTAAATGTCAATAATTTTGTTATTATATATCGTACAACCGAAATAAAAAATCGATGGAGATAACACAAAAGTATCTTAATCGTCCATTATTTTTTGGCAGCTTTGTCTATTCATGTTTCGACAAAAATAAATCAAATTAAATCAGATTCTCATTCTATCAATTCAGTGCAAATACAATTAAATCAATCATTCATTACTCATTAGTGAAAATAATGAGATATTATCTTACAACAATTACGCAATTTTCAAATTCCGTGAATAGGTTACAACAATTTGATATTGGAATCGCGGTCATGATGTCACTATACAAATATAAAATGTTGTAAACCGCATTGACATGGCGTAAATATAGAAAGACAAGCGTTACAATTCGTTATTCCTATGCGTGACTTCCATCATGTGGCATCCTGAAAATTAAGAATGAAACTGAAAGTTGTTGAAATTCCGAGCCAGTCTACAAGATGAAATACACGTCGAACCATGGGGCCGACTACAGACTTTTCAAAAGAATATACTCTCCTCTATGGCTTCATTTATTTCGCTTGTCAAGAATCGTGAATAATTATATAATTTTTCTCCAACTCACAATATTAGGTAACCTTTTTTATAAAATATTGCTCAAAATATGCTGATTAATTAAAAATTTATTAAGTATTCATTGAGGTTGATTTTGATATCTTTAAATTAACTTCAAGAAACTTAAAAAGAAAGAGCTTCTCAGTGCGACTCGTATGTGTTCAAATCTATTGCAAACTGTAGGGTATAGCGCGGCGGTACACAGTGGTCCCGATTAAAAAAAGAACGGAACAAATTTTTTTTCCGCTTAACCGCCTCGTAAGCATACAAGAGTCAGGAGAAAAATACTGAAAAAAATCTTATCAAAAGGGGGTAGTTTGTAGAAGGGGTGGTTTTGAAATACATGTGTTAACGTTATCTATTGAAAATGTTGACAATTTGTTCTTGTTTAATAATATTTTAAGGGATACAAATTAGAAAATGTGAAAAATTAAATTTACAGGTATACTTAGGGGGTGATTTTTAGGAGCTGTCTTCAAATTTTCACTTATATAAAGGAAGAATGAGGCACATAGGTAGATGCAATACTTAATAATTATTTTCAATAACATACATTAGTTTTTTACTTTAGGTTCTTTCAACAGTAGTGTCAAGTTCTTCAAATGGTGATTATCTAAAGTTGATAGAGCGGGTGTCTGTAATTCGTGTAAACCACTGGAGGTATGATCCAAGAGAGCTTGTAGTCGAACTTCTGCCAAGGTTTCCGTGACAGTAAATGCGAATGGTAGCACCTTTTTTAGCCTCCAGAACATTATTGTGATTTGGATAAATATCACAGTTCCTTTTTCGTACCTCTTGCCTTATTAAAAAGTACTGGTGCTTCTACAATTAGTAACACGACTTCATCTTCACTAAATGGCATAACGTTTTTATGTTGACTGCTCTTGAACCACGAAGTCCAAATTTTGTCAGCGCGAGTAGGGGTTGTATATACAGCTTCTGATAATAATTTAGAAGCTGATTGTTGACCCTCGTCTCTCAGACCTTCCTTCGCAGCATTCTTTAGCTTCATAGGTTTCTGTTCAGTATGCTACTCGCTTTCTCATTGCTCTATCTCCTATGTCTGAAAACGACTGTTTTGGACGACCAACACTTTTTTTGGATATTCTTGATCGTGGGTTTACTTCCTTAGACTCCCCAGAACTTAGTGCAATAGGTTCATAAATTTCGAAGGGAAAAAGCTCCTTTCAACCAAAAGTCATTTTTATATAAAAATCTATCAACAATTCTTGCACATTTGTCAAACTTTTCATAAAATTTACTACAGAAACGAGGGAAATCTTTTTTAAGACGTGTCTGTGCATCAGTGTTCTCCTCTATTACTGAACCAAAAAGTTGTACAGAAGTTCAAACTGAACATTTCGGCTTTCTCCGCTTCTGTGTCGTATAACATCGAAAAGTTGTCGTCTTGTTAGCATATTGTTTATTGCTCTATTATCGTGAACTGATGTAACACGGGCCTAATGCTATAATCTTGTGGATACTTTAAGCTATTTTTTACATGTTTCGAATATTGTGGTGTTGACTAGGTGGCTCTTATTTATTACGTAATGATGTCGATGATCACCCATTTGATCTAAGTGACGTTTTTTTAAGAATATGCTTTCTTCCGTGATGTCGGCGGCTCATCACCAACTGTTGCTACAGCACATTTGTCCACCAAACCAGTATACTCAAACAACAAATTTGACATTTTGTTGTTCACAGGTGCAGCTGGTTGTTAGTGTGAACGTCGTCTAGGAATATTAAGCTCGTTTGTGGTGATGAACTTGAGTGCTATCTGTGTGTGGTTGTAATTTCAAGACCCACTGCAGTGACGCTCCATTGCCCTATTGTACCTCCGTGTGTTTCCTGCCATCAGGCGAATATCCTTAGGATACTGTCGATGGCTTCAATCTCTTTAGATTCCAATGACTTCCCAAAGTCTCTTGCATCCCTTAATGCATGAGGTCGGATACCTATACCTATAGGATCCGCAGCACTCAGGCCTGTCGGCCGATTGTGCATTCGCAATGTGTGGGATTTCCTAGAAGAGACCAGTTCTCTCCACAAGGGATAGCAGTCTGTTCCAGATTCGATCCCGTACTTCCTCCGGCTGTAAAAATGGCCTTTGGAGATGCCTATACCTTGACGCACCTAGAGGTGCGCAGCTGCATAGAATATGAGTGGTGGCTGTTTTTCAATCCCATTGTATGAAGTTGTTTATTCAGAGGACAGTGTCCTGTTATCCTGTCCTGTTATTCAATCCGTCTTATTTATTCTCCATCGAGCCCAAGCAGGCACTTAATGGTTGAGTCAGCCGAGGGTCCCTTTACATGGAGCCTTGATTGCCTCATTCCAGAAGCCCGTGACTAAAAATGTAAACGAGGGAGCTGTAGGTCCTTTACCTCGCTCACGTTACGTTACTGGTCTGGTTCTACACAAAAAGTTGAAATGTGCGACGTCATTCTGCTTGAATAATCTTACAAATCGACAAACCATTATACCTTTAAACATAATAATAAATATTATTTGAAAATCACTCGTTAATGATTTTGTCAGTGGCATTTAAGTGAAGCCGAAAGAAAACGTTAATAATTAGAAATCATTGTGGTTTTTTACCCTTAATAATTTTGTTCCGGTCAAGCCGGAAGTACATAACTGAGGCTGATCTCCTTCTAAAACTTGTTTGGATTAATTGGTTTTCCAATGGCGTAATCGGGATTTTAACACGGGCGACAGACACAAGTTTGTTATGGTTTTAATTTATAAACTTCATGATAACATTGTTATCTGATATGCGGCGAAATATGCAAAAATACGATATAAATACACTTTTCTGCATATTCATAGCACGAATGCAGATATTCAGCGTATTCTTAATCATTTTTAGATAAGGTCCACATCAGAGGGGTTAAAATATGTTTTTCAAAGTTAAGATAAATTTTACAATTAAGTTTTTGAAAAATATTGAACCACCTTCATAAGATCACTAGAAATTAGAAAATAAAATTTCAGCTTTGTCCGGTAAAGATACTTTTAGTTTTGTTATTTGTTTAATTTTACACTCTCAATATCTAATATAATCCAATTACCCTAAGGACAATGACATTTTATTTAATAATTTTTTGTGATATCTTTTAGCCGGCCGGCAGTTCAATTTTTGTTCATCCTTTTTAAAATACAATGCAGAGAACAACATTGCGAACGAAATGGCGAAAACCAAACTACAACAAAAAAAATCGCGGAAACAAGAATATAAAAAATAGCATGTGTCAGTCGAACAAGCATATTAAGGAGACTTCTGGCTTTTGTCGACAATCCTGAGCACAAGCAGAGTCATGTCGGGTAAAGATGAGACAGCCAAAAATTCGGTGAAAAGAAGACATACTAAAGAAAACACTGAATATCCTAAAATTATTATATAGAAACTGGTGCTAGTACAAGTTGAACTATCTACCTCCCCCATGTTCTAATGTTGCTCATGGAAGTTCCTCTGCTGATTTAGCTATTTTTAGGCTCCATCTAGCTGGAATATTTTTAATTTTAGGCGCTGTAAATTTTATCACAACCGTTATTGATATGCGACCTTCAGGGATAAGCCCTAGACCGTATACCTCTTTTTGTTTGGGCAGTAGTAATTACTTCTTTTATAATTGCCCGTAGATTTTCTCTCTCATTTATGTCCGCACAACAAAAAATTAAAATCAGTGTAATTTTGTGCCTCTCATGCTTGAAATCCTTATAAGAAGAAAGTTATTAGTGTCTCATTTTTGCCTAAAATGAGAGGTAAAAAGGGGAACCAAATTCATAACTTTTAATTTGTTTTTAACATTAAATAAACTGCGAAAGAAGTTACTTTTAAAAAATGTCTCATTTTTACCCAACCCGGCCCTACTTGAACTCAATTTCGAAGAAGAATTCTTCATCTACGTTAGTGATAACGTATTACTGATTTTCAGCAAGGCTGTGGTTACTATTTGCCGATACAGACAGTCGAGAACAATTCGTCACTTACGCGATTTTCACTATTTTTCGTGAGCTGTGGTGCTATTTTTTCATAGAAAAACCAAGGTCTATAACTTGAAAGCTCTATAGAAAGCGAATTCAATTTTTGTAGCTTTAATCTTCAATAAATATGTTTCATTCTTTGATACTGTTTACTACGGAAGCGTACTGAGGCCACGGAGAAAAAAAATTAAGTTGAAATTTCAACATAACAAGTGGAAATTTCAACTTAATATGTTGAAATTTCGACTTATTATCCTGAAATTTCAACTTAATAAGGTAAGATTTCGACTTATTACTTCCACCTCCACGTAGTAGATTGGTATGGTAATCGTGAAAAAAATTTCAAACATTTTTTTTCTAGAAATTGATTTAGGATGTCATGGAACGTCGAGATTTTAAATTCGAGAAAAAAAATTTCTGTCTGCCTGTCTGTCGGTCTGTTTGTTTGTCTGTCTGTCTGTCTGTAACGTTTTTTTTTTTGTCCGCACGTTTTCTTCGGAACGGTTTAAGATATTGAATTTTGTACACTTATATATTATAACGAGATCTGGAACTGGATTGTTTTCTTAACATATCCGGTGAAAGGTTGGGGGGTAAATAGGGGGAAATAAGTAAAGCAAGCTGGTAAGAGTACAGAAGCTTGACATTTGGTGTATGTACTAGAAGCCAAGGCCCATTTTTTATAATATTTTCCAGGTGGTAGGTTGTGAATAACGCAAAATAAGTAGACCAAGCTAGGAACTTCATTTTTAACGTAATTTTTCTATGATATGTGCTCCAAATATTAAAATTCTGTGACCAATAATTTCCATATACTAGAGTGCAAATATAGTCAAAATGTTTCCTTAGGCAGTGGTTTTATCTTAAAATTTCAACTTAATATGTTAAAATTTCGACTTATTATCTTGAAATTTCAACTTAATACGTTAAAATTTCGACTATATTTGTTGAAATTTCAACTTTTTTTTTTTTTTCGTCGTGGCCTCAGTACGTTTCCGTAGTTTACAGCGTCATTATTATTATTAAATTTTTTAGGTACTAGGGAGTACCACTTTCTTCTGTCATCAGGAAAAATATTCGGCATGTTCATTTGTTTCTTTGGAGCGCAGACGGAATTTGCACGAACATTATTCATGGAACTGTTGGCCGACAGGCAAATAAAAATATTTCTCCAGGAATGTGTATTTATTGATGTTTGTAATTTGCAAGGCGTGAATTTTAATGCAAATAATATAATTATGAGTGTTATTTGAATGACTTATCTATCAAATTCCGGTACATTTCTTTCATAACATTATATTGGCCTGGGTACAATGTGTTTTTTTAACAAAGCAGATAATCTTTATATATCAGTTTCTAATCTTTTGGGCATATCGCCATGATAATTTTATATTTAGATATTCCGTAATTTACCGAAAATTATCTTAAGTGTGATAGCAAAATTTACCGTGCATCATATTCACTAATAAAATGAATAATTATTAATCAATGTAGGAAATGAGACAGCTTACAATTCATGGAATATATTTTTAATAATATCCACTGCAATTAATTAATTGTTATTAATCTAATTGCTTTGGACATGTCACAATTACTATTTAAAAGAAATATGTTTATTTCATTTATATACAATTGTATGAAAATTGTAGTCATTGACTGCATGTTTATATAACATATGCTTACCTGAACTTTTTATTTGTGAATTAGCCTCTAATTAAAATAACATTTGATCTTAAGGACTGAACAATATTATGAAATTACACGTGCCTAAATTGCCCCGTGTAGGTTGAGACCTCCACGAATCAACAGTGTTAGTGACCCTCATGGTTAAGAAAATATTTGAAATAAAAATGTATCAATTTAAAAAAAGAAAAATGCATACTTTACGGAGTTATTTGCCAAAAGAGCCTTAGATTAGTTAATACCATACCTCAATCTAAAATTTAAAAAAATGTATTCACCCTGGCTTGATTATCCATTAATTAAATCTAAAGATGATGTAATTTATCAGATTGAATTTAAAAAGCTAAGGCAAAAAAAATTACTTACTGTTAATTCTAATAAAAAATATTACAATATTCACATTGAGAAAAATATAGTTGGTGATCAACCCTCGTTTTTGGCAGACATGAATTACAATAATGAATATCTATGGTCGATAATCCTCAACTAATTACTAATTCTTTTTTCAGCAATATTATTCTGAATCTGAAAATGTTACATAATTTTAAAAATATTGTTGAACTATACTTAAATATAATTGGAGATGCTACTGTTTACTTGGAGATACCGTTTACCTGTAGGGGTTGAAGTTGCTCGAAATACGAGAGCGATGACTAAAAATCCTTCCAAACACTTCCATCAAAAGTTGCTTTTGGTTTTTTATGAACTATTTATGTGACTTTGACCATGTAAATTACGATTTACTTGTCGCGGAGCTGTTTAGATATGGCAATAGGGGCCCTGCGTTAAATTATTCTATCAAGTTACACTCAAAGCGGTTCGCAAGTTGTATATGTAAATAAAACACAGGACAAGTATTCCATAGATGCAGGTGTATCACAGGGATTCATATTAGGGCTATTTATTTACCTTGTCTTTGTCATAGAGAGATCTATATTAAGTCAGAAAAACAGACTTACAGTTAATAAAGAAGAAACAGATATTTATGTCATTTAGGTACATCAAGCCAAACGCTAAAGGTGAATTTTGAATAACATTTTCTGTTGTCATGGTTTGTGTGTGAAGCTCGGTAAAGATTGTTACGTCATGAGCAACTTCAAGAACCACTATGTAAGGACGCTTTACTGACGTTTTACTGTTCAAATATAATAATAATAATAAACGTCTTTATTTACAACCAAAGTTTTTAAAACAGTACAAATACATAATTTAATATTAGTTTTAAAAAAAACTGTGACATAAAGGAGCGAAGTTCAGTTTCTGCAATAAGGGTATTGCAGAAACTGTTCTCCAGTTAACCCACCTACGTTAAGGGATTATGTTGTGGGTATTGAGTGTTACTGATGTTCGTAGGACATTTATTTTGCTAAGGGGTGTTATTACGATTATAAAGAGTCAACTTTAATGGGTATAGATAAACAGGGTGTCCCAGAATTGAGTTCCCGGATGGAAACCTGTGATTCCTGAGTTCATATTAGGCCCGTATAACCCAACTTACCTTTGTCCAAAAATGCATCCCTGAGGAAGTACATCCACTTAAAATGAGACAGAAGAAAACATTTTTTCCAATAATTTCCGTTATATTGAAGACAACATTTTCAAATTTTGATAGGAGTTGTATCTCTATAATTACTCTATGTAAACTTGATAACAACCAAATATCTTTTGTTTCTCATTTTTTTTTTCATAATAATTGATTGGCTATATTTTTTTAATCGCCTTGTAAAATTACGAAATACTTGAATATTTTTGCAGATCATTGAAAGGGTTGCAAAGAGGTTCTCTTAAATTTTTTTAAATAATATTAATCAAAATACCAGGAATTATCGTTTTTTCCTCCATTTGTATTTAACATTTATTTACAATTCTTGAATAAAATGTTGCAACAACAGAAAATTGCAGTTTATTCTAAAAAATACATTAACAACAAATGCTCCACGTGACGTCCACCTGTTTCAGTACAAAAATTTTGTGTAATATCAACGTAAAATCAAGGACTATCATTTTTTCTCTGTAGGTCATATGCTGGTGAAACAGAAAACCTGTCGCGTTTGAGAAACAAAAGAAATTCAGTTGTTATCGACCTTACATAGAGTACTTATAGCGATACAGATACAGATCCCATGAAAACTTGAAAATTTTATCTTCAATATAATTATTGGAAAAAATGATTTTTGTCTCACTTTAAGAGATTGTAATTGTACTTCCTCAGGGATGCATTTCTGGACTTAGGTAAGTTGGGCCCAATATGAACTCAGGAAGTACAGGTTCCCGTCCGGGAACTCAATTCTGGAACCCTCTGTATATATCCAGTAATTTGTTGCTGTTTTTAAATAAGTACATTCCTTCTAAACCAAACAAACCATAATTATCAAACAAGATTTACAGATCAGTTAATTGCTCACCAACATTTAACAACATTATATCAAAAAGGTGTTTTTTATCACGGCTGTAAAATTTATACTGATGTAAATAATTCCAACGGCCGATTTATTTTTAAAAATGAGATAAAAAATTTGTTAACTGAAAAGTGTTTGTATAGTGTCAATGAATTTTGCTTAGTCGAGCCATGTACAGAGTGTCCCATAAGTAATGGTACACAGAACAACAGCATATTCCTTACCTAAAAATAATGCGATGTCTTTAAAACGTCGCGTCGTAACTTTTTTGCGCCTTAGTGTTTCTTTCGTTTTAGTGAAAATAGTTCCCTTTATATCTTATTTACCTAAAAAAGGTATGCCTTCTAAATGTCACTACGAGTACCTTAATTGGTTGCGAGATATTTAGCTTTAAAATATTCAAGGCATTATTTTAAAATAAAAAAAATACCATATTATTGCTTGATTTACAGACTAATTGATAGTGAAAGCGTGAAATTAAAATGATTTTTTTTAGATTTTTATATTTTATTAATTTCCAACACTAGCAAAACATACAGGAGAACAACAACTTAAAATTGAAAATGAAAATAAATTGACGGATTTTTAAGAAAATATGATTTATTTGAATATAAATATCGTTTTAAAAATAAATAAATAACAATAATTAATAATAAATTGAGAAATAATAATAATAATAAAATGCTTGAGGTGGAGTGAATGGTTCGGAAGGTGGCATAATACAGGGGGGGGGGGGGCGTTTTTTGCTTACCTATTAATTGTTACCTCCAGCAACTACTAATACTTTTAATACTGCTACTAGGTTCTTCAAAATAAAACTTGCAATCTTTTCTTACAGCTTATATTCTTTTTTTACATTATTAAAACTGGTAATATTCTATATTGTAAGTGTCGAGCAAAAATACAATGCATAAAGAGAATTATTTTATAAAAACAGCATCCCTCGAAACAGGCTCTATTTTGAGAGCTACAGCTAACGCTTCTTCGGATTAGAGGGATATTTTTTTATTTGTAGGAAACTGAGTTACTTCAACTCAACTTTAGACTATTTTTACGCAATAAATATTTTGAAGGGCCAATTTTTTACTCAGAATCATATCACCTTTTTTTCTTATAGCTACTTTCAATGCATTAACGCAACTGAACCGAATAATTCCTGATATTTGATATTTTGCACATTTTTCAAAACATTCGAGTGGGTGCCCAACGGCAACTTAGTTGGGATCAAAGAACTTAGGGTGTTCTTCGGACATCCATATAAAAGATTTCATGGTTTTTGAATCCCGAGTTTAGCACTATTTGGGTTAGCTAATAGGAACATTTTTCCAAACTTTTGTAGGCGACCTCTCTGATGACTTCTAGGGGGCGATAGTGATCATCTGAAGGGATGGCTAGCCCTCCAGGGGTGTTTTTGGACACTGTCACTCCTGTGCTCCTGATACTTATTTTCTGAGAGTCGCCTCTAACTCCCTTATTTAGGCTCAGATGAGGTTAAGATTTCTCAGGGAGACTGGTCGTCCCGAGGGTTGATTTAAGAAGGGGGGTGAACCACCCTTAAATGCTCAGCTAGTCGAGTCGGTTTTCGTTTGCAGCGAGTGAAAGTAGTTGGTTTCGTGGAGTATTTCGAAATAAAAAACACTTGTTTGATTTAACGAAGTCGGTTTACAAAATATTTTATTAGAAATTCGATACAAGTTCGACTTTACACAGCCTTTTGTTTAACACAATTGGTTTAAAACTAATGACAATATTTTAGTTAAACACACAACACGAGAAATTTCAGTAGATCGTTTCTTTGGGGGTCAAGATTTTTTGATTATCTCTTCAAAAAATTTGCCTCTACAACACTCTCACTCGTTTAGAACCTTTCTCGAGTCTATCTACTCTTTATTCTCTCGTTCTCCTCACTCCCTCTCTCTCTGTCATTAAACTATGAGTGTTTTCGAACCCCTATTTTGTCCCAAAAAAGTGCACTCAGATTTGCAGAAACAAACTGATAAAGGGAAAACCTACATATTTTCACTTTTCGCGCTGCAGCTCGAAAACTAACCAAACTATTGTGAAAAATGTAGATTACTTTTTCTTTACTTTCTTGTGAAGAAAACGAGCTTGCGGCTCGTTTTCTTATATAACATTTTACATCCTGTCTCGTTAAACGTTGTGTGATTCGGATATTAAAAAATCATATATTATATAACGGATAGAATGCGATCAGAAAGAGATTGCAGTAATAAATCTAACTGGGGATACGAGGTCCTAGAATTGAGTATAAAATGGCTGTTTTCAGGAAGAGTTGTTTCTTTCTTCCTTACGCCACAAAGCGCCCCAGTATTAAAATACAGACTTTTAAACAAATTGTTCTTAAAAATACTCTGAAGGGACCAATTTTTCTTACTACCAATTGTTACGTAAAGTTGCTACTTAAAATAGGAAACTATTATTTGCTCTCGACAAAAGTGTTATTTAGTAAAAGACACATTTTTTAACAATAACTACTTTAATGATGTAATTAATGTCGTTATTTTTAATAGAGAGACGTTTTTTAAGACGTAAGCATGAAAAAATCAATTATTCCTGCCAATTTATACTCAACTTCACGACTTCGTATCTTCGGTCTCTTCACTACAGATATTTTTTCTGGTTGTATTTTCTTTATTGTGTAATATAATTTCATGAAATTCTGAGATCAATGAATAAGTCCTGAAGCTGTCATAATTAGCAGAATGCTGCAGTTTTGATAGTTGCTATATTTAAGCGTCAATATACCGACCTCATAAAGGGGTAAGTCCCCAGCACCTCGAAGAGAAGAGTACGCGAAACCGAACGAAAAATTGTTATACTTTAAAAACTCATATTTTTATTTATCTGATTTAAATTGCATCTACGTAAGTAGCATATATTTCCGTAGAACTAAAAATGTTTACTCTTATTTAAAATAATTATTAACAATTGCATTTTTCAAAATGTAATTTTCTGATATGGTAACATTTGTTTTTTTAATTTCAATAATCGTCTAATCTTTTTCAAGAAAAGATAAGGCGAATAATAAATGTAAGAAACTGTCTATTGTCTTACAAACAATAAATAATTACACTTTGAAAAATAGAATTATTTTAAATCACGTCTACATAATTAGCATATATTTTCAAAGAAAAAAATGTTCCCATTTTTTTTTTGTTATTAGCAATTATATTTCTCAAAATACACATTTTTTTATTTAAAGCAATGGTAACAATTTTTTGTACTTTTAATATTCGTCTAATATTTTTCACTAAAAGAGAATTAATTAAAAAACGCGTAGACCTTTAAACTTTGAACCTGTTTTATACCTTTCATATTAGAGATAGGTAAAAAAAATGCTTTAACACTTCGACGTAAAATTATGCTCTACCACTTTTGTTCTAAATTTTTTTCAATAAAATCTTTTGTTTTCACGATATTTGAACTATATTTGAAGTTGGTTTCTATTTTTCTTTCTACCCTTTTCGGGGTGTTAGGTACTTATCTTTTTAAGGGGTGTTTACTGACGCTCAAACATACCTAGTATAAAAAATGCATTCTTCTGCCAATTACGTATTGCAATTTCAGAATTTACTGATTGGACCATAACGCAAAACGAGAAAAGATGTAGAAAATAGAAATTTTTTGTCGATTGTCTTCAAACTTCAATATCTACAAGAGTGTATTCCACACATTCTAGGATATTTTAGATAATGCTAAAAGTGACGATTCGGAACCACTTCCCATTTGAATCGTCTAAGAACTGGTCTATTTGACGTTTAAATATTGGCAGAGATTGTTTCATTCTGATTTCTAAAACACAATAAACAAAATGTTGAAAAACGACGCAAATTAGTAACGGAAAACATGCGACCAGTTGATGATGCAATAATTTCAAAAATACATCAACAAAGCCATACACATGCAATTTAAACTTCCTCCATTTTATTTACTAGATATCTGATTTTGCCTTAATTCGGTGTAATCCCATTGTTACAACCGTCATATACTCGTAAAATCGCTAAATTAACGATAAACTTTTATGAAATATAAATAATATTTGACAAAACTGAAGGTAATTGTTTATGAGGTTAATTTTTTTTTTTGATTGAATAACAATTATCAATCGCAAATGGACATTTGTGGTTTTGCATGGTTTCATCTTTGATCTTTGGCCTTAGGTAATAGTGTGCAATTATGAATAAACAGGTGACTGTTGAAAATTCTCATGAAAGGTGTGTCTAGCTCCAACCAATGATAATGGAACTGAGGGGGCTTGTCTTTTACGTCACGACTACGTCAGAGCTTGCACAACAATATCACCTGCTTAAGTTAGCGGCTGTGGCTTTATATCAGTCACAGCCAGAGAGTGTCGGACAGACCTCTGTAACGCGCATAGTTAATACAACTCTACTTAAACCTGGTTAAATCAGTTCTGTGCTTTATGCGTTCATTCTAATTCATTAATAACTAATGTGATTTATAAGTATTTTAATACTGGATTTTTATTCGTAGGAATGACGATCTGGCACTAAATATTTGTGCAGAAATTTTTTTTTACTTCCACTTGCCAGACGCGAAAGTGTATAGACTTTAAAATTGTTCGTGAGAGACCAACATAATTAAAATGAAGCGGGCTTGGTGTGTGGTGTTCATGAGCTTCATTAAAATTTGCACATTCGAAGAGGTTTTACCGACATGCTTTAGGTAAGATTTTCACCTTGCTTGAACCCTTCCGTACTCGATTCTCCTTGATATCAGACCTTGTTCTATCCTCGGCCTGACAAGCGCAATCTTATGGGTTCTTATCCTTTCCCACTTTTTTTTCAAATGAAATAATTTAACTGGGTAACTTACATTTCAATTACACTTACCCATTTCTACCAAGTCTACGTAATAAAATGACATTGTAAATTTACTGTACCTCGTGTGGTTAGCCACCCACTTAAATTGGCTTTCAGCCAAATTTTATCTAATTGACGCTGTTAATTTTACAGTGACATTTTCTGCCATGGACCTCTCCTCGATACGATTCAAATGGCAAAAATCAATAAAGATTCAAAAACTTTCGTCGATATGAAAATGAGATATTCACCAAATCAAACTATGTATCACTTTAACGAGTTCATGAAGGGATTTACACAAAGGAAGCCCAATAGGACAGAGGTCCAGGGATTCGTAAATGAATATTTCGAACCGGAGGGCCAGGAGTTCGAATATTGGGATCCTACAGATTGGATACCACATCCAAAGTTCGTAGATAATATTAGAGACGAGGAGTTTAGAGATTGGGGTATTAAATTGAATGCTATCTGGAAAGATCTCGGGAAGAAGATGAAGGAGGAAGTTAAAGAAAAACAAAACCAATACAGTATTATTTGGGTGCCGAATCCTGTCATTGTACCAGGTGGACGTTTTCGCGAGTTCTATTACTGGGATTCGTATTGGATTGTCCAGGGTCTCTTGCTTTCCGAAATGCACAGCACCTCACGAGGAATTTTAGAAAATTTCTTGTACATAGTAGATAAGTATGGTCATATTCCAAACGGCGGACGCGTATACTACCTAGCTCGATCCCATCCACCGTTGTTGATACCAATGATGAAACTTTATTTGGATTTTACTCACGATAAAAGTTTCATTTCTGAAAATCTCCATATCATGGAAAAGGAATTTGACTATTGGATGGATAACCATTCTGTAAATATTACCATTGATGGAGCTGTGTATACTTTGGCTAGGTATGGAGACAAATCTGTAGGTCCAAGACCAGAGTCCTATTCAGAAGATGTTGAAAGTGCAGAAATATTTAAAGATAATGCCAAAAAGGAAGAATTTTATTCCGAAATAAAAGCAGCTGCAGAGTCTGGATGGGATTTCTCAACTCGCTGGTTTGTCACTAACGCCACAAATAAAGGTATGGTTATAAACAAATACTATTGAAAACATGTTGCTTAAGTTACTTCTTGCTTTTAGGAAATCTAACAAATATTAAAACAAGGTCGATTATCCCGGTGGATTTGAACTCAATGATATATTGGAATGCAAAATTGTTAGCTGAATTTAACTTGCTGTTCAATAATACCGAAAAAGCCGCTAAGTACAATGAAATAGCCGTGAAATGGATGAAAGCAGTGACAGCCGTTCTGTGGCACGAGGAAATTGGTTCTTGGTTAGATTACGATATCTTCAATGAAGTCAAACGTGATTATTTTTATCCTACAAATATTGCGCCGCTGTGGACCGGCTGTTACAACGACACAAATAAAGATACCATCGTACGAAGTGTACTGAAATATTTGCAAAATAATAACATTATGTATCCGGGAGGCATTCCAACCACAGTGGCACACAGCGGGGAGCAATGGGATTACCCTAATGCTTGGCCGCCACTACAACACATAATGATTGTCGGATTGAACAATACAGGGAACGATCATGCAGTTAGACTGGCCTATGAAATAGCCGAAAAATGGGTTCGTTCTAACTTCAAAGCCTTCAAGGAAACGAATGCTATGTATGAGAAGGTAGGTCAAAATTTATGATGAGAACTATATTATTAAGCTTGCGATTATATATAGCTAGAAGATAAATTTACCTTAACCTTACGAAATGTAGGAGGCCTTGACATTTGTAGTTTATCTCTATGTGCATTTTTCCTCTCGAGTATTGAATGCTTTTATAAAAATTTAAACTATTAAGCATTTCATAAAGTTGTTGTACATTACTTTCACATCCACGTGGTGGAGTGGAAGTAAAGTAATTAAAGGGGCTGATAAAATTAAACTAGGATATTTATTTGAAATTTTGTGTGTTATAACGAGATCTGGAACTAGATTATATTTTGAGGTGATTCCGTTGAAGAAGTGGGGGGGGGGGGGGGTAAGTAAAGCAAATTTTTCTCTCCATTATTAAAGGGGTTGATAAAATAAAACAGATATTCATTTGAAATTTGGTACATGCACGTGTTGAGGTGATTCCGTTGTAGAGGTGGGGGAATGTAAATAGGGGAAATAAGTAGAGCAAGCTAATAAGAGTCCAGAAACTTCATTTGGCATATATGATAGAAATCAACGCCTCAAATACTATTAAAATATAAAACCAATTATTTCCACATACTAGAGTGCAAATATAGTCGAGATGTTTTCATTTAAAGAGACTTGGTTGGAAAATCTGGATGTAAAAGTAGTGATTCCTTAGGCAGCAGTTTCTTTAGCGTGTTATAGACCTGATATATATTTAGTCATTACCCTATTCTATGTTCAACAGTGTACAATTTAAATACATAGCATTTCGTCACATTATAATATGATAAATGCGGTTGCCATATGAATTGCGGTGTTTACTTTTAAACCACTGAAAACTAATTTTTTATGATCATAAACTTCGTATTAGATAAGAGGCACATGTGTATTAGATCTGTACTTTTAGAATAGTGGAATAACTGATACTAAGTGTTAGTAATATTGCTTGATACGCTCGTAATCTCTAAATCTTCACAATCTCAGTGGACTGTATCTATTAATCTCCCATATCAGTTTCCGCTTGTGTAATTAATAATTTACTTTTAGATATGCTAGAGATTATTTTCAAAATTAACGATTCACACATTTTTTAACTATATGGGATGGATAGATCTTTGTATTTTCATTTTGTATTGTATCAAAATTTTTATTTTAGAAGCTCGTGATAGTAGGTGTCATTCATTCATCTCTAGCGGTAGCCTACCTAGTACCATGTCAAAGAGGGGGCTTGAATTAAATAATTTTTATGCCAGCAGTGGCAATACTTGGAAAATTGAAAGTATTTTCCACCCTACCACCGCTTCCTCCAAACTGTTAACTCAGAGTTAACTTGTAAAACTAATCGTGGTATTTTTTTGTCATACGTTCTGGCCTCTTCTATTACGTTTGCGGCTTCATTCATAGCGTGGGGGGATTACACCCCCTGTAGCCCGTTCCATAGGTCCGATACTGGTCTCTAAATATGTAGCCCGCCTTCCGCATGAGACCAATTTAGAAATACAGTGTCTACAGTCGACGTCTACAGTGTTCCATGTCAACAAAAAAATAAAAATCATTTGCACCAAAACCTAACGTTTCGCTTAACAAATCCTGCAAAACTAGAATTTCAGTACAATTTTTTAAAATAATTTACTAAACGTTGGCTTATTTCCGCAACTAAGGCTAATTATCCACGAGCAAGAAAAGTAGGGATTTTTTAATAGACGAGACCGACTACTTTAAATCCCCTTCGGAGAATGGTGTATCGCTACGCAATCCTTGCCTAATATTGCAAAGCTTCTGAATATATGCTGATATACAAGCCGCTAGGACTGTTTCCCTAATATACCCTTTTTAACATTTTCTGCCAGTATAGTCAAGACGAATCAGCACTAACGAACTCACTACAGTTTAATTGGTACATCTTAACACTAATAATTTTACAAATAACATTCGTATAGAAAAATTCATTATCAAACACGGTTAAGGTTCTGATATATTGAAGCGACGCTAATTTCGCCAACCATGTGGTATCATCTGGAGATTATTAAAACGAACATTAATTTGTGGAAGCTACTCGCTCGTTTTTCTGGCAATTTCCGGGCATTAGATTGATCTTCGGGTACACAATGATTTCATTATTCTGTAAAATAAAATGTTGTAAGGCTACGATGTATTTTAAAGAAAGGTTCTTCCTTTCAGTGTCATATTAAAAAATTATTTGCGCTCTCTCTACTCTGAAAGTTTTCAATATAATAAATTTTTTAACAGAAATTCTCGCCCACGGTGTTAAATTGTTGTATTAGTGGTGGGTACTTCCTGAGTATAAGACCAAAGTTGACCTTGAAGGGCATCAGCGTTGGCCGCCATATTGGAAAACAGTTTTTCGCTATTATCTCGGAAACCGCTGATCCTACGATAAAATTATTAAGAACTCTTTTTGTTCAGAACTAAATTTTCCATGTCTTTTTATTGACAACTTTTTTTGCAAAATTAGTAGTTTTTGATTTACAGGGTCTTACAGTTTTTTTTATGGTTTTGCAAAATATTGCGAACTGTTATAAAGAAAAAAATTATTATCAATGGTATAGAGCATACAATTGTCCTACGAGGTCAACTCTTTGGTTCTACAATCAGGAAACACCCCCCTATTAATACCACATGCTAGGACCGTGGCTAGAAAGTTTGCATTATGAATAAAAAAAATATTAATTTGACTGGAGTAACAGAAATGGCAATAATGTAAATAAACAGGTCTATTTCTTTGTTTTTAGGTGGTCGTAATTTATTGTCAGATTTGCTTTAAAAGATAACTTCACATTTCGTCCATTTCTCTACCTTTTTAAACGAATTCAAACAATTTTTGCAATGTTTTAAAGGAGATATTTTTCTTAAAGCTCGTAAAAAAGTATTTGAATCTATTTTGGGATCTAGAAGAAATTATCGAAATAGCTGGTTTTTCGACAATTTATCTAAAAAAAAAACACTAGCATTTCGACAATTTCTTCTACCAATACCGACTGCCATAATTTTTTACGAGCTTTAGAGAACCTATTTTCTAAAACAATGTGAAAAAATTGTTTGAGTCGGTTTTAGGGATGAAGGAGAAATCAACGAAATAGAGGTTATCTTTTAAAGCAAATCTAACCATGATTTCCGGCCCCCTTAGTATACTAACAAGTTTATAAAATAAGTGAATTGCCCGCCATTTTGTGCCAATAAGTCCAAAATGGATAATTGTTTTTCAAATTACAAGTCCTTACACCACCTTTCCGATGACATTAAAAAAATGTTTTAAGTCACTGACCACTTTTTTGGCATTTATTTATAAACCAAATGGCAGCAAATAGATTTCTCACCGTTCGACCATTTTGAAAATATTTTTCAAAATTTTTATCAGAAATGAAAGAGAATGACGAGAACTAATTTTAAAAAAAAGGTGATTTTTCGTCGATCTAAACTCGAGATATTTAACTTTTAGCATTTTGTAAAAAGATAAATAGCAGTAAATACACACACAATGAAACAGAGTTGTCTCTGAACATAACTAATATTTGACATTAGTCAAGAAAAATAAGGTTATAATTTTATAAAGAGAAGTTAGCAGAATATCAAATTCCCTTAAATAAATACCTTAACTACCAACTTAAGTAGGGTGTAACAAAACAAGAGATAATCTTGATATATAAATTTAAAAAAGAGTTATTCAGGCTAATTAACAACAATGAAATGTAAATGCTTGAAAATTAGTTTTTATAAGTTACAAATGTTTTTTGGCGTTTCATATGAAGTAAATATGTTTTAAAATAATACAGTTCAAATATTAGCTATGAATAGGCATTTGTTAATTAACAATTGGCCAAAATGCTAAAAGTTAAATATTTCGAGTTCAAATGAACTTTCTTTTTTTTTAAATTGAAGTTCTCGCAATTCTCTTTCTTTTCTGATAAAAATATTTCAAACATGTTTTCAAAATGGCCGAGAAAATCTATTTGTTGTCATTTGGTCTATAGATAAATGCCAAGAAAGTGACCAACATAATTTTTTTTGTTGTCATCTTAAAGCTGGTGTCCAGAACTACATTAAAAAAAAAAAAAAGAGATCTATTTTGAACTTAATGGCACAAAATGGCGGGCAGTTGAAATTTCAGATAAAAAATTCATTTGTGTCCACAACTTTCAATAATAGAGCACCAAAGTTTCAGGGTACTTTGTTTTTAACAAAAGGTATATTTTCTGAAAGTGTGAAGCCAATCGAAACTCTAGATGTCCCTGGGCGTTAAAATGAAAAAAACATCGCTTTTTATTCAGTTTATTCCATTTAGTACGTTATGTACGTACTCAAATGACCCAAAACTAACGTAGATTTGTTGAAATTTTTATTGCGAAGGTTTTTGGTGTTTTAGTTTGGCACTATCGGACGCTTTTCAAAAAACAAAATTGTTCATATAAAAAACCGCAATAGGCTTTGGAACTTCAAACTCAGATATATACTCCTGGTGATACCCCAGAGAGTATAAAATTATAATATTGCTGTTACAAAACTATGCATATCTTATCGTTTATTTAGTCTTTTTTTACTGCACTAATAGTCCACATATATTGTGTACAGTGTATATTATATACAAAGAAATTCCTCACACAACAACTGCTAATCGCTATTTAAATGCTGATACATATTGAACGATGTACTTTATTTTAAAATGCTTAATGCAGAATAAATTGATTGCAATAAGCCTCAGCAGAAGAAATTATCCTGTGTGGCGAATATTATACCATTTTAGTACGGATTGACTGCATTTAGTCTTTGGTAGATGGCTCTCCTTGTAAGTTGTATGGACATTTTTACTCAACTTGCATGAAGATAGAAAATATTATATACCTGTTATCGAACATACTGGTTGATAATAACGAGGGCCAGAAATCCAGAAACTGCAGTAGATCGAATGCTATAATATTCGCCACACAGAATGTTTTTTTCTACTGAAGCTTAAACATACTCTTCTCTTATTTATTGTCCTTTTCACATAATTGTTGATCATTCTATAGGATGCTCTCCGCAGTTTTTGTAAATAATGTTAATTTTAGAAATATTTTATTCGTTAATATAAAATGAAGTAAAAAAAAAAAACAATCGGCATTTCATCTACTTGGACTTAAACCCGCAACCCTTCAATTGAAAGTCGCAAGCTTTAACCATTAGACCAGTTTTTGTTATTCCTTGAAAGAATACAATGGTTGGGATGAAGATCATATTTCCTGGATAATAGATTATTAAATGTATTATATTAGTAACGTACATCAATAGATAATGATCAGAGAATAACATTTCACAAAATTTCTATTCAATTACAGAATTTAAAAATGAAGAAAATATTTTTTTAAAATTTAACTTATTTTTTATTTATTCTTCCAAATAGGGTTCTTCCGTTAGCTAACACTAATTTCAGTACAATCGGATTTTTCTTTCTTGAGTTATCGTGCTTACAAAAAAAAGAACGTGGCGGACGGACAGACAGATAGACAGATGGACATTTTGAAAGTTGTTCAGAAGTTGATCACTAACATAACGATATGGAATTTACCGATCAAGTGCAATATACTTACTATTCGTTTTCATATTTAGAAATTGTATAATACCGTGCATTGCTCAATACATCTTGCAACAATGTACCACCATTATTTAAATGGGCTCTTAAGAAACTACTATTCATCATAGCATTAGTGACAAAATTCTGAACAAGTTTCAAAATGTTCGTCTGTCCACCCGTCTGGTTTTTTGTAAGCATAATAACTTAAGAAAGATAAGTCCAATTGAATTTGGGCAGTAAGTTAATGTTAGTTAAAAGAACCCTTTGAACAAAATCGAGTGGTAAAAAAAATTATTGTTCGTTGAAATTTTCAAAAATAGTTTTCTTGGTTTTTATACTCTTCGCAAATACAAAACGAATAGTTTATTGCATTTGATTGGTACATTTCTGAAACGGGTAATATCGCTTGTAGGGAAAAATTTCATATCACTGTGTTAGTGATCGTATTTCAAGTTTCAAAATGTCCGTCTGTCGCGTTTTTTTTTTTTTAAGAAAGAAAACTTCAATTATGTTGCACTTTGAACAGTAAATTAGTGTTAGCTAGAGGAAGATACCTATTGTTTTGGAACATAACCGATCAGTAAATAATAATAATAGTATATTTATTAAAAGAAAAAATACAAAATGTACATGTGATGTAGAACTAGTCAAAAGGTACATACAAAAAATACCAAAATACAATATAGATAAATCGCTGCTTAATGAATTACTGCTTCCACATCCAAATGTTCCATCCAGTCTCTTTAAGGGAAAACATCTTGACTATATTTGCACTCTAGTATGTAGAAATAATTTGTCATAGAATTTTAATATTTGGCAGACTAAAAAAAATTGCTGTGTTGAAAAATGTCGTAAAGAAATCTGAGGCCTTGGCCTCTAGTATATACACCAAATCTCAAATTTCTTACCAGCTGCTTTACAGATTTTGCCATATTTACCCCTATTTAACCCCAACCCTTCGACGGAATCATCTCAAAATATAATATAATTACATATGTCGTTATAATACATACATGTACAAAATTTGAAGTGAAAATCTCAATTTTATTTCATCAACCCTTTTAATAATGGCGTGGGGGTGATTGAACATTATTATAAAAATATAATATAAATAATTATGTATTTATATTATATGTTTATAATAATGATAATATAACAAAATCTGAGGCCCTGGCTTCTAGCATAATATACACCAAATCCCAAATTTTTGTACTCTTACCAGATTGCTTTACTTATCTTCCCCTATTTACCCCTATTTAAACCCCAATCCTTCATCGGATGAGTTCAAGAAACGATCCAGTTCCAGAAAAAACGTGCGCAGAAAAAAGTTTACGGACAGTCAGACAGAAGTTTTTTTCGCTCAAATTTAAAATCTCGACGTTTCATGACATTCTGAACCTATTTCAACAAGAAAACTTTTTGAATTTTTTTACAGATACTACACTGCCACTCAATGGATGTGGAAGTAATTGTCAGCTGAGACATGCTCCAGAATATTTATAAATTCATGTATTTCTTAACATCATAAAAAGAGTGATGAATTAAGAAATTATATAATCACTATTTCTGTGTTTCTGAACTGCCTCAAGCTTCTTGCTTTTTATACGAGATGAACAAAAAAAATTATTAATTATTTAAATATTTTAAAAACAAAACATTTATTTTCGTTTTGTAACTAAACAAAAATTAACTAAAACTAACATTATTTAGGATAAAACTGCGAAAGCATATCCTATGCAACAATTATATAAAAAAATCAATAAATCAGCATAATGTTTACCCTTCTGTAATTGAAAATTCTTGTGAAATCATTATTTATTTATTTATTTTACTAATATACATTTCGTAGGAATATATCAGTGGAAATATGATATTTAACACAACAGATTTAGTATGAACAATATCTCGCGTTTAAAAAAATGAGTGATGATGGTCTAATGGATTAAATTCTGACTTGAAATTCAGACGATAATGAATGGATTAAAATTCGTTTCTTGAGGTCCCCTGGCCAAACACCGGCCCATTCCGGTCATTTATGTAATGTCGGAATATGTGTCATGTAATTTGAAATAAATGCAATGTTAGGATCTTAATATACGATTCAAATATATTGACCCCTCACTTTAACCGCAAATATTTCAGAAAAGTTGAAAAAAATATGTGTTTATTATGAGTCTATTCTAAATCAATTATTGAAAATTGAATAATGTACATTGAACACTTTTGAAGTTCTGCTAAGTTATATTGAGAAATGTCCTATTTTTTAAGGAAATTTTGACCATACCAGTTTTAAATTCATTATATCTTGAAAAATATGCATACTATGTAAATAATATTTTAAACACCGATAAAGCACGGCATTTTTTTGTACGAGGAATTTTTTTCATAATTTTTTATTTAAATTTTTTGCAGTTGTTCTCAAAAACGTGACGTCATGTGTATTCGGTTATTTATCAATGTATTTAAAAAGTTTTTGTTGAAATAGTTAATTATATAAAATGTAAGCATTTCCAGGTATATATCAAATTTTAATTTAGTTATCAAGCGTAATAGATAATATTATTGCAAACTTGCAATGATGTTATCCTTAACTAAATTAATATTTGATTTATACCAATTCTTTTTTCTGAAAATGCTTACATTTTATATGATTAACTATTTTATGAAACTGTTTTTAAATACATCGATAAATAACCGAATAAACATGACGTCACGTTTTTGAGAATAACTGCAAAAGTTTAAAATAAAAAATTATGAAAAAATTTCCTCGTACAAAAAATGCCGTGCTTTATCGGTGTCTTAAATATTATTTACATAGTATGCATATTTTCCAATATATAATGGATTTAAAACTGGTATGGTCAAAATTTCCTTAAGAAGTAGGACATTTTTCAATATAACTTAGCAGAACTTCAAAAGTGTCCAATGTACATTATTCATATTTCAGTGATTGATATAGAATAGACTCATAATAAACACATGATTTTTTCTGCTCCCCCGTTTCTGAGATATTCGCGGTTAAAGTGAGGGGTCAATACATTTGAATCGTATAATAGTTATAGAAATGAAATGTATAAAATATTTAAATGGCAAAATGACTCGAAATGTAGGGGTCGTGGGTTCGAAACACCAGGAATGTAGATCTTTTCCCATCCTTACTGTACTCTGACGAGTTTTCACCAAGTAAATTGAAATCATAAAATTTAAAAAGATAGAAACTAGTGTAGTATAGAACGTGCAACATTTATAAAAAAAAGTTATGTAACAATTTAAGTCATTGGCTTCTAGCATATGCACCAAATCCCAAGTTTCTGGACTCTTACTTGCTTGCTTTACTTATTTTCCCCTATTTACCCCCAACCCTTTAGAGAGTAAGCTCAAATTGTAATCTAAATCCAGATCTCGTTTTAAGACATATGTATACATCTCAAGTCAATATCTTAAACCGTTCCAGAGAAATGTGCGCCCAAAGAAAGTTACGTTACCGACCGACCGACAGTCAGCAATTTTTTTCGCTCAGATTTAATATCTCGACGTTTCATGATATTCTAAGCCTATTTCAACAAATAATGGAATTGAATTTTTTTTTACGAGTATTGTGTTTACTCTAGTACTTGTTTGTGTGTATGTATATATGTGTGACAGAGAGAGAGAGATACGAGTGTTAACTTAATAAAAACGGCTTGTAGTAGCGCTAACTTCTCTATAATTTGATAGACTTTTGGTGACGGTGATCAAAGGTGATGACTAGCAAAGGAGGTGGTTAATATTATGCTTTATTTTCTTGCAGTATGATGCCACAGTCCCAGGAGGTCATGGAGGAGGTGGAGAGTATGCAACTCAGACTGGTTTTGGGTGGACGAATGGTGTAATATTGGATCTCTTAGATAGGTACGCAGATGAATTAACTGCAGATGATCCTCCTCCCACCACAACAGAAACTGCTGCGATTACTCAGGAAGCTCCCGGCGGTTCTTCCAGTATTAGTTCGATAACCACGGCGCTTATAGCGCTGCTTGTATCGCTGACAGCGGGCTTTATAGGGTGAGGTATGTTGATTGTTTAGTGATGATAAAATAAAAATCTAAAGTATGTTTTTTTTTGTTTCAGATTCAATTTTATATGGACTAAAAATCTACCTTATAGACATTAGCATGTGTGTGATATTATGATTACTTGCCAAAGTTCTGTGGAACAAACGTAACGATATATCAGAATTTTTTACCTTCGTAGCTCAGGGCGAAATTCGAATTTATATATTTAAGCGATGTTTTGAGTTCCTTAATTTACATAAGGCTATTAAATATATTTTTTACTATAGTTTTAGTTGAAAACGTATATAGTATTATGCAATTGTGATGTATATTATGTAAATTTGGTGCTATATTACGCATCTTCGGGTACCTGCTAGTGAGCATGTTGTTTATTGTGCATGCATTTATTAATAACAATAACCTAGTAGAGTAATGATTAATGTAGTATATTAGACAATAAACAAATAAATGAAAGATTTTAATAAATAAAACCATTCCTAATTTTTATCCTATGTTGTGTGAGTGTAGCTTTAATCCAGTTTGAACTGAAAATCTAGGTATAATGGAAAAGAATAACACGCTCCATGATTTCAGAGTTTGTTTGCCTGAATAATCTCATGTAATAACCATAATACCATGAAGCACACTAATACTAACTGCTATTAAAAATTTAAGTCCTTGAAAAGATAATTATATCTCTTATTAATTTTATTGTTAAATTATCTGTCATTACGACGCCCAGCTTTCAGACAGAGCGCAGAAAATTCCTGCAGTGACGTCGCTATTTTAACGAGTTCTGGCGACTGCTATAGTTTTGAGGATATTGTAAATTTACACAGCCCACACTATCTTATTTAATCTTACTTTCGCGCATCACGCAGCATTTTCACCACACCCACAAAACACCTCAGTAAAGCACTGTTCCCATTTAGTTGACCTTATTGAGACATTTTGTTCACAAGTAAGCCAGAAGCACGATATCAGACACACGGTCACACCACAAAACACCACCATAGGATTCGCATAATTTCTAACCTATTTTTCTCTTGTGCAGAGTGTTCATCTACAAGAGGCGCACCCAAAGGCACTCGTTAATTGGCGATAAGAAGAGGCCCTCAACTGCAGCGTACTCCGAACTTCGAAATATACCTCGGCACAGCAAGAGTGCAAGGTAAGTGTCTGTAGGTACTCGAGCAGTGTAGGACTGCGCCTTGTTTAGTAAATGTCCCATGAACGCTATTTTGCGAACGTACTTCGATTGTGTGCCATAAACCTTGTGTGATGTCAATTCGTGTTCGGTTTATCATTTTTATTGGTGCAATTTCGGGTGATCGTTTATTACCCGAGTCGATTGATTGTTGATCAAAAATATTATTTCCTGTTATTCTAGATAATTAGTGTATAGGTTTGTCCATTCTAGAACAGAGACGACTACAATTTAAAATAAATTGTAAATAATGAGGTTAATTTATTTTTACAGTCCAGTGTTTCCAAGATTTCGTATTTATAATTTATAAGTGACAGAGTTATAAGTGACATCTAGTATTAAAAGATGTACATTTTGGACTGTAAAATCATGCATAATGCTCCTGTCTCTTTTTAGTGCATAAATTTGGTTCTCCGGTCTACAATTCTTCGGTTATTGTACACTAATCGCATTATTAGTGCAGCGCACAGAGCCGATTATTTCGCTTATTTAAGACAGAAACATTTTTCGTAAGTAGAAAGATATGAAACTTGTACCATATATTAATTAAGGGGCCTTAACGGCATTAGAATTTCGCTTTACGACATTTTTACAACTTTAATTTATTATATATTTTTAACGGTGGGACATTTTATAATAGAAATATTCGATCAATCTCAGCCCGATGCATTCGGTTCATTAAATTTTTTAGCAATTGAAAAATAACCAAGAAAAGTAGGAAAATCAGAACATGCTACAAAGAAATAATTATAGACAATGTTTTTTTGTGCACTGAACTGAACTTGTGGTAGGTACCTTGTGAAACATCTTGAAAATAATTGTTAATAAATTAAACACTGCTTTTAGATGAATCAATCAATATATTATAAATACTCTACATATGTTTCGGCTTATTAGGCCTTTAGTATTACATAGTGAATACTAAAGTTTCCGACGTGCTTATTCAATTTATACCTAAAAGTATTTATGTCTTAATCTATTTATGACTTAAGCCATTTAAGATTTAATTTAACATCTTTAATTATTTGAATGTTTGGAGTGGACCTAAGCTGATTATATAAATCAAAGGATATTTCTTAACAATTGGTTTATTATAGGGGTGTTTAGGAAATTTTGCTGGTCATTTGTGGTACAAGGGTTGTACTTGAAAGATTTTTTGATTTCTAGTTGTTCTAGCAGATCTAAACGTTTACCTTTTCTTTCTGAATGAAGTAAATTTATGTTATCAGTATCTTTGAAATGGTTGTTTTCAATACAGTGTGTTGACATTCCTGTATTTTTATTGTTATTTAAGATTGATTTTTTGTGTTCTTTTATCCGGCTGACAACGCTTCTACCACTCTGACCGATATAGACAGCATCGCAATCCTTACAATTAATTTTATGTACACCTGGTTTATCAATTTTATTTAGTTTTTCTTTGGTTAATAACAAAGAATTATACGTCAAAGCCAACGTATTAAACAAGGAGCGGCGCACCGTGGGGCAAAAAAATTCACTTGTGTCGCCTGCCAGCTCAAATTTTGTCCAATTTTAAATGCTCGTGAGGTATGTAGCTTCAACGCCCGACTGCTACAATTTTGAAATAAATAAAACGACCCAAAAAATCAAAAATAATACTAGACAATTTTTATACATTTTTGTCTAGATCAAATTGAATTTATTATCGCAAAAAATGTTATGTAAGGGAATCTCAAGGTAGAAAATAGAGAAAAATGCTTTTGCGAACATACATTCGAATATGTGTTACATAACCTAAAAATTTTTAATAAATTAATTTTATTGGCTAACATCCTGTCATTTTTATGTTTAACCATTTTTTTTAATATTTAGGATGAATGCAGTTTCATTGGACATCTGCTACAAATTTAATAACAGTGAAACATAACCTAAAAACCGAAATAATAGAACATTTTTGTAAGAAAATTTTATCTATATAAAATGAGCCTATATTACGAAGTGTTCTATTAGAAGGTAGCAAATGAAGAAAACTACTTTTGCGTAACAAAATACATGCAAATTTGCCTTACATCTTACCTAAAGAAAAATCGGTAAATGTATTTACACAGAACTTCCCTCTTTATTTGTGCATGGCGGTCACTCTAAAAAATTAATAATTACGAAGTGACATTGAAAATAATAATCGGAATATAGTTATCACTATTATTACAAAGAACACCTGATAAGTTTTGGTCAAAAAAATATACAGAGTGCTCATCCAACAGCAAAAGTTCAATACTAAATAACAGGTGCCAAATATGGACGGCTTGGGCAAATACCTTTATAAATGTCCACCATGACTGAATTATTTCTTGGGATGACCACCCTGTACATTTTTCAATAATAGTATAATAGGTGCATATGCCTAATATTATTGCCATTTGTCACATTTTCAATTCCACATACACGTAGTGGAGTGGAAGTATAGTGGTGGTTAAAAAATTTCATTTGTTTTTAAATTTTTCAAAAATGTTTTTTTTTTAATTTTCAAAATAGGTTTAGAATGCCATGACACGTGGAAATTTTAAATTTGAGCAAAAAGGAAAGTTTCCTTCTATTCTACAGTGGTATTTTTTATTTGAAATTGGTTTAGAATGCTATGAAACGTGAACATTTTAAATTTGAGCAAAGAAAAAAAAATTCCGTCTATTTTATTGGTAAAATTTTTTCAAAAATGTTGGTGAAAAAAAATTGTCAAAAATTTGTTTTCTCAAATAGGTTTAGAATGTCAGTCATGTCAAACGTGAACATTTTAAATTTGAGGAAAAAAAGTTTCCATCTATTCTAGTGGTAAATTTTTTTCCAAAATGGTAAAAAAAATGTTGCAAATTTTCTTTTCCGAAATAGGTCTCGAATGTCACGAAACGTGGAAATTTTAAATTTGAGCAAAAAAAAATTTGTTTCGTCTATTCTGTACTCAGTGATAGATTAAAATGTTTTGCAAAACAATTTTTTTTCAAAAAAATGTTTAACTAAAATAAGTTTTAAATTTCTTTGAATAGCTTTAGAATGCGTGAAAACGTGAAAATTTTAAATTTGAACAAAGGAAAAAGAATTCAGTCTGTATTAGTGGTAAAATTTTTAAAAAAAAATCCTAAATTTTTTTTTTTAAATAGGTTTAGAACGCTATGAAACGTGGAAATTTTAAATTTGAACAAAGAAAAAAATGTTTCCATCTATTTTAGTGGTAAAATTTGTTTCAAAAAAGTAGGTGAAAAAAAATGTTCTAAATTTGTTTTTCTCAAATAGGTTTAGAATATCAGTCATGTCAAACGTGAACATTTTAAATTTGAGGGAAAAAAATTTCCATCTATTCTAGTGGTAAATATTTTTCCAAAATGGTAAAAAAAATGTTGCAAATTTTCTTTTCCGAAATAGGTTTCGAATGTCACGAAACGTGGAAATTTTAAATTTGAGCAAAAAAAAAATTTTTTCGTCTGTTCTATACTCTGATAAATAGATCAAAATGTTTTGCAAAACAATTTTTTTTCAAAAAAATGTTTAACTAAAATAATTTTTAAATTTCTTTGAATAGCTTTAGAATGCCATGAAAACGTGAAAATTTTAAATTTGAACAAAGGAAAAAAGAATTCAGTCTGTATTAGTGGTAAAATAAAAAAAAATAAAAAAATTCTAAATTTTTTTTTTAAATAGGTTTAGAACGCTATGAAACGTGGAAATTTTAAATTTGAACAAAGAAAATAATTTTCCATCTAATTTAGTTGTAAAAATTTTTTCAAAAATGATAAAAAAAATTAAAAAGAAAAATTTGTTTTGAAATCGGTTTAGAATGCCATGAAACGTGGAAATTTTAAATTTGAACAAAGACAAAAAACATTTTTCGTGGTAAAAAATTTTTCATGTTGGTGAAAAAAATTTTTCATGTTGGTGAAAAAAATTTTCAAATTTTTTTTTTTACTGAAATAGGTTTAGCGTGTCATGAAACGTGGCAATTTTAAATTTGAGCAAAAAAAATTTTTTTTCATTATTTATTCCCTTTAGACGATCCACCCTGTATATTTTCCAGTGAAAGTTCTACCATTTCTTCGCTGGCAGTAGGGTCAACTATCTACCAAATTTGACTGCTCTCCGTCAAGTAGTTTTTTAGTAAATGCACCAACAGACGGACAGAGTGACGGAATTGAAAAACCTATATTTTCGTAACCTACGTGATCTGAAACGTCAAAATCCGAAAAAATCTCGGAGGGTGATTTTTTCTCGAATACAATACTTCCCTTCGGTATGCGAGGGAAGTAATAGATCGAAATATAAACGAGCAGACAGGTATACACAGGCCCTAAACCTAAAATAACTTAATGAATCAAATCACGAACGAGCAGAATGGTATACACAGGGCCGTCGAGAGGAAATCGGGGTCCTAAGGTAGTCACATGCGGGCCCCCCACTCCCAACTTTTCGATATAATTTTGAAGGTGGCATTCCTTACAGTAAAATGTTTAATTGCTAATTTTTGACCTCAATTGCAATTTCAAGAGCGAGGGGGGGGGGGGGGTTAATTCCCAGCCACAATTTTTTTTACCTGCATGGGTAATTCCTTGCCAAATCGATTCCAATTTCGAAGAGCGAGGGGGGTGATTCCTTACAAGAAATTTGCATATGCATCTCCATCTCCAAGAATTCGGGCCATCTCAAACGGTCCAGGGCCCTTCAAAAACTCCGGGCCCGGGGGGAAATACCCCCGACCTTAATGGATCGATCTATGGAAAGGTATACATGACATGCTCAAAACCTAACAAAATCTAATGGATCGAATTATAAACAAGCAGAAAGGTATGCACGACAATTTTTAAACCTAATATTAACTAATGGATCAAACATGTACGGGCAGAAAAGTATACATGAGAAGGGCAAAACCTAACAAAACATAACTGGTCGAATATAAACGAGCAGAATGGTTTACACGACAAGCTCTAAATCCAATTTAATATAGTAGGTCAAATAATCAATGACCAAATAGGTATATACGATAAGCTCTAAACATAACATTACTTACTGGCCAAACCATGAAAGAACTAAAGGCTTACACAATAAACCTGACCTAAAATCAAACAAAAAATCTGTGAATTTACTGTAGGCTTCTGAATAAAAAATTGTTAACATGGGACATGTTTATTGGGAGGGTACTTTAGAGGAATGTCGAACGGGGAGGAGGGGTAATAATGAACATGTAAATTGGGCAAATTTCTCCACTCAAACGATGAAAATTCGGGAAAATGTCCCGATTTCTAGAAAATTCGCTCGTTTAGGCACATTAATTAAAATGTTAAAATTGGCCAATTTTATCAATTTCCGCACTCGGATGACGGAAATTTGCACTTTTAAGTCCATTTTATAGAAATTGGGACATTTTTCTGAATTTTTATCGTCCGAGTGGGGAAATTTACTCAATTTACATATCCATTATTCCTATTATTTGCTATAATAGGCTCATTAGATATAGATAAAAAAAAGTTTACAAAAATGTTCTGCTATTATTTTGGATTTTTTAGGTTATGTTTTACTATTATCAAATTTGTAGCAGATGTCCATTGAAAATGCATTCATCCTAATATTTAAAAAAAAAGAAATTTGGTTAATTATAAAGCTGACAGGCGATGTTAGCCAATATAACAGATTTATTAAAAATGTTTAGGTTATGTAACACATACTAGAATGTATTATTGTTCGCAAAAGTATTCTTGTCTATTTGATACCTTGAGATTAACTTACATAACATTTTTGCGATAATAGATTCATTTGATCTAGATAAAAAAAATTATAAAAATTGTCTCGTATTATTATTGATATTTTGGGTTATGTTTTATTTATTTCAAAATTGTAGCAGTCGGGCGTTGAAGCTACATTCCTCACGACCATTTAAAAAAAAATGATTAATTTGGTCAAAATTTGAGCTGGCAGACGATTTTTGTCCACAAATGTAGCTTCTTGCGCCACTGTGCGGCGTAGTACTTTATATCGCACTTACATCAATATCCTTATTTAGTTTGTGACTGCAAGTGTAACATAGTTGGTCTGAATTTTTAACTGATTTACATTTTTTTTAAAGGTGGAGGTACTCAGTTCGTGTGTATGTTTGCTTCGTGTCTGTTCGTTCAATTATTTCTATGAAATGGTTTAACAGATTTTTACGGAAATCCTTTGCAAACTGCAATGGGGCATTCAAACATTACATAAGCACTGAAGAAGGGGGGGGGGTACGGAAAATGCTGACGGTTGCTTATGTACCTGGGGGGGACACGTTCAAATATTACGTAAGCACTGAAGGGGGGAGAGGTACGGGAAATGCTTACGGTTGCTGACATACCGGTGGGGGGCATTCAAATATTACGTAAGTACTGAAAGGGGGGATGGATATTGGAAATGCTCACGGTTGCTTACATACAGATGGAGGCACATTCAAATATTACGTAAGCACTGAAAAGGGGGAGGGATCCGGAAAATGCTTAGGAGGGGTGACAAATTGTAAATCTTACATAAAATTTTTTAAATTAATATTTCTCTTAAAAATTATTTTTATATTAATATTAATTTAAACAAAGTAATATGTTTTAACTGCCGATAAATAATACAGTTCTTGGAAATTGTTCATGTTAACGTATCTGGTAATATAGGGGGGGGGGGGATTGCTATGATTCTTACACATGTTTATATACGGAAAGAGGGGGAAGTGTCAGAAAAATGTAATTTTTATTCTTAAGTAATATTCGAATGGCCCCAAAGTGCGGTTTGGCGGTGGTTCGCTATTACTTTCATCAAGTTACATTTAGTATAGGGTGAAAAATATTTTCTATTCGAGAATATGGCGAATGCGCCGCGGATAAAATTGTGTTTAATTTAATAATTGGATATTTCCGGGGAAGCTGATACTGAATCTGATGTCAAAAGTCAAATATTCAAAATGACGAATTTAATGGGGCTGCTGTAATTGCATAATTTTGTAGATTTATTTGAAATGGGACACTAACAATAATGAAAAAATTGAACCGCCTTTAAAAATATAATGACTGAAAATTATGAAACAAAATTTCATTGTCTTTCGGTTAACTGATTATTACATAATCTCGATTTTGAGATCAATGTAAAAATAAAAATTATAAAATAAACATATCTTTAACCTACCTCAAATTTTGTTTCATAGTAGATTGTTTAGGGGGTCGCTCAGCTCTTTCAACACTTCCTCATGTCGACCTAATGGATTTTTTGTGAATTACCCTCAAATAGTTGTTGCCCAGGACTCACAAGCTTTTATGTGATTTTCCTGGGGCTACTTTCCCTATACCTCTAGCGTTAATTCCACCTTTCCTAGGTACTTTAGCCTAGTACGGACTAACGTCTTGCATTCGCAAAGAATACGTTCCTCAGTTTCTCTTGCAGTATCACAGTGTCTGTACATATCACTCTCTGCCTTGCCCATATTCTTAAAATGACACCTCAAGAGGCAATGGCCTGTCAAGAGGCCTGTCATCAGCCTTAAGTGCTACTCTTCGAGTTCGAGGAGCCTTGTGGCATTCTTAGTCGAATAAGTGATGAACTTTTTCGCTTGTCTTTGGCCTGATATTATCATCCAGTAGGACTCTTTTTGTTCCTTTTCCCATTTTAGGATCTCCTTCATTGTGAGTCCTTTGGATAAGCCACAAAGCGGTTTAGGCCCAAATAATTGGGCTTCAAGCACTTTTTGCGTCGGCTAATTCATTTCCTTCTATTCTCTCATGCCCTGGCACCCACATCAAGGCAACTTTGTTGTTTTTCGCCAGTTGCTTTAGGAAGGGCCGTCGAGAGAAAATCGGAAAATCGGGGCCCGAGGGTAGTAACATACGACTCCCAACAAACTTCAATATAAATTTCGAAGAGCGGGGGGTGGCATTTCTAATAATAAACTATTTATCTCAATAAATCTGAGGGATGATATTCCCTAGGATTGAATATTTACCTTGATCGAAATTTTGAAGAGCGAATGTCTTTATTTATATATTCCTGGGCAAACAGTTCTATAGCATAGATTTCTGCTTGTAAAATGGTTGGAGTCTTGTTTCATAATTGTTAGTGACCGTATTTTTAAAGGCAGATCAATTCTTTTCAGACATTTTTAATCCACAGGGCTATTCGCACCATTATTCTGTTTTTGGTTGCCCTTATGATAACTGTAACAATTAGTAATTTTGCTCTTAAACTAGAGCAAACATTATGCTCTTGATTTATTGAATTTTTTAAATAATTGTTGCACATTCTATGGGATACTCAGTTTTTTGTAAATACTGTTAGTTTTAGACTTTCTTAATTTTACAACAATTTCTATAAATTAACATAATAACTTTTTTATTTGCCGATCGATTTTGTTAAAAAAACAATAGGGTTTTTCCTCCGGACAACACTAATTTACTGTTCTTTCAATACAGTTGGAGTTTTCTTATCGTACTTATGAGAAACGTGACGGAATTCGATCACAAACATAACGATGTGAACTTTTTTCTGCCAGCGATATTTACAGTTTTAGAAATGTGCCGAACAAATGCAATATACTCTTCGTTTCCATATTTGTGAAAAGTTTAATAACTAAAGATGATACAGTTGAGCATATGTTTTGAAATAAATAAATAATTATTTATTCCTAAGTTTGGATTTTGTAATTATAGTGGAGTAAAAAAAAGGACATTGATGTTTATAGTTTTGCAGCAGCAATATTATCATTTCATACCTTCTGGGGTATCACCAGGAGTATATATCCGAGTTTTCAACTGAAAAGCGTTTTTATAGGTGGTGATTATTTCCGGTTCTAGAGGTCCAGTCGGGACAAACTAAAAACCAAAAACCTTCGCAATTAAAATTACAACAAATCTGCACTGGTTTTGGATCATTTGAGTACGTACATAAAGTGCAAAATGAAATGAACTGCCTAAATGCGTTTTTTTTTCATTTTAACGCCCAGGGACGGCAAGAGTTCACACTTGCAGAAATATACCTTTTGTTGAAAACAAAACATCCTAAAAATTTGGTGCCCAGATATAGAACCTTATGGACACAAGTGAATTTGTCATCTGAAGTTTGAATTGCCCGCCATTTTGTGCCATTGCGCGACATTGAAACAAATAAAAAAACACTAAAGTATACACTGAATATCGAAATCTTACGTCTAATACAGACAACAAAACTGATGTTAAAATCAGTGTAATTTTGCGTCTTATCTTTTGCCTCCCATGCTTGAAATCCTTATAACTAGGAAGTTATGGTGTGTCTTTTCTTTTACCGACTGTGTCTTATTTTTACCCAAAATGAGAGGTAAAATTGAGACGCGGTTTTTTTTTTCACTTTCATAACGCGATATTTACGAAGCTCATAACTTTCGTCATAATACTTGTTAATTTTTCTATCAGACAAGTATTTTAATTTGTTTTTAACATTAAATAAATTACGAGGAAAAGTTAGAGTTTTTAAGAATAACTCATTTTTACAAGAACTGACCCTAGAATAGTCTCTATTGTATACAAGAAAGGCAAAAAGATCACAGGCTTTATAAAAGTGCATCATCAATACCAAAAATTGGGTCTATGGAAGATCGTTTTTCCTTTACAAAAGAACGAAAACGACATTTTGTTCATTTCCACTAAAACTCCTAAATACTCGAATATCAACACCCGACACGTTTCGATAACCACTTTAGTATCATCGAGAAATAAGGGAAATAATGAAAACTAAAGTAAAACTAAAATATTCTCATGGTTGGTTTAATCCTCCGATAATTGCTCTATTATAATGCCTGTGTGTATTAATGACGGAGAAAAAATATTTGGAAAAATTTAACAGTCCCACAAAAAAATTTCGTAGTACGGGACTCTAGTGCCTTTAAAGTTGTTCAATAAGATACCCGAAGTCCCATATCTTTCTACTCCAAACAAAATGTTCTTGCACATTTTAAGGCTCTGTCCGCTGCACCATATATATTTTTCATTATAAAGCACCAAGTGCCTACTGATGTAGATCGACTGTAATAATTGTTTTATAATTATTAATTATTTATTTTTCATGTTATTTGATAGTTAATTTATTATAACTTATTTAGGAATCTCAATTCTCATATTGTGTTTTAACAATTTCATTCTATAAACTAAGTAGTTATTAATGAATTATGTGATAAATAGGACATAATTTTAGTCTTGGATGTACATACTTTTTTTGTTTTTGTTTAACTTGACCAAGTTGTACTTTTTCTGGGCGATTTCAAAATATATTTATATAAAAACTGATTTATCTGTTTATATGAATTCAACCCTCTCATTAAATGTTAAGCATATTACCATGAAACTTAACGCATATCAGTGTGCTACAATGCAGTGCAAATTAATTGGGACATGAAGTTTTGTTAAAAAGCGCCTCGTTGAAAAATAAATAAATGTGTGTTCTTTAATAACCAATGTCTTCTCTCAGCTTTCTCTTCGCCGAAATCAACTTCTGGTTTGTGTAGTCCTTCTTCCCCAGAAATTTTCTATCTATCGGGATCGAATCTGGTGAATTGCCGTTTCTGTCTTAAGGTGGTCATTCCCTAGAAAGAGACATCCGATAGGGAAATGTTTATTATTTTTGCCCATAACTTTTTTTCTTAGTACGTATATTTACAAAAACTATAAGAGTACCTAAGCAGTACCATAACAAGACTATTACTATCAATTTTCATTCAATAATTTCAGTGGTTTGCAAAATAGCTCGATTTAAAACTACGAAATAGGAAGATTTACAAAATTTTTAAATTTAAATCTAGCTATTTTGCAACCCGCTTAAATTATAGAATGGAAATTCATAGTAATAGTCTTGTCATGGTTCTACTTAGGTACTCTTATAGTTCTTTTAAATATACGTACTAAGAAAAAAAAGTTATGGCCAAAAATAATAAATATTTCCCTATCGGATGTCTCTTTCTAGGGAATGGCCACCTTAACATTATACTTGTTCAGTATGACCTTCCGCTCTGCTTCTACTAAAAACGCGTGACCGATAACCTTGGACTTCAAAGTAATTAAGTATATGTTGAGCAGAAAATAATTGTTACCAATGTGGGAACTTGGGAATTTATCAATGAGATCTTGCTGCGCTAAAGTAGATGTCAAGTCATCAGATTTCATTGCGTTAGAAAATTCCTGAGGGTAGAAAATTTAAGAGTCTTTAAGAAGGCTGATTTACACAACCGCGAAACAGTTTATTTCGGTGATTATTCGAATTTGATTTCATGGTGAGTTCCGTACTAAGCCGACTTGAATATAATATACATACTATACAAGTAAGGTGTTCACATTTACACTTAATGTAGGCACAATTTTATGTACTTTTCAAAGAAATATATTTAGCAAAGTTCTATTTTCTTAATTAGCGCCTTGATGGGGTTGACCCATAGACCAAGCGCCAAACACGAAAAACTAACAAAATGCGTCATGAAGTAAAAGAGTACTGTATTTTCAATCGCTGGATTTAATAATTCTGGATATGTACTTTTTTGGTTATTTTTGTACAGACAAAGATAAAAGTTGTAGGCTGTAAAGTTATCGCTGGATCTGTTCGACCTCGATGTCAGAATAACGATATCTAACCTCAAGATTAAAAAAAACAACTCGCTTGTCTCAAATTGTAGGTTTTGTCTTTATTTTTGTAATATTGTACCTATTTTTATAAGGTGAGACTGTAGCTCAGTAGTAAGCTTACAACTGGGATACCAAAACGGGTCCACCTGCTTACTGCGAAATAATTTTAATTATAAACTTATCCTAAGAAAGTGGTTCGGATCCCACTATAAACTGTAAGGCCTTGTTTCTATTTATCTTGCACAAAATCCTGGCTTTTCAAGGAGCTACCTCGGTGGCTTGAGAGGCTATTATCACAACGTTTTAAGTGAGCGTTTTTTAAAAAATTTTACAATTTTCTCACTTTGAAATTTTCGTAAATTTTAATATCGTTCCAAAACTCATACGTAGTTTTTTCAAAATTTGTTGATTTATTAAATTTTATTGAAACAAACATTTTAAACTTTGGTTTTTCAGAATTATGATTAACAATAAGCTGTTTTTTGCAAATTGAGTGGTTATTTAACTGGAAATAAGTGTAAATTGTACATAAATAAATACTACAGGACTGTTGAAGACTATTTTTGGCTAAAATTTGATTATTTCCGAGGATATTTCCTCATTTGACGCTTTATCACGTAGGGCAATTTTCAACAGCAAAATGGAAAAAGGGGTTAAAAAATCAAAATAATTTTTTTTCTTTAAATTATGAAAGAAAGGAATTTGTCGCTTGGAACGCGTATAGAACGATCTTAAAAGCGATTTTCCGTATCTTCACTCTTTTGAGATTAAATAAAAAATTAATATTTTCATACTTGGTCAACATCATCATCTAGACGATACGATAACTATTATAATTGGCTGAAATTTCAACTCAGTCGCCCATTTTTTTGGAGAGAATTTGTGATTTAAAGAAGTAAGTTGATTTCTTTAATTTTTCTTTTAATTTGGAGGTTGGATTTCATTTTTTTGACATCTGGTGGAACCAATCGATAGAAAATTTTACTATCTACAACATAAAATAATTTGGTCTATATTTTCCAAAAGTTGTGAGAAAACCCATTTTAGTTAAATCTATAGGATCACAAAGTCTAGCAATTAAAGAAAAAACAGCGATCTTCTATCTCATTTTAACGCAAGAAATTCTCTGACGCTTGGTCTAAACGCAACAACCATTCCCTGCGGCATTTCCGATGCCGCAGCTGAGACTTAACTTCAGCAAAAGTGTTGTTTCACTCAACTGGAGTATATAACTTGGCAGCTGTCCAAGTTAATTTGCTCAGCACTGTATAAATAGCTATGTTAAAACATTTGAACACGCTTTCATTTAACATGCTTGAGATATTATTTACAATTCAAAATGAATTAAAATTGAATAACAGGTTTAAGTAGAAACACTTGTAACTAAGAAGCTAACGTGTTTTACGTTGATAATAATAAAAAACAAAAACATTTCAAGCAAAAATAAACTTTTATAATACCATACTTACTTTTACACAACCCTGTAACATATAACAAAAAATTATTTATGATGATTTATGGTGCGTAGGAAATTTTTGTAGCTAAGAATGTTACGCCACTGGATGACAGTTGAATTAGTGTTTTACTTCTATGATCTATTTTGTAAAATAGTACTGCTTTAAATTTCTACGGATTAGAATTTTTTTTTACAATGTTTTATGCTGTTGGTTCTGTTATTTGAAAAGCCCTTGCATATCAGATATAACTTTATTTAATACCTTTTTTATTTAGAGTCGTCTCTTGCAAATATATGTTTGTAAAATACTCTTTCTTGTTGTCCAATTAAAAAAAAATTGTTATGTGTAAACTAATACTAATGAATTCCAGCTTCACTTTTTAAGTAAATTTTAATTCAGAACTAACGTAGGAAAGCTTTCAAATGTTTTTATTTTAAACAAATATTTTAAATAAATACGAAAGCATAAAAAGCCCGTGCTAAGCGTATTTTCTTCTAACGTAGAATTCACAACTGTGAACTATATCTCGGGATTCACAATTGTAAGTGCTGAAATTCACACCCGTATTTCAAAATTCATGGTTGTAATTTACAATTTACAATTGTAAGGTTAGAATTCACAAGTGTGTCTTAGAATTCACAATTGTGTCTCACGATTCGCCATTGTATCTCAGAATTCACAATTGTTAAGTGAGAAATCGCAGACGATGAAGCAGTTTCTACAAACACCAAAACGCCTGAAGACAACATTCAAATACTTAAATGCAAATGCGAATTCCCTACAGTGTAATATTCTCAAAAACAGAAACTAAGAAAATAATTATATTACTAACAAATAATACCAGTAATTATTTCAACCCTTACTAAAAACTTATAGATAAGTACAGAACATATATCTGTCTTAAATAAGTGTATCACTTCCACGTCTACGTTAGTAGTTTGGAAGTATAGTAATCGTAAAAAAAAAATTTTTGTTGAAACGGGTTTAGAATGTCACGAAACGTCGAAATTTTAAATTTGAGCGAAAATGAAATTTTCTGTTTATCTCTCTGTCTGTCTGTCTGGCTTTTTTCTTTTGTCCGCGCGTTTTCTCTGGAGCGCGAACGGTTCAAGATATTGGCTTGGAAATAATACACGTATGTATTATAAGGAGATCTGGAACTGGATTGTTTTTTGAACATATCTGATGAATGGTTGGGGGTAAATAGGGATAAATAAGGTAAAATGAGTAAAGCAAGCTGGAAAGAGTATGGAAACATGAGACTCGGTGTATATACTAGAAGCGAAGATCCCAGATTTTTTTGTGATATTTTCCATTCCCCCTTCCACCCCCTCCCCACTCTATTATTAAATGGGCTGAAAAAATAAAATTGAGATATTTAAAAGTGAATTATTATTTGGTTGCTTATAACTGTTTCATAGAATTGAAATGTTTACTTAAAATTTGGTACACGTATGTATTATAACGACATCTGGAACTTGATTATAACTGGAAAGGTTGGTGGATAAATAGGCATAAAGAAGGAGAAATAAGTAAAGCAAGCCAGCAAGAGTAAAAAATTTAGGATTTGGAGAATATACTAGAAGTGAAGAAAGACCTCAGAATATTTTCCATCCCCCCAGCACCCCCCCTCCCCCGCCATTCTTAAAGGGGTTGATAAATTGAGATATTCACTTGAAATTTGGTACATGTATGTATTATAACCACATCTGTAAGTAGATTATATTTTGTGAATATTCTGGTGAAGAGTTCTGGGGTAAATAGGAAAAAATAAGTAGAGGGGTGAGGGTAAGTAGAGGTAATTAGGGGAAAATGAGTAAAGCAAACTGGTAAGAGTACAGAAACTTGAGATTTGATGTATATATACTAGGAACCAGGGTCTTATATTTCTTCTTCTTATATTCACTTGAAATTTGGTATACGTATGTATTATAATGACGTCTGACTGGGATGATTCCATTGAAGGGGTGGGTGGGGGTGACGCGTAAATTGGGAAAATGAGTAATGCAAGCTAATAAGATTCCAGAATCTTCATTTTTTTGCGTATATGCTAAGAACCAACGCCTCAATTTTTTTTATGACATCTGCCTCAAGTTTTATTAAAATTATTTAACCAATTATGTCCACATACTAGAGTGCAATTAAAGTCAAGATCTTTTCCTTTAAAAAAACTTGGATGAAAAATCTGGATGTGGAAGTAGTGATTCCTTAGGCAGCAATTTTTTTAATTGTTTTTGAGATGTAGTAACGCTGAAACACGTGTATGTGATTGTTTTAAAGTTTGATATAACTGTTATTTTTGGTAAGTGTTTTTGTTCTTAATAGTTTTTGTTTTTTTTGAACAGAATATTCTAAAATTAAAATAGCATTATTGTGGCAATGGTGCCACAGTCTGTGGCCATGCTGTACGTAATGTGCATATTTTCTTGTAATCCAATGTTGGTCATGGCCATATAACCGGCAAAATATTTTGTTTAGAAAGACATATTTTTTTGTACGTATCTATACATTTTTAGTAAAGGTTGAAATAATTACTAGTATTTTTTTATTAGTATTATAATTATTTTTCTACTCAAGTACTTAGGTACTCTACGAGCGTTTCGCAAACAATGTTGGCATCATCTGGGGACGATTAAAACTGAAGTAAATTTACGAGGTGTAGTGTTCGTGCGTTTTAATTTTGTAGAATTAAATCTGCTTCATTATGTTATGAATTCCGAGTTAACAATGAGGAATTCCGGGATACTATTGTGAATTTCGAAATTCGAAATAGAAAAAATTATATACGGCCGTTCTATGCTTTCGTACATTTTCAAATTAAAAAACTAATATTTTTTATCAATCCTGCAGCGAGTGGACCGGAAGTCACGAATTACTTCTGACAGATAAAGGACGTTAATTTAAAAGTACCATGAGCTTTTCCGTTTTTTGGACTGGCTTAAGCGGAATTTCATTCAAACCTAAGACTTGTGATATAAAGTGATTGTGATATACACTAAAATAAGATTGTAGTTTAGCCATTGCCTTTTTGATCTGAACCATTCCTGTAGTATAATCTATAACGAGAAAAGGCACTGGTAATCTTGAATATATGTTTTTCTTTGTTTAGTTTTATGAACGTTTTTAAAAACCAAATAAAATAGTACAGAAAATTTACACATTAATTATTTTATTTTCTGTAAGCCCAAGTCCTGACAAAAGTAAATAACCGGCGAAGAGCGTGTTGGGCACGCACAATAGAGGTCCGTGTCCGTAGTCGTTTTAAAATTCAAACATGCACATTTAATTTGTCATGGAAATTGCCGTTTCTTTCACCTTGACAACATTTTGTTGGTTCTATATAGTTAATAAAAACGGTTTTTCTTATTTTGCTCGAAATAACTATGCTCCAATGTTCGTTATAATTACTCCCACATCCACGTAGTGGATTGGAAGTATAGTAATCGTAAAAAAAAATTCAAATTCTTTTTTTTCTTGAAATAGGTTCAGAATGTCATGAAACGTCGAGATTTTAAATTTGAGCGAAAAAAAATGTTTGTCGGTGTGTCTGTAACTTTTTTTTTGGCCGTACGCTTTCTCCGGAATGGTTGATATTGACTTGAAATTTTGTACACGTATATATTATAACGAGATCTGAAAATGGATATCCGGTGAAGGGTTGGGGGGTAAATAGTGGTAAATATGGGGAAATATGTAAAGCAAGCTGGTAAGAGTACAGAAACTTGAAATTCGGTGCATGTACTAGAAGCTAAAGACTCAAATTTTTTTATAATATTTTTCAACCACCCACCACCCCTACTCCATTATTAAAGGGGTTGATAATATGAAATTGAGATATTCATTTAAAATTTGGTACACGTAAGTATTATAACGACATCTGGAACTAGATTATATTTTGAGATGATTTCGTTGAAGGGTTGGGGGTTAAATAGGGGTAAATAGGGGAAAATAAGTAAAGCAAGCTAATAAGAGTATACAAATTTGGGAGTTGGTGTATATATTAGAAGTGGTGACCTCAGGTTTTTTTATAATATTTTCCATCCCCCCATCACCCTCACTCCCTAATTAAGAGAGTTGATAAAAATAAATTTAGATTTTCACTTGAAATTTGTTACACGTATAACGATATCTTAGACTAGATTATATTTAGACATGATTGCGTTAAAGGAGTGGGGGTAATTGGTGGTAAATAGGGAAAAATAAGTAAAGCGAGCTGGTAAGAGTACAGAAACTTGAATTTCGGTGAATGTCCTAGAAGCCAAGGCCTCTAGTAATATTTTTCAACCCCCCCACCACCCTTAATCCATTATTAAAGAGGTTGATAAAATGAAATTGAGATATTCACTTGAAATTTGGGACACGTATGTATTATAGCGACATCTGGAACTAGATTATATTTTGAGATGGTTCAGTTGAAGGGTTGAGGGTTAAATAGGAGTACATAAAGGAAAATAAGTAAATCAAGCTAGTAAGAGTACAGAAATGCGGGATTTGGTGTATATACTAGAAACCAAGGCCTCAGATTTCTTTCTAATATTTTTCAAACACCACCGTCTTTGCTCCATTATTAATGGGTTTGATAACATAAAATTGATATATTTACTTGAAAATTAGTACAGGTATGTATTGTAATGACATCTGATTGAGATGATTCCATTGAAGGGATGGGACGTGGTAGGTTGTGAATAGGGGAAAATAAGTAGGGTAAACTAAAAACTTCATTTTTAACGTGTAGTTATGGTAGAAACCAACGCCTCAAACTTTTCTATGACATCCGCTCCAAATATTATTAAAATTCTATGACCAATAATTTCCACATACTAAAGTGCAAATCTAGTCAAAATGTCTCCTTTAAAGTGACTTGGATGAAAAATCTGGATGTGGATGTAGTGATTCCTTAGGCAGCGGTTTTTTTATTGGTAAGTACTTATTAAAAGATACTATCGGAAAAAATCAGTGGATTAAATCTGCGGTTGGTTCCTTGTGAAATTTTTTTAATATTTAAATTATGCAGAAAATATGCTTTAATGTTTCCATAGCTATTGTTTAAACTCTACACGTCGAAGGAAAAACAAAAAAGTAAAAAAAAATAGAATTTTGAATAAAACAAGACCACTGAAATATAAATTGTATAAAAACAAAAAAAAAGCAATACAAAAAACAAAAAAAACAGAAAAAAATACAGAGCACAAACAAACAAAAAAGATTATATCATAACACACATACGCTATCAATACTAACAGTAATTAAATTATATTCTCTTTAAGTTTAGAATATTAGAGAACTTTAAGATAAAATGTATATATGTAATATTATTATTGGCATTTCAGAACATTACAGTATAATAGACAATATTATAGTATAAAATTGACTGGCTAGTTGGATATATCCAGTGCCATTGAGACATAAACACACACACACACACAAACTCTACACGTGTTTCGGTTTTTTAGGCCTTTGTCAAGAGTGAATACTAAATTGACAAAGGCATAAAAAACCGAAACACGTGTAGAGTTTAAATAAAACATTGAAAAGCATATTTTCTACATAATAAAAAAAAATCAAATAGTTAAAACTGTTGAAAAAGTAAAGAGGAGGAACAATACTTTCTCCAAACCTGATAATAATGGGGGTACTCCCCCTTTTCCTTTGGTTTTGAAGATAAATGATTGAAATTTGGAACATCCTGTATACGTAATGAACGTCACTTTTTGACGTATAAATGATTTTTTTTTCCACTTCCAGTTTCACCGAAAGTGACACTAACTTTTGATATTGAAATGAAACATCCTGTATATTACTGCATTTTTAAATTCCGCATAATTTTGTGAATTCAATCCTCATAATAACATTTCAAACGTCAATATTTGTTCTAATTTATCTTTTAGTTTTTCTTTCAGTTAAATATGCCAGGACTGTTCCGATTTATTCTAATTGACCCATGTAATGCTAGAAAAATCGAAATCAAAATTATTAAATTACGCGATTAATAAGCAAATAAAGTTCATCAAAATGGTTTTTCGGACAAAACACAAGTTGTTCAACCGGAGCCATATTGGTACCGTGGTACCATTTATACAGACACAAAAAAAAGTCGAGTGCGAGAAGGCAAACCTATGTAGATTTCCCATGCATTTTGACCTGCTGAACACGAATCTGATGTCCGTTCTGCCCGATTGGCTTTTGCATTTTTCCTAACCTCAAAGAACACCGTCAGAATACCCGGGAAATCAAACAAGTAAATAAAAAGCTTAAATGAGCTGACCACCATTTCCATACGTATTTTAGGGCGCTGAGACCAAATGTTTGCGACACGATGGTCGATGGTCATTTTTAATTCAAAAGTCCGGGGATTTCGCTTCTCCGGCGACATGGGTCAGCCTCCGGAGCAACTGCTTCCGAACGAGGGACCATAAAATTGTGAAAAAATTTAGGAATACGTAAAAGGAACAAAGAAATCGAATGGCCAGACATCCCTACGACACTTCGTTTCCGAGATAGGGCCGCTCATAGTCACCGGAAGGAGAAAATCTTTTTTTTTCCCACTTCTAAAGACTCTATCTCGGAAACCAAAAAAGCTATAGACTTCTAGTGTGCGCCAATCGATTTCTCTCAGCAGCCTACGTACCCCTCAATTTTCTCAGATTTCTAACGACACTTTAATTTTTTCCCAAAATTTTGAAGGTGGATCATCTAAAAAATGTACGCGTTTTCGACATCTTTTCACATTTCACGCTCTAACTTTTTCAGGACAAAAATGACCCCCCTTTTTGTGTGCTTAATCGATTCAATCCGATGGTGGTCGGCACAATGATCTACAATTATTTTTTAGCGACATTAAGAGGTCTAAGGATTTCGGTCCTCGAACGACACGACCCAACCTCGAGGGCCGCTGGTCCTAAACGTGGAGTCCTAAAATTTTGAAAAAAATCAAGAGTGCGTAGGGAGATGTGATAAATCGAATGCCGAATAGCTTTTTTTGGTTTCCAAGATAGAGTCTCGGGAAGTGGGGGAAAAAAGAGATTTTCTCCATCTCATAATTTTATGGTCCTTCGTTCGGATGCAGCTGCTGCCGGGGCGGACTCATGTCACCGGAGAAGCGAAATCCTCGGACCTTTGACTTTGGCGGTGTATATCTCCCTTAAAAATGAACATAGATTATACAGGTCTACAAAAAAAAGTCCTGTGTTTGCGATCAAACCCATCATTTCCTAAGTATTTTTTCTACCGCGTCAATTTTTCTCTACACCCCCATAAATTTTTATAGAGGAAATATTTTGAAACATTTTTTTTTGTTATTTTTTATGACCTTTGTATTTGTTTTTTGGATCTCTGACCACATTCTGAAGTCAAATAAATTTCGGCTTAATGACAGGTGTCAATAAGCTGTCAAATTTCACCAAGATGTAAAAGTTGATAACACTGGCATACAAAGAAACAAAATTTTTTGCTCCAAGGACTAAACCTATTATTCCTTAAGTATTTTTGAATGCTGAATCCGAATTTTCAATTTAAAAATTTTTCTACCGCGTAGATTTCAAGTAATTCGCGGTTTTTATTATCAAAACAGCAGTTTGGCAATAGAATTAGCAATTTACTCGAAATCTACGTGGTAGAAAACTTTTTAAATTGAAAATTCGGATTCAGTACACAAAAATACATAAGGAATGATAGGTTTAGTCCTTGGAGCCGAACTTTTTTTTTGTGTGTAGAGGCACATAGATCTACACAACAAAAAGTTCGACTCCAAGGACCAAACCTATCATTCCTTATATATTTTTGTGTGCTAAATCCGAATTTTCAATTTAAAAAAATTTCTACCGCGTAGATTTCGAGTAAATCGCGATTTTTATCGCCAAAATGCTGTTTTGACAATAAAAACCGCGAATTTCTCGAAATCTACGGGGTAGAAATTTTTTTTAATTGAAAATTCGGATTCAGCACACAAAAATACATAAGGAGTGCTAGGTTTAGTTAGTCCTTGGAGCCGAACTTTTTTTTTGTGTAGATCTATGCACAGGTACATAGATCTACACAAAAAAAAGTTCGGCTCCAAGGACTAAACCTTTCATTCCTTAATGTATGCAAGAGCCAATCGGGCAAAACGGACATCGGATGCGTATTAAAAATTAAAATTACATTGAAATAAATATTGACGTTTGAAATGTCACTCATGTGGTATCATTGAATTGAGAAAAATTATGCCAAGTTCAAAAATGCAATAATATATAGTGCCTTCCATTTGAAAATTAATAGTTAGTGTCACTTTCACTGAAATCGGAAGTGGAAGAAAAATCATTTATATGTCAAAAGGTGACGTTTATTAAGTGTATAGGATGTTCCAAATTTCAATTATTTATCTTCAAAACTAAACCAAAAAAGGGGTGTATCATGATATTGTTACATCCAGTATAGTGGATTTACCCGAAAAAAAAAATGTTTTTAAGATTTTATTTTGTGCCTGTGTAGCAGTTATAACAATCCATAAATGTACAAAATTTTAGCCATGTAAGCCCAAGTCTGTCTGAGATAAATACCTGTGACATACAGACGGGCGGACAAACGGATATGACGAATCTATAAGAGTTCTACGGAACCTTAAAAAGCATCGTTTTGTACTATTGTATTCCTTTAAATTAAATGTTGTAGATCGACGTTAAATAATATGTTTATCGGTCCACAGTTTATACTTCTAAACCTTAATAGACATATGCACTGTGTGCAAGGAGATATATAACAAGTTGTTCAATGGACAAAAAAGTTTCGAATATTGGGATGGCACTTGAGGATTCAGTCCTACTTGATGTAAATCTAAAAAAAAAAATGAGATAAATCGATATTATACAGGGAGTTTTATAAAAAAAAAATCGTCACTAGTAACCGGTATTTATTTTTCAAGGTATGAAAACATTTTATTATGAAGTGTTGTATAGGATTCAACTGTTTGCCTGCTTTCCAAATTCCAGGAATGCAAATGTATATTTTGGAATTGCCCTTTTTTCAATAAATTAATAGTTTGAGCACACCAAAATAAGCAGTAGATTAATCATGTGGTAATTAAGAACTTGCAGATTTTTCAAAAGATGTTTATATGATTTCAAAGGACTCAACTTATTAATAAAAGTATCCACGTAGTGTAGTTAAGGTATAGTAATCGTAAGAAAATGCAAAGAATTTTTTTTATTTAAATACGTGCAAAATGTCATGACACGTCAAGATTTTTTATTTGAGCTAGAAAAATTCTGTCTGGCTGTCGGTCGGTCGGTCTGCCAGAAACTTGAAATTTAGTGTGTATACTAGAAACCAAGGTTCTAAATTTTTTTATGACATCTGCCAACCACTCCATTATTAAAGAGGTTAACAAAATAAAATTATGATTTAGTGTGTACGAGAGCAAAAAATTAAAGTTCTGTCGCATAATTCAAAATGAAATAATATTTAAAAAAGGGGGCAATTCTAAAATAAAATTGTGTTCTTAACTTTGACGAGGAGGCATAAATTTCCATTTTAAACAACATTCTTTAGTGGAGTCTTTCATATCTTTGGAAATAAAGGTAGTGTATTATTCATCCTTTTTACTTTGCTTATAAAACAACCCACCTGTTACAACGGATGTAGTCTATAGTTATTTATTTGTGGCATATTCAAATTTTCTAACTCATTGTTTGACATTTTGCCATTTTTGTAAAAATAATTTAAAATTTAATGAAAAAGACTTCTGCACCAAATGGAATGTGACAGAAGTTTGATTCCTGAATACTTTATTGTTACAAATTGTCTAACACCTAAAATATATCAACTAAATTAAAGTTATAAAAATGAAAACTAAGGAAAAAATGTCTATCTCTGCTGTCAAACATTTTAAGCTATCAAAGATGGCAATTTGATGATAGTCTCTGTGCAACCTGTTCAATTTCAGTTATAATTGGCGTCTTAGAAGTTTTGACAACGGAAATATACAAATTTTCCTTAACTTTAACTGCCTTCAGTTTTTATTTTCAATAATTATTTTAGTTTATATATTCTTAGGTGTGAGGCATTTTGTAACAATAAAATATTCAAGAAACAAGCTCTGTCTGATTCATTTGGCGCAGAGGTCTCTCATTCGATTTTTAAATAGTTTTACAGAAGTGGCAAGATATCCAACAAAGAGTAAGAAAACCATGTATAACACCAATTCAAAGAGAAAATATCTCAATATACTGGCCAACTACGCTCGCCAGACCTAAGTCCATTGGATTTCTCTATTGGGGAAGACTGTAGAATAATTAACTAAAAACCTTTCTCAAGATGTCCTTTATTGTCAAATGGCGCCAAATGAAGAATGGGCTTTTTTCTCACTTGTTTAACTTCTGCCTATTTCCGCCTCTATGGCCTATCACCAACGCACGACGTCGGTACAGGAGACGAGCTACCCCCAAGCTAGAAATATTGGCCGAACCTCTTCTCTATCGAAGAGTAGGGTTTTTTTACTTGCTTAAAACAAGGGACCCCCGCCTAAAATTACATACCTTCTACTTATGAGCTGATATACATGCCGTTCGAATATGGAGCGAGAACGCTGTATTTCCCTGGACAGGGTCACCCGTCCAAGTACTAACCGCGCTTAACGTTGCTGCATTTTCGTATCGAAATACGACTATAGGCAAGGTATCTACGCTCCCTCCAGGAAGGGTCTTCCTAGGACAGAAATTACAGGTACGTTTAGTGTTATTTGAACTTAAACTATATGTTGTTGATGTATTAGCCCTTTTTCCTGCGATCCGTTGTATTGACTTGTTAATTCCGATTCCAATTTTCTTATTAATTTTTTTCGTTAAGAAAACCATTGCTCCTTAATTTTTAACATTGTTTTAAATATAGTAGAAGTAATGTTTACAACACACAAAGAAATGTAAAATAGGAAAGTAGTAGATCTTTTTTGGTATCAAAGCGGGCCATATTAAAATAGTGACAGTTACTCAACTTTGTTACAGTTGTGTTGCTTGTTATTTTATAAAAATGACTATATTTTATACTTACATATAATAGGTATATAAGTTACTTTTGAATTTGTATATGTTTGCAGTTAGTTTTATCTTATTTATTTGAATTTAAAAACAAATAAATAGCACTTTTAAATGCTTATCAACAACATTTTTGTTTTCTGTATTATTACAAAGAAAAAACAGTAATTTTATAAAACTGGATGGTATTTCATTCCTAATATGATATAAAAAATTATTAGTGACGAGAAACAATACACATTTCTAGTGATAGACAAACAAATATAAACTAGGTATTCAAATGTTTATAAGTATAAAACAAAAAAATAAACGTAGAGACTTAGACAGAAATCTTAAGGGGAACTTTAAAAATTCAAGGTCACATAGGTCACAGCTCTCTTTACAATGCAGAAGAAATATAGAACGTTTGTATTAGAAATTTGCGGTATTTTAAAGATTTATGAGAAATAGATACGTAGAAAAAAAAATCAGCAGTAATTTAAAATCTGCTGTGACTAAAGCACAACATATTTGCAGCATATGAATTAATCTATATGGTGAGCAAAAATAGAATATGAGAGAGTATGGTGAATGCGCCGTGAATAAAACTGAAAATAAATTTTACTGTCTAGTCCAACCAAAAAGGAGTTTCCTAAAAAGAAATGCAGGGGTTTTTCAGCGGGAATGTGTACCTCTTAGTATGTACAATGATTGTATCTGAAATCCAACAGCTGAAAATTTAGTCTATTATCATAGGGCTCAAAAACGACCGCTCGCATCGATGTCTTGCCAAGTTTTAAAACGCTTTATTTTATTAAATATAAGCCAACGGGATCACCAAATGCCTGGTTAGCATTTCTGAAAGTTGATTTTTCTCCAGTAATCCACAATTCAAAATGGTGACTAGGCCGACTATTCAAAAAATCATATCTTCGGTAATAATTGACCAAATTTCAAAAAAATAAAATGGTTACAAAAAACTATAATTTACGAAAAAAAATATACTAGAGTTACAAATATTTAATAACTAATGGAACAATTACAAAAAAACTAAAATTTCTATTTTCTAATTTCATTCATCATTTGTTATCTTGAAAACATGCCATATGGAATAAAATTTCAAACAAAAAATGTGCAGAATTTTGTGCTGAATCCAGCAATATACAAATTTATAGGTATTGGTTGAAAAATAACCCTCTAAATGTGCAAAATTAATATGACGTGCATAATATGACGTTATTATTTACACTGCACTTTTCATATAATTGTTGCACATGCTGTAGAATACTCTTCGCATTTTATCGTAAATAATATTGGTTTTAGACATTTAATATAATTACAAATTATTAAAAATTGGTTTTTTAAAATTTAAGTAATGAACAACTTTTTAATTTATTGATCGGTTTTGTTCAAAAGTAATGGGGTTCTTCCTCTAGCTAACGGTAACTTACTCTCCAAATTTTAATACAATCGGACATTTCGTTCTTAAGTTATTGTGCTTACAAGAAACTGACGGACAGACAGACGGACGGACGGACATTTTTAAAGTTGTTCAGAATTCGATCACCAACACAGTGATACGAATTTTTTTTCGCTACGAGCGATATTATCGGTTTTAGAAATGTGCCGATAAAGTGCAACATACTCTTCGTTTTGCATTTGCGAAGAATATAATAATGAAACTTAATTTTAGTACATGTTTTGCGTGTCTAGAACCCGTTGTGAGAAGTCCTGCAAGGACATGCTAGCAACTAAAGACTGGTTGTCTAAGATTTAATCTTAGACAACGAGTAGTGTTGGACGACATCGTGATTTTTCAATCACAACGTGAATCATTACTGTGATTTTCTGACGTCGGTGAATTCAAAACGTGACGTGATCACGATTTTTCATAATACGGCGTATGGGAAAAATTGTTAATTGCTCTCTATTCCTAAATAAGTGCCGACAGACGGTGAATAGTGAATTTACTACTTTGGTAATCTGTGCAGCCGTAGATATGTGTAGAACTTCTGATATTGTGTGATATACAGGGCCATCGAGAGGACATCAGGGCCCGGGGGTAGTAACATACGGGGCCCCACCAATCTTCGAACTTATCTACAAAATTCGGAAAGCATGGGGTGATATTCCTTAAAATTATGGGGGGGGGGGGATTCCTCATACTTATAGTCCTATTTTACAATTACTTCATGATCTATTAACAATCAGTCCAAGTATTTTCTCCCGTTCATCATCGATCTACTTCACGTCACTGCCTCTAATCGCCACTGAATGTAAGTAAAACATATAAAAATACATATGAATATCTATACAGCATTAACCGCGTACCTACCTAACGATATTATTTATATCGTAAAAAAACATATTTGTTTATAGAAAGTCGTGATCACGTCACGCTTTTCTACCAACTTTAATAACAGTCGTTACCTGTGATTTTTGAATATCAGTGATTTAATCACAGTTCGCGATATATCGCCCATCACTAACTACGAGTCTTTTGCTGCTATCATGTGGAATAGGAAATGAAGACTCGCTAAAAACAGCGCAAAGTTAGAGATGTCAACAATACTCTGGTACGTCTTATCGTGTCTCAAATGGATCATTAATAGAAAATATTTCCCTTAAAGATTTTTATACAATATAAAAACCAAAAAGAAGCACACTGAATACCTCGCCAAGAAAGTTCGGAATTGAGAAAGATTTCAACATGTAACTTCATATACTTACCCCACTGATAAACATAGAAGACCTCATCTTGCGCTCCGCAATATTCTTCCACAATACCTGTAGCACGCCATGATTTTTAAATTTTAGAGGATTATTGTTTAACCAATGCTCAATAAACTATATATCGTTGCATTCAGCATTAAATTCTACGTATTTTTTGTTTAAACTGTTTTCCATATAACTTACTGTTTTTCAAATAAAAAATATTTAAAAGAAGTTAGAAAATCTAAATTTTACTTTTTTTGCAAAATTTTCAGTTAGATATTACGTATTCTTAGATCTTGCATGTTTTATAGTTTGGTCGGGCACACAGTTAATTAATGGGATACTTATATGATAATATAGCTTCTCTAAGTTGAAAATTGCATTCAGGCCATGTCAGAAACATTTTATTTTTTTTTTCTAAATATGCATTTTGAAGTATTTCCTTTTTTTGAAATAAAAGATCGGATAACTACGACGGGAGATACAATTTTTTTTCAAATCGCCCTATCCGTCATCTTGACAAGTGATTTTATGAAAGAACAGTTTTTGACTTGTATTAAGGTATCTTTAGGATTTACAAAAATACGTCCGAAGAAGAAGTTGTAAATATTAAACATACCCACAAGATGAGATCAACCGCCTTAAAATCGGTTAATTAGTTTTTTAACAAAATGCAAAATACTACTAAAAAACGCTGTTTCTTAATTAATCTTTAACTTTAAAAATAATGAACGTAGCGTAACAAACTATGATAGATTATAGGTTTTGCCGCGTAGAATGAGTTTTTTTTTTAAATGTGTACTTGTATAATTTTTGCAAAAAAGCATTTGGTTATTAAAAAGGCACTTTTTTGAAAATTAATTTCTGCAGCTTAGGAATGCCGTAGCGCAACATGGTTGGGCTTATTTTCTTCAAGAGTTGTACTTTTGACAGGAGGAACATCAACACTGACATCAGCAATAGCAATACAAATAACAACAGTTGTTGCAAAGACACGTGCAGAAGAAAGGAAAATTAAACGAGGTCCGTTTTATGGACTGAGATGCTTTTTTTGCAAAACTAATGTGATATTTCGTTCTATCTCGTCGAGTTACTCCAAACCTATTGGCTATAACTTTTTGTACGTCCACAGGAAGCCGAGATAACGATGATTTTGCGAGCGCACACGATTTTGAACGTTCGAGTTCAGTTGCTGCAGCGGGCTCAAGGAAAACTGAGTAGTTTACTCAGACTTTTCTGAAAGTCTGTCCTAAATTAAATATTTTTAAAAAATACAATATTCTCAAGCCATGTCATAGTACTTATGACAATGACTAGGCAATTAACGCCAGTTAAATTAAGCCAAATTCAAGGATTTTTTGTGACCTACAACTCCCGTTGTATTGTGTTCATTGTATTTCATTTTCTTCTTATTCATAACGGCTTGTCAGACGTTTTGTAATTCATGTAATGTTCTAGTTGGCCTCTCTTTGCCGTATAGCGTGTCTAAACGGATCACCTTGTATATTTCAAAATTTTTTAAAACTGTACACCTGTGCGCCTCTAACAGCCCGTTTTTGAAAATTGAGACACCCTGTACAGTTATCTTGATTCCGTAAATTCTCTGTTAATGAATACTAGAGTGTGAAGTAAGGTCATGTACGCTATTTAGCTATTAAAACCTTAGTACTTGCATAATATTACACATTAAATTTGCCTTGCGTGGTTATACCGCATTACATTGTATGTGATACTATTATGTAGTCAATTTTATATACTATAACTAAGTGGTTTCAGATGACCGCAATTTTTGTTTTTACGCATTTGTCAGATAGATGGATTTTTAATAATGCTAATGTTCTAAATGTGCAAAAGAATTCATTTAAATTAAGACAATTAGTCGGCTCCAAATGCTAATCCAATTTGTAGTTTAATTGCACACAGTGGACTAGAATCCCGAAATCCGGGCCAAAAATCGAAAAACCAAGTTCGTTATATTCTCTTTTAATTCACATGGTTTTGTAAAGCAGGGTTCCCTGCGTGTAAGACTGAAACGACAGCTACCTAGGTTTTATACTTGCCGTTGTATCTTGGCCATCTTCGAGTGGAAACGGTCCCAAATACAAATTTTTGTTATCACAGTGTTTTTGCCTAAGAGAAATGGAGGTTACTCCTGAAGGTATGTAAAATATTACCTATACATTGAAATTTAATTTTTTTTATTTCTTATTATGGAAAATAAATGTTAACTATACGCTTGTAATACAAACGCGCGTGTTAAGGTAGCAAAACAAAAGTATGAAAATAGTTTGTATGTACAGAGATGTAACTCTAATTCACAATTTAACATGTGGGAAATGTGCGTGGAATAAGAAATTCATAAAAATTATCTATTAGAAACTGCTTATTTCATTGAAATATACAAAAATGGAAAATGCGCGTCCAATTCTGTGTGCCTGCGTCACAGCAGGTATTTATTCCTGATACAATAGTAAGTCCCAACCAAGGGGGAAAATGTATATACCTGGTGTACACTACCCAGCTAGCACACTGACGTCCATTTGCCGTCATTTATTTGTCATGATTTACGTCATAAGTCCCAATATAACGACGTTCAATGTACGCCTAAATGACGGTCTAATATCACATCCTAATGACGTCATATCCTGACGTCACAGTCACGTTCAATATGACCTTAATTTGACGAATATGGCCCCAGATAAGAACCCTTTTCATACGTCATTTTGACGTAGAATCAAGGTTTAATACTGACATCAACATAACCTTTAATATGACCTTGATTTGACGAATACGGGCCCAAAATAAAAATCATTGTTCACTTTAGAATATTATTTAATCTTTCGGTTTTTATTCATTTTACGTTTTTATTAATTAGGAATGGTTTGAATATACATATATTATTATAAATAGCACTGTAACAGAATTTTAAACACTTCCCTTGAAAAACCGGCGGGCTGTGGGAGTTGAACCATCGGCCCCTCGGTTGGTAGTCCAGTACTGTTCCCTCTGGGCTATTATCCTTCGTGTCAATTTTACTTTAAAGAGTGTATTCATTACTTGCAGTTGAGTATCCGGTTTAAACAATATTCCCTTTCAGCCTTAACCGTCTACCATTTGTGCATTAATAAAATCAAGTGCAATGGCAAATTTCTGTAAAATACTTACGTTATGCGAATAGTGAATGTTGTTCAATTAAGCAATGGATATTATGTTCATATGAGTGTTAAAAAATATTTAAAAATATTTTTTATTCACGAAAGAGAGTTGGATGTTTTAAAATTTAAAAAAAAGTGAGTTTTCACTTAATGTAGATGGCAGCACTCTTATTTTGCATTATGGTCAAAGATAAGAGTTTTTTGTTTAGAAAGTGTCTACGCAACCCTCGCGGCAGTTGCTTTAACTATTTACGTAGCCGCTGCGGCGATTGGTTTGGTTACATACGTAACCACCGCGGCGGACTATTTACTCTGTGCTATAGCGATGTTTTTCAGGTGGATTGTTGGCGTATGTGTAACGTTCTCGCGTTGGGGAGCAACAGGTCCCGGGTTCAACTGCTGCTCACTGAACTTTTTTTAAATTATTTTATAACGATTAATGTTCTTTTTCACATATTCTGGTTGGATTTGACGGCAGAAATATAATAATTTATTTCTTTCTTGTGATTTTTTTTAGGTCAGGTTAGGTGGTTGGGTTAGTTAGGTTGATTTTTATTTTACTTAATTATTGCTAATAAATTATCAGCGCCGCAGACAGTATTTTTTTTATTGTTATTAGCGTCGTAGACAGAAAATAACAAAATAATTCAATTTCTCTGCGCGGCGGTTCAATAACACTCCCTTTTGTTTAATTCGCTCTGCGCTTTGAAATACATATATACATATATAATGGGTATGTTAAGGTTGGGGGAAATATAGGTCAGCAGTCAGCTACCGGTTGTTAGACCTATTTCCAATAAGGTGGCGATAAAGATGTATAATGCAGTTGTGATAGAGACGCAGTATAGTTTGAATTTAAATGTCATAAATACCTAATAAATGTAGAATAAAAATTACATTACATATATGCGGTAACGATTTCACATGTAGCTGTGGTAGCTACATACGCAATAGAGTAAGAACAAAGGAGTTATTGTGATTCAATGCAGCTAATATATAATGTAAAAAAAGGTATTTGACCCTTTATATGTATTTATATATAATACCCAAAACATAAACGTGACTTAAAGATGACGTCATAACAACGTTCTGTCTACGACGTCTCTGCGACGTTCAAAAATGTGATGTAACTTTGGCGTCATTTTTAAATCCAGTGTATGACGACAGAAAATGACTCAAGAATGACGTCATAACAACGTTCTGTCAACGACGTCTTTGCGACGTACTAAAATATGACGTAATTTTGGAAAATGACGTCGTAGACTAATGCTGACTTCTGATGACGGCAAATTGACGTCAGTGTGCTGGCTGGGTATTGACCAGTGGAAGGTAAATTATAGGGTGTCTCAATTTTTCGTGAGATATATTTCAGAATCAGGGACGAGTGGATTCATCATGAAATGCATAAGCCCATCTCATACACGCTGGAAGAAGCAGGACGAGAAGGTATTTTAAAAATATTTTCCGCATAAATACCTAAGTGCAATCAACACGTATTCCAAGTTTCAAAAAATCGTGCATTATTTATATTTTCAATCTTTATAACTCACCCCCATGGGTTGATAATTTTTTCAGAGTTTCAGAATTTTGGCCAGAAATTTTGGATTCTAGCCCACTGTGCGCTATGCCGACCTTTCACAAGCTGCGCATTTGAAAATATTATTCGTGTACGTTATGATGATGTCATAGTCCATAAACACTGCTGGCATCGACTAAAATTGATCGGGGGAATGAGGAAGATGGAAGTTGAATGTATTGTAATATGGAGGAAAAAAGTGGAGAAAATAAAAACAATAGAATGGAGGATGAGAGTATAAAAAAGACAAAAATAATAGTAGAAATAGGTGAAGAAAGGCAAGAATAAGTCAGAAATAGCAGAAAAGATGGGAAGGTGAACAAATTGTGAGAACCATTTTCGGCGTAACACAATGGGTTACACTGCCCTGGAATTGTCCTTTAAAGGGGTGGAGATATCGACAGGGCACGGATATTTCCTGGAGTACCTTAAGTGGTAGACAGAGGGATGTGGACTGGGAGTGCGAATGTGGGAGAGGAGAGGAAAATAGTGAACTTTGTTTGCGAGAATATTGATAGGGAGGAAGGAAGATTTATGGGAGAATGAATGTGGTCATCTGTAGCTACGAATGAAAGAAAATAGGACAGTGTAACAGGAACAAGTGAGGAAATGGAACGAGGGGACAGAGAGGATGGTGATGACTGAAGAATTGCTTGGGTGAGGGTTGTCCTCTAGGTATTTATAAGAGTTACATGTATTATAAGAAAAGAAAGAATAAAGAAAGGTCAAAGAGGGAACATTTTTTCTCAAAGCCGGAAAGTGGGGAAGCATATAAGGCAAAGTTAGTTTACTGCACTACGCCCGACCCACGTATGCGATATACTGTGCGACTTTTTAGCGGAGGAAGGTAGTAGGCTATGTTATCACAACCACAAGGTATGGTAACAAGACATAAGTCTTGCCAAGTTCTTAGCGGAAGTCAGACCACTTGAAGAGATTAGCGGATATTTAACCAACCGACGATATTAATGGAAAGAAGAAACGTAACAAATTGTAGACTTTCATGTTTCGGGGGTTGGTTCTTGGTGAATGATACTTAATATACAAAATTTAGGTAAACACTTGATTGTTTTGAGAAAAACATTTTTTGGGTATTTTGTAGACAACTTTGATCCACTCCATCTAATGTTTAATATGAGAAACAAAAAATACTTATTGGTTTTTTTTATTACACAAAATTTTATTCCGATTTATCTAATATATGTTTAGGTTAAATGGAAGAGCAGGTGGTATGTCACCTGAACTTCGCCTATGTAAACAAACATTGTTTATTTAATAAAGTCATTTATTATTATTATTATCATCATTATCGCTCGGCCCCAATTGTTTTATTCCTAATAAAAAAACACGCACATGGTGCTCTCCCTCCGAAGTGGTGTAAAAATCAGCGTATTATTTTTCAAAGATATGAAGGTTGAGTCTTTATAAACCGTGATTCACAAATATTGTTGCTCCTAGAAAAAAATAATAAAAAATCTTTTTTGTAGATAATTTCCCAAGCGACAATTTTCGTAAGTGGTTTTGCTGAATAATTTAAATATGTCGAGATAGTCGCGGCAATAAACTGGTTTTTTTACACATGTAAAAAAGTTTTAACGAAGGTAACTTCGATGAGGACTTTTGTCTCATGTCTCATTGCTTGAAATTACAAATTGAAGATGTATAATTTGGCTCGTTGAGAGTTTTTTCTCAAGTTTGTTATATTTTTATTTAATTTCCCTAAAGTAAATATGTAAGAAAACATATTGAAGATATAGGTTTATGTTTATTATTGTTTAAATATTTTTACACCTAAAACTATTTTTATTTGCTGTAGTGGAAAAATCTATTTCTTGTATAAGTTTGTTAGTTGCTTATTCATCACTGTAATAATAGAATCCGGTGTTTCCATACATTTGTCCAACCCTGTATATGCAAAATTTCAAGTTACCAGATCAACTGAAACTGGTTTAAAAAGACTTGCAAGATTTAAACTAAATTAACTGACCAACAGATGAAGTAAGTAAAAAAGACACGTTTATTTCCAAATGGTGATTCCGAATTGGGAAATTACGATAAAATTAAGAAGTCATTTCAGGAAAGGAATGTTTTAATATTGTATATAATATTAATCCAAAAATCCTAATCCCGTTCAGAAATTACCTTATGATCCTCTCAACAGGGCCGTCGAGAGGGGGGTCAGCTGAAGTAAATGCCCCGGGACCCAGACACGAAAATGAATAAACCATAGACATTTTGGAAATCTTAGACATACAGGGTGTAATTAGTTTCATGTCATTAAAAAAAAACTGGTGGTAGGGAACGACAAGACAAACAAAAAAACCTTATATAACATGGGGTCTAAAGCTCATAGTTTTGGAGAGAAAAAAATAAACAAAAATTTCGCAAATTTTCAACAAAAATTTTTGAGAACTGCTGGAATATTGAGGTAGGTTTAGATCTAGATCTGATCTGAGAAAACTATACTCTAACTCTCCCTTGTGCAATATTTTAGTTACTGTCGATGTTTCGTTATGTACACACGTCCAACCCGCCGTCCGTTGTTTTTGTTATTTTTGAATTTCGCGTCATTGTGTATTTACAGTTAAGATTTATTTTATTGACTTACCGTTCAAGTTATTTTGGCTTTTGTACCAAGTTTTCATTTTATTTTTCTTTATTGACAACGTTAGTTGATAGTTTACTGTTTAGTGTTGAATGTACTTAATTCGAACTGTGTATTGATACAGATGCAGAGATTTTGAATCATTTAGGTAGGTAGTAAGCTTTTAACCCAGGACACTCATTTATGTTACAAATGTTAATAAACCACGTTTAAATTTTCTAAATTATAAACAATCCAATATTTTGTTCCAAATTAAAAAACACACATGTAAAGAAATGCTCTGTTTAAACCTCTATGGCCATTATTTGCTTGCAATTGTGCACGAAGACGGAACGAATTATTTACCTCTTTATACTTGCCTCAGTTCAGTTGAGGCGGTACATCAAAGGCGGTCGATGATCCTGATGATGATGGCCAGCACTTTTTATGACAATTTAAAAGTTGTATAATTGGGAAGTACAAGTCCATCGACCAAGAAAAGCAGTGGTTCTCAATAGTTGTCTACCATAATATTAAATATGTTAACCTAGATCAGTGTTTTTCAAAGTGCCCCTAGAGGGAAAAGTCATAAAGGTTTTTTGTTTGTCTAGTCGGTCCCCATTACCAGATTTTTTAATGACATGAAACTGATTCCACCCTGTATTTTATAGATAGCTCCTTGGGCACACATTTGGATATGTAGTGGAACCCAGAAAAAAACTGCCCCAGTGCCCGCTGTGGCTCTCGACGGCCCTGCTCTTACCTGCCAGGAAATTTTACGCACTACCAATTTAATTACAAGTTGTAATATTTTATTGTAACCGGGGGAACGCTATCAACGCGGCTTAAATGGAACCAAATTCCAGCAGAGATTATATCTGCTTTTGTATTTTACTTAACATAGATTTTCGACCTTTAGTAAAGTACCAAAAAATGTTTAATATATCATAATTTCGAAACAACGGATTTCCTAAATAAACCTTTTAAAATTCAACGAGCTAAACGCAGACAAAAATTGTAAATATTCATTCAAAACTAGTTAGGTCAACTTCTAGATACCTAAAATGAACGTTGACATCACGATTTATTTTTAGAAGTGGGCAAATCCAAAGTTTTATTTCATATATCATTCATATCAACTCAAAATAATTGCTTAAAGGTGTAACTCTCAAATTAAATAATAGTACAAGATAAAAAACAATTCAAGAGAACTAACAGTAAAGCCGCATTATAAGCTAATTTTTGGATGATGCAAAGTCTATTAGGATTACAAATTAAATTCACTAGTACTCTGGGCGAGCGCTTAATGAATATTCACTTATAAATGCAAATATTCCTAATGAGTCCACTGTCCTAGTCCACGTGTATCTCATTTGTTACGAAACAAAGCTAGCAAATTTGTGACGCAAAGGTGTGCAAAAATGTCTCCGCTCTCTTAGTTCCCCCCCAGTTCCCCTCTCTTGATGACGTAATGATGAAAAGTAATTTTAATGCTTTCATAGACGTTTTCTAAAACGACTCAAAATTCGATGACTTAAAATTTTTATTCCTGGTGAAGTCACCAGAAATATAAAATGGTGTTAAAATTATTTATTATTAGTCTTTTTGAAGTAGCTGATACCGAATCTGATAGTTTGGACTGTATCGATTTCGCATAAGGCACTGATAATAATTATTCATCGCTGCGGTGCACAATGTGCATACCTTTTTTACAATTTCGTAGGTTTTATATCCGTTAAGTTATCGTCATGCCATGCAATAACTTCCTATTAATATTATTTGTATGCCCTTTCAAAATAATCGAGTGCTCTAACGTGGACGTCACGACGTCCTCTTTTCGGTAATTCAAGTATTCGCTCTGTGTATCGTTACACTAGCGATCGGGTTGGTGAGATTTACAAGTGTTTGTCAGCATATTACGTTGATGTACATAGGCTTTTGGTGAAATAAGTTTAAAAAAAGAAAATAATGGGTTGATTGGTTGATTGATTGATTAGCCAGCGTAAGGTGAACATTGTTGCCGATCCCGGGCATCCATGGAGATTCGTTCCAACACGCAGCTTGGTCGTCCAACGGACGGCCAAAGCGCGTGCCAGAACCAAACCTCGGATGTTTTGACCGGCTGCATACGCTTAGTTGGACATGGGACATGCTTGTTGTCAGCATCGAGAGCCACATGACGCATGGGATAGGAATGTAGGATGGGAAGTGTTTGTGAGATGCTTCTTTTAAATTTCTATGCTTCTTTTTTAGTTTCCATCTGTCATCATCGAATGGGAAGTGTAGGCGTTTGCAAGATGCTTCTTTTTAGTTTCCATGCTTCTTTTAAGTTTCCATCTATCATCGTCTTATTTATTCTTCCTCCAAGTCTTCTGTTTCTTCTGTTTCTGAATCTAGCAGTGTGCACCTCCTTCCGCCCACTTGCGTTCACTTCGTTTGTCTACCAAGAGATACATACATTCTGTCGTCGCAGGGAGCCTTTTTTATCAACCGTTCCACAAGTAAATATCCATTTACGGTGGAGGTGCCCTATCTCGTGAGAGAGAGAAAGAGGCCCGAGAGAACATTAGGAATAATACCGTACGGCTTTCGACAAATCAGAAACCGTTAGGCCACATTTAGTGATTCGGTGGCTATGGTTACGTCGTTACTGCCATGTAAATTTTTATAATCAACTAAAAAGATAATAACAGTCAATAATAATTGAGTGAAATTTCCTACGGTATATAATTTTTAAATATACAGGGTGTAATTAGTTTCATGTCATTTAAAAAAACTGGTGGTAGGGAACGACAAGACAAACAAAAAACCTTATATAACATGGTTCTAAAGCTCATAGTTTTGGAGAATTTTCGAGAACTGCTGGAATATTGAGGTAGGTTTAGATCTAGATCTGATCTGAAGAAAACTATACTCTAACTCTCCCTTGTGCAATATTTTAGTGACTGTCGGTGTTTCGTTATGTACACACGTCCAACCCGCCGTTCGTTGTTTTTGTTATTTTTGAATTTCGCGTCATTGTGTATTTATAGTTAAGATTTATTTTATTGACTTACCGTTCAAGTTGTCAAATTCTTGATTACGTACAGACACAACTTACTTGTTCGTTCCTTTTGTATTCCTTTTTGGCTTTTGTACCAAGTTTTTATTTTATTTTTCTTTCTTGACAACGATAGTTGATAGTTTAGTATTTAGTGTTGAACGAAGTGCGTATGTACTTAATTCGACGTACCGAACTGTGTATTGATACAGATGCAGAGATTTTGGATCATTTAGGTAGGTAGTAAGCTTTTAACCCAGGATACTCATTTATGTTACAAATGTTAATAAACCACATTTAAATTTTCTAAATTACAAACAATCCAATATCCAATATTTTGTTCCAAATTAAAAAACACACATGTAAAAAAAGCTCTGTTTAAACCTCTATTGTGCCTCTATGGCCATTATTTGCTTGCAATTGTGCACGAAGAGAGAACGAATTATTTACATCTTTATACTTGCCTCAGTTCAGTTGAGGCGGTACATCAAAGGCGGTCGATGATCCTTTGACACCGCGTGTGCCGGCCAGCACTTTTTTATGACAATTTAAAAGTTGTATAATTGGGAAGTACAAGTCCATCGACCAAGAAAAGCAGTGGTTCTCAATAGTTCTCTACCATAATATTAAATATGTTAACCTAGATCAGTGTTTTTCAAAGTGCCCCTAGAGGGAAAAGTCATAAAGGTTTTTTGTTTGTCTGGTCGGTCCACATTACTAGTTTTTTTTAATGACATGAAACTGTATACAGTTTAATATAGTTTTGTTGTATACACCAACACTTATTTATAAGATTGTATATTTTTACTAATTATTTTTTGTTTCATTAATTGCAATAATATGTACAACTAACAATAAACCCGGTAAACACTGCAAACGGAATACAACAGAATTTTGATGAGAAACTGAGACACACTATACATCACAGCGCTGCTATGTAACATCCAATGACGCATGATTTTCGTCACAAAATATCTCTGACTCTATTACCCTTCTGGCAAACATTGCTTATAGGCATTAAGCCCTCCTTGTATATCTACCCCTCCTTGGGTTTGACCAAGATTACTAAAAGACAGGTGGCTTGTAAGAAACGACAGCAAGTGCTACGTCACTTGTAGCCCTCGATGACAGCGGCGCAGGCGTGTAACAGTTTGTTCTTCTTGTTATAAAACAAATTACAGAAAAAGTTTAAAAATTATTTATTTATTTTCTGTCAATGAATAATTCTATACTAAGTAAACAAGTACCTAATACATGAACATAACATTTTTGAGACTTCACGTGACGTATGTTACCAGCCAACTTGTTTCTTTAGTAAACTTGGGTTTTGACAATCAGCTGAGTTCGGTCCTTTTAATAGGAGAGTGTTCTCGATTTTTCTCACTTGGCCTTGGCCTCTCTCTCTAATTACACGATTTTAGTCTGATTGATATGTTGGAGCAACTGGCGCCATTACTAAAGCATCAAAAGTTTGTCGCCGGATATCTTATCTTAATAATTCTATAATCTTCGTTTGTTGATTGTTACAAGAAGTCCCTAAGTGGTAACGAATTAGCTTTCTTTTTATTTTTTGTTTTAACATAATCACTTGTAAAAGTAAACGTTCTCAATCAATTATTGACTTGAACGCTTCTTGTACCAAGCCATAGAGATATCTCAAAATTAATAATAATGAGAAAATATATTTGGGTATGCATATCACTTTCGTTTTAAAACAAACAAAATCTTTTAAAAAATGATATTCTCAGTTTCTTTACTACCCGGTACCTGGCCGGGTACTAGCTTGTTACCCGGCGAAACCGAGTTTGGCTTAAAATGGGCTGAGTACCCTGGATACCGAATACCCGAATTTTTACCCGAAAGATGGTGAAATTTTATTTTGTAAATTTTTAGTTTTTTCAATTTTTCTTGTATCTTAAGTCGCCTCATACACTAATCATCCATTATCTACTAAAATGCGATCATAGAACTTTTCAGGTCTTATCCTCAAATTTTTCGCTAAACAATGTCCCTTTTATTTAAGAAACTTCACATGAAAAATTAAATTGTAATGTGAGAACAATTGTTATTGAGAAGAAAATACTTGCAGAATTAAAAGGAAAAAAATTGCGTGTTTATTTTGTTGAACCTGACCGACTTTAGTATTTGAATAAAATTGCGCAAGCTTATAAAAAACTAGCTGCGTACAATAAAAGTTCGTTGTTTTTACCTTTTAGAAATTTTCTATTAACCACACATTGGTACGAGACATTTTAACGTTTTTAAAGGAGTTATATTACATAATTTCAAATAGCAACGATAAAAAGAAAGTGTTACATTTACGTCACACAATAAATATAATTAACTTTAACCGCGAACCCTGAGCACGAATTGTAGATGAACAATGAAAATTTAGCAAAAGTTAGAACAAAATAGATTTTTTTGTTTGGTCACCGAAAACTTGTTTGTGGTAGGTATTCCAGTAGGCTGCTCCAAACTCATTAAATTCTGAGTCTATACCTAAAATTAATTCAAAGCTGTATTATAACATAGCACATGCTTATGTTTATTATAATAAAAATGGGATACAATAGACATAAAAGTATAACATACTCTTTAGAAAATACCATGTATGAATCCGTGCCAATCCGTGGGTTCTAAATAATTTTAACAAAGGGTAAACCACTAACACTTTATTTACTTGATATTTACTGATTACACAAACTAACTTTTACAATATTTATATTTACACTTCGAATTTATAACCTCACTTTAGTAAAACTTTTTTAATAAACTTCCCCTTCCCGCCGTGGAATCTCGCCTTATATACCCTGAAATTGCCTCTAGAGTTATCTAGAACATAATCGAGAATCTTCTCTTACCACACTCTAGAGAACTCTATCTCTTTCTACAAGTTTCCAGTCACTATTAGGCATAAGCGTATCAATCTCCAGTTTCAAGGGGGTGTAATACATAACAATACAATAAACAAGAGAAAACTCCTCAAGTAAAACCTCGTGGGATATTAATTAGGAATTATATGTTCCACTTGAATTGATGACTCTAGACCGAGCAAACGAAACAGGTTAAGAATAGGTGGCTATTAGGTAGTAAACGGAATGGTAGGACGTGGAGCCCAGACCTCATAAAGTTGAGCAAAATATATGGACTAAAATGAGATCCACAATTTGTAACGGAGAGATTGGCGTGTGAAGTTTCATTTCATATTCACATATCATTCCATAAAAGAATTTGGTGAATGTAATTTCATGCCATGCTCGAAGAATATGTTCCTTGGTAAGTATGCAGAAGTTGTTGTTTGGTTTAATATACCAATAGATGGGAATATGTCAATCCGAAAGATTACATTATGTTTTTATGTAGTTAAATAACTTAGACTAAGGAGACTATTGATCTAAATTCATTAAATAATATTGGAATGGAATGGATATTTATTGTTATAATTAGATTTTAAACTATTAAATGTAACATGTCAATATATTTGGAAAAATTACAAGTAGACACTTAAAATTGATAAATTGAATATTGAAATTTATCAGAAAATTAGAAGAATTAGAAACATTCAAATAATAAAAATAACTATACGATTTTGCAAACAGCAGAAAAAATAAATATCTATGAGAACTAAAAGAAAATCTATGTGTAAAAATATTAATGAAATCTTTGCATTCTTTTAATAACCTGAATTTCAATACAATTATAAGCAAACAAATAATAATTCACTTTTAAATATGCATATTATATAGGCTCCAATACTAGTTAGCTAATAGATAGGTGAAGATCTGTTGTTTTTCATCAATGTCAAATATAAATATTTCATACTTATTCATGGATATTGCCTCGGTTTTGCATCAAACTTTACGAGTGGCTTCGTGCCTTTCTGATGAGCTCCAGAATAAGGGCGAAAAACGTTTTAAAGGCCTAAGCATTTCCAAAAAGAATTATAGATTTCATGAAAATGTAATCCATTAGAATAAAATTTTTTTAAGACAAGGTAGGTAAATAAATTCATTTTAGGCCTTTGTTCTCATTTTTAATTGAATCTTCATGACCGTAGGGGGTTATTTAGATACTAGTTTAACCTGCAAGTCCGTAGGGGACTGTGTGGGTGCAAGTTGTTGAATGAGAATTTTCAAATAAATTATACAAATTAATTTTAGGATTTTAATTTGCTAGCATAACCAGAATTCAGGTTATCGAAAGAATGCAGATTTCATTAATATTTTTACTCATAGTTTTTCTTTTATTTCTCATATATAGTTATTTTTTCTGCTGTTTGCAAAATCCTATAAAGAAATCAATACAATTATAAGCAAACAAATAATAATTAACTTTTAAATAAAAAGAACGTTTAAAACAGGTTAAAAAAATTAAATAAAAATAAATATAAAGCTTGAATTTTCAAACCAGTTTGTAATCGATCGTTGAAGATAAAATATGTAAAATTTAAGAAAAATATAAGCAATAAATTTAAAGAAGTATAGAAGCAAGTGACGGAAATAAGGTTAGAAATATAATATTTCCCAGATATATTGTTATCCCAGATAAATTGTTAAATAAATAAGAAATGAAGGCAACATACCTTAAGTATTGAAGTTGCTACGAGGAATATGCAGCAGCAGGTCCAAGAGGAAAGTAGTTGACAAGTTAATCCAGGTATTCAGATTTGGAATTTGAGGACATTTTAAACGTCAACCATCTTGACAGAAGTTTATTGTTCGCTTGCGGTATCCTGATCGGTGAACCGACTTCTGACCCTGAGAAGACTCAACCTATTGAGTACTTTTAGTAGATTTTAGACTACTTGCGGTCCAACATTGTTTTTTTGTTTATTTACAAAATTTTATTTTGTTTTTTCGAATTAATTTTTGAATTCACGCTCACAGGTAGTACAAAATATAACAATATGTATATACTGTGACGGGTAGCGGGTGGGAGATCTCTTAGTAACCTGAGAGACAGTCCTACTTCAGGGAAATGAGCGTCCCTGCCCACGCGAGCTCGGGATTTCCTCTGACCCGGGAGTAGTAATCTATGAGTCCCTTTGCCAGGGTTGCGGTAAATGCTAGTTAGCAGCCGTACCACCATTATCGGATCGAAGCTACTTTTTCTTTTTCTTATTCGCAACTTCTTATCAGACATTTTGTGATTCATGTAATGTTCTTGCTGGCCGCTCTTTGCCGTATAGCGTATCCGACAGCCTCGCACCATCTATGGCGACTGCCTATTAGGCGCAAGGCCTCAATTAAGCTGTTTCCTATTAGCTCTTTGGTGGCATCTTCGCTTATTGCCATCAGGTTTTACCTGAATAATCAAACGTTCTATACTGTCCTCTATCCGGTTGTGACTAACAATGAGAGGCTTCGAGAAAATACGATGCTATGAGTCGCTATGGGGACGTATTTCTTAGAGAATCGAGGTGTTGGTGCAATGGGCGGTCCAGGGAACCCTCAGAAAACGTCTCCGAACCCACATTTCGAAAGCATCAATGCCGTCTGTCTGCCACCCGAACAGTCCATGTCTCAGAATCGTAAATAAAGGTAGAGAAAACTAGAGCGTTAGCAAGTCTTATCTTTGTGGGAGGACTGCGAGGCTACTAAAGAACGACTCCCTTAAAGGTTCGATACTAAACACCGAAGAGTACAGTTGCAATAAGTATTTGCCAATTAACAGTAGCGTCTGACTAAAAACGGGCGGCTACAACCAGCGTCTGACCCAAAGTGGGCGGCTTTCACTAAAAGTGCAGAAACGAAAGGAAATTTACTGCACTCCATTTTCCACACGAACATGGGATGACAGTATGAAATCGGCTTCTGGGCGTTGTGAGTTGGCCCATCCAGCTCCTTGGGGGGAAATTAGCTACTAGCGTGAATGTAATAAAAGTTCGTCAATATATTCAACTTGCAACCTGAAAGGTAAGAAAACTAAGAGTCCTCTGGAAAAGCTGCTGGAAAAATTAGGATACATTTTTTTATACTTGAAAAAAAAATGTTTTAGAGTGTGATAATGACACATACGTAATATATCGATTTTTTTGTCAGTTTCTATGAGATTTGAGGAGTACTTAAATTAAAGAGAAATACAAGACGCTACTAATCCGTATTTGTAACATTTTATAAGAATACTGATATATGATTCAAATGTATTGACCCCTCACTTTAACCGCGACTATCTCAGAAACGTAGGAGCAGAAAAAGTTGAAATAACGTGTTCATTATGCGTCTATTGTAAACCATTCACTAAAATTTGAATAATATACATTGGACAGTTTTGAAGTTCTGCTAAGTTATATTGAAAAATGTCCTACTTTTTAAAGAAATTTTGACCATACCAGTTTTAAATTCATTATATCTTGGAAAATATGCCTAATATTTTAGATACCGATTAAGAATTTTTTATACAAAACATTTTTTCATAAATACGTTATTCTAAAATTTTGCAGTTATTCTCAAAAACGTGACCTCATGTTTATTCGGTTATTTATCAAGGTATCTAAAAAATGTTTGATAAAATGGTTGATTACATAAATTATAAACATTTTCAGAAGAAATAATTCAGGTGTATCAAGTATCAATTGAGTTATTAAGCCCAATATATGATATTAATGCGAGAGAGAGAGTGAGAGAGAGATGCAGATAAGATAGCGAGGTCGACAGAACGTCTAAGCAGTAAGCAAGCAAGCCCGCGCTGCACGGCACCTCACCTCTTAGGATCGGATAATTTCTTGCTCTATTTCCTTCCTACTATGTAAATAATATTTTAGATATCGATTAAGCATGTTTTATACAAGGATATTTTTGCATAATTTTTTTATTCTAAAATTTTGCAGTTATTCTCAAAAATGTAACCGCATGTTTATTCGGTTATTTATCAAGGTATCTAAAAAATGTTTGATAAAATTGTTGATTACATAAATTATAAACATTTTGAGAGAAAATTATTCGGGTGTATCAAGTATTAATTGAGTTATTAAGCCCAATAGATGATATTTATGCGAGAGAGAGAGAGAGAGAGAGAGAGAGAGATGCAGATAAGATAGCGAGGTCGACAGAACGTCTAGGCAGCAAGCAAGCAAGCCCGCGCTGCAGGGTACCTTACCTCTTGGGATCGGATAATTTCTTTCTCTATTTACTTACTTCAAATGCTATAATTAACTATTGATATATTTTTTTTTTTTTTCGGTAACTGCATTATTTATGCAATGACTTATTGTACCTTTAAGACAAATTTTAATTAATTTTTTAATTAGTGGAATACAGAAGGTATTATTGCATATAACCTTCAATACGGACCTCCTAATGCTCACATCAGTGATTGAACCTTAAGTTTATATTGTTGCGGTTATTCACTTTCTTAGGAAACACCCTGTGTGAATCCGTGGGTTCTAAATAATTTCAACAAGAGATAAACACCACTAACACTTTATTTGATAATTTACTGACTATACAATACTTGAAAATACACTTTGTTTACTTTAACCTCACTTTTTACCGAACGTTACTTCTATAAACTGCTCTTTTATAAACTTCCCCTTCCGCGCTGGTAATCGCGCCTTATATACTCCGAATTTGACTCTAGATCCATCTAGAAACAATCAAGAATCTTCTCCAACAACATTACAGAAAAGTCCATTTCATTCTGACAGCTTCCAGTCACAATTAGTAGGCATAGGCGTATCATCTCCAGTTTCAAGGGGGTGTAATTCATAACACTGCCCCCTCCTTAAGCCTGATAGTCCCGATCAGGCAACTCAGAATCATCGATGTATTTCGCCAGCCTGTCCAAATGCATGATCTTCATCTTGGACTTTTTGCTTCGTTGAATCCGATAGACGACGTCATTAATTCGGGTAATAACAGTATACGGTCCATCCCAAGGAGGTTTCGGTGACCTTCCTTTCTTCCGCTTCTTGGGTTGTACAGCCAAACCAGGTCTCCTGCCTTGAACCCTTCTGAACTACCCTTACGGTCATATCGAGCCTTCATTCTGTCACTGGCTGGTGATGGCTCCGCTATATCGTTAGCCAACCGCTTGAAAGGAACTCTGGCGTTGAACTGCTTCTTTTCACCCTTACTTCCAGTCTGTGGTCCCTTACTGGCTGCACATATCTTGCATTTGCGACACCAAGCCTCCACATCCTGACGACTTCTTATCCAATAAAATCGTTCTCGTATTTTCTTCAGGGTCTTGTTAACACCGAAGTGTCCATCGGATGTTCCATTGTGCACTTCCTGAAGCACCTTCGCTACTCGACACCTGGGAATCACTAGACGCATAACCACCTGCTTTCCATCCGGGCTTTCCCATGCTCTCCGCAACAGCCCGTTCCTGACTTTCAGTGAATCCCACTGCGCCCATAGTGCCTTCAGTCCCACTCTTTTGTCTGAAACATCCTTCCATTTTGGACGAGTTCCCCTTTCTTTGGCTCTCAATATAGGCCCAATTTCCACATCATTCAATTGCTCTTGTCTGTGCGCCTTATCTGTCCTGTCATCCGGCAGCTCCACCTTGACAGTGTTGACTGCTCCCGTGACCTGCAGTTTCTCCTGGTGGTAGTACTTGCAATCTTCCTTGCACCTTCTTCTGGATGAAATATCAGCATCCGCCTGGGGTTTCATTTTGTGTTCACGTAATGGTAGTAGTGGACTTCTCGGAATGCTTCGAAGCTGGGAAATTTTTACTTCTCTCGGGGTACCACGTTCCCTATCTGTCACAGTCTCTCTGGTACCAGCTTCATCTGATTTTCCCCTCGGTTGCACAGCATCTCCGGCTTTCACTCTCTCCAATCTCCTTCGTGGACATTCAAGCTGGATATGTCCTAGTTCTCCGCACCTTTAACATTTCATACCGCCGTTTGGCGTGCCTTGTCTTTCTGCAGCATCCAATTGAGCCAGTAACTGACTGAACATTTTATGTATATCGGCCAACATAGGGTTCTGGTTCTTCTTTTCTGACTGCGATTCTTCGAGTGTCATAGCCCGCACTCTTGACTTTGGAGTATCCCTATAGACAGCTTCTATTTCTAGTGCACGCACCAAGGCTTCACTACTACTGTTATGTCGGGATAGCCTGAGGACTCGCCTGATCTCCTCGTCCCTGATCCCGTCTAGGAATGCCCCCACTGCCAATTGTTCTTTAAATTCTCTTGGCGCATTAGGATATGCTAAATGTGCCAGTCTTTCCACCGCAGCTTCAAATTCTTGCAGACTCTCTCCAGCTTTCTGAACACGCAACTTCAGCTGGGTCTGGTATACTTGAGCAAGGTGTTGATCGCCATATCGTAGATCTAAGGCGGCTTCTAAAACTCTAAAATTCCGTTGTTGGTCTACTGGAATTGTCTGGAGAAATTCCAATGCTTGGCCTCTTAAAGCTACGATTGATGCCTTAGCCTTCTCTTCGTCATTCCAGTTGTTTGCACTCGCTGCTGCCTCAAACTGTGTTTTGTAAGTCATCCAGGAACTTTGACCATCAAAGGAGGGAATTTTTAATCGCTGGCCTGATGATACCACTTGCTGGTTTCCTCTATCCCTCAACTGTTGGTTAAGTTGGTCTATTTCTCCTTCTACCTGATGCATTTTCTCTTCCACCTTGTCTACTTTTTCCTCGACCTTGTCCATTTTTACTTCGACCTCATTAACTTTCGTCTTTACGCTACCGATATCTTCCTTAATCTCATTTTTTATTTCTTCAACGACTGTAAACAAGGCATTCTGTTGCGTCTCTATAACTTTCCTTAAGTCGTCATTTTCCTTTTGACGGCGTTTCTCCTCTTCTTGTTTTTCCTCTTGACGTCTTCTCTCTTGATCCTCAAAAATTTTTCTTAATTCTTCTTGACGTTTTTGTTCTTGTTCTTGGCGTCTTTTTTCCCGTTCCTCCTTCTCTTCATAGCGCGTTCTTCTTTCTCTTCCTGGCGCTTCCTTTCCTGATCCATCATCATCTTTTACATTTGGGCCATAAAGTCCTGCATTTGTTGTTCGGATGCCATGCTTCTGGTTGTTACCGGCATATAATTACGATAAAATCAACAAAATTTATAAATCACGTCAATATCGGTAATGGAATTGTCCAGAGAAATCGCAAAACAGCACGAGAAAGTCTTTTATTTAACTACTGTCCAAATAGAAAAGTTCTAGAAAGTTCACGAAAATGCACTTAATAACTACACGAAAGTCTTGTTCAGAGTCTTTATCTCTTCTTAGTTCAAAGGATTTAATCACTATCACTAATGATCAACAAAAATTTTCTGCAATGTCTAAAAACGCACTTGACACTATTTTCCTGTTCGAAAATAATCCTCGAACAATGTCCAGTAAATTAGTCCTTCCTGTGTTAGCACTAACTCCGAGAATACTGTCCCAGTCTTCTCAACACCTCCGAAAAATCCTCTTGTTAAAATTCCACGTCTGACACCAATGTTGCGGTTATTCACTTTTTTAGGAAACACCCTGTGTGAATCCGTGAGTTCTAAATAATTTCAACAAGAGATAAACACCACTAACACTTTATTTGATAATTTACTGACTACACAATACTTGAAAATACACTTTGTTTACTTTAACCTCACTTTTTACCGAACGTCACTTCTATAAACTGCCCTTTTATCAACTTCCCCTTCCGCGCTGGTAATCGCGCCTTATATACTCCGAATTTGACTCTCTAGATCCATCTAGAAACAATCAAGAATCTTCTCCAACAACATTCCAGAAAAGTCGATTTCATTCTGACAGCTTCCAGTCACAATTAGTAGGCATAGGCGTATCATCTCCAGTTCCAAGGGGGTGTAATTCATAACAATGTTACATAAGAATATCTCATCAACTTTTTGTGCTATCCCAGGTAGCAGGGTGACGTCAATTTGACGGCATTTAAAGGTGATTTTTGGTTGCCGACGTCATTGTCCCAATAAATGACGTACCAGCGTCGTGAGGTCTAAATCGTACTTCTGACGTCATTATACAGACGTAATTTTGACGTCATTAATTTGGCATGGTTAACTTCAATATGCTTTGTTTGTGGCCGATATGAAAATGATGTGGAGAAACTACCAAATTATAATCTAGGGTGGCACATTAAAAAATTAATGTTTCAATAATTATCTCCATATTTATACCATAACAACATTATATTAGATGAAAAATAATATGTATTTATAGTATAAATAGGGATAATTAAGAATACTGAATGTTAATTTAGTAGTGTGTGGATGTAACACAGAATTACTGTGGAATGTTCTTCAGCAATTTTTAAACTTTACCGCCATAGGCATACACGAGCCATCTACACGTGACTTCTATCTACTGTTGTGAGAAGGATAAAACATATAGGCGTCAATTGTCAAATGTTTCGTGTTCTCTGATTTCGTTTTGCGATGAGGATGGTTGAGTTGTGGTAAAATATAAAAATATATAATATAATTTGTGTTGGTGCTGTATTCTAGTATTCTGTATTCTACAATAAAGCTGCTGTTTGATAGGTATGTATTTAAATTATGTTTGTCGTTTAACGCTGCAGAGCTATCTCTATTTTCCAGTTATCGATATGTTTGCGGTAGTAGAATTTAATACAGACGAGCAAAATGGCGGTGAGTTCTGTTTAGTTAATTAATAAAAAGTGGTTTAAGCCAAGGAAAAGAGAAGTGTTTTGGTCACCTAATAAGGATCAAACACAATACATTCTCGCTTTAAAAAGATCAGAAGATATTAACATGGAAACCTGGAAAATATTCCCAATATCAAGAATTTTCTGAGGATGGTAGGTTATGACTCACCAGTCAGTAATTTAAATTAAAGAAACCTAATTAGTTAATTTTTTTAAATACCGTAAAAATATGAGAAAATAGTACTGTTCATAATGAACTTGTAAATGTTTGTTATAATTTTTTTATTTTCATTATAATTTATGTTGTTCTTCATTTAAATTTTATAAATAACTTTCATATCATTAAGAAGCAGTGGAACTGAGTGTAAAATTTATTTATTTTTTATTAAAAAAAATATATTCATTATGTTCTAAATATAGTGTTTTATTTTATAAAAATATCACTGTAACTCTTATTATGTATTTAAATATAGAAATGTATATTTTAGGTATCTGACATGTAAGATGTCATGATGCAGTGTGCACTGTGCAGCTCGCGATGTAATTTTGGGAATTATCTGACAAACTAGTGGATCTTAAATCAAAGTAGTTTTTATTGAAAGAAAAAAATATCAATAGCAATGTCAAAAATGTTTTAGATATCTGAAAGGTACTCTTTCTTGTTTTGGTTGATTTTTAGAATATTTTTGTAGGGACACGTTCCCTATCAATAGTTTAGCAGATATTCTCAAAAAAACACGTGGATATACCCTGACGAAATATTTTGCATTGTAATCCTGAAAAGGGTTGTAACCTTTGGCGTACCGCTAACACTGACGTAGTTTCTTCCATTTGACTGAATAGGTTATTCTTGACGGTGTGTTTCATCTACCAAGTGAGCCTCATCGGAACAGATGAATGAAACTGCCAATAAGTTTTATTTATCCCCCGGTGATGCCAATGGTTGACGAAACTCGTATCGATGATAGTCTTGTATTTTGGTGTAAGAGGAAGAAAGTAAGTCAGTGTTAGTGGTACGCCAAAGGTTCAAACCCTTTTCATGATTACTATTGGACGTCGTAAGACGTCATATTTTTACGTCAATTAAGACGTCAATAAAGACGTCATATTGTGACGTCAATTAAGACGTCATATTGTGACGTCAATTAAGACGTCATATTGTGACGTCAGTGGGCTGTGACATTGTCCGTCAGTTTTACGTCATTCTTACGTCACATTGAAGGTGAAATTGACGTAATGGATGCCGAAAAAACGACGTCAAAATGACGGCACCCTGCTACCTGGGATGGTATTACAAGAACTTTTTTGTCCGCCTTATGACACAAATTTCGTATTTACTGTAAAACCGTATAAATGCTTTTATTTATTTATTTATTTATTGCATACACTGTTCAACAGGTAAGATACCCAATTACAGAACGAATTTATAAATCAAAAATACTTTTCAATTAGATATCAAAACCTATAAACACATACATAACAGACATAAACAAATACCAAATGCTGATAGACTTCATGCCAGGAATTTGTATTAAGAACTCATCGTAAATATATATATATATATATATATATATATATATATATATATATATATATATATATATATATATATATATATATATATATATATATATATATCAAACAGTATAAAAACTACAGAAACAGTGATGATTGAAGGTCAGAATCGCTACGGACCTCCATCAGGGTTTCCCCTGACTTCGTCCTGACCAGGCATAGTTCACCATCTTTCGGGTCCCAGCGTGTACGCTCTTGGTGCGCCTCTTCTCGCAATGAGAACAAGACGCCCCTCAGGCATTAAATATACACAATAAATAACTTCGTATTTCGTACACTATGGAAACTTACATAGGTATGTTGAGATGTTCCGTGCGGGCTATTTAATTAAAACTGTACTTCACATACACATCAAAACCCACAAAAACGTATTGTATTTCAATAGTTGTAGGAACTTCCATTCCGCACAAACCTTATGGAAAATGGGTTTCGGTAGAATCGTCTAAATTTTAGGTATATTGTAGCTTTTGTCACCTTGAACAAAAGTCTCCATAGTCACGATGCTCCATTTTGAATATTTTCTCTCCTATGGAGCACCAAAGCTCCATACCCGCACTAATCTTATGCAAATTGGCTTTCGGCGGAATCGTCTGAATTTTTGGTATATTGCAACTTTTGTTATCCTGAACAAATGTCTCCATGGCTACGATGCTCCATATTTAGTATTTTGGCGCCTATGGAGTACCAAAGCTCCATAGCTTCATTATAACTACTTTGAGTAGTTTTATAACGCATATTTTGATTATTCAATTACCTAACCTCATGTTTTTGAGGTTGCTGAATTCAAATCTAATGTCAAATACACGATAATGACAGTTGGTCAATTTATATTTAACATCAGATAAAATAAAATAAATATAAAATATAAACATAAAATATAAACTAAATAAAAATATAAACATAAAATTCTACATTGATTTTTAGTTTTTCATAGGTCCTTGCTAATTGACAGCTGTCAACTGTCAATATTATCTATTTGTCATCAGATTTGAATTCAGGAATCTGAAAAACATATATATATATATGAAAGTCTTTACTCGATAAAGATAGCCTATATTCTTTTGTATATAAAACTGAACAGAATCTATACAGTTGCGTTATTATCTCGTCTATAACTTAATGTTACTCAAGATGTGAGATAAATGAGGAAATATCAGTATCGATTATGTGTAAAGACTATTTAGTATAGAATATCTATAGATGACATATAGACTCAATAAAGCTGTAATTCATTTTCCATAACAATAATGTTTTTATCGATAATATAACGATACTTCCCACATAACAAAATGATATGCAATGTACATACACTGTATCTTCAATCTATGGATATGTATATCCACAAGATGGAGATAGTATATCTAATGTACATCTAATGGATGTGGAATTAACATTCCCAGCAGATACGTTTGTCGCCGACTTCCATATCTATTTTATATCCAGTGAATGTACATAAACATATGCAATGTACATTCATTGGATATGAAACGCAAATCATATACACAGTCGTATATTTTATGAATATAAATGACATATCTCTGAAGTAGTTTCCACGAACATCAAAACGCTTATTGAATACTGCACCCGATGCATGTTGCCCCAGTCATGTTGGCATCATCGGCAGATGATTAAAACGAAAAGTTTTAATGATCCCGATGATACCAACACGATTGGAGCAGCACGCATCGAATGAAAGTGTTCGAGTGTTTTGATGTTCGTGGGAACTACTTCAGAGGTATCCAATAGTATCCATATAAGAGGTAATAAAACACAGATAGCTTAATAAGAAATATATTTTATATAACTATTTTAAACATACACAAACTTTACAAAATAACCTAATATTACACAATATTTAAAATTTTCAATATTGACGTATACTTCTTTACCTTCCGGTAGTTTAACAAATTGTAAACATATGTATAATACCTACTATAGTTACTCTTGTCCTACATATATGTTTAAAACATTCTCAACCATCAGTAAGTTATATATAATATAAAGGTATGTAATTTTTATTCACTATATTTATAAAATACATACCCAATATGACATAACAGCAAATTTTTAGGTCTCTGTCACTTTCCGCCATCTTTACTAAACACACACCTGCCACAATCAGTTAAATATGAAACTTGTAAATTTTCTAACCCTAAAAGAGTATGTATTTACGAATCTAAAGAATTGCATTATAATAAATATACTCTTACATCATGGGAGCTTCATGCAAATGTAACAGCATAATATAGCAATAAGCAAATATAAAATCCAGAGAATGAGAAAGAGTTAACTTTCATCACACATAAACACTATGCACACAACACTACAGGGCTTAATCGCTTAATGGCTGCTGACTCCGGCTATTGCGAACTACAATTCGTAAACAAATGATGCCTGGTGTGCTGACGTAGTATGCCATAAATTAGTAGCGCATGCGCATCAGATGAGATAAAATTCGTGTACACGTATAATTTAATTATACCTTAATGGACATGTTATGTATAAATCATTATGTATATACCTCCAGCAATATACACTGTATATGACGCTGATGCATATCAGTAGCTGAATATACATTTCATATCATATGTATATTTAACAATACATATTCAAATTCCAACACCTAATGCATATGCTATAGATGTACATATCCATGAGATGTTATGTGGGTTTATATCTGCTATAAATGTAAATCATATATCCTGTACAGGGAAAATATATACAGATAATGCTTTATATTCGCTGTACAGATTAAATAGAGAATATAACTGTATAGGAAATATTTAGTTATACTACAAATACGCTATATAGTTGAAATCTTTACCGAGAAATCTTTATAGATTATGTACTAATCTACATAGTCCGCGGAAACCTATATCGCTTGGTTATACGGGTAGTGCGGGGTATGGAGCTTTGGTGCTCCATAGGAACCAAATACTGAATATGGAGCATCGTGGCCATGGAGACTTTTGTTCGGGTTGTCAAAAGTTACAATATACCAAAAATTCAGACAATTCCGCCGAAACCCAATCTGCATAAGATTCGTGTGGCAATGGAGCTTTGGTGTTCCATAGGAGCCAACATATTCAAAATGGAGCATCGTGCCCATGAAGGCTTTTGTTAAGGATGACAGAAGCTACAATATACCAAAAATTCAGACGATTCTACCGAAACCCATTTCCCATAAGGTTTGTGCGGGGTCCTTTCAAACAGCTAAAATATTATATAAATCATTTATAAGTTATTTCAATACCTATTAAAGATTATTATTCATGCTCTTATCGATCTGAATATTCCTCACATTTCGAGCGATACAATGCCTAAAATTCCATTAAATTTCGTTGTTATCTAAGATAAGTCTTTTTACTGCTTCAAGTACATGGATGAGAATTTTAGAAACTTGGTAAATCTTACATATTATCGGTTTTAGAATCTTGTAAAGTCTCGGATGCATTTCTATGACCTTTTATGATTTTTTTTACACAGCAGTATCACACCAAAGATTCTGACTCCCATTTAGAACTATGTTAATTATTAGAGACAGATATTTATATTTTACTATCAAAAGTTGAGTTTGCAAATATGCAAATTTTAGAAACTTCTCAAATTTTATATTTTTTTTATGAGCTTTTGTGAATTTTTTTGGCAAGGCTGTGTCACATTGAAGACTCTGAGCCGTTTAGGACCGTATTTATTATTTTACTGTTCCATTAAAGATATTAGGCTTTATATTTTGCTACCAAAGTAGTGTGTACAATATACATATCAGGATTTTAGACACTTGTCAAAACTTATATGTTTTATGAGCTTTTATAATTGTTTTGGCAGGGCAATGTAACACCAATACTGCCACTCTACTTTAGGACTATATTTACCGTTTTAAATTTTCTACCAAAATCGAGTGCACACTTAAAAACAATACACATATCAGGATTTTAGAAACTGGTCAAATCTTGCATATTATTGGTCTTAGAATCTTGTCAAATTTTATATATTTTTTGAGCTTTTACGAATTTTTTGACAGGACAGTAACACCAAAGATTCTGACTCCCATTTAGTACTATGTTAATTATTAGAGACATATTTATATTTTACTATCAAAAGTTGAGTTTGCAAATATGCAAATTTTAGAAACTTCTCAAATTTTATATTTTTTTTATGAGCTTTTGTGAATTTTTTTGGCAAGGCTGTGTCACATTGAAGACTCTGAGCCGTTTAGGACCGTATTTATTATTTTACTGTTCCATCAAAGATATTAGGCTTTATATTTTGCTATCAAAGTAGTGTGTACAATATACATATCAGGATTTTAGACACTTGTCAAAACTTATACGTTTTATGAGCTTTTATAACTTTTTTGGCAGGGCAATGTAACACCAATACTGTCACTCCACTTTAGGACTATATTTACCGTTTTAAATTTTCTACCAAAATCTAGTGCACGCTTAAGAACAATACACATATCAGGATTTTAGAAACTGGTCAAATCTTGCATATTATTGGTCTTAGAATCTTGTCAAATTTTATATATTTTTTTGAGCTTTTACGAATTTTTTGACAGGACAGTAACACCAAAGATTCTGACTACCTTTTACAACTCTATTATTTAATTTTAAAATGAAAGATATTGTGTATTATGTTTTACCGTCAAAGTGGGGTGTACAATTAAAGACAATATAACTATAAATAATTTATTGAATTCCTTATAAACCTTACGAAATATTAAAAAATGGAATGATATAAAATAGGAATGAATCAATTAGATTTACAACTTCAATATTTCCTGAGCTGCAGCCACAATGTGCTTTGCACTGAGTCCATACAAGTCCAATAGGACATTGGGCGGTCCAGAATGTGGCACTTTGGCCACGGCAATATGTTTCACAATAATGTTTCGTTCTAAGGCCGTAGCGGATAAGACGGCTTCTCCCAAACCGCCTTCATAATAGTGATCTTCTACGACTACTGCTCTACCGCCGACTTCTTTGATATTATTGACGATTGTTTCTTTATCAATTGGTTTTACAGTGAAGGGGTCGATAACTCTGGCATTAATTCCAATCTTGGCCAGCTCGACTGAAGCGGTTATGGCTTCGGCCAGTGTAACACCAGCCCCTATTAGCACAACTTGGTCTTTGTCTGATTTCTTCAAAACCAAAGCCTTGCCCACCTAAAAAGATAAATATGTTTGATCGTATCACAAAGGGCCACGCACTAATTTTATGAGAATGTGAATATCCATCGAATTGGCTGAAAGTTTGATGTGTTGTAGTTTACATGATGCTGTAGAATGTCTCAATGGGCACAAGCCTCTGCTATGACTAGTTTTTTAGGAAAATCGGGAAAATCGCATAATACGGTTTTTCCGTCTGCGTGTATTTGTAGGAAATGTTTCATAGATACATAAATACTTATACGTTTGGATCTAGCAACAATAAACCCTTGATTCATTGAGGGACGCAAAGACAGAAGGAAGCACAGACAAATATTCGATTAAAATAAGTCAGATGACATGTTTCGTGCTTAATTAATTACTTATGTCTTTGGATCTAGCATCAATAAATCCTTGACTCAAAACCAGGATAGATATTAGAAATCTGCCTTTACCTTCTTGTGATCTTGTGTAACCCTGCCTCTCTTTCTCTCTATCTACCTACCATCCTTCTCGTTCTGAGTTAAGGATTTATTGATACTAGATCCAATATAATTATGCAAGTACGAAACGTGTCTCCCGGCTTATTTTACGCTAATATCTCTTTGTGCAAGTAAGGGACATTTCTTACAAATACACGCAGATAGAAAAATCGCATCACGTGATTTACTCGATTTTTCTGAAAATTTCATAGTACAATCATTCAATTTTCAGATGACTGTGGTGATGAAACTAGCCACAGCAGAGATTTGTGCCCATTGAGACATGTAATTAGCATCACATAAACTCAAAATTTCAGCTAATTCTACAGGAATCCGCTTTTCTATAAGATTTAGTGCGTACTTCTTTATAATTTACATGTGGTCATAGGGCATTATTAGTTTGTGTTATTAGTTTATTAGTTCAACGTTAATGCCAAAATTTTCTTTATGCGATTTCCTTTAAGGTAGCCATTCCCTAGAAAGAGACATCCGATACGGAAATATTTATTATTTTTGGCAATAACTTTTTTTCCTAATACGTATATTTAAAAAAACTACAAGAGTACCAAGCAGAACCATAACAAGACAAATTTTTTCTCAATAATTTCAGTAGTTTGCAAAATAGCTAGATTTAAAACTACGAAATAGGAAGGTTAACATAATTTTTAAATTTATATCTAGCTATTTTGCAAACTACTGAAATTATTGACTGAAAGTTCATAGTAATAGTCTTGTTATGGTTCTACTTAGGTACTCTTATAGTTTTTTTAAATATCCGTACTAAGAAAAAAGTTATGGCCAAAATAATAAATATTTCCCAATCGGATGTCTCTTTCTAGGGAATGACCACCTTAAAATGATTCATACAACTGAAAAGGAGTTAATAGCAGTAGGTTTTGGTGACAAAATTGCCACTTAAAATGAAACATGTCAAGTCTTTAATAACGATGTTCGACCCCCTATATATCATTTCACATTGAATAAAACCGAAGTAAAATTTAAACAAATAGAGTGTTCTAGAAACTATCCTAAAGACAGTTCTTCGGGGGAGAAAGTACAATTAAATGCCATTCAGGAAAACCTACTAAAGCAGATTTCGATGGACCAAAACGTTGGGAACGTCAATAGATGAAAATATTTAAAACAAAAAATTATTCCTTTCACATTTTGACAAACGTCAGAAATACGCGATATTTTACTTTTACCCTTATAGGGTCACTTTGGGGTCCTATAAAAGGGTCTTATGGGTGTTTGCTTTAAAAAAGAATTATTAATTCATATTCTCTGGTCAATTCTGAAGAGGCGATTTTTGCGATTTTTGTTTAAAATCATTTTAACCAGTCCATAACAAATTTTAAAATAAATATCTTTTACTCGTGGGAGATACATGGGATCCTGCATGGCCCCGGAGACACGTGTTTATATCAACCAATTTTGCTCGAGTTTGGAGGAGATCGTTTTTTGGGATTTCAAACAAACCTGGAGGGTGAGGCAATAAAAATTTTAAACTCGATTTTTTATGCCACTCTAGTGTACATAGAAAACGAATGAATGGTTCAACTCCGTTAAGATATGAGGCATCAGAAAAAGTAATACGCTCTTTTAACACGCCTTTATTGGCTTGACTAGTAACCTTGTTACTTTGTATATAAAAAAAATCTTGCAACTCAATTTTCACCTACTCCCAATTGTTATATTGACTTGAAATTTTCCATTCTACAGTTACCTCAATTTGTTTAGTGCCATAAAAACCGGCCATCAAAATATCCAAGTGGGCGCTAGTACCTACTGACGAGAGTACTGCAGAGTCGTAATTTAAATGTTTGCGTATTAGAATGAATAAAATCTTACTTTGTTTTGCGTCAAGATATGAATAATGTTAGACACATTGCCCGCCCTTCACGACATTGGCAGATAAATTGAAAGTACGTGTCTTCGGCAAAAATAATTAGATCTTACTTTGTTTTGCGTCAAGATAGGAATATTTTATGCATTGGTGGACGCATTGCCGTCATTGACAGATAATTCAAAGTACGTGTTTTGGGCAAAAAAAATTAAATAATCTTACTTTGTTTTGCGTCAAGATAGGAATATTTTATGCACCTTTGGACGCATTACCCGTCCCTCACGACACTGGCAGATACATTTAAAGTACGGTTCTGTTTATCTGTTCCCTGGGTATGCTGCTTTAGTTAGGGGTGACTCACGTAACTTTATCACAAGAATTAGAAATCTTAATTAAAAGAGACTCATTATATTAGCTCGATTGGCAGCTTTGAGATTTTTATGTGCATTATAAATATAGAGTGAACTATATATAGTTCTCATGGCAATGCATTTTGACATTTTTAATAGAAAAACCCAAGATGGCGTTTCCAATATGGCGGACAGTTGTCATTGATTTACGTATACTGCTTCGGAGACTGTTATGAGCTTAAGCTACGAACACAAACATAGTACAGTATAGCTAATCAAGATGGCATAATTCGAGGATGATTAAAATTCCAAATATAGCAATTGTTCCTAAATTATTGTCAAAAATTGCAAAAAGCATGTTATAGAATGTGCTACAGTTAGGAAGGAAATTCAATAATGTGGCCAGATAGGTATCCAGCTATTAACTTTGGAATTTACTTTCTTATGCCGAAAATTAAAAGGAAGCAGCAATTTCTAATTTTCATCTTGAAAAATGAAGAAAGAAGTCAAGTGGGGGTTTATCCTATCTCGTAAGTGCACTGCATATACTAAATAGCAGTGGGCCCAAGATCGAACCTTGTGGAACACCCTTGGAAATATTCAAGAAATGATATGTTATAAACCATTACTTCAGACTATATTTCCTTTAATTATGCAATCTATAGAACTTGTAGAGTCATTGTAGGTGGTAAACTGACATGTTCAAACAAAGACCACCGGGCAAGCTAATAGTACAAATTTAAGCAATCTCTATACCGATAGAAATGCTAGGAAACACAAGCGCAAATGTTTTTTTGTATTAGGCCCTATAAGTAAACTACTTACAGCAAAAACTTGATCATTTGGATAGACGACAGGAGTCGTGGGTCGGTTAACCCGGGTGAATGTAATTCCTTTGGTATTCGCAGCCAGCTCTATAGCACGCTCAGTTGCAACTGCGTCGGCAGGGTAGAAGATGGTGCTTCCAGGAATAGAACGAAAGAGAGCGAGGTCCTCAAGGCCCATCTGACTAGGACCATCTTCTCCAATACTTACTCCACAATGCGAGCCGACGAAATTTACGTTCGTTTGGGATATGGCACCCATACGAATCTAAAATTAGAAAATTAAATAGTTAATATTGTGATTATTTTTTAGGTTATTAATGTACCTGATCAAAAGCTCTGGTAAAGAATGTAGCGAAAGTGGAGACAAATGGAACCGTTCGGTCTCTACATGCCGCTCCAATGGCAGTACCAACAAGGCTCTGTTCGGCGATAAAACATTCAATATACCTCGAGGCATCATATTTCTTCAAATTTTCTGAATATGTAGAGTTCTTCATATCGCCATCTAGAGCAATAACTCGGGGGTTACTTTGTGCTATTTTAACGAGGGCAGTACCATATGCTACTCTAGTGGCAACAGAAGCACCAAGAGTATAGGCCGGTGGAGAACTAAGTTTAATATTGGTAATATCAACAGACGGGGCATCATCTTTCAGAGGCTTTTGTGGGTGGATCAGCGTCGGTCCTTGATTTTTAATAAGTGTTTTTAAATGCTGAATAACCTTATCGGAAACGTCGCCTAATGGTTTTCCATGCCAATTGTCCATATTTTCAATCTTAGGGAAATTTTTGCCTTTAAATGTTTTAGCAACAATTGCTGTAGGTTTTCCTTTGGTGGTGGCTGCAGTGTGAAAAGCTTTTACTAATTCTTCGATATCGTGTCCATCTACAACTATGGCGTGCATACCGAAAGCCTCGAGACGTTTACGATAATTTTCGACATCATGACCTAGAGATGTTTCTTCGCTCTGGCCTAAACGATTAACATCGAGAATTACACATAAATTGTCTAGCTTGTAGTAACTGGCAAAATGAACTGATTCCCAGATTGATCCTTCAGCACTTTCCCCGTCTCCAACAAGACAGTACACTCTGAAAAGACACACAAAGTTCAGGATAGTTTAAATATTATATAATTGAATCTGCTGTTATAACTATATATAGAAATGTGTTATGAAAGGACAATTTTTATTATTACATGATAAAATTATCTAATAAAAACTAATAAATCGGAAAAATTAATAAATAGGGAACACAAAATTTCTTTGATAACTATTACTACATTTTTTTTGCGACTGCATTTTCAAGCACAGTGAATGTACAACTGAAATTTGTGTTATATCAAATTCCCTTCCCGTTTGACGGATGTAACAGCTATTGCATTATTAATATATAATTAGATGCAAATAAAACTTCCCGAAACTGTAAAAGTACTATCAAATTAAATCAACTAAATATATTACCAGAAAGTACTAGTAATTTTTTTTCTCATTTATTTAACGTGCGTCGGTCTATTTCCGCTACTGGGACCTATCACTGACGTCAGAAGACGAGCTGGCTACCCCAAACCTTTAAATTTTGCCGAACCTCTTCTCCATCGAAGAGTAGGGATTTTTTACTTGTTTAACGTTTAGTAGACGGAACCGACTACTTTACATCCCCTCCGAAGGATGATATATCCGCTATGTAACCCTCGCCTAAAGTTACATACCTTCTACGCATGCGCTGATATACAAGCCGTTAGAATATGGAGCGAGAACGCAGTGTTTCCCTGGACTGGTTCATCTATCCAAGTACTAACCGCGCTTGACGTTGCTGCGGTTTCGCCGATAAAAGTATAGGCAGACGTACCTACGCTCGCTCCAGTAATTATTTCAAGTTATTTTGTTTTAAACTTTAGAAGTAGCCACACTAAGGAAGCGTAAATATCGAAACACGTGTCTAAGGATTTTAAAAAGGTTTGTTATAACGGCTATTTTGGTGAGTGCTTTTGTTTTGTTTGTCTTTGTTTCATTGAACAGAATAATTTAGATAAAATATAACATTGTGATAACAGTTGTACTGGAGATAATGGACATATTTATAAATATTCTTCCCTTCTATATGGAATTTTCGAATTCATCTCAGATAGGCTCCAACAAATAATTTAATCTTTACCAATTATAATTTTTTTTATAATTTCTGAAAAATGATATATGATTTATAAACATCTGTAATTAGTTTTTTTGTAAACGTTAAAATAATTACTAATATTCGATTCAAATGTATTGACCCCTCACTTTAACCGCGAATATTTTAGAAACGGAGGGGCAGAAAAAAATTAAAAAAATATGGTTTCATTATGTGTCTATCCTAAATCATTCACTGAAATTTGAATAATGTACATTGGACAGTTTTGAAGTTCTGCAAAGTTATATTGAAAAATGTCCTACTTTCTAATGAAATTTTGACCACACCAGTTTTAAATCCATTATATCTTGGAAAATATGCCTACGATGTAAATAATATTTTAGAGACCGATAAAGCACGGCATTTTTTGAGGATATTTTTTCATAATTTTTTATTCTAAAATTTTGGAGTTATTCTGAAAAACGTGACTTCATGTTTATTCGGTTATTTATCAATGTATTTAAAATATTTTTGACAAAATAGTTAATTATATAAAATGTAAGCATTTGCAGAAAAAAGAATTGGTATATATCAAATATTAATTTAGTTATCAGGCGCAATAGATACTTACTGCAAGCTTACATTAATATTATCTATTACGCTTGATAACTAAATTAATAGTTGATACATACCAATTCTTTTTTCTGAAAATGCTTACATTTTACATAATTAACTATTTTATCAAAAAATAAATAAATACATTGATAAATAACCGAATAAATATGAGGTCACGTGTTTGAAAATAACCACAATTTTAGAATAAAAAATTATGACAAAATTTTCTCGTACAAAAAACGCCGTGCTTTATCGATATCTAAAATATTATTTACATAGTAGGCATGTTTTCCAAGATATAATGGATTTAAAACTGGTATGGTCAAAATTTCCTTAAAAAGTAGGACATTTTTCAATATAACTCAACAGAACTTCAAAATTATCCAATGCATATTATTCAAATTTCAGTAAATGATTTAGAATAGAGACATAATGAACACATAATTTTTTAAATTTTTTCCGCTCCTCCATATTCGCGGTTAAATTGAGGGGTCAATACATTTTAATCGTATATTAGTACTTTCTGGTAATATTAGTTTTCTATTGTGTTATTTACAAAAGAGCTCATAAACCCCTGATATTATTTTTGTATTTTCTATTTTGTGTTATAAAAATTTCGGCATTTTTATGTCCGGTGTAAATTGAATTGAATGGTCATCACCTAATATTACGTATGAAATTCTTCCTGACAAGATGCCAAAATACGATGGAGATACGATTTTCTTCTGATATAGACGGAGTTAGACTCTAAGGACATTTATATAATTATAAGAGATGAAATCATTACATTATTTCAACAGTGCCTAAGCTAAAACTACATTCGGTTTGGCAACACCTTTTAGAAGAGAAAAGTAAACCTTTTACGGCAGAATTCTTATGGAAGAAATTGAAAAACTATTTTTGAATCCCCCTTATCACAAGAATATTATTTTTGGGGTAGATATGTAGACGATATTTAAATTTATGATCAGGAGACACTGAATAAATACAAAAACCATTAAATTATATCAACAGTATACACTTAAACATTTCATTCACCACCAATCAATAAATGAACTATTTAGATATTGCCATATATAGACAATAATACAACAAGCTCCCTAGTAAATAATGGAATAACTATTACATCGGCCAAACACGCAAGGCATTTAATATCAGATATACTGAAAATTTACAATCATCTAAAAATAGTAAAAATAATTCAAAGTTAAATTGATATAGGATATACCACCTATTCGAAAAGTTTGTGCATTTATTAACACATTCTATCAGCTTGACCTGTAACACTGTAAGCAAATTTTACAACTCACTTTTCACCCACTTCCAGTTGTCGTATTGACTTGAAACTTGGCATGTGTATATGGATCACGTAAAAATATAATTTGACATTTTTTATAGAAATATCCAAGATGGCGTTTCAAAAATGGCGGACAGTCTATTGTCATTTAATATCCGATTCTACTAATAATTGGCATTTGGGGATTCCTGAAGTCGCAGATTAGATATGTGGTCAAAACTCAAAAATACAAAATGGCGTCGTCAACATGGCGGATAGGTTTTATCATTTATGTTCTGATTTTACTGAAAATCGGTATCTGAGGGTTATCGAGATTGCAGATTACAATTATCTGGTCGAAATTTAACGATTCACAATGGCTGATAAGTTCTGTAATTTACGGTCTGATTTGTATGAAAATCTGTATCTGGGGATTTTCGCGGCTGCAGATTATGAACATTTAGTCGAAATTCAAGAACTCAACATAGCGGCTTCAGGGTGACGAATAGATTTTGTCATATATTTTATAGGGAAGGAATTTTATCGAACAAACACACTATTCTAATTGGAAAAAACTAAAAAGAAGAAAATAAATAATTTTAAAAAATCAAAAAACATACTTTTAAACGCAAATTGAAACGTAAAAACGCACTGAAAAGAAAAAATAATGGTAATAATAACAATAATGGGGTTATTTCACAATTTATGTTTATGTTAAATGGACAATCAGGAACACTTAAACACTCAATATATTTGAGAAGAAAACATTTTTTTGCGGCTACGTATTTTTAAATTCGGTTTGTAATTTGGAAATATTAGTTCCCGCCAACAGTCGTTACGTCAATGTTTTCGCATGCGCAGTATAGCACAGATGAAATATCTGTGAGGCAGTACTTCAAACTTCAAAACTGACAGCTAAAGTAACAGTGTAGCAGTTAGGTTAGTTTTTTCTGGTGTTCTGTTTGTTTTGCGGTTTTGTTTTGATTTGTTAATTTTTAAGACGTTGTGTATGGAGTTATATAAAATCAGTTGTTTTTTTTTCTGCATCATTAAGTGATATAATTTTACGAGTATAGGTAAAAACATCAGGCAAGTTTCTACCTCAAGAAAATGTTTATACTCATTTTAATACCTAATTAGGCTCCATAATGTGATAATTAATAAAAAATGATGAACTAATACAAACTACAATAATAAACACAAAGCAAACTGTCATATGTGTGACTCTTCCTCTACCTCTTTTATATTGCTAGTGAGGATGTGAGAAACACAAACAAATACTCCTAGATTTAGTTGTGAACCGTGACGTCAGAAGTTAGAGGTGTTTTAAAACCTCATGAGCTGTGACCTTCATATGCGCAGTGACATAGTCCGTCGTGTTGACTCAGTTACACTTCTTAAAAATATTATATTTATTGTTTACAATTTATCCCGAGCTCTTGTTTATGTATACAGCAAGGCAGCCTCCAGTGTCTTCAAAAACATACTTATAACTCAGATTAAACTTTGCCTTTTGCGCATTTCGCGGCTCATGAGATTCTGAAACACCTCTAACAAAATTTGAAATTATTGACGATACTTCTTATTGATTTATGAATAATTAACAAATAATAAAGAAATAGTATTTACCAATACATTATTCTTGTATATTCTACTATTCAAACAATTTTTAAGTTGAAATAACATGAAATAACCCTATTATGATAATACCTGTAAAACAGAAAATTTTACTCGTCGGGCGCCCCAAGCTTTTACGTTTATTAACATTATTACTGTTACTTTCTTCTTTTTAGTGCCCTTTTTTAACAGTTTCAGTTTGTTCAAAACCGTGTTTTTCAATTTTTTAAAATCATTTATTACAGTTTAGATATCTGATACATATTTGCATTTTTATGTACTTAATAAAAAATGTTAATAGTATTTTGCACTAAAATTATAACAACATAAATAATATGAGGGGTCTAGAATCAAAACGTACAATGTCCTTGTATGCTCTTTTTAAGAGAATTGAAAAAAACGATTAATAATCAGAATATTGAGAAAAACATTATTTTCAATAAATTAGGAACTTAATATAGTTATGTCGGATGTTTGTCAATTCGAAAATTCAAAGAAAAATTACAGGTTTGGTCACTATTGGGCAAAACAGTTTGGAGATTGTCCACTTTGAAACTAATAAGTGGAATTGTACTTTCTAAAAGTCAATGTCTACAAAATAAACACAGAATAATAGACAAGTGCGGTTAGTAATTGGATGGGTGCCCTTCTCCAGGGAAATACAGCATTCTCGCTCCACTTTCTAACAGCTCGTATATCAGCGCATACATAGAAGGTATGTAAATTTAGACGGGGGTTGCATGGCGGATATACCATGAGGTTCAGCAAAATTTCCAGGTTGAGGCTAGCTCGTCTCCTGGCGTTGGTGGTTGTCCTTAGTAGAGGAAGTGGGCCAATGTTTAATAAGCGAATAATAAAAAATATTTACTTCAATTTGTACACTGTTGGTGGTAATATTCAAGAAATGCGGTTATGCGACAAGTGATTAAGTCGTCGCTTCCTATTGGTTGTTTGGAGTTTGTACGTTTTGAAGCTCACTTGTCAGTGGAGATTGTACACTTTGAAACTATATCTAATATTCAAATGCAAAATACTATGGGATATTGAACGTTTTGCAACTGTACGAAATTATGGTTAGTTTCAGTTTAAAATTCTACATAAGAAGCATATTTCATCTCAAATTTAGTAAAAAGTGGAGATTGTACGTTTTGATACTACACTCCTCATATATAACATGACAGTTTACACAACTTTGGCGATCACCCTGTGTAACGGACATGTACATATGTACCAAATTTAAAACAAATTTTTGAAAAAGTCAATTGAAACTGAAACTAATATACAATTCGAATGTATTGACCCCTCACTTTAACCGCGAATATCTCAGAAACGGAGAAGCGGAGAAAATTTTAAAAATTATGTGTTCATAATGTGTCTATTCTAAATCAACCACTGAAATTTGAATAATGTACATTGGACAGTTTTGAAGTTCTGAGTTATATAGCAAAATGTCCTACTATTATTTGCAGTTATTCTCAAAAACGTAATCTCACGTTTATTCGGTTATTTATCAATGTATTTAATTTTTTTTAAATAAAATAGTTAACTGTACAAAATGTAAGCATTTTCAGAAAAAAGAGTTGGTATATATCAAATCATAATTTAGTCATCAAGCTCAATAGAAAATATATCAAGCTTGCACTAATATTATCAATGACGCTTGAAAACTAAGTTAATATTTGATACATATCAATTCATTTTTCTGAAAATGCTTACATTTTATATCATTAATTATTTTATCATTTTTTTTTAAATACATTGATAAATAACCGAATAAACATGAGGTCACGTTTTTGAGAATAACTGCAAAATTTTAGAATAAAAAATTATGAAAAAATTTCCTCGTACAAAAAATGCCGTGCTTTATCGGTATCTAAAATATTATTTACATAGTAGGCATATTTTCTAAGATATAATGTACTTAAAACTGGTATGGTCAAAATTTCCTTAAAAAGTAGGAGGACATGTTTTAATATAACTTCAAAACTGTCCAACATACATTATTCGAATTTCAGTGAATGATTTAGAATAGACACATAATGAACACATAATTTTTTCAATTTTTTCCGCTCCTCCGTTTCTGAGATATTCGCGGTTAAAGTGAGGGATGTCAATACATTTGAATCGTATATAATAAAGTGATATCATTTACCTACGATTGTTCTGTATTTTTTCATCAAAAACAGCTTTCAAAATATAAAGGGCATAGCCGGATAAGTAGGGTGAAACGGCCCCCGGCCCTATCTTCTTTGAGGGAAGGAATATAGTTAGCAATAAGTGAAGGGAACAATTTTGTAAAATATTAACGCAAAAGGATAGCGCATTTCACGGGGTGACGAGGGGGATGAAATCCAAAGGACCAATTTTTTGTGCCAAAACGCAGCAGCCGAAAATTTTGGAAAAAATATATGTTGGGCACGTATTAGAGAGGATTCTCAGAAAAAATTGTCGCTCAATTTGGGAAAGAACTGAGGGCGAGAAGATATCGGTATAGTTTTCAAATATTTCTAAGGGTAACTTCCCCTCGTTGCACCACATTCAAAATTTTTTTGTAGCGTCTACTTTCATCCCCATATAACATATTTTTTTCACAGCGTGGTCGGAACATTACGTCATAGTGAAAAAAAATCACGTCTGTGGTCTTCTGAGACTAGTGGCATACATACGCTTATTAACCGTATGATGTGAACTGTTCGCATAAAAATAGCACGTATAAGTTGAGAAAATGAGTCATTTAGAGCCGCAGCGACCATTTCGAAATGCTAGTTGTTAAATATACACCAGCGTAAGGAATTAATTGTGGCGCCACATTAGTGCCTTGTCGGTGAGAAACTCCTACTATTTACACGTATATACAGATCTCACTAGTGATGAGCGTTACTGTCACGATGCTTTCATTTAATAGTCATACGATGAAACTATAATTGTTTTTACAGGCGCTAGTCTTCATCATTGTCAATGGACCAACGCACCTTAGTCAAAAACGAAACTCATTCGCTTCAGTGGTGGTTAATTGTTTTCGCTTTCCTTTAAAAGAAAACATAAAAATTCGATACCTTTTAGCGACTCTTTTGTATCTCGAAATCCTCGGCCTGGGACGAAAATATCTCCTGCCTGCAGCAATCTTTGGAGACCATTAGGTTCGTCTATAACGTGAAGCATAATTGCGGCATCATTCTGTGTGACTAGAAATGGACCCAGCATATCAAGGATATAACCATCGGTGGTACAAATCGTAAATAGTTGTCCTGAAACTGACTTTCGCTGATATTCATTGTTGGAACTTTTTTGATGTCGAGCATATGTTCCGTCGCATATTAGGACTAACTGATCTTCAAGATTATACAGATATTTTACGATCATGGTGTGTGTCTGTCGATCAGATCGCTTCTTGTTAATGCGTGTAAGCCAAACCGCTTGGGTAGTACATCCGTTTGAAATGCTGCCAACACTGATGCTGAATATTCTGACACAAGCTGTTTTCCTTCCAATAGAAGAATTGAAGCAATTATCGCATTAGAGTTGCCAGCTCGAAGTTTGAACAGAAACACCACAATTGCTTGTGACACCAACCGACTAGAATTGTTACGCATCGACGGCATTATATCTGCTAGTTCTAGTATATTTTCCCATGTGAATTCCGTAAAAGTCCGCATTTTCTGAAATCTGAAATCCCCGTCCGCGTCGTTCCTATTCTATTGAATATTGGAGTATCAGATTGCTCCATTATCTGACTAACTTCACTTTCCTTCAGTGATGCTTAATTAGCATACACTTCCAAAGAGCTGACATCATCTTCATAAAAGTGGTTTTTTATTGCATAGGTATCTGTTACATTTGGGGATATAAATTCTCCTCTTTATGGAATATTGCATACGGGCTTCGTCAGGTATTACCATCAATGCCTTCGTATTGTAACAAATACAACAGCGTTTTTGTATGGCGACAGTTCTCTTAATGGGAAGTTCCATATACTCAACATCCTCCTGTGTTTTTAACTGAACGTGCATTTGTATGGTCGCATCACCTGTACTTGATGACGATGAGGACGTGTCTTCTATTTGTGGCTGTACAGTCGAAGAACATCCTGGAAGATTTTCTTTTTCCAGCTGTTCAGTAGAGATGTGTTGTGGTTGGACGTAACCTCCTTCAGTCTTTAGCTTTCTGTAGTATTTAAGAGGACACAAATTACACACGATATCACTAATGTTTACAAATCGCCTAATGGTCTCCAAAGATTGCTGCAGGTAGGAGATATTTTCGTCCTAGACCGAGAATTTCGAGATGCCAAAGAGTCGATAGAAGCTAAAGGGTATCGAATTTTTATGCCTTCTTTTAAAGGAAAGCGAAAAGAGATAATCACCATTGACGCGAATGAGCCTCGTTTTGTGACTAAGGTGCGTTGGTCCGTTGACAGTGATGAAGACTAGCGCCTCTAAAAACAATTATAGTTTCATCATGTGACTAATAAATGAAAGCATTGTTACAGTGACGTACATCACTAGTGAGAACTGTATATACGTGTAAATAGTAGGACTTTCTCATCGACAAGGCACTAATGTGGCGCTACAATTAATTCCTCATGCTGGTGAATATTTAACAACTAGAATTTCGAAACAGTCGCTGCGGCTCTAAATGTCTCATTTGCTCAACTTATACGTGCTATTTTTACGCGAACAGTTCACATCATTTGGTTAATACGCGTATGTATGCCACTAGTCTCAGAAGACCGCAGACGTGATTTTTTTTCACTATGACGTAATGTTCCGACCACGCTGTGAAAAAAATATGTTATATGGGGATGAAAGTAGACGCCACAAAAAAAATTTGAATGTGGTGCAACGAGGGGAAGTTACCCTTAGAAATATTTGAAAACTATACCGATGTCTTCTCGCCATCAGTTCTTTCCCAAATTGAGCGACAATTTTTTCTGAGAATCCTCTCTAATACGTGCCCAACATATATTTTTTCCAAAATTTTCGGTTGCTGCGTTTTGGCACAAAAAATTGGTCCTTTGGATTTCATCCCCCTCGTCACCCCGTGAAACGCGTCATCCTTTTGCGTTAATATTTTGCAAAATTGTTCCTTTCACTTATTGCTAACTATATTCCTTCTCTCAATGAAGATAGGGCCGGGGGCCGTTTCACCCTACTTATCCGGCTATGCCCTTTTTATTGTTACTTAATACCGTTTGTGACATGTTCTCGATTAATACATTTGAAATCGATTTTTCTAAAAAAAAAAATTCATTACAGTAGTTCCAATAAATTTAGTTTAGTTTTTATGCATCAAGTCGCCTGGCTGTAAATAGTCAAACATCTTTCATTCCGGATTTTTTTTTATACTGGCAATATTTACACAATGACCCTTATTCAGTTTTTCACGTATGCATTTATTTTTCACAACCCCGCATTAATGACTTACATTTGTCTAGATCTCATACAAAAAGAGCCAGTAGAACAGAGAAACAGTATATTTTATCGCTGATTAGTTCAGTATTACAAATCTTTACCTACAATTGTAAAAGATTAAAAATATGTTATTAAAGATAAACTAACTAACTGCTTATCTCTGTCATTTTAGGAAGATTTTAAAGGATTTCAGATTTAAAAAAATTGTAACCACTAGTTGGCTCTTGATATAAAACTAAAGTATATTCACATTCACGAACGGCTAAGACCAACAAATATGCGTGATTGCCTCGTGATCGTGACGTGTTCCATCCCCATTGGTTGCATTTTTCAGGGGAATGCCAGCGGTTTTCTCGACTTCAGTTGTATGTAATTTGAGTAAAGTGTATTTACATTCGAACATTTGAATTATTATAACTCATAAACGGTTTAGTGAATCCATTTGAACTTTATGGTAGTGTATTATCAAGTTTAAAAGAACAATATCCTAATATCCAATCGTTCTAAAATCGATCAGGAAACTCCTTGTGTATTCTTAATAATTTTACGCACGGAGGGCTCTGGTGAACTAAGCGCACGTGAACAGCGCATGTATTTGTTTTGACGCGGTGTCAGCGGTCTGGGAATATACTATAAATTTAGATATAATAAATATATAAAATAAATATAATTATTGGGATGATACTATGTAAAGGAAATATGCTCTCGAGCAGAGTATCGACATGGATACCAAATATATTGAGAAGGATGGATGAAATTTGTTTTTCTAGGATTAGCAGTTTTCGAGAAAATTGCAGGGGAAAATATAAGACGCCCTCGCGGATGAAATTGTGCAGGAAACGGTGTAAAAGTTAGTACATACTGAACATAAACTTGTATAGGTACTTAATTCGCTTTAATAATAGATTTTGAAATTCTCCGTAGGTGATGTCATACGTACACCTAATCCACACTATTACTCATACTGAGCGTATCTCCTCTTCCATAATATTTTGATAGACATGAAGAGCAACCACGATGTGAGCATTTATTCAATACCAACCTGTAACTGGCCTTATCGTAATTTTTTCCAACAAATGCCATTCCTCCTGCAATGGCAAGACCTTGTCCAAGAGAACCAGTACCTACATCAATAAAATTTAGTCTAGGCGTAGGATGTCCCTCGAGGTCAGAATCGATTTTCCTGAGATTTTGTAAATCGGCTGCGGGGAAAAGACCAGCTTCGGCCCATGCAGCATATAACGCAGGACAAGCATGTCCTTTGGAGAGGACAAATCTGTCACTTGATGGGTCCTTTGGAGCAGACACTTTGTAACGCATCGTGTTGAAGAACAGAACTGACAAAATTTCTGCGATGGAGGAGCATGATGTTGGATGCCTGAAACAATATTAACATTATTCTAGTCTTCGTAAGTGCGAAAATGAAAAGTATATATGTACAGGGTGAGTCAGTAGTGTGTAGAAGGTCAACATTTTCTTAGCCTTTTAAAATTTGCGATGTCTTAGATAAAAAAATGTAGATCGAGAGTAGTATATTTTACAATTATTTTTATATCTACAGGGTGTTTCACATAGTGGTGGCAAGTTAATACTTGAATTTTTAAATGGAATACCCAACACTTTTTATTAATTATATTTGACTCCTAATTCTCTATCCTGGCATATTATTCTTAAACTTCCACTGCGGCGTTCCTACGTTATTCCACTTTTTCCAGATCAAAATGCAGCGGTCAAGAGTAAAATCTGTAAAAAAAAGTAGCCACAATGGACATCAGCGTATAATTGGTTGTTAAAACATTTTAACTAAAAACATCTATGAAAAATTTGTGATGACAGTTTCAAAATGTAAAAATTGAAATCATTGTAGGAACATCCTGTAAAATTGGGTTCGAGTTTGAGACGCCTGGAAATGAGTACTGTGTCTTAACTAACAGCCAAAGTGAAATGGCACTCTTTATGAAAATAGGCCTTTGGTAGATTTTACTCTTGACCTCTGGAAGGCTTTTCCCTTTGATATATGCCGCCAACCCTTTGACATATGCCGCCAATGACCTCCCCGCATTTCATAGAAGGAACTAGTCATATATAGTATATAGAAAATGAAATTATGCCCCGACGGGTGAGACGCAAGACGCAAAATCCTTTGTACGCGCCGGCTAATTCCTTTGTCGGCATATCCGGTGCTTTTGATATTTACTAAGAGGAAATACATAATTTCTATTACGTCTACCATACACGCAAACGAAATTGTGACGACGGGTGAGACGCAAGACGCAAAACCCGTTGTACGCGCCGGCTAATTCCTTTGGCGGCATACCCGGCTGTACCCGGCGCTTTTGATATTTACTAAAAGGAAATATCTTATATCTATTACGTCTACTATACATAATATTATCAAAGATTAGAGAATTTACAAGATAGGACAGCCGGCGGAAAACCTTTTATCTTTTAGCAATGGCGCCATTGACCTCGACATTTAAATTGGAGTTCTTGCGCAGTTGCCACAATGTGACAATCAGACTGAGAAGGTAATATTAGAAAGAGAGGCCAATAGTGAAAAATGGACAACACTGTCACAGAATAATAAAACAATACACTGCCCTGATAGAACGACCGAACTCGGCTGACTGTCAGTACCCAAGGTCACTAAAAAATCAGGTTGCTTTGTAATATATGTCACATGAAGTATTTCTGTTTACATGTAAGGTATCTATTTGGTTAGCATAAAATTGTACATTGAAAGCATCATTTTGAACCTATCTTTTAGTAATCATTTAATGCATACCCGACAAATCCCGAAACCGTTTCCGCTGGATGTCGTGTCCCTTTAAATTGGAGTTCACAAGTGTCTTCGTCTATTTCGTCTTCTCCGTCTGATTGTCCTATCTTGTTAGTTCTCTAATCTTTGATATTACTCCTTTGCCAGAAGTGTAATATAGTGGTAACGCCGCAGTATAAGCTTAAAAATAATATATGCCTGGATAAAGAATTATTTAATTATAATTTAACTTAATTATACATTTAAAAACTCGGCCCTCTACATATGTAACAGAGCATATGTTTATTCTTATTCACAACGCCATCACGGACGTATTGTGTTTCATGCATTATTCTAGTTGCCCCCCTCTGCTGTATCGCACGTCTGACAGCTATTGATCTAAGAACTAGTAGACGGTCCGAGTAACATGCTTAGCACAAGGCGAAAAATTTGTAAATTAGTTAAAAAAGTAATAAACTAGTAGGCGTCCCGCGGTTGCGTCATCATCCTCTAAATTTTTGAAAATTTAAATAAGTGGTCTTCTACAAAGGCTGTAATTTTGAGGGAATATTCTGTAAACTATTTTAAGAATGCATGTTAAGAGCCAGGCGATTTTGGCGGTTGCAAGTGCCCGTCCAGCGAATGTATAATGGCCGACGCTTGATGGGAGTGCGAGCGCAACAGTATTATATGGATCACTGTGTGAGAAAAAGAGGGTGAATGGATATTGTGAGTATATGATGAACGATTACTGTTATATAAACAAAGTTATATATATAAATATACATTTTTATTATGTTTAACATATATTGTTCATTACATATTATTCATCATTAGGCAATATTGATCTTTTGAATCAAAATAATAATTATCGACCGCTGTTTCGTTTTCTGGAAAAGAAACATACATGTTCATTGATAAAAATAGAGGAAAAATTATATTTGAACAAGTCAATATCATATCTGTAGATAAAAAACAGAAATTATTTACCCGACTCAATTTCATCAAAGGGATCAGGTTGTATCAAAGGATCATAAACGGATAGAGGCACAGTGTTACCCTCATAGCCTCATACCAAGCTAAGCACGTTACTCGGACCGTCCGGTAGCTTGTTAGGCGCACGGTCTCAGCAGAGTCTTTCTCATCAGCTCCTTGATAACATTTCGGAGGGCATTCCCTTTACCACAGCGGCGGAACAAGGAGTCATAGGGCCCTTGTACCAAAAATTGATTTGGGCCCCCAGGCCACATTAAAAATATTTGTTTAATAAAGAAATGTAATCACGAATAATAGGCTTTAATTTACGATAAACTATGACATGAAAAAAATCATACATTCTAATGCATATACAAAAATAGGCACAGGAACCATTTAATAAAGTGCACTTAGATTTTAATTTGGAGATTGCGACCTGAAATTGTATTACAGAAAACTATAAACGCAAAAAAGTTAATAAAAGTCGGCTGCCGGTTAACTTTTTGGGGGAGGTGAGGAAAGGGCTAAAAAATATTTTTTGCAAATATCTTCAAACCTACAAAGCTTTAAAAAAAAGTATTAAATGCACAACTTGGGATATGTGAAATTACCCTGAAATCAAGGCTTATCCCGTCCAATTTGGTCACAAACTGACTGAGATATGATTTTTTTAGGGTCAGTGTTTCCGCATCCCTTTCTAAAGTCAAATTTCAATAGGCGTGATTAGTTATAAAAAAATGTTCTTTAGAAACTTGAAAGGTAACTCAGTTTCCGACAATTTGAATTTTAGTACAATTCTCAAAATAAACAAAACATTATCCGAATTTGCTGTAAACAATCATCGTTAAACGAACGAAAAGTCACAATATCTATTGTGAATTAAAGTTTATTCAGTTATCTTTTGAACTGAATAAATTGCGGCCATTTATCTTAATTGCAGCGTCTTCTGTAGCCACTTGAATTTAACAAAAAATTATGGGGAAAAAAATATAATTGTCTACAAATAATTTTTTTAAAGAATACAAAAATAGTTCATATTGTTTCTTTAATTATGCCATTACAGCTAAACGATCATGGAGAAATTTTCTTTTCGCCGTTTACTTTTAAGCTACACTGGCTTAAATCACTTTTTTTGGAAAAATTTGGATGATTTTGCAAAATTTTCAATTTTTAGAAAAGTAGGTCGTTAAATATTAAGCTGACAAATTATTTAAATTTGCTTCTTGGCACGTTTCTATCAAATGCTTCAACAGGAAATTATAACTATTTAAAGTTGAACGAAAACATTTTTTCCAAAAACAGCCTATTTTTAATCATTAATATACTTTTCAGCCTAGATCTTAAAATAAAATCACAGGTGTTAAGTATAATACTGATGTTGAGATCACATTTTTATCTTTCATTTTTCGTTCTCTATTGTTTACACTCCAGAAGATATGGCCAAAATATCATGGGATGCAAGAGAATGTGTTACTGGAGAGTCGTCTCCATATAAACATCTCCAAAGCATCGTCTCTCTTGTCCTAACGGCTGGCCCGTCGTCAGAGGGGGGGGTCGGGGATGTTTGAGGGGGCCCGGCGGTTTTGAGGGGGCCCGGGTTCCACCAGAAGTTGGAGATTTGCAGTTGCATTAGGTAAAACGAGAGAGATATACTTTTAAATGATTAATGTGATGTAAATAACGAGTTTCGAATGGCTTGTATTGTTTATAGTGAGATAAATTTGAAATTGTTAGGCAAAGGAATATCCTCTTCCCGCTTTTTAGAATTTGTACCGTGATAAATATTTAATTCTAAGGAATATCACCGCTTTTCAAAATTTAAATCAAGATAAATATTCCCCCGCTCTTTGAAATGAATTTTTTATAGAGACAAATAGTTTATTATTATGAATAAAAATCCTAAGGAATATCACCCCTCCGCTTTCCAAAATTTCGATCGGGATAAATATTGAAACCTAAGGAATATTACCCCCTGCTTTTCAAAATGTCGATCGAGATAAATTTAATATTAAGAAATGTCACCCCCCCGCTCTTCAAAATTGTGACCGAAAAGAATATTCACTTCTAGGGAATACTCTTCCCCGCTTTTCGATATTTTAGTAGAGATAAATAGTTTACTATTATTAGTGCTATCTCCCCGCTTTTCGAAATTTATATTGAAGATTGGTGGGAGTCGTATGTTACTACCCCCGGGCCCCGATTTTCTTTCGACGGCCCTGCCTAACGATTCATCATCATTGTGGGTTATGTGACGCTAAATTTTCTTCTGGCAAGTTGCCGATCTTACTGTCTGTATTTTCCATCGAATATCATATTCGCAATTGCCGGTATCGTCGACAAGAGCGCCAAGATATGCCATCCTGTTGATTAACATGCACTCACCTATCCACAACGTCTTTGCTCGGTCTACAATCATAGTTTTCCTTTTCTTGTAATTTATACTTAAGTAGGACTCAGAAATGTTTTGTTTGAAGATTCATCTTCACCTTCTGCAACTAAATGAGCATATTTGCAAATTTCAAGCAAGCTAGAAATCTCAGTTTCACCTATAGCTATTTTACCTCCAAGCAGAGGTTACACAGTTGGCGAATAGTGAACTCCGAATGTCTAGCCGCTGCCATCTGCAATAATTTGGCACAGTTTGTTCCATACCACATTGTCAAGTCTTAGGGTAGTATACGAAGCAAAGGTCTACAGTACGGCCGAAAAGTATGGTCAGTAGAGCAAAAAATCAGTGGAATTCTGGTCAAAGGATAGTAGCTGTTATGTAATACTTAAGCGGCACCTCGTACTACTATATAATCCCACATAATCGAGAGAAATATATTAAGTTTTATCCGCCTACCAGAGATGAGAACCACGACTAGTAGTGCATTCTAGCCTAACGAGACTATGCCACGCCCCCGTTTTCGAAGATGTTGAACACGATGGCATGGTTAAATCTCTCTCTCACTCACCCCACCCTCCAAACGGCCGAAAACTACCCCCGAAAGGGGTAAACCGCGTATCCGCCGTCTCCTATCAGCCAAACACTTGTTACCCCCGTTTTCGAGGAGGCTGAGCACGATGGTGATATCGAACCCCCTCCTCGACCTCCTCCAACTCCCCACACGACCAAAAACCACCCCCGAAAGGGGTGAAACGCGGATAGGCCGTCTTTTCTCGGCTAAACCCGTGTTACCCCCCCCTCTTCTGCTGGCCCACGTGCAAGATACCTTCTCTGCGCCCACTGGCATAAAAACAAGAATTCAGTTACTGTTAATGGCTACACGACATCTCGTGGAGAAGATCCAATATCACTATCTAGCTCAGCATCCTCGAAAACGGGGGGTAACACAAGTTTGGTTGGTAGGAAATGGCCTATCCGCGGTTTACCCCCTCTCGGGGGTGGTTTTTTGCCGTTTAGGGGTTGGCGGGGGTTGAAAAGGGGTCTCGACAACACCATCGTGCTCAGCATTCTCGAAAACGGGGGTTTCCGTGGGTTTAGCAGAGAGAAGACGACCTATCCGCGTTTCGCCCCTTTGGGGTTGGTTTCTGGCCGTATGGGGGGATTGGCGGGGGTCGAGGAGGGGGTCTCGACATCACCATCGTGCTCAGCATCCTAGAAAACGGGGGTAGGACAAGTTTGGCTGGTAGGAGACGGCGGATACGCGGTTTACCCCTTTCGGGGGTAGTATTTGGCCGTTTGGGGGGGTGACCTCGGAGAGAGATTTAACCACTACCATCGTGTTCAGCAACCTCGATAACGGGGGGAGGACGTAGTCTCGTTAGGTTAGGTGTTTTTTGAGGTTCAATCCAACCCACAGAATGTACTATAGGCCATTATGTGTGGTACAATCGACCAAATAGAATAAATGTTTGAATGCGGTGTCTTTATACCTAATAATTTATTCAACTACGGTGCAACTGGCGAAACTCTGATAAACGAACTCCCACGAGGCTAACCTAACTCATTGGCGCCACATGTATATTTACAATAGTAGCGGTTTCAATGCAACGGACAAATATTTGCGGCTGCGCTGCTATAATACGTGGCGATAATGTTAGATTGAAGCATACAATTTTAAATTTAAGGCATATGGTAGCTCATGCATAATTAACACAACCCGAGTGCTTTCAGTTCTTCGAATTACCTACGTGCGTATGTACGAAAATCGCAATTCCGCACGTCTCTGGCTCTAGTGACTACACTTTTTGGCCGTACTATAAGCGCATAATGTTCTCTGGCCACCTGTCACGTCTTTTTTAATAGAGCCTGCTTGCGTGGAAGAAGAGTATACAGCATATTTTACTGGCGTGTGTTATTAAGAGTATTTGTGAGTAAAATTTTGGCCTAAATGAAAAACAGAAGTTCAGTAATTTATACAAAATACCTTTTATAAATTATATGGATATTAGAAAGACATCTTAAATTTTTTTAAATTCCACAGTAACTAAACGCAATGAAATGATTAAAAACGAGCTAATTATACCTACTCCTCGCCGATTTACTGCACTTTTTATATAATTGTTGCACATATTATTGGATACTCTTCGCAGTTTTTTTCGTAAGTAGTGTTAGTTTTAGACATTTTTTGTTTTATTCCAAAACATAAAAAAATAGATTTTTGTCAAATTTAAATAATGAATAACTTTTTTATTTGTTGATCGATGTTGTTCAAAATCAATAGTGTTCTTCCCATCTTCCCCTAGCTAACATTAACTGCCTATATTTCAATACAATCGGACTTTTCGTTTTTAATTTATCGTGCTTACAAGGAACGTGACAGACGGAAGGTCATTTTTTTCTCTACGAGCGATATTATCGATTTTAGAAATGTCCTGATCAAGTGCTATAAACTAATCGTAATATATTTACGAAGAGTATAATAAATTGATAAACGAACTGCCTTTCCGAACTCTATCCAATTATTATTCAAATATTTCATTTAAACTCCCAAAGGACATAAGATAATTAACCTTTAAAATAAATGTAAAACAAATGCAAACTTAATAGGTACCTACTTAAAATTACGTGAGGTTTAGGTTTGCAGCTTTTATGCTATTAGTACATATTACGAAATACCTGCTAACAGTTGTTATATTATGTTTTAATAAGTAAGTATCTATCTGATAGTAATTATTGGTAGATGTAAGTACCTATGCGCGTTTGCGTTTTTTAGATGTAAATACCCCAAAATAGAATTGTTTATCTATGGCTTCACCAATATATTACATATGTGGAAGTGGCAGAAACTTTTCCAACGTGTTAAATACTCGCAACACTTCATGGCAATCAAAATTAATATAGTCCGTAATAGGCTCATATATTTGACTTTGACCTTAGCAACGTAGAGGAAGTAAAATAGTTTTTTTAGAAGGGCAATAGGGGCAAATAAACAACTCTACATGAAGGAAGAGCTATCATCGCACATTTGAATATTAAGACATGGGAAAAATTCAGTCGCTAATCAATTATTTGTTTAGTATTTAGAATTTGTAGGCAATAAAAATGTTTTAACTCTAGATGTATGGTACCTATAATAATAATACCGAATAGGCGTAGAGAAGCGCGAGCTTATAAATTCTTCTATCCAGCTTCAAATACATAACAGGTATATTCTATCTCTTCGGTAATTAATTAGACGAGAGCGAGATAACGACACATCTGACGGAATTACCGTCGAATTTTGAAAGTCAGGTCATTTCAACTAGTTTATTTCTAAGAATTCTGATAACACGAGTGGAAATTATATAATTTCATTTTTTGGTTTAATCTAGAGATTGTATCTTATCAATGACCTGTTCAAATAAGCAATTATAGAAAAACATCTTAGCAAAATATGATTTAGTTTGCATCTTTGGAGTTATAAATCAACTTACTTGATATATCTACCTCTGCTTGTCTTCTGTAAATATCAAAAAATATGATAAATATGCGAGATAACAATGGTGAAATAATATGTAGGTATAAATGCTAACTCATGCTTGGACACTGTTGAGTAAATTTGAATATTTAAAAAGCATATCCAACGTTAAGTAACAAAATATGAAAAATATATGTATACAAACGGCTCATCTCTTATTTCCGTTGAGATTTTGCTGAAGTGTGCAGATAATTCGCAAAAATGCGAATAATAACAACTTGGCATCACCCTTGTTAAGCGGCATGTAATTTCAAAATCTGCACTTACCCAGACTTGGCGGCTTGTGTAGAAGATATCGAATGTATTCTGATTTTATTAGCAATATCTTTAAGTTCTTGTACTATTTTAGCTTCTGGTTTATGATAGTTGGACATGATAGCGAATACTGAGTTGTCAAATGCCGGGAATGTATCAACAACGCACACTGTAAACTGGCTAGCAATTGAAGCGAGCAACAAGTAGCTGACGTCTCACTTCTCAATTGCTTTCTCTCGTCCGGCACTTGCGCGTCAGAAAGCTGTTTATTATCGATTGTATTATTTATAGCTATATTTTTAATAGTCCTAAAATTTTTAAAAGCGTCCAAGGTCGTGTTAAAACAAATGCATTTACTTAGCAAATCATATCAGAGAGGCCTGAATTAATTTTTGATTTTGGTGTATTGTATATCGATAAGTCAGTAAATAAATATTTAATACCGTAGGGCCGAACATAAATTTAAATTTTAGTATGGAAAGTGCATAGCAGAGGGCGCTGGTTCTCATTTAAGCCGAGCGAGATTTAAATTTAATAATGGATAGGTAGTATGTGTATTACTTATTGTATATAAAAATAAAATAACACAGAGAGAGAGAGAGAGAGAGAGACGATGTAACGCCAACGCCTAATGAGACGAGACAATAGTTCATTAAACTTTTTCCTAAATCAAACCTATTAAAAAGAGGCCATTAGAAATTATAAATAAAGTCACCCAGTTAATTGGATTATTACCTAATATAAATAAGTAGTTAGGTGTGTTGAAAATTCGATATCTGTTTATATTTTCACTAAACATTAGTAATACCCGCACAGCATGAAATATGTTAATAAGTAATGTTCAAATTATAGTGACAATATTCGAATAACAATGTTTTATCGAATGACTGATATTTCTGAAACCTATATGCATTTACTTATAAATAAACGCAATGAAAAAATGGGTATGCTTAATTTTTTCCCAACTTTAGAAATAAACAACATATTTTACAGAAGGTGAAGTAAGACAAAGAACGTTGTAAAATAGAGAAAACATTTTCGGTCAATTTTTTTTGTTGATTTCTAAAAAATAAACAACGTATTTTACAAGGGTAACCTGCTAAATAAAAGTAAACAAAAGCGTCATAAAATATAAACCATTTTGTTGAACAAATCTTTTTTTGATCATATATTATGTACACTCTAATATTGACGTCGTTACTAAGACGTCTTAAAGATGTCTAAAGTAAGACGTCTTTAAGACATAAGACGTCTCTATAAGGAATTAAGACGTTCAAACCAAAATAAGACTAAATAAAGACGTCTTTAAGACGACTTGTGCTATCTGGGTATCAAATATTCAAATATAATATTTAAATATTCTAAAATAATATTAGGTATTTGGTAAATATTGCTTAAAATGCTTAAATGTTAATATGACTTTTCCAAAATATTTAGTAAAGTATTGCCATTTGACGCATACCCGCATTTTCCAAGTTTCCAATAGAAGTTGATAGATGCATTTGCTTGTAGATTGCCGACTTATTGTTGTCCGCTGGTCTAAGGATGCTGCGCTGAGAATACGAGAAATTTATAACTAAAAGAATAATCACAACAAATGTTTGAAGCCCACCGTTCAAATGGCAAAATGATTTTATAAATGCCCTAGATGTGTGTCAGACTCGACAATAAACTCCTATTTATCAAACATTCCGCCAACTGCTTGTCAACTCATCACCCCATATCGCACCTCTATATAATATGTAAAACTTATTTACGACATATTACGACCCGTACTTACGAATGCATCACCGATTTGGTTCCCCATATCAGCATTAGCCTCCATTTACTTATCAAAAATCAAAGCAGAATTCAAACTGCACAAAATAAAATTCTCCATATAGCAAACAACCTTCCATTCATTACACTCCTGATAATACACGACGCCTCCGTAACCCCAACTGTATCAGATGAAGTCTGATACAGTTGGGGTCAAAAATTGATTACCCAACTTTACAAACACTCTTGTCTCTTCACCTAATCCTCTACTTACCAATCCTTTAACACCAATATTTTCTCAAGCTTCTAAACACCCCTCCCTCAATTACATTTATACCTCATAATATTAACCAATTATGTATGACTAAAAAAAATAATTAAAAAATATAAAAAACACAAAAAACAAAAGAAAAAAAAATCAAAAACCAATGCTAAAAAACATGCAAAAAAAACAATACTAAATAAAAAAATAATACTCTGTACCTATTGCCAAAGCATAATGCCAAAAAATATATATTGTTATTGATCCAAAAGAGCTATTAATCAACAAAATAAAAGAGTCAACACGTGAAGACATACCGTCATATTTTCAACTAAAAAATAATTAGCCAAACAATTATATTTAAATTATTAACCCACTAATAATCATTAACCCTTATACCTCAGAACAAGTCAATCTACCATGCAATGCAACCGGGGTAAGCATCAAGTTATGACTCCCTACGCATCTGCACTCATTTCACAGAGATAATTATAACATAATTCAACAAAAAAAATTACTTACATAATCACTAACCCACCCTAATATAATAAGAAACATCGCCAACCTCAGAGCAGAGCCATTTCAAAATATTCAATCAACCCAGGGAAAGCAGAGATAATTCATATAAGTCAGGTATAGGTTATCTAAAGTCAGTATGAAAATCATAAAAAAGACCGACAAAGGAATACCTCAAAACAGGAGAGATATATGTCATAAGCGCCGACCGACAATTTTTAGAATCACATTTTAATTATTGTAAATATTGTTTTACTACTTTATATTATTGATAGACATGATGTAAATTATTTATCTATAATACATTATTTCTTTATAATAAATAATGTTAGTTTAATGAACAACTGTAATGATTCAATAAAAGTAAATAAATATCATTTAACCTACGGCTATGCTACCGGCAATTATATGAATAAACTAAATCATGCAGCAGGCTGGCAATCTTGATCCAGGTAAACAATTGACTTCTTTCGTTTGAGGCAAGCGCATGACATATCTGGTGATTTATATTCGGATATCGTTTGCAATATTCAAGTACACGGTCTCGGGTGTCATCCTATCACAAATAGGCATTGTAATGACTTATCCTGGTAGCAACGCTTTAGACTTAAAACTTTAAACTTTAAAATGAATAATGGAAATACCATAATTTACAGGCTGCTATATAAATTTCAAATGACGGGCCTCTCTATCGTGAGAACGATCGAGTTGTACATTCCAAACCACTAGTTTTGGGTGGCAGTCAATAAGCAATATGCTTCTCCTATCGACGATACCACAATCAGGCCTGTAGCTACTAGCGATAAATAAATTTAGGAGGTGCCAATTTCAGTTTTTTTAATCTGGAAAATATGCAAAATAGGCAATGTTGGAATCTCTTCAGGGGGTGCTCAAATGTTCCCAGGGGGTACTCCCTGGCTACATGCCTTACCACAATTCTAAATACGTCATATGACATTGAACTTATGACGCAACTTCTCCAACTATAGGCGGTAGGCAGATCAAACCGAGGTTAATGCTAGCGCTACACGTTGGGTCAAGTCTAGCAAACCTCGGTCAAAGCCAACGTGTGGATAGTAAGTTTGTCTTGATTGGACGCCAATGGGCCAAGTTTCCTTGTGATCGCCACGGTTTCGGTAAACAGTAAGCAAAACAAAGGGATTTTGGGCGTGCTTAATACCAGTTCCCGTCCATACGTTGGTGCATAAATACCGCTTACGTCGTGCGTATCTATGTTTTTCCTGCAGTTAGTGTTTGCGTTAAAATGGCAGTTTGGAACGACGATAATATTTTTAAGTTTTTAAAACTATATCGGGGAGAACCTACGATATGGAAACTGAAATATAATTGACTTAAGATATTGAACAAGTATTGGAGACTATAGCTCTCACCAGTAGGTAGAAATCTTAAACTAATAGCCAAACGAACTTTGGCTGATATAGCTCTACTCCAATCAGTATCTCTCTTTGAAATACTTAGTCCTATTTTGCACAGGAGAAATTCGAAGTCAGTTGATGACATCCTACAAAAATTCTCGAATTCACCATCTTCTAGGTTCTAGCAAGCACTGGTGTGTCGGCCAACGTTTGGATGGTATATTTATAGACAAATGTTTCGACAATTCTTTTGGACAAAATATAGCCCGACGCGTAGCGCTAGCATCAGGGAGAGCCTAGGATATGGGACCCGAAAAATAATTGGTTTAAGATTTTGAATAGGTGATGGTGTCTTCTATAACAGTCACCAGTAGCTAGAAACCTTAAAGTAAACGAATTTTGGCTGGTATAGCTTTTCTCCAATCTCCAGTATCTCTCTTTGAAATACTTGATCCTATTTTGCACATCATACAGAAATTCTCGAATGTACCATCTTCTAGGTTATATATTTGTAGATAAATGTTTCGACCATTGTTTCGGCCAAAATATGGCCCAACGTGTAGCGCCAGCATAAGATTATTAGCTGTGTATCTTCAGCTTCGTTTTGGTTCTAATAAGAGCGGTTCTAGAACAGTTCCCCATGAGCAATAAAGAAACAATCATATGTGTAGTATAGTAAAATTAATAATTTGTTAAACTGCGCAAGACAGGAAGGATTCTAGAACTGTAAAAATAGAACTGGTTTCCAATCGTCAGGAGTTTGTGCACAATAAGTTTAGCCCTCTCAAAACCATTATTGTCCTGACGGTTTGCAAACAGACCTAAGCATTTGTAGAAACAAATCTATTATAAAACCTGGGGGCTACATACTATTATAAATAACACACAGATTAAACTGCCTACTTTACCAGAAAATTCAAAACGCGTTATATAAATATCACAACATACAACCAAAACTTAGAGTGGTAAAGCAGTGTCCCATAAATGGACGATCGAACGAAGAGGAGTGATAGAAGAGGTCATTTCCAATCAAAATAATCATATATGTGCTTATTCCATTGTTGATGGTTTAGGAGTTATTTCAGTTTTTATATTATTCCCTGAAATCGCGTAGTACGTTACTAAAAAATTAATTAAATAAAAAAGTATGTGTTGTTCGATTATTTTCCTCCTTATGAGGATTTTCAGTGGGTGTATTATTCCAACGAAAGCATTTTTTGAATTCTGTTTTCTTCTCTTAAATAAAAAAATATGTATTTTGTTAACACTTTTTGTTCTTAAAGAAATTTAATTAAATTTAAATGATGCTAACAAAAGTGTAAAAGAGTACTATAGAAAATTTACCAACTATCAGAAAGAGTTGCCCATTTAATGTAGATTCTGACATGGTATAACATATAGAGTTGTTCAGTCTAAATAGTTGCTATCAGGATATATCATTACAAAGCCTGCCTGCGACAGAATAACACCGAAACCATGCTTCAATATTACAAAAGATATCCGCATACGAATATAATCAACCAGATATGTTGTGCGTTTGCGGCAGTCGACCTCAAACGAAAGTAGTCGATTGATTACCTGGCTCACCATTATAAGCCACCTACCTGCTCTCGCTTTATCCGTAAGTTTGCCGATAGCATAGCCGTAGGTTAAATGATATTTATTTACTTTTATTGTTCATTAAACTGACATTATTTATTATAAATGCATAATCTACATCCTGCCTATCAATTAATATAAAGCAATAAACAAATATTCAGTTTATTTCAAAAATTAAAAAATGATCAGTCGACGCTCATGTCATGACATAGCTGGGATTAGTTGCAATACCTTTGTCGGTCTTTTTTTTATAATTTTCCAATTAACGTTAGACTTTTACCAGTTTTACCACTGCTGCCTGTAAACTTTACGATGTTAGTAGTTTGAATGCGAATCAAATTATTTTATTTTATTGATTTAAGGTATTTTCGGACATTATAAGCTTATTAAATATTCCCAAGATTGACGCAGTTTTGCCTATTTAATATTTAAATCAATCCTACTGAATAATTAGTACTAATAATAAATACATTTATTCGTTAAGGAAATGTTACAAATTCGACAATTACCTGCCCTCTTCCACTTGTTCAATAGGTACCTAATATTAAGCTAAAACTTAAAACTAAAGTACTTATTTTCATGATAAATTACATGCTAAAGATAAACAGATAAGTATGTGCGATGTCCTCTGTCTATCGACATCTTCGAAGATGATAGAATAATGAATTAATTAAAATTGAATTAGCAGCAATTGATTTTTTATGTACATTTTTTTATGTGTAACTTTATTCCATAAACAGCAAGTTTTCCTTTCTTCCCTGTATATTCATGATAGCAAATAATATAATAATAATGAATATAAAAAATGTCTCTATTTTAAATGGCGAGGTTTCTCTACTCGACACTCTTTCACTTAACCCTCTAAATAAGAAACTGTTGTATACTTGTCTCTATTTGTTTAGTGCACATAAAAAGGCCATAAAATCCGGCCATTAAAAGATGAAAGTCGGTACATCCAGGTCAAGTCGGATACTGTACCCCTCTCTTTGTAACACTTTGTAACATTTACCCACATAACAAACTGATATTCAATGTACATAGATTGTTATTCAATCTATGGATATGTATATACACAAGATGGAGAAAGTATATCTAATGTACATCTAATGGATGTTGATTTAACATTCCTAGCATATACGTTTGTCGCCGACTTCCATATCTATTTCATATCCAATGAATGTACATAAACATATGCAATGTACATTCACTGGATATGAAACACACATCATATACACATACATATTTTATGAATATCATTACATATCTCTGAAGTAGTTTCCATCAAAACACTTATTTAACACTGCACTCGACGCATGTTGCGCCAGTCATATTGTTATCATCGGGAGATGGTTAAAACGAACAGTTTTAATCATCTCGATGATACCAACACAATTGGTGCAGCACGCGTCAAATGAAAGTGTTCAAGTGTTTCGATGTTCATGGGAACTACTTCAGAGGTATCCATTTAAGAGGTAATAAAATACAGACAGTTTAACAAGAAATATATTTTATATAGCTATTTTAAACATATACAAACTTTACATTATTATTTGGTAATAACCTAAATTATATAGTACATTTTTAGGCCTCTGTCACTTTACGCCATCTTAGCTAAACACGCATCTGCCACAATCAGTTAAATATGAAACTTGCAAATTTTCTAACCCTAAAAGAGTATGTATAAATATACTCTTACATTATGGGAGCTTCATGCAAATGTAACAGCATAATACAGCAATAAGCAAATATGAAATCCAGAGAATAACAAAGAGTTAACTTTCATCACACATAAACACAATGCACGCAACACTATAGGGCTTAATGGCTGCCGGCTGTCCGAACTACAATCCGTAAACGAATGATGCGTGGTGCGCCGACGCACTATACCATAAATTAGTAGCGCATGCGCATCAGATAATGAGATAAAATTCGATTACGTACATAATTTAATTATACCTTAATGGACATGTTATGTATAAATTATTATGTATATATCTCCAGCAATATACATTCAAATTCCATCATCTAATGTATATGCTGTGAATGTACATATCCACGAGATGTTATGTGGAGAGGGAGAAATTGATACAAACCGATCACTAAATGTTATATGGCTGAATTTTTCAGAATAAGTAGTTTTGTTGGTGTGAAAATTTCACATCAAAACCGCATATGCGATTTTTTTGTACGATCAAAAATGTAGGCTCTAGATTTTTTTTAACGCACGAAATGGAACGTGGCGACATATAAGTACGGCTCGAGAAGCGTGCGCGGTAAAGACGCACTACACTAAAGTTGTAACTTTTGAACTAATTAATGAAATTGAGCTCAACAAATCTTAAATGAAACTAGAAACATGTGACTATTGGATTATCATATTTTCAGTTATAGAAATGAATGTATTTAGGAATAGTACACAGTGTCGGACTGGGGCGCCGGGCAACCGGGCAAATGCCCGGTAGGCCCCTCTAAAGACCCAGAATGTGCCCCCCCCTATAGACCCAAAATGAGACCCCCTTGCCCATATATTTGGACATTTGCAAATCTCTATCTCAAAGCGTCCACTAAATTGCTTTAATTGGAAAAACGTGTCAACACTGGAAAATAGATTGTTTACGTTCAGTAGTAATTTCGGCTTGCTTGAAGGCTTGGGGTGAGGTAGTGGGAGAGATTGCTCATTTCGTGAGTCAAAAAATTTCATTCCCCTCATGGTTAAAAAACGATATAAACATCAACAATTACAGCGGAGAATCACTTTTCTTAAAGTACTGGAAAAACTATTCGTCGTAGAGTAAAGTGAACGATGGGTGATTTGTGCGTAATTAAAATTCCTGCATTATGAGACCTTTCAAATTAAAATCGCTCCAGCGGTAAAAAGGCTATTGCAAAGAAACCTGCAATATAGTTGTTATAATTATTAATATAACTTTTTAATTTGTTGTTAAAATTTTATGAAACTTTCTTAAATAAGTGTGTCTTATAGTGTGTCTTATAAGTGTGCAAAAGATGGGTGCTGTCGGTGCAACAGTTTTTGCACAATCCTATTTGTCTATCCCACCGAGGTGAAAAAAAAAACTCTCACTTCCCGGGGAGAACAAGATTGATTCAAAAAACATTTTTATAATATTCAAGATCTAACTAAACTTTTTGCAAAGATGGCTATGAATTATTACCTTACAATTTCTTACAAAAAGGCTTGATATTCGTTAATAAACAACAGGAATAAAAGGAATAACATTTTTAATAATTCATATTTTTATAAGATAACAATAACAACAATTGTTACTTATTCGCGAAAATATAACAAATGAACTCAATGGCGATTTACCTTCGATACAAAGGAATTCACATATAAGGAAAAGTTTGTATAGTAACAGCGGAAAGTCATAATATCTAAATCGCTCTCACTTATTGGTGAATTTGTGTGTATCGACGGTAAATTCCTCTTGGCTTCATTTGTTTGATTTTCGCGAATTATTGAATATATTTTCTTTTGATCATATTATGTCCTAACAGAAATTTATATATTTATTTTTAAATAAATAGAAGAACGATCTACTTTTTCTCTAAGGGGATACCTGACTTAAAAAAGACTATGTAAAAAGATATGTGGCCCTCAAGGCGACTTGCCCGGTAGGCCCTCTTGGTCCCAGTCCGACGCTGATAGTACATATATGAAATCGGAACATAAAGAGATTTCCGATGAAATCGGCAAAAGCTCTACCATTTCTGCAATTATTAAGATAAAAATCTGAAACTTTCACATGTTACTCTTGAAATAATGTATAAAAAGATCCAATGTAGAGGTATGCCAAATAATTTTTGTAATAAAAGTTATTAACGTTTATTTTACCCCTAGTTTCACGAGTTTTGTAGCAAAGAAAAATGTTTCTTTTATTTCCGTAGAATAAAGAAGGTTAATTCAATTTTTAAGATAAATCCCCTTAAAACATCTTAAAGTACACATGTTAAGCTTTAAAGATCGCAACTACAGAAATGTAATAACGCGATTTAAACCAAAGTAATAGGTGGTTAAAGTTAATATACATATCAAATTTTATCACTTTCTCAAGATTTTGAAATTTTGGAAGTGTACATCTTCAAAAACAAATTTTTGAGATTTTCTTCACTCATCGGATCTTTTTATACATTACTTCAAGAGTAATATGTGAAAGTTTCAGATCTTTATCTTAAAAATTGTAGAAATGGTAGAGCTTCTACCGATGTCATCGAAAATCTCTATATGTTCCGACTTCATATATCTACTATTTCTACATACATTCATTTTTATATTTGAAAATATGATAATCCAATAGCCACATCGCTACCTTGGAGTTATAAGGTTCTATGTTACGCAGTACTGATTTTGAGAAAAAGCGAGTTGAAGTTTGGGCTATATGAAAATGCTAGATAGACACAAGTAATCTGTGAACAGTAAAAATTTTATCATTTCTACAACGTGGCTTGAATAGAAATTAAAGCACACATTATGGAAATACAGCACACTTTTTGGGTACGAAAATTTTCAAAAAAAAACAAAGAACTTTGTTTTATCAAAAACTCTAGAGGTAGAAATGTATAACATAGAACTTTATCTGAATAATAAACTCAACAGAATGTAACAAATTTGTCTTTTAAAACGGAAATTAAAGTAACAAGTAATTTTGTCATCATTTTATTTGTTTTTTTATCTTTTCCACATAATGGCCGCTTTTTTTATTTGGTTGTTTTATTGTTACTCCCACCTGAAATACTAGGATGAAAAATATCAAAGTCCTTGGTTGGTGAATAGTTTTTGTGTTTTTTTCGAGGTTCTTCTTTATTTTTGGCAGTGGAAATTTTATTCTTTATATTAGTGATTGCTCCTTGTATACTAGGTTCTTTAGGATTTCTAGTATGTTTGAAATTGTCGCTTTATAATAATCTTGATCCTGCTTTGGCATATACGGCAACGTTGTGTACTATTTTTACGTTCACTCTTAACGCTCCTTTTTGAATTGCAAAACAGAGGCTTTTGTGAATTGCACTCTGGAATAGTCGTAAGCTGTATAAGCTAAACTTTGGCAATCCAAAAAATCGGAGTGTTTCATCTGAATGACCTTAAACGGTGTGAGCGTATTAACGTTAACCAAACGTCTAAGACGAGAAACAGTGGAATAATATTCCACCTTACTCAATACTCTTTCTATTGCACTGTGCGAAGTGACCAAGTGCATACGCTATTACAGAATTTCTCTTCTGCTGTGCGCAGCAGTTCTTTTATAGTCGGATGATCTACGAGAATTCGTATTAGAATCTTGAATTACAATATCATTTCATTTACAGCTATCAGAGTTTCAGGCCACGCGGCACAATATACTTAACAGGCTATGGACAAATGTGCTACTAAATTGTATGCCGATATTTTACTTTTACAATAAAATGATGATGTTTCGGCCCTTGGACAGAAAAGAATTTCCAAGTCGAAAACAATGACAATGACAATGACAATGACAATTTGATTTTTATCTTCCCTATTCCTCTGCCTGTCCTCGTGTGCTACTTTCTGCTGCTTCTGGTGATTAGTGTATTTTTTTTTTCGTTGCAATCCTCTCTTCCTTCAGCACCTTGAATAAGGTACCGTAAGGCATGAAGAACAACAGGGTTTCACGTGCAACATAGAAACTTGTGCTTATACTTTTATATACCACATGTCAAACAAAGTTCTAAGTATGACATGCAACTTTGTATTTTATTACAAATATTTTCGTGACACAGAACTTAAAACAACTCAACATACAACTCTTGCATTGCACTTTGGATTGCACTTTGGATTGCCGTAGTATCTGCAGTAGGTTCTATGTTGGGCATCGAACCAATAGTGCTAAAATTGTAACATAGAACCTTATGACTCCAAGGTAGCGACATGTTTCTCGTTTAATTTAAGCTTTGTTGAGCTTACTCTATCGCCTAGTGCTATTAGTGTTTTAATATATTTTTTTTATTTTTCGAGAACCGAATTTCGGCCAATATATTCGATTTTTTTAGGGGTCGCCGGCACCTTACTGCTGTAAACTTTTTTCTATCCTATTCTTCACCAACAAAACTACTTATTCTGAGAAATTCAGCCATGTAACATTTAGTGATACCTTAAAACCCCTGACGACTAGGCTAGATATCAGATAGGTATTTCATTGTTTTTAATTTTTGTGTTACGATCACTACCTGCTTTTCTCATCGAGTGCCTTTTTAATAGAACGGTAATTCCTAAACCTACGCTAACAATTTAGAACAAATCAAAGAGGGACACGACCTTAATAACGCAATCACTGTGTGTTGCATAACATTCAAATCTTAATGCTTGGTTTTGAAAAGGAGAACTGTTCTGATTGTGGCCCATATTTTCTACAACATTTAGAGCAACATAAAGTTCAAACAGTGCTCGAAACGATTTTAATGTCGAAACATTTTTTGTGGTTAAAGAATTAAAGTTTTGAAAAAATATATAAAAAGTGTTGTCTTACGAATAGCGACCATTAGAATCTCATTGAAAGCGTACATAAACTTTAGAATTTAATTGAACCGAAGGTATTTGTTTATGTCGCGGTTGCCTGTTAGGTGTACGACCGCACCAAAATTATTTCCTCTCAGATTTTTAACATCAGCTCAACGTTCTGAAGAGCGTCTTCTCCGCCTCTTTCCGCCTGAATGTGATATTTTTTTTGGAGAATCCAACTATTGGTAACATGGACTTTATTCTACGTCGAATCTCATACTCACAGTTACCGATATTAACCACAAGGGCCTTAAAGTATACAATCTTGTATATTATCCCGCAATTACTTATTCTTAACGTGTGTGAACTCACACACGATTGCTGTAACTAAGGCGTTATCATCTGTAAATCTCAAGTTAGAAATCTTACTTCCTCCTATAGTTAACTGACCGTTCTCCAGCGCACGTCGCATAATGTGTTCGCTATAAATGTTAAAAAGGATTGGTAACAGAACACAGCCCTGTCTCATGCCTTTACCAACTTTAAATTTGTCGAAGTTAACGTTTTCGAGTACCACCAAGCAACAATTTTTTTCAGTCAGCGAACAACAAAGACCATGCTGGGTGGTCTGATCTCCACAGCCTTCAATTTGCCCCATTCCCCATTGTGCAAGCCTTATAGTAGTCTAGAGTAAAACAAAGATACATAGGCAACATAATAGTCTTTTGCCGTCTCATAAATTCAGTATTTGTTCTCTAGTACGTCGTCCTTTAATGAAGGGGATGGGTCGGCTGAGAGGACGGGAGAATTCTCAAAGGGCCTGTCCGACGGATGATGTTGGTGCACGTTGATTTTTTTATTTGTAAACATTTGAAATGCATTTTATATTATTGTATTTTTACAAATTATTATATTAATTCTTTAAAAATGAAAAGAAAAAATATGTGTTCTCAACAGTTAGCAATCAAATCATCTGTTACCAAGAGAACAATTTGTTTTTATGTGTGCTGATGTTTTCCCGGACCGATGCAAGAATTTTCCCGAACCGATACTGACATTTTCTAGGGCCGCCATTGATATAGCCTGCTTTCTCAGAAGATATTTTCTGACATATAGTGGACAAAGATTGAAGAATATGCAAGCAGTATTACTTTACGTTACGTTTTAATCTTACCTAATATGAAAATGCTAAGTGATTATATAGGCCGAATCTGGACATACAATCGATTTATCTTCAAAGAGATTATAATTATCTGTGTTCGTTTTTGCTAAGATGTTACATGCGATGTTATATTGTTGCATATTTCCACCTCTTAGGAATCACCCTGTATGAATTTGTGGGTTACAAATAATTTTAACAAGGGGTAAACCACTAACACTTTATTATTACTGACTATACAATACTTCAAAATAACCTTTACACTTTGTTTACTTTATATTTAACCTCACTTTTTCGCTGCCAAATTTCACTTTAATAAAACGTCTTCCTCTGCGCCGGTAATCGCGCCTTATATACTCTGAAATTACCTCTAGATCCATCCAGAAACAATCAAGAATCTTCTCTCACCACACTCTAGAAAACTCTATTTCTTTCTACAAGTTTCCAGTCACTCACTATTAGGCATAGGCGTATCAATCTCCAGTTTCCAGGGGGTATGTAATTCATAACAATATGTTATTTTATAGTTTGCTAAATTAACATTATGATTTTAATAATTAGCTAATTGTATTGCACGTATTGTCACAATCTTCAAACAATTGAGGTTATATGTACTTTTGCAATCACTTCAAAAATGAGGTTCTTATTTCGATGTGGGTTTAACATAACACAACATAAACAGCACACATAGTAGATAACCTCCAAATCCATAGCCTCTCATAGGATGTCCGAAAGAGGGTTACACATTTGAAAATACGCAGACAACATCCATTACCCACCAACATTGCCAGTGCTGGTGCTGGGGATCGAACCCAGTACACGTAAGGCAGTCTGACCAAGCGCGCTAGCCACTAAAACGCTTATCCGACTGAGCTACCGTGCCGGTTTGTCCATATGTTTTGGAATACGTATGTATATGTGGTCCCATAACCATATGTCTTCAGTGGCAGCGATCGAGGTGCACAGGTATGACTGATGCAAGTAGGGTGTATACAGTAAAGGCTTTGAGCGATGCGTGTTTGGGCGATTTGTACTTGAAAGTAAATAATATATTATAAAATATTCTGTATTCCTTTTTCAAGACAAATAAATAATGAAAGTAAACTACAATCTGTTGCCTCCTTCTTTTGCCATTCTCTTGCTATCCTTAATTTGTTGTGGTACTCTTTACATGACTTGTTCCAAAGTATGCGTCGTTTAGAAACTTCGGAAATTAACATTTCAAAGTCTATGTCTGTAACGTTATTTATGCAGCAAAGAAATGCTGCACGTGTACCCATTAACTGCACAAGACACTAGACAGAATGCAACAAAACTCGTTCAGTCGCCCGCAAAAACTCAAATCTTTTGAAATTTGAAATATCGCCCTCGTCCGTACTCGCCCGTTTTTGATCGCTCGCAATTTTCCAGTCTTACTAAAGACATTAGCTTTGTTGCAGTTCTAACAAGACCTGTTCTAGAACGGTTCCCATCATGCGCAGTATAGAAACAGCCATGCATAATACACTAAAATTCATCATTTGTTACACTTCGCAATACGGGAACGATTCTAGAACCAAAACAAATCTTTTTCTATTTAATATTAACATCATATGTGTTTGAGTTGCACGCTTCAGTCCGTGTCCGCTCACTTCCGCACACATCCGCTTCCAACAGCTTGCACTGAAGACGAGGCGTAACTCCAAACCCACTAATCCGATTTGAATACGGTTTACACTAATGTGATACATCACGGCCACAAAGTAGAGCAGAAGGAAGGCAAAGGAATAAAATTAAAAGGTTCTAAGACACACCGGCCCCTCCACCATTTTGTAAAGTAAATGTCAAGAAAAATATAAATATTCCTTTTTTATTAAGTCATTTCCCACATAACAAAATGATATGCGATGTACATACACTCTATCTTCAATCTGTGGATATGTATATCCACAAGATGGAGAAAGTATATCTAATGTACAACTAATGGATGTGGAATTAACATTCCCAGCAGATACGTTTGTCGCCGACTTCCATATCTATTTTATATCCATTGAATGTACATAAACATATGCAATGTACATTCACTGGATATGAAACACACATCATATACACAATCGCATATTTTATGAATATACATTACATATCTCTGAAGTAGTTTCCACGGACATCAAAACACTTATTGAATACTGCACCCGACGCGTGTTGCCCCAGTCATGTTGGCATCATCGGGAGATGATTAAAACGAACAGTTTTAATCATCTCGATGATACCAACACGATTGGAGCAGCACGCATCGAATGAAAGTGTTCGAGTGTTTTGATGTTCGTGGGAACTACTTCAGAGGTATCCAATAGTATCCATATAAGAAGTAGTAAAACACAAAGAGCTTAATAAGAAATATATTTTATATAACTATTTTAAACATACACAAACTTTACAAAATAACCTAATATTACACAATATTTAAAATTTTCAATATTGACGTATACTTCTTTACCTTCCGGTAGTTTAACAAATTGTAAACATGTATAATACCTACTATAGTTACTCATGTTCTACATATATGTTTAAAACATTCTCAACCATCAGTAAGTTATATAATATGAACGTTTGTAATTTTTATTCACTCTATTTATAAAATACATAGGTACCCAATATGACATAACAGCAAATTTTTAGGCCTCTGTCACTTTCCGCCATCTTAACTAAACACACACCTACCACAATCAGTTAAATATGAAACTTGCAAATTTTCTGACCCTAAAAGTATGTATTTACAAATCTAAAGAATTTCATTATAATAAATATACTCTTACATCATGGGAGCTTCATGCAAGTGTAACAGCATAATATAGCAATAAGCAAATATAAAATCCAGAGAATGAGAAAGAGTTAACTTCCACCACACATAAACACTATGCACACAACACTACAGGGCTTAATGGCTGCCGGCGCCGGCTGTTGCCGCCTGTTGCGAACTACAATCTGTAAACAAATGATGCCTGGTGCGCTGACGTAGTATGCCATAAATTAGTAGCGCATGCGCATCAGATAGTAAGATAAAATTCGTGTACGCGTATAATTTAATTCTACCTTAATGGACATGTTATGTATAAATCATTATGTATGTACCTCCAGCAATATACACTGTATATGACGCTGATGATAGTAGCTGAATATACATTTCATATCATATGTATATTTAACAAAACATATTCAAATTCCAACACCTAATGCATATGCTATGGATGTACACATCCATGAGATGTTATGTGGGTTGTAGCAATCTATTTTGATAAAAGTGTCACTAAGTGAATCCTGGTCTTCAGAGGAAAGGCTTAGACATACCCACGGCAGATTCTCATTATTTTGCCAATGAAAAGGTTGAAATAAAAAAAGTGCACTGTCTTCGAAGAAAGGGTGGTTAAAAATTATACCCAGTTAACTGAACCTTATTATTCATATTCATTAACATAAAAATAAAAATGTAATGTTACCAAACATATTTTCAACTGGCCTTTAATTTCAGTATTAGGTAAGTTCCGATTAACTGAGGCATCGTGGGTTTGACCTGGGTCAGGTAATTTTTTTTTTTTTCATAGTTTGAATTTTAAGACGGTTCGTTTGTTAAACATTTGTAGATATGGTGATATTAAAAACAAAAATGCATATTTGTTAACCTGTCACAATTGACAGAAATAAATATAACCAAGATGTAGACGATTTGGAGTAAAAAGTGATGTTTTTCTTGACTAAAACCCAGCAAACATGTTAAGCCTTTACAGTAAACATGTACGTACGTCTGACCCGTTACAGTTTTGATGTCTTGCAGCCGTTAATTCAGGTACCGGCCCAGCACTGCAATATTAACTTAAAATGTGGTGAACAGTATGTTTACCAGCATCGTTTCAACCACTACCAATGAATACCTATGAAATCGTGACCACACCAGTAACCAGCCCATGAATATATTTATTATGGTAAATACCATACCACACATAATGCATCGGGGTTCTACTTCCGGGCCCGGTAATCAGCAAGCACGTACAGCACTGGTCCGGACCTTAGCCGTAGGTACTTAAATGTTTGCTGGGAAATTGAGCATCCCTGTTGTTTCGAAAGCGAAGATCATCAGTAAATTATTAGTAATAAATTCTTGAACTTTGATTGGTTTCGTTGAGAGTTCCAAGTATTCCACGTAATACACTTGAAATACTGGTGATTTGATCATATTAGTATTACATGATTTGTTCTAGTTTTATAAGTAGAAATATTATCGCAATCACGTTTGTATCATTTTTGTACAATTTGTAATGCTCATCGTGAGTATATCCCATAGATAATGAAACTACAAGCGAGTGATGAAAATCAATGATGTAACACATTCCATCACTTCATAGCTGGCCAATTTGACGCCGGATAAGTGGATATTTAGGATACTCGAAAATAGAGTACCTGTATTTTGTAGTTGACTGATATGATAATAATGAACTTGCAGCACTCAGTAATAAAAGCTTGTCTGCGTTCAGAAATTGTTTCATTTTTTTCGCAAACACCGTTAATAATGGATATTGAAGATGCATATATTTTCAAAAATTTGAGGAGAGTAGAATCGTAAGGTTAGGAAATTCCTGATACTTCTCTTCGGAAAATTGCTTTTAAAAATTGCACTGAGTATCAGTACAACCACGTCTGCGTCTGTGGCACGTTTCTCTTATTGTACTGACTACACCCTATTTTACCATTGACCGAAAACATCTGGAGGCAAAATCGACCTATGAATGATACATCCGCATACGCGCGTTGATTACAGAAGAGTTCAACGTAGAGAATGTCAGTTATTCAGTTTCGTGTGAAACCGCAGAAAGTACTTATCAGATGAGTTACGATAGCATAGTATCGTTTCTAAGGAGATTAGCTCTAGTCCTCGTAGCTATGAATATGAATGCAAAAATGTACATTTGCAGAGTCTTGAAATTATTTGTTGTGTTTCCGTATGTTGTTTAAAAGATGACAAACCTATTTTCCGGCAGAAGCCAGAAATCTTGTGATAGATGCAGATGTCCATGTTCTTCCATGGACGGGACCGACCACTTTCCATTTTGGTCCCATATATAGGCCGTCAATGCCTACAACAAGAAATTCATATATGTTAAGATACATCATTTCAAAAAGCGTCAACCGCCTAAGAGTAGGAGAGTATGTACGATTTCGTGTGGAGCAGCAACAAACTATTACTTTTGGAGTGGTTATTGTTCTATAATCATAATGATTATTTGCTTTCAAATCAAAAGGGTACAACAAACTGACGTAGAGAATTCAGAATCTTTGTCGAAGAGATAAGATATTATGTGTAAAGAACTAGAATCACGTATTGACCACAATATTAGCAGAAATTTTCTCCAAACAATAAGAACGATTACACGTAAATTTAAATCTAAGACGTGGTCACTTGAAGATTCCACAGGTGCTATAAGAACTGATAGGGGTCAGGTTATTAAGGTTTGGTTTCAGAAATGCGAAAAGCTTTTCGATAGTGACCGTTCTGAAGCAGACGATGATTGGCAGCTGAAATACGAACCTGAACCCTCAATACAAAACTTGAGGCAGTCATACAAAAACTAAAAAGTAGCGAAGTAGTTGGAGTCGACAATATCATGACTAAGGCGCTTAAATTAATTGACGAAAATGGAACGATAATCGTTCACAGAATATGCCAAGAAATATGGTAGATAGAAATTGACCCTGATTATTGAAGAACCTCAATATTCGTACCACTACATAAGATGGGAGTAACAGATGGCTGAGCAAACAGGCTTTGTTAAAGGACAAGGTATTAGAGAGCAACAACTTACAGAGGAAGTAAGGGAATATTACTTGAATTCTACTTTAGGGAAAATAGACAATACTAACTGTGATGTAAAGTTGGCATCCGACAAGGCTGTGTTCTGTCACTAAGTACTATTTAATATATTTAGTGGACAAATAATGAGACACTCGTTGGAGAACTGACGCGGTGCAGTAGCTATAAGCGGAACGAAGGTTTTTTAATTGCCAATGATTCCACCATAGCTGCAGCAAGCGAGGTTGAGCTTATACATCTCCTGGACAGGCTTCAGACAATAAATTCCAAATGAGAATCAAATAATTAAATCAATTATGATTGTAGACTGCGAGATGGTATACTTTGGTGCCCTTATGGCTAATACTAGCAATTGCTGATATGGAAGTAGGCGAAGAAAGCGGATAGCAATATCGGTTACTTACTAGTTGAGCAAAACTCGGCGTGGGGTGGGAATATAACTAAATGCGAAATAATCCGACTTGCTGTCGCCCTAGTTGTCTCTGTTTCTTTATGCTTCTGAAGTAAAGACGATTAGGAAAGCAGGCGGTTGGCGTATTGATTTCCTGGACAACTCATAGAAAGAAGAGCTCTATTCTGCAAGAAATATGCTTCCAACAGCGACTCTGCAGTATTATCCTTAATCCTCTCATTTTTTGGCCATATCAACGGGAGAAAAAATAACAGAGGTCGGTTGATCATTCAGAGCAAACCTTATGAGAAGAGGCGAGAAGACGCCTTTTAAAACTTTAGACTCATATCATCAAATAGCGAATGAGAAGATAGTGAGGCTGTGCGATTACTGAGCAACTGCGACTAACGGGCAACTGTGATATATGACGGGATACTGCCAGGCGTGCCATACAGCGAACCAACTAAGATAATACGTGGATCACAAAACGTCTGGCAACTCATCGTGAATAATTAGAATCGTGATTCCTGTCTGATGCCTTTACATTGTAATCTGAAATATGATCTTTAAATTTTACATCTTTCGGTTGAAGCAAGTAAAGTTGCTTATAGTTTTTGTTTAGTATTTTGCAACTAAACGCCTCCTCAGAGAACTTTTCGCTATATCGGAGATGGTCTTGTGACAACGTTCCAAGTTGTGCATTTTGGGTTGCATACCTCAACTATTTTTTTATTTTTTTAGGCGTATGCATATTTTGCAGTAACAGAGTTGTCACATGTTTATTTTTGAAAAGAAAGACGCTAAGAACTAAGATGATTTATAATATTAAATTAATACAAATACAACAGGACCAGGTGTGAGGTGTGTGTGTGTTGATGGACCAATTTATGCAATTGTTGATGACTCCAGATTCCTACAAATTGTGTCCGAGAACTCTGCACATGCTGAACCAGTGAAATATTTTATAAGAAAAAAATTGTCAAAGGAAACGCCAGAGCACTTTAAAGCAATAATTTAATTTTTTTCAACGTACTGACATACATTTTTAAAAATGCAGAAGGACTATTACATAATTTAACATGCGAAAAAGAGTTTAGTTCAATAAATATAAGCTAAGCTGGATGATATCTTCAAAAAGAAGCAATTGTTTCATTGGGAAGAACTCTACCTCATGTTATAGATAACATCGTTAGATGGCGATACATGTTTGGATTCTGTTTTGAAAACTATCGATTTTCTATTTTTTCAAGTACTAATATATTCAAGGGCGTTATTACGGGGGTGGTAGCCGTTAAAGGGATTATACAGGGTGAATCGAAATACCGGTTACATATTTCTGGTGCAGCTTCTATAGCAAAAATATGAAAAAGGTAAAGAAAAACTGGTATTTATTTAATACATTAGGATATTTTTGACATAAGGATACGACTTTGTATAGTATGACCAAAGAGAAGCACACAAAAAATTACGAACGTAAGGATAAGGATAAATAGTCCGTCGGATGCCTGGGTCTAGCATTCACAAACCCAATACCGAGGTATAACCAAATAAAACATTTGCGATTTTATTTAGCAGGTTTTTTACATATAATTCACTTTTGACGACACTCTTCATTGGTAGAGACCGAAGTTACAATAAAAAATCTAAAAAAATTGAAAACAATAAAATTAAAATTAACCGCGAATAGCTTTAAAAAAAACAAAAAGGAGTAAAATTATATATATTTTTTTAGTTTTATAGTAATAATGATTCTCTTTAGTTTGAGATATAATTTGTCACAAAAATAACAAGGTTAACTAAAAAAATTATGTTATTTTAGAAACTACGCAAACTGTCAACTTTTTAAAAATGTTTAACTTGTTGTAACTCGCTTATATGTTGAGGTTTTCGAATGTTTTTGCCACCAAAAACTGACAAACTTAATATACTTTATTTTGTCTCAATTAATGTTGGATCTAGTGTTTTAAACTAAAGTGGTACAGCCCTTTAAACACAACGAAGCGCGGTTCCAATCTCCTTCCCGCGTTCGACAACGTCCCCCACAAAAGCTTTAAAACAATTACTCTTTAGTGCAAAATGATTAAAAAGCAATATTTTAATTGCGACCTACTTTAAACCTAATATTGCCATCTTGAAATCCTCCTGCAATTACTATATCTCTTTGATTAAGTGGGAAGATTCACGTAGTTTGTTAGAAACAAATTTAATTAACGCAAGTTTGTTTGCTAATGACTTTAAAAAGCTTTTGTAGTTTGGTACAGTCCTGGATCCCACAATACTATAAGTACCTAAATTAGGCTGGCCTCTTCTTTGCCCTTCAGAAGCTCTTACAGAATTTTCTACATCATATCTATCAAATACGATGAATACTTTAAAGCAATTTATGTTGTTTTTAAATATAAACAAAATCTTATTTACTACGGCAACAGCCAATTGGTCAAAAGTTTTAAATGATCTTGCATTTATTTCTTGTAGAATTACCATTCCATCCAGGAAATATTCTGTAATATTTCGTGTGGCGGGTCACCTACTAGGTCACAAAAGGATTCTAACTTCTTCGCTAATTCACATTTTGAAGTTTTTCGTATTGAACCATCCTCATGAAACAACGACGCTGGGGTAGGAGTTAATTCATATAACAAAATGTTTTTAAAATCCGTATCTTTAAACTGGGCAGCGGCATGATTCTTCTGAACATAAACTCAGGATTTATGGGGCTATTCTTATCTGTTTTTTTGTACCCAACATTATTAAAGCTAAATGAGATAATTGGGTCACGAGCAACAGATTTCCAAAAAGTCATTTGACCCCCAGTTGTAAGCCGATCTCGAATGAAAACCTGATTGCTAGATTGTGCTTTTGTTTTAAGAGTAGTCAAATATTTCTTGATTTCTTGAGATGCAATTTTTCCTGTTGCTATGTAAATAAGTTCTTTGGACATATCGTTGCTGTCAAAAGGATTAACCCATGTCCTTTCAATTAATGTTATCATTTTTTGAACAATTAAATCTCTATATGATTACTAGGCCAGACAATGTATTAATGGCAAATACATATGCAACAGTATGATTTCATGCGAGCGCGGGAGTGGGGAACGAGAGACAAAGCCACGCGACTTCGTTGTATGTTGAGGGTTATAGTGCTTTTATTAAAAAAAATAGAGACAAAATGAAGCCTATTAAATTTGGCAGTTTTTGGTGCCAAGAACATTCAAACATATAAGCGAGTTACGACGAGTTAAGTATTAAAAATAACATTGGTAATTTGTGTATCTTTTAAGATACCGCCAGTCTTTTTATGTTAGATTTTTAATTATTTCAGCAAATTAGACCTCAAATTAAAAAGCAAGGTTTACTTGTAAAAATTAAAAAAAAACAAACAAATTTATCTGTTTTATTTCCACGTGTTCAAAAGTCAAATTTCTAAATTCCTTTTTTTTGTAGTTTTTTTCTTATATCTCGTGTCTCGACCAATGGAGAGTGTCGTCAACTTTGACTTATATGTGAAAAAACAAGTGTTAATACGTGGTGAAGATCTCATTTGGTTATAATTGAGTATTGAGTGGGACAAGAAAGAGAAGGCTTTTAGCGCTCTCCCCAACGGGCTAAATGTACCAAAGGTTGCGGCTATTTTATTGTAGGTGGTTTAATAATAGGTGTCTGGTGCAAAAAAGTAGAGGCGGAATCAGGAATCATACATTTCAAAATCATGAAATAAATATCTTGTTTTTACAAATAGCTTCACTACGTTGTTTTTAATTTATAAGTTTTAACCTCACACTCGTTATATAAGAGAATCCTCTTATCCTTACGCATGTACCAAATTTCATATACACTATTATAACTGCAAATCTACTGCAATTGTGGCAGTATTGTTTTATTCGTCATTTTGCGTTTTAAGCTTTTGACATTCAATATCAGCTACTTCGGAAATACCTAATTACCAATTTTAACTCATTTTCGACGAAATCACTAGCGCATTCGCCAGATTTTTCAATAGAAACAAGTTTTTCCATTTTTATTCGCTTTGTATTGCACATAGTTTGATGAGACTAATGCGTGACCACCGCCAAGCCACACACTACAGTTTGCAAAAGATTTTATATAAATCTAAACATTTCAGAGCAATGATTGAGAAAACAAAAATTATGTATACAGGTCGAGTAGAGAACCTTCTCCTTTTTAAACATTTATTAAGGCCAGTTAAAGAAGAATTGCTAGAGGTTTAAAACATAAATAATTTTGAAAGAAGTACGTGATTGAGAATATTTAAAGTTATCCCCATATTATGTTATGTTCTCTATCCCTTATACTACTACGCTTACCGATAAAGCGTTATATACACTATTGAAAAGAAAAATACTTGGTAGTACTGGATCGGAGAAGACAATCACTATTATTTTATTCGAATGCAGAATAATTATTTGGAATGCGACGATTTTCACAAAGAGAATAAATTTAAGGTGGCCATTTCCAAGAGAGAGACGACATCCGATAGGGAAATATTTATTATTTTTGGCCATAACTTTTTTTTCTTAGTGCGTATATTTAAGAAAATTATAAGACTACCTGAGTAGAACCATAACAAGACTATTACTTACTATGATTTTTTACTCAATAACTCCAGTCGCTTCCAAAATAGTCAGATTTAAATTTAGAAATTTTGCCAGTCTTCCTCTTTCGTAGTTTTAAATCTAACTGTTTTGAAAACTACAGGAATTATTTACTGAAAATTCATAGTAATAGTCTAGTTATGGTTCTACTTAGGTAGTCCTATAGTTTCTTTAAATATACGTACTGAAAAAAACTTATGACCAAAAATATAAATATTTCCCTATCGGATGTCTCTCTCTTGAAAATCGCCACCTTAAACGAAATAAAAGTTTAGAAGCACTTTATACTTATTATAAAATGGCGGCAACAAATATTTACTGTAAATAAATAGAAACTATATTTGTTTTATCACATACTTAACTCATAGGAAAACTCTCCTTGATTGATGGGTATTTTGTTTATTTCATTTACGAAAAAATCCTGCAACTCTTATCACTAATTGACAGGATTTTAATAAAAGTTACTAGTTCTAATAACGTGACGTAAAATTTCTGAACGTACCTTAATACTTCCCTGTCCTACATATTAAAATATTAGTAGCAATCCCATCGGCACTTCTCTCTGGGGCATCCAAGTTTTTTTTACAATTCTGCTATACACCTATTGATAACAATTTAAGCTATATGTTCACAATATATAATAACATTGTTTTTACTGTAGGTAGGGGATACTCAAGAATAGGTTCCTCGATTTTTCATTATATTGTTATTCTTCAATCTTTATTCTTTACGCACTGGTGACCCTCCAGGGAAGTACACCCCACTTTCTAACTGTATGTCAGCTCATACGTACATATATCATCAAAACTTAAAAATTCAAAATGGTGGCGTCAACATGGTGGATAGGTTTTATCAATTATCGTCGGATTCGACTGAACATCGGTGTCTATGGGTTATCGAGGTTCCAGATTAGAATTATCTGGTCCAAATTTTTAAGACTAAAAAATAAAAAATTAATAATAGTTTAAAAAACTAAAGAAATACGCTTTAATAGCAAACCGAAGTAAAAAGTAAAAAATAATACAATACAACACAAAAAAGCATGGGGTGCTTGATATCAACTGGTATAAATATTTCATAGTAATAAGCACCCCACGATTTTTTGTATTGTATTGTATTATTGTATTGTATTATTTTTCACTTGTTAGTTCGGTTTGCTATTAAAGCGTGTTTTTTAGTTTTTTTAAACTATTACGCTTTTGCTGCTCGTTCTTCTTCACTCGCTACTCTACGATTTCTTGCGCTGTCTCACATGAATATTTTCTTCTTGGTTGCTTATGACTTGCAATATTTGTATCTTCTACATTTTCAACATCTCCTCTGCTTGTGGATGTTAGGGTCTTTCCACGGTCTAAACACGCTGATATAAACACAATAAATAAATCCCAAACATGAACCACGGTAAAGTACAATGTAACTATTATTTTTATACAATACTATGGTCATTATGTAATATTTCACATCGAAATTAAAGTGCTAACACACTTTTCGTATTTCAAGTTACATATGTGAATGAGTCCACTTACCCCTAATTCAGAGCAAGAGGCAGAGTTTCGGCTTTCTTTGCATTTTTTTCATCCCATTACTTACATGAGAAGAACTATACCTACGAACTTCTCGCGACAAGTTTTACGACAGATCATTAACATAGATAAAACGATGTTATTTGTGTGTTTCGATGATTTGTAACTTACCTTTGTTAACATCCACTCATCCGCATTGGGCTCACTTATTGGATTACGGCCTTGCCCCAATCAAATCCCGTAATATTTATTTTCTTCGTCATAGTACATATTAATAAAGCTTGTTTTCAAAAAGTGTTTTTACTCGTATTTTATTTTTACTATTTACTTGCCCTGTTTTCAGTTTTACCCAAAATAGTATCGTCTACATAAATCTTTTGATATGAAATAGGTTTACAGTCCCTGTCTTAATCTTATCCCTATCATTCCCTTTGAATTAATGGAGGGATAGTTTGAATATTTTATGAAATTTATTATGTATAACATTTATCTTGGTAAGAACATTATCCTGACTCTCAATGATGAAATTCAATTTGCGTCATGGCCTTTAGTAGAAAGTAGAAAAAAACGGCAACTTATAAATTTTTAATATATATGCAAATAGCGAATATTAACTGTAAGACGAAAATAAATAAACTGGAAACGAATATGTAAAAAGTATAAAACACTGTATTAGTCTGTGATGCAAGGGTAATTTTACAAATTAATTTGTCCACTTGTAAAGTCATAAACATATATGACCTGCATAGCGTGTTCTCGCATAATTATTTATTCACCAATCTACACTGTGTCCCGTCTCGTTGTGATCAAATATTTTCTATAATATCTATATGATTTGACAACAATTTGATAATCGACACTAGCTAATTATTTTACTGGCATTAATTACTTCTCCTCCTTTTCGATAACGTATTATCAATATTTTTTTGAAAAAATTGAATCGCTTTCAAAAATAAACGCTCACTAAATATTATGAAATAAAATATCATCGTTGGGTTAATTCAACCTTATTACCTAATATCGATTTTAAGGTTGCATAAAAATTCGTTCGGTATTGTTATTTGTTCATTTTTACACTAACCTCAAAGTTAATATAGGTAGCAACTAACCATTATACTCTTCGCTGATTTACTGACTTTTCATATTTATAATTGTTGCATATTCTATGGGATACTCTTCGCAGTGTTACCGTAAATAATAAGTTTTTATTTAAGCCACCAAGCCCGGTTTATAGACTTATCGCATTTGTGACAAACTTATTACATTATGGACTATTAGCCGGTTTTGCAACGTTACAATATTTATTCACATCTAAACTCTAAAATTATTGTCTCATAAATATTTGTTTCTGTTCTCTTTTTTCCAAATTTAAAAAAAAATCCTCCTTAGAGGGGTTGGAGTGTTCAGAGGCGCGTTTAGGCCTAGGCGCACTAGGCGCGCCTAGGGCTCCACTTTTCCAGGGGCCCCCATTTCCCGATTTATTGAGGTAAAAAAGCGATACAAAAATTTTATTTCTTTATGTCGTTATTTATTTTCGCTTTTCCGATAGCAATAATGATAATTACAACTATCATGAAATACATTTCTTCCCTTTTCCATATCATCCTCATCAGATCTCAATTGCAACAAAAACAACAAAATAAAAATGGTTCATGCGAGTATGTGTTCACGAACATTTGTCGTTTATTTACATTTTATATCATTTGAACTTGAAATCATTTTATAGTTCTTCCTTTGGATTTCATTTTTTTTTTCATATTTCAATGTAGAAGTCTATAGGAATTTGTTGTTTGAATATTCTTGAATATTCAATTTTTAAATCTTTATTCACTGTATCACACTGAAAAAAATATGTTCATAATATTAATGAATCGGTTCATCGACTGAAAAGTGATGAATCCGTTTATTAATATAATGTACGTTTACATAGTAACAATGAATGTGTACATTGTCTTAATGAACATATACATTATATCAATAAACAGATTCATAAATTCTCAATGAACTTTCATTCATTGATTTCTCGAACATATTTTTTTCAGTGTATTAAAAAAAGATGCAATCAATTAAGAGACCAATGTGGCAATTCCTCAGACGTTACTATTTAAGTTTCGACAGTCGAAACGTGCCAGATGACGAATCAGCTTTTCGGTATATTTCACATTAGGTAATGAAAATAAATCTACTGATAATGATGATGCGAAAATTCAAGAACCTGAGACAGAACAATCTAGAAAACCCGAGAAAATTTTGATTTTGAAACCGGTGATGAGGACTGCGAAAAGGAAGAACCATTAGGAAACGATTCTAGTGAATCTGGCGATGATGAACAAATCTGAAAATAAAGAAAATTTGGAAAAAGAGTATGACGATGCAAAACAAGCTAATAATCAGTGCACTACAATAATCAATGCATTAGTATCAACCTATAGAGGCGACATAGATTCCGAGTTATCTCCAGATAAATTGCATCAATTTTTGATATATGCCGGCTTAAGTCGTCTGCTGAAATGTAAGGACCTCGCAGTTTTTTATAGTAAAAATGTGTTTCAGTCGATAGTTCTAAAACTTGGGGAAAATGTTGTCCTGGGCCCCCTGATTAAAATTCATATTGACTACCAGTTCGACCGAATTCGATTTTTTGATTTAGAGACGACTGAAACTGTGAATATTTGCGAAGGTCTGCTTAAATGTTCCATAAAAATTCTGAAAATATCCATACTCATTTTTTGGAGAAAGACAAACATCTCTTGTTTCTTGGTGTTTTTTTTTTCAAAATGTTTCCTTCTCCCGGAAAAAATAACAAAGAGAAAAAAAAATTTTTTGCAATTTTATTACGGGAAAAGGAAGCACTTTGAAGAAAAGTTGAAGTGGCATAAGCTGATTATTTTTACCTAAAGAACGCGCCTGAATATTTTGGGAACTTTCTGAAGTAGAAAAAAATTAAATTTTAGGGAAATTCTTGGTCGAAATTATTTTTGTCTAAGAAATTCTGAAAACCGGTAAGCGTGTTCTTTGAACAAAAATAAACATCTTTTGTCTCTGGGTGTTTATCTTCAAAGTGCTTCCTTTTCCCGTAAAAGAATTACAAAAAATATTTTTATTTGTTTGTTATTTTTTTCCGGGAGAAGGGAGCACTTTGAAAAAAAAATGCCAAAAGACAAAAGATGCTTATTTTTCTTCAAGAAATGAGCCTGAATATTTTCAGAATTTTTATGGAACATTTACGCAGACCTTCGAAGATGTTCACAGTTTCAGTCGTCTCTAGATCAAAAAATCGAATTCGGTCGGACTGGTGGTCAGAGAGAATTTTAATCAGGGGGTCCAAGAGAACATTTTCCCCAAGTTTCAGAACAATCGACTAAAACCTATTCTTACTATAAAAAACTGCGAAGTCCTTTATTCTCAATGTGTTGCAGGCGACATTTTTTAATGTTGAAACCCTTTTGTGTATTTACTTGACCATTCCGGTCAGTAATCCCTCATGTAAATGCACTTTTTCGGCGCTCAAAAGAATTAATAACTACCTACGAAGTACTTCGGGGCAACAGCGACTTCAAAATTTGTCTGTTCTGTATACTCTATCAGAGTAAACACAAGTTTGCTAACATATAAAGCCGGAAAAAAATAATATGATAATATGTATTTGTAAAAATATACTTGCCTTCAAATCTTTAGATCTTATATTTTTTTAATCGAGGGGCCCTCAAATCTCACAGCGCCTAGGGGCCCAATTTATCTAAACGCGCCCCTGGGAGTGTTTCCATTATAGACTTTTTTTTGTTCAATTACAAAACATAGAAAACATGATTTTTCTTTTAAATTTAAATAATTCATACCTTTTTTCTTTACTGATCGATTTCGCTCAAAATCAATAGGGCTTTGCCTCTAGCCAACACTAATGTACTGTTCAGATTTAAATATAATCGGATTTTTTATTTTTAAGTTATCGTGCTTGCAAGGAACTGACGGACGGACAGACAGACGGACGGACATTTTGAAAGTTGTTCCGAATTCGATCACCAACACAGTGATATGTTTTTTTTTCTCTGCGAGTGATATTAAAGGTTTTAGAAACGTACCGATCAAATGCAACACACTCTTCGTTAGGTATTTACGAAGAGTATAAGAAGGTTCAATTAACCGAACACCGGTGGGATTTTATTTCATTTTTATTATCATTTTTAGTGACCGTGTTTTTTAAAGGCGGTTCAATTTAAACAAAACATTTTTTTTGATTTGATGTAAATCTGTAAATATTATGGCAACCCTATAGGATTCGCCGTTTTGAATCTTTAACTTTCGACATCAGATTCAGTATCAGTTTCTCTGAAAGTATCTAATAACTAATTGTTAGACATTTGTTTGTTTACTGGCGACTCCACCAAAACTCGAAATGATGCGAACAGAAGAATTTTTTCCCCCTTTCGTTTACTTAATACTAGACATAGCTTCATGAAACTAATATATGTTACTAAATTTAACACCCCTTTACGGGACGTTAAATTTACTATTGACCCGTAAAGTCAGATTCTTTATGTCCGTTTGCTGAGCTAATGAGAACTATATTTAGCATTCTTAAAAATCTCCCAAGAAATTCCGCTAAAGAATACCTAATATTTTATGAGTTACTGCCAATAATTTTCACAATCTATGATGTTTTCATTTATTAAGCAATTTGCTTCAGTTTCTGACATCATATAATTTTTATGGAAAAAACTGTTTAGGTGCTATTTTTAATGTTTTTGTACAGCACCCGGTATAAATTTTCTAAAATTTAGTAATAGCTCACCATTTTGCTTCCCATCGACAATTTGTAATTACGTTAAATAGAGGAAAACCTGAAAATTATACATATAAGACAACACACATATTAGACAAGCGCAAAATTCAAAGCCCAGGCTATCCAGATGGGTGTTTTGAAAAAACGCAGACCACTTCCACTAAACACTGACATTTCCATTGTCGGAGTTGGGAGTCGAACCTAGTACCCGATAGACAGTATGACCCAGAGTACCGACGCCAACACGCTTTATAGGTAGAGAGCTGGTTGTACAGATATCCTATGAATAAGATACATGAAAAATTTTGTGAGTGAGTAAGTACTACACTTTTCATATAAGCAAATTGTTCCCACGTTATGGAATTTTGGCGTCACTTCCGGTCACGATTTATTATGTTTTCTTAAGTCGTCGAATACATGAATAAAACTTACGTTATGATGTAGGTTTGAAGGTATAAAATGAGATAATAGTGGGGTGCCAGGCTTAATTTGCCCACAACCTCGGTTAAAGTTTTTTTTTGTTTTCTTAAATCATTGAATACATGAATAAAATTAACATCAAAATGTGGGTTTTGAGGTATACAAAGAGATTATATTGGGTTGCCAGGCTTAATTTGCCGCAACCCTGACACGTACCCTCAAGTGAAGTTTTTCCTTTCTGTTTTCTTTAGTCATCGAGTACATCGATAATTAAAAAAAAAAAAAATTATACGCCTTCTCATTATTAATAAAATAAGGACTCCTCTTGTTTGTCCGCATTCAAGAAAATGATGTATTAAATGTAAATGATGGATTATTATTAATGAATTAATAAAAACTTTTTTGCCTAAAGTATATTTATTTCATTATTCCTTTAAAAAACCTCAATTAATATATTTTTAAAAAAGAATAACAGTAATCAGCACATAATTTATAGCACAAAATAATTATTCTATTTTTCCCTGGACATCCGGGGAAAAAATCAAATATTATTTACAATTCTAATAGAAATTTTTACCATGTTGACTATTGTAGACTAGTACTAATAACTACATTTCGCTAGGAGATTTTACCTATATCGACTAGTAAAAAGTACTATTTAATTTTCTGTGTACTTATAACTTTTAGTGTGGGCACGTACTATATTGAGATCTAAATAGGGGTAAATGGGGAAAAATAAGTAAAGCAAGCTGGTAAGAGTACAGAAAAACAGAAACTTTTAATTTGGTCTATACACTATAAGCCAAGGCCTCAGACATTTTATGATATGTAAATTGAAATTACGTAGAACAAGCTAATAAGAGTAAAAACTTAATTTTTGGAATATTATATGCCAGAAACCAACGCCTCAATTTTTTTTTGCAAATATGGTCAAGATGTTTTCCTTTAAAGAGACTTGGATGAAAAATCTGGATGTGAAAATAGTGATTCTTTAGGCAGTGGTTTTTTTAATTGACAATGGCTTGTGATTCTTAGGCTTATATATTTAATTATATATTATTATCAATTAACTATTATCAGAAACTGATGATGTTTTACAGGAACATGGAGAAAATATAATTGGCTTAAAATGAATTACAGCGTGAAATTTACCTCAGTAGTTTTAGCTGTTGTAAATGAACTAATTCGAGTGTAATAATTAAGAAACTAAATATGTTGGGGTTCAGTGTACATTTTCTGAGCATACAGGATAGTTGTTAATTCATTGAAATTTAGTTAGTTATACACACACAAAGGGCATACTAGAAAGTGTGTCACTTTTATTGTATAATTGTATTTTTTTTTAAATAATCTGTTCCTATTTAATAGTAATCTTTTATTTTTGATACTGCGTTGAATATTAGATGAAGCTTTAGGGCCATAAGGAAGTTATCTTTGTTGTTATATACCTGTTAAATTTAATGAATATGCCAATGTCAATCACTCTTGCATGAAAAATGATTTTCAGAATATATTGTAATAGTAATATAATTTCATATACTTTATGTGCTACCCTCAAAATTTCAAACGAAAAGCTTGCACAGCTTTTAGATAGTTTGAAATTGTGCATAGACACACATACGTGAGATTTTATATTTTCGTTTTTATTACTTCCACATTCACGTGTGGAAGTATAGTAATCGTCAAAAAAATTTCAAAATTTGTGTTTGTTGAAATAGGCTTAGAATCACGTAAAACAGATTTTAAATTTGAACGAAAAAAAAAATTTTTGCTTGTCGGTCGTTCGGTCTGTCTGTAACTATGGTTTTTGTGAGCAAGTACTCACGGAGGGTCTCAACCACCGTCAAGTCATTGGAGCGATCTTCTTAGATGTAGCCAAGGCCTTCGACAGGGTTTGGCATGAAGGTCTCCTAGCGAAGATGTTGTCGACGGGATACCCTGTCAGCATAGTCAAGCTTGTGAGATCCTGCCTTCATCGGAGGCAACTCCGTGTGAAGATTGCCGACAAGCTGTCAAACTACAGGCCCATGGAAGCAAGTGTACCGCAGGGATTGGTACTCTCTCCCCACCTGTTCACCATCTACACCTCCGACATGCCAAGAACCGCAAGGACCTCTTTGGCGCTCTACACAGACGACACGGCCATAATGGCAAGATCATGGACTGCAAAACTTGCCACCCATAACCTCCAGAAAGCAGCATCTCTTCTGGAAGAGTGGTGCAACAAGTGGAAAGTCAAAATCATCGCGGAGAAGCACAAAGCCATCCTCTTCAACAGAGTCAGGAAGCAAACTCCCACAAGACACGTCTCCTTGAACGGCGGGAACATTCAATGGCACGATACCGTCAAGTACCTTGGCGTATCATGGATCGAAGCCTAACGTGGAGACAGAACACGGATAATATAGAAAGCGAGGACGAGGAGGACTCTACTTTACCCTATGATAGGTAGACAGAGCCAACTCAACCTGAGGAACAAGCTCACACTTATCAGGACCCTCATTGCATTTATTCTGACCTACGCCTCATTACCTGGGGATACCAAGCAGCCACCCATCTGAAGAGGATGCAAGCCGTGGAAAACGTCGCACTTCGGTGCGCCGTAGATGCACCATGGTTTGCCAGAAACGCCGATATCTTCAGAGACCTGGAATACACCCCAGTAACTGAAGTCATCCGGGACAGAGCGAAGAACCTATACGCCCGTGCAGCAGAGTATGGGAATCCGCTGGTCAGACAGGCGACTGACTGACCTAAACGACGCTCCGAGGCACAAAATGCCGAAGTTCCAGATCCTGGATAATGGATAAGCATAACTAACCTTTTATCTGTTTTGGCCCCAAATCCCTTTCAAACTCCGAGAGGTCTCGGTAACAGCCGTTCCCTATCACGACAGACGTAAACGCTTCCGGGAGCCTATACCCTGACGAGATCTTTCGGTGAAGGAATGGGTGTTAAATTTTGGTAAATAAGAGAAAGTAAGTAATGCAAGCTGATAAAAGTACAGAAACTTGTCATTTGGTGTATGTACTAGAACTATACCTTTTATTTTAACATCAGGTTAAGTGTCAGTTAGTCCAAAAAGACCTAACTATAAATTTTAATGCAATTCAAAAAATCATTGATTTTTTACTTATTTTCGAGAATCCGACCCACTGTGCACTAGTCGTAACTTGATGGAAGAACTACACTAAACAGTGGAACCATCGCCGAACCATATCCTATAGTGTGCAAAAGGTTTCACAGGGATCTCTTAAACCTATAATTGAAAAGAGGTGTACATGTGAGTCGAACTGAAAACGTTCTTCCTTTTTAAAAATATTGTTAATCAGTTAAACAAGTAGTTTAAATAACGTAAATTTGAAAATAAAAGGTTTGAATTACCGCTAATCGATAATTATCAAATTATTAATATACATTGAATTTTCTCAACTGTCTGTTAAACGATTGTAACAGGTTTGTTCCTTATTCTGAAAATACTTTCTAAATAAAATAAATGCTATAGATAGTATCGTTCAAGTATCAAAAATCTACCCAATTCCGATATGCATATAATAAAATGCTAAAACAGGACACACTGTATATCTAGTAGATATCTTTCTGCTGAAACAGAATACCTGGATACATAATACTCCGAAATATGGAAAAACCAATTTTCCCGGGTTTGATATATGCTCTAAAGCTGAAACAACGAAACAGAGCAAAGCTTTGTAATTTAACTACATAACTCCCACTCTCTTGCTACCCTCGTTTATAATGAGCCGGCTCATCGCTGTTATATTGGCCCCAGGTTTCGTCTTAATATTATTGTAATATTAAGAATTATAGTGTAATAAATTTCGCTTTTCACTAAGGAATTTTTTGATTACTGAACTCAAGTACCTCGGTAAATAAAAAACGATGCTCAGCGGCGCAACGAGCCAAGTGGTGCAGTAATTTGATTATTATCGGAAAACATGAAAGAAAAAAAAAAATTTAAAATGAAGGAAATATTTACCTTTAATAGAAAATCTCTGACATGTGGTTGTCTATTAGCAAAAATCGTCCGACACCTGTTTGCTACAAATAATCCTCTGCACCTAAGGTGGTTGAAAAAAATCAATATAGCGGCTTTAAAAAGGTCCCTTGAACCCTTCCAAAAGGGACAGAAGCTTGCAACAGCCTCCTAAAGGTTGAAAACTACTGACCACACGTATTATTAACTTAACTTATGGTTTTTATTAGCTTGATGATTGCCTTAGAGGCCGAATTAACTTTTAGAAACAAACTCAGAGAAAGTCAATAGGACAATTCCTCAACGTTTGAAATAAAACTCAAAAACGGCATAGCATTTTGAATGCGACACTGAGGCTGTGAAAGCATTTTTCTCATCTTCCAAATTCTTGATGTTGATCCCAATGTCGATGAGTGTAGTCAGTAAAAGACACTAGAAACCATGTAAAAATAATTACTTCAATATATTCAGTCGTTCAAGAGATTTATATTTAATTTAATAGATGAAGTATCATTATTGAGAATAATTAATTCCATCAAAACTAATGCTAGTGGGGTGGATGGTCTGTCAATAGTTGATATAAAATTGTGCATGCCTCACTGTGTTCCATATACATTGCATATAATAAACCAAGTAATAATTTTGAAAAACATTATTATGGAAACATGCATTAGTTAGACCTGTTGCCAAAAGCAATAATCCCATTGGTTTTTCTGATTTTAGATCCATTAGCTTGCTATCTGTTTTATCTAAAATGTTAGAGCAGCACATTCATTTTCAAATCATTGAGTTCTAAAACAAAAATAAATTAATTTCAGTGAGTGTAAGTCAAAATTTTGTGACTCTCATATTATCTTCAATTGACAACGGTTATGTTGTATTGGGAAATTATTGTCAGCGGCAGCAAAAAATGAAAGTCAGAAACTTCAAAATTCATATATGCGTTATATTTACTGCATTCCGTATAGACAACATTTATCGCCATATCTAAATGAACATGGTATATTAAATATTGAAAATCGTAGACGTTTGCACATGCTTACACTTATATAGCGAATAATTTATAATGATGAAGCTCAATACTTCGGACGCAAATTAACTTCACGAGATCACTTATATAATACAAGATATACACAAAATTTCTTGTTAACTCAGCACAAAACTGCGATTTTTCAAAGATCATTTACCTAGATTGTGTCTCGTCCTTGGAATGAACTTCCAAATGAACCTGAACATTATAAACTTAAAAGAAATACATCAAAGTAGTCAAGAACTTAATCCTAATCGATCAGAGATTGGCAACATGTCGTGTTGTGAGTGTACATATTTCTTTAGCTAATAATCATACTCATACTCATCATACTCACTTTTGACATTTCTGTTTTTATTTAGTGAAGTCAGCCTGCTCCCTGTGTCTGTTCGAATTGCTGTGTGGTGCTATTACTGTTATTATTGTAAAATGTATCAGTTATTAGTATAAAATTCATTAAAAAAACACAACTTAATATATTTTTTTATACTATTAGATACATGTTTCCTTTTTTAAACCTTAGAATTAAGTTTTTTGTATTGGGCAAATGGAAAAAGAGCTCTACAGTTCAATTTGTACCACCATTTTACTTCTGAGTAAAATAAATGTATAATAATAATAACAATTATTGTTACCACCAAATACATCCAGCGGCTCCTGTGCATCTCTGTTCGAGATGACGGAATCGCTAAACTATCTAAATGATGGTGATGTTTATATTATAGGCGATTTTAATATTCCAGAATACAATAACGTTAACATTGCTCTAAGCACACGAGCAAACTCTCTGCGGCAGTTCTTGGAATATCTTGATATAACGCAATTTAACACTGTTAAAAATGTCAATAACGTTACTTTAGATTTAGTATTGTCAAATAAAAACTGTCAGGTATCCAAGATCAGTAGACTGTTTACTAACGGAAGATTTACATCATCCACCTTTGGATATATCAATAACAATAAATACGTGTCAGTCTGGAAATTTCCCGTATAAATCAACAGAAACTTATAATTTTAAAAAGGCAAATTGTCCTCTTCTATACGACATTTTATTCAACACAGACTGGTCTTTTCTAAATGAGCAAAAAGATGTTAACATCGCGTGTTCTGAGTTTTATTCAAAATTGACAGAAATTTTTGACAAAGCTGTTCCCAAATATGTTCCCAGACCATCTAAATATCCACCGTGGTACACGAACAACATCATACAAGACATATAGAAAGAAAGCAGTCTCTGGAAAAAATACAAACAAACAAAGATTGACGATATTTATAGAGAGTTTAGTGACATAAGGAAAAAGATAAAAGATGATTTGAGACAGTTGCATGAAAGTTATCTACTGAGGATACAAGAAACCATAAAAAATGATCCCCAAAAATTCTGGCGAGATATTTCAATACTCATATAGGTACTCTGATGTCAGCAAAAATGGTTTATTATCATATAATTCTTCTTCATCCACATATTTATTTTTATATTTACTGTGCATTCATGATTATTAACGTTATTATTACTGTCTAGCGTAGGCCAAGACATTACAAATAATTACTGAGTAGCATAAGTTAAGACTTCGATATCTTCAGCAACACAGGAGGCAATTTCAGTAGGTTTTTAACTTATGACGGTGAGCCATATACCTAAACGAGGTAAAACGGCTCACTTCAGTTTCATCCAGAATATCGAAACCACAGCTCTAGGTAAACACTCAAACGCGTTAGCGCCTGCCTAAGACAGGCTTATACACTAGTTGGCTGTAAGGGATATTACTATTCAATAATTTTACTCCAATTTCAATTAACAGCTTAGTGAGAAAGGATTACCCTCGGGAAATTCGAAAAGTTCGTTCGATTTTCTCTACTTTTTCAATAAGGATCGACTCCAATCTGCAATTCTCCAATCACTGAGTATAAGATAGACAGACTGGCATTGCTCACTTGCGGTAACAAATTTATTAATTCTTTATCCGTATTATGGGTATTGTAGGATAAACTCGTCAACTTTACAGTAATTTGCATACGTTGAGTGGATATCAGAATCAAAACTACGTAATTTGCTTGTCAAATACAATCATCAAACTATTTTTCCTGACATGGACATATTAATAATAAATTAACATTAACAGTTTATTTAATTTCTCTTGGATCCCGTAGCTGACAATGATATTTACAACATAGTAACATTTTAAAATAGTCCGGAGGTGTACACTAAATGAGTTTTAATATACTTTAATCTGTTTTAGGAACTTTGGCAAGATAGGAGTTCGTCACCGATGCAACAATTTGTTTCTTAACGTAAAAACTTCTGTATAACCGCTTCACACTAGGGTAATCAAAACCTATAGGCCTAGTATCCAGTGAACCAAGAAATTTAAACTTTGGAATACAGGTGCCGTACAGAACACAACTAGAAGGAAATATCCTAAAACCATACGATCTCCGCGTCACAGCTCAAAAAATATGGGAGGAAGTGGTGAGCATTAAACGAAATTAGCTTCTCCCCAAAGAAACGATTTTCTTACCAGTTAGTTTTTATGTAATACTAATTCAAATGACTCAGAGTTGCAGCTGGACTATGCCTATTTGAATTATTGATAGATTGATTGATTTGCCATCGTAAGGTGGGCATTGCTGCCGATTCCGGGCATCCATGGAGATTCGTTCCAACACGCAGCTTGATCGTCCGTCGAACACGCCCAACGGACGGCCAAACCGCGTGCTGGAACCAAATCTTGGATGTTTTATATACCGCCGGACCGGCTGCATACGCCGGGTGGACGTGCTTGTCGTCAGTAGCGAGATCCGCATGTCGCATGGGGTGGGAATATAGGATGGGAAGTGTAGAGGTGTTTGCGAGATGCTTCTTTTCAGTTTCCATGCTTCTTTTAAGTTTCCATCTATCGTCATCTCCTTATTTTTCTTCTTCTCAGTTTTCTGTTTCTTCTGTTTCTGGATCTGGCAACTTTCATTTTTTAATTTTTTTTGTTTTGTTTTTATTTATTAACCGTTCCACAGGTAAATATCCATTTACAGTGGAGTTGCTGGGAAGGGCCCTATCTGGCGGTAACAATATTTTTTTGCACGTTATGAGAAAAAAGAGGTCCGAAGGGATAGTTTGCTCACCCCGTATGTCGTTTCATTGAGACAATCGGTTTCAATTTCCGCCTTCTAAATTAAAATAAAATATTATGTTTTGAACCAATAAATCGAGCTGATAAAAATTGAGACGGTAAAGATCAGAAGAAAGAATAAAATAATATGAATTAAATCAGATAAAATAAAATAAATTAATTTATAGCTTACCTGTCTTTCTGCAGCGTCTTGTGATTGCTGTTTTATTTTATTTCCTTTCCTTTTCTTTCTTGGGTTGAATTGATTTTGTCCATTTAAAAACCTTCCACTGTATACAATTACTTTAGGTCACAACACAGCTATATTGCTTTGTAAACATATGTGCCTCATTTTGACAATGATTATGCCATTATTTATTGCCCATGAACTACTTAAAAAGTATCTTGTTTGGTCGTCTAGGGTGTACGTAGGGACACTACACTTCACTTGAGCTTGTTTGCATTATTTGATTTATTATTATTAGAAAATCTTGTAATTATTAATTCCATATGAACTCTGTTTTTCTATTGAGGTGCTTCATTTCACGCAGAATTTCTTAATCTACCGGTGGCTGAAATTTTTTCGAGTTTAACGGGATTTTTACCGCTTCTTTACCACTTTTTAGAGAGCATCTCAAAAACACGTCTATTCACGAGGACACTTAACTCACTTCTATCACAATGCCTATTTGAATTATGGAAATAAAAAAGTTGCCGACTGTGTACTAGATAAAACAATTGTCAGGTTGTGCACTTTTGTTTTACCAACGATTTTTGTTCCTGTTTGTATTTGATTTCTCGTACTAGGTGTTTTTAATATACTACATTGACTGAATTTTGAACTAACTTTAGATTTTATATTTATTTGACCTTCTTATAATACGTAGTCACAACATTGCCTCTTTGTCTTCTCGAGGCAAACTAATCAATATTGTATTTGACATTGTCACATTTGTACTCGTGCCAGGAATTATACAATACTTACGTTTTTTATTCATGTTAGCACAACATCTAATGGCAGTATATACGTATTACAGCAAAATAAACGGCTTCACTTTGCTACACTAACAAAGAGGTAAAGAAATGAATAATAAAATAATCGTACCACGCCTAAATAGACATTATTACTAACTGTGTTCTCTTGGCAGTTGCACCTTGTGACATCACAACTCGACTAAATGATATCTCGAGCGTTTTTGAGAGCGCCGACTTCAATCATTTCTTTATACATGAGGGAGCAGTCAGAATATTTTATTTTTTCTTAGTTAGTATATTGTTTTGTTTTTGTTTTGCTGTGTGAACACGTCTACAGGATGGGTATCCCAATTACAGACAGTTGTTTAGCTTAACTTAACTACACATAGCCATCATCACAACAACCATTCCCTGCGATATTGCCATCTACCGCAGCTGAGACTCGAACTCAGGAGAGATAACAGCAACTAGACACGTTGTGCCACTCAACAGTGGTCTAGCTCACTGCTACCATCTCGGTAACACATGGAAAAACGCCACTGGACACCCATACCCTAGCCAGGATTCGAACCTGGAACTCCATAGTCGCAAGGCAAACACCTTCAGTATTGTGCCACCGAGACGGTTCGTTAGACTCTTGCAGAATTTGTAATAAAAAAACGTTAAATGGGCCTATTGTGAGTAAGTACATACTTATAATTGAGGAAATATATACAATACAATAGTACAACAAAGTAGCGAGGAGCATAGCGGTAGTATAGCTTTTATCGACTTTGTAAATGTGTTATTGGCAAGGATTCCAACAACCCGCCTTATTATTTATAATATAATGATATTTTAATGAACAGCTCCATAAATGATTCAATAAAAGTAAATATATATCATTTAACCTACGACTATGCTACCGGCAATATTAAGAATGAACCAAGAGCCTATAAGGGACTTGTAATGGTGAGCCAGGTAAACAATCGACTACTTTCGTTTGAGGAAATCGCATAACATATCTGGTTAACTATATTCGTATACGGATATCGTTTGCAGTATTCAAGTACGCGGTCGCGGGTGTTATTCTATCACAAACAGGCTTTGTAATGACATCCTGGTAGCAACGCTTTAGACTGAATTTTTAAATTGACAATAGAAATACTATACCTATTGTTCTCCTATAAAAGCTTAATTTCACAATATTTTACTTATTTATTTTATTTATATGATACTCTATTCACCAGGTTAAAACCCAATTACAGAATAGGAATAAGGAATATTGGATATATGTATAAAAAAATGCAAAATATTGGGGTTGCTTGCACTTTTCTCATAACCAATTTGAATCTAATTTTGCAGGGTTAATTTTCTAGAAATTGGAATAATTCTGGGAATGTGGCAAACTAAATTCTATTAAGGGGTGAGGAGGTGAAACGCATTAAACGATATTAGATCAGTTCCTTCGACAATGAACGAATTTCTTAAAGTTTTCTTTCATGAAATATTAATTAAAATAAAAAGGAAAGAGGAAGAAATATAAATTGATAAAAATTTTACTCATAGTTAAAGGGAGGGATACAAATCCAACTACTAATTCGATGCATATCGCCACCCATTACAATACTTAAAAATGCGTTCGATATCGATATTGTTTGTATTGCAGGCAGGTTTGTTAAATTTTCACATTTTTATCCTTGTGATTTCCGTTATAATTATGAAATCTTAAAATATGAGAAATATTAATTTACGCATTTATATCGAGGAATTCTTATGATTCTGAAGTTATACGTTAATATTGGCTTGAAGCATATTGTATGATTGTCCGTATTCAGTAATGATAACTATTATATTAACAACATATTTCACTATAACAAAATTAATAATAAATAATAATAATAAATTAATATATTGTTTACTTCATTATTGAAAATTCCGCAAAACCCATTTAATTACTTAAAAGCGTTCTACAATTTTGGTAATGCGGATAATGCAACGTATCCAAATAAATAAATGAGGTCAATATTCATCATTTTTGTACTGCAGTTTATGATTAATAATATTGCAGGAAATACTAATTATCAGAAAACCATAATTCATCCGTTTCCACGAATAACTCGCAAGGAATTTAAAAATTTTCTGGCCAATAATAATTAATATAGGCGATACAAAAGTTACAAATTATTTATTCTTCGTGATGGTCTAGATGTATCATATACAGGGTGGTACGGTAATACCTACCGTCCATTTAGTAGCTGATTCTACACGCTAAAATAGTAATTCAGTTGTTACAAACATATGGCTGTAGATGGTTCCTAATGGAGCTGCGGTCTTCTAAAGATGCCTAAATACAAGATTTTTCCTAAATAGAGAACATGTAAAGCTGTCAAAGGCAACAGAAGGAACGATTGAAAGCTACCAGAGCCCTTGTAGTCAATACAGACAACTACGAGTATGGGATTTGGTGTATAATACAGATGGCAATTGTCTCCATATTTATTTACGCCTTTGAGGTATTGAGATATATACCGTTGATGGAGCAGAACGACGTCGCGTTGAAGCGTCCAGAGATAATAAATAGTAAATTAACTAGATTATTAAAATAACGTACTCCTGAGGCTCATGCGCATATTTAGAATCTATGTTTAGAAACCGTTGCCTAAAAAATCACTACTTCCTCATCCAGATTTCCCATCCAAGTCTCTTTAAAGGAAAACATCTTGACTATATTTGCACTCCAGTATGTGGAAATATTTGGTCATAGAATTTTAATAATATAATATTGGTGGCAGAAGTCATAAAAAATTTGAAACGTTGGCATTTTTTATAGTGAAATTGATATATCATAAAGTTCGGTCGAGAAGCACTGTGCTTTATCACATACCTTGGTGCCATTTGGTTTTGTAATTAGTTAACACGCCTCTGGCGTTCATTCCATATGATGGATATTACCCAATATCTATAAGGAGTATTTACTATGTAATTATGTCTATCCAATTTAAAGTAATTAAATAGTAAATTAAAGTCTAACATAAACTCACAAAATGTCACAGACAGTCCCCAAATCCAAAGCCAAGACCGTTGGAAGGAGGTTACTCATTCAAAAAAACGCAGACTACATCCATTACCCACCAATATTAGGCTAGGCAGACGCGAATGAATTTGATAAAAAAATTATCTTTGTCTGAACTACAAGGTACAAGAAATACTAGTACAGTAATCAATTTTGTTGATTCATGACACTTTTCAAATTTGTCACGAGAAACGAAAAATTCAGTGGCAAAAGCCTGGCAGACGCTTACAAAATTGAGCGCGAGAGTGAGATGAATAAATACGGAAGACTATAATAATGATGTTATTTAAATTCGGCACTTGTAAGTTTCTTAAAGAAATATATTTTTTAACAGCTTCTCAACTCACCGAGGTAACTCTTTGAAAATATTGGATGATTTTGTATTCTATGAAGAGAGACGGGGCGTTACAATTTATAGTGGAGTCCGGACCATTTCTTGAAAATCTTTGTAATTAAAATTATTTCGCGGTAAGCAGGGTTTGAACCAACTTTGCTAAGTACGATATTTTGCAAGATTTAATCCATTTAATCCATTTATTTCTTATTTTGTTTAGCTATGTTAGAAGTCAAACTTAATGAATATAGATATATATAACTCACAAATATAAAATCTCCAGGTATTAGATTATATACAATTTGTGTTAGTCCATCGCGTGAGTTTGGTGTGTGCAAGGTAGATGATCTAAACCACTGAGCTACTGTCCCCGTACCATTTATGTAAGTATCCTTACATAAGTAGTTTTACGTGAATAAAGACACACCTTTTCTAAATAATAATTTTTACAAATTTTTACTCCTATGAATCCGCAGCCGTGCTATTAGGTGTTTACTATTCGATTTTACGGATTTTTGCATTTTTTGATTTTCGAATTTAACCACCTAAAACCCTAATCCAGAGCGTGAAGGCGAAACCGCGTGTCGAACGCATAATTATTTTTTGTCAAATTCTTTACCGACTCAATTTCTTTTTTCTTTTCGAGATTATTTTCGAAACGTTTCAAATATGGTTAAAATTATTTGTTACCAGGTCTTGATAAAAATTTATTAAGGGTTTCCTGCAAAATGTGTAGAAAAGGTATTATTGGCCCTAAAATCCCTTGCTAGGAAAATTGTTTTTTTTTCTCGTTAATAGATTTATATATTGTTGCTGTTATGGTTTTGGATCCTGGTATTTAATTCATTGCGCTCTATCCTTCCTTACTTATAGATCGTAATTAACCCCTTCTGCGGATCCATAATTTTTAACCGTCATTTGACTGATTTTACTTGTTTTTATACATTTTTTAATTTGCACTGATTTTAATTCAAAATTCTTACACTTTTAAGTGAATAACACTTTGCGGTCCTCGAAATTTTTCCTTGGACTTATTTTTGCTTAAAAATACATCAGAAAATCATGATTTGAATGGTTTCTCGTCGCCCAAAAATTTGGGGATTTTTTTACCAAATCAAACTGTCGACTTCGGACCTTCGTGCTCTTCTAAATTTGCGTCTCCATAGACAAATGGGGATTCGACGCATCGAATAGAGCGCAATAGGATTCAGCCCTCTAAGGTAACAAATAACCGAAATGTGGTCAAAACATTTTCGGCAATTTTTCAGTTTGAGAACAAATGTTTTTTTTACTTTCGTTTTTGACCGCAGATTCGGATTCTATGCATCAAGTTGCGCGTAATAGAGGTTTTCAGCCCTCTATAGCTACAAATAACCGAGATATGGTCAAAAATATTTTCGACAATTTTTCAATTTGAAAAATGGTTGTTTTACAGTTTCGTTTTTTGCCGCAGATTTGGATTCTACGCATCGAGTTGGGCATAATAGGGGTTTTCCGCCCTCTACGGCCACCAATAACGGAGATGTGGTCAACAACATTTTCAACAATTTTTCAGTTTGAAAAAATATTTATTTTCACTTTCGTTTTTGACCGCATATTCGGATCCTATGCATCAAGTTGGGCGTAATAGCGGCTTTCAGCCTTCTACAGCTACAAATAACTGAGATATAGTCAAACATATTTTCGACAATTTTCCAGTTTGAAACTAGGTTTGAAAAAATGTTTTTATTCGCTTTCGCTTTTGACCTCTAATTCAGATTCTACGCAGTAGGGCGTAATAGAGGTTCTCAGTCCTCAACGTTCACAAATAACCGAGATGTGGCCAAAAATATTTTCGACAATTTTTTAGTTTGAAACTCGATTTGAAAAAATATTTCTTTTTACTTTCGTTTTTGATCTCAGGTTCGGATTGTACGCATCAAGTTGGGCATAATAGGGATCTTCAGCCCTCTACAACTACAAATAACCAAGATATGATCAAAGATATTTTCGACAATTTGTCAGTTTGAAAATGTCTTTTTTCACTTTCGTTTTTGACCGTAGATTCAAACTCTACGCATCAAGTTCAATAGGCGTTTTCAGCAATCTACACCCACAAATAAACGAAATATGGTCACAAATATTTTCGACAATTTTTTAGTTTGAAACTAGGTTCGCAAAATGTTTTTATTGCCTTTCGCTTTTGACCGCAGATTCGGATTCTACGCATCGAGTTGGGAGTAATAGGGGTTTTCAGCCCTCTACAGCCTCAAATTTTTCACACCTTTTTCCGTGGTCTTTCTCCAAGGAGGTGGGGTTTCATGGACTTAAATATCACATGGCTCTTGGTCTATAACTTATGCTTAAAGTACTGTCAGATAGAATATTGCGCCTTTGAATGAGATGTTGGTATAGTGTATTTGGAACTGAAGAGTAATAAAATGGGGAGCCACATCTGTCGTCATAAGCTTAAAGACGGAGCGCAGATATACTGGAGTAGAACCATTGAAGACACGACTGACTGAAGTTGTTGGGCCACTCGTACTTGAACTGAGTGCTCTCTCGACTTTGGACCTTCGTGCTCTTCTAAATTTGTCTCTCCATAAAGCATATAGAGCGGAATAAGCTTCAGTCCTCTAAGGTCACAAATAACCAAGATGTGGTCAAAACATTTTCGGCAATTTTTCAGTTTGAACACAAATATTTTTTTAACTTTCGCTTTGACCGCAGATTCGGATTCTATGCATCAAGTTGGGCGTAATAGTGGTACAGCCCTCTACAGCTACAAATAACCCAGATATGGTCAAAACTATTTTCGACAATTTTTCAGTTTGGTTCCAAGCTATTCTACGCAACGAGTTGTACGTAATAGTAGTTTTCAGCCCTCAACGTCCACAAATGACCCAGATATGATCAAAACTATTTTCGACAACTTTTCAGATTGAAACTCGGTTTGAATTTTTTTTTTTTTTCGCTTTTGCTTTTTACCACAGATTTGAATTCTACGCATCAAGTTAGATGTACTAGTGGGTTTCAGCCCTCTGCAGCCAGAAGTAACAGAGATATGACCAGAAATATTTTCGACAATTTTTCAATTTGAATAATGGCTTTTTTCACTTTCGTTCTTGAACGCAGATTCTGATTCTACGCATTAAGTTGGGCGTAATAGGGCTTTTCAGCCCTCTACAGCCACAGGTAATCGAGATATGGTCAAAAATATTTTCGACAATTTTTTCAGTTAGAAACTCGGTTTGAAATACTGTTTTTATTCACTTTCGCTTCTAACCGCAGATTCGGTTTGAAAAAATGTTTTTATTTACTTTCGCTTTTGACCGCAGATTCGGATTCTACGCATCGAGTTGAGCGTAATAGAGGTTTTCAGCTCTTAACATCCGCAAATAACTGTGATATGGTCAAAAATATTTTCGACCATTTTTCAGTTTGAAAAATGTCTTCTCTTTCATTTCTGACCGAAGATTCGGATTCTACGCGTCAAGTTGGGCGTAACGGGGGTTATCTGCTCTCTATAGCCTCAAGTAACCGAGATGAGGTCAAAAATATTTTCGATAATTTTACACTTTGAAACTCGGTTTGAAAACAACGTTTTTTTTTCATTTTCGTTTTTGGCCGTAGATTCGGATTCTACGCATCAAGTTGGACGTAATATGGGGTTCAGCCCTCCGCAACCACAAATAACTGATACGGTCAAAAATATTTTCAAAAATTTTTCATTTTGAAAAAGGTTTTTCTAGACTTTCGTTTTTGACCGCAGATTAGGATTCTGCGCATCGAGTTGGGCGTAATAGAGGTTTTCAGCCCTCAACGTCCACAAATAACCGAGACATGATTAGAAATATTTTCGACAATTTTTCAGTTTGAAAAAAGGTTTTTTTTACACTTTCGTTTTTGATCGCAGATTCGGATTCTAACCATCGAGTTGGGCGTAATAGGGGTTTTCAGCCCTCTACAGCTATAAATAACGGAAATATAGTCAAAAATATTTTCCATAATTTTTCAGTTAGAAAAATGTCTTTTTTCACTTTCGTTTTGACCGCAGATTCGGATTCGATGCGTCAAGTTGGACGTAACAGGGGGTTTCAACCCTCTACAGCTACAAATTACTGAGATATGGTCAAAAATATTTTCGGCAATTTTTCAGTTTGAAAACAGTTTTTTTTTTACACTTTTGTTTTTGACCGCAGATTCGGGTTCTACGCATCGAGTTGGGCGTAATAGGGGTCTTCAGACCTCTACAGCTACAAATAACCGAAATGTGGACAGAACTATTTTCGACATTTTTCAGTTTGAGAAATGTCTTCTTTCACTTTCGTTTCTGACCGCAGATTCGGATTCGACGCGTCAAGTTGTGCGTAATGGGGGTTAGCGGCCCTCTACAGACAGAAGTAACCTAGATATAGTCAAAATTTATTTTCTTTTTCCGACAATTTTTCACTGTCGTTTTAGACCGCATGTTCAAATTCTACGTATAAAGTTGGGCGTAATAGCGGTTTTCAGCCTTCCATGGCCACAAATAACCGAGATGAATCTAGAATATTTTCGAGAAACGACATTTTTTACAGTGACACTTGTAAATCTACTTACCTTTACAGTTTTCCTTTGTTTTCTGCATAATACAGACGTCAATGACGTAATAAATATTTGTTATATTATTTTCTACAACTATTTCAGCAATAGAAATGGAAATTTCGAAGAGCGCAAAGGTCCGAAGTTGAAGGACAGCTAATTTATGCATACAAGTTGCCCAACAACTTCAGTCAGTCGTACTTTCAGTTCCTTAATTCTATTTATCTTATTCTAAAAAAAATCGGATGCATTATTATTCATTCATAGGTATCGATGGCTTTTTGTAGTGGTCTGTAAAACTTACTTACCTTCATAATTGTGTTAGTTATCTGGCCACAATTTTACAGTTTGAAACTCGGTTTGAAAAAAAAGGTTTCTTTTTCACTTTCGTTTTTGACCGCGGATTCGAATTCTACGCATTGCGTTGGAAGTAATAGGGGGTTTCAGCCCTCTACAACCACAGATAACTGAGATAAGGTCAAAAATAATTTCGACAACTTTTCAGTTTGAAAAAGGTTTTTTACACCTTAGTTTTTGACCGCCGATTCGGATTCTACGCATCGAGTTAGGCGTAATAGGTGGTTTCAGCTCTCTACACCTACAAATAACCGAAATATTGTCAGAGATATTTTCGACAATTTTTCACTTTGTCTTTTTTCACTTTCGTTTTTGACCGCAGATTCGGATTCTACGCATCAAGTTGTGCGTAATAAGGGGTTTCAGCCCTCTGCAACCACAAATTACTGAGATATGGTCAAACATATTTTCGACAATTTTCCAGTTTGAAAAAAGATTTTTTTACACTTTCATTTTTGACCGCAGATTCGGATTCTACGCATCAAGTTGGACGTAATAGGGGGTTTCAACCGTCTACAGCTACAAATTACTGAGATATGGTCAAAAATATTTTCGACAATTTTTCAGTTTGAAAACAGTTTTTTTTACACTTTTGTTTTTGACCGCAGATTCGGATTCTACGCATCGAGTTGGGCGTAATAGGTGGTTTCAGCTCTCTACACCTACAAGTCACCGAAATATTGTCAGAGATATTTTCGACAATTTTTCAGTTTGAACAATGTCTTTTTTTACTATCGTTTTTGACCGCAGATTCGGATTCTACGCATCGAGTTGGTCGTAATAGAGGTTTTGAGCCCTCAACGACCACAAATAACCGAGATATGGTCAAAAATATTTTCGACAATTTTTTAGTTTGAAAAAGGGTTTTTTTATACTTTCGTTTTTGACCGCAGATTTGGATTCTGCGTGTTGGGCGTAATAGGAGTTTTCAGGCCTTTACAGCTACAAATAACCGAGATATGGTCAAAATATTTTCGACAATTTTTCACTTAGAAAAATGTCTTTTTTCACTTTCGTCTTTGACCGCAGATTCGGATTCAACGCGTCAAGTTGTGCGTAATGGGTGTTTCAGCCCTCTACAGCCACAAGTAACCAAGATATGGTCAAAAATATTTTTGACAGTTTTTCAGTTTAAAATAAAATATGTTTCTCACTTTCGTTTTTGATCACAGATTCGGATTCTACGCATCGAGTTGGGCGTAATAGGGGGTTCCAGCCCTCTACGGCCCTAAATAACTGAAATATGGTGAAAAATATTTTCGACAATTTTTCAATTTGAAAAAGAATTTTTCTTCACTGTCGTTTTAGACCGCAGATTCCGATTCTGCGTATAAAGTTGGGCGTCATAGGGGTTTTCAGTCCTTTACGGCCACAAATAACCGAGATATGAGTCGAGAATATTTTCGAGAAACGAATTTTTTTACAGTGACATTTGTGAATCTACTTACCTTTACAGTTTCCGTTGGTTTTCTGCAAATACAGACGTCAATCGCGTAATAAATATTTGTTGTATTATTTTCAACAATTATCTCAGCCATAGAGAGGGAAATTTCGAAGAGCACAAGGGTCTGCAATTGAAGGACAGCTAACTCATGCATACAAGTAGCCCAACAACTTCAGTCAGTCGTACTTTCAGTTCCTTAATTCTATTTTATCTTATTTAAAAAAAATCGGATGCGTTATTATTCATTCATAGGTAACGAAGGCTTTTTGTAGTGGTCTGTAAAACTTACTTACCTTCATAATTGTGTTAGTTATCTGGCGGCAAGTTACAACAATTTGCCACGTGCCATCTATTGATAAATATTTGTATCTATTTCTATTACATACTATACCGTTCGTTATAGGAAGGCAAAAAGTAGCATGGAGGTTCGAAGTCTGAGGACAACTTGTTTACGACCATGGCGGGATCCGATAGCTTCAGTCAGATGTGTCTCCAGTTTCGTTATCCTAGTTGTCTTCCTCTAGAAATATTTGGGAAAAATGTGACCCAAATGACCAAAATATGGAAAAAAAGTGCTTAATAAGGAATCACTATTATCACATCCAGATATTCCATTCAAGTCTCTTTAAAGGAAAACATCTTGGCTGTATTTGCACTCTAGTGAAAATAATTTTTTGGTCATAGAATTTTAAAAATATAATATTAGAGGCAGATGTCATGAGGCGTTGACTTCTAAGATATACGCCATAATGAAGTATATGGACATTTATTAGCTTGGTTATTTCCCCTATTTACCCATCACCATCCCTTCAACGGAATTATCTCAATCACATGTCATTACAATACATACGTATACCAAATTTCAAGTGAATATCTCAATTTTATTTTATCAACCCCTGTAATAATGGATTGGACGTGGATGTGCACGCCGCTAGCTCTACTGACTACAATGATTGGCCCTACTATAAGCACCAATTTTATTGTAATTCCGATGAAATATATATTTTAAAAATGAAAAGAAATAAACTTAATTGGACCATCTCCGAGCAATAATATCCTGTTGTTTGTAAATATTATCATTATTATAAACCAACAACCCAATTTAAATTCAAATCGCTAACGCATTCGTTTCTTTTACGTTTATTTAATGATGGCCAAGACAGAAAAGATATTTTTAGAATATCTTTTGTCTGTCTGTCTGAATGTTGACTTTTGATAAATTCAATTTTAAAAATACCGTCGACATTTCTTTAACTTTTCAAGCACCTTCAGATATATTTTTACACCTTCCTATTTGAATTTCCCTAGTTATTGATCGTAATATTACCTAATAAATTGAAGTAAATGTAAATGTAAAAATGGATGGATGATACAGTCAACATTTCATCACTGTTTCAAACACCTTTAGATACATTTTTACACTAATCTACTTAAAGTTCTGTAATTATTAATCCTAATGGTACATACTCAAATAAATAATATTATACAAAAGTGGATGAACACTCGGCGTCATAAAACTAAATATAATTTATTTGGTTTTGTATCGTGCCCTTTACACCCACGAAGGTATGCTAATATTTGTTATACGTCTAAACAGTTTTTGTCAATGCTTGTGTGTGCGTAAATTAATAAAACCAGACACCCCATCAACACTAAAATCACTGTTATATTTTTTTCTTTATTATATTTTTGTCACAGCTCGTTACATTCGGTTAATTTAAACGCCCTCATAACACCGTGAGCAGTCTTATCAAATAAAACAATAATGACGAAAACATTGCGGTGAATGTGTCGCCGTGATAAAATGACGAAGAAAACATAACAGATACACAGAACATTTCATTTGTTTATCTGTAGCAGACGATAATTATTATTAATTCTTTACGCCATAAATATAAGAAAAGCAAACAGAATTTAGAATTCAGTGTGTACAAGGTGGACCACAAAAACGTGAATTTAATAATTTTTATAATTTTCTACTGTTTACTCGATTTTACTGATTCTAAAGTTAAATAATAGGCAAAAAATCTGAAAAGAAAAGAAACCTCATATCCATAGAATGAACTTTTCATGACGTCCTCGTTGCTTCCGGCATTCCCCAGTGATCTGTAGTGGGCCCGCTTATATCGGTAGATTTGTAATTAATATCGTAGTTGATCTTAATGCAGACAGTCTCTTGTACACCTTGTAATAAAGAAACGAGCAAAATGACGGAAAGCTTCTTAATAACCTAAACGTGGTTAATGACTGGTGCTAATCTAATCAGTTGTCCCTTAGATAACTAAATGTGACACATTTATATTTTCCAAAATATGTTTACCTATAGTGTACAATTGTCATATAAACGATTAAATAGTGCAGAAATCTGATACAGTAAAACATCGTGAAAGCACCTTTAATAAATTACTTAATTTTAAAGTAATTCATTTCACCATCAGTGTTAAAAGCCCTAAATTTTCTGAATTCTGAAACATTTTGTCTTACTTCTTCTTACCTTATGAACTAATTTGAAAAAAAATCTCCTTTATACTTTGTACAAAAAATACAATCTACTGTAGGATAGGCTTGATCAGAATATAACTCTTGATTCTTGTTCTATTTTACTGCAGTTCTATTATAAAGTGTGAACCTAAAGAAACGCACAAAATTCATATCTTTGGTTGTGTCATTTGTCAAAAAAATCCTCGAAGAGGTCGATTTTAGTTTTGTAAATGCTATGTTTTGTCACTATACCAAAGTTTATGACGTCATTGGTGTTTGAGTTACTGTTACTGCTTTTGGTGGTATATTCCTTTAGCTTTCTGGTGATATGAATATATATATAATATATGAATATGATATTACCTGAGCCATTCTTTTGGAAAAAAATATTTTTATTGATTGATACCTTACATAAGTAATTGTAAGAAAAAAAATCATCTCCATTGCTCAAACTGCGACCCTCCAACCATTTGGTATTGGCATTGGCCAAGACGGGTGTAGATACTTTGCACGCTGTTCTGAATCATCTCATGGACAATTTGTCTCATCTCCAAGCCAATTCTATCTCTCAGTTCTTCTATGGTATCCGGTCTGTTAAAATACACCCTTGACTTTAAGTTACCCCAAAGAAAAAAGTCTAAGGGGGTCAAATCCGGTGAACGCGGGAGCCACTCAATCGGACCTCGACGACCTATCCACCTTCCAGTAAAAGTGTCATCTAAAAACTGACGCACTCCTGTCCCATGAGGTGGGGCGCCGTCTTGCTGAAACCAGACGTTTTCAGCAGGAATATATGCATCTTCATTGTTCGGAAACATAACTGCTAAGGCCGGCACTAACTCAACTCGCAAAAACTGTAAATATCTTGCGACCGTAAGATTTTCTTAAAAAAAAAGGTTCCAATAAACGATCCCCAATCATACCTACCCACACTTTACTTTGCGTCGCTGTGTATGGGCTTCTCGAGTCCAATGAGGATTTTCACGTGACCAATACCTACAGTTATGCCGATGTACAGTCCCACTTTAATGAAAATGTAGCTTCATCAGAAAAAACAATGTTCTTTAAAAAATTTGGGTTTTCGTCGCACAAGGTCACCAACTCTTCACAAAACTGTAAGCGCCGATCTGGATCGTCATCATTCAATTCGTGGATTAATAGCACTTTGTATGGATGGCATTTTTCTTTTTTCAATAGACGTACAAGAGAAGTTTGACTCACGTTATGATTTAAAGCCAGCTGCCTTGTCGAAACATCGTGGTTTTCCTCACTTTCTAGAAGAATATTTAATTTGGTTTCGTTGCTTGTGCTAGGAAACCAAGATCGAGGGAGGTCAGCTACACTGCCAGATTCTTCATATCTAGCAACCAACCTATTTACAGTGGATCTAGAAATTTACTTTTCGGGATACTTGGCATTAAAAACATCACATGCTTCCCGATGAGTTCTCAGCCTATCACCATATCCAACCATCATCAAAAGTTCTACGCGTTCTCTTTCACTTAAACGTGGCATTGCATTCACTAGTTTTACACTGTCTCAGAAGTTTCACAAAACTGAGGTTCCACACGTGCCAGGAATACAAAAGTTATCGATACTTTACACAAAAAGGTCTGTCTCTCTCTCTTGTTAAGGTGATTGTTTTTTTATTATTTTCTTTGTTTTGTTTTTATGTTAAATGTTTTCATGCTAGTTAAAACAAAAATGTAGGCCACAACATTTATCAGTCCATAAGGAAGTAGAACATTACTCGTGAATTTGCGAAAGGTAATATAAAATGTCATTTTTCCAAAAGAATGGCTCAGGTAATATCATGTTTTTTATATCACCAGAAAGCTAAAGGAATATACCACCAAAAACAGTAAACAAAAATGTCTGTTACCAAAAAAATGTATGATGGCGTTGTAACTCTAAAACCAATGACGTCATAAATTTTGTTATAGTGACAAAATGTAGCATTTACAAAACTAAAATCGACCTGTTCGAGGATTTTTTTGAAAAATGACACGTACCAAAGATATCAATTTTGTGCGTTTCTTTAGGTTCACACTGTATTATAATAATTTGCATTAGTTCACTGTGATGTTCCCACCTTGTGGGTGGTTGCATCTAAATAAATAAACAGTTTAAATTGTCCAAACGTTGGATTCAGAATCATTAAAATCAATTAAACGTAAAAAGTAGCTATGATATAATTTGTGTTTGTTATGATCACTCGGTACTGTTTACCATAAAAAGAGCGTAACTAAGAAAGATGTGCGGAATTTAACTCAAACTTTGTAGAAATGACCTGTTTTATGTAACAGATTTAAGCATTAAGAAAGCAAAGAAATTAATGAACTGAGACCTGATCCACACAATGTTTCAAAATGACTGGAACATCGCTTAGCTGTAGATTTTTTTACGTGAAACCAGAATTATTTAACCCAATACATATAACCCTTTTCGGTTTCAAGATATGAGGTGTAAAAATTATTTATTTGTTTATTTCTTGTTTCAATTTTAGAAAGACTTTACATTTTTTGAGGCCAATAACTGCAGTGATGATATTCCCCATGTGATTTTTGTAGAGGGTGCTAGTTACAGTACTTATGTGAAATTAGTTCAGTAATTATTTATAGTGATCAATATAAATCAATTTCGACTCTACAATTCAGTATGTAAAACCTCGAGATCTACCAGCAAGATTCACTTTCTGTGGCTGGTTTCAGGACAAAGAAAACAATATTGAACAGCCACTCCCATAAAATACCTAGGTATTCACCGTTTTCCAGATGCCTGTTCAATAAATGTCTGGTGTGGTATTATTGGTAACTGTGTATTGAAGATTGTTACCCCTAGTAGCACCAATATTGCACCAATATATAATCCATATAGGACCAATAATTGGTCCTATATGGATTATATATTGGTGCAATATTGGTGCTACTAGGGAAGATTTCCAATAGGTTAAATGGTATAACCTACTTTCTACGAAATAAATAAGACCACTTATTAAATAATGCTAGTATTTCTATCACCAAGACAGATGTCGTATATGCCCGTTTCTAAATATAGTAGTCCAGAAATATTTAGGTAAAAAGTTTCCACATCGTTCGATTGGGGGGGTAGAAGAGAGATTCCATGGCCAGCTCGCAGCCCAGATTTAAATCCCGTTGACTCTTTATATGAATCTACACGAAAAATAAAGTGAAGTAAGTGCCACTGAGACAGGAATGCTATATCATTTGCATCAAAATTCCACGAAGCAGTGTTGAAAATTAATCACAATGAAAACCCGACAAAAAATAAATAAACAATTTTCATTTGAACACTCCAGTATGATAAAAAAAACTCAAACGTCTATTTTAGGGGTTCAATATCGCTTAAATTGCCTTAAACACACATTTTTATAACGTCGCAAATTACGAATTTTTAATTTCCTTGTGCCATTGCCTAGAGAGCACTGGAATTTTATTTTTCTGTGTGCGTATTTGTGAAAATCCCGGCGGAACCTGTACTCCAAACCTCACTGAGAACAATTAGTGCCGAAACAATCTGAAAAGTTCGAAGTGGAAGGCCAGGTAAATTGATGTTAAAATTTCATCAAATTAAATTTTATTTAAGGAACAAAAGAAAGAAATGACAATATTTACATCCTCCAAAATGAATTTACGCAAAGCGAATCGTTTGTGTGATAATATTTCTCGTTTGGTAGATGTCCTGGTTGTAATTGAAGTTTTTAATCGATTTCCGGCGACGAGGCGCCGCTTCGGCATTGGGTTTATTCTGTTTACTTAAAAGCGGGAATATGCCGTTTCAACACCCTGTGAGCACAGTGCGTATGCCGGTACGAAGAGGGGATGTCTTGAATTATCACAAATCGCATTCAATTTTACTACGATTTCCAGAAGAAAAAAATTAAATGTACAGTCATGATCGCAATACGGTTTCCTAGCTAAAGCTGCTTTTGCAAACATTTTACCTGTTTGAAGCAGGCTTCTTCTGATCATTTGTTTTGGCCCTAGTAACTGTCACAGAATAAAACGCCTAATCGAAACAGTTTTATTGTCGCAAAAATCTGTAAGCAGTAATTTATGGTTTTTACGTCATTATCTCATAAAGATATACTTAAGGTAATTTTTACACGTGTGTCTTCTAAAATGTTATTGTTATATTAAATTATATTAAAAGTTCCTCTTGAAACATATTCTTTATAGGATTTTGCAAACAGCGGAAAGAAAAATTATCTATGAGAACTAAAAGGAAAACTATATGTAAAAATATTAATGAAATCTTTTTTTTTACATATAGTTTTTCTTTTAGTTCTCATAGATAGTTTTTCTATCCCCTATTTGCAAAATCCTATAAAGAATATGTTTCATTACTATAAGCAAACAAATAATAAATAATTCACTTTTAAAGTTCTTCTTCTATTTACTAATAAAATTGAATTACTATATGTCTGAAGACTCAAAGGGTCAATACTATTTTGGAATAGGTATAACAGAGATAGGAATTCACATCTAGAAGACGTTTGTAAATAACTAGAATGGCGTGCCAACCACACTAATAGCAGGAATCTTTTTCTAACAATATGGAAGGCAGGAATCTAGTTCGATGATTGGAGAACGTGAATCTTCGTACTGTTATATAAGAAGAAAACTACAGATATTTGTAACAACCATATACTGCTAACAATAATATTACACGTCAGAAAGTAATATATTTTTCAATCTAGACTTGAACTTATCTGTCTTGGCAAATACTTCCTGAACAAGCGAGCTTTGTTAAGGGATGCAATATCAGACAGCAAATACTTAATTTGCGGCAACTTGTCTCTCGACAAATTCGAGACACAAGTTGGCTAATACTACTTGTCTAGTGATTCCCCCTTTAACAAAGCTTGCTTGTTCAGCTAGTATTTAACAAGAAGAATGAGTTGAAATCTAAATTGAAGAATACAGCAAGAGAATATACAAATACAAACAGAGAATACACATCGTGTTTTGTCACCGATCCTCTTCGACATCTATAATGAACACGTGTGATTGAACGCTTGCTGGTGGACTGGCAGAACGTCGTAACAATAAGCGGAATTAATTCGAAATTTGCAGATGGTAATACCTTAGTTGCAGTAAGAGGATGAGCTTTTGCATCTTTTACGAAAATTATGATTTTAGACCGAACAGATGAAAATTATCAAGACACGTTAATTATAGATGATTGTAAGGTAGTAATCAAGATGGTATGCTTTGGAGAACCTGTGAACAATATCGGTAATTGCAGGTATAAATTTTGACGAAGAATACTGATGGCAACATCTGCTTCACGAAAGATCGGACTTGCCCTAGTGCCCTCCATTTTTTCTTTATTCTAAAAAATGGACCATTAGAGAAGCACACAGACTGCGTATTGATGCTTTAGAGATGTGAACCTGGAGAAGTTTATTACCAATTCCCTGGACCATCATACCAACTGCTGGATACTCCAAAAAACACGCTCTCTAAAGCGAGTCTTCGGCATCGTATTCTCCCGAAACCTGTGGCTGTCAATTGGAGAGAGGACAATATGCAACGGCTGACAGGTTAGGGAAAACCAGACGACAAACGTCGAAGAAGACTCCTACCAAAACTTTGGGCTGTTAAGAAAGAGTTAATGGAAGTAAGTTTCAGCGAGACCGTACACCTAATAGGTAACCACGCTAAATGACAAGATGCTCTCAGATGCACTCTGTAGCAAGGAAGGATCAACTGGAATAATACAAAAATCTGCCGTTTCCTTTAGTGAGAATCAATTTAAAAGAAACTTAATAATCTTCAGATTCTTTGTCGAGTATGAAAATTCACGTGGTGTAGACACTGCTTAAGATTCCAAAATATTTATAGCCCTAAGGATAATAAATAAGTATCAATAGTTGCACAATTCAAAATCCGAAGACACCCAGTCTTTTATCGATTAAATTTACATTTTGTTTTCAGCAAAAGTTTTAATTGTATAGAGTTTTAGAAATGAATAATGAATATATTTTAATGTAGACAAAGCTTTATACAGTACGATGTTAAAGTTAAAATTCCTATCCCCGGGATACTCTGGAACGTATTGTTTGATAGTTGTTAATTCCAACATTTGGGAAAGTTAGTTTGCATTTAAACCATTTCAGAAATGTTAAATAAAGCCAGAATTATAAGAAAATAATATGGAATCAGATGAAATGAATTCAGTATTCAGTGACCATAAATGTATAGGATATAGTCAGTTTATAGCACAATGGCTTTAGTTTTCAACTTTGAATATATAGAAACTAGAAACAGATATAAATTGATTTATCTGATATTTTGTGATGCAGTATAATTTCTGAATAACACTCGTCAATTATCCATTTAGAAGTTTCAATATGAATATCCTATGAATATTCGAAAACCGCGAGACTCAGCTACATTTGCTATTGCTATTTGCTATCGTCTATTTTTATAAACTGTAAACCGGTATTCGATCACCAATATCAACCATCATTAAACTTTCAATAAACCCTCTTTGCATCCCCCCCCCCATTTACGACAGGGTTAACACCAATATTATTAACTAAATTATTATTCTCAAATGTTAGGCTTCAAAATGTTCAACACTAGTCTTATGTTATGTCGCATATTTATTATTTATTTATGTCGCATAATCGAATATATTAAAAAATTTCTATTAATTTCAATTTCACTGAATTTTTTCAGTTTAACGAATTTCCGTGCTACGTTTGATATATTTTCAGTATTTCTTGTAGATGAGCCACTGCTGCGTTTTCTGTATAAATAATTTGTATAAATCTTTATAACTACCAAAAATATAATATTAATAGCGACGAAGCGACGCTTCCATAGATGATTCCACCGATTCAAATATTGTGTCCTCATTTATATTTCGAAAACATCAACACACAAGCTGTTTGCCTCTCTAAGTATAAATATCGAGAAAACTGGAGGATTATCCACATCACCAACTTAGTTAATTCATTTTTGATGAACAAAATATTGCAAGTGTGAATGAATAACATATTCTAAAACGTGTTTTTCCGCTCGAATTTTCCGTGGGAAATTCGTGCGGGTGGTCCACAATGGTCGGTACTTGCACCAAAATCATCCAACCTGATTGATGTCATTGATTTGATTATTGATTATTTCCCAAGCTTTCCAACATGATACTAAATGATGATAGATATATTTCTGGGAGCACATGTGGTACGTACCATGGATACTATAACCTGTGGAAGATTAAGGTCAGTGAGACGAAGCTGAAAGCAATAGTATTCACTCAGAAATTTACTAACAATAGAATAATTACACCAGATATTGTGCGAGGAGTCCAAATATAACCAAAAGACTGTGTGTATTAGGTGTATATATTAAACAGTTAGAAGAGTCTACTCTTCTGTCCGTGCAAAAGTCCATACTCCCTTATGGCAGAGAATAGCAGACTAAACCGGCGAAATAAAAAATTAATTTATACAGCAATTTTGCGACCAGTCCTTATATGCACAACACATGTATGGCGCAGCACGTCGGACGCAATACTCTGCTATGCTGTATATTCTTCAATTCACTTTCAGCTATGTAAGGACGCTTGGTAGAGATCAAATACCAAACTTAAGACAACCTTTTGAGAAGACTATGACGTGCGTATGTACTTTTTGTCTTGGGGCAATGTGGAAAAACTCTAAATTGTATTATTGGAGATGGAAACATCCATATATCAGATCTTTATTATTTGACGACGGTATGAAGAAAACTCTGCTTTGATGAAAGTCGCCAACACTAACTCTGACAAATATAAAGGCGACAAAGGCGTCAGACAGGGTTAAGTTCTCATATACCATGAACAAGTAATGCGCCGTGTGCTGGGGGCCTGCCAGAAATAATATTTCTGACTTGAGATTTTACAGATGACAACACCTTGATTTGCAACAGACGAGGATAAGCTCATACACCTGCTGGACAACCTTCAAATAATAAGCTCTAATTACGGTTTGCCTAAAAGTAGAAAGTAGAAATCAGTCAAGCACGTAAGTGAGTTAGTAAACAAAATTATATACGTTGGAGCCCTTGAGGACTATACCGAAAACTGCTAATGTAAGATTCAATGAAGAATACAGATGCAAGAACAACAAATTGCTAGTTGAGCAAGTACGAATGCTCTAGTTTTCTCCATTTTTCTTTACGCTTCTGAGACATGGACCGTCACAGAGGCAAACGGACAGTATGTTATTACCCTCAATATGTCAATTTAAATTATCAACCAAAGTTCATAAATTATGAACTATAAAAAAAGTATGTTTTTATTAACCTTCGATACCCCCTTTATCATAAACGAAACGATTTACATAACAGATCATTATTGTTTCGTCCAGTTTTATGGGTCCTAAGGTTATGCGGCTTGCAACTGGAACACCTTAAATAAGTTTACCAAGTACCAAACTGAAATGGACACTTACATTTTAAGGATAAAAAAAAGCTAAAATGTATACTATCGCTTGTTCCACCGTTCCTGTTTATCACGTACCATAAAATCATCGAAAGAGATAAATAAAAGATCGAGAGGTAGTAGGAAATGGCATAATATAAGAACTTTCCCTACATACCCTTTGGCCACAGTGTTTACGTATTTCTATTTTTCGTGTTTCCAAACTCATAAAAAATGTAAGAGGAGTTGACAAACTTTTTTTATTTTCGTTCTCTCCACTTTCCCGAACGTAATTTTTTAATTAAACCCTACTCGAAATAGTAATAGTGTGTTGTTTAAATTAAAAATGGGCATTCAAAAACTGTATTGAATTTGTTTTATAGAATGTTGTTTTAATTAAAAGTCATTTGATGAATATTATAATGTTTTCAGGTAACCACATTAAAATGAACAAATCTTAGTATAACATTTCTATAATTTTAACCAGCATCAAATACTAAATCGATTTAAAATGATACGGCTTGTTAGAAATTCATTATTTAATTGGGATTTTATGCGATACTTTTTATCTTCTTGTACCGTTTCTCCGCTTCCGGAAAAATACCTATTCTTTTTTAGACATTTATGTAATAATATTAACACCTAAAGATCACAGGGTAACTTTTAATGAAAAAGTATTGCGCTTTAAAACGTTAATTTTGTTACAGGTTCCTTTGAAATCGAGAAAAGATTTTTATTTCGAAACATCACAAAGATGATGAAAATTATGGTGCGAACCTCAATTAAATAATAAATTACAATTCCGACAAGAAAAATTTAATTCGCCTCTTTCTTGTGCTGATATAGTGCGCATCAACGTTCTATTTCTTGTGTAATCCAGACCTCAGATTTAGCGGCCAGATATCACGTAAAACCAGGGTTGGCTTTAGATGATGATATGTCAGCGCATATAGAGTTGTATGTATGTATGAAACGATATCTTACCTTGAAATCTTTTGTAGCGAATTCTGTGGTATCCAAAGTTAACGCCACTTTAGTATAAACACTCACTCGAAGATAACTGGAGGTATGAGGGCTGTACTTCACACTAAACTAACACACACAAGTATTTTTCAATGAATGAAAGAATAAAAGTATATAACTAATATCTGCTCTAGGCTGCAAAACTCAAATACCCCGTCTCCACGGAGCTAGATTTGGGGACACTTGAGGATAATAAACACTGTAGAAGACCCTCTATTGAATATGAGGTCAGACTACATGATACCAAAAACCACCTTTAACAAGCCCTTCAGTATCACCATTGGAGATAGGAAGGACTGGTTAAAACCAGCTCCTGACATACTACGTAAGGGCCTAACCTGGTATACTGACGGGTCTAGGACGAGCACAGGAGCTGGAGCTGGAATACATGTTGAAAGACCCAGGGCAAGTATAAGTCTTTCCCTTGGGCAACATGCCACTGTATTCCAATCAGAAATTCTGGCTATACTTTAATGTGTACGCGAGAATGTAAATCGACAATATGTCAACCAGCAGATCTCCATTGCATCAGACAGTCAGGCGGCACTTGGGGCACTAGCCTCCAACAGAGTGTCATCCCGACTGGTATGGGACTGCCATGAAGAGCTGAATATTCTGGGTGAGCAGAACAGAGTCAAATTACTCTGGGTGCCAGGACACTCCAAAATTGACGGCAATGAAAAAGCCGATGAACTTGCTATACAAGGGGCAGCTAATACATTCTATGTCCCAGAACCCGCGCTGGGTATTTCCAAAAGCTCAGCCAGAAGGGCGATTAAAAACTGGGTCAAGAGCAAACACAAAAATCACTGGAGGAACATTCCAGGAAATCGACATGGGAAAACACTCATTAAAGGTCCATGTGCAAAACAAACTGAAGAACTGCTCACAATGAACAGGACGCAGTTAAGACTAATAGTAGGACTTCTGACTGGACATTTTCCGGTAAAGAAGTATCTAAATACAATCGGCAAATTTGACGGCAACCTAGACTGCAGACTATGCAGCAAGGAGCCGGAAACGGTCGATCACATCATATTCAACTGCGAGGCACTGGCTCGCAGAAGACATGGTATTTACGGGCAAACACAAACGGACCCGGAATTCATCAGCACCCGCCCGACCATGGACCTGTATCACCTGATTAGGGGCACAGGGGTACTGGAGTGGGCGGAGTGAAACACGACAGGGAGAGCACAATAAGCCCAGGAGGCTGTAGTGTCCTCGGAGTTTTATTAACAGACGAGCCCTGAGAAATAAAAATATATCTGCTCTAAATGTTTTGGAGTTAAGCTTCGGCGCCTTTCGGTAAAAATCCATTTATATTGCCTCTCATACTTAAAATATCGAAACACTCGCAAAGTCACCACGTTCATGCCAGGTGTAGCAAAGTCTACTTCCTTGTCTTGTAAAAGGTCTGTTTCATCTGTCATCGTAACAAATCCGGGAGTTTTTGTTAACGCAGCAATGTCTCCGTGTAATTAAAAAACATATTGTCGAACATCGAACACAACGTTTATTGCATCAACTATAGTAAAGGCTGATGTTGAAGGTCCCGTATGGCTAGAGAAATTCGTAAGAAACATCAGTGTATGGTTTCCAGATTTTTTTGAACAGTTGGACCCAGAAATACCTGGTGTGCTTGTGAAATGGCAACTGCGTCATTTGGATTTAACTGTTGTATTACGTATTTCACATTTTCGAAATACAGTAATAGTACAATGCTGCCCGTAGCCAAGATCCCTATCGTGTGATAATGGGCGCTGGAGATAATGGAATATTTGGTAAAATATCGAAATAACTGTACACGACCTGGTGCTTTAAGAAAAACTTTCCTTACACTAGATATTAGTTTATCAACATTAGGGTAGCACCTTCTAATAGTTTCAGCAATCCTATGCAGCCATGTGCTAAATATGTTACATGCAATATATTCCGATATGTTTCTTTCAAAATTCTTCCAGCAGCTCTCAAATAATTCACTCCATCGGTAAGGAATAATAAGAACTTGTCCGTATTTTCTGCATATTTGTCACCGATCAACACACGTGACGTTACGTCTGCTACTGTTTCATCGTGAGCGTCATAATTTTCTCCCCTCCCGCACCGGCCGGACCAGGTAGCTTATAAAGCACGTGCACTACAAGTTAAAAGAATCTATTACTCCTTACGTTTGTATTTCATAGGTATAGTGCATCACCAACTAAACGCATTACCATGGTAAAATTAATAAAATTCAATTAATACGTTGCATGCTTTTCTGTGTTTGTAGTTTGGGAATGTTTTAGTAGGTGTTTACAATATAACAATATTATACCTACGTACCTACCTCTCTGTAAGAGACAGCCCTGGACTCCGGCCGCTACATCCGAGGTATGGAATATCACTCCTAGTGAATTGTCGCATAAGTCACTTGATTTTTGATACCGTGGTATTTAAAATCCTAAACACCTTTATTTTACAATTAAATTCAAATATTTTACGATTATTTTGTTTTATTGTTATTTAATTAATGATTTTTAAATGTAATTCATTATAATAGAGTTCGAGAAAACACCATTTTTTTCTGTAACTATACTGTTTCATAAATTTATCATTAAAACGTTTCTACAACAAAATTGTAAAATATCCTAAAATGCTGTTAAGAAATTATTTTAGAAATGCTTCCATAACTAATCTATAAAACATTTCAGCTCATAGAACAAAATTATTTTATAACACTTTTTAGTAACGTTCAACGTTCTATATGTGATAATTTTGTTTTAAGAATAAATTGTCTTTCCAGAGCCTGTTATATAATTATTATATAGCGTTGTAATCTGCTGTAATACAGAAATAGCAACAACGAACATTTATGTGTTGTTCCGCTCTAATATTTGTCAACAGGCGGTTGCTTTTGATGATATCATTCTTTTTGTTATTGCCACGAGTGAAAAAAGAAAGGCCAAAGGAAAAGATGACCAAAGTTTTACATTTGTAATGTTTTTTGTTTGGCGGATTAATAACTACGTCATTTCTCCTGGTTTGGAGTCTTTTAACATATAGTTTATCTAAAATCAGTTTGAAAATCATAAAAATAGACCGACAAGGGAATAACTGACTTATTAATTTATGTTATTGATAGGCATGGTGTAAATTGTTTATTTTTAATACATTATTTATTTATAATAAAGTTAGTCTGAATAAATAATTCAATAAAAGTAAATAAATATCATTTAACCTACGGATATGCTACCGACAATATTAAGAATGAACCAAGAAATTGTAAGGGACTTGTAATGGTGAGCCAGGTAAACAATCGACTACTTTCGTTTGAAGTAAGCGCATAACATATCTGGTTAACTATATTCGTATACGGATATCGTTTGCAATATACACGTATGCGGTCGCGGGTGTTATTCTATCACAAACACGCTTTGTAATGACTTATTCTGATAGCAACGCTTTAGACTGAATTTTTAAATTGACAATAGAAATACTATGCGATCACTCAGCTACCTGAAATATGTCCGTTCTGTCTGTAACTTATTATCGAACAACATATGCAATATTCAGGTCGGTAAATAAGCCCAACTACTAACAAATTCCGCAGTATACTTCATTTATTTAGTAAATTTCTTGATAGTTTTAAAATTTAGGCCAACCGTACTATACTGCAGTAATTGTTATTATTGTTGTTGTAATTCTATATCTTTATCTTTGCACTTTGCTTTTTGTCTTAATGTTCACTTTAATTTATTAATGTGTGTTTAATGATTAAGGGTGTTATTACCATGCAAAAGTATTTATCCGTAAATAATAATTTACAAAAAAACTGACTAACCACATCACGTGGTTAGTTACAATTAAATTTGTTAGAAGAAAAAAAATCGGTAAAGTTATTTACACAGAACTTCCCTCGTTATTTGTGCATGGCAGTCACTCTAAAAAATTAATAATTACGAACTGACATTGAGAATAACAATCGGAATATAGTTATTGCTATTATTACAAAGAAAACTTGATAAGTTTTGGTCAAAAAAATATACAGATTGCTCATCCAACAGCAAAAGTTCAATATTAAATAGCAGGTGCCACATATGGCAGGCTTGCGCAAATACCTTTACAAATGTCCACCATGACTGAATTATTTCTTGGGATGTGTGTGGAAGTATAGTAAAATTTCATTTTTTTAAAAATTTTTCAAAAGATGTTGGTAAAATAATTTTCAAATTTTTTTCTTCTGAAATAGGTTTAAAATGTCAAACGTAGAAATTTTAAATTTGAGCAAAAAGGAAATTTTCCTTCTATTCTATAGTAGTGCTAAAAAAGTTTAAAAATTAAAAATTATGTATTTTTTAAAATGGGTTTAGAATGCTATGAAACGTGAAAATTTTAAATTTGAGCAAATAAAAAAAAAAACTTCGATCTATTTTAGTGGTAAAAACTTTTTGAAAAATGTTATTGAAAAAAATTTTCAAATTTTTTTTTCTGAAATACCTAGGTTTAGAATGTCATGAAACGTGAAACTTTTAAATTTGAGCATTCTAGTGTTAAATTTTTTTCCAAACTGGTAACAAAATGTTGCAAATTTTTTTTTCCGAAATTGGTCTGGAATATCATGAAACGTAGAAATTTTAAATTTGAAGAAATAAAAAAAAAATCCATCTATTTCAGTGGTAAACAAATTTTCAAAACTGGTAAAAAAAAATTCAATTTTTTTTTTTAATCAGGCTTAGAATGCCATGAAACGTGGAAATTTTAAATTTGAAGAAAGGAAAAAAAATTATTTCATTTTAGCAGTAAAAAAATTTTCAATAATATTGGTGAAAAAAATTTTCTATTTTTTTTTTCCTGAAACAGGTTAAGCGTGTCCTGAAACGTAGAAATTTTAAATTTGAGCAAAAAAAATTTTTTTCATCTTGGTAAAAATTTTTTCAAAAATGGTGAAAAAAATTTTCAAAATTTTTTTTTTCTGAAATAGATTTAGCGCGTCATGAAACGTGGAAATTTTAAATTTGAGCAAAAAAAAATTTTTTTCACTATTTATTCCGTTTAGACGGTTCACCCTGTATATTTTCCAGTGAAATTTCTACCATTTCTTCGCTGACAGTAGCGTCAACACCTACAAAATTTGACTGCTCTCCGTCAAGTACTTTTTTAGTAAATGCACCAACAGACAGACAGACAGACAGACAGACAGACTGACGGAATTGAAAACCTATATTTTCGTAATCTACGTGTTCTGAAACGTCAGAATCTGAAAAAATCTCGGAGGGTGATTTTTTCTCGAATACAATACTTCCCTTCGGTATGCGAGGGAAGTAAAAATGAAAAAGAATGCCAATCAATCTCCGTTTCTTTAAAGGGTAATTAAGGAGGGTAAATAGGAATGATTTCCGCCCCCTGAGGCTGGAATTTTTTTAAAAAGGCCTATTTATGTTCACCATTAAGTTTCCAATGATTTTTTCAAATAAGAAGGGGACGGAAATTGGGCCTTATTGACCTTCCTCCTTTGCTGGTGTGTGTACATATTTTGTGGTGTAATATATTTTTTATTATTTTTAGTTATAGTGTAAATACTAAAAAGCGACTGCTAGGTTTAAATTGCAATAATTATATTTACTTTTTTATTTAATGATACATACTGTGATTTTCTGGGACAAACCAAAGTTTTCCATTAATACCATATTTATAATCTTATCATACATGCCAGTCTTTCTTATCCATTTATTGATTTGATGCATTCCCAGAAATAATTATGAACAACAAATACACCACGTCAGCCGTAAGCAACTAAACATTTCTTTCAGTACACTCAACAAACAAACGAATACATAGAGAATAAAGAATTTTACATGTAAGTCATTACTCCAAAAATGTGCGTACGATATTCTTTGAAACAGTGACATTTCATAATGTTCCGGGTATATCCACCAATGTACATAATGAGAAATCATTTTTTACATTTCTGAGACACAAACCGTTGGAAAGCCTAGCATGCGGTATATTGATGCTTTCATAGATATAGGTCTGAAGAATACAGAAATAGAGAAACCGAAACGACAGAAGACGAAGAGGCTGATGTCATCAAGGCAACAAACAGCTGTGGTGGGGCCGTGCGGCAACCAGCACAGAAGCTGTGGAGTTGTCCGAAGTGCCATACAGCAAAGGGAGGCCACCTGGAATAATGCCTGCAGAATAATGAATCACCCATGACGTGGTGAATAAGAGGCATAATATAATAATTTTTTGCAAAATTCGATGGAGAAACAGTTATGATTTAGTAAACAGTACATATATAATTTTGTTTTTATAAATCTAATAATTCGGAAAATAATATCGTGTAAGGTGAAAGAGTTGGAAAAATAATTCATTTTCATCAGTAACTGTGAAACTGAGAATTCTTACTTTCTTCTCCCATATAAGCGCATGTAAAATAATTTTTTTTTATAAAAATCCGCTGCCTAAGGAATCACTACGTAGAGATTTCCCATCCAAGTCTCTATAACGAAAACCGCAAAGAGAAAAAAAAATGTTAATAATAATAATAATAATAATATATTTGACTCTACGGCGTAGAGAGTGGTCTCTGGTACTACCAGCGTACCCTCTCTGGTAGCATCGGAGGCAGAAGGAAGGCGACTGGCTTTTGGGAAAATAATAATAATAATAATAAGGGTACGGAAAACGGATCGGCAGCCTCCACGCGGTGTACCTGGACAGGAAGACAGACCTTACAGATGTCGGACGTGGGTCTCAGGGCTAACCACTCTGAGACTCTTTCTCTCTGGTTCTACTTCACAGAGAAAGGGCCCCTCACAATCGACCTCGCCCGGATGGAGGTCAGAGACAAGTTTCAACTTCGGGATGACTTACTGTAATAATTGTGTTAATAAACGTTGAAGCGTGAGGCTCTCAATATACAGAAAAACAGAAAAATTTTGGGAACAAGCGTCTGCTATACTTCAAATGCGGTTAGTACTTGGACGGGTGATTCAGTGGAGAGGAATAGAGTGTACTCGCTCCATCTTCTAACGGCTTGTATATACGTAGAAGATATGTAATTTTAGGCGGGGGTTACATAGAGGATATACCATCATTCGGAGGGGATGTAAATCAGACGGACCCTTGTCTATTAAATGTTAAGCAAGTGAAAAATCCCTACTAGCTCGTCTCCTGGCGTTGGTGATAGGCCTCAGTAGCGGAAATAGGTCGACGTTAAATAAGTGAGAAAAAAAAAGAAATTTTTTCTCATCGAGTACCCTACATTTTTACGTTTGTTAACATAATAATAATTATTATTATTTTCTTCTTTTTAGTTGGTTTTTAAAACCATGTTTTTAAAATTTGTTAAATTATTTTTTTAATATCTAGTACTAGTAAGAAGATTTATTTTATTTCTCTTATCACTATTTTACTGCAATAGATAATAAAATTATGAATAAACCTACAATATTTTGTTAGTTAACATTTTCACGTTATGATAAATAAAAATTACGTGATCTATAAAATTAACTAGTCGCTTTGTGCTTATAAAATACATCGTTGACGAATCAAATATGCAGGGCTTAAAGCTCTGTTTTATATAACATATAAAAGTTTCAATTATGTTCATTGGACACATCTATATTTATGGTTAGTTGTGAATTAAACAAGGGCTTTTATTTGCTGTAATAAATACGAGGACGTTTGGTAGGTCGATATTAAAATTAAATGAACTTTAGCTTATTATTACTGTTAATAATGACGAGATCAAATTTATGCGAAAATGTATCCACGTTAATTTTCAGGTGCTAACGAGATGGAGCGTAATTATAATCATTCACATTTGGACTCTTCCTCTGAGTTACTAAGGCCAATTTACAGCGTCGGACTGGGACCAAGAGGGCCTACCGGGCAAATTGCTTTGAGGGCCACATATCAAATTTTTTAATATATTTTTTTACATAAGTTAGGTATCCCCTTGGAGATAAAATATATAGTTTTTTTATTTCTTTAAAAATGAAAACATTTCCTGTTAGGTACATAACATGATCAAAATAAAATATATCTAGTAGTAAATAACAAATTAAAAGATGAATTGTTTATTTAAAGTTAGGAAAAAAACGTAAATCTACATGTTAATTTGCAATAAAGCAGCTTAAAAAATAAAAACGTTATAACGTTTTTATTTTTTAAGCTGCTAATAAACAGAAGGTATATATACCTTTTGTTTATTAGCAAAAATCAAGCATTTTTTAAGGCAGTAATTCACAAATATGCTTTACAAAAATTGGTTGCTCTTTTTTGCAAAAAGATTAATTAGATCTTGAATATTACAACAATCTTTTGTGAATCAATTTTAGATGAAAATTGGGAACTCCCGGGGATGCCAAAGTTGTCCATTTTTTCCCTCGGTGGAATAAACAAATTAGGACTGTGCAAAAACTACTGCACCGACAGCACCCATCTTTTACACACTTATAAAGTACTATAGAATACACGTAATTATCAAATTTTAACAACAATTTTTTTTTGCAATAACTTTTTTATCGCTGGAGCGATTATAATGTAGGGATTTTAATTGCGCACAAATCATCCATTTTTCACTTTTCTCTACGACCGATAGATTTTCCAGTATTTTAAGAAAACGGATTTTCTATTCTAATTGTTGATAAAAACGATTATGCAAATGAAATTTTTTGACTCACGAAGTGAGAAGCCTCTTCCATTGCCTCTCCCAAAGCCATTCTGCAAAAAATTGCGGCTCTACTAATTTACCTAAAAATTCTGTCTGTTTTCCCTTTATTTACCTGGCTTATTAAGGTGGCCATTCCCTAGAGAGAGACATCCGACAGGGAAATATTTATTATTTTTGGCCATAACTTTTCTTTGTTAGTACGAATATTTTAAAAAACTATAAGAGTACCTAAGTAGGACCATAACAAGACTATTACTATGAATTTTCACTCAATAATTTCAGTGGTTTGCAAAATAGTTAGATTTAAATTTAAAAATTATGTTAATCTTCCTATTTTGTAGTTTTAAATCTAGCTATTTTGCAAACTACTGAAATTATTGAGTGAAAATTCGTAGTAATAATCTTGTTATGGTTCTACTTAGGTACTCTTATAGTTTTTTTAAATATAAGTACTAAGAAGAAAAAGTTATGGGCAAAAATAATAAATATTTCCCTATCAGATGTGTCTTTTTAGAGCACGAACACAGGTATTTCATGTTTATTCCGCGAGCCGGGGCTCGGGGTAAAGACAAAAAATATCAATCAAAAGCTGCGTCACCTCCTCCGCTTCGCTTGCTCAAGCAGGTCGAAATTACTATAATACGAAAACGGTCTATTTTCCACTGTTGTCACGTTTTTCGAGTTTCGAACTTAAAGTGATTTACTGGACGCTTTAATATTAGGATTTGCAAATGTCCAAATGTCACATGGGGCAAGGGAGTCACATCTTGGATTGGTAGGGGGGGCCACATTTTGGGTCTTTGGTGGGGCACTTGCCCGGTTGCCCGGCGCCCCATTCCGACACTGCCAATTTACATGGCGATCAAACAGATAGAATTATAGAAAATGATTTAATTTCTTGGCAAATTATAATGAATTACACTTAAAACTAAAGAAAATATTTAATTTGAGATTGTGGGTCTAGAAATTTCAAGTCTTCGTTCAAAACGTACTTTTGTTAAGTGGATATGGTTCATAAAGAGTGAAAAGTAGAGCAAAAAATGACCGACATTTTTATCAAAGGAAATAGCAAGTTTATTTCACTGAAGCTATACTGTTGTGGAGAATATTAGAAATACATTGAACATTAAATAGTTGTGTCTCCTAGTAAAGAAGATAAACTATTCATTTTTCAATTATTTTTTTCTCGGTGTACAAGGGAACCGACAAAGGCCATAAAATTTTATTGGCGTTCCGCCAGTACGACTTATCTTACAGTGGCGTCGCTTCGAATAGTTTTGTATATTACGCGTAAGATTTTTAATTACTTATTAAAAAAGCAACGTGAAATGTTGCCAAATTTAATTTAATTAGATATTACGGGTGTAACACTTCACGGTCGTAAATCACATATTGCAGAATATAAACAAACAAATAAAAACCAAAACAAATTATGGCATTTGCGGAACACGTACATCCGCACTCCTTTGGATATACTTTTACTCTTTTTGAACCAATTATATGCAGATTGCATCCATTATTGTTGCATATGTTATTTTTGGCCGCAGAGGACTGAAAATTCCTTCTACGCCCAACTCGGGATGTAGAATCTGAATCAGATGAGAAAATCACTGAACCACATGTGGCACACTGCTTACGATGTTAGACTTTAAACGGGAGGGGGAGGGGGGGTGAATTCTTGACTAGGGTATGGATGTTTAATGGCGTTTTAATGTGTTACCGAGAGGTAGCAATGGTCTAAACCACGGTTAAATGACACAACACGCCTGGTCGCTGTTATCTCTAGTAGCTCGAGTTACCAGTTGCTGCAGATGACAATGCCACCGTGAATGGTTGTTGTCTTGTTATCTGTGTGTACGTGTCCTAGTTGAGTAGGGGAATAGCAATGGCTAAACTCTGACAGGATGTTAAAATAAATAAGGCGATTAAAAAATTATAAAATGGAACTGAAAATACAATTTTCTCCGGTCTTCCACGAGTCAAAAATATCTTTGACCCAAATTTCCCATTTTCCGAGATAGAGAGCCGAAAATACGCCTACGTCCAGCGCGCGAAGTATCCAAATATGAGGTGAAACATGAAAGTAAAAAAAGGCTTTTTCGTCCAAAGTGATCGTCAGAGGCGTGTAAACGTTATTATTTCATACAGTGCATATAAATTCATTATAATTTTAGAGGAAAAATATTACTAAGGTTTGTAATTATGTACAAAATATAGAAATTTCTCTTAGGGTTGAATAAACATTATGTAGATTATCTCATCATTTTTAGTTGCAGTGATTCCTTATAGGCAGCGGTTTGTTTATTTTATTTTCACTGTAGGTTCGGATTCTACGTCTCGAGTTGGGCGTAGTAGGGGTCCAGCCCTCTGTCGCAAATGAAAATGTTCTGGACCGAGCAAATGGCATAAAAAAATTGAGGCTTTGGTTTCTAGTATATGCACCAAATCCCAAGTTTCTGGACTCCTACTAGCTTACTTTACTTATTTTCTCTTATTTACCCATATTTAATTTATCCTCCAACCTTTCATCGAAATAAACTAAAAATATAATGCAATTCCAAATGCTTTTATAATACATACGTGTACCAAAGGACCCCACACTTTTCTTATGGAAATTGATTTTGGCAAAATGTGTATGTTATTCTTTGAAATCTTACAAACAAAAGTCTCAATGGGCAAAAGGATGTAACAATATTTGGAAGTCGCAAAATCTGAAATTAAGATACTACGAAAGCTTGTCATTGTAACTACCTACGATACAAGGTATAATATATTAATGAACTTTCCCTATTAACAAGGTACAGCTCTGGTTTTCGTTTCGGAATCAAAGACGCTTTTGGAATTTCAGACCAAATGTTAAGTCCAGAAATTATAATACATACGTGTACCAAAGGACCCCACACTTTTCTTATGGAAATGGATTTCGAGAAAATGTTTTAAAATTTTAGTATGTTATTCTTTAAACCCTTACAAACAAAAGTCTCAATGGGCAAAAGGATGTAACTATATTTCTAAGTCGCAAAATCTGAAATTAAGATACTACGAAAGCTTGTCATTGTAACTACCTACGAAACAAGGTATAATATATTAATGAACTTTCTTCTATTAACAAGGTACAGCTCTGGTTTTCAAGTTTCGGAATCAAAGATGCTTTTGGAACTTCAGACCAAATGTTAAGTCCAGAAATTAGTTCCGAAGATTCCGAAAATGGTCGGAATAGAATTTTCTACAAAAAGAACAAGTTTTAAATAGGCAAATACACCCTATATATTATTGCATTTTTGAATTGTGCATAATTTTCTGAATCCAACGATGCCAAATGAATATAGTTTTTAGTTTTCCATTTAAGTGTGCCATGACGGTTCCGATTTATTCTAAATCACCCGTGTAATGCTGCAAAAATGGAAATCGCGTTAAAAACACTGAATTACGTGATTTATGAGCAAATAAAATTCACCAAAATTGTTTTTGGGACTCATTTTTTGCAAATGGAACCATATCGGTAACGTGGTACCATTTATTAGTAGTATTAATAAGCAATTTATATGCCATATTAAAATGTGCGATAAATACAAACAAAATTACAGCTAAAAGAAAATAAGAAAATACAACTTTGTTCTAATTAAATGTTAAGAAGTAACTAGGTGGCTTTGAAAACAATGAAATATTTAGCTTGTCAAACATTTGTTGGTTTAACGGTGTTTTTATTCTGTCTTTAAAAATCGTTTAAAATTCTTGTTAATTGTGTTCCAAATGCCGCAAATTTATACAAGGGATGAAAAAGTGGACATGTTAATTATTTATGGGGAAAGTAAAAAAAATGCAAATCTTCATTATTGACGAAAGAACGGAAATTAATGTTTTGGCTCGAATAGAAGTTGATAAGACCATTTCTTTAAGGCAAGTTGGGTTTGAATTGAACTTCAGTCACCAAATAGTAAGCCGAATTTTGCACAAATGTCACTATAAATCTCTTAAATACCAATTGCACCAGCATTTATACGAAAGTGATTACGAACGTAAGATGGAATCTTGCAATTGGATTTTGTATAATAACGTGCAGCCAAACAATTATTTTTTGGGACTGATTTTATTTTCGGACGAGTCAAGGTTTACAAATTTGGAATTATTTAACCGACAAAATACAAAATATTGGTCACAAGAAAATAAAAATTTATTACGGGAGGGTAACTTTCAAGTGCGATTCGGTTTCAATGTTTGGGTTGGAATAATCGGTAGTAGAATCATTGGTCCAATATTATTTGAAGGACCTCTGACTGGTGCCAGATACTTAAGATTCCTGGAAATGAGATTGAGGACATTTAAGATGAGTTACCTTTAAGGTTAGGACAGGACAGGAATATATTTCCAACAAGATGGCGCTCCTCCCCATAATTCAAGAATAGTAATTGATTACTTTCAACGGAGATTCCGAGAAAACGTAATTTCGACGAATGGTCCTGTGAGGTGGCCTCCAAGGTCACCCAATTTAACTCCCCTTTATTTCTTTGTATGGGGTCATTAAAAAAATATTGTCTATGCAACCGGACCTCGAGCTACGAGTAAGACGAGCAATTAATAGCATAACGGCCCAGCAATTGGCGAACGTTCTAACGTTCTTCGAGAAAGAGCTATGCGAGTTCAGAAGTGCATTGACGTTAATGGACAGCATTTTGAACAACTATTGTAATGTCTTAAGTTAATTTTTTGTATTTCAAAGCCACCATATGTGTTAACAAAGTAATTAGAATAAAATTGTATTTTCTTATTTTCTTTTAGCTGTAATTTTGTTTGTATTTATCGCACATTTTAATACGACATATGAATAAATTCCTTATTAATAGTACCAATAAAATAAATGGTACCACGGTACTGATATGGTTCCATTTGAAAAAATTGAGTTTTTCCCCAAAAACAATTTTGGTGAATTTTATTTGCTCATAAATCACGTATAGTCGTCTTCATAATTTTAAGGCATGTAAAAAATGCGGTACGTACAAAGCGGGCAGGCGGCATCTTTACCTATTCAATGATACCGCCGCGTGGACTCCTTTGACGGGAATTTTTGTATTGTATTGTATTGTATTGTATTGTATTGTATTTAATTATTTAGCTATTTAGCTATTTTAGTACACGAAATGTAAACAGACCATAAATATTTATATAAATGTGAATAAAAAGATAAAATAAAAGTAAAAACATAGTTAATACGTTAGGTAGCTGAATATTTACATGTTAAATATTTACATATATTTTTAACAAAAACATTCGCATTAGGAGCCTCTTTTATATCATTGGGCAGAGCATTGAAAATACGAAGTCCTTCCTGATATATAGAACCTTGCAAAAATGATTTTTTAACTAATTCTATGTCATAATTATTTTTTAACCTTATATTATAACCATGTACATCTAGGCGTTTCTTTAATATTTGTAAATAAGTGGGAACTTTGCCATCAATTAGTTTATTTATTAGAACTAAATTCGCCTTTTTTATACTCTGCTCCACAGACAACCAATTAAGAACGCTTAACATAAGCTTTACGGAAGTACAAATACTACAATTTAGTACAATTCTCATTGCTTTATTTTGCAATAGTTGCAACCTGCCGATTTCTTGGTTGTTGCATGCTATTAAAAGGGACGCGCAATATGTAAAATGGGGATATGTTATGGTGTTGTTTATAAGTAATTTGCTCCACTGCGACAAGTTAGAAGCAATTCTACGAAAAAAGCCTATTTTTTTTCCAAATTTTCTTACACATGTAATTAATTTGATTACAGAATATAAGTTGAGGGTCCAGCATAACACCTAAATACTTAATTTGGTCCACTATTTCTATAACACACTCATTTATTTTAATTATATAATTACTACCCAGGAATTTATTACATAGAGATTTTGAGCCTATAACCATAAGTTTTGTTTTATCAGAATTTAGTTTTAACTTATTACCACAGAGCCAGTGGTACAAAATGTCAAGTTCGTTATTAAGAGTGTTTGTTATATTATCGAAATCTTTACCGGTCACAGTGATTACAGTATCATCAGCAAACAAATTTATGCATGAATTTTTCAAGACACAATGTATATCATTGACATAGATAATAAATAGAAGAGGCCCCAGGGCACTTCCTTGAGGAACACCGAACGGACTCTCAATCGTACTTGACATTTTGTTTCTAATTTTCGTCCTGTGATACCTAGCACACAAATAGTCTTCTAACCATTTTAAAACAGTACTTTGAATGCCATATCTATATAATTTTTTCACTAACAACCGTCTATCTATAGTCTGAAAAGCTCGCTTTAAATCCACAAACACACTGAGAACTACATTTTTCTCACTTATTGCCTTCCTCCATTTCGCGCAAATAAGCTGGAGAGCCGTTTCACACGAATGGTTTTCTCGAAAACCAGATTGACCTAGGAATAGAATGTTATTTTTTTCAACATGTTCACGCAACTGATCACTCACTATAATTTCCAATATCTTATCTACAACTGGCAATAAATTAATTGGTCGGCATTGCTCAGGTCTCGTGGGGGATGCTACTTTTGGAATCGGTAATATTGTACTAATTTTTAACAATGACGGCACACGCCCTGCCTCCAAGGATCTATTAAGGATTTTTAACAAAGGGTAACCTATTACACAGAATAAGTCTTTCAACAATTTAACACTGAGTATTTATCACCCGTACTTTTATTTTTTAAATTAAAAACGATTTTCTTTAATTCACTTAAGTTTACTTTCCGAAATGTAGAAAATTTAATTTCTTCAATATCTGGTGCTATTTGTAAGTCAAATGGTTTGTTTTCAATACTATTTGCAATGTCTTGTGTGCCTTGGAAATATGAAGGCAACTATAATTTAGTGTTTTTAATTTCGATTTTTGTAGCATTACATGGCTCAGAATAAACCGGAATCGTCATGGCACACTTAAATGGAAAACTAAAAATTACATTATCGTTGGATTCGTTGGATTCAGATGCAGAAATAAATTTCAATACATTATTTTCAAAACTAAAGGAGAAAACGGGGTTGTATCATGATCCTGTTACACTCGGTATATCGAATTGATCGTGATGAAAATGTTGATATTATAGTACAGCAGAAAATAGAGAGACATTTTAAGATTATTCTATTTTTAATTTCGTATTTAGACTTATTCGAATTACGATTTAAAGCAACATAAATCTGAATATAAAATTTTTGATCTTCTTATTAGGGTATTCGGTATATTACACAGTTTACAATTTAGTAGCGTACTGACGAACAGAGAGGATTATATTCTCACCCTAAGCTGCAATGTGAAGGTGGGCAAGTCGCTTGCAACGAGGGTAGAAAAACTCAGTGGGAAAGAGAAAAGAGAATTTATCGTATTCCCGGAGTCGAGCTCGAAGTAATTGCAAGGTGAGTTCCCTTGCTGTTTTAACAACGTCGTTTCGGCTAAATATATATAATAAATATAAGTAAAGTAAAATAAGTTACATGGGATGAATATTTCTCTTTCCACGTTGCTTTAATAACATACAATTATTAATAAAGTAATAATACCTGAAGTTGATGAACAGTTTTCGTAAAGATGATTCCAAAGAAAATCAATACCCGTGGATGATATCCTAAATAATATGTACAATACACATAATACATACAATCGAATCATAACATAGCTGTAATGTAATATACTTTACCGCATTTGCTTACTGGGAAATGTAAACATTTATATTTTGAAACTTTTTTTAATTACCAACAATATTACCTATTTCAAGAGAAATTCACAAACCTTGGATCTTACGCAAGTATTAAATGCGTATTGAAAATATCTGACACGACTGGAAGTTTTCTAACTGAAAGTTAACAAATATTTTACTTGCAATGCCGGAAATATTTTCTTATCTCGTTTTCTGCGATGTTTAGAACCACGTTAATAAATATTTATAAAATCAAAAGTATAAATAATCAACGACTGTTGTTTACAACATTTACGTTTATTCGTTGAGTGTTTATCCTTGACCTTGATCTATTGATTCATAACCGGTGGGCCAAGAGATCTGTTGGCCTGTTACATGTTGCTTCAACTTTACACCTCCGCTTTATCACCGGCCAGCCAATACAGTAGAGATTTCAGAGTCTCAAAATGTTCGTGTGTGCATTTAAATACTGAAAGGTCACACCTAGCTAAATCGATAGCCTACATATACGGAAAGCTCCAAAAAAAAAAAGGTGTCCAAAAATTATCCTGTGCAAAAGAACGTCATTAAAAATTTTTGAGTTATATAGTGTATACAGGGTGTTTCGTGAGTGACTGGCCATACTATAGTGAGGGGTACAGAACCCTAAGATGGTTTAAGAATGACCTTTATTAGATCTTTAATGCCTCTCGTGTCTGACATAAAGCGTGTTTTCTATTTTTTTGCCAAAATTTAGATTGGCCGTATTTTTTTAATGGCTGTAGCAAATTGTACCAAATTTAATAGATATGTTTTACTAATAGAGGTCTACATAATTCAGTATCGAAAACAAAAAAAGTCAGGGCTTGAGCCAATTTATTAAATTTTGGATCTTACCTAAAACATCATCATGTATATGGATTTTGGCAATGTACAATACAGATTTTCAAAATAGTTTAATAGTGTGCCTGAACCATGTAGTTAGTTTTTTTGGCACAATTTTAATGCCTCGAGAATTAACAGCTGAGTTTCACAATAAATTCATTTAAAAAAATTTGGGTTACATTTGGTCACAAAAACATCAGTCAATCCCGGGATTGGCGGAATCAAAAATTAGTTGAGATCTCTGGATTTCAGGATCCAGGGATTGTATTCCCCCACCCTTAATGCACCATACCTGTTAAAAACTGTGGATACTGAGTATACCTTTTAGAGAAACCACTTTTTAATTTTTCAGTGAATTTGTTCTCCACAATACATTCCCAGTTAATGAGACAGTTTGTTAGTCTAAACTACTGTGTATTTCCACCATAGTGGCAAAAAATTTTGTGGATGGTTTATATCTCTATAGCAATCAAATCATTTGAACCTATTCTGTTTAAATCAGTTCTTCTGGTCAATTAATTTAACTTGTTTTTCAATATTTTAAATCAGAAGTGGGGATAATCTTTCCATATTAGACCCTTTTTGACAAAAGACGTATTTTTCAATCTTAAAAAGACCTTCAAGATTAATGAGGTAGATTTTGATTCACCTGATGCTTTAGGATTATCACCAGCAAACTTACCGACAATATTTTACTCAGATTTCGTCCTCCGCTTCTTAATGCATGTCGCAACAAATCAATGTTATCTAAGCTTTTGTCCTCAATTATTAGTTCAACCTTGTAAATTATCAATTTATGTGCTAATTGCAAATATTTGCAATTAGGTAAAATTTCAGGTGTCTTGAATTTAGTCTTCTAAAATATCTATGATTTTGATGGTAAATATCTGAGAACTTTTTTCCAGAAAATATAAAAAACAGTAAAATAAAACTGACGTTAATTCTAATTTCCTCCACTCGGTTCCATGGAGTTTTCTTGAATCTTAATATCTGTATTTCCGAATTAGTTTTCACGAACGATTATTTTGGTATAGGGGTATGTATGTAATAATTGAAATTAATATACACTTACAGACCCCTTAAAAACTTATGCGGCTAATAAGTAAAAATTTTATTCGCATCGGCTATTAATAATAAATTCATAATGTTAATAAACAGGCACTCACTAGTAGACGAAAAGCAACACAGGATCTTGGACACCGCTCAACCGCGGGAATAGCGCGGTGCGGCAGGGGAGGAGGGTAAGCAGTTTTAATCGCTTTTAGGTTTTGTAGCTGAGTTGGTTTTTAAATCATACGTAATAGAGTGAGTAATGTAAAACCACGACAAAATTATTTTATTTTTAGCGAGCATCCGACAGAGATACGGGCGTTTAAATTCTGCGTTCCCCATAAGATAAAATGCCCTTTTTAAAATGGTTCATTTTTTTTACAGCTAAATGGCTCCAGAGAGTATTATCTGAACTTCGGCTGTCTGATATACTACATAACTCGAAAATTTTTAATAGCGCCTTTTTGCACAGGACAATTTTTGACATTTTTTTTTGCAGTTTCCATATACAAGGTGAGTCAGTAGTACGTGGACGGTTTGAATTTTTTTTAAATATCTATTGCAGGACATCAAGAGCTGCATATTTTCAAATTATTTTTGTATTTACAGGGTGTTTCACATAGCGGTGGCAAGCTAATAGTTGAATTTTTTAAATGGAAGGCTCAATATTTTTTTATATTTTTATATTTGGCTCTCAATTCTCTATCTAGGTATATATCATTTTTAGACATACACTGCAGCGTTGCCACGTTATTCCACCTTTTCTAAAAAATAATACATTTGCAAAATATAATTTGTAAATAACGTATTTTCATAAATTTGACCGTCAATTCACTTTGAATGTTAGTCGAGACTATATGCAAGTTCCCAGCTCTCTCTCAAAATTAAACCCAATTCTACAGGGCGTTCTCCACAATGACTCAAACTTTTACATATTCAAACGATTCTAACTCATTTTTTCTTAATGGAACACTATGTATATTTTGACTTAAAATGTTTTAGTAATCAATTACCTATACGTTCGTATTCATGGCCATTCTTCTTTCGACCCGAATTTCTCACAAATTGTCGAAAAAAAATAGTCACTATGCGATATCACTCTGTAGGTAATTAATTGCTGAAACATTTTAAGTAAAAACATGCAGGGTACTCCATTTAAAAAAGTGACTTATAACAATTTGAAAATTTAAAAATGTAAAAGTTTGAAGGTGGGGGGGGGCAAATTCGTATACAAACGACATACTTATGAACCAGGCCTGTAGCTAGGGGTGGGCCAGGACGGGCTACGCCCGTCCTGGAATAATTTTTGCCCGTCCTACGGCGACTGCAGAAAATAATTAAAATTACAGTACACCCAAATCACAGTTGGTGAATGGAAATAGTTGTTGAGCGGACGTAGACCAAGCTCCCACTGCAAAAATGGTACCCCATCGAACACCTACAAATTAAAATGTCAAAATGGTTGCAAGTCATATAAAAATCATCTTATGCCCGGCAGACAAGTAAACATTTGTTAACTGTTATTTTTAATGAATTTTTCAATTTACCTAGATATAAAAAATTGATTTTACTTTTAAAAATTCCTGCTTGAAAGGACCCCGCACGGAACATATGGAAATTGGCCCCCGGTTAAAGTGTTTGATACTCGGGGATATTATCCAAATATCGATGTTGATCAAAAGTCTCTATGGGCTCAAGGTCGGAAATTGGACGGTTCTCCAGATATCGGGGGTGTAAAGGGGATGCTTATATCTTGTGGGAAGTGGCCCTCGCTCCAGTAAAATTCGCTGGAATCGATATATGTCATTCCCCTCGACCTCCTGATCAAAAATTCTCAGGGGCACAAGTATGGAAAATAAACAGTTTTCTAGATATGGGAGGTGCAAAGGGGGGTGCTCATTTTCTATAGGAAGTGACCGCCAGTGAATTTCACTGGAATCGACATATGTTGTTCCTCTCGACCTCCTGATCAAAAGTTCTCATAGACACAAGGTCGGTAAATGCACAATTTTTTCGATATCGGGGGTTCAAAGTCGACTTTGCAACCCCCGATATCTGGAAAACTGTGCATGTACCGGCCTTGTGCCCATGAGAAATTTTGATCAGGAGGTCGAGAGGAACAACATATGTCGATTCCAGTGAATTTCACTGGGGGTCACTTCCTATAAAGGAAATGAGCGCCCCGCTTTGCACCCCCCATATCTAGAAAACTGTCCATTTTCAAACTTGTGCCCCTGAAAATTTTTATCGGGTCAAGAGGAATAACATATGTCGATTCCAGCGAATTTTACTGGAGCGGGGGCCACTTCCCACAAGAAATGAGCATCCCCCTTTACACCCTCGATATCTGGAAAACCGTCCAATTTCCGACCTTGAGCCCATAGAGACTTTTGATCAACATCGATATTTGGATAATATCCCCGAGTATCAAACACTTTAACCGGGGGCCAATTTCCATATGTTCCGTGCGGGGTCCTTTACACAATTTGTGGTAAATAATGAACCATTTTTGAAAAAATTTGTCTGACTGACAATTTTTGTTAATAAATTGGTCAGACTTAATTTGTTATACATAATTTTTTTCATGAAAGTACACCTCATAACACCTCCTTGATTTTTATTTTAAAATAAAATTTAAGATTTTTTCTATCTATTACAACTTGTCTGCCTGACAATTTTTGTTAATTAATTCGTATAATATTTTGTTTTATTAATTAATGATTTTAATAAAAGTACATTCATAGCACCTCTCTTTTTTTACTTATAGTTTGAGATCTCTTTTATAAAAATTGGTCTCTCAACTCGCAAAAAGCCTAAAGGAGACCGACCGCTTCTGATTAGTATACCGCCGGCGTTAAGTCTTACAGCACACAGGACAGGACTTCAAATGTATTTTCAAATTCAAACAATAAATTAAGGGATTTGAATACTTGTGCAATTGCTCCTCATTTTCATTGTATCGTGATGTTCTTTTTAATAATTTTTGTTTTTTGTGAAGTTTAATTTTACTTTTTAATTTCAAGATAAACTATTTATTTCAACAATAGTGTGAAAAAATTAATAAATTTATTCATTAAACTTTTATGATAAAGAAACCGTTACTCCACCCCTGGAAGTCCACGTTGACTAGATAGCTCATTTCAACGAATCATCAATATGGTAGGACAAATTTCAACCAATTATCTTAATTCGTTAGGAAATATGTATGACATTTTTTTGTGAAAAAGTGTCTTTCTTATTATTATTATTCAAATTTAATCTCCACTAAGTAATGGTGGGTACACAGACAAGTATCGGCCGCAGCAAGATACTTGTGATTATGGCGTTGAATTAAGGAATGAGCGGACGATTGAGGTAGTCGACAGGATTACGGCTTTTTGGATGGCTGCAATCTTATCGGCGATTCCAAGCTTTGTTAGATTGGCGACAAGTGTTTTGGGAACTACTCCGGTCGTCGAGATTATTAAGGGGATTATCGCCACACTCTCTTGATGCCACATTTGTTGAATTTCTTGTCCGAGTCGCTGGTATTTGCCTTCCTTTTCAGCAAAGTAGTTTTGGATGTTGTGGTCATTAGGGATTCCTACATCTATCAGGCAAGCTTCCTTTTTGAGTTTCTCTAACAAGATGATATCCGGTCTGTTGTGGACAACTGTTCGGTCCGTCAACACGGAACGGTCCCAGTACAGCTTGTGGGTGTCATTCTCCAACACTGGACTTGGAGTGTACTGGTAGTAAGGCACCTCTTCATTCAGTAAACCGTGTCGCCGTGCCAAGCCTTGATGGATAATTTTGGCAACTTGATTATGCCGCGTGAGGTATTCGGTGGCAGCTAGCATTTGGCAGGCAGCCGTGATATGTTGTATGGTTTCTGGCTGCTGACGACATCTCCTGCACAGGTCATCTTCAACATGGGCCCTAACGATGTACTTCACATAATTTTTGGTGGCAACAACCTGATCTTGGATGGCAACCATGAAGCCCTCCGTTTCCGCGAAGAGATCAGCACGCCCCAGCCAACCACATGAAGCTTTAAAATCAACATGTGGCTGACTAAGGACGTTCGCATATCTGCCGTGGAGTGGCTTTGTTATCCAGCCTTGTCTCTTTTGTTGTAGGTAGGCTGCGTCAGTTGCAATTTCAGTGCCATCATCATGAAGTAAATCTAGTGGAGTGTACCTGTTGTCCGATTTCATTATAGTTCGGTGTAAGTCATTGGTTTGTCTTGCAAAGTACTTCTGTAGCCTACGCGTTTGCTTCTTGCAAAGCCTACTAATATCTATTAGGCCGCGTCCTCCTTCATGGCGAGGTAAGGTTATTCGTTCCAGCGCTGACCTAGGGTGGTGCAACCGGAACTTAGTCAGCAACCTCCGCGTGGCTCTCTCGATATCCCCAAGCTCAGTCTCCGACCATTTAATGACTCCAAACGTGTACGTCAAGACTGGGATAGCAAAAGTATTGATTGCCTTAAACAGGTTTTTCCCATTTAGACTTGACTTGAGAATATCGTTGATTCTTTGGAGGTACGTATCCGTGACCCGGCGGCGAATGTCCTTGTGCTGAACGCGACGAGTTTGCTGAAGGCCTAGGTACTTATATGCCTCGCTCTTGTCCATGGCATCGATAGAGTTCCCATCCAGTAGTTCAAACCCCCGTTGGGTTACTTGGCCCCTCTCGATACTAAGTCTGCGGCACTTGTCCATTCCGAACGACATCTGGATATCGTTAGAAAATCGTTCCGTGAGCTGCAACAGGCTAGTGATCTGTTTATTATTATTATTATTATTATTATTATTATTATTATTATTATTATTATTATTATAAATTTTTTATATTAAAAACTGTTTCTGTTAAGAAATTTAAGTAACTATTTTTTTACGGAGGTTATTTATAATTAAAAATAACAATAAAATATTTAGGCTGACGGGCCCCCCCTAAAAATTTGTCTGCCCACCCTTAAAACAGCTTCTAGCTACAGGCCTGTTATGAACTTGATTATTGATTAACAAAGTAGTAAGGATGTCTTATTTTATTTCTCTTTCTGGTTCTGACTTGACTTGCCAGATAGTTTATTTGCATTTTATTTGTGACAAAATGATTTCGTAGCTTATAGTTTACCCATGGCTGAGAAAGCTCCAGAGACAGCCCTGATCATAGCCTATACTTTCCCAGGACCCAGCACCATACTTACGGAAAACTGGGCTTAGGTGGAATTGTCTACATTTTTATTATGCTGCAGATTTTGACCCTTTGTCAATAGGTTTCAATAGGCACGACCTTACATGAGCAGTTCTTGAGATACGGCTTGTCCCCAGCAAACATTTTTGTCAAAATTAGCTCCAATTCGACTTGGGACAAGTCAAATTTACTTACCAAAGTAATTATAACGTAAAATTGACTGGAAAAATAGACCTCCGATAAAAATTGACCAATTAGTCTTAATTTAGATTTAAGTTTACGTAAATAATACCAATTAATCTACCTCATACACAATTTTCTTTGAAGGTAAATTTAACGAAAACAGCAAATGGAAAACTACTAAAAAAGTCTACCAAAATTGACCTCAAGGGAAATTTCCAATAAGGTCGAAATAGGTAATATAATTAGGTAGTATTTACCTTTTTAGCAACTAAAAATATTTCTAATAGTCGAATATCTTTCTAGGTAGATTTTGTTGGAAATCCTACGTAATATATACCTAAATAGCAACTTATTTGGTCACTTTTATTACTCTTCTTTGAAGTAATATTAGGTAGACAACATCGATAAATTCTACCTAGATTATCTACCTAATTTCACCAATTAAGTCAATTACCCTTAAACTGACCTTAAAGTTATTCTAAAAAAATACATTTTAAACCTCTTTGTCGCAGTAACCTGGCAAATTGACCTCAAAGTAAATTTAACTATAAAATAGTAATTCAGAAGCTAATCCCCGTCTAACCTGTTTGTAGAATTCATATTATTTAGGTTATTTAAACCATTAGGTACTTAGGTGGTATAGTTATTATCTAAAAATTATTTCAGTCATTAAAAAAGGCCATTAACGTAGTGGTGCCAATGTACAAATGAAGTATGCCAAAGGTAAAAAACCACCGCTTAAGGAATCACTACTTCCGCATCCAGATTTCCCATCCAAGTCTTTTTAAAGGAGAACATCTTGACTATATTTGCACTCTAGCATGTGCAAATAATTGCCTATAGAATTTCAATAAAAGGGTATCTCCGAATGCCAGCCGAGCTTCCAGAACTTTCGGGCGCTGTCGAATACCAAGGCAATATCATATGGCTCCATTATGACAACTCACTCGTCAACACAATACACTAGTCGAGTTAAAATTTACACATAATTAGTAGAATTTACCAATAGGTAGTATATTTAAAATAAGGTAATATAAATAGGTTATATTTACCTACAAGTAATTATTTGATATAACAACAGAGTTAATAATACTTTCAATAGGTAAAGTTAACCAAAATGTCGTAAATTTTCGTGTATTTTGACCTGTGATAATTTCCACCTATAAAATACGTAGATTGTCATGGTAACTTTAACTTGGAGGTCTAATAGCACAAGACGCCATATTTTCTCAGCGCAGTTGAAGTATGATTCCAAATAGTAGTTTGTAAAATGAGTGTATATGGAAACAAACTAACGAAAAGTTTAAGAAAATACATAATTATACCTGTAAACTCATATTTAACAAGTATAGTATACTTTCGGCTCATAAATTGTATTTATTTTAGTTACCGGCATTCATCTTGTATTGTTATTGTGAGTTAGATCTCTTCAGTTTTGTAAGTGACTGACAACCATATGTCGACTACTTATAGAGAAAAATACCAAATAAGTGTAAAAATCTTATTTTTTTCCACTTGGTGTCATTTTTAAATTTCACATATGTCCGTAAATTCTACCTAAAACTAGTCAACTTGATGTCAAATTGACGTTGAATTCAAGTAAAATTTACCTAAACAGGTATTAGTAACCAAATGTACTGTGAGACTACAAGTAAGATTTATATCTAATTTTACCTGTTTTAGTTGATATAACTTAATTTCGACGTCGTCTTATTCTCCATTTATGTCGATTCCACGTAGCATCAACGTAAATTTTACCAAAATATGGTTAATTCAAATTTTGCTACTAAATTTATTATACATAATTTAGGTAGTCTTGTGGTCAAATAATACTTAAATGTTTGCTGGGTCAAAACTAGACAATTTTCATAATTTTAGATATTGTGGAATTTTTACTCTGGTTTACAATTATCAGGGAAAGCGCAAAAATCAAAAAGTGTTTACTTAAATCCACTAGAGCCTAGGGAATTTTTTTAAAACTTTTAGTTTTCAGTAAAAAATAATGTACTAACTTATTTATTAATAAAAGTTGATATAAAGTTCTGAAAAAATTCGAATATTGTTCCTAGACTTAAAAAAATAAATAAATGTAAACCCGAGTAAAAGGTTCTTGAGTGTGTGAAATGATGAACATTGTCTAATTTTGATATTTCAAAAACTGTTTAATATTTATGATCGTGCCCATTAAGACTTTGATTAAATAGGTTAAAATCTACAATATGGTAAAAATGTAGACAATTCCATTGAGAGCCAATTTTCCAGAAGAATGGAGCGGGGTCCTTTCAGCAATCAAGCACTTTTGAATTTGCTTGTGGGCCCAAATTTCTGCACAATGGTTCTACGACTCCTTGCTCCGCCACTGTGTCAAGTATATTTAAACGGTCCCCATATGCACGCAAATAAATTCAATACTAAAAGAGTGATATCGTAATATTTTAATATAATTATTATTCTGATGAAAGTTTGTAAGGATAATATAACGAGGGATATTCTTTACGTATATTAACAGTTATATTGTTTTGCTTTTATTACTTTTAACCCCTAAATTTCCTCAGTGATTTTATATATAAGTTGATATGGTTTATTGTTGGCTTATTTTCTTGTCTGTCTCAAGTGATTTTTAAATAGAATTGCCTTTGTATACAAAGAAAAATTTCATCAGAAACATTTTCAAAGTGCTGTACCTATTCTACGTTATAAAATGAATTCAGCACAATTTATGTTCGCAATTATGCCCCATCGCCTCCCCCTTGTATATACTTTCTCCCTATTGTAATATATTCCCTACTTCAGTTTATAATCATATTTCACAAGGAATTCATATGTTTCAAAGTAATAGAAAATGTCAACTGCACTCTACAATATAAATAAAAAGTGTATACAAACGAAATTTTTTCTTAAAACAGCTTTTGGCCATTATTTCTCAGGCAGTAAATAAACAGTTTCTTACAACAACCAGGAGTATTGCAGCTATAATATTGCCAAAATGAAAATATAGAGTCGGATAACATGTATGTATGTGTAGTTATACGCACTTACGTACGTCCAAAAGTACTGAGTAATGTTATTTTCTCTACTCACATTAGATTATGTATTAATTTCTCAACAGCCTTTGAACACATAATAAGCAGTGGCGTAATTTCAGCATTTTTACTGGGTAGGCAGGGGTTTCTCACAGAAGCAAAGCGAACCCTGCAATTCTTAAAGGATAACGCTGTAAACCAAAATGATCTAGGGAAAGCGAGTGCTACAAAAAATTAAACCATAAACAGGAAACCCTAAACTCAAGCGAATTTATCACTTCACAGGCAATATTAAATTCAAGAGGGAAAGCGAATGGTGTGAAAAAACAATTTGGTCAATAGGGCTCACGCAAAAATCGGAGGACCTGGTGAACGTTCACCGAATGGTTGTGGAAACGCTCCCCAGATGATTGTCTTTGGCATACGTTCGCTGATATGTTGGCGAGCGCTCGCTGATGTGTACAATTTGAATTTTTTGCGATAACTCCGTGAACATTCACAATTTTATAAATAAATTATAAATAGTATGATATTTGATTCCAAAGTACTTCTTCGTAAAGTATGAGGTGAAACTAGAAAAAGTCATATATATTATGTCGCAAAGGTTTAAGTTTAAAAAGTTGTTAACCTATAAACATTTAAAAAATGCGGTTTTTAGCCTTTTTACGTTTAATAATGGAAATAATTAGCGTAGCACCCTCTAGTAGTTTCAGCAATTCTATGGAGTCCATGTGCTAAACATGTTACATGCGGCATATTGCGGTGTGTTTCCTACATAATTCGTTCTGCAGGTTTCATATAATTCACTCCATCAGTAAGAAATAATAAGACCTTGTCCCTATTTTCTGCATATACACATGCAAGATGTGGTAGGAAGACACCTTAGATATTCCCATTGAAAATGGTCTATTGGCTTTAAATCTAGCTAACTAGCTGGCTGTCACCAAAACCTTTTGAAATACTGGCGTAACATAAAACAGACTGATGCTTCCTCCCGCCGGACCTACTTCTTGTTGTTTGGTAAGTCTGGATCTTCAGATACATGCCCAGAAGTTTACTGTCTGCTCACTGTTCATGAGTTTCACTTACGATGAAAATTTTTGGAAGACCACAATTTTAGCAGTTTAAAGCCAAGCTCTACATCTACTGAAAAAATTGAACTCCATGGTCTGTATTGTCTTTCACATAGTGAACATTATGAGTGCAGTTTTTCGTGCCTCAAACATTTAGAGACTAGTTTCATTTGTTCTGAAAATTTTACGTGCAGAAGCTCTTACATTTCCTTAAAAGTCTAGAACATTACAAACATCAAGATTCATGTTTCACAAATTGTAACTTCTTAGATAAGGTTAGCACGCTCAAATTCTCGGTACTGAGTCAATTTTGAATAAGATTCCTTATGAATGAAACCAATAGGTGTGGAAGATCTGAATACGTTCCATTGAAAAGGTATTAGTTCTAAACTTGTTTCCATAACATTAATATGGCAGAACATTTTCAGTTAATGTTAATATGTTATCAGCCTGATGTACCAGTCTAGACTATCTAAATAAGCAATACAATTAATTACACAGAAGCAACCGTCGCTTGAAATGAAAACAAAATAAAAACAGTTTGATCCTTACCGACTGGAAAAGAAAATATTTTCAAAACCGAAACAAAATGAAAGCTAAACAAGAATGATCAAAAATATTTTCTTTTTGTCGTTTAGTATTGAAAAAATATTTATTTACATTACTGATTCATTCATTTATAGTCTACAGTGTCTACTTTGAATGAAAAAACTTCTGTAAAAAATGTGTTTTACAATCGAGTAAACTTTAACTTGTCTTGTGTATGAAATAATAAACCGGGCCGGGACGCATTAGTGCTGCTGCGGTGGACGAATAAAGAAGCGTGACATCATTCGTCTCACTATTTATTCCTTGCCCTAGTGTTCATCATCAGCCGTACGGTTCGCGCATAGGTAATGTTTCACAAATTCTTTTCTATGATTTCTTTAGGTTAGGTTACTAGGTTTTTATTCTGATATCTAATTGTTAATAATTATTAGTGCCGCAGGCAGTATGAGGGTCGCCGACAAAGAAAAAGGGGGTGCGCGGGTGTCCCCCCTCCCACCCGCTTTTTTAATTATTTTTGTAACAAGTAAGTACCTAAAATCTTGTTTTCTTTGACGGATCGTAGCTGTTTCCAGAATAAGTTTATGTTTTATGTATGCTGTTATTATTTCCAATGCCCCGATGGTTGCAAGATTGCGAAATCTGTGGCAGGCTATCAAAACTTTATGATAAGAATTTCGAGACTATTTTTAATTTTCAAAGCCCACTATGATTTTTTTCCAAAGTCAAAAATGGACAAATTCGGTTCACGATTTATTTGAAAATCTAAATATACCACTATATACAGAAATCTCTCAAATGGGTTAATACCAAATTTCGTGAAAAAATATTGTATAATGATATATTTATGACAAAATTAATGTAGGCCATATTTTATGGAAACACCCCTGTAAAAAATATGTTTATTATAGTTGTGTCCATATATTTACTTCACATAGAAATCCTCAAAGCTGTGCTGCTTACGTGTTTAAGTATACATGGGAGAGCGCGGCATGTTCAAGTTTGGTAGAAAATGTTAAGTCATAAATATACGTATTACCTAATACATAGAAAAATATTGTTCTCATGTATAGCATGTTCTGGCGTACCTAATTAAAATAAGAAATAATGGAAAACAAACCTATTTTAATTAAAATTTCTTAACTCCTGAAATATAGTTGCCCCCTAACTAGAACGTCATATCCAGGGAACAGATAAGTAGAGCCGTACTTTGAATGTATCTATCAATATCGCGAAGGACGGGCAATACGTCCATCAATGCTTAAGATATCCTATCTTGATGCAAAGTAGAGTAAGATTTTTTATTTTACCAGAAACGTCATTAAATTTCTGCCGAAAACACTATTTTTAATTCTCTAAGTGTTATTTTGTTTATTCTAATTCTCAAAAGTGCGGCTCTGTTGGATCATATCGGTAGGAGAAAATACCGACTTTGATATTTTCAGGTATTTCCACCCTTTTTTGGAATCAACCTCTCTTAAATTTCCATGGGTTAAAACAAATTGTAACAAGAGATATAAACAGTAACACTTTATTTAATAACTTTACTGGAAACTTCACAATACTTTTTAATCAACTAAAATACACTTGTACTGACTATAATAGTCTTTAACAATGTTTATTACTAGATATTTTCACTTTGTATATACTTCGGATTTCTAACCTCTCACTTGTCATTCAAAATTTCTTCTTTTTCCGCGTATTTGCATTCGGCTTATATATACTCTACAAATTGTCTCTAGAACCATCTAGAACAAAGTCCAGAAACCTTCCGTGTCAATCTAGAATAATGTAGACACTCGATCATTTTCTATAAATTTCTAGAAAGCAAACTACTATCAGTGTCTCAGAGATGGCGTGCATAGGCAGCACACCACAGATATGCAGTTTCCTTCCTGTCACCATTACCACTCAATTTCCAGCATCCACATATGAGCTATTAGCCCCTAGGAGACGCCAGTACGCAGTTTGTCACAATATTTTAATGGCCTGGTCTTTTTTATTATATTTTTTATTAAATATGTGTAGGCAACTATACATGTGATTTTAACGGAATTACTAAAAAAATATTTACCGTAAAAACCTTTACCTTATGACAGAAGTTTAGATATTAATTCCAACTTTCAAGCCCTGCTAGTTTTTTTGGCGTCGACGGCAGGCGTTTTGTAGCTCCTACGAAATTTCGAATAAACTCGGTTAAAACTGTGAGAAATCGTACCAAATTGTGTTGAAATAAAGCGTGGGCAATTCTACATTAATCGATATCAATTAGCATGAGTCTGGCTATCTCATACAGTTGATATTTGATTAAGATATATTGGTTGAATATGGCATAACCTAAAAGCGTATATAAACAACTTGAAGAAAGGACACAACCATCCGGCAATATAATGTAAACTGTGCACCATAAACTTATTCAGTGAATAATAACAAGCTGGTTACTAAGCAAAGCGAAACAACGAGTGCAAGTAGTGTGGGATTTCCCACAGAACAGAGAGGGGAGCTGTCAACAGATACACACGGAGGTAGTTCTATTAGTACTATTAGTTTATTAAACCTTACTATTAAATAATAATAATAATAATAATAATAATAATAATAATAATAATAATAATAATAATAATAAATCTAATCGAATTTCTTAAAATTAAAAGACAGGTCCAACAACACGAAGGTTTCAACTGTCACGTGGTCCATATATTAAACATATATAAAATATTTCTCAGGTCAAAATAATGAAGGTCTGCTTAATATACTGAGCGTCCCAAATATTCTAAAGCTCTTTTTTATTATTTGCAGATTTTACTTTTATATTTTATTTCAGCTTAGCAGATCAGCATACAAAGTGTCTCAAATGTTCTCTCAGGGCTCTTCCTTGCACTTTTACTATAATAGCTTTCATGGTAAATAAATAAAAGCTTCTTACAGCAGGCTGATGTATGTCTTTGCAAACAAACGGGATGGACACACTAATACAGGGTAGGACGTTAACACGAATACACAAATTTCCATAACTGAACGCAAGCATACAGGAGGGTGTGCACACTGCTAGATATAGAAACAGAAGACTCAGAAGAAGAATAAACAAGGAGATGATGATAGATGGAAACTCAAAAGAAGCATCTCACAAACATCTACACTTCTCATCCTATTTCCTACACTATACGTGATGTGGTACCTAATCCGGCGTATATAGCCGGTCTGGCGGTATATAAAAAAATATCCAAATAGGATATCCAGAAGTGGCAGCAATGCCTACCGAACGCTGGCTAATCAATTAAAAGCGATGTTTTTAATTGGAAATCTAACTAAACTACCTACTCCTAGATTCATATTCTAAATTTTTGTCATAAAGTAAAGGTTTTTATAGTCTATATATTGTTTTAAAATTCCCATTAAAATCGGGTAATAAACACATTCTTTACAGGGGTGTTTCAATAAAATACTGCCCACATAATTTTTTTGATAAATCGGTCATTGTTCAATATTTTTTCACGAACCTTAGTATTTATCCAGTTGAGAGATTTCTTAATTCAATGGCACAGTTAGATTTTCAATAAAGAAATCGTTAACAAAATCTGTCCATTTTTGATACTGGAAAAAATAATAGGCCTTGAAAATTGAAATTGATCTCTAAATGTTTGTCATAAAGCAAAGGTTTTGACAGTCATATTTAAAAAAAATTCCATTAGAATCGGGTAATGAACACATTTTTTACAGGATGCTTGCATTCAAAGTGGGCCACACTGTATATAAAATTCTGATATAATCTTTATTAAACAATATTGCATATTTGTTACACAGTTTAAAATGTTACCTAGTTGTAATATAGCTCTTCCTATTGGCGCCTTGATAGATGTTTTGTAATCCATGCATTATTTTAGTTGGCCTCCCTTTGCTGTATGGCATGCCTGACAGCATAACTTCATTTGTTGCGAGGTCAGTGTTAGAATGAAAAAATAACAAAATCAAATGTATTTTGACCGACCTTAATATAGAAATTAGGTAATTAGATTCAATCAAAATTTCTTTCGTAATTTATAGCGGCCGTCTTTTAAAGGCGATTCAATTTTTGTTCAAATTCTTTAAAAAATGTTCACCATCTGTAAAGTGGCAGCTGTATATCCTTGCCCTAATACTTGCCTGGAAATATTACCTACAACATATTTTAAAAGAGGAGAAATCCTCTATGAACCCATCCCCTTGGACTCCTATTGACCAGCCCGTCCTTGCTGGTTAACATGTGTTAATAAATATAATGGAAAATGAACTTAAAAAATGAGGTTAGCTTAAACCAACCTTAAAGGATCTATTTTTTGGCAGGTATCCTCACTATACACCTTTTCAAAAATCACGTAAAAGTCCTGCACTTACATTCTAAATGATTGAACGATTAAATACGTCCAATTTGCACAAAGTCTCTAGTCACTGATTTTTAAATACTTTCTGGTATGAGAAACAAAGTTTAACATTCGAGAAGAATTTTTTTCACTTGTAGAAGATATAATAGAATATAATTTTGCATAATAAAAAAAACATGTTACTATAAATTTTCCAATTCTGTACCATTGCTGGTTAACATGTGTTAATAAATATAATGGAAAACAAACTTAAAAAGCGAGGTTAGCTTAAACCAACCTTAAAGTAACTGCTTTTTTGGCAGGTGTCCTTACTATTAACCTTTTCAAAAATCAGATAAAAGTTCTGCACTTCCATTCTAAATGATTGAACGATTAAATACGTCCAATTTACACAAAATCTCTAGTCACTGATGTTTAAACACTTTCTGGTAAGAGAAACAAAGTTTAACATTCAGGAAGAATATTTTTCACGTTCTTGCAGAAGATATAATAGATTTAAATTTTCCATGATTAAAAAAATATGTTACTATAAATTTTCCAATTCTGTATCCTTTAATATATCTAACGCGAACAGGAGAAGAAACTTTTATCTGGCGAGCCTCGAGACCACAAAAAGCTATATATATATATTTTGTTCTGGCTCTTATATCGTTATATTAAATATTCACCTCTGCACTACTCCTTTTTTATTTACTAGTTTCAAAAGTCCAACAGGAATATGTCATCTTTATTTTGTGTTCCTGTTTCCTTTATATTTAGATTAAATTTAGAAATGGCAAAGTATAATTTCAGCCTCGAGACACGAAATATCTCCAAGAGTGTATTAAATACTTGCAAATACGAATAAAGTTTCCACAGCGACACACACATTTTAATTATATGCAAACATAGAAACTAAATTGAATATTTTTATTGATTTGTCTGCCTTCACTTTAAGTACAATTTACACTTGTTATCAGCAACTCTTTAATTAAACTAAGTCAATATTTGTTGTGGATGTAATGTAGATCTATAGCATCAATAAAAAAGTTAGGATTTCGAAGTAGTCTCAACTTCTCCATGTTATTCCAAAACTTTTCTAGAACACTTTAAAATTTATTTACGCGTATTTGTTTACTAATATTTCCAAACTGATGTTTAATGAATTTTCTCCTGAGGGTTCTTATTATACCTATTTGATATATAGGGTGTTTCACTTAAAAGTCCTCAGGCCATTATCTCTAAAACTAATAAAGATACTTTATTTTTGTAAATGGCAGATGATTGATACCAAAGAAAGGTTTAAATAACGGTGATTAGAGTTTTTCCTCAACAGCACACAGAGATGGCGCTGCGATGCAAAACTATTTTTTGATGGCTGGAACCTTGAAACATAAGACATGTGATTAAACAATAATTTGTGAATAATTTTGATGGTATAGAGAATTTACAAAAAACAAGCCGTTTTGGAGTTACATGACTTTCTTTCATTAATGCCAGTACACGTGAATTTTGATAAATCCCTATAATTTATTTATTATTTATTATAGAATATTGGTTACCAAACACTTTTTTTCAATATAAGGAAAGTGATATAATACACTATCATAAAATTATGTTTACCACTTCCGGCCAAACCGGAACTAACATGATGAACCAATATCCATATGTTCCTACATATTACATTTTTTTTTCTAATAACGCTTCTAATAAAACGGCTCCCAAAACTTAAAGTAAGTAAGACAACAAAGAAAATACACACTAATTTAGAATGGGCTAAATTTATATTAACAATTCAGTAAAGAACGTAAACAAAAGTTTTATAAACAAACATTTAAAAACTATCGAAATATTATTAAAAATGAAATTAAACTAATTTCTTTCTTATTAGTAGGTACTTATTATATTAAATGTTCAAAATTTCTCCCTTCTTCATGAATACACATATTGTACCGTTTCAGTAACTCTTCATTGCAAACTTTTTGTAACGTATGTCTATTTATAGCAGCAACACTTGCATATATTTTATTATACAAATCGGCCATATCCTCAATGGATTCAATGTACACTACACTTTTTAAATACCCCCAAAGGTACAAATCTAATGGAGTCAAGTCAGGTGATCGTGCTGGCCATCTGACTACTCCCTTAGTACCAATCCATCTCTGAGGGTACATTTCATTAAGACAATCTTTGACTAGTACTGAGTTATGGGGTGGTGCACCATCTTGGTGAAACCAAATATTCTCCTGGTTATGAGGGATAGTCTCTAATAATCCTGGCAATACATTTCTCAAAAATATCTCATATTTTCTTCCATTTAAAGTCCCATGGAATAGATATGGTCCAATAATATATGAATTTAATATTCCACACCACACGTTAACTCCAAAAGTTACAATTTCGGGTCATTCTCATCCATCTAGGATTATTTTGTGACCAGTATCGGCAGTTATGCTTACTCACAACTCCGTTGTTGTGAAAACGGCTTTCATCGCTCCAGAGCAAAAAAATTTGGGCATTCTTCAGAAAGAACTGAAAATTCAGCTAGAAAATGTAATCTTCGTTCATAATCACCAGGCCTTAAATGATGGATCAATTTTAATTTGTATGGATGGTATTTATTTGATTTTAATATTCTATGGCACGAAGATATCGACAGATTAGTTTCCGATGCCAATTTCCGGAGAGAACATTGAGGATTGTTGACAACACTATTTAACACCAAGGCTGTATTTTCATCGTTTCTAACTGGCCTATTTCTGTTACGAATAGTTTTCTTAAAACTACCCCAGTTTCTTAAATTTTTAAACAGCATGGTAAATGTTTTTTTATCGGGTGTAGGTCTATTTGGAAATCGTAAACAAAACAATCGTTTTGCTTGTCGGGAATTTCTTTTGCATTCACCGTATATTAAAATCATATTTAACTTATCTTCATTGGTGTATCTAACCATTTTTTAAATTTATTTTTTTTTATTGCCTTATTTGGATTAATTTGCTTTGAATTGTTTCTAAGTACACTATTTCTGTTTGAAACTATGATTGAAATGCACCAACTACAAACTTTGTTTAATAACTGTCAAACTTAAAATTAAATCAAAGCCTACTAATATCTCTTAAGTAGATTTTTCATTACCATTCTAAATTAGTGTGTATTTTCTTTGTTGTCTTACTTACTTTAAGTTTTGGGAGCCGTTTTATTAGAAGCGTTATTAAAAAAAAAAATGTAATATGTAGGAACATATGGATATTGGTTCATCTTGTTAGTTCCGGTTTGGCCGGAAGTGGTAAACATAATTTTATGATAGTGTATTATATCACTTTCCTTATCTTGAAAAAAAGTGTTTGGTAACCAATATTCTATAATAAATAATAAATAAATTATAGGGATTTATTTTATCAAAATTCACGTGTACTGGCATTAATGAAAGAAACTCATGTAACTCCAAAACGGCTTGTTTTTTGTAAATTCTCTATACCATCAAAATTATTCACAAATTATTGTTTAATCACATGACTTGTGTTTCAAGGTTCCAGCCATCAAAAAATAGTTTTGCTTCGCAGCGCCATCTCTGTGTGCTGTTGAGGAAAAATTCTAATCACCGTTATTTAAACCTTTCTTTGGTATAAATCATCTGCCATTTACAAAAATAAAATATCTTTATTAATTTTAGAGATAATGGCCTGGGGACTTTTAACTGAAACACCCTGTATATAAGGTACGATGATGAACATTTTTATTTACCATTTTAGAAAAAATTATGTACAGAAATCTTTTTATAACTCACTGAACTCCAATACCGAATTGTAAAAAAAATGGTTTGTGTGTATGAACGTGTGTTTTAATTTTTAAATTTTGGTTTAAAAGGCACGAATGTAAAATATTATGGTACAATAGTCCCTGTTGAAATTGAACAATATCCGTATTTACAGAGCGAACGCTAGAGGCGTGTAAAGCATCATGTTTTATATAAACTTTCTTTTATTATAATTTTAGACCAAAATATTTTAAGGTATTTGGTTAATCCCAAAGATATAAAGGTGTAGAAAATATCTCGACCGTATATTATACAGGGTGTGTCTCTCAACGTCGATAGAGCTGTACGTAGATTAATTTAACTTTAAAACATATGCTCAATAAGGCTTTAACGAAACGAATGATAGTTGCAGTTGGGCGGTGCCGAACGCGAATATCTATTAAACACGATAAGTTCTGTTATACCCAATATTTTTATTTAAAATGTATAGCATGTACAAAATAGCATAGTAGAATACTCACTATTGAAATTCAGATGCATGTAAACAGTCAGATTTCATATACAGGGTGTGTCACTAGTGCAATACCGGCACATTTTAAAATCTACAGGGTATTTTCCACAGCGGTGACAAGCTAATACTATAATTTTGTATATAGAACACCCAACATTTTTAAGTACATTTATATTTCAATCTTAATTCTCTAACCGGACCTGTCATTTATTACAATTTTCAACTTGAATTTTTCAAAAACGAATGAGGTATCAGAGTGTAGGTAATTGATTGCTGACACATCCTAAGTAACAAACAGGGTGTTCCATTTGACGAAAATAGAGTTATGTTTTAAATTATGATTCCCAATGATCATCAATAATTTCCAAAGTTTCTCAACGATCTCCAACAATTTCAAAGTTTTCCACTGATCACAATTATTTCCGATTTTCTACTGAATATTCATTAGAACTAATAAATCGTTGGGATTCATTGGGAAAAATAATTCTTATATTGTAAAAGAATTCACAGATTATTTATGAATTATGGGCTATAAAATGATGCAATTATTGTTTTGACACAATTCTGAAAAAATTTTTTTACACTCCCAACGGACGGCCAAACCGCGTGCCGGAACCAAACCTCGGATGTTCTATATACCGCCGGACCGGCTGCATACGCCGGGTAGGACATTGGACGTGCTTGTAGTCAGCAGCGAGAGCTATATGACGCATAAGGTAGGAATATAGGATGGGAAGTGTAGGTGTTTCTAAGTCATCATTGGTTGGGAAGTGTAGGTGTTTGCGAGATGCTTCTTTTCAGTTTCCATATTTCTTTTAAGTTTCCATCTATCATCATCTCCCTATTTATTCTTCTTCTAAGTTTTCTGTTTCTGAATTTAGCAGCTTTTATTTTTATTTTTATTTATTAACCGTTCCACAGGTAAATTATCCATTTACGGTGGAAATGCTGGGAAGGGCCCTATCTCGCGGTAAAACAAAATAGCATTTTATAGCGGGTTATGAGAAAAAGGTCCGAGGGAATATTTTGTACACCTTGTATATTGTTTTTTTGAAGCAATCAGTTTTAATTTCCGTTTTCCAATTCCTCTTTTCAGTTCCCGGTATTTATCTATTTCATTATCTATATTTAATACCTTTTTAATTTACCCTTAATTTTTTTTTTCTCTGTTGTGTAATAAAATAAACAAATGCAATTAATAGACTAGACTTACCTATTGGTCACTTTGTGTTTATATTGGCAGCTCCACTCTCGGTTTCATCTTTCCAGATGTTTTTAAGTATGGGCCACAAGGCATGAGTGTGGCGACCTTTCGTCACCCCGCTAGAAGAAGAAGAAGGGTACTATTCACTTCACTGTAGGTAAAACCACACTGGACTGTTGCTATTCGATGCACTTTTAGCCAATATTACATTTCAAGATGTGACCGAGTTATTCAGATATTATTCACCACACTTTATTATTAATTATGAATTTTGCTTGAGTTCAAACTTATACTGCGTGAAGCAGAATTTTTTTAGCCACAGTACCGTATAGATTTTACTGTATTTGCTCAAAGTTTGACCCGTCTTTATGTGATTTAAAGTGGAGCGATTCGGCAAACGTCTCTATGAAAGATACTTCATCTCTCCAATTCTGGAAAATGTTTTTTTGGTCTTTAAATTCTCTATAATTCAAAAATGAATTTTTAATTACTTAAAAACATACTACTATAACTTCATAACTACTTAAACTAAAAAACGGATAGGGACAGCCCTAAAACTAACTTAAAATATACTTTATGAAACAGATTTTTTTTAACGTCTATTTTCATGTCAGTGAAGCGTTTGGGAAAAGAAACAACCTAGACTTCTTTGGACAAACCTAATGTATATATGTCACGGATTCTCAATCTTTCCTTGGCATGGTTGGAAGTATGTAAGCGATCATAATGAAATCTTTCTCCGAGAGGGCTCGGTAACAGCCGAGGTAACAGCCGTTCCCTCTCACGACAGACGAAAGACGCTCCCGGGAGCCTATACATGCCAGCGAAGAAAGAAGACCAAGACAGAAGAGCTCCAGAAGAAACGACCCAGCTGGCAGGGTCCAACAGCCAGGACCAGGGGAGGTTTGCTAACATCGTCAATACTGTCCGCATTTGCGGGGGGATAGGCGAAAAAGCAGGCCCATCCCTTACGAGGCCGGTCCAGGTCTATAGCGATGATTGGGGCAAAGAGCTCAAGCTCGGCATCTAATCATCCGAGACCGTCATCTTTAGTCAAGAATATTGGCGCGAATGAAATCTTTTGTATCTTATTACTATTTGCAAATACAAAACGAATAGTAAGTATAATGCATTTGATCGAACAAAAAGTCCGATTGAAATTTGGACAGTAAGTTAGTGTTAGATAGAGGAAGAACCCCTTTGTTTTTGAACAATATCGATGGAAAAATAAAAAAGCTTGTAATTAGTTAATTTGAAAAATAATGTGTTTTTTTATTGTTTTATTTTATTAACCAAAAAATATGTAAAATTAATATTATTTACAAAAAAAAACTGTGAAGAGTATCCTACAGAATGTATACCAATGAAATAAAAAGATCAGTAAATTGGCGAAGAGTATAATGGTTAGTTTGTTTTGTTTCATAGTTCAATAAAAATTATGGCAAAAAATGTTTCTAAAAATTACCGGCTTCAAAGAAGAACTAAAAGTTATGATGTTCATAATAACGGTGAATTAACTGGGTGACTTTTTTGCGATTTAATTTTTTCGATTCATCAAAAGATATCGTGTATCTCTATCGTTAACTAGTTCACTTCCGATCTGACATAACAGGGAAATTAGTAGATGTAATGTCTCAATAATTTCAAATTTAAGAGTAGTTTTTAGTTCTCTTTAAACATGGTAATTAAACATATTTTATATATCTTTAACCTAAATAACTACATTCCGATCCGCAATAATGTCATGTGAGAAATTATCAGTTAATATTGTTTAATGAAAACCAGCTCTTTTAAAAATCCCTTTTTCAGGTGTTTTGTAACAAAGGGTTATTTAACATATACATATCAAACAGGAAAATGAGCTTTTTCACATTTCGCCTTTGTGTATTTGATTGAAAATTTTCCTAAACGGAACAAACCCTCAAGTTGAAATAAATACAATTGCTGTATTAACTCAGGCACGAAAAAAATATTTATTCTGTGAATTTAAAAACTGAAAGAAGCACCGTTATCAAACGCTCCGATGTTATCTTTTAAACGAAAATTTTCACACCATTTGTAAACACTGTCTGGGAAATAAAAAATACCTGCTGTGTAACTTACAACTGTCTATTTTGTTAACATTTCTTTTCATAACATTATTTATTTTATACGCTATTTTTTGTATTAATACTTGGTTTCGTGAGTGATGTAGAAATGTTAGTGGAAAATAAAGCGGCGGTCTTTACATCACAAGTTTCCAATATTTTTAATAACTTATCACAGTATATATAAGAAGAAATGTTATGAACATGAAAAAAAATTAAAATCCATTCATTTAGACCTTTTAAACGATACCCCACTTTATTGAATTAACAATTTTTTTTAACGTTTCACTTTGCGACTCACAAAGGGACGTCTGAAACTATTTTTGCAACATTACTATTAATTCTATATATATTCTCCAATGCAGAGATCAGCATTGTCCCTCCTCTAGTCAAACTTCTAGTTTTTATCCTTTGCCAACTATAGAAGAAAAATGCTTTGATGAAAGTCAGCACAACCTCCGACCAATGTAAAATTGACAAAGTCGTCAATCAGTGCCGTGTTCTATTACTTATCCTCTTCAGCATCTGTAGTGAACACGCGATGTTGAGTTCTGAGTTCTGGACCGACAGGGTGGTGTAGCTATAGGAATTAAAAGATTTAACTTAAAACTTGCTGGTATAACCAGAAACTTAAATAACAAGATCCGAGGAAGGTTTAAGTTTAAATCAGATTAGATTAAAGTAGGAGCTGGCTGACTGGTCTTGACTACCGCGATTCCTACTCTTCCTTAGACCACTTTATTCAACTTTGTGCTTTGTATCAGACCTCATAGCCTTGATAAGGGCTCCTTAGTATAACTATTAGCCCTTGGTTTTTCTTCGTTGTTGGAATCTCAGTCTAGCTAGGATCGGACAATGAACTAAGGTTTCCTCTTCCTCTTAACGGATTGCATGTTATATGATCTGCCAAACCCATCAGACATATTGAATACGTATCTGGTTAGAAGACCCGTTATTATTCCAGTGGCCTTTCTGTCATGGCATAGTAGGTTCTCCGTAAATTTGACCGATCGTTCCTTAGTGAACTCCTTGGCCCGTCTCTGCCGCGGGAAAACTTCCCATTATTCTAGATATTTGGCTTGTACCTTTTTATAAATGGATGTTTGTATACATGGCTTAGCCACACCCCAAACGGATTCGGATCCTACTAGGGCCTTAGACGCGCCTTCTCTGGCTACAACTTATCGAGATACCTACGTATTTTAGTAAACTACTGTCGAATTTTCTTCTAGTTTTTTATTCTTTGTTAACTATAGAAGAAAAATGCTTTGATGAAAGTCAGCACAACCTCAGACCAATGTAAAGTTAACAAAGACCCCAATCAGTGCCGTGTTCTATTACTTATTCTCTTCAGCAGCTGTAGTGAACATATGATGCAAAGAGTTCTGGACTGACAGGGTAGTGTAGCTATAGGAATTAAGTTTTAACTTAAAACTTGCTGGTATCACCAGCAAACTTAAATAACAAGATCTGAGGAAGGTTTAAGTTTAAATTAGATTAGATTAAAGGAGGAGCTGGCTCACTGGTCTTGACTACCGCGATCCCTAGTCTTCCTTAGACCACTTTATCCAACTTTGAGCTTTGTATCAGACCTCACAGCCTTGATAAGGGCCCCTTAATATAACTATTGGCTCTTGGTTTTTCTTCGTTGCTGGAATCTCAGTCTAGCTAGGGTCTGACAATGAACTAAGGTTTCCTCTTCTTTTTAACAGATTGCATGTTATATGATCTGCCAAACCCATCAGACATATTGAATACCTATCTGGTTAGAAGACCCATTATTATTCCAGTGGCCTTTCTGTCATGGCATAACAGGTCGTCCGTAAATTTGACCGATCGTTCCTTAGTGAATTCCTTGACCTGTCTCTGCCTCGGAAAGTTTCCATAATTCTAGATATTTAGCTTGTACCTTTCTATAAATGGATGTTTGTATGCATGGCTTAACCGCATCCCAAATTGATTCGGATCCTACTAGTGCCTTAGACGCGCCTTCTCTGGCCAGCTCATTGACTTTTTCACTTGTCTTGTGTTCTTTGTGTCCTGGTATTCATGCCACGGTCTCTTTATTTTGAGTTGCTAAGTCACTAAGGACATTTACGCAATCGCATACCAGTCTGGATTCGGCCTGTATGTAGCCGATTGCCTTTAGAGTGGTATGATTATCAGAAAATATGGAGATCGACTGGTTAACAACTCCTCAATGGTATTAATTACAACAAAATGAAATGAGGATCCCAAACTCACGTTACGTTACAGCCCCTGTGGACAATAGCGACAGCTGCGAATATGAGATTTGACAAAGAACACAGATCGTAAGCTGAAAGACTTCAGTTGAGCAAAACTTTGCTTGACAGAAATATCTCGAAACGAACAAAGATCAGACCGACTAACGTCTTAGATTTCTTCATCTTACCCTCTGATACAAAAAATTCTGGGGGTGCAGACAGACGGCTCCATTTAAAAAGCATCAGTACTCACACGATTGTAATGCATTTTCTAGATATACACTTCCAACGGCTCCATCTGTCAATATAAACGTTCCCCAGAGCGACTCCCCAGCGTTGTATTCATCCGAATCCTATAATTTTCTGCCAGAGAAAAGACAGTAGAAAACGGTTGATAGTCCAGAAAAAACCTAATGGCACGAGACATAGAGACTACTCTTCAAAAGGTTAAGCTGATAACATCAAATAAATGACGGGAAAAAACTTTGGTGGGGCCCTTCGCCTAACAGGCAACTGCGACATGTGAAGTGATGCTGTCAAACGTATCATACAGCAACGAGAGATCAACTAGAATAATTCGTGGATTACGAAATCATTACATAGATGTGTGTTCATAAACGGTCAGTTTTTCGGGTTAGGTTGTAACATACGACTCGCACCAATCTTCAATATTTGAAGAGCGGGTGGTGACATTCCTTAAAATTAAATATTCATCTCGATAAACATTTTGAAAAGCGGGAGGTAATATTCCTCTCAAAACGGAATATCAAGCGAAACGAAATTTTGAAGAGCGGAGGGTGTTATTCCTTAGGTTTCAATATTTATCTCGATAGAGATTTTAAAGAAGGGGGGTTTCATTCCTTGCAATTAAATATTTATCTCAACACAGAAATTTTAAAAAGCGGCAGCGAAGATATTTCTTTACCTAACAGTTTCATATTTATCTCATTATAAACAATACAAGTCATTCAGATATTTACATCACACTAATCATTTAAAAAGATATCTCTCTTGTTTTGCCTAATGCAAATACAATGCTAATCGCCGAATTCGGGTAAAACCCGGGCCCTCTTAAAACCACCGGGCCTCCTCAAAAACCGCCGGGCCCAGGGGGAAACACTCCCAACCCCTCCCTCCCGATGGACCTGGAATTGCCTTTTACAAAATATCATGGCTTTCTTCATTCTAAGTGGGTATCCGAGGACGAACTCGGATACGATACCCCAGTGCTCCCAAAGATGTTACACCTTTTCACAATATGCAAGAGATACAACAATAAAACAAGCTAACCGTTATACTCTTTGCCGATTTACTGCTCTTTTTATATAATAGTTGCACATTATATAGGATATTCTTCGCAGTTTTTTTGTAAATAATATTAGTTTCAGACGTTTTTAGTTTAATTACAAAACATTAAAAAAAATATGTAAATTTTTCTTTTTTATTTAAAAAATGTATAACTTTTTTATTTATTGATCAATTTTGTTAAAAACAATAGGGTTCGTCCTCTAGCTAACACTAACTCACCGTCCAAATTTTAATACAATCGGATTTTTCGTTCTTAAGTTATCGTGCTTATAAGAAACGTGACGGACGGACAGACAGACGGACGGACGGACGGACGGACGGACGGACGGACGGACGGGCAGACAGACAGACAGACAGACAGACAGACGGACGGATAGACGGACAGACGGACAGACGGACAGATGGACAGACGGACAGACGGACGGATGGACATTTTGAAAGTTGTTCAGAAATCGATCACCAACACTGTGATATGAATTTTTCTTCTCTACGAGCCATATTACCGGTTTTAGAAATGTGCTGATCGAATGCAATATACTCTTCGTTTTGTATTTGCGAAGATGCGAAGAGTATAATAACCATGGTTTTAAGGATAGAATCAACTCCAAAATAAACAAAAGAAACAAAATTGATTACTTCGTTATAAAAATTGCTATGGATCAAAACTATTCAATATTAGATACGACACCTTTTAGAATTTTGGTCTACATATACCAGTGTCCAAGAACCGGAGTTGCTCTTGAAGACGGTGTATATTGATGATAATAATAATATAATATCCAATAGATCATCTAACCTGGTATTACATCAAGGGATGCAGCTCTGTTGGTGCCCGTTCCAGATTATTCGGACCTTATGGCGACGTTGGTCATGTCTCCTCCAGCAGATCAGAGTCCAGGTCTCAACAAAGGATCACAGAGACTCCTACTTCAGGATTTTCTTTAGAATGTGCGTCGTTCCCAATAGTGCGATCTTCTGGACTTCTTGCGCGCTCGGTTGAACAGGCAGTTATTTCAGACTCCCAGCATCACATTGACGTCATTTGGGATGGATATTATTATTATTATCATTATCATTATATGTATATCTTAACTAAAAATTAACAGAATGTCAGCTTTGTGTCAGTAACTATTTGACAATCTCACATGTGTTGTGATAAATGTAGATATAGGTAGCAAGTTTGCATAGTTCTAGTCAACACGTATAAACATAAATGTGTGAAAAAATTCCAATAATGTTCATGATTTTTTCCCGGTCTTTAGAACCATTTTTGTCTATTTTTATAATACTAACTGCTTTGACCAAGTCAATGAATTATAAAATACAGCTATTAGTTCGTTAAACGAATCAAAGGTCGTATAGGTGAGCGTACACTGTACATTATATTAAGTTTTATGCTATTTAAAGATTAAAGCTAACTACAATATTAATATATTTCTGTGTTTTTCTCAAGGATTAACTCATATCAACTTGATGCACTTTAAAAAAGAACACGGAGAGTTGTTTTAATCTGGATGATTAAACCATATGTTTGTATGGTTTTCTAATTGTTTGTGATTGTGAAACAATGTCTAGAATGTTGTGTATAAATATTATGCTAATGAAAGAGGAGTTGTACAAGTAAAGACGATTCCTTATAGGTATCTACCTAGATGCTATATTATGGTATATTGGTGTATAGTTGGTGTTTACAACATTTTGAAACCATAGGTCCATGAGATTATGACAGGTAGGCGCTTGCGTCATGCTAGGGTGGGGTATACACTAGACTATACTGGCAGTCAGTCTGTGTACGGATGCGGGACGGGTCTGTTGTAGGTGCTTGCATAAAATAGTATCTGTTTTAAACCGAAAAACGTCGGAAATATTAAAGATAAATAATAATTGTCACATTAAATATCCAGTGCACCGTATTCTAAGACATTCTTCAGAAATACATCGAAAATTAAAGCAATAACGTGTGTTTGGAAAATTCTAACCTCTACAAACTGAACATTGTGAAAGAATGTAAAGTTCCCGGTGATATCTGAAAAGTTTATTTAAGTTTGTGTGAAGTATTGATAATTTCTACCCAACAGACTGAAAAAACTGACAAATAGTTACTTTCTTAAGGATTGTTTACACTAAAAACAAAGTGTCAAGAATTTGAAGATTACGCTATCTGGTGGTTTTGTAGCCAAAATGATGAAAATAAACAAAAAGAAGACGACTTAGTAGGTAAACATTGGCTTACTTTATCGGCATTTGCTATAATTTTGATATTTGATGCTAACAGTTGCGCCAGTAGGCTGGCGGTGGCTGGTGGCTCAGCCTTGTGTGTGTCATTGTAGATGATCAGAGAGTTCGGAGTTGGAGTCTTTGACCAGCCTGCTTGACATTCCATGATACAAACCGTGACTTTCGTCATCGCTTGGGTTTCTCGTTTCTCAGCTCGTACTCGTATAGAGCCAGCCGGTCGAAGCTTCAACGGTGTAAGCAAACGTTTTGTGGCTTACCTATCGATTTTTAAAGGAAAATAACTATTAAACTATTTGCATAATCTCTAAAAGCTCCCACTTACACCATAAAATTGCCCAGGCACAGCGACTAGTCCTTTTGACAGTAATTAATAAAAGCGACGGCCTTGAATTCTTAATGCTTGTTTAGGTGTGTGTAAATATTTGCGGCTGAGCTGGATGGAGCTCAGCTACCCATTCACTGACAAATATGAATACATGCATTTTTTAATTCACCGAAATGCGTTTTCTCGTCGCTTGGCATTCTTCCTCTTGAATACCTAACGTTTCTTTTATCCTATAATGTATAGAGAGATGCAATAGATGAGATGAACATAATAATGCCTTGCAGCTGTTAACATATGTGTAGTTTTCCGGATTTCCTGAACGCGTTTTTAAATCTAATTAAATTGTTTCGTTACACACGCCATAAATTTTGCAAAAATACTAAATACCAAGTTTTTAAATTTAGTTTGAACAAAAAGTAGCTTTGTCACAAATTACCTATAATAGCAAAAGTTATTAAGTAGGTACGGCACGTTGTTTATTTTTTTTATCTAATACTTTAACAAATACCTTGAAAACAAATATTTTTCTATGCAAAATGACAGCCACTGAACAGTGAAGTACGAGGTGAAGTACCTATGAATTGTAAAGGAAATATTTATTAAACTCTCTGTTTATTGACGTTGAAAAATTAGTAGAATGTTACTTTCATAACAAAAACTTAATTTTTCGGCATTTTAAACAAATACTGAAATAGTAGACCCATTCTGAATTTAGTACATATGGAAATCATTTCCATATGTAATATTTAATAATAAACAAGCCAACCATTACACTCTGCTGATTTACTGCACTTTTTATATAATTGTTGCACATTCTATACGATACTCTTCGGAGTTCTTTTTGTAAATAATTTTAGTTTTACAAATTTTTTATTTAATAAAACACATTATTTTTTAATTTAAATCTTACTTAATTAAAAACTTTTTTATTTATTGATCGACTTTGTTCAAAGACAGTACCTAGGGTTCTTTCTCTAGCTAACACTAACTGTCCAAATTTCAATACAATCGGACTTTCCATTCACCAACACAGTGATATGGATTTTTTTCCTCTACGAGCGATATTACAAGTTTTAGAAATGTGCCGATTGAATGCAATATCGTGTTTTATTTGCGAAGAATATAATAATGTATATGAGAATGATACGTTAGGAAGGGTACCTACATGACCTATTCAATGAACTCTGAATTTGAATACTGAATTTTTTGTTAGAAAAATATTCATAAGTAGGTAGTTAGCAAAATAACTTTTTGAATGTAAGGTGAAAGTATTTGATAGTTTAAGTAAATTCATTTCAGCAAATCATTTAACATTTTGTGTTATAAAAATAAATAAATGGGTAGTTGTAAATGTCCCCGTAGGTAATTGACAACAATTTTTTGGAAACACTAAGTAGTTGATGACATCTTGATGTTCCGATAGTTGACATACAGATATTGTAATGCAATAATCGAAAATGATTAGGGTATTTAGGTATATATTATGACACTGCCGCAAAACGTTTTGTGGAAAATATATGTAAGGAAGAGGGGAATACTTAATCACAGTTTTGTTTAACTCAAACAATTGGAAAAACGGTTTGTATGATTGGAACTAAATCAGATACATCGGAAACTTGGTAGTTATATATTTGATTATTTATATTTAGAACGACAATACAATTTGTTTGAAGCCTAAAGGCCTTTAGGCTTCAAACAAATTGTATTGTAGATTTTTGTCTTTAACGTAATTTGCTCTACTTGATCAGTAGGTATGGGATACGGGACCCCTAGAGAGATACTGGATCAATGAGTACATAAATATTACAAAATAAAACAAACACTATGAAATAATAAAAGAACTATACTTAATTATATCAATTATATCATATATATATTTTAATACGTTTAAAAGACATAAAATACATAGGTAAATATTCTTTAAATAAATACCAACTTCTACTGAGGTATATGCTCAACGTGCTATAGGATTATTCTCTGCCACGAACAACTCTTTTGGTTCCTCTCGAACCGTAACATATGAGGGTAAGAAGTCATCTTCAATAAAATTTGAATGGCTATATGGAAAAATACCTACCTAAAACCCAAAGCATGGAATACTTGATCACGTGCTTAAGTATCCCCCCGGAACCGTTAGATAAAAGAATGTAAATACACACTTAACCCGATCTTGTAATACATTGTTATTTTGTGCCGAAATCCACAAATGTACACTAATTTCCCTGCTATTCATTAATCTGAACAAATATGAAATGTTTGAGTCAATGTTAAGCACAGAATAATTTTAATAATATTTACTTTTTTACAGTAATATAAATAAACACTGTCAGGTGCCAAACACTAAAATGAACTCAAAGTCGGATGTGTTGACATGTTGCTAGATGTGTAAAGTTACCCTAAAGTTGTCGATTCTGAAACATTTATCGTTTTAACTGAACAATGTTGATATGATCAAGTATCCCCCCTCTCCCCTACCTATTTGTTTTCATCAATCAATGTTCATCACTTTATTAAATCTATGTTTTAAACGATCTCCCACTACAATCATTTTAGGAAATCAAGTTTTTCGATTATCTGATCAAAATGTGTAATACATGGGGGGTACCTACTAGCATTTTGTTCATTTTAACTGAATAAGTCTGCCACATTGCAACATTTCATGACATTACAATCTTTATCTTTATTATTTGATAAAATTTCTTGAATTAGTGATATACTAATGCTCCTTTTTTTCCCCTGGGAAACAAGTAACACATAGTCTCCTGCATCTTTGTTCCGCCCATCATCTTCATAATATATCGTCATCAATACTAGCGTCCGATTCCTCCCAACCTTCTGCCGTTTCGGAGTCAGATGATGATACTAAGTAGATAGAATAGAATAGAATAGAATAGAAAAATATTTATTGTGTTAAATATAAGTGTACACATAGATACAATATTCTACACAAAAGGTGACGTTCGTAAAAACGTTCTTCCACGCCACCAAACAAAGAAACAAAAAGAAAAACTTACTTCTAACCATCACATATAACTCAAGTAGCCCTAAAATTACATTATCTAAACAATCATATTTTGTACCTGCAATAAGTATTCTTTATAATTTTTTTTAAATGTACCAACAGATACACCCTCAATCATTTTATAATATACATCATTATTTAATAACTCAACAGATAAATATGCAAAGCAACACTGAAATCTTGCTGATTTATGTTTGTATATATTAAATTTGTTTAATTCCCTAAGATTGATATTATGCATCTCTTGTCTTGGTTTCAGGTACTCTTTTAGATATTCTGGTTTTCCTCTGGTATAAATTTTCATTAACAAACTGCCAAAAAATAATTTGTAACGATAATCTATTTTTAAGTACAAATGTTCTTTATATATCGGAGTGACATGATCATATTTCCTTATTGAATGAACAAAACGCAAACATGTGTTTTGAGCTAACTGTAGCTTGTTTTTAAATTCCATTGTCAGAAAACTATAGTATACAGTTAAACAGTAATCAATCTGGGGATACAAAATTGATTCGACAATTCTGTGTTTTACTTTTTCATGCAGCATATATTTAAATTTATGTAGTGCCTTTAATTTCATGTATAATATACACAACTTACTTGTCACATGCCTTTGAAAATTTAAACTATCGTCAAATATTACTCCTAGGTTTTTCGCATACTCTTTTTGTGGAATCTCTATATTGTTAATATGCACTGTAGTGAAGTTAAACTTCATAACTTTATTTTTAACATTTGCAGAACCTATTAGTAAGAAGCAACTTTTACTAGCATTAATTTTAAGACCATTCTCAAAAGACCAATTGTTTATCCTCTCTAGATCAGAATTTACATCATTCAGGGCAATGTTTACCTGTGATGGTTCAAACGTTTTTAATAATTGAGTATCATCTGCATACATATAAGTGTTACAGTTATGTATTATTGATGGTAAATCAGATGTGAAAATGTTAAACAAAATTGGCCCTAATATGCTGCCCTGTGGAACACCTTGTTTCACTGCAATAGGATCTGACTTAATTCCATCTATTTCAACGCACTGCAATCTATTTAATAAATAGTTATTAAACCACACACAGACATTATCAGAAAAGTTATAAAATCTCATTTTAGCAAGTAGTAGGATACCTATTTTTTTTTTTTTTTGAATAAGTATTAAAAGCCTTGGTATTACTGTTTCACGGTTTTTATTCAGATTTCTCTGACATGTGTTTCGGCCTTTCGACCATTATCAAAGAGTTATAACTCTTATAATGGTCGAAAGCCGAAACATGTCAGAAAATCATTCAAGATAATTTCGCATTCGAGTTAGTGCATGGCTACGTCGGCGAACTGCACAGCGCACATCGCACCGCACCTCGCACATTACACAGTAAAATTATACGGAACCGTTATTTTAAATGAGAATGGCCATGTCGGCGCCCCTCGCACATCGCACAGTAAAATTAAATACAACATACAACCATTACCTTAAATGAGAGTGACCAAATCAACCTCGCACATCACACAGCCTTCAGCACGAGCGATGCCGTGTTTGAAATAAAATTATGGAAGAAAATAGCCCAACAATATATGAATTAGTACAAATTCTTTTGTATGCAGACCAGACTAGCCGCTGTGCAATGTGCGATGGGCGATGTGCGGTGCGCCGACGCGGCCATGGACTTAGTCATAAACAATATGTCTTATTCTACATAGGTATTACCATTTAATTTCAACAAAAGCTTTAGCAAAACTTAAAAACGTGAGACCAAGGCAACAGCAGATGTTCCTATGTTAAATCTCTATTATGGTTTTTACTCGGGTTTTTACGAGTAGTTAACCCCAATATAAAATTCCAGAGGATTGACATGTGTTTTTAGTAATGAAAATCGCGCATAGTAAGAGACAGTATTGATATGTCAATCGTTACGATTCATCATCTAACCAAATAGGTACTAATGCACTAAAAGAAAACTTTCTGTTGTTTCTATGAGAATGACGATATTCTTTGTGTTTTCTGACTCCTAAATATATGGAAAACCGCGTTTGCTAAAACATAGACAGTAGTAAAGAGTAGCACAATTGTTTTGTAACGGTTCAAGGAACTGAATCGTAAATATATTCTTTATTTGGGTTCATAAATGGTTTCGCAAATAAATGTTCTTTTATAAAATAATAATTGATTCACTGTTTCCTTATATTTTTGAATCACTGACTAATTTTTTTAAATATTTTTTCCTAGTTACTTAACTACCAGAGAGATTTAAAAGTACTGTTTAAATCTAAGGCAAAAATGAAATGCCAGTCACCTGATAGAAATGGAGGATTGCAGTATACACTGAACTGTTTCGGATGTTGATTTTAAATTTTGGATCTTGTCCTTTTTAAAAGTATTTGATCAGTCACTAAAATGTGTTACTCTAACATTTATGTTTCTTAGATGCCTTATGTGCATTGATGGTAAGTATACTTTTTATTCTTTTGCATTAATCTATCACTAAAATTATCTAAATTAAACATAAAATTACTTTAAACGATTTTATTTCAGTTTATGCAATGGGCATTGAAACGTAAGTGTATGTGTAGTGAACCCGGACTTGGATAAATACTAAGATGAATTAAGCAAAGTCACACAAGCAAATCGTAGCTATATTAGAAAATTATTAAGTACTTTATTTGATGACGTTCTCTTACACTTGAGGGGATATTCGAAATACAAGTTTAAAAGATTTGATGAGAAACAGTAAAAAGAAATTAAATGCCAGAGGACAGTCTGGACAGCTTAATTAATAGTGGTCCCCTGGACACGAATGGGTATGAAGAGTATCATACAACATGTAAACAAAATAATGTTGTAAAGAATCAAGTACCAAGTTGCATATATTTTCAAGAATATACTGATCTATTCCTACTTCTGTTCATAGTGTTCATCTGGACATGGGAAATGGTATTGAAGATATAAGTTTGTAAAGAAATTATGCAGTATTATCATCAAATGGCAATTTTTAAGGAAGTTATAGAGTGCTGAAAATATTAACAATGTTGGGAAGTGTAATTATAAAATCATGAAAAATTACCATACATGCATACTAAAAGACAAGTAAGGATGAGTCACTGATAATCAACCATAAAATTGTAAAGTTTAAATCTAAATGTAAATAATAATTTTGCATAAAGCAGTACGTTGTCAATTGTTATCTGATATTGAATTCATCATACGTTGCAGAGTATTGAGTCATCCAGGCTGATATTTAAATACCTGAATAAGTGTATATTGTTACAGAAAAATAAATAAACAAATTTAAATAGTACCAACCGCTTTTGTTTTACCCTACTCCCAGTGGCAAAACAAATATCAACGATGTAAATGCAATTTTTAGCACCGTCAGAAATTGTAGGAGCTTTTATTTTGGCTTGCATGAAATTTAATCTATAATTGAACCCCAAATTAAACAAATAAGATTCGAGGGTCGTCTTTACTTGTAATTCATAAAAGTTGATATACGGATAATTGAGCTGTTGACGTCGTTTCTTCTATTAAAATATCGTACTTGTGCTGTCAAGTGCTCTCTAATCAAGGATGTCATATAAAACTATAATATATGTTTAGATATAAAAATGTTTAATATCAAATTTTAAATTGAAGTATCTAGGCGGAGTCCGTGGTCTGTAAAATATTCATTATATTTGTTACAACCGAGTTTGACAAACGTGTCATAAAGGCCTGAATTTTTAGATCTGCAAGTTTCTATATCTTTTACTTGATTTTTATTATTTAAATACTTAATAACCAAATTCGTAAATTATGTTTTTTCGAAAAAAGATGTCTCGGTTTGAAGAGTAGTTATCTAATGAACGATTAACAATTATTTTTGATTTTTTAACACCCGGGGTTGGGTTGACGATTACCACTTTCACGAGATTTTGATGTAGACTTTGATCTTTAATCTTAAACATTCACTGGAGTGCCCGAAAATAACAAATTTATCTGAATCGGCATGCGACATACGTCTGTGGGTAATCTTTCTCTTCCACAACCGAACAGCTAAAAATTTATTCATAAAATCAGATGGGTTCAAGACAGAATCTAAATTTTATTGACTATTGCACCCGAGAGGAGAGGAAACGTTGAAATGGTTTTAATTAACTGTTTCATATAAAAATTGACCTGGATGAGGTATCTGGTCGAAAAAACTCTTTGAATAGATTGAGCGTTACCAAAAAAACGGCTCTGATGTTATAGTGTGTCCAGTCAGATTGAGAATCGAACGCATGGCGGTATATGTAGAGAATAACTGGGTGATACCCTTTCTGTTGGCTTCTTGTCTGTATTTTCTATATTGCAAAAGAAAAATCGGTCGTTTGAGTTTTTAAGCTGTAAAAGAATCCTCAAATCCTCATGCACCAAATTCCATGTAAATCTGCAAAATTGACCATACAAATCGTCCACATTAGCCGACATACACGATCCCTGCAGATTGGACCCGAAAAAACCACATTGGGTGTAAACCCCTCCCCTTACATTGACTTTAAAAAAGCTTTGGCGGTTCTTAACGATCTTATTTGAAAATTAATCAAATCTGTTGGTTAGTCTGCCTGTATAATTTAGTTTTTTTGTATTACAGGACGGAGTAAAAAAACATTGATAGTCGTTATTGTTGGAATATTTTAAATAAATGCGTATAAAACAAATATTATTCTGTTAATGTGGCCATTGTTAAACTTGAGCAATAGGGATGTTCACAAAAAAATTAAATCATGTTTAAAAATCATAAAATGGTTAAAAATAGTGTTATAATAATATTCACAAAGTTTTACAAAAATCAACAAATCCGTTCTATGGGAAAACCCCTAAAGAAGTACCAATATTCATTTGAATGCGCGAAACGCTCCTTGACTGGTGTGACGTCATGTCGCTCATAGTTAAGCGCACGTGAATATAGTGGCTAGGCTTTAATGCACGTTTCATAGGAGAATTAGGAATGTAATATATCGATATATGAATCATGTGATACATCATAAGACTCAGATCAATATATTCGATATGTCAACAAAAAATTATCGATATTTCTATGTATCTATATATTCTGTAGATTAACATTTAATATATGCAAGTTGACCCTTTTCGATATATTTAGAAAAATATCGATATTTCAACCCGATATATTGCAACAAAAAAAAAAGATTTAAATATATTCATGGTTTAAGATTAATATATCGATATTTATTTTATATCGATACATCGTTGCCATCCCTAATTAGAATTAGTCTGCGTTTACTGACTTCTGCGAACTGTTGTGTCCGTGTAGTTCTTTGTTTTGTGACTTTTAATTTTAATTAAGGCATAACTCTAAAATGGAGGAAGGTTTTCAAAAGGGGGACTCGCATAATCTGCTAACTGTGGACGTTATCATGGTTTCAGAATTTTTGGATATGGTGATAGACTTCAATCAGCCTCAATCTAGTGGTGTAAAAGCGAAACAGTAAGTACTGTTTTATATAAATAAGTAATAAGTACGATATAGTCCCAAACCTTTAGTAGTATATTATACAGTGTGTTCCATATTAAATGTGCTTTGCTACGTTGGAAACAGGGATGCGAAAACATTGTATAATCGGAGACCGATTTTGATAAATGCGTTTAAGGTAACAAAAGTTTTTTTAAAAATAACGTTGGTTTAAAAAACGACTAAAGCTTCTTTCCTTTTACGTTTTGTGGCACAGACATGAAAACCTTTTCTGGGTTATTTACTAATGTATTTGTACATCCAGGAAAAAAAACACTTGTTTCTATTAACTTTCACTTTATTTGGGTCTCCCATCATTACAAAAATAGAGATAAAATAATACTGAAACAATCAATAAATATTACGTTGGTATACGAGTTCCGCTATGAGCATTATGACATCACGCGCGCTACTCTCACTGCAGGGAGTTTACTAGCCTCGTTAATTTCGAAGTTTTTATTTTTAGTTTATTTTCAAGAAACAAATTTTTAGGCGTTTTAATGGTTATTACGTGTTTCTGTAGCCTTAGAACTATCATTCTCTATTACAATTAAAAAATAGAAAACATCCCTATTGTCCCACCTTCACGAAACTTATTACCATTTAGAATTTGATAAACCAAACGAGAATCACAGAAATGAGGTATATTTATTTTTTTGAAAACTGTGAAAGTCTTTTGTAGAAGAATAGACAGTACCTAAATCACTTTATGGCATTCAAATTAAATAGAAAGTATAATTTTACAGTGTGTACCGTAATTAGATGGTAAAAATGATTTTACAATGCTTTTTTACCTGTTTTTAGGACTTAGGATTAAGAAAGGTGGAAAGAATGTAGATAGTCATCTTAAGTGACATCTTCATTCTATTAGGCATTACTTATTTCTTTGGAGCAAAAAAACAGCTTCGTGAAATCGTGCTAAAATCATTAGCTTTTTTGTTAATATAACTGTTTTCTTAACTTCAATTGTTGCATTACGATAGTATGAAATTAGTGTGTCTACTCAATAAGAAATTATTGAAATAGACACAAATTTATGTTTAAAAATATTTATTCTGATTCAGAGGAATGACTGGAGTTCATTTGCAAATGAATTTTTTCATGATAAAATTCCATGGTTGGTTTGTTTTATCATGTACACTGCATACCAGATATTTTTTATTTGGACAGTTTTCATCAGTTTCTATTTTTAGATACGTAAATACTTTTACATACTTGCAGGTTTAAATATAAAGAGCCCGCCTTTAAAATCAAGATTATTTTTTAATTTCTTTCTATCTTGCTTGTTAATTTTTGTTTTGCTTAAAATATCTACGTGTATAATTATTTTTATAACCCATATAACGAATATAAATAATCAGTTAGTTCCGAGAAATATAGGTTGATATACCAGCAGTAGTACTAAGAATATTTGTTAAATATTTAATCTATAACTGATGTCATATTGAAAAATATCTCCAATGGCGACAATTACGTTTGTCTAAGCTCGAATGTAGTATAATCTGATTTCATATCATAGCATGCGTAGAAAGGACCTATATCATGTTAGCCTTCGCATTAACCCTTTGTCATTTGCTGTTACAAAACGGAGTGTTTAATTGGTCGAATAAAGTAATTACGACAGCTTAAAGTGAAATTTAAACAAATATTCAGTGAAAGTTTTGAAGTAAAATAAAATTATGGATTTTCCAGTTGAAAACGAGTTTTAAAAAAATCTTGAATAATAAAATCCTCGCTAAAATCAGCTGTCGATAGTTTCATGATATTTTTGCAACATAGGTATGAAAAAACCACAAAATTTAAGTTTGTAGAGTAGGATTTTTGAAAGTATAGCTTTACAGTAGCAATGGGAATTTTGTCATTATATTTAAAACCACAGAACTAAATCGTGTTTCACAAGAGTCACTTAATTTAAATTACCATACCTATTTAATTTAATTAACTAGTACATTATAACCAGACACAATTTTTTAATAATCATCGTAGCAAAAAATGGTTGTATCGAAATCAGTTTCATAACACACTATACTCAAATAGCGAATAATAAATGTGTATACAATGTGTGCGTAAGTGTGGAAATCGTTACTTGTATTCATGATAGTATCAGTTAGACTTGAAATTTTATTACAAAGGAAAAATGTGTAAAATACCTTAGTAAAATACAGCCTGTTGAAATTGGGCCGTATACGTTAACATGGTGATCGCCAGAGTGTGGTCAAGTTTTATATAAAATAAGTTTTTGAGGAAACTGTAATATTGTACAGTGTGTTTCTTAGATTCGAGCAAACTAATCTATTATTGGGCATTTTTAATAGGACTATTACGGATCAAGTGGAAGTTGAAGTCGGGTGTTGTTGACTGCGAATACCTGTTTGAACAATAACAATAAGAAATATATTGACCGTGTACTTTATCTCAGTAGCACCATGCTGGTGATAGAAAAGTGACGTGGGAGGTAACATGGTCAAATATATTCTAAATTAAAGAAATTTTTAGGGACCGAAAAAGCCCTCGACTTCTGTTTTTTTAATAAATTTAAATTCCATTGAGGTTTTCAATTCAATAAAATCATTTAAAGTATGAATTTTGTTGAAGTTTCGACATTCCAGCTTCTGTTTTGGAGCCATTTTCACTAGGAGAAAAAGTGTATAGACTGTTCGGGTTTGTCTATGAGTTCTTGTTCGATTCCGGAACCTCAATCTGCCTCGTCCCGAAATTAAACCATGGTCGGCCTTTAAACTCTATCTGCCAACTTCTTGAAGTTTTGCTAAAAACTCATACACATACTTTGGACAGTTGCTTCCTTTCCCTGGTCTGTACCTTTCCTTTTCCCCCTGGAAATGGCCCCAAAACAGGAGACGAAATCTTTATTTAAACAAGTAATTGTTACACTGAAAATGTCATTTCCTTGATTGCTAAGATACTGGTCCAAATCATGCGCCCATTACGATCAAAATAAAATTTGAATTTTTATAAAATGTGTTATAGCACGAGATGGTTTAAAGTATGTCGAATTCGGTGACAGATGCGTGTTTCGTGGCTTCTACAAGATCTCGAGATAAATCCGAATAAAGCGGCAACAAAACGTCGAAAATGTATTGAATTAAAGCGTAAACAATTCTGCATTGATTGATATTTAAATCAGCACGAGTCTGGCTATTTTATATAAGTAGTTGATATTTGATTAAATTATGTTGGTTGAATAAATCAACACAAAGGAGTGTATATAAACAACCCGAGAAAGTGTACTGCTTGACCGTAAAATCTATACCTGTATGGATGCGGTTATATAAAATAAGCAACAGCCAGCCAGATGTAGATGTCAATGAAACAGATCGGTTTTTGTTTACTTTTAATTTAGTTTAGCTCATTAATGAAGTCTCTTTCTTTATTTAAATTGAAAAATTAGAAATTAAAATTGAAAAGATATTTATTTATTGGTTTATTAATACTTGTCACAGGACAGTTTATTAAACAATAGAGAAAAAAAGTAGGTAAGGAAATAGAAAATACCCGGAATTGGAAGGCTGCAGTTAAAAATAATTACTGTAAATTGAAACCGATTGTTTCAAAGAAACGACATACCTACAGGATGAGCAAACTATCCCTTTGGACCTTTTTTGCCACAACACGCAAAAAATATTGTTACCGCAAAATAGGGCCCCTTCCCAGCAACTCTACCGGGAATGGATATTTACCTGTGGAACGGTTAATAAATAAAAACGAAAAAAAATGCGAAAACGAAAAAAGCTGCCAGATTCAGAAACAGAAGAAACAGAAAACTTTGAAGCAAAATAAGGAGGTGACGATAGATGGAAACTTCATAGAAGCATGGAAAGTTAAAAGAAGCATCTTACAAACACCTACACTTCCCATCCTGTATTCCCCCCTATGCGTCATGCGGCTTTCGCTGCTGACAACAAGCATGTCCAATGTCCAACCCGGCGTATGCAGCCGGTCCGGCGGGATATAAAACATCCGAGATTTGGTTCTGGCACGCGGTTTTGCCGTCCGTTGGGCGTGTTCGCCGGACGACCAAGCTGTGTGTTGGAACGAACCTCCATGGATGCCCGGAATCGGCAGCGATGGCCACCTTACGCTGGCAAATCAATCAATCAATCAAATCAAACGTGTTATAGCACGAAATTAATTTTTTTGCATTTTTGCGGTACCATAAACCTTTTAGAGAATAACTTTTTCATGTTTATAATGTAAACTGCTTACGATGCTAGTAGAAGGTGCAGTCGAACGTTGACCACTACGAATACCTATTTCATAAACGTTTTCTCAAGTAGGCACCATTCACTTTGTCGTGGTGCACCTGAGATTAAGTCAGCCATTTAAAAAAAAAATTATTAGTATTGTTAGTCCGGCACTGTAACGTAGCGGGCTACATCGCGTACAGGGATGGATCCTCAACTACGGCACTGGCAAAGTATATAGTAATAATGTAATGACCTGCGCTTTTTGAAATGTGTAACCTCCTTCCGGACATCCTTGGCTTTGGAAAAGGGGGGCTGTCTACTATCTGTGGTATAGTTTATGTTCAAATAGGTGTTAAAAGTCATCCAGGTAACTCCTTGAAAATGTAGGATTTTGTTAGATAAAGAGGAACTCTATCGACAGCATTTTCGCAGTCGACAATGTCCCATTGATACTCTCACTCGTTTCAATCGCATTAAGAAAACCTTGATAAAATTTTCGCAAAATCTAATCTGTATATAAGGCTCGTTTGAACCTGAGAGACGCACAGGTCCGATTTCTTGTACTTCTTCATTTGTTATGTGCTCTGCTTCGGACGATTCTTGGTGTTAGCCTAAATTTTACACGAATGAAATTTATCTCCAAGGTTCGTGTAGACGAGGAAAACCTGAAGCAGCAGGTTGATCTAGATACACATAACCCAACGTTATAACATCTTTTCACATTAGATGGTAACTCTATTCTGTTCTGAACTTACTTTTAGTAATAAGCTAACCACATAAATACATTTGATGCATTACCAGGATAGAGCTTATGTCTTGCTGTAGTTTGTACAGAATTTCTCTCTGCAGAAAAAATAGTTCAAATTCTTCTAGTACTCTAAAACTTTATTATTACCGAGATTAGTAAATTTAATAACAAAAAGAAACAAAAATACTGGTTCAAAATCCGAGATGATAGAAACGCGAAAGACCCAAAAAAGACAAAAAATACAAATAAAACATGTTCTACGAAATCGTCTACAGTTTAGAAGTATCCCATACAAAACCAGCTAAGTTAATGTCCCGGTCGTAAAATGGACGGTCATAAGAACTTCTCAGAAATTTGCAAAAATTAGAACAGATTTAAATTTATTTTTATTACAGTCATTGGGAAAATCTTACCATCGCATTGCATTGCTTTCAATCTGAAAAAAGCAGGTTCTAAAACTGGCTATATTCTTCCTGTAACTTGACAAAGAATAAAGATATATAGAAACGGGTTTCAATTAAATTTTTTAATTTCAAGTTCCATTGGAGAAACATTACTGCATACGTATCATATTAATGTATCAAAAGAGTTTTTTGAAATTTTTCTTAAAGTTCAGCACAAAAGTTTTTGTTGAGACACCTGGTATAAAGATATTCTTAGATGTTTCCTAAAGACTCACTGTTGTGCCCAACTCAAAATTGCGAGTCTCTATTAAGTTTCCTTCAACAAGAGGTTTGAAGAGCGGAAGACCTTGATTAAGGATAGGCATGAGTAATGGTTAATCCTGTTAGCAGGGTCATGCAATAATTAACAAATGTAGGTTTAAGGAAACATTTCGAATGAAAAAAATGTTAGTAAAGTGGAATAGATAATATGTTTTTGAAGAAAATGCACGTCAATTTCTTATTACGCCTTTTATTATTAATTTCATTGTTGGCTTTGGTGGTTATCATTTTTTGTTAATATAAAATTAATAAAGAAAACCAAATAATCAAGCCCTCGGGATGTACACAGTAGGCTATAGATGGCGATGTAACAAATCGCTTTAGTGTGCCACATTGTGGTTAATCGGCTATTATAAAGCTGTAACATATTAGCAAACTGAGTCGATGTTTAGGCGTTGGTAAGAATGATAACAAATCATCGAATATGCAGGAATACACCCCAAAAACTTTTTTATTATTTAACTTCGATCTAATTTGTAAGATTCTAAACACTCGTAAGCCATATTCATTCAAATTGCAAAAAAAAAAAAATTAAAACATTGTGTTCGATCGAAAACATGAGGTTTGGGAAAATACCTATATTAGGCTAGGATGAAGCAAATAGTGCTTGGATAATTTGATTAATTTTCAATTTTTCTCATTGATTTATAATTTTATTATTATACTCTTCTCAAATACAAAACCAAGAGTATACACTGCATTCGATCGGCACGTTTCTAAAACCGGTAATATTGCTCGTAGAGAAAAAAATTTCATATCACTGATCTAATTCTGAACAACTTTCCGTATGTCCGTCCGTCTGTCCGTTTGTCCGTCCGTCCGTCTGTCACAAATGCGATAAGATTGTAACACCCTGAACTCAAATTTGAGATAAAAATGTCTATGTATGCGTGTACGCCGTTTTTTGTAAACACAATAACTTGGGTTAGAACCCAGATTTTTATTTCAGATTAGGTACCTACATACCGGGTGAGTCACGAATTGCGCTCGCCCCGATATTTCCTAAAATATTTGGAATAGAAAATTGAAATTTGGAGGCCTTATTACACGACTAAAATGCCATCTTTTAAATAAAAAATCAAGTTTGGTGCACATCCGGTTTGACCGGAAATGCCCTCAACTTTCGATTTTTAAATGGAACGCCCTATATATTTTTAGATTTTTGGAATCTAGAGGAAAATTTGAATACAATACATCCATTTTGGTCACTTTTTGATAAACATTAAAAATTTTATTAAAAAATCTATTTCTGAATCCAGAGTGCTGTGGTGCCCAAAATATATTTTAGTTTGTGTGCTACGTTACTATAAAAATAAAAAGAGCAATATGATTGCATTACTTAATTCTCTAGAGGCGTTTAAAATTTTTAAATGTGATTTTTACCCACTAACTCGGTTTTTTTAAATGGGAATTTAATCGTTCACCAACATTTTTAAATACCTCATTTTCATACGAATCTAATGATACCAAAATTTTGAAAATCCGCACAGAAATATTTGAGATTTCATCCAAAATACAATGCAACCAAGCTTTTAGAAACATGCGGCTAATAGATAATAGATTAGTGGGCTTTGGAAACTAAAATGGCACATTTCTGTGTAAATCTGGTAACCTAATAATATTGGAAAAATCATTGTAGCCATTGAATGTAATAAAACAATATCAGCTGTCAGACAGACTCGTGTAGTTATAGGCAATCTTGAGCTATCAAACATTTAATAATTGTGAGCGCAAAGAACGTTACAATTAAGTTTAGCATAGGTATGTGGAGGTAAACACAATTACATCCACAAAGACATTTGCAATAGAATGCGACATCAGTTCGGTTTTCAGAGTTTTATTTAAATGAACATAAATATCGGGCCTATAAATAAATAAAAATCAATTCCGTTTGAACAATTAAACTTAAACTAGGTAACAGTAGGTACCTTTAAAATAATTAATATATCAATGGCTACTATGATTTTCCCAAGGTTACCAGATTTACACAGAAATGTGCCATTTTAGTTTCCAAAGCCCACTAATCTATTATCTATTAGCCGCATGTTTCTAAAAGCTTGGTTGCATTGTATTTTGGCTGAAACATCAAATATTTCTGAGCGGATTTTCAAAATTTTGGTATCATTAGATTCGTATGAATATGAGGTATTTAAAAATGTTGGTGAACGATTAAATTCCCATTTAAAAAAACCGAGTTAGTGGGTAAAAATCACATTTAAAAATTTTAAACGCCTCTAGAGAATTAAGTAATGCAATCATATTGCTCTTTTTATTTTTATAGTAACGTAGCACACAAACTAAAATATATTTTGGGCACCACAGCACTCTGGATTCAGAAATAGATTTTTTAATAAAATTTTTAATGTTTATCAAAAAGTGACCAAAATGGATGTATTGTATTCAAAATTTCCTCTAGATTCCAAAAATGTAAAAATATATATAAATTTTGGGTGACCACTCGGAAATAAGTATTTTCGTTAAAAGTATACCTATCAGGTTTCTTCCTTGGAAATAGTGTCAGCAAATATTATCATTGAACCATGTTTTTCAATTTTTTTTAAATAATTTTATAAGGTGGACGGAAATAATGTTTTTTTCTTAAAAAGATATCGTCGTATTCCGTCGATGTAGGAGAACATCCCTAAACTGATTGAAACAATTCTTTCACAGGCTTTTAGAAAATCGATGTTAGGTAACAAGGTTTAATTATCCGAATGACTGTGAAATTTAATTTCATAATGTTTTGTGACCGTTTTTTTAAAGGTGGTTCAATCTTGTTCAATAACATTTTTTTCACTCTTCCTAGTGGCCCAATTTCTTGTCAATCTACAATTTATGCAATTATGGCACCCCTGTTGGATTCGCCTTATGAAATCTTTAAATTTCGACATCAGATTCAGTAGCAGCTCCGCCGAAAATACCACTGTTTAACTTCAACAATAAAAAAAAAAATTCTGATTTTTTAAAAATCTTATACTACAAATAATTTGAAGAAATTAATATGAGATCACCGCCTAGTCCATACTCTGCAGTTTGCAAAATTTTCGCTTAACACATGAACAAAAAATGTCGGTTAATAAAAGAAGTTGTCTGACATTTTCTTCATGTCCTCGGAATATACTCCAATTATTCAGTATTAGGTTTACTTTTGCTTTAGGTATAGTTTTGTAAATCCAATAGTGTACGTATATTTCAATTAAATGTAGTATGTTACAACACCTAATATACGATTCAAATGTATTGACCCCTCACTTTAATCGCGAATGTTTCAGAAACGGAGGAGCAGAAAAAAATTGAAAAAATTATGTGTTTATTGTGAGTCTATTCTAAAATTTGAATAATGTACATTGGACACTTGAAGTTCTGCTAAGTTATATTGAAAAATGTCCTACTTTTTAAGGACATTTTGACCATACCAGTTTTAAATCCATTATATCTTGGAAAATATGCATGCTATGTAAATAATATTTCAGACACCGTTAAACCACGGCATTTTTTGTATGTATGTTCATAATTTTTTATTTTAAAATTTTGCAGTTATTCTCAAAAACGTGACGTCATGTTTATTCGGTTATTTATCAATTAAAAAAAAATTGATAAAATAGTTAATTATATAAAATGTAAGCATTTTCAGAAAATAGAATTGGTATACCGGGTGAGTCACGAATTGCGCTCACCCCGATATTTCCTAAAATATTTGGAATAGAAAATTGAAATTTGGAGGCTTTATTACACGACTAAAATGCCATCTTTTCAATAAAAAACCAAGTTTGGTACACATCCGGTTTGACCGGAAATGCCCACAACTTTCGATTTTTAAATGGAACACCCTATATATTTTTACATTTTTGGAATCTAGAGGAAATTTTGAATACAATACATCCATTTTGGTCACTTTTTGATAAACATTAAAAATTTTATTAAAAAATCTATTTCTGAATCCAGAGTGCTGTGGTGCTCAAAATATATTTTAGTTTGTGTGCTACGTTACTATAAAAATAAAAAGAGCAATATGATTGCATTACTTAATTCTCTAGGGGCGTTTAAAATTTTTAAATGTGATTTTTACCCACTAACTCGGTTTTTTTAAATGGGAATTTAATCGTTCACCAACATTTTTAAATACCTCATTTTCATACGAATCTAATGATAACCAAAATTTTGAAAATCCGTTCAGAAATATTTGAGATTTCAGCCAAAATACAATGCAACCAAGCTTTTAGAAACATGCGGCTAATAGATAATAGATTAGTGGGCTTTGGAAACTAAAATGGCACATTTCTGTGTAAATCTGATAACCTAATAACATTAGAAAAATCATAGTAGCCATTGAATGTAATAAAACAATATCAGCTGTCAGACAGACTCGTGTAGTTATAGGCAATCTTGAGCTATCAAACATTTAATAATTGTGAGCGCAAAGAACGTTACAATTAAGTTTAGCATAGGTATGTGGAGGTAAACACAATTACATCCACAAGGACGTTTGCAATAGAATGCGACATCAGTTCGGTTTTCAGAGTTTTATTTAAATGAACATGAATATCGGGCCTATAAATAAATAAACAACATAAAGGATAATATCATTGCAAGTTTGCTATAATATTATCTATTACGCTTGGTAACTAAATTAATATTTGATATAAACGAATTAATTTTTCTGAAAATGCTTATATTTTATATGATTAACTATTTTAACAATTTTTTTAAAATACATTGGTAAATAACCGAATAAACATGACGTCACGTTTTTGAGAATAACTGCAAAATTTTAAAATAAAAAATTATGAAAAGATTTCCTCGTACAAAAAATGCCGTGGTTTATCGGTGTCTAAAATATTATTTAAGTACATAGTATGCATATTTCCCAAGATATAATGGATTTAAAACGTATTGTCAAATTTTCCTTAAGCAGTAGGATATTTTTCAATATAACTTAGCAGAACTTCAAAAGTGTTCAATGTACTGTTATATAGCTGTATGTTTTTGTTTGAACAATACTGTCAATAAGCCCTATAAGGCCTTTAAATTGCGTGTTTGTTTTTAATTCAAAATCGACAGAGTATACAGAAGGGTCGATAGCCAGCATAGCATTCTTAGTAAAATCGCGATCATATCGGTTATATTATGCAGGTATAACTCTGAATTATTTGCATCAGAATCTAACTGAATTTCTGTAACCGCATTGGCAAAATATTGTTTGCATTTACAGAACTAATTACTGTTATTACAATCTGACGCTGCCGCGTGTAAATAGTTCTTGGCGTTGTCATCTTACATGTCACAGAAAATCTTAAAAATATTAGGAATTGTCCGCATGATAATTTACCCTTTACATTAATTAGTTTTAATCACCTCCAAATCATGCATGGTTGGTGAAACGTTGAAGTTCTAAAACCTCTGAAAATTTTTGAGATTGGAGGTATACCATAAGCTCAACCTGGCTTGAAAATGGCCTTATAAACTAGGGTTTGTTTTCTAGTGAAACCTGGGATTTCCTACCCATATACAATACATTTAACATAGCTTGACCCTACAAGCATCTAACGCTCTAGTTTTCTCCTTCTGTTTGTTACCCCTTTGAAACATTACTCTGACATATCGACCGTTAGGGAAGCAGACAACGTATGCTTTCAAAATGTAAGTCAGAAGGCGTTTGCTGCGAATTCCCAGGATAACCTATTGAACTAACAGCTGGATTATCCATTTTTAACCCAAAGCGACTCTAGTTTTATAGTAACGCGAATTCTCTTACGTTTTGGTCTGATGGAAGAGAGTTTTGGTGAAACCGTGTGACGCGCGACTGTCGAACATACTATGCAGCAAATTGCTTTCATTTAATAGATATGTGCTTTCCTCATGTCGGTTTTCGGTCCAAGTGTACCTAGGTATTTAGCTTCATCCGTTTGAGAGAGGTATGATTCTGTCAGGTGTTCAATTTTCTCTCTTCATTAAAAAAGTTACTCGTATAAACTTGGTTTCACTTGAAGTAGTTTCTTTCGAGTGTTGCCATGGTAGTGGAATTTTATTTAACGTTTCACTGATCATGCTGTCAGCGAAACGTCACATCAAATTCGATGACCACGGCAGCACCCGGAAGACACCATTTAATTGAACAATAGCCGTGAAAACTTGCATTCTACTATTGATTTAACTTGCTTGTATTCTCCAGGTCTTCAGTCATGTTGGAATTTTGTTCACATGACCTTGCAGGTTAGTAAGTATACCATGTTAATATACCATGCATAACTTGTTATGTCGTTTGAGAAAGACACAACTGTAGTTGACTTGATAGTTGGCAGATCGATTGTGAAAAACGACTACAATATAGGACCCAATTAGCTCCCTTGGGGCACTCCGGCATTAATGGAATTTAGATCAGTACCCACCGTATCTCATTTCGATTATCGGGAATGCAATCGGAAAGTTTTGATGGTAATTACATGTACCTACAAAGTAGTTATTTTGGTGTTACCCAATTTGATTTTAGTCATAGGCATCCGGTTCGAGGATGAATGAAATAGGTCGATTTTTAAGAAAACGTACTAGATTATTTTAGTACCATTTAATACCTTATTCGTATACCCTGTGCATCAAAGTATCTTTTAAAGTGTCGTAGATATGAGCAACCAAAAATATGATTTTTCTTTTTCTTTGTATGTTTGAGTTATGCCTGTCTATCTTTTTTTCGATATAATGCATAAAATCAAATAAGCATGTACCTATATTATGTAAAGTAAGTTTCTATCTGTGGATATAGATAGCAGCGGTCTGACGATGATATTTGTAGTAAAACATAATGTAACTACCTACCTAAATGAAAACTTTTAATCCACAGTCCAACAACTTTACAGAAATTAAAATTTTTAATTTAACTTTTTCGTCATCTTCGCATATGTGTATAGCATTGAAATATTGTAAATACATATGGTCTCCTTGATAATGAAATGGAATAATACAGATTGATAACCCCCCTCCTTAATGATGGAAAACTATTTTTCATAACAATAACTCAGGAGTATTCACGGTCGCTGAATTCGTTATATATTAAATAGTTGATGGACCATAAACAGCGAAATTTTGTTGGTCTCTATATTTCTTTTCGATTTTTATGAATTCTGCGTTTAAGATCGTAAAACTAAGTTATGTGTACATTCAAGCAACATTTTATTTTATTGCAAAAATGTGAGGCAAAATGCATGATGGGGACAAACCCTGTGATTGCAAATCAACTTTTTTAATGCCAACCATTTTAAATTGTTAGTAAACCCGAAAGGCTTATGCCAGGTTATTAATTTCTAAGATAAAATTATCAACTAACATACACTTTTTATTTATATTTTTACTATTATTACTTACTTACAGTTAAAGTCGGGTCAAGTTTAAAATGACCGATGTATGAATTAATGTTGTGCATACGTTTTCACGATCTCTTGTACACAAACTTAAAGCAATAGCCTAAAGACATTGTCAGTGTATGTCTACCAAGATTCTTTCCCACTTCTTTTGAGGTGGAAATATGAAATGTACACTGAGGAGTGAGAAACAGTCGAGCGAGCTCGATCTTCACTTCGACTTTTTTTTTTATTTGATTAAGCACTATTAAAAGGTAATAATTTTCTTTCTGAAATTTTTATTTTATTAAACCGCGCCGCGAGTTTTGTTAAAACTTTATTTTCCCCAAACATGTGTCTTTTATTACTACTATTTCTATTAAAATCGACTTTCGACTATAACGTAAGTTATGTATTAGGTAATACACGAATGCGTTATTCTCTCAGAATTGTTTTAATTTATTTGTTTTAAAATTATTGTTAATTTTTTTATTATATATTTTGTCAACCAGAATATTTATTACCGCTAAAAGAAAAATAATTTATTTTCGGTATTCTCAGAGATTTCAGATTTTTTCTGTTATATGAAATATTTTATTTTTACCAACATCAGTTCCCCTACTAAAACTACGATCATATCCTTTCTTGGCAAGAAATGCCCATACCTCTTCGTGGTTCTTGCTGAACTGTAACAATATTAGTCTTTGATTTCTTTTTTGATAACTCATTGTTGTTGACGGAATTGGGCAATTCATTTTTTGTTATCAGTTTCATTTGTGCCTGAGCTTATATAGGTACATACCTACAGTGTCCGCCATAAAGATGGCTACATATGGGAAACATTTGTATTATTGAGATTTTTTACATGCAAATACTTTTATTCAACTAAAATACATAAAGTTTTTGTCGAAACTAATAAAATATTTGTGAAATAGACACAAGAATTTATGATTTTTCATATAGTAATTAATGGTAGGGGTAAAACTTGCACCTTTTTATTTTCCTCATATCTGCTTCAAAATTGATATATGGGGCCTTGCTGTATTCTATGCACTTTTTCTTAATAAATTTTTCGATATCTTAACAATTTGACCCATTTTTCGGTACCACCGTCAACTATTTTTTACAGTCCTGCCAAACTGGTGATCACATGACATGTGTCAAAATGTAATTATTTGTTGTCGGACTTGCTTAAACGAACCCCCAATAGAATTTTTTAGAAATGTCAATAATACAATTATTTCCCATATGTAGCCAACTCTATGACGGACACTGCATAATCAGAAATCCACTAAAATGAAGAAGTTACTAAATTAATAATCTTAACATTTTATGATAACAACTATCCTTTTTTTTTATAATTATTTAGCGACATCATTGCTGTTACAGGAGAGAACTGTTTGAGAACTACTGGCATTTCTTATGCTTCAAATTAAATCTTAGTTCAGACGTTTTAGCGGCCATGACACAAGACAACTTAAATTGTACCTGACTCTAGTCGGTTAAAAATACGTACGTTTATTTTTATACCGATATTACCTAGCTATTAAGATCCAAATAACCGGGCGACGCGCACGATGTGTGGTATTATTTACTGACGTTTTGCTTTTGAAGGCGACTTAAATTTAAAAAAAAAATATTCACTCTTTAGTGGCCTCTTATTATACTCTTCCCAAATACAAAACGAAGAGTATATTGCACTCAATCGGCACATTTCTAAAACCTGTAATGTCGCTCGTTGGTGAACAACTTTCAAAATGTCCATCCGTCTGTCTGTCCTACTGTCGGCCTGCCCGTCTTTTCGTCCGTCATGTTTCTTGTAAGCACGATAATAAACTTAAGAAAAAAAAAGTCCGATTGTATTGAAATTTGAACAGTAAGTTAGTGTTAGCTAGAGGAAGAACAAAATCGATCAAAAAATAAAAAAGTTATTAATTATTTAAATTTAAAATAATGTTGTTTTTATGTTTTGTAATTAAACAAAAAATATCTAAAACTAATATTATTTACAAAAACTGAGGAGTGTCCTATAGAATGTACACCAATTATATAAAAAGTGCAGTAAATCGAAAGTGTTTTATAATGGTTAGCTTGTTTAATTTCTACATAAGAAAATATCCACCATTTTGAAAGCTTTAACAGCCGACTCGTTATCAAAGAATTCAGATATCCCCATTACCAAATTTCATGTAAATATACGAAACCTTTAAAATTGGATTCGCCATTTTTAATTGTTAACTTTGACATCAGATTCAATATCAACTCGAATAGGTATTAACTACTCGAAAATATATAATTACCACTTTTAACGCAGTTCTGGCGAAATTTTTATTTTTACTAGTATTTGAGAGTTTGAACCAAGAAAATAGTAAAAAAAAATTATAAAAATGAAGTGTCCTTTTCATGAAAATTTTTTAATTTCTTTTTTTTTTTTGTTAATTAATGAAATGGTTTGCGAGTGACTTTCTCCTTCTGAACAGCTGATAACAAGGGCCAAAAACGCTGCAAGGTCTATTCGATGTATAAGAAATAGAATTAGAGATAAACTTCAAGGTGAGTCCCTGTGAATATAAAAGTTTGAGATAGTTTTTCTAAATAAATTCAATTTAGAACATTTAACACAATCAGAAGTGGGTTGTTAGAGAATTCAAAGATTGAAAATTTATATTTTAGTTAAATACTCATTGTTGATTGAATAGATAGAGGTATTTTTTGACTGATTGATTTTCCAGCGTAAGGTGGGCGTTGCTGCCGATTCCCGAGCATCCAGTCTCGAGGTTCGTTCCAACATGCAGCTTGGGGTAGGAATGTAGGATGGGAAGTGTAGGTGTGTGTGAGATGCGCTTCTTTTAAGTTTCCCTCTGTCATCATTGGTTGCGATATGTAGGATGCTTCTTTTTAGTTTCCATGCTTCTTTTAAGTTTCCATCTATCATCATCTACTTATTTATTCTTCTTCTAAGTTTTCTGTTTATTCTGTTTCTGAATCTAGCACTCTATTTTTATTTTTTATTTTTATTTATCAACCGTTCCACAGGTAAATATCCAATTACGGTGGAAGCGCTGGGAAGGGTCCTATCTCGCGGTAAAAAAAAGATAAGAGCTTTTTATAGCGGGTTATGAGAAAGAGGTCCGAGGTAATATGCTGCACACCCTGTATATTGTTTTTTGAAGCAATCAGTTTTAATTTCCGTTTTCCAATTCCGCTTTTCAACTCCGGGCATTTTTCTGTTTCATTACCTATATTTAATACATTTTCAATTTTACTTTTAATTTTTTTTCTCTGTTTAATTAACTAAAATAAACAAAATACAATTAATAGACTGAACTGGACTTATCTTTTGCTCGCTTTGTGTTTATATTGGCAGCTTTCCTCTTTCTTCTATAGTATTCCTACACTACTTGCACTCTCGGTTTCATCCTTCCAGATGTTGTTAAGTGGGTACCATTCACTTCACCGTAGGTAGAAACTTCACTAGACCCTTTTGCTTTTCGATGCACTTTTAGCCGCTATTACATTTCAAGATGTAACCGAGTTATTCAGATATTATTCACTACACTTTATAATTAATTATTAATTTTGCTCAAGTTCAAACATATATTGCGCGAGGCAGAATTGTTTTAGCCACAATACCGTTTAAATGTTATTTTATTCGCTCAAAGTTTGACCGGTTTTTATGTGATTTAAAGTGGAGCGACTCGGCACACGTCTGGTCTCTATGAAAGATCGACCTCTTGATTGAATAGATAGGTATTTTGTAAATAAATTAAGACAGACCATCACACATACCCAAATCTTGAGGCTGTCCGGAAGGGGGTTACACATTTGAAAAAGAGGAGACAACATACCCACCGACATTGTAAGTGTCAGACCTGGGAATCGAACCCCGTACGCGTGACGCTTGTTACTAACATGCTTTAGCCGACTGAGCTACCGTACCGGTGGTTTCAAAATATTTAAATTTATAGTATAGTATAGTATAACCAGAATGTAGTTTGTCAACGAGGTTGTCAATCAACAATATTAAAAAGATTTCTCATAGATTACCTACTTTTCTATACTGTTGCGAAATCCTATAAAATTATTTTAGCCAAAACGTTTTAACTGAGGTTTGTGCTTGGGATTTATGTTAAGAATTCATAAACTCCCTTATCGATTGTAAATATTACAGTTATTTAATTACTGCCTCTATTAATTACAGATAATATTATTTATAGAGTAATAATTCACGATTAACTATCGAATATAGGTATTTTATCGATCCTTAATTTCTAATAAAGAATCACTGTTGGGAATGATTTTGATTTTATTTCCTTTTGAGAATTTGTTTTAATTTTTTTTTATTTAAATAATAATTATCCACATTGTAAGAAATATAATACTTAATAATTTATTTCTCTATCAATTTGAGTAGCGATGTTATTGTACAGTCGTTTTCTTAAAAAAAATTGCGTGCAATGATTTGTTAAAAAAAAAGTTTATTTCATATATTTAAAGCAAATAAAAAATGTCGGGGTATTTGATCTTTACCACAAAGTCAAAGGCGCCTACACTTTTTATGTGCCTTTAGTATATGAAGAGAACTATATATTATTTCTTCCTAGGAAATACTCTTCCTTCCAAATGCCTAAGGTGTACTACTACTGAAAATTGAAGTACTTAATGTCAAAACAATTTCAGATTTTCTGACAAGTAAACTATTTTTGACTAATTAGCAATTCCCCAGTTGGCAAATAGATAAACAAATTTTCTGACATACAGAGAAATACAAGCTTTTTGCTTTTATTTTATAAAGTCATATAACATAACAGTGTGGCCACATAACCACATTTGTGGCAATAATTTTAGTTCTTCGAAATACACTAAAGTTCCCCTACTCCGCAAAACGATGTTGGTAATAAATGTACATAAATTTACAGAAACTGCTTTAAATATCCCATAATTTCCTGGTATATCTTATAAAGTCCCCTATTCTTAGTTTTTGCAAAACATTCATAGAAAAAACAGTGTAAAAGTACACATTCCTTTCAAGTTGATTCAAAATTCTCTTAACTATTCGTATTACTTACATTGTCTTGTAACATTTCGCATATATCCCCGTTATATATGTGATTTTACATAATTCATGATACATTTATTACGACTTTAAAAGCAACATACTACATTATGCCACTTTGTACACTAGTTCCAACAAAGTACCTAGTTACGATTAAATAAAATAAGTTATGAATAACATAAATGTGTCGTCTTGTCACATGTCCAGCACATATTCAATGTAAAAAATACATTTAGTACATTTTGTTTGTAAATTCATATTGTTGTAGAACTTCGTTTGCTATAATAAATTCAGGATGTTGATAATTTCTCGAAACAACTTAAAATTCTCTTAAAACGGCCAGTTGCCGTGTTTTTGTATTCTGACCGTACCGACACACATAGAAGCCTACGTCCTAATAAAAATATACTACGCCCTGAAAATTCACTTAATAATTCATAATAAGTGATTTCAAGTTCCTAGCACGTCGTAAAATTTCCCTAAACACTCCTAAATTCCGCTCAGTTTTTCTCAGGTGTACGCAAATTCCCCTGTGGTTTACCTCGCAGGTTTGTGCGACAGTTTAAAACAAATAATTTCTAAATTGTATTTTAAATGCCGTTTTTCATTCGTTTACACATGTTAATTGTGAACAGTGTTTTGATGACGTATGTTATATGACATCTCTAATTATATAATTCTGTTAGTGCAATAGCGAAAATAAGTTTTGGACATGTTGAGATACACTCACATACAGGGTGCCAAGACACCTACTAAGCATTCCTGAAAGAAAAAATGTCATCACTCAAATTTTCCATCAGAACCACGCACAGATACAGAACTACAGCAGGCACTTATTCGCCAAGACAGATAACGTTGAAGTCTAAATTGAAGAATAGTAGGTATAGCATTATTTCATCGACGTGTGATATTAATACTATTATAGCTGTAGTTGGCATAGATATCTTGTGGTTCCCTTCTTATGTAGTGGTAGGGAGATGAATGTTCTCCAATCATCTAACCAAAGTGCTATCTCCCATTTTTTTAAATTTTCCGACATTCTAACCCTATCGTCACCAAAATGGCTGACGATTTTGCTCACATGAAGGTAGTTTAGTGATGAATACAAATTTTTCGACCACGGGAGAAAGTAAGTTCGGTCTGGTTGAACCTACCATTTGTTTTTAACATTTTTACAAGTATCTAAGATGCATAATTTTAATAAGAACATTTTAAAATTATTAACTTCGAACAGAGCTGGGCAGAGTTTTTGAAGTACTCTAAAAAATGAGTACTTTTGCAAAATTTGGAAAGTGCCTTTCTAAAAATGAGTAACGAATATGCGTACTTCGAAAGATACCAAATTGAAATAGGTAATAGACAAAAAATTAGAATACCACTTTACACCATTACCAATAAATAAAAGTAGATCGGCATCAACAAAAACAGTTACGTTTATTGAAAATGTATAGGTAACAAAAGTGAACATAACCAAACATTTAAAATTCTAGAAAAACAAAAGGTAACACAAAATATATGTATATAGTTTCACACATGAAACGCTCATGTAAGTATATAAAATTAGCGAAACACCTTCGTGACTGAAATATAGAAAGTAAGTGTAAGCTACCCTATTGTTTTTGAACAAAATTCAATCAATAAATAAAAAAGTTAATAATTATTTAAATAAAAAAAAATGTTTTGTAATTAAATAAATTCTAAAACTAATATTATTTACAAAAAATACCGCGAAGAGTATCCTATAGAATGTGCAACAATTATACCGGGTGTTAGAAAAGTATGGGAACGATGAAAAATCTCGAACAGTTTGCATCAAATCGAAAAATAAAAAAATACGTGTCAAAAAGTTTTCAAAAAACTATCTACTCATACCAAAAATGACCTCCCCACCCACCAACCAGGGGGTGGGGCGAGGGGCAACTTTAAAATTTCAAATGGAAACCCCTATTTTTTATTGCGGAATCGGATTCTACGGCAAAAAATACGTAAGTTTTATTCAGGACATTTTTTTCGATTCTTGCACGGTGTCGCTGTAATCGCAAAAAATGAAAAGAATGCATGACTGTTTCAAGAGTAGCGTCTTGTGCCCATAAAAAAAGTCCAATTCAAAAACTGAAAAACACGTATTTGTTATTTTTACGAAATCTATCCAAAGACATTGGATTCGACTCTCCCACCCCCAACCCAGTGGGTGGGGCGGGGGACAACTTTGAAATTTGTAATGAAAATCCCTATTTTTTATAGCGGATTCGGATTCTACCACCAAAAATACGTGAATTTTATAACGGGAATTTTTTTCGATTCTCGCAAGGTGTCGCTGCAATCGCAAAAAATGTTACAACTCGTAGAAATTTCACAAAACAAATACTGTTATTAACAACACTTAAAAAAAAACATTCATAAAAATCAAGATATCACAGATATTGTTTTTCAAACTGAATGTTTTTTTGTCAACACGAGTAGCTGTATTTACAAACTTATGGAGACTTCAGGTTTATTTCAATTTTTTGCGATTGCAGCGACACCTTGCAAGAATCGAAAAAAATGTCCGATATAAAATTCACGTATTTTTGGCTGTAGAATCCGAATCCGCTATAAAAAAAATAGGGATTTTCATTACAAATTTCAAAGTTGTCCCCCGCCCCACCCACTGGGTTGGGGGTGGGAGAGTCGAATCCAATGTCATTGGATAGATTTCGTGAAAATAGGGGGAGGTCATTTTTGGTATTAGTAGATAGTTTTTTGAAAACTTTTTGACGCGTATTGTTTTATTTTTCGATTTGATGCGAACTGTTCGAGATTCTTCACCGTTCCCATACTTTTCTAACACCCGGTATAAAATGTGCAGTAAATCGGCGAAGAGTATAATGGTTAGCTTGTTTTACTTAACATTTCTAGTTGTTCACTTTGTTAAATGTTAGATACTATTTACTATCTTACAATTTTTTACTAAACAAAATGGAATTATTAATTACTCTTAAATTAGTACGACGCCATTATTCATTTTAATGCAATGGTGTTTACGAAATATTTTTATTATTCAACAACTCCTGGTTTCTATAATTATCTGAAAATGTAACGCCGTAAAAGGTTCGAATTTTGAATAATATGAGTCCATTAATATTGAGTGGTAGGTTTCACGTTAAGTGGCAAATTTCAGAAAAAATACATTTAAAAAGGAAATGAATATGCGAATCTGAATTCTGGAATCCATTTTATTTATTCACAGAATTTTCATAAAAGTAACTATTAACTGTTTAATTAGAAGATACCTCGCTGAGATAAATTACAGATAATACTACCAAGCGTGAAAACCTAGAATAATACTAAAATTGTTCGGTAATCATTGTTTGCAAACCGTTTTTACTACAAAATCTCTAACAATGCAATTTGTAATGAAGGTAAATGGATGGTGGATCAATATTTGGAACGACGCCAATTTTTAACATTAAGTAGGTATCGTATTCAATTTCAGATATAAAAAGTGTATCTACAGAATTGATAAAACTGTTATTTTTAAAACAGGGAGTTTTGGGTAAAAATGAACGTTACTGTAAATAAAATGTAAGTAAAAAAGTATTTTTAATAAACAGCTTTTATTAAAACATACTAAAAGGAAGAAAATAAATATTACGTGATTTGATTGGGGTGGGGCCGTAGTACAATACGAGAATCCAGTGCGGATGAGTGAATATTAACAAAGGTAAGTTAACAATTAGTGGATCAAAGAAATACCATCAATTTATTAATGTTGACGACTTGACCTAAAAACTCATAAGTATTTAGTTCGATAGAAATATAATTATTTCAATGTATACATAGCGACAAACTTTTAGGTCAGGTTATTAACATTGACGAATTTATTGTTTTTTGTTTGATTCGATAAATTTTTACTTGCCGTTGTTAACGTCCACCAAGTGAAGACTGGATCCACTTATTAGACTTTGGCTCTGCCCCAGTCAAGTTGCTTAATATTTACTTTCTCCGTTTTGGTACGTTTTACTAATAGCTTGTTTTTAAATAGTGTTTTAAATTATATTTCATTATTTTCGTTTTAGTCGCAGTATATTTACCTTTAACCGTTGAGTAGTTGCATAGTGAACTGGCTGCAGTTTCAGATAATTGCATTGTCATCGGCACTACATATGCATAATTTCAAGGGAATAGATCAAGTGGAAGTGTTTCAAAATAAACGTGCGAGATTTGACTTAAACTGGCTGACAAATGTGAAGTTAAATACAAGTTTGTAATAAATAAAAAATAAGACACATTTCGAAGTTCCATGCATGACTAGTATAACCCTGCACTGTCAGCATCTCATGTTATGTTCTCTAATAAATCTCCTGGTGCTTTTAGCCATTTTAATAATTTATTAATCTGTCGGCATTTTAATAACGAATAATTGACAGACATAAATCAATTAGCTTCTGGTATTTTTCAGACGCCTTGGAGATAAAAATATAAATAAGATTTAACCAGGAAAATGAAATTACAGTCTCCTTTTTATGCAGAAAAATATGGAGCTTTAAGATTAAACTAGTTAGATGAAATGATTTACTCACTCGTGGTAAGTTGACTTCATCAATTTATTGGCCTAAGATCTCTGCTGAGTTGTTATCAAGAAATTTAAACTTTTAATTAAATGATTATATTTTGACCTGCTTGTGGCTAAAAACCAACTTGTTGACTTTTTACAGTGTTTTAATTAAATTTTAATTACATTAGGTGGTTTTTTTAATAAAATAAAACGCCTTTGATGCCATCAAAATTAATCCTATTATTATGTTTTATGTTTTTCTTTTCCACGCAGCTTTTAATGCTAAAGCGGAAAAGTATTTTATATAAAACCTGTCTGGAATTCTTCTTAAACTCATTATGCATATATTTAGGTCCACGTTTTTGAGCAATGCCAAACACTGCTGATAACCGTGGCAACCGATTTATCAATCTGTCAAATGATTTTTCCACATCCTCACCTTTTTTAGATTGCGGTGGTTCTTAAATCGGATTTTTTGCGAACTTTATAAACGAGCTTTTTATTATTGTGTTGAATGATGTCAGTTTTCAAGGCCCAACCCTTGCTTGTCTACCACTAATAGGAATATTTCGACAACCTCAATGACTAAACTAGGAAGCATTGTTGGAAGAAATTAACATAATTGAACATTGACTTCTATTTTAAAAAACAGTATGTAAACAATTAGAGAAGAAAATGGAATAAAATCAAATTACTTCAGAAAATAACTTTGGAATTAATTTTAGCCTTAGAGAATGATCCAAGAAAGAGCTATAATATATAATAATTAGAAATGAAAGTAATTGCATATTTGATAAACAGTTAAAAAAACTAAGATTTATCACACCCATTCAAAATAATTGACAACATATTGCATAGATAATAACATTCTAATGGACAATCAATCTGGATTCAGAGAAAGCCATTCCTGTGAGACCGCACTACAGTTCATTATATCAGATTGGGTTAAGACAATAGGTAAAGATCAAATAATAGTTGCAGTGTTCTTAGACTTTAAACGTGCATTCGAGACGGTAAATCGGAAGTTACTGGTATCAAAGTTAGAAAAAATGGGCATTGGAGGGACTGTACTTGAATGGATCGAATCCTACCTAACTGAGAGAAGACAAAAAACAAAATATATAAATAGTGAGTCGAACGTAATAGACAATGAATTTGGAGTACCGCAAGGATCAGTGCTAGGACCTTTATTATTTGTGCTATTTATAAACGACATTGTGAAATCTATAAAAAATTGTAAGGTACATTTATTTGCAGATGACACGTTAATATATTTGTATGGAGAGAATGTAAAAGTAATAGTGATTATATTATTAAAAAAGTTGCAAAAAAGATTTATTTTTTACGTAGAATTTCAAATTGTTTATCAATGTTTTCAAGAATATATATATAAATCTAAAATAGCTCCACATTTTGAATATTGTGCAACACTACAACTATATTTAAATAACAATGAGATACAGCAGTTACAAAAGATGCAAAACAAAGCTATGAGGATAATATTAAAGTGTAACAGATATACTCCCATTGACACAATGTTAAATGTTTTAAATATTTTAAATGTTAGACAACGTATAGTATTAAAATCACTGCAATTTATATTTAAAATAAAGCATGCTCCAAGGTATTTATGTGATAAATTGAGTTTCGTCCGAGATACTCATGGTTATAACACTCGTAGTGTAAATGATATGGTGGTAGAGAGGCATGACAATTTAAAGGAATCGAAATCTTTGTTTTGTAAGGGTATTCAATTATTTAACGGTTTGCCAAAGGAAATAAAATATTGTGAAAAATATAATATTTTCATTAAATTATGTGTTAGTTATAAAAAAAAAGAATTTTGATTATCTTGTGATTAGGTTAGGCAATTTTACGTTATATTAATATACAAAATAATGAAAAGTTAATGTGATTATGATCTGTATATTGTTATGATCAAATTGTAGCTTTTTTGAGCTAATAAAAATACATTATTATTATTTTTTAATATTTTCCATTGATACTTTAACATTCTAATAAGAGGCAAATCTTCAGAAACACTATCGAATCGGTTATGGTAATTTTACTGGTAGTCCTTAACGACCACAACTGAAGCTTCCTCATAGCTCCTGTTTTGGTTGTTTGTTTCCATTATGAGAATGGGATCAGATTGTTCTGAAGAAATAGAATTTTTTGCCTCTCATACCCGTTTCAAGTATCTTTTTGTGCATTCAATCCCGATCAAAATATTTAAATGCTAGTTTTTGTTATTGATATTTATGGAGTGATAGTTTCTATATATCATGACATAATTCAGCTGATCTACGTCCTCGAAATCTGATTGGTTGTGTAAATAATCTCAGTCACACAGAATACAGCCCTTATGCCTTTGCCGACTTTTCGGAGTTACTTTTGCCGACTTTCACTAAAGCAGAGTTTGCTTCTTGTATTCATATACAGAATAGCTATTGTGGCTAAAATTTGCCCTTAAGATAAAATGTATATATAATACATTTATCTTATTAAAGATGATTTATTTTTGAGTTTAGCGCACACCTTTTTAAAGAGGAATTTTTAGCGCTTTCTTGGTGTTACACCAAGGAATTCAGCTCTGTTGGAGCCCGTTCCAGTTTTGTTGGACCCTTTTGGTGACGTTGGTTGTCCAGACAGTTGCTGTAGATTTCGGTCATAGACATTCCTAACAGTTCCATGGGCTCCTTAAATTGCTGAAACGACTGTGGTCTTTGCATTATATGTTCCATGTTCCTTTGCCAGACAGGCTGCACGTTCTGCACTTGCTGTACCTGGTATTTACAGTTTGGTACTGCACCGTTATTGTTAAACTGTTCACTTCCCCAAGTCATTCAATCACCTTGTAGACGCCTCCTTGTTTACTGTTTATCGTGAGATCGCGGAAGAATTGTCCGTTGATCGGATTTGCGTACTTATATTTTCCTCTTTTCGATGCCGATTACAATTTTCTTGGCGCCCTCGTCAGTGGTGGCGCCAGACTCTGCGTTGCTATTATTAAACTATCGTTTTCTCCTTCAAGCGCGAACCACTCAGTCACTTCGTAGACACTTCTTTGTCTACTGCTGCTTGGTTGAGGTTCCGGAGATATGGTACTACTGACTGTAATGTTCTTCGGTTCCCAGATATTCTTCCTGGATTTTACACCCTGCCTTCTGGATGTCGTACAAGTTCTTCTTATCATATACGCGCTCAGTTCTACGATAGAGGAGCCATAATCAGGTTCCAGTTATATTAATCCACCTCTACCGTCCTCTTTCTTGGCATGTAACTTGTGCACATCTGCTTTTGAATCATGAATTCCTCCCATTGTTAGGATTTTCCTGGTTTTCCTGACCGTTTTTGCGACGTCATGTGTCTTTGAAATCGACAATTTTTATTATTATTCAGCGAATAACAAAGACCAAATGTTTTCATCTACAATAAAGCCGACATTTTGTCACATACCTACCACTTCGTCAAAAGCATTGCAGTAATTACTGGTAAATAGTGCATATAAATTTTATGAAAGTAAGTAGACGATGATTTTTTCTATTCAAATGAGTTACGTAAACATTGGAGCAAGTCAGATTTTTTTGTAAGGAAAATGTTTATGTATTATTCTCTAATTATACTCATCTAATTTCTGTTTTAATACATCCTTTAGGTCTTAGGGATCGTGATTTTTTATATATATCCATCATCCATAGATAGAAGTCCACTACCACACTATACAGATTCAGCAAATTTAGTTTTAGGTACGTAAACTTGTTTCTGCGCAGATAAACCACGCCTTGTAGAACAATGCAGGGCATTGGTATAAAACAATAGCGCCATCGCTTGGCCGCGACGAGTTGAGAACAGCGCGAGCGCACCCGTTCTGCTTTTAATAGCGTAGCTGTTTAGACGTGTGGGAATAAAATAAATTAATCTCAATTTCGTTATTAAAATGCCGTGTGTTTGTACAACTGCAGAAAAAGTGCAAATTGTGAAGTGGTACTTCGGAGGCCATTCCACCGATGACACAATAAATTTATTTACTGTGGCATATCAAGACATCCCCTCAGCTAGCATAATTTCATACATTATTAAAAAATTTGAGAATTTCGGGTGTGTCGTGAATTATTGTAAAAAAAAAATGCTGTCAGCCCGAACCCCGTCATCAACAAATGAGCGAAGAACGTAAAATTCGCGAAACTAATGTCTGTGCACTTGTTGAAACTAGTGAACCTTGTTCTAGCAGACAAATTGCTGATGAAGTTGACATGCAGGAAAGAACTGTAAGAAATATTTTGAAAAGAAATGGGTAGGTACAGTTGTTTTAAGGTTCAAACAACACAAGAAATATTTCCCGAGGACAATTTCAAACGGATGGAATTTTGTGAAATCATGATAAATAAAGTGAATGAGAATGAAAACTTCTTAAAGAATATATTGTTTACAGCCGAATCATCCTTTTCATTACATAGGAAACACAATCCATCCGTAGTACGATATTGTTCTCGAAAAAATAAACATTTGAGTGTTGCTGTGCGAACTCAGTATCTCAAAAGTTGAACGTTTGGACGGGAATTTTAGACAACAATATTATAGGCCCACTGCTAATCGATGGCAATTTAAATGGCAATAATTCCTGCAGTTCAAAATCTTCCTGTCAACTTTGACGACATTTGGTTTCAACAAGACTTCTGCCTAAGTCACAATACCTTAACTGTTATTAATTTTCTAGAAAGAACATTTCCCAATCGTTCAATAGCTACGAGGGGAATGACAAAATGGCCCCCCCAGGTCACCTGATCTAGCACCCCATGATTTCTTTCTGTGGGGCCTTTTAAAGGAAACCGTGTACAAACATGCGTTTGAAAGAGTCAATAATTTAGTTGAATTACGTGAAAAACTTATCCAACTTTGTGCAAGGATTACTCCAAATCAACTCAATGATATGGGAGGTTCATTGTATAATCGGTTTGGCTATTGTTTGGCACAAGAAGGTGGTTTGTTTGAATTCTTACTTCATTAATTTATTGTTTGATAATTATTAATTGATTTTAGTTTCTGAGGGTTATTTAATTTTATTTTAATGTTCTATTTTTGTAATTTAATAAGAATTATTATTTTATTCCCATAGCATTTACGGCTAAAAAAGAAACTGCAGAAATGCTTTCAATAGAAGAAATTATTTGTCAAAAATGTGACAAATAACTTCGTCGCTTTTGACGAAGAGATATTTTCTCGTTTCGTGTAGAAATTATTACCTACGTCCGCATCCATCCTTAGTTCATGCCGTACTAAATTCAATTCATTGTGTGCCTCTGCTTTCACGATTTATGGAACTAGCGTGGCGTGGTCAATTACATCGTTATTCCTATACCCTAAACTGCATTTTCCGAATCTATGTATTAAAATAATGCAGGCCGCTTTGAGACCATGTTAGCAATTTGGAGGAGAAATTAAAAAATTTAAAAGTCAGATAACGAATGTCCACTAACTCTAAAAGTTTTAATAGACGAGATATGAGTCAGAAATTTTTATAAGATTACTGGGATGGGTGTTGTCGTGATTTATTTATTTATAATCTGATTATAATTTAATAGAAAGTGATGTCAGTATTTTGTTTTAAATAAATAAATCTTTGCTATGATCATTTTAGAACAGCATCACGGGTGTGGGATATATGAAATATTTTTAAGGAGGGGCATAATTTTTTTAAGGCTATCCAAAACAATATTATTATGTATTTCGATAGCCAAAGATTTAAAATAATTTATTCATAGTGAGGCACAGACAACATTTGCATATTTATTACTTATGTTGTGAATAGAAAAATACCGAAAACCATGGTACAAAAATTCTCTTCCAAGCATGATGTTTTATCATTAAAGTTTCTGTTGATGCTGACATTTTCGTTGTATTAAAATTACCCGAAATTTGATATTTTATTTCGAGACTTTCAGTTTCCTGTATACTTACATACGTTTTTTATCAGTTATCACACCCACATGTCTCCATATATGTATGTGCGGCGGCTCTCTGGTTTTGAGAGAATATATTCAAGAGTATGCGGGGATATTATTAGATTTTTAAGACAAAGAATAGGAAATAAGGTTTGAAATACTTTTCCATCGTTTCTATTACCACTAAAATCATAATAATGCATTATTCAATATTTTCCTATGAATACCTATATATTCATATTTTGCTGCTTTTGTGCATCATATTGGTTATATTTTCAATTTTACTGAATATAGGTAGGTATAGTCGAGTAAATTTGTCTTGTGTATGAGTTAGTAAATGCACGTACGATTTCATTTTCTCTTGCACACAAGTTAAAGCAATAACCTAAGCACATTGTTTACGTAAGTCGACAAGGCTTGCGACCGGCCAAGTTAAAGTCTATTGGATTATATAAGTACCTCTACTGATCAAAATAATCGAATTTATTTACATTCAATTTTGCCCAATATTTATATGATTATGGAGTATTGCTTTGTTTGCGGTAACATAAACCACTTTAGTGATAACAATTATTGTCTGGTCTCATTATTTGCTTATCACAGAACAACCGGATATTATTGTGGTCTTTTGTCGCTTTATCGATACAACTTTTTTATTACTGTTTTCTTAAACAATGAGTCTCTTCATCTAATAAGTAAATATACATATGTATTCATAGACAGGAAAAATGACTTTTTAACTATAAATATTTTTAAAAAGCAGGAGGTTCTCAAATCGATCCCTTGATTTAAACCATTTCTATAAAATCTTTTGTAACCTGTAAAGCATTATTAGTATAGTCTAATATAGGTTAAGTAAAAATCGTAATGCTTTTTCTTTGAAAACTATAGGGTATCATTGCTCGGTGATGGTTCCATTGTACTTTTTTCCATCAAGTTACGACCAGTGCAGGGGAAAGGGGGATACTTGATCACAGGTTTGTTTAATTCAAAGAGTTGGAAACACGGTTTGTATCACAGCCACACAATTTTTTTTCTTGGCCTGGGGATCTGACCATCTTCTTCTTCTTCTTCTAGCGGGGCGAGGAATGGTCGCCGCACTCAGGCCTAGTGGCCCATTGTGCAACCGCTAACGAATTTATTGAAAGCCCCCACTCAGGCCAGATTCTAGTCCGAAGGCCAGAATCCTGCTTATGGGGGCATTTCTTATTTCCTCCAGCACTGGAAAGCCAATGCCGAGGTGTTTATACCTCAGGTTCATCAACCTGGGGCAGGAAGTCAGGACGTGGATAGAAGTTTCTTCCTCGTCCTCGCAAAACCTGCAGTCGGGGTGGTCCACCACCCCCATGGTATGCAGGTGTTTTCTGAAAGAGCCGTGTCCGGTCAAAAGACCTATTACGACTCTGACTTGTCTCCTGCTTAGTCGCAGAATTTGTTTTGTTCTCTCCGGCAAGGGTCCTGAGATGAGGAGCTTCGCTTGCCGGAGTCCTGGGTGGGATGTCCAGTAGTCAATGAACTGAGAGCGGGCCCAGTCCTCTATTGACCTCCTGGCGTTGGATCTAGGGTAACCTAGGGCCGGCTCCGGACCCAGTAGAGGCTTCCGAGAGCCTCCTCTTGCCAGAGCGTCTGCCCGCTCGTTACCTTCAATGTTGCTGTGTCCAGGCACCCAGAGGAGCCTGACCCAATTGGATGAGCCAAGTTCGCAGAGAGCCTGTTTACAGTTTTGAACCACTTTTGATTTGGTTCTTGCCGATGCAAGGGCCTTGAGGGCCGCTTGGCTGTCACTACATATGTGTATGTGTTTGTTGGAGTATTCCCTACGGATATTCTCCTGTGCACAGACCAAGATAGCAAAGATCTCAGTCTGGAATACTGTGGCGAAATTGCCCAGGGCATAAGAGAGCTCAGCCCTGGGCCTTTCTCCATATATCCCTGCTCCGGTACCTCCCTCTAGCCTCGATCCGTCTGTGAACCAGACGATATCGGCAGGCCCGAGTGTGCCCTCGAGTGGGTTCCAGTCTTCCCTTTTGGGGATGACCACCTCAAAGGGTTGTGCGAAGGAGAAGGAAGGCACGACGTCATCACTCCTGGCCTCCAGGAGTGGGTGGGCCTCTATCGCATCAGATAGGGCCCTTGTGTGGCCTAATTGTTCTCCTCCGAATTTCCACTGACCACCACATTTCAGTCTGTAGGCCGCTTTCCGAGCCTCGGCCACAATCACCAAGTGAAGGGGCACGAGGTCCAGGAGGACCTCCAGAGCTGCCGTGGGGGTTGTGCGCAATGCTCCTGTGACTCCCAGACAGGCAAGTCTTTGGAGTTGTGTCAGCTTCTGCCGTATGTTACGCCCGGCTACTGCAGGCCACCAGACGACAGAAGCGTACGTGATCATTGGTCTAACTATGACAGTATAGTACCACATTGTTACCCTGGGGTTTAACCCCCAAGTTTTACCAAAGGTTCTTCTACATACCCAGAGGGTTGTAGTGGCTCTTTGTATTTGTCTCTCTATGTGATCTTTCCAGGTCAGCTTAGAATCCAAGATGACCCCCAGATACTTCACTGTCCTTGAGATCGTTAGAGTGGTATTGTAGAGCACAGGTGCGACGAAGCCGTCTAACCTGCGTCTCTTTGTAAAAATGACCAGTTCCGCCTTGGAGGGGTTAACTCTAAGGCCCTGGTCGTTGCACCATCTTTGTACGATCAGAAGGGCCCTTTGCAGGAGCCCGCTGACCGTATTTGGGAATTTTCCCGAGATGATGATTGCGAGGTCATCCGCATAACCCTGCGCAAAGAGATCCTCTTTCTCGAGTTCCTGTAATAGGCCATCGAGAACGAGATTCCATAGCAGAGGAGAGAGGACACCACCTTGTGGGCAGCCTCTTCTCACTGAAACTTTTACTGCCACGGGATCTGACCATACTCACTATATGTTTTTGGGGTTGCTGAATACGAATCCGAGGTCTATTTAACTCCATCACATCAGGATGTTGCCATAACCTCAAAAAACCCAAAATTTAATCCGATAATGTGGGGCACGATATTCTTCCCGCGCATTTTAAGTGAGATATCGGCCACCAAAGTGAGAGGTACGAGAATTTCACTTCTCGAGCGATATGGCCCAGCTTCGAGGGCCATTTCTGCCAAACGAAAGTTAGCAAAAATTCAGCGGTACGTAGAAAGATGTAAGAAATCGTTTGGGGCAAATCTGAGGTCGATGCGTGCCTTGATTTTTGAGATATGGCCGCTCGGAGATATCGGAAAGTGAAAATCGAATTTTTTTACCGCCTCCCGAGGCTATATCTCGAAGACGAAACGAGATATAGTGCTGCGGTTTACTCTATTCGATTTTTCTCGCCATCCTACATACCTCTCAATTATTTAGATGCTTTACCTTAGAAATTTTGCAAAAAAATGAAAGTGCCGACAAAAATCTGAAAAAATTCAGAGGCATGTAGGAACCGCAGCTCTATATCTCGTTTCGCTTTCGAGATATAACCTCAGGAAGCGGTAAAAAAATCAATTTGCACCTTCCGGTGATTCCGAGCGGCCATATCTCGAAAACCAAGGCGCGCACCAACCTCCAATTGCACCAAACGATTTCTTACATCTTTCTACGTACCCCTGATTTTTTACAGACTTTTTGCTAGCTTTTGTTTGGCAGAAATGGCCCTCGAAACTGGGCCGTGTCGCTCGAGAAGCGAAATCCTCGGACCTCTCACTTTGGCAGCCGATATCTCACTTAAAAAGCTCCGGAAGAATATCGTGCCACACATCATCGGATTGGAAATTTAATTTGCAATCAAAGAGGTTTTAATAGACTAGAGGTAACAAACAGCAGAATTTGCAATGCGCGAAGGCTGCCGCTTTTCCACGTTTGGGTGAGATAGGTAGGGTAAAGCACAGGGGCGCACTAAGGCTTTATGACACCTTTTTTCAAATATGAAGATTTTTTATCTCAGCTTTATGTCCAGGTACACAAACTATGAATACATTTGTTGATAATTTGTTAGAAATAAACTGATACAATTTAGAGGTTACCATCAGTAACAGTTTTGTTTTATAAGTTTTCAGCATTATTATTACAGTTATATTGTATTTTTCTCGGTATTTTTTTATGTCGTTACAATGCCATAAAACGGTTTTATGTATACATCATAATATATTAATATAATTATATTGTAGGAGACGTACAACACGGAAACAAAACATTTTGACTCCTAATTTCGTTGCAAGAACTAAATAACAATAGAACTAAGAAAGTTATAGGTTTATATTTATTTATTTTTATTTAACTAGATGTTATCTTTTCTGTCTCAAATATCAGGGTTTTTTTTTGGGTGTATTTCTTTAAGTAACGCATAAAGAACATCCAGACTTTTTTAAAAATTTTCATTAAAACCATTTACATTTTTCATTTTGGTTTCTAAAATTAAATTCAAATAAAAAAATAAGCTTTAAAAATAAAGTGGCTTTATTTAAAAAAAATCACAATTTTTTTATATTAGGTAACCTATGCATTGTATATTTTAAATAGTAAATGGTACTCTATGAACCTATATATCAAAATAATTAAAAAAACAAATTTTCTAACAATAATTTATTTAAATGTGCATCATATATATATACAGTGTGTCCAACTAAGTCGGCACCATATGGAAACTTTTTTATTATTGGTTTTATGAAAAAAAGTTATTCATGATGAAAAGTTTTGCTTGGCTTAAAATCAAAAATGAAATAATCAGACATCAATTTTTTGCAGTCGTATACGAGGTTTGTCAAAAACTGTAAATTTTGCTCAAGGGTAAAGTACTTTTATTTATTACAATATTGATAATCGTTATTAAGAAAAGTTGATCCTAATTGAAAACTACGGTCAGATATCGAATATTATCCATCTACCATGAAAAAACAATCTTTAATAATTTTTGGATATAATTTATACCTAATTTAATTTCGCCAACAATAAAACATTTATTGTATGGAAAAACATGATAACCTTTCAGTTCATTGGTAAGTTATGTAACAATTTGCTATTGCATTTGAATAAAATTAATGCATGGATATCATAATAATTTATTTTACAAATGAAAAGTTAAACAGAAGATAACAAGTTAACTAATAAGTAACATTCATAACATTATTGGAAATGAAATAATTTGTATTTTGCTATTGGATATCCGACTGTAGTTTTCAATTAGGATCAACTTTTCTTAATAACAATTGTCGATATTGTAATACATAAAGGTACTTTACTCTTCAGCAAAATTTACACTTTTCGACAAACCTGGTATACGACTGCAAAAAATTGATATCTGATTATTTAATTTTGGGTTTTAGGCCATGCGAAACTTTTCATCAAGAATAACTTTTTTTCATACAAGCAATAATAAAAAAGTTTCCCATATGGTGCCGACTTAGTTGAACACGCTGTATATAGCATTTCGCTTTAAATGGAGTGAAAAATGTGACTTCTCAAAATCATAAGACTCCTTTTGAGGTTATGGCAAAGTCCTGATGATGAAAAACATATTGTAAACATAGTCAGATCCCTAGGCCAGAAAAAAAATATTTTTGTGTGGCTGTGAATTATTGGAACTAAATCAGATACATTGGAAACTTGGTAGTTATATATTTGATTATTTATATTTAGAACGACTTTTAAAGGCTTAAAACCAAATGTATTGTAGATTTTTGTCTTTAATAAAAGTTGCTAAAGTATCCCCATTAGGTGGGATACTTGATCAGTAGGTGTGGGATACTTGATGTGGTTATATGTTGCTAGATTGTGTAAATGTTACCCTAAAATTGTCGATTCTGAAACATTTGTCATTTTAATTGAACAATGTTGATACGATATCCCCCTCTCCTCTAAAGAGGGCCGGACTACCAAAAACTAGTAAATTGTACTAATATTTGTAGTTAGGTGTTTGTGGAATAGCTGATACTGAATCTGATGTCAAAAATTAAAAACTCTAAATGACGAATCTGATGTGACTGTCATAGGGTAAACCTTTTGCAGATTGACATGAAATTCAGTACAATGGGAAGATCTATGATAACGAGTCTGATATTAAAGCTTAAAAATTCAAATGACGGATATTTTCTTTTATTTTGTAGAAGATAAAAATATACATTACGTTCCAATATAGCGCCTACCTGCAAAGTTAATACATCGTTAGCTTCCAGAGCAGAGGAAAATTGCGAAACTTTAATAGCGTTTAGAATGTTATAAAGAATATGTAATTACGAGCTCTTCCGGTGGTTTTGGGACACCCTGTATAAGAGACCACCAAAAAGGTGACATTTGTTTTTTCAGAAAATTCAACTGCCTTCAAAAAAATCGCCACTAAAAATTACGAGATAAAATTTCACAGATGTTTGAATGAAAAGATGAAACATAATTTCATTTCTCACTCTAGTCTAGTAGTGTATATTATTTTACCGTCTTCATGTTTTCCGAGAAACTGATGGCTAGATATTCAGTTAAATGAGCGTTTAGAAACTGAAAAAATTGAACCAGTCGAACAATTAACTATTTCATGTTTTAAAACATTTTTGTTCCTATTTCTGTATAATGTTGCCGAAGTTTTTTTTATTTATAATCGTTGACTATATAAACTTGAAAGGGGAAATTTATACAGATCCAAATAATTTTCACTTTCACATATTATAAAATGTTTCACCGGCTGCGCCATATTATTTTGTATTATATTCGTAATATAAATTGTATTACTCTTATAATAATGATCAAAGAATGGAAAACGATATACATATACATGGACACATATATTGTTGTATTCTAAATCTTGGACATCCGACATGTTACATTAATGTTCCTGCTTTTTAAAAAGTTTGAGAATTCTAGACAGAGTAATTTACAAAAGCGACCTCTCAAACAATCTACAATCTGTGATTGCTGTATAAATACATAGCTCAGTGCTTACGTGTTGGCCACAGAGTCCTGGGTTCGGATCCTGGTTAGAATATGAACGTTTAGTGGCATTTTAAATGTGTTATCGCGATGGTAGCAGTGGGCTAGACCGCAGTTAAGTGGTATAACTCTACTAATCGTTATTACCTCTCGTGAGTTCGAGTCTCACTTGCGACAGATGGCAAAGGTGCAGGAAATGGTTGTTGTGTTGTTACTTGTATTTGCGAGTCCTAGTTGAGTGGTGAAAAACTATGGCTAAATTGTGTCGGGACGTTAATAAGAAAATAAACGTAAAAAAATTGCAATGATGCCAAAAATTTGCTTTTAGAGATTTTTTGCCACATATGTATTCACTTATAAAAATAATGCTCGTGGAATCTTCTCTTAATTGTTTTTCTCTTTGAGATTTTAGTCACGGATAGTGTTTTTAGAAATGGAGGCATCCGGTAGAAAATCCCAAATAGAAAAATAGAAAAATTAAGTGACTGGCCACAACTAAGATGTATTTAGAAAATATGAAGCCAGAAGTTATATAAGCTTGACTTTTATATAGATGCAAATTATTATACTAAACACCAGTCTACTGATGATTTTTTAACCCTAAAAAATAATGCGCAATTTATTCGAATTTTAGTAACATTTAAAAACCATTAGATTTCATAGAAGAGCCCTGTATAGTAAAATTATGATAAATAATAATAATTTTAATGTAAGAGTTGTATATTAAATTATGTTGATGTAATAACAGATCTTGTTGAGTGTGAATTTACACAAAGTCAAATTAAGAAAACCGCATTGCTTGCCTTCGTACCAGACATAATTTTGAAGAGTAATAACTGTTCAGTATTTCATCGTCTCACATTTAGGCAATTCTGCCAACCCTATTTACAGCCATGACTATCTCAGTGTAAAAATCAACTTTACCTCCTTCATATTATTACATTCTAACCTAGATATTCATTCTTTCCTTCCACGGAAGTATAAATTTGCTTGATAAGTCTGTTACTATAGCTGTGTTCCTTCCTACAATTTGTTTAAGCTAAACTGACATTGACTTACATTATCGCAATTAAAAAGTAAATATAGCATTTTTGCAATTCCTAATTAATTTCACTATTTAATTAAATTGTCGTCTAACTCGCCGTAATATTTGTTTCTTGCGTTTACAACTTTTTCAAATTTGTTTTAATACAGGGCGTTGAGGGAATTCTTAGACACTAAATTGCATTTGCTTTCTCTAAGATAACTCTGTAAAGTACTGCTCTAGAGTTTGATTTAATTACTTAACCCTACATCTTGCGTTATTTTTTCTTTGCTCATTGGCATAGCAATATTATGATGAAATGATTTCTCAGAAGGTCTGGAAATGACATCAATGCCCGACGGCACAAAGAGAATTTGTAACTGCAAGTAATTTTTTCATTGGACGGGATCGGGGTATTATCTGCATAATAAAATGTGGGTAAAGAATGGACCCATGCCGTATAACAGTAAACCGCTCGATGTATATGGAATAACAGGTCTCCACCCTCCACATTCTATGTCATTCCTCTCACAATTTTTGGCTACCTTTAACGTTGTATTTTCAATTGATGAGAAACCTACGATATTTCCCACTACTTCCGGATATATTCCATTCGACGACCAATCACATTAGGTGGGGATAGTGGTGGTTGGTCTCAGAACCTTCATTTCTTATCCACACCCACGAACGCTTTTCTATGAAAAGTAAAAAAGTCGCAATTTCTGTAAAATCCGACGTATCGCGCAAATTTTTGTTGAATTTCGTTCTTTGAAGTTCCCTTAGAAATTACAAAAACATGTTTAAGAGAGTCGGTAACTCCTTGATAGTCCCAGAATGATTTTGTGCTAGGTAAAGAGAAAGGAGACAGTTTATAGTGGAATTCGAATCACTTCTTGGGGATAATTTCATTATTAAAATTATTTCGCAATAAGTAGTTTTAACCCGCCTCGCTAGGTTTGCAAACTGAACGCGCTGACCCACAGAGCTACCTGCAGTTTAGCGAAATTGTAACTGTTTGTCGTGAGTGGCTTTGGGGGAGTATTTCTTGGAGAATCGAGCTCTTGATGCGATAGACTGTTCAGAGAGTTCGTAACAAGCGTCTCCAGATCCACTCATAGTGTCAGTCTGTTTTCTTGGTTTGTTACTTTGTTTACATCTTTCTGATTTTAGCTGAAAACAATATACTTAATATGTCAGCTGGTTATTTGTGTTTGCCTTAGTGGAAACTAAGCGCCCACAAATTTTCAGCGCGGCGTCTCAATGCCAAGGCGAGTTTTCCACGGGCGAAAGGAGTTTTCCGGCCGCAAAAGAGTAAAGCAAAGAGTTGCCGCGATTTTCTTTCTGTGAATGGTTCTCTTTTGCCATAAGTACATATTGACCAATGAGAATGATTTTTTTCCTGCTCGATGAAGATTTTCGATTACAAGTGGAAAACTCGCCTTGGCATTGAGCTGCCGCACTGAAAACTGGAGGACGCTTAGTATCCACTAAATCAGAAAATCACGATGATTCTCGCAATCTCAATCGCGGAAGCTCTTTGCTTGTGCATTTCAGAGCCGGAAAACTTTTTGACGTTGGAAAATTCGGTCCAGCAACGAGCTGCCGCTTTCCACTCCCGACAGGCCTCATCTACTCCTTGAAACAAAATAATCCCCGCCAGCAACGGTGCGGCAGCTCTTTGCGTTGCGGTTTCAGACCCAGTGTGAATCTGGGGTGCTAACTCTGGGTGCCAACTTTATGTTCATGTAGGTACATTATGCAGACATCATCATTATTCAAAAAAGTCGTAAGTGCGTCGGGGACCGCTGCTGTCTATATCCACAGATAGAAACTTAATTTAAATTAAATAATATATATGATTTTATGTATTATGTTACGTCTAGTAGGTATGAGAGTTGTTAATTCCAGCGGTCCCCGCCGCAGTTATGATTTTTTGTTTCGATTAATGATGATATCTGTAGTAAAACAAAAAAATGTGCCTACCTATCTAACTGAAAACTATTAATCCATGGTCCAGCAATAAATTACTTAATACTAATACAGAAAAGAAATAGCCAGTGTTGCTTGATGGCGAATATAAATTATTTGTTCCTTTTAAAGGTTTATTTGTGCGTCGCGGTTTTTTAAAATTTTTAATTTAACATTTTGTAGTTTATTTGAGTTTCTATTGTGGGTTCAGTTCAATATTTCCGTAATTTTTATTATTATTAGTCCTTTGATCGTCGTGTATTTACGAAATATTCGAGTAGATTCCATTTTACAAATCAAAAGTGCTCGGGGCAACAAGCATTCATAAAAGCATTAATAAAATTTCAAACAAAATGTTTTCATCAATAAAATAAATTTTGTTTTGAGTGTTGTTACTATGGTAGTTAAGTATGTAATAAACTCATGCAGTAAGACAAACAGTTCACTTTTAGCCAAATTGAATCGGATCATAATCTGCTGTCTTGGTTTACATCAAAGTTTTAAAAGTAAAGTGCTAAGAATAAATATTAGAATGATACATTAGTGCTATTAGGATTAGGTGAATAAATATACTTCCTATAAACGAGAAATCTAATTTAGTTGTATTTCTATTTTCTACTCAATTGGAGGAAATTATAAATAACTAAGTATAAAAAGATAAAAATAGATACTTTCTTTCTGTACTGACAAAACTGATATTTAAAATTTTTTAAAATTAATTTCATGAAATAATTAAAGTTCGGTGGAAAACTGGGTTGTATAATACTGATACATTTACGTCGAAATATTTTATCACATCATTTGTGTATCAAACAACAGCATCAAGTACATGAAATGAAATGAAAATATATGACAATACCATTTTAGTCATCAGTTAACAACGTTTGGAGTGGAAAAATGGCATTTTTATCTCATGACGTAGAGGTCTGGAAATAGTTTGGACAGTGCTTTGGAGATCCTTTACAAGCAAATAATGTTTAGAAAACGATATAATCAGGCGTTAACGCTATTCGATTACCTCACATACCTTTTAGATCCCACAAGACCAAATTAAAATTAACATTGCAAGAGAAAAGCACGGCATTTTATCAATTAAGTGACACGTATGAACCTTTTGTTAATCATCAAGTTTGAAACTCGGACAGCACCAGTTTCAGTGGCCATGTTTTCTAAAAGAGCGCTGGAAAATGTAATTCCCAAATACAATGATGGATGTCTTAAAAAGACATAAACACGTGTGCCTTAGGCAATGTTTACAGGGCGTATCATTATCGGCATCGTTTGAGAGAATATTTTCACGACAGCCTGTTACTACCAGCGCCCCAATATTATTGACTAAAGATGATGGTTGCGGATGATTAGGGGTCGAGCTTGAGCTCATTGCCCCAATCATCGCCGTAGACCTGGACCGACCTCGTAAGGGGCGGGCCTGCTTTTTCGCGTACCCCCCCTGCGTCGCAAATGCGGACGGTATAGGCGATGTTAGCAAACGTCTCCTGGTCCTAGCTGTTGGACCCTGCCAGCTGGGTCGTTTCTTCTGACGCTCTTCTATCTTGGTCTTCTTTCTTCGCTGGCATGTAGACTCCCGGGAGCGTCTTTCGCCTGTCGTGAGAGGGAATGGCTGTTACCGAGTTTGAAAGGGATTTGGGGGGTTGACTAGTCGGAAGCCCAGGGTGCCAATTGGCATCATGTGCTGCGATTTCGTCGGAAGTGAACTGTGTAGCTCAAGGATTGTGTTCGGCCAGATACGCTTTTTTAGCGTCAGAGGCCGGCACCGGCTAGGGTAAGGGTACCGAGCTGGTTGTTTGCTTGGTACCCCCGGAATCGGGTAATTGGGTGTTTTTGGTCATTGTCTCCTTGCGGTGTGGCTTGAAGATCGAGCTGAAACAGATAAAGGGTTAGTTATATTTACCCATTATCCAGGATCTGGAGCTTCGGCCTGTTGTGCCTCGGAGCGTCGTTGGGGTCATAGTCAGTCGCCTGGCAGACCAGCGGATTCCCATGCTCTGCTGCACGGACGTATAGATTTTTCGCTCTGTCCCGGATGACTTCAATTACTGTGGTGTATTCCAGGTCTCTGAAGATGTCGGCGTTTCGGACAAACCATGGTGCATTCACGGCGCACCGAAGTGCGACGTTTTCCACGGCTTGTGTCCTCTTCAGATGGGTGACTGCTTGGTATCCCCAGGCAACAAAGGCGTAGGTTAGAATAGGTGCAATGAGGGTCCTGATAAGCGTGAGCTTGTTCCTCAGGTTGAGTTGGCTCTGTCTACTTATCATACGGTAAAGTAGAATCCTCGTCCTCGCTACCAGATATCTGAACTTTTCAAATTTCAGTATTTTATTTGACAAGGCCTATAACAAAACAACGTGTATTTATTCTTATAGTCTGTATACTGTCCTGAAAATTTTAAACAAGAATGAAAGAACTTAAGGTAACTATTCCCTACAAAGAGACATCCGATAGGGAAATATTTATTATTTTTGCCCATAACCTTTTTTTATTAGTACTTACGTATATTTAAAAAACTATAAGAGTACCTAAGTAGAACCGTAACAATACTATTACTATGAATTTTCACTCAATAATTTCAATGGTTTGCAAAACAGCAGATTTAAATTTAAAAATTATATTAATCTTCCTATTTTGTAGTCTTAAATCAGGCTATTTTGCAAAACACTAAAATTATTGTAATGGTCTTGTTATGGTTCTACTTAGGTACTCTTATAGTTTTTTTAAATAGACGTACTAGAAAAAAAAAGTTATGGGCAAAAATAATAAATATTTCCCTATCGGATGTCTCTTTCCAGGGAATGGCCACCTTAACATAAATAGGTACTTCGGTAAAGGGGTGTTCTATTGGATAAGACATAAGTGAGTCTATTTTTGGACTTTCGTTTTTATTTTTTAATAATTTCTAATTTTCAAAGAAAACGAATGTTTTGTTTATGATGCGGATTGTCACGCAATCAAATATTGTCTAGGTGGGGCTTGAGATGCGTGTTCAAGACTCACAGAGAGGCCGTCGTAAGGGGTAGGTCTCTAAGTGTTATCTTTCAGATAAAAATGTTTTTATTATAATTTCAGAATGATGTTGTTGACTTCATTATTATGTTAGCGCGGGTAAAATTAGATCAACAGTATACCTCAAATTAAATATTAGATAGTCTATGAAAGTTGTCTACAAAATACCCAAAGAATGTTTTTCTCAGTGCAATTGAAGTGTATCAAAGAGATTTAATTATTTTACTTGTATCTATTTTTTTCTACCATATGGATATAAACCGAGATATAAACATAGTTAACACACAACTACTAACAGGTAGAAATATTTACTACATCTATACTGACGATGACCAATAAGCCAGAAAGTACAATACCTATAGGGCGCGTGCATTGTATGACTAACATAACCTCAAATATTACATTTTTGTAAGTTTATACTCATTTTTAATGTTTTTATTCACATTTCTAGATTGGAACCAGTGTAACATTAATGCACTTTCGCGGATAGGATGCATATAATGTTTTAAAATCATTGAATATGAAAAATAGACCGGTATTTATAGGTTGGATTTCCAACCTATAGTATCAGTATATTTTTTAATAATCAAAAATTTCTATATATATATTAGGTACTTTTTCAATATTATGCTGGTTCCAATCTGTATATTCGAAAAAGAAACATGCAAAATGAGAATAAATTACAAAAACGTAAAATTTGAGGTTACGTTAGTTAAATAATGCATCATACAGATGATATAATATTTGTCATAGTACAAACATTTTTGCTGGGGCTTAATACAGCTATTATTGCTTTGCATGGCAGATTATAAAAAAAACGTGCAATGTCCAAGTATTTTTCAATAATGTCATTATTTAAACATGCTCTCAAAAACTACTAGCAATAATTATTTGATGTATATATCCTTATTTTTTTATATAATAGGAATGTTCAAACCTGAGGGTATAAACAGGATCATTTGTATATTTCATTATTATTTAACTATAGGCAATATTTAAATAGCAAATGTTTGAAAAATATAACAACCTGTATATAAGTGATAACACCTTGTTAAGACATGTCCATAAGAAATTCGTGGTGCGTTATAATGTTATAAATGTATATTATGTACCTATATCCGGTAATTTAAAAAAATGGTTAGGCATAACAAAATGTAAATAAACAGGCCCTGCTATGCGATGAATACTAATGTGAGGTAAAAGTCATACTATTTAATATAAATAATAACAACAGCTTGGCAAGGTTCGTCTAAATGTATACTTTCACTACTCACCGCGCAAAATCGAGAGGAAAGGAATATGGCGAACTGTACTAATAAGAATCGACGATTTTAATTTATTAAATACTTATTTTTACTTATTCAAGTTATAAGAGTTTGACTTTGTTAAAATTATTTTAAACAGATGAATTTATTTCATGGTATCTCAAGTGTATTTTTCATGCAACTTTCTATGCACAAGATAAAAAATTATTTACTTGTTGTTTCTGCAATTTTAAAAGGGTTATCGATACTTTTATTGTAAGTCATTTTGTATCTTGCAAAACACCATGTAAACAGACACTTTCCTGCAATGTGATTCAGCAAAGAATCATTGTAATAAATAAGCTTGATGAATAATAATTTATACAGTCAGGAATAAGTATTATTGATTAAAAGAATCGTGAAAGCAGTTAACGCCTACTTGGTTAAACATAAGGTTAAAGGTAATTTGAAAAATCTATGGTGTATTAATAGTGGGTAACACCTTGCCAATTCCTTAGGTAGAATTTTATCAAACAGGTAAAAGAATATTGTTAACATTTTTATTAGTAAAATTTTTTATTGCTTCCGAAAGTGATTTTTTAAATGATACAATTTATATTTTTTACCTATTTTTACTTCCCATAACATTTTTATTTTATTCTATTTAGCCCTGACGAAGTTTAATCATTTCTACTCTACAACTCGATCAGGACACACGCACACAAAGGCAATAGAACTAGAGGTCTTGCACCATCTGTTGCAGCTGGAACTCGAACTTCAAATGTAATTAATTCGATTTTTCAGCAATATTTTCAAAATGGCTACTCAAGCGTTCTAGAGTTCTGTACACTATTTTAAACCTATAAAAAGCAATGCCACCACTTGATTAGGACACACACACATACAATACACAACAACCATCTCAGTGATATTTCCATCTGTCGCAACTGTGACTCGAACTCGTGGTCTCAAACTGAGTTGGATATTTCTGCCTGGTGTCATTAACGAGGTTTTGTTAGATTGACCAGTAACTCTGTATGTAGAAAAATGTCGCAACTTAATTTTCACTACTTGCAGATGTGGTATTGACTTAAAATTGTGCATATGTTTATGGTCCACATGACAATATATTTTGACATTTTTTTAATAGAAAAATGGGGGCAGTGTTTTGTCATTTAATATTCAATTCTACTGTGAGAGATTTCTGAAGTTACAGATTATAAATAAGTGATTGAAATTCGAAATGGTGACGTCAGTATGGGGATAAGTTTTATCATTTATTTATCTTCTGGTTCGACTGGAAATGGGTATCAGAGGGTTATTATCGAGGTTGCAGAGTATACATTTTTGGTAGAGTAGCTTCGGCTAGACTTCGCTCTTGGTATTATATATGTATGTATATTATAATACTAGATAATAGTTAAAAAGCTCACAGGCACACAAAGAAATAAAAAGGTCGTGTACTCGGAGACCGACCTATATACCGGTATATATTTTCGTCCGCTGAACCCGAATCCGGGGTCAGAATTGGCCCATCGGGTCAAAATTGACCGGAAATTCTCCAAAATTTAGGTAAAAAAACATTCAAGAGATTGACCTGACTTACCCCTTATACCGGTATGTATTTTCGCCCGCCGAAACAGAATTTGGGATCAGAATTGGCCCATGGGGACAAAATTGGTCGAAAAAAAATATGGCCGGAAATTCTCCAAAATTCGGGTAAAAAAACATTGAAGGGATTGGCGTGACAACCCATATACCGGTATGTATTTTCGCCCACTGAAACCGATCCGGGGTCTGAATTGATCCATCGGGTCAAAATTGGCCGGAAAATAATAACATGGACGGAAATTCGCCAAAATTCGGGTAAAAAAACATTCAAGGGATTGACGTGACTTACCCCTTATACCGGTATGTATTTCGCGACCGCTGAAACCTAATTTGGGATCAGAATTGGCCCATGCGGTTAAAATTGGTTGGAAAAATAAAAAAAATGGCCGGAAATTCGCCAAAAGACATTGAAGGGATTGGCGTGACTTAACCCATATACCGGTATGTATTTTCGCCCGCTGAAACCGAATCTGGGGTCAAAATTGGTCCATAGGGTCAAAATTTGTCGGAAAAATAAAATAAATGGCCGGAAATTCGCCAAAATTCGGATAAAGAACATTGAAGGATTAACGTGACTTAACCCATATACCGGTATGTATTTACGCCCGCTGAAACCGAATCTGGGATCAGAATTGGCCCATGGGGTCAAAATTTGTCGGAAAATTAAAAATAATTCGACAAAATTCGGATAAAGAACATTGCCGGGATTGACGTGACTTAACCCATATACCGGTAAGAGTCCACCCTCCTGGGGGAGATAGCCCTCATACCCCCCAGGCCTAAGTGTGAGGGCTTTCTGACCTTGACGAGGAATGTCACATCTCGTCGTCAGATACACTAGGGTTTCATCCTCGCACCCTTGACGCCGGAGCGTTCTTGTCAAAACATTTCTGGGTTCCGAAAGCATGAATCTCCTACCGATGTAACCGACACCCTCGGCATGGTCAGTAGGTCTCTGGACGATCAAACACCCGAGTTAAGCAGAAATCGCTTCGAGCAGTAACTGAATGGATGACCGTTTGGTAAAAACGTACCGCCATGAATTTTAGGATGCCCACGGTCACCGGGAGAGAAGAAAAAGATGCAGCTTATGCAGACCGATTCCAGTTAATAAGCTGTACTTCGTACAAGGTTTTCTAGTTTTCCTGTAGATGAATAAAGGAGAAACCCCCAGGCAGACTTTATGGATGCTCAACAGGGACTTGCTTGTTTCGAGGGCAGTATGGTTTGGAAAAAATGGAAGCTAAGTGGGATGACCCAAAAAAATGGAAATTCGCTTGCACATGTTCGATCTTTTGACGTTATTGACCAACGAATTTAGATTCAGTGAACAAAAATACATACTGACACAATAGTCAAGTCACCTGAACGTCATTCAATTCTTTGCCCCAAATTTTGGGCAATTTTGAGCCATTTGTTGGCATTGACCGGTTGGGCTAATTCTGACCCCAGATTTAGATCCAGCGGCCAAAAATACTCGCCGATATAAGGATAAAGTCACTTCAATATCATTTAATGTTTTTTGACCCCAGATTTTGGCCATTTTTTCATTTTCCCTCCAATTTTGACCCGATGGGCCAATTCTGAGGGGCCCCGGATTCGGGTTCAGCTGGCAAAAATATATACCTGTACATAGGTCGGCCTCCGAGTAGGTACACGACCTTTTTATATTTTTGTGTGCCTGTTATAGTTAACAAGCTAAACAGTATAATCTTTTCTGATTTATTGATTTTTTAAAATAATTGTTGCACATTCTATGGGATATTCTTCGCAGTTTTATGTAAATAATGTCAATTTTAGACATTTTTGTTTAATTACAAAATATTTAAAAAATATATTTTTTTAAATTTAAATAATAACTTTTTTTTGTCATTGGTCGATTTTGTTTGAAAACAAAACAGGACTCTTCCACTAGCCAACACTTTAAAAATATGTTTTTTAAAATTTAAATAATAACTTTTTTGTTATTGATTGATTTTGTTTAAAAACGGGACTCTTCCTCTAGCCAACACTTTTACCAATTTCAATACAATTTGACACTTCGTTCTTAAATTATCATATTGACAAAAAACGTGATGGATGGACAGAGAGACGGACGGACTTTTTGAAAATTGTTCAGAATTCGATCACCAACACAGTGATATGATTTTTTTTCTCTACTAGCGATCAACAAGAGCTCTATAGATAAGATAAGATGTTCAATTTTTAGAATGGGCTTCAGTTTTCTAAATTTGAAAATTAGTGCTCTTAATTTCTGTACAACATGATTCATATAATATAATAATAATAATGAATTTAGGATTAAAAACCAGTAAAATAAATAAATAAACAAATAAATAATTTTAAAATATTAAAAAACTTGTAAACTAAAACTGTTTAAAAAATGCACTAGAAAGAATAATATTAGGTACTTGAATTTCTTTTATAACGATTGTGAGGTAAATATGAAGGGATCTTGATCACTTTCTTATGTATGCAACTTTCTTATGTATGTAACAACATGAAAGCTATTAAGTATATACGATTACAATCGTTCAATGCTCGTGCTGTTAAATGAACTTATAAAATCGTTGGTTCTAATTGATAAACGTAAAAGCGTAGGGCGCTCAAAATAATTAGATAATCAGAAATTCATCGGGCGTCCTACGCTTCTACGTTTATTATTACAACCAACAACAGAAAGCTCATTTTATAGCACAAGCATTGAACGAATATAATCGTACAAGTAAACCATTGTAGGATGGCCAACAGCCGCGGCAGCCGCGCAGAGAGAGAAGAAATATCGTCGCTGTTGAATAGAGACAAGTTTCGTAACTATGAACGTAGTACAGTCGAGGGAAGAAGTTCAAGTAAAAGGTGCTCTCTTATTTACCAACAATTCGGGTATGTCACAGGCCAATTGACCAGACCAGAATTACATTGAACAACAGTTCTTTGTACACGTAACATTAATGTTTATAAGTAGATACTTCTAATAGGTACCATGTGTTAAATATAAGTTATACACTACGAGCACTTTTCTCAAGACTGTACCGATGTTTACACGAGGAAGGAACATAAACAAGTGAGCTCCGTAAAGGTGGGGTGGTTTCAACTACTGCGCATCCTAATCTCGTTGGCCATTCTAGGATGGTCGACCTGTACATACTTAATAGCTTCCATGTAATTAAAACATAAATAAGATCTCTTGAGATTTATCTCACAATCGATATAAAAGAAATAGGAGTATATGCATAACATTATTTTCTTCGTTTTACTGTTTAGTTACAGTTGTTTTTTAGAAGCGAGTTCTTAAATTTTATTGAAACCTTTAATATTTAAATGGTCCACATCAGTTGTCAAACTTTTTGGTTGAAAGTTTTAGGCGTAGTCGATTTAATTTTTAAATTCTTGTTTCGTAAAAAAGCGTACTTGTAGGTATACATATTTTTCAAGTAATTTACTGATTATAAAGTTATATTGATTTCCTTTCTGCCGCCGGCAAAGTCAGCTTATATCATATTTATGTTGAGGGCAAGAAACAGAATTACATTTTCCAGAGTTTGAAAAACTTATTAACTAATTATCTGCAACTTTGTTGAGGCAATTAACTGGTTTAACATCGATTTCACCTGGGGTTTTAGTAATTGGATTATTTTGTTTAAAATCTCTTAGGCTCTTAATGAGCATTATGAAGTATCGTGTAATGAATTATTAACACTATTTAATAAACTAGGGATTACACCACAAATCGCATTATTTTACTAACATTATCATATGTTCATTTTGTACTAGGTAATATCTGTTTAGTTACGGCTTGAAATGTACATAATAAAAAATATCGGTTGTTAATATATGCGAATATTAAAAAAAAGAAAATTAATTTCTATCTTTGATTACCAAGGAGTCCTATTGTTGCCTTTGTTAGGAACTATATACAATCAGAAAAGTATATAGTTCTAATAAATTGTGAGTAGATATCTATACTCACTTTTACTAACGTAAAATCCCAACTGCATGAGTTGGGAAATGTATGCGAGCTACAATACAAAGACATAGTGTATTTGTTATCCTCTTTACTCAACGACCTAGCAAGGATAATAAAGTATGTATTGGTGAGTGACATTAGTGACAGTGGCAGTTACTGATGCAAACATGAGATGAATGTAATTGCAATTTACAAATTATTATGCAATAATATGAATAGCTAATTACAAAATGTTTCGTCAATATGTGTGCGGTGTGTAGTTGCCTCGTGGTTTTTCTAGATTCTAGACCCGGTTTTGCCCTGGGCCAACAGACACCGCCCACCTTTCTTCGTATTAACCGTGATAACATGTAGCCTATGGTACTCTTACAAAATCAAAGAACATATTTGTGAAGGTTTCGTTAAAATCGGTGCTTCGGTAGTCTCTGAGATTGTTAACAAAAAAAAAACAAACTTATGTCTTTATATCGTCTTATTTACCGCGTCTAAGCATACGTTTTGTAATCCATGCATTATTTTAGTTCACCTACTTCTGGTGTATGACACGTTTGACAACATCATGCCCTCTGTCGCGATTGCCTATCAACTGTTCTTTATTGTCCTCTCTTTGGTTCATGTCAAGAAAAGATGGAAGAATATGATGCGAGAGAGCCGTATTTATTGAAGAATCTAGATGTTGTTGGTTCGATGAGTCGTCCAGGGTATTTGTAACAAACGTTAGAGCAAGTCTGCGTTACTATATATTTCTGTCACGCCAAGCTTAATCATTCTTGTAAATACGAATTGCAGTTGCTGTTATTGTACGCAAAGGCTCCAACGTATCTTCCTTACTACCCCACTCTTACCCCGTATGTGGTGAAAACAATTTTTCACTTACGCTTACACATTAGAAAACGTATTAGTATAGAAGTTCAAAATTTTTATATATTTAATTTAACATAATATTTTTTGTTATAAAAAAATGCAAAATATAGGTACGTTTATTCAAGAGTCTACTAACGATTTGCAAAAGTAATATCGTGAGTAAGTTGATAATAATTCATATCCGGGTGTTAATAGTTATTGCAAATAACAGAGTAATTACCTATGAATTTAAATATATGTAATACATTCCACTTTTCCTCAATTGCTGCAACCTGTATCAACAGGACCTACGTCATGTTATAATTGTGCAATGATTCATCTAGATAAGATTGCAGCGGAAAGCGATAGAGTAAAAAATAGAAAATTACAAAATTTTGTGTTTATTAATTCAATAAATAAGATTTTGATGAGTCTGCTTACCGCTTTTAATTACTTGAATATTGTTATGACTACAATTATATTTACCAACTTATTTAATAATAATAATAATAATCAGAATGACATTGAGTTTGAGCAAATACTCATGTTTACTATAGTAAAGGAGATTTTCCGTAATAGATACAAAGTGCTAGTTAGATGTATATATGGAAGTCACAACTTTTCGACAAGAACCAAATTACTGCGACAAATATGGTGGCCTTTTCTATTTAATGTCCTTGGTTGGACAGTAAATGAGATACAGATATCTAATATAGAAACCAGTAAAATTATGAACATAACTTAAAGTCAGCACCCAACATCTTTCATAGAACGTAATCTACCTCCCACGTGATCTGAGCCAAGGAGGGGGCATTAGCTTGGAATGCCTGTATGACAAAGTAACTTAGTAAGCAGCGCTTCCATTTAGGGCCGCTATAAGAACCACTCGTGAACTGGGACTACTAGAGCTTGCACCTGATTCTATGCAGATAGGCAGGCAGAATTATACGTAATTGTAAGTTTAAACTTGCAACTATACATAATTGCCAGTTTAAAGTAGAAATAATGTACACTTACAATTACGTATAGTTGCCAGTTTAAATTGATAAATATATATAATTGCTAGTTTAAACTGACAGTTAATACATAATTGTAACTTTGAACTTGCAATTATATATAACCCCAAGTTATCAATAAGGTGTTGGCCCCGATCTAGTCGAGTGGTGCATATGCTTGATATATAACGACCAAAGCTTGTCTAGTTATATCTGCTCAGGTACATATTACTATCTGAGACTGAAAGTTTCTTTATTGTTATCTAGATTTTCTTATGGAATAGTATTTTTGTCCATAAGCGATAAATAACAATAATATGGTGCTTGCCAAATGGACCAACACTTACGAACTAAGATCGCTTGGACAAGTTCAGAATTTTTCCAATAAGGGTTTAGTACTGGGCCGTAGAATATTTCCGTTTTGTCTAATTTGAACTTTCCAAAATATTTGCAATAAATTTTGGTAGTAAGGTCTAAAGATCTTACGACTGTTCAATATGAGTAAACCACTTGCTGATAAAGCAGCAAGTGGTTTACTCATATTGAACAGTCGTATTTGTAAATAGCTTTGTCCGAGAATTTCGGACCTTTGCGTTCTTTTAAAACAATTCTGTAGTGCTGTTTAGTAGAACAAACAATATTTGTTCACATTTTTGAGAATAGATGGTATCTAATGGTCATCAGCTTTGGGTGCTAATGGTTATCATGGAAGATCTTTTAATCTCTTAATTTTAATGCCTTGGGAACCAATGAGAATCTTTGGAAATCACCCAAATAAGATACGCCGCATCGACTTATTTCAACAGTTTACTCCAACTGAGAATCATCAGCTGGCTTGAAATCTGTCTATGGTTGGCTGACTTCACAGGCAAACGCAGGGCTTCCTAGTTTAGTATAAAATCCCCTCACCGGCATTCATTGTAAATATTTTACGCCATCTCTTGTGATTAATAAATTATTAACTAAGATATCCCGAACGCCCAACGCCGCAAAGGGAGTATTTATACGATGAGGCTTATATTCTAAATGTAGGTATATATTACCGGATAGATGTTCCTTACTTTTAGGTATTTTGCAAATTCTGTAATATGTTTAAGAATTTAATACAGGTATGCAGAACAACTACTTAATTCACATTTGTGAACGATTTAATTCATCAATCTGACTCATCAACGGAAAAAACACCGAGTGTAGAAAAACCGACAACCTCTGGAACGCGGGGATGCTGGTTCATTAAATTATGATAATTATTATTAACCAGTGCTTACATTTCTCTCAAGTTAACTCTATCACTTTAAAATGCAGGTTTAAATTGACAATTATGTATAACAGTCAGATTGAATTGGCAATTTATACATAATTGTTGCTTTAAAGTGACAATTACTCATAGTTGTCAGTTTAAACTAGCAATCATACATAATTGTAAGTTTAAACTTGCAATTATACATAATTATCAATTTAAACTTGCACTTATAGGTAATCGTTACTTTAAAGTGACAATTATACATAATTACTGTTTAAATTGACATGTATGTTTGAACTAGGTATGTCTGTTTGAACCGACATGGCAATTATAAATTATTTTATACTATATTCTTTCTACACGTTCGTAAAATTGAACTGGAATTTAACAGATGGAAAAGTTTTCAATGACATTTTATGGTTTTGTGGAAAAAGCAGTTGTAATAAAATATCAAAGCGACACCTTTTTTCGACCAGTTGTAATTTTTATTGGATTTTCCAGGACATCATTTAAAACGAAAACACTTGGGACGTCTTCCCCTAAAATAATAAAGTTTTTTGGCTCGTTTTTTCCTTGTAAGGGAGGAAAAAGGTAGCCTAAAGCCATATTATATTTTATTAGTCGTATAGAATAGAATATATGAACTCGGAGGAGGGTCATATAATCTATTTATATTTATATAGAGTTGGGGTCAGATATCATTGTCCATCTCCTTACGTGCAGTTTCCTTCATCTTACGTATTACGTTGTCAAAGCAAATATCCTACATGGATCCAGGATTGTTAAAAAATAGCATAGAGGTTGTTTAATAAAAAAGACCCCAATATTTTCTTTCAGTAAATTTACTCGGTAAAAATATATAAATTGCCTGCGAAACGTTGGCTATTTTACAACATCCTTTTTCGCAATAAATATACTACATGGAGGAAAACTTTGCAAATAAAACGAATATTATGCGAATTCCAAATAAAATGCATGTCTTCCTTTGAGGCATGAACAAAATGTTATGAATACAAAAGGCAAAGCTGACACATAATGGATATGTTTAATGTTTTATTTTAAAATTGGGAATATACACGTGCCGCTATTTTGTATTTTCCAGGTTTCATAATTTAGTTAATTAAGGCTAATTTCTACATACATGTAAAATTTCAAGTTTCTAACTACATTTTACAAAAAATCGTCTGCAATAAAAAAACCGAGAGAAGTAGATTTAGGGAATGCTATTATCAATCGATGCAGAATGCAACACTCTATTGAATTCTGTCAAAATATACAGGGGGTTCCATTTTTAAAAAATTGACTTTTGAACGTTTGAACTAAAACAATGTGCGACTGTGAATATAAAAAACCCTATATGATATTATAAAAATATAAGACAACTTGGCTACATTATAGAAGATATCGAATTTTTTTCTCGGAAGGGTAGGAACAGTTAAGAATCTCCAAAAATATTAATTATTAGAGATTATATTATAGTACATAAACCCAAGTTAAAATTTTATAAGGAATCATTTGAAATAACAAAGTTAGGTTATGAGTGTACCAATGCAACGTCTTTACCTTCGACATAATTGTACTCATTTTTATCATTATATCGTTCGATAAATTCGAATGGGTTATCACTTATCAGACAAGAACCAGCATATCGCAATTGATTTCTGAATGCAGAAAAAAATAAAAATTTCCTGAACGCATGGAGAGCTTGCATATCCTGCATTCAGAAGACACATATAACATCGATTTTTACCTTTTTTTTAAATTTATTAAAAAATTTGATGATATGGAGCAAATTGGACCACAGATTCGTATTTAACGCGTGAAAATACATTGGAATTTGATGGTCTGCACAGGACCAAAATTCTTGCTTGAGTGGTTGTTTTTTTTTTGACAACCACAGTCAACTATCGGCCATATATAATTGTTCCTCAGAAATCTCGGAAAGTCGTCAAATTACTTCCCTTAGGTGAGCAAGACAAATGATAATAAAAATCTCTTTAATTCTTATTTATGATACTTGTTTCTTAATATGTATTAAATTGCAATCCAGAACTTAACGAATTAAATAGATATAGTAATAAATTTGCATATTATAACAGAAATAAAAATAAAACTGAATATGAAGAACAATTCGAAATAATATTCGAAAACATTTTAAAAATATATAATTTAGAGTTAATAGAATCAAATATATAATAATAAATAACCAAAGTGTATAAGGTGTAGATTCGTAGAATTGAAATGCATGTATTAACAAAACAATAAAAGATACATATATGCCGCCACTTTTTTATGTAAAATTTAATGTTAAATGCAACTTGGGTTCCGATAGTATTTTCACAGCTCTTGCCATTTTGACAGCGCTTTCATTGCAATGTTGGTATTACCTTTTATGTAGTATTATTATGTATGTATTATTATTTTTGGCTGTCGGAAGGGTACTTCCTTCGTCCATGTCAAATTTCAAGTTCCTAACTCATCGGGAACTACTCAAACAATTCACCGCACAGATATATATAGGTAAAAACATTGTTAACACTGCTTTATATTGCATATGGATCAAAATTTTGTGGTACTTTCTTTTAACAGATATTATAAGTTAAGTCTACGTCATAACAGCACTGATTAAAACTTAAAACAAAACACCTACTCCTGTTTTTGTCGATTTATTTTAAAAACTTATAATAACCGATGCAAGGAGGTATAATTACGATAGCAGAAAACATGTAGTTAAGTTTAGCAAAGTCTTTGAAAAGTGATGAAATAGGTTATTTTTATATGATAGGTATAGAGCTAATTATACATTGATGCGTAAGACTAAAATTTTGTTATATATATCCGTATAAAAGTGTTTATGCAGATGTATAATGCTTTATTTTACGTAATTTTTTATAATAAGCTGAAGAAAATAATTATTTAAACTAATATTTAAGTTGTTTAACAGAGACTCAAGCCCAGCGGCCAGTAGTTAATAGATAACTCTATTATCAAAGTAGACTTCTGGTATTTAACCACGCTTCCTGCAGATGATAGCGGAGGACACTGATATTATCTAGAGGATGGAGCATGTATGTTCTATAACTGACTTAACCTGCATATTACAACCATCCAGAAATCTTGTGGTATTTTTTTTTTAAATTAAATCTTCTGTACGCAAATATACATTTTTTATGTGCAATAGTTGTTGTCCAAAATAATTAATATTTTCAAGCGTCTCCAAAGTTTTGTGGTTGGGCTACTACATTATCTTCTTAAGAATCCATAAGCGACTGGACGTTGAACATTGTATTGCTACCGATGTATCAAAATCATATCTTACTGAATGTAAACAGAGTTTTTATGTGCAATGATTATTTGCAAAAAAGTTAATACCTTTAGGCGTACCACAAGGTTTCATACTTGGGCCACTACTTTAGGACTGTGTGAAGCGACTAGACGTTGAACTTCGTATTGCTGCCGATGTATCAGATGAAGACAAAAACATATGTAAAGAACTGTAAGAAATTACAGTTTAATAAATTGTTGAAAGAGTAATGTGCGCCGTTCCCAATAGTGCGATCTTCTTCACTTCTTACGTGCTAGGTTGACCAGGGTAGCTGTTTCAGACTCCGGCCCTGGCCCTTCTTAACAGTTTCGAGGGCTCCTACAATTACTGGCACGACTGTGGTTTTCGCATTCCACATCTGCTCACTTCTATTTGGAGGTATTTGTACTTGTACTTCTCAGTTTCCTTGCGCATATTATTATTATTATCATTATTATTATATTGATAGTGTTAGATTTATGTTTTAAACAAGAAACGTTCACGAGAAAAATGTATATATGTTTATTTATATCTATTTCACGTTTGACTCACGAATGCTAAAACAGAAAAGTTGCGACAGATTCAAAATAATCCCTACATTACTGAATAGTGGGATATGTAATGGCCACTGCATACAACAAAGAAATTAAAAGGGGTGTTCTCTCACTTAAAAGAACCAGTTTGTCATCACTCATCACCCGTACATAATGATTTATGCTTGAGTTGAATTTTAAATGTTCGCTGACGTAAACAATTTATGAGCGCCTAGGAATTTGTTAACTATAATGTTAATTGTTCTTTTTACAGCATCTTAATTATTAAAGATAATTTAATCATAGCCACTCTTTTGTTCAATTAACATAGTAATTGTATTCATTTCAAATATTTAACATAATTAACATATTTTTATAAGATTGTGTATATAGAGGGCCGGCAAATCCATACACAGGTAGATAATATACAGGGTAATTAAGATTTGATGCGAAAAATTTTTTAGATGGAGAACGGGTTCATACAAGTGATAGCGCAAAAAAAATTTAAACATTTTCAAAATCACTGCAAAGAAGGCCTCAAAACACTGTATGAAGACCACTAACTAAAGTTGAAAAACAGCACGATTTGCTATATCATTGTGTTTTGAATATGTTCATTACAAACTTCTATTATAGTAATATACGATATCAATTGGGACAGCATAAAAATAAAAACTCGCAGTAAAGTCGTTGGCAAATCAAACTCTAGGCATCTAATATCAGCATTTTTAGGCTGACCCAACTGAGATCGTTTATACTATACGAAGCTCATAAAGTCAATATAACATTGCTATAATTATATATTTTACTTTCAACTTGTTCACCCAGGATGTAGCATTTGCTAGAACTACACTACAATTATTGACTCATAATGAAGGTAGCCAATCTATAGTGTTATTATTTGATTTGACTTTTTTTGGTCGCACTGTTACTAATAAAGTTCTATTAAATTCGGTTAATACATGAGTATATCTAAATAATCTAAGCCTTGATAAGTCTCTTTATAAACAAGTATGTTTATTGTTTGCTTAAACAATTAGTTGTGTACATTTTGGTATTTGTATTACAAATTTGAAAGTTTGAAAGTATTTTCAATTAATTCTAGCTAATGAGAAAATATAGCCGGGCATGAGTGTATGCTATATTTATATTGTTTTGGTTCATTTTAAGATTATTTAACTGGATTTGCTTCGCGTACTTTTACTGAGAATTAAATAGATTGAACACGGTGCGACAGAAAAGTAGTAAATTGTCGAGATTTAAAAAAACCGTTATAGGATGTACCAGTACCCAAAAATCACCCCACAAATTACAATAAAAGAGAAGTTTCCACGATGTTACCTCCGATACGATACGAAATGAACATTTCTCAATTTTGGCAAAAAACTAGGCCCAATCGTATATATTTTTGGTCAGTGAATACTATGATGTTAGCTTTTGGCAAAAATAAGGTTTCCAGCTTGGTTGGCATAATTGATTAGAGGTAACTGTAATTTCGCGCAAAAAAAATAATTGTGGAATTTCCAGAAAATCAATAAGACATTTTGAAAGAAATTTTATAAATACATAAAAATGTACTCTAGTTGACATGATTAATGGAACAAAGTCTCCTAATCCATTATAGAAAAATAATGAAGTTAGCTAGTGATGTTTTACCACGACACATCGTCAAAAAGGTCTTGTAACATAACTTATGAGAAAGCAAACCTTACTTTCAATCATGTACCGAATATACGTCACGGTCACAACAAACGACCAGAACCCAACCCTCTTGGATTACAAAGACAGGCATGCCTAGCAATCACTGATATAATGAATACCACACCGTCAGCTGCTCTGGAAATCTTGCTGAATCTACCCCCAATTGAATAATTATTTTTAGAAAAGGGAAAAACAATGCTTTTAGATGTTTCAAATAAAAACTGTATTTTTATACACTCTTATTTGAAACATCTAAAAGCATTGTTTTTCCCTTTTCTAAAAATAATTATTCTAAAGATGTTTCACAAGGAACCTACCACATACTCAATCCAGTGTACCCCAATTGATGTTTATCGCGGGTGGGCAACATACTAACTCCAATAAGCTCTGACTAACATACCGCAGGCTAGCATAACGGAGCGCAACAGGCTGTTAGATGATAAGACTGTCACAGCATCCTGGGCGTTTCAGATGTGTGTTCAAGTCCAGGGAACATGCAGGCCAATCATTGTTGATATTTCCACTGAGTTAAAAAGCCAGTTCACAACAAACGGTGTGCGGGCGAGCATTACATTGAATTAAGAGGAATTTTGACGATATGTAGGGCGAAAGGTAGCACTTGATCTTGCAGAACGTTCCTAAGTACCTATCTGTAGTTAAAGTGTCGCAATCAATCACCACCAACTCATATGCCACCCCAAGCCCACCAAAAGCGACAGTAGGAGTAAAATTGAATTGTTCAATTTGTTCTCCTGAATGTCGATACACTCTTTCCTTACCATCAGTCGAATGGCGTCTCTGGAGTGGGCTTTTTTTAACTATGCGACTTCAACCCAACTTATTTGAGTCTTCTTCTAACTGTACGCTCACTTATTTTGGTTCTACGAACTTCTTTTAGTTCGTTTCTTGTTTGGACTGCCGTTCGATGCAGTTTCAAAGTGTTTACAGCCTTATAAATCGATTATCAACAGCCGTGATTGAGCATTTTCTGTCTTGACTTTGTCATCTCACACTCTCCAGTTTACCTGTATCGTGCAACGTTCCGATAAATTGTCGATTTTGATTTACCAATATCATTGTAAGATCGACCATTTTTGATCATTGCTGCAGCCTTAGCGAATATCAATCGGTGCTAAGTCACCCATTACGGACTATTTCACAATCAAGGTGACGATAGTAAACAAAAACAAAGGATATAAACAATTACTTAAGGAAACACAACGAACTTCAATGCAGAGAAGATACGTTAATATCGTGATATTGATAAAAATGTGCCAAATAAACAAAAATTGTAGTAATAAATTCATGACTGTCTAGACCAATGAATTTGTTAGGAGAGAAAAAATATGTATAAAACAAGTCTCTATTTTCTTTCCTTTAAATTTGCCAGTGTGTGTATTTTAAAAAATAAACAATAAATAGTATTTACCAGATATATTATAATTCTTCGCCACTTACACCTCTGCCTTTCCTCAGGTACGCTGATGAATGTAAATAACTTTATACTTACATGTCCAGGCAAGTTCGATTCTTTTTGTTCTTACCATAACATTCCATTGAATATATTTATTTTATGGTTGTTCTTATATGGCTTAGCTTAGAAATGTTGTTGAAAACTGTTAGCATCTTCGAGTTCCCAGGATTTCCATGGCATTTAAAATAATGATGTCATTCATTTTACAGACATTTTTATTCAATTAAACTACACTCGCTAAATATATTTGAATCATTGAAAATTGTTTTAGTGGCGTGCAGCTTGGTCTCCATCCCTCAGCCTAGGCATTTTTACACTAAATTGTATAGTATAATATATAATTATGAATCTATTTATCGTAAAATTTGTCAGGTTCATAAGGTCACAACTAAAAATGTTCTAACTAACCACACACCAGGTGACATTAGGAGGTATATTTTGTTTGAAAATTACAATATTCTCCGAAAATTCTCTATTTTGTTAATAATAAAAGAAATGTTTTACCTGAACCTCTATGGGAGGAAAACATAAAAAAATCTCGTTTTGTCAGATTAGGCATTTTTCTTGCTTAACTTAGCTGAACATGTTGTGGTACAAATCGGATGACGTTTAGTGCTCCTTTGGCATATAGACTTTCTTATTTACTTACTATTCACTCTTTTCCGTTCATTTTCCATAAGAAAAGAATTGTCGGAGTCCTGCGACAGCTAGGCAATGCAGGACTCCGCATTGCCAACCTCAGCGGTAACGAACTCTGTTAATAACTAAATAAACAAATTTTCGCAAACAATAGGTGACGAGGTTTCATCCGCTTCCAGCAGCTGCCCATTTTTTCCATATTTTCAGCCATCGATGGAACTTGTCCAAATTATAGGAGAGCGCAGCTTATTTTGAACAATCTTTGTAATAACAGTATTAATTTATTTGTCATTACATTGATTACAGAACCTGATATCTACTTATCTTAACTATAGAAAAGTGATAACTGATAACCCGTTTATATATATTTTCAAAAATGAATTTCATTTAGTAAGATCTTATCTAAGCAAAATATCCAAAAATTAACACCAGAAAGAGTTCGCTGGTAGCAAAACGACCAATTAATTCCCCTAAAACTGGTAATATCGCTCGTAGGGAAATAATTTTCATATCACTTTGTTGGTGATCGAATTCTGAACAACTTTCAAACTGTCTGTCTGTCCGTTCGTCCGTCCGTCACGTTTCTGGTAAGCACGAACTTAAGAACGAAAAGTTCGATTGTATTGAAATTTGGACAGCAAGTTAGTATTAGCTAGAGGAAGAACCATATTGTTTTTAAACAGAATCGATCAGTAAATAAACAAGTTATGAATTATTTAAGTTTAAAAAAATCAATTTTTTTATGTTTTGAAATTAAAGAAAAAATTCACAGATTTCGCAATCCTTGCAACCATCGGGACATTGGAAATGATAACACCATACATAAAACATAAACTTTTTCAACAGCACGATCCACTACACCGCTGTATTTCCACCTTAAATGAAAACTGGTAACTTGACCCCCTGTGATATATGCAACCCATATTACATTTGTGTATATCAGCCATTGCATTACGACAGTCTCACTCGACCGCGGCACCGCTGTCCTTGAACGAAAACTGGTAACTCTGCCCCATATACGAACATAAACATTTCAAATGTTAAAATATCTGAAACTAATATTATTTGCAAAAAAACTGCGAAGAGTATTGTATAAAATGGGCAATAATTATATAAAAAGTGTAGTATCAAGAGTATAATGGTCAGCTTGTTTCTTGTTGCATTCAAGTTTCTTTGCATGGTAATCATGAAAGACTTCTTCCTGACCCAGGCGAAAATATAAATCCTAGTGCATTTTTATTTTTTCAAGAACTTTGCTGTATTTTGAAAGAAAATAATTCATAATGGGCTTTTCAATTACATTTAAAAGAACCTACATAATAGCTCATTACAGAGTATAATAATAAGTTCTTACACCCTTTGCTTGTTTTTAAACTTAAGGTGGCCGTTTCCTAGAAAGAGACATCCGATAGGGAAATATTTGTTATTTTTGGTCATAACTTTTTTTTCTTAGTACATGTATTTAAAAAAATGATAGCTAAATAGAATCACAATAAAACTATTACTATGAATTTTCTCTCAACAATTCCAGTCGTTTCCCAAATATTAGATTTAAAATTACGAAATAGGAAGATTAGCATAATCTTTAAATTTAAATCTGACTATTTTGCAAACCATTGAAATTATTGAGTAAAAATTCATAATTGTCTTGTTATGGTTCTACTTAGGTAGTTTTATAGCTTTTTTAAATATACGTACTAAGAAAATAAATTATGGCCAAAAATAATAAATATTTCCCTATCGGATGTCTCTTTCTAGGAAAGGCCACCTTAAGACACTCAAAATCATTTTTTGCTGCACATTCACAGACAATCAACAAACCTTTGAATAAATCACAGTTAGATCAAGTGTTCTATGATGGACTAGTGCGTGTACAGTGGAGGAGGCGATTAATTGATATAGTGTGGTATGGTGGGGATACACTAGTCTGAAACCGCGGCTGACTGAAAAATAAATATTTGATTGATTGATTTGTCAGCGTAAGGTGGGCATTGCTGCCGATTCCGGACATCCATGGAGGTTGGTTCCAACACGCAGCTTGATCGTCCGTCGAACGCGCCCAACGGACGGCCAAACCGCGTGCCGGAAGCAAATCTCGGATGTTTTATATACCGCCGGACCGGCCGCATACGCCGGGTTGGGCATTGGACATGCTTGTTGTCAGCAGCGAGAGCCGCATGACGCATGGGGTGGGAATACAGGATGGGAAGTGTTTGTGAGATGCTTCTATTAAGATTCTATCTTGCTATGCTTTTCAGTTTCCATACTTCTTTTAAGTGTCCATCTATCGTCATCTTATTTTTCTTCTTCTAAGTTTCCTGTTTCTTCTGTTTCTGAATCTGGCAGCCTTTATTTTTCATTTCTTTTTTTTTTCATTTATTAACCGTTCCACAGGTAAATATCCATTTACGGTGGAGTTGCTGGGATGGGCTCTATATCGCGGTAACAATATTTTTTGCGCGTTGTGAGAAAACAAGTCCGAAGGGATAGTTTGCTCACCCTGTAGGTATATCGTTTCTTTGAAACAATCGGTTTCAATTTCCGCCTTCCAATTTCGGGCAGTTTTTCCATTTCATCACCTATGTATTATGTTTAATACCTTTTCAATTTTAATGTCCATTTCTTATTTAAATTTTACTAAAGAGATAAATAAATAAACCAATGCTAATGCTACAATAAACAAACTAAAACACTTATCTCCCTTCATTCACATCTGGCCGACTGGCTGTTTATATTGCCCATGTTGCTGTTGCTCTCCATACACCATAGTAAGCGTCTGGAGAAACCGAAATGCGAAACCTTCGACCATGCGCAAAACTTGATATCATTTGACTGACTATTTCTTCTTTGCTCTAGTATTTACCTTCAGCCAGAAGGTAGGCGCATAGGTAACACTTTCGCTTATGGTGCAAAAGGTCCCGGGAGCGAATTCCTACTTCCGCTGAGTTTTTTTTCTTTAATTTTGTAACGATTAATATATTTTTCACAAATTGTTTTCTGATTTCTTTAGGTTAGGTTAGTACATGTTTATTCTGCTTAAAATAATTTCACTCTTTCGTGTGCTTTCCTTACGTTAAGTCAGTAGGTTTTTATTCTGATATCTATCTTTTTTTCACAAATAACACGAAATATTCCAATTTCTCGACTTTGTTACACATTTACAAGGTAATGTGCATGATCGAAGCTTTTGCATTTCTGTTTCCCTAGATGCTTGTATACACTATACACTTGAAGAAGGGACGGGTCGCAGGTAGTATAAATTCTACGACTTTCCAGCTATAGTGCACTAATACACACTGTTTCTGTTTACCTTTATTTTTAGGGACCATTAGCAAACGCGTTTCATTAATTTTCATTAAAAAAAATTGAATTAATATTAAATGTTCTTGTGCAATTTTGTAACAGTCTGTTGGTTTTTAAAAGCCTCCTTTTAATTTATTTAAAATTATTTATTTTCTTTTTGGTTTTGTTACTAGACTAGTGTGTTCGTTTGTTTCTGAAGCAATATCCCAGATCAGTTACATAAATCAGACGCGTCACTTAATAAAATTCTCCACCCATAAACGACAAAACTTATTCGTCATCTTGAAGCCGTTTTGAATTTAGACTAAAAATTTACAATCTGTGTCCTCAAAAATCCCCAGATACCGATTTTCAGACAAGCTGGACTATAAAATGTCAAAATGCATTGTCACGTGAACCATATACACATGCAGAATTTCGAGTATACGACACTTGAAACTGGGAGAAAATTGTGTTGCAAGATTTTTTTACATACAGGTTACAATGTTACAAAGCTACTGGTGAAACTAATGAAAGCGCGTTAAAATATAGAATCCCTCTACAAAATAATATCTCGCTTATTACTTTTTCAAAAATGCAATTAAGGAAATGTGTTACAAGTACTTTCTCTTCTTCATTTTCAAGAGAACATTGAGAAACTAAGTTATAGGTATAAGCTTCGGTTGCTGTTTCCAGTGGGCGTGGTATGGCAAAACTGGTCACTTTCTATTTGTTCTGGGTTCGACTCCCCGCTCCAGCAAATGAAAATGTTGAAGTTATGAATGTGTTTAAGTTTTTTGTAAAATGAGTTGTCTCTGGCTCTAGTTTTCAATTAAGTTTTGTCTATTTTATGTTGAGTTTTTAAATTTGCAGGATAAAGTCGCAACATGAGCATAGTTTTATAGTCTCTTCTCTTGCACAATACATATTCAGTGTAACAGTGTTCTTTGCGGGGTGCCTTGATCGAAGTTTCCATTGTGAATTTTAGATGACGGGAAGTAAAAGTTAATATATTTGAAACTTGTTTGTTAAGAAGCTTATTTAATTGAGTCGATATTTTATTTATTCTTTTCAATTTGAAACATCGTCCAGGGAACTTTTCATTGACACTTGTCATAAGCTCATACTTCTCTTAAAGGGAACGTTTATGGACAAATTGATGCAGACAATGCTACCGAGATAAAACATTCAAAGGAAGCTTTTTACCCTACGTTTCTGATTAGAGTCGTTGTATATTTCTAAATAAAATATACTTAATATGAATTAAAACCTGCCACGAACAATCTAAACGGAGATAATAAGGGAAAACGATGTGAAAATCAATAATTATTACTCGCTCTGATTAGATTTTAATTCATAAAATTGTGACGTTGTGGGTGTTTTAAAAAAACACATTAAACCATTTTATATAATCAAAAGGAATTATGTGCCTACAGGGTTTTTATAAAATATCAATTTTGTAAGTACATCTGAAAACGCTGGAGCTAAAGTCTCCCAAAAATCAGGAAAGGAATGGGCCGGTTACATACTGCCTTTCACCATTTTGGCCATTCAGGAACCCCCGAAATGTTACACATATTGTTACAAAATTATGATCGAACACCACCTATTCTTGATGGAAAATTATATGTTAACGTTTTTCCAGTGTAAACTTTCCGTCACCAATATCCTTTCCAGCAACTTCTTGGTGACACCACCCCATCGTTTTGGAGGATGCTCTTTCCGCTACCTGCCTTAAGAGTTTCCCTGAACCATTAACCGTTATTTGGTGTCCTCTTTTTGGTTGATGTGATTAAAAAATGATAGGATCCGAGAGAATACGATGCTGGAGAGTCGTTTTGGGTATGTATTTCTTTGAATGTCGAGATATCGGTGCAAGGGGCTAGCCATGGAACTAGTAAGAACCGATTCCAGATTCAGACATCTCTAAAGCATCAATACTTCGCAGCCTCTATGCGTTTTATGACACTATCACCAATTTTTTTCCAGTTCACTACTCGTCGGTCTTGCTGTTTCATATTCATAGCTACCAGTAGGTATATTGTCATCAAAGGCGCCAAAGTACACACACCATCTATTTACAACTACACACTCATCAGTCTTTAACATCTTTGACTAGTTTTCATTTGCTCGTCTTCGTCTGTTTGTAATTTACACTTAATCTGTAGACGAAACTTACTACAGTTGAGTTGGTATCATCTGCAAATTTCAAGTTAGAAAATCATAGTTCAACTTATAGTTATTCTATATAATACCCTACTTTTATAGTAATACAGTCCACAGTTTGTCCCATTCCAGATTATCAGAAGACTTATTAGTCTACGAAGTAAAGAAATGCAGTAGCACGTAGTGTTACCTTCTCAATATGCCATAAATTCAGTATGATTCAGTGTGATATGTTAGCAATCTGTAGTTATCAAAGACATCTGCCACTCCTTATATAATGGCACGAAATTGAAGGTCTCCCATCATCTGGTTAGATTTCCATCTTATATATTTTTTCCCATTCCTGATTTCAGCAGCAGGCTCGTGTTAGCAGTCTTGCTGCCAATTATCTGAGAATGGTTATTTTTGATAGGTCCTTCGCAGTATTGGCGCCAAATCTCAATAATCTGATCCCTGTCGATTTTTATATTATTCTTTTAATCTTATTCTTGAAATTAAATCAAATTGTCTTTCAATTAAATGTATAACTAAGTTTATTGGAACTGAATTTTGAAATCTCATGTATAATTCTGATTTATAAATAAAATTACATATTAACGTCACAAACTCCGGAACGCGTGCTGTAGTATGTGAAATGTTCCAAAGTATTACGAGACTTGTCTTGCGATTTAATAATATTTCAATATTATCTTATACAGGGTGTAATTAGTTTAGTGTAATTAACAGAAACTGGTAATAGGGACCGACTAGACAAACAAAAAAACCTATATGACTTTTTTCTCTAGGGGCACTTTGAAAAAACTGACCTGGGTTTACATTTTTAATGTTAAGGCAGGAACCATTTAAGAACCACTGTTTTTCAGGGTCAATGGGTGGTATAGTTCCGAATATTAGAAATAATAAAAAACTGTAATACCCGACTTGTGTTCCCGCCGGTAGAAGTTCGGCACTTTGATGGGATTAATTGTACCGAACTTTTTATACCACTAATTATGAAAATGTAAATAATCCCTTCTCTTTCGGCACAACGCAAGCATAGCATGGCCGCAGGGGTTTAAATAGGGTTTGTTTACATGTATTTTTTAATTTGGAACAAAGGTATTGTAGCTTTTATTGTCGTTTATAAGAATTTATAAAATTTAAAAGTGGTTAATTAACATTTGTAACATTGTGTTAAAAGCTTAAAAAATTAGTAATTATTTTATGAAATTGGAAAACGAACGGCTAGACGTCCGACATACGATAACAGAAAATAGTTGTGTGTTTTAAGTTAGGAAAAAAATCTGATTTTTTTAACGAATTGGGCGCATAATGTTTCCCAATCAGGTATCGAAAACTAAAAATCGAGTCTTTGGTCTCTATGAAAAGCAATGTAAACAGTAATAAATAGATCAAAAGAAGGCAGCGAATACTAACAATAATAATCATACCTTTAATGCCCAATAGTTAACACCCAATAACGGAACAATTCTTTTGAATGTTTCACAAAAATTGTTTGAAATCTCCTCCATCTCCACGTATACACATTTTTGCACGTCGAACTAAGGACATATGCACTCCGTTCAACACATTTGGTAAATTAGGATCATTTTTTAAGGTTTATATGCACGTGGTTCTATGGTTTCTATGCACATTAAAATACATGATCTCCCATAATGTCCAAAATCTGCGGTTTAAAACACCACACTAAACTGAATTAACGTTATCAATAAACAAAACAAAAAGAAGAACTTGGTGCAAAATCCAAAAAGTAACACAAAAAGCACGAACGAGAAGTAGTGTCTTACGTAACCAAGTACTAACGACTTGAACGATAAGTCAATAAAATAAATCTTAACATAAGTGGCACAAAATTGAAAAAGAACAAAAGCAACAGACAAAACCAAGGAACGGGTAGGTCGCGTCGTGTGTACGTTGTTTACCAAGTAAGGACGCAAACTGAAATTATTACTTGAGCATATTAGAAGGCAGAGTATAGCACGCGTAATAAGATAATTTGGCGGTGTTCTCTATCGCTTTTAACTGTTTTGTCGGCATGATTTTTTCGATAACCCGTCGCGGCCTAATTTTCTCTTAGGTATCATGTGCGACAAGACGCGAGGCAAAAGAGCCTACCCTAATATGCCAGCAGTTCTCAAACTATGTTATTAAGTATTTTGGAAATTTTTGTTTAATTTTTTTTCTCCAAAACTATGAGCTTTAGACCCCATGTTATATAAGGTTTTTTGTTTGTCTTGTTTATCCCTACCACCAGTTTTTTAATGACATGAAATTAATTACACCCTGTATAATTTTGTGGGGATTTGTTAAATAACGCAAAACTTACAGTTTGCTTGTTGACGGAAAATGTTTAATTCTAGAAAATAGTTTTCAAAGTTAGAATAATTTTTATTTTAAAATGATTATTTTAAATGTTCATTACATCTTAGTTTAAATGCCGTCCCTGTTTGACCTATGTAACAGTCATTTACAAATCTTATAGGCAGTGTATACGATTCCGCAAGTGGCGGAATCGTATATAGTTTTATTACGTGTCCGCAAATCTCCCCGCATGCGTAGGAGCTTGAGGATTTTTATGATTATATATTAGGGTTCCGCAAGTTGCGGACTAACCAAAAATAAAACTTTATTAAGTCTCTGCAAATTATAAAATTACATGCATGTAAGCTCCTTGGTAAGTTGTGAGTAATGTGCTACAAATAATATGAGGGTAAAGAAAAACTAAGCGTAAATACCAGGAATTTTTTTCTTAATTAATAAATATTAGATAAACGCAGGTGTGAATTAAAGGGACACTAAAGAATATTATTTTGATATTAGGTAATATCTGTATGGTATCTATATACGTACAATATAGAACCAAAACATTTAGAAATAACAATTTATAATAAATTATGTCTACAATAAATTAAAAAAAAATTATAATATTGTTTTGTATTTGAAAAAACCCATGTTTTGTTAGATTTGGGTAATCTATTTAAACAGGCGCATTTTTTGTGGAATCATGTTAAGTATAAAGCACATTTAGCACAGTTAGACTTTGCTATAACTCTAGTATTGCAAACCTAACAAAACCATTTTTTTTTAATGATTTCTTGAAGTAAAAATGCTATCCTAGAGAAAAATATCTCCACTTCTGCTAAGCATATTTTTGGTTCCAAAATAGTGCAGTCAATTTCTTCCCACATATGCAAATCATTTTCATTAACTATTTTGTATTCATGTAATATGTTGTTGGTAACATCTATATTTAAAAAAATTCCCATTAAAATAATTTTCTGGCGTTAAACAGGTACCTTAGTTTTAAAATGAACACCTTTATTTTTCTTTCTCAGTCCTATAGGCGTACAAAATTGTCCTTTGGATCGTTCTCGTACTTTCATTTGTAATGGAATTTTTATTTTTGATATATTTTCAGCTGTTATTGGTTAGTTTTTTCAGTTTTTTCATTACTATTATCATTTGTTGAAGCAGTTCTATTGTAAATCTCTTCGTTGATGTTGCATAAATTCTGTTTCTTCTATGGTTTTTATAAATTTTTCCACTTCTTGGTAGGAATTAAATGTTTCCCCTAGCTTTAAATACTATTCAGATGTAAATCAAGATTCATCCACTTTTTGCTGCAACATTGTGGCATAGAAATGCTTTTACAACTCAAAATACAACTTTTATGACATTAAAGAATTCAAACGACCAATTCTGAGGTTATGTACCTATTTCTGCAACTTGCGGAGCCGTAATCTATAATCATAGAAATCCTCAAGCTCCTACGCATGCGCGGAAATTTGCGGACTCGTAACAAAATAATATACGTTTCCGCCACTTGCGGATTCGTATACACGGCCAATCTTATAATGCTTATATTTGAAGATTGCAATAATGTTACATCGGCCAAACGGGGAGGCCATTTAATTCAATATACTAATATAACACATTTTGAAAACCATTTTTTTAGAAACCGATCATATTTTTCCACTAATAGACGAACTGAAGGTTTTACATTTTCATCAAAACCTAGAAGAAGCAATTTAAGTCTACAAACACTGAAATAACCCAAATACTGTCTAATGATTTACCCTTGCCAATGTGTTCATACTACTGGATAATTTAATTTCTAATGTTCACTGTGCTTGACAGTGTGGTTCAACAACTATGAAACTGCGTCGTAAAAAGGAAAGTATAATTATATTTAACTAAGAAATTTTGTGGTCATCATTTGTTATAATGGAATATCAGAGTAATAGACAACTCCACTGATTCTACAAAGGAAGATTTAAAAAAATACTTCCCTAGTAATTTATCATAAACCCTGTATGTTCAAAAAAACGTTTTCTGCATGACCTTTAGATCATATAGTTCAACGTTTCATGTGATACTGACACTGATATAGTTTTTATAAACAACAAACAAATGAGCACTATACTCGATGCGCACTTCGTCAATTACGTTGACATCAAGTTGACATCATCGACTGATGATTCCTGCTTGATTAGCGAAAGCAGCGTCGATTTTAGTATTTTAGTGTTTGTAGTGGAAACTGCTTTAGTGTTAGGAAAACTTTCTCCAAAGCTTTGGGCTGATGTAACCTAGGAACTCCGCGCTGGGCATTTCCAAAAGCTCAGCTAGAAGGGCGATCAAAGACTGGGTCAAGAATAAACATAAAAACCACTGGAGGAACATTCCAGGAAATTGACATGGAAAAACACTCATTAAAGGTTCATGTGTTAAACAAACTGAAGAACAAGGAACAGGACGCAGTTAAGATTAATAACAGGACATCTGACAGGACACTTTCCTGTAAAGAAGTACCTGAATGCAATCGGTAGGCTAGTAGGCTAAAACTTTGGTGAAGTCGCACGCATATCAGGCAACCAAGACAGATATAGCGATTATTATCAGCAAAGAGAGCTAACTAGAATAAAGCATGCAAAACGTCTGCCAAAATCTTGTGAATGAGTTTTTCTCTTTTTAAGAAACAAAATTACACACTGAAATAATATCAAGTTTTGGTGTTAAGCGCAGTAAGTTTACCTTAACTGAATCTATTCTGTGAGCGAAAAAGGTTAAGGCAGTATCCAGCAATTTGACAAACCAAGTTTTTGTTTTAATATCTCCTATGCGAATATACATTATTTTTATGTAGTTTTCTATGTATAATCATATTCAAGTACTAAATTAAAGAAAAAATAATATCGAATACAATCACGTTTATATTGTGGAGTGATACCAGTTTTCGATATTAATGGATAGTGCTAATTTCTACTAGGCCAAAATCGACATTTTGTACCTAGGGATTTACAATTTAACGTAGACTTCAAATCACAGCCCTTGCCTGCCAACTTAACCTACCTTGAAGCTTGTCTCAGTTAACACCTAAACTGTTGAATGAGATACTTGGTCACCCATCCAAATGCCAAGACCAGCGTTGTTGCACTTCACTGATCGAGTACAGCGGAGCTGATTCCGCAAATAATAAATAAAACTACTTTTTTTCATTCTATTCTGGTTCTAGGGCTTCCTTGAGAAGCATTTTCCCACACGTAGGTACATACACCCCCCCCCCCCCATTTTTCTTATTCCAAAATTGTAGACGATCAAAAGTTAGACTCTGCATAGACACCTATAATGAGAAAGAATCTAACAGAATAAAACTACTTTTTGTTCATCTTATTCGAGGCCTTTTGGCTCCCTTGAGAAACATTTTCTGACATATTGGTACATATTTTCCCCCCTATATATGGTCTTAATTTATATATGGAAATTTAGACTCCTGTATAAACTCGCATAATGCATAAGAAAATGTAACAATAAAACTACTGTTTGTCCATTGTATTCAGGACCTTTTAACTTCTTGTAAAAAGACTTCTCGACATACAGGTACACATTTCCCCTCCATTTGTTTGGTCTGAGAACGAGTATATATTACGTAGCTATTAGGATCGCAAACTATGAATCCACCATCGAAAATATGAAATTCAAAATGGCGGATCCAACATGGCGGATGTAACCCCTTAAACAACTATTTTATTGCGCAAAATGATTTCGAGTCAGTTTTCGATATTGGTATGGGGTTTTTGGGGTCTCTGAGTCTTATTGTAACATCGAAATATCAAAATTAAAAAATGGAGGATCCAATATTGCGGAGCCATTTTTAGGCTGCAGTGTGAACCCAGCTTATTCGAAACTACTGGTATGGGGGGTTTTTCGTGCCTCTGCATTTAGATGTACCGTCGAAATGGCAAAATCCAATATGGCTGATCCAATATGGCGGACGGAACTAATATGGCGGCATAAACGCTTTTTCTAACCCCTTTTTTGGCTACAGCTTGAATGCAGGTAAGTTAAAATTATTGATATGGGCGTTTTTAAGATGTCTCCTTACAAACTTATTATCGGGAATCCGTTTTTATGCCCAAGTTTGAGTATAATGTTGATATTTATACTCGAATTTGAGTATATAAACTACTATTAATAAGCGAAAGCAAGTGTGGAACGTTAAAGGAATGTTGATACTAATGTGATGCTAATGTCACAGGAATAGAAATGGCACATGGATTCATTCCAAAAAAGGATAAGACATCAGCAGTCATGGAATATTCTTATGCCAAAAAACCTAAGACTGAAATAAGTTATGATGAATATAATTTATTACTAGTGAGTACTCGACAAATAAGGAGCAAGAAGGAGTAAATACGGATTCCCAGGAATAAGTTTGTGATGAGCGATCTTAAAAACGCCCATATCAATAATTTTAACTTACCTGCATTCATTCTATTAACATTTTATTACACTTTTTAATTAATTTTGTCTCGAGAACTAACTTTGTAGGCGCCATATCGAATTTTTTTTAAAGGCCAGCAGATGTTGCATATACTTATTAACTATATACTGGTAACACACTATAAGCCACTATGTACGGAATTGAGGCTAGAGAAGAAAATAGTTTTCTATCTCTGCTGGGAACTTGGGACCCAACCCGCACGCCCTGACTACACGATCTGATGAAGGAGTAAGGAAGCGCGACATATGTAACAGGCCAGTTGCTAATTTCTCCGATTAGATTGTGACGATTTACCTTCTGTATTCAGTTGAACTGTCACAATCTCGCGTTACTAAGGCATGTGCCCCATACAGAGTACTCTTAAAGGATAGAGAGACAGGCTTTCCTTAGCGTTAAGTTAGGAACGAAACTCATAGTATATAGTTAATATGTATGCTTGCTTTTTGAAAATACATAACCTCCTAACAAACATTCTGAGACCTCAAACTTCAAAATCCATCAGCACAAATTTTGGGAGTGCACGTGATCCGTTTGACACGAAACGGCCCAGGTGTATGTTTCTCTCCAATTTGTTATTCATTCTGTTCGAGGCCTTTCAGCTTCCTTAAGAAACATTTTCCGACATATATAGGCACATGTTCTTCCCCTATTTGTTTGTCCTTTTGTAGACCAAACCGTAAACTACTGTATAAACACTCATAATGAAAAATAACCCAACAGAATAAAACTGCCTTTTGTTCATCCTGTTTGGAGTCTTTTGGTTCCCTTGAGAAACATTTTCAAACATATAGGTACATAGTTCCCCCCCCCCCCCCATTTTTTTAAAAACATTTTTGGATCAAAATTTTGACCCCTGTATAGACACCTATAATGAGAAAGTATCAACAGCTCACGAGGTAATGATTAATATTTAATTTTAAACCTGAGAAGAAAAGGGGAAGCGCTGTGAAACATATCTGAGTCAGGATTAACACTGACTGATTATTAATAAAGTAATTCTATTAATAAATTATTTAGTAATTAGGATCATCCCACAAATTTTAACACCCGCGTAGTCGAAGTCGATTCAAAGTTTATCTTCGACGTCATAAAAATAAATATTTCAAGGAATTGATAAGGCATATTCATTGTTTTAGAATTAACGAATTTGCCCACAATTTTACTGTAAGTTCGATGAACAGTACCGCATGTAAAACTTGTAGGAATATAACCGCAATAACTTAACAAGCATTATTTCTGCATTCATTTTGAAATATTCTGAATTTACAAAAAGTTTGTGTTCCAGAATCGTGAAATCACGACATCAGTTAACTCGCGCAGCATACTGGGTTGCCCAGACAAAGGATGTGCAATTGCGCACTGCCACGAAGTAGGTAGAATGATGGAAGAAGCATACTGGACCAATTAGTTGCATAGCTGATTGTCGTCGAGTTCTGTTGGGCCTGCGACTCGGGACAATTTAAAACGTGCGTGAAATGAACCTTTAGAGGTTTCGTTTCTTACAAATCCTAACGAATTATTATTATCGTGAATAATTGCCTGTAGGAAATATTTTGTTTAGAGGCTGTTAAGACTTACTTCAGTGATTTTTGCAGGCTTGTCCTTAATCAAAGAAAACGTTTAAAACAAAGTTCTTAAAGAATGATGTAAGTACAAGTTTAGGAAATAAATACTGTTGTTTATTTACATTAATTATATACGAGGTTGACTCACATTTTGGCCGTACTGAGACATTGACCCATTGAAATTATAGTTCCAATGATCCATAGACCGTTATTCTATACATTTAAATTGAAAAGGTAAAAAAAAATTAATATAAATATTTTGAAAGCATTCTTTGAGATTTCTGGTGAACTGCCAATTTTGATAATACGTTGGTATATTATGCCTATGACTTCCCCTATGAAAAACCGTGAATCTCAACTTAATCATGTATCATACAAGGTGAATCGAAATATCCGTGTATAGTTCTATTCTGAGTATTCGTATTTGAAGACTTCCAACCAAGTGGAGATATATTTAGTAGATGATAAATGCAATGGACTGTATTTCATGTCTATACATTTACTGATTTAATAATTTTTAATTACAATATCTGTCAACTTATTTAAAGCAGAACATATGGCAATCATCCCACTACTGTGATAAACTAAAAATACATTATTTAAATATAAATAAGAATTGCAGCAATGCAACAACAATCCTAAACATTTTTATAAATCAAACAGGCTGTCATTAAAATTTATAGGTATTTCTGGAACAGCTGACACTGAATTTGTTGTAAAAGGTTAAAAATTGGAAAGGGCGAATCCGATAGGATGGCCTTAAGGTGGCCATTCCCTAGAAAGAAACATCCGATAGGGAAATATTTATTATTTTTGTCCATAACTTTCTTTTCTTAGTATGTATATTTAAAAAACTATAAGATTACCTAAGTAGAACCATAGCAAGAATATTACTATGAATTTTCACTCAATAATTTCAGTGGTTTGCAAAATAGTTTGATTTAAAACTACGAAATAGGAAGATTAGCATATTTATTAAATTTAAATCTAACTATTTTGCAAACCACTGAAATTATTGAGCGAAAATTCATAGTAATAGTCTTGTTATGGTTCTACTTAGGTAGTATTATAGTTTTTTTAAATATACGTACTAAGAAAAAAAAGTTATGGCCAAAAATAATAAATATTTCCCTGTCGGACGTCTCTTTCTAGGGTGGCCACCTTAGTTGCAAAAATTTTGGTATGTAGAGATATGAACTTTCTCTGATAATGAACCTGATGGTAAAGCTTAAAAATTCAAAACGACGGATATTTTTTTACTTTGTAGAACTTGCTTAAGAATAATTTTGGTATGAGGAGATATGAGCTTTCTTTGATAACGAACCTGATGTTAAAGCTTAAAAATTCAAAACGACGGATATTTTTTTACTTTGTAGAACTTGCTTAAGAGGCCATTAAGAAGGGCGAACAAAATATTTGAAAAAAATTGAACCTGCTTTAACAATCGGTCACTACAAATTATGAAATAAAATATTACCGTCGGCATCACCGCTTTATTGAACCTTATTGTTGTTTCTTGATAGAGAATCTAAGTACATCGAGTAATGACGAAATTAAACACATAAGTAAAATAAAAGTAGTGTTAAGGTATAAGTTAAGACAATTTGTGTCCAATAAGAAAATATCTTCCTCTGCAACTCTAGCTCGAAGTTGACCTATATGATTTCTGGTATTGATATGTCAACTTGCCTGTTGCATGTTTGAGATACTGAGTAATCTACCACAAATTGTTTTTATAACTGGAGAACATTGTCATAGCAAACAGAAAACCCTCTTTAATTTAAATATCTATAATCTAAGACAACTAATTTTGGATTTTTAATTTAAAAAATAAAGAAACCTTTTCTAGGGTGGTTCGTTAAATATTTATTTTCAGATAGACCGACTTTCAATAATACTGATTTATCGTTATTTCCAAATGATTAACCGCAAAAGTGAGACACTGCTAATAATATTTTCTAAGTAATAAATATCAAAAAGCATTATAAACATTTTTTGGAAAAAGTTAAATGCTAAAACTTTTACCGTCGCGTGTCGTTCGGTTAACCGAACCTTACTGCCTAATACCTACTTTGGAATTTTGCCTAATTGAGGGTCTGTTGAAATACGTTAGATTTTGTTATTTGTTTACTTTTACACTGACCTTATTATCGAAATTAGGTACTAAGATGCAATTCACATAACTTTTAGTGAAAGAGTTTTTGAAAAAGATTCTTTTTTTTTTCACCCTTTTTAGTGGCAAGATGTCTTGTAAATATGCAGAATTTATGCAATAGAGAATTTGCACATTGCATAAAAATGTTCATATATGTAAGAAAATAAGATATGCAAGATATGACGCCTTAAATGTAAGTACTTTAATATACGATTCAAATGTATTGACCCCTCACTTTAGAAACGAAGGAGTAGACAAAATTGATAAAATTGTATGTTCATTACGTGTGAACTGTACATCACTCATTGAAATTTTAATAATTTAGGTTAAAACGTTATGAAAATTATTTAATTTACACCACAAAGTGTACCTATTTTTAACGAGATTCTAGTCACATTAAACTTTAAGCGGTCACATCTCGAAAACCATTTATTATTTTTGTGTAAAATTTTGGTATGGTATGAATGAGTACTTTTTTATATGTGGTAATTTTTTAAAACATTTTTGTGCAAACTCTCGTTATTATTTACAAAAATGTGTCTCCATGTCTGCTTAGTTATCTTAGTAGACGGATGTTCACTTCTAATCAAATAAACAGTTAAGTATTCCGAAAAGAAAAAAATATTAAAAAATATCGATTGTTAATTAATTATAGCATTTGACGTAAGTAAATAGAGAAAGAAATTATTCGATCCCAAGAGGTGAGGTGCCGTCCAGCGCGGGCTTGCTTGCTTACTGCTTAGACGTTCTGTCGACCTCGCTATCTTATCTGCCTCTCTCTCGTATTATTATCTGTTGGGTTTAATAACTCAATTGATACTTCTAATTTTTTCTGAAAATATTTGTAATTTATGTAATCAACCATTTTATCAAAAATGTTTTAGATACCTCGATAAATAACTGAATAAACATGAGGTCACGTTTTTGAGAATAACTGCAAAATTTTAGAATAAAAAATTATGAGAAAATGTTCTCGTATAAAAAATGCCGTGCTTAATCGGTAGGTATCTAAAATATTATTTACATTGTAGGCATATTTTCCAAGATATAATGGATTTAAAACTGGTATGGTCAAAATTTCCTTAAAAAGTATGACATTATTCAAATTTTAGTGAATGATTTCAATAGACACATAATGAACACATAATTTTGTCAATTTTTTCCGCTCCTACGTTTTTGAGATAGTCGCGATTAGAGTGAGGGGTCAATACATTTGAATCATATATTAATTTGCTATAAATCACGCGTCAGCGGATTATTTAAAACAGTTCAGATGCGTGTGACGTCACAACGCACGTAGAAGGCAACGATTCGAGGCTGGAAAACCGAACTACCAATTTTAACACAATTTTATCAACATAGCTTGATGAAACTAATAAGGGACCTCTGCAGAGCCATATGTTAAAGTTTGCAAAATATTTTCATAAAAATCGCTGAAGCCATTTCAGAGAACTGATAAAAAACAGAGGTTAAATTGAGAACTTCCTTCTTTTGAAAGTTTAATGTTTTTGAAGTCTTAAAAATAGCCCTTATTTATTGTGCAGCCACATCTGATCTAGTCATAAAATGTATTTTTTAAAACCAATTATTTTTCCAAAAAAAAAAAAAACATTGTCCTTCAAATAGGCGTCAATTTACTTCTGAATAAGTTGTGAACGATTTTTTTCCACTTTACCCTTGTAAATTTTTGCACCCCTTGTACACTCAAAAAACCTTCTGGTTTAAATAAGACGATTTTGGTTTGAGAGCATATATAAACTGTAGGTGTGGTAAATTTTTTGTTTAAAACCAAATTAATATTTTGTTAATGCCAAAAAAAACTTTATATCGGCAAATGTGGCAATTGTTTAAGGAACATTGAAAATTATATTATGTAATAAGTCATGAATTAAATACAAAAAGAGAAGGTATCACAAAATAAATCTTTGCTTTAGAAAACTCAAGCTGAATTTTATTATCCTTCCACATCTGCTAGGACTTATTAGACCTTTTTCAAGGGTATAAATGGTACAGTTGTACATTTTGTTGCTTAGAGTCCATGTGCTCTAGAAACTCTGAAACATTGCAAGTCGCTAATACCAAGGGTATTTTGACATAATTTAAAACGCATTTGCTTTTTTTCATGGGAAGTGAATATAGACAGCATTATTTTCAACGAGGAGACAATTTTAAATAATGTAACTTATAAGCAGTAGCGCCAGTAGCGGTCTCTGCTAAATAAGTAATAATCATTAAATAATAAAATTTCCAAGATCTGCTGCAACTTTTTTCAAATAGTAAAATTTTTATTTTTGTTTAGAAAAAATTGTAAAAAATTGCCTTTGAAAACACAGTCACCAGAAATTATGAAAAGGCGTCGCCGTTGTTCGGTTACTTAAACCTTATTACATAATGTCCGTTAAAAGTACATTCTGTTTTGCTATTTGTTTCATTTTTCACCGATCTCAATTTCGATCTTGAGTAAAAGGTTCAGTTATCCGAACGACGCGCGACGGTGACCTTTTATTTAATAATTTATGATGAACGTTTTTTAAAAGACGGTTCAATTTTTTTTCGCTTTTTTTAGTGGCCTGCTATATAGTTTCTACAAAGGAAAAGTACCAAACTTTCATTTAAATCTCCAAAAGTTATGCAATTATGGCAGCTCTATTGTATTTTCCATTTCTAACTTTTGACAGCAGATTCAGCTACTTCGACAATACGTAACTACCAATTTTAATACAATTTTATCCATAGCGCATTCACCATATTCTCACATATTCTCAAATAGAACGTTTTCTCCGATTTTTGTTAATTTTACACTAGAAATAACTTGATGAAACTAATAACAGACCTACGCCGAGCCTTGCTTTATACTTTTTAAAAAAGTCCATGGAATTCTTAAGCCACACTCCACATAAATGATAGAACAAACATAAAAAACATACTTACGGGTAAAATTGAGAACTTTTAAAGCCAATTAAAAATGCACTCTAATTATTGTATATAACCGAAATATTAAAAATAGTCAGGATTGATAAAAATCACGATTTAATCATTTTTAAAAATGGTTAACTTTTAGTTAAAGCGATGTCCGCTGTCTCTATGGATGTCGTGTTGTAAACATTCTTTACGCGAAAACATTCGATCAGTGTGTTATTATGTACAATGTACAGGTGACATAATGGTCAGGACACACACAGTTGGCAAAGTTATGTTTACAAGTGGTATAGTTTATCTAGTCAATTTGAAAATCATAAAAAAGACCGACGCTTTTTAATTATTGTAGTAAATTGAATATTTTTTGGTTGAATGAATGAATAGCATTTATTTATCTAAAAGATAATACATGGCAATAGTAAAGTAAATACAATAGTAGATGCACTAATTTAGTGCATGTCTCCCAATAATGTACAAATATTAATAATAATGATAATAATAATAATAATTTATGACTAACCTACTATAATAACATGAATAACATAAATAACATAATAATAAGTAATAATATAAACAGCTTACGAATAACATACACTTGCATTTTATATACACATATATACATATACATGCATATATGTACACACATATATATCCATATCTATATTTACATATTTTCCTTTACATACTTAATAAGCTTCGATTTGAATAAACGAATGTTATTAACAGTTTTCAGGTGGTTGGGTAGAGAGTTATATTCAATAATACCTTTATGAAATAGGCTATTGTACGTGAGGGTGTTAGTTGTGTTATTTACATAACAGTTGTTTTTATTCCTAGTGTTATAGGAATGGACTTCATTTACACTCACTAGCCTCGAGGATAAATAATCTGGTACCATCTTATTTAATATTTTGTAAATAAATAACATGGTTTGAATATACATATTCTTTTTTATATCGAGCCAACCTAATATTTCCAACATTGTGTTAATATGTGTAAATTGATTTACACCTAAGATGATACGCATGGATTTATTTTGTAGAATCTGTAGCCTGTAACAGTTTACTTGAGATACATATATAACTGACGAACAGTAGGTAAAATGGGGTAAAATAATACTGTTATATAATGTAACTTTAGTGTTTATAGAAATGTGTCTACTAAGTCTATAAAAGTATCCTATTTTTTTACCAATTTTTTTAGAAATATAATCCACATGATTCTTAAATTTTAAATTCCTGTCTATTAATAATCCCAGGTATTTAATGTCATCTTGAAAATCTAGCTCCTTATTGCCAATTTTGACTTTTATTTGTAAATTACAAAAGTTTTTATAAGCCCAGTCGGATCCTATAAACATACACTTTGATTTTGCTTCATTTATTTTTAGTCTGTTTGCATTAAATTTTTGAGTAAGCCTATTTAAATCTTCATTAATAGTGGAAATCAAAATTTTATAATCTTCGTGGCTAAAGTAGATTAGGGTGTCATCTGCAAAGAGATGTATTTTGCAATTGACTAATACTTTACCCAAATCATTAATATAAAGGATAAATAACAGAGGACCAAGAACACTCCCTTGCGGGACTCCATTGTTGTTATAGCTGCTTTCAGAATACTGACCATCATATTTTGTTTTTTGGCATCTAAATGATAAATAACTTTCCAACCACATTAAAGCAGTGCCAGAAAATCCATACCTTTTAAGTTTTAAAATTAGCGTATGGCGATCAATTGTCTCAAAAGCTCTCTTTAGGTCTATGAAGACAGCACATATGCCAAGTCCTTGACTTATGTCCTCCTTCCAATCAGATATTACACATTGTAATGCAGTCTCGCAAGAGTGTTTGTCCCTGAATCCTGACTGATAATGTACACAGCAAACTGTTACATTTTACATAATCTAATATTTGATTATATACTACTAGTTCTAAGAGTTTTTCGCAAAATGGCAACATATTGATGGGGCGCATTTCTTGTGCTAAGATTGTATTAGGCACTTTTGGGACCGGAATAATAACGGAAGTTTTAAATCTATCAGGCACAATACCTTTTTCTAAACTAAGGTTAATTAAATTCCTTAAGGGATATCCTATGACATGAAAGAGTTCTTTTATTAATTTTAAGTCTATCTCATCTATACTACCGTTTTTACTTTGACTATAGATAATTTCTTTTAATTCGTTTATCGATATCTGTTTAAAGAAAGAAAAGGAAGACGAATATAGTGGTATAATATCTGTCAAAATAGTTTCATCATTATTATTATCAATGTCAGCTACAATTTCTTCAATACTTTTAACATAATAATTATTTAGCACTTTAGTAATGTCGCTTGGTTTATGGTAGTACGTATCATCACAAACAATGCCACAAATTTTTTGCTTTTTGCATCCTAATATGTCCTTTAGGTTAGACCACATTAATTTTGAATTATTTTTATTTTTGTCTATTGCATCATTATAGAATTTTTTTTTTGTGTTATCTATAGTTTTTGTTACTAAATTTCGACATCTTTTATATGCTACCCAGTCCTCATTACTTCTAGTCCATTCATATTTTTTATATGCATTATTTTTGTTTTTAATAGCCTCTCTGCAGTCCTCGTTCATCCATCTATTATTCAACTTTATTTTGGTCTCTCTTAGTGGTGAGACTGTATCTAAGGTTATTATCAAATTATCAAGGAAAGCATTAGTTACTACATTTATATCCGTACTGCTATATCTCCAATCTTTTACAATCAATAAATTTGATATTTTATCAAAATCTAATTTTCCTCGTGTTAACTTGACCTGAAAACTGTTAACAATGTGGTCCGTAAAAATTTGTACAATAGAGTGATCAGATATAACATAATTATGATCCTCCTTTACATTTATATTGGCAATATTCCCGAACACTAAGTCTATAGTCGTTTTACTAATATTTGTCACCCTAGTATAATCAGTTACAAACTGTTTGAAGCCAATATTTTCAAACTTATTACTCAAATTTCTTTTTATTGCATTATTCTCGTTCCAGTTGATATTAAAATCTCCTACTACTAGTATATTATAATTACAGTTTTTTACCAAATTTATCTCAAACCAACTAAAAAAATCATTAATAAAGTCCTGAGCATTTCCACTAGGTGAACGGTAAACCGTTATTACCCAGTAGGTGCTTTTGTCTATAGTAACATTCAATGACACTAACCAAAAATCCATTTGTTGTCGAAAAGTTTGAATATTTCGAAACTTTAAACCGTTCTTGACGTGTATCTGAACCCCCCCAGTAAAACGACTTGTTGAGTCGCAACGAACTACTTTATACCCCTGCAGTGTTATTTCACGATCTAAAAAATCATCTGTGATACAAGTTTCGGTAATACACAACAGAGATGGCAGGTACTTAATAGCATATTCAGATATTTCATCTTTGTGTTTATAGAAACTTTGTGCGTTTATACATGATAGTAATAGTTCGTTACGATTCTGTATTTGCTATTGTTCGTACTCTGTTTTTTTCTTTACCGTTTCCACTATTTTTAAGTAACACTTACATTCTCGGTCGATAGCAGCATGATATTGTTTTACTACATTATATTAATAGATAGGCATGGTGTAAATTATTAATTTGTAAAACATTATTTATTTATAATAAATAAGGTTAGTTTGATGAACAACTCCAGAAATGTTTTAATAAAAGTAAATAAATATTATTTAACCTACGGCTATGCTACCGGCAATATTAAGAATGAACCAAGAGCAGATAACGAACTTGTATGGTGAGCCAGGTAAAAAATCGACTATTTCGTTCGCATAACATATCTAGTCAACTATAATCGTATACGAGTATATCAATTGAAAATAGAAACAAATACTATAACTGTAGAATACTGTATTAAAATTTTAACATCGATCAAATAAATAAAACAGTTATTAATTATTTAAATTATTAAAGAATCACTTTTTGGAAGTATGTCCTGTAATTAAAAAAAAAAATGTCTAAAACTAATGTTATTTACGAAAGAACTGCGAAAAGTATCCTATAGAATGTGCAACAATTACATAATAAAACGTACGGTAAATCGGCGGTATAATGGTTAGCTCGTTTATTATATACAGTACATATTCTAAACTGTAAATCGAAAAAGTGAAAATATTACGTACATATCTTCAGACGCTGATATATTGATTATATTTTTCACATGAAAATAGAAGATGTGATATTGATATAAATATTTGAAAACGAACCGTAATAAAGGCTTAGAAAACCGTACTCAGTCAGCTTATTACTTAGTAAATTCTTTTATTATGTATTATATTATATCGGTGAGCTCTACTTTTATGCCTGACTATGTTTTTATAGAATTTGCTTGCATTTATTATTAACTTTTATCACTGTTCATTTCCAAATATAGTTTATAATGTGACATGATGTTATTTTTAAATAAGTTTAATATTCTTGGTTTTAATTTATTCAAGTACTTTTTTTCAATTTCTGACTAATAATTCAAACCAACGCACGATTAATGTCTAAGTTAATACACTAAAATGAGCCCAATCTCGATTTTATAGATCTTTCTGTATTCTAGGGTGCATTTCCTACTAGTTCTGCGAAAAAATCAGGTAAATTGGTAGTTTTATTCCTACTTAAACCTAACGGTTGGTTGGTCATTGTGGCCGCACTGACCGTATTTAACATGTTCCAGCTTGTTCATTTTGTAAAAGTGTAAAAGTGCAGTGACCGTCTTTGACAAGAATCAATAATAATTCAAGCTATTTTACGTTTCCATTATTGTAAATACTGAATTTTATATTCATTAAGTAATATTTGGGCGATATATTTTAAAGCATTTACTTTATTCACGTGGAGATAAAGGTTCAAACCTTAGGCACATTTGACACTAATTCTAAACAAAGTATCTTGTGTACAATGCACCTACATTTGGCTTGCCAATTTTGATAATTGTGCTAAAATTTGCTCTTTTAGGAGAAAATATTGTTTTTATCGTACCAAGTACCCGTTCGTTTTGGTCAGTTTATAGGACGTAATCAAATTAATTTAAGTCACATAATTACCTGCCGCATTATTTCGGATTATGCTGTTTTAGCTGAATACACTTTATTAACATAGCAACCCATGTATCTATTGTACTCTAAGTATTATTCGCATTAAAGTTTGGTTAAGGTAACCATTTCCTAGAACGAGACATTCGATAGGGAAATATTTATTTTTTTTGGCCATAACTTTTCCTTCTTGGTACGTATATTTAAAAAAACTATAAGACAACCTAAGTAGAACCATAACAAAAGTATTGCTATGAATTTTCACTCAATAATTACAGTGGTTTGCAAAATAGTTAGATTTAAATTTAAAGATTGTGCTAATCTTCCTATTTCGTAGTTTTAAATCCAACTATTTTGGAATCGATTGGAATTATTAAGTGAAAATTCATAGTAATAGTCGTGTGATGGTTCTACTTAGGTAGTCTTATAAATTTTTTAAACATACGTACTTTGAAAAAATAGTTGTAGCCAAAAATAATAAATATTTCCCTATCGGATGTCTCTTTCTTAGAAATGGCCACCGTAATACCATAATAAACCTGCTTTTATATTGAAAGTAATTTATATATATTTAAAATGGTACATTACAGTCATACATATTTATTTATTCCGAAACACAAAGTGATGGCGGCAAACAATTTGTTTTATTAGTTATCACGTTTTAGGGAAAAGTTGCTTTTTAGTTTCCTAATCTTATTCTACGAAATATAAATATAAGATTTATCATTATTATTATTTATTACGTCTACAAGAAACGGTCTACATACAGACACACTTTTTATTTTATATTTGAGTTCATCCCGTTATGAAATTGATTTCTGTACAAACTTTTTTTTCTGCGGTGAAAAAATGAAATTTTTTTCTGCGGTTGTAATATTTAATGCCTTCTCGTTTCCCTCTCGAAACCAAATGAGAAATGTTTTGTAAACTCGACATATTTCGTTGTGTCAATTTTAATAAATCACCCTGTACATGCATGTATATACACATTCTGGTGTAAATATAACATAAACTAACCATAAAATGCGAAAATGTTATACACGTACTAATAAATATTTTTGGGGTACTAAATTAGGCCTTTGGCCCACTGTGCGCCGCCCGCCGGTCGGTAAAAGGGTGGAATTTATGATAGTCAGGATCCTTTAAACTGATTTATAAATTTCTGCAGCAACAGCCAGTTTGATGAACTCTGATTCTATAGGTTTTCGTTGATTGTGACCCCAAGAGCTATTTGCTTCTCTTCATTTATCAATTTTACTGTTCTCAATCCAGAACTTATAAACTTTTCTTTTGATACACGCTAAAAACAGTGATCTCAGGATGCATTCATAGTCTGTTTGGGAATGAAAGAGATGTTCACTGAAGATAATGTATTACTAATAAACTATTGTGCCCATAAATATCAGCTATAAATATTATAATACAGTAGATATTGAAGCCCACGTACAGTACTTTGTATTTTTGTGAGAACTCGAACTTTATTTATTTGTTTACTACTGCATTGAGTATGTCAATAAAACTCCATGTTTTATGTGCTGTTTCTTAGGTATAAAAAACTAACTGTAATTACTCTAGATATATATGTATATATGGTAAATAAATATTATTATTATTAGTAAAAGCTCATTATAAATATAAATCCTGTAAAATCATAGTCAGGGTGCTTATTAGTAATTTCTTTCTATTATATGTTATATTGGTGAGCTGTACTTTTTGAGAAAGTTTGTACGAAATATCCGTATACGACATTTAAAGCTATTTCGGTTCAATCTCTGCCGATTTGTCCTTGTCTTTGCCACTGCGATCTCTCTAGTAACCATTTATCATCTGGAAATTCAAACATCATAGCTGGGTTTTGGGGGGTTTTTCGTAACTTAATAAAATTGATGATAATGATTTTTATTTGATTAATATTTAAATGAATTCCTAATTAACACATGTATGTCTATTTCATATAAAAATATAATTATGTTGAAAGTCTACAAAAAGAAGGTACCAAGATAATGGATTTTTCTCTTAAATAAGGACTCTTTCATTTATGCAAATATGTTTACTTTGTGAAAATATTAGCGACGTATTGGTGGTATGTTGGTCATCATCATCAAATACTGTATTAATTTATGACGCTAATGTGTTATTATACTCTTCACAAATACAAAACGAAGAGTATATTGCATTCGATCGGCACGTTTTTAAAACCGGTAATATTGCTCGTAGAGAAAAAAATTTCATATCACTGTGTTGGTGATCGAATTCCGGACAACTTTCAAAATGTCCGTCCATCTGTCTATCCGTCTCTCCGCCTGTCCGTCTCTCTGTCTGTCCATCTCTCTGTCTGTCCGTCTCTCTGTCCGTCCGTCACGTTTCTTGCAAGCACAATAACTTAAGAACGAAAAGTCCGATTGTATTGAAAGTTTGACAATAAGTTAGTGTTAGCTAGAAGAAGAACCCTATTGTTTTTGAGCAATGTCGATCAATAAATAAAAAAGTTATCAATTTTTTGAAATATGTTTTTTTTATTTTTGTAATTAAAGTAAACATGTCTAAAACTACCATTATTTACAAAGAAACTGCGAAGAGTATCCTATAGAATGTGCAACAATTATATAAGAGGCGAAGAGTATAACGGTTAGCTTGTTTCAGATTAACAAAGGCCAAAAATGTGTGTTTAATTATTTATTTTAAGTTGATTTTAGCTGGCCAATAGATTGATAAATTACATTCCAAATTAGTGAATTAGTTCAAGAATGAATTAAAGAATAGATCAGGGTATTTATAAAATACAATGTAGTGTTATACAAGGCGATATTATAGGTGTAAATATCCTCTTTTTTTTAACTGTAAACACAATTTTCTGTATTCTGCTCTTGCTTGACCCAAAACCCATTTTCAGTACGTTAGAATTTCAAAAATGTATAGAGGGCGCTGGCTGGTGGAAGCTTAAAAATGAAATTCGCTTTCTTTTACTATGAACACAGTTTTATGTTCTGCTCTTACTTGACCCGAAACTCATTTTCAGTACGTTAGAGTTTCAAAAATGCATAGAGGGCAGCTTAAAAATGAAATTCGCTTCAGGTAAAATGCCATTTCTGTGCTAGATATTTACAGTTACAGATACCGGAGGAATAAGAGTAAACATTTGTGTAAAAAAAAAAAAAATAATCCTCACATCGTGCTAGTGACTAGATTCAAATGAGAGTAAACCGCCATCCACAAAACCAAAGGCACTGTTAATATACGCGACTATTAATTGACCCAGTTTAATGTATACAAATCCTAGGCTCTTGTATACTTACTGTTAAATTTCTCCAAATTTGGTCACTTTAATTTTAAGTTAAATTTAGAAGAATTAGAATTATTAAATCTAACAATTTCTTCTTAAAATTTGTATAAATGTGACAAAATAGAATTGCTCGCCCATCGCCAGTGCTTATCTGAAAGCTTTATAACTCTTTCATTTCCAAATAGACTGTAACTGAAACCGCACAGTAGCGCCTTCTCCAAAAATAATTTGAGGATGATTTTCTAATTTTCCGTAAAACGTATAAAAAACAAAATTTAATTTTAACCTTTAAAGTGACAGCATAACGTGCAGGAACATTTTCGTATTTCGAATTGCAAGGGGTAGGTCGTCATTTACGTTTTAAAGTGGAGGTTGCTCAGGGTGAGGTGGCAAATTCGCGCTATTGTGTTGCACGTTAATCTTCTTCCCCTCCGTACCAAACAGTCCCGTTTGTTTCGCTTAAAAGATGTATTGCATTCTCTAAAATTCTCAACAACAGTAGGTAGTTTTTAATAAGACAATATCATGTTGTACATTTGTCGATACCAAGTATCGACTTTGATAAAACTTGATAAATATTGCAACTGATATAATTATGTTTAGACAAACATGATACAAGTCTTCTAACAAATATTTATCCAGTGACAGTTGATTTCTTATGTACCTGAAGTTTCGAATATTTACTTGAACGAATTTCATTACTAATTCTTCCTTTTCATATGAAATTCGTTCAAATGAACGTTAAAATCTCATGCAAGTCACAAAGTAGACGTTGAATTGACAATTACTATGAATTTTCACTCAATAATTTCAGTGGTTTGCAAAATAGTTCGATTTAAATTTAAAGATTATGCTAATCTTCCTATTTCGTAGTTTTAAACCTAACTATTCTGGAGACGACTGGAATTATTGAGTGAAAATTCGTAGTAATAGTGTTGTTATGGTTCTACTTAGGTAGTCTTATAGTTTTTTAAATATACGTACTAAGAAAAAAGTTATGGCCAAAAATAATAAATATGTTCCTATCGAATATCGGAAATGGCAAACTTAAATAGTAACGAGGATATGTAGAGTGGCCCATTTAAAAGAGACACACTGTATAATTGTATTTGACTGTTAATTATCTGAGTACATGAATAATCAGTAACATGTATACATTATCCAAAGTCAGTTTGAAAATCATAAAAAAGACCAACAAGGGAATACTTTATAACAACAGCGATTGTCATTAGCACTGACAATTTTTAGGATCACTTTTTGATTGTAAATATTGTTTTACTACTTTATATTAAACGATAGGCAATGTAAATTGCACAGACCTGCAAAAAACACTTTTTTTAACGCAAGTAAGTGATTCCGAAGGTATTTAATGTGGTGAACAGATACCGTTGGCCGATTTGCGCCATCGCGTCACAATTTTGAGAAAACCTAACCTAAAAGTGCTAAAAATGCCATTTCTGCCTATATATTTTTATAATATTATTTTATCCATTTTGCTGCAGCATAAAACATGTTTGCGCCATCTATAGTTATGTTTTGTTTATTATTGCTATTGCGTTTTGAAGATTTGGACAACTGAATAAGATGGTTTGGTCTGTTTTACTCAATCTCTTTATCGTAATCCAGTTATCAGGGCACGAATATAGGCCGAAATGGCCTTGTTAGCACTTTTAGGTTAGGTTTTCTCTAATAAATTGTGACGTGATGGCGAAAGAAGGCCAACGGCACCTAGGCGTCGCATCGCCAACGCTTGCCATCATGAATCTGTTGTTGCAGTATATTGCTCATTTCTAAAAACCGTTAATGTTACTTTTGAGAAAAGAAAAAACGATAATATTCTGTAGGACACTGAATTTTATACAGCTTTCAAAATTTCTGTCGGTCCGTTCTTCTGTCACAATTTTTGTAAGAACCATAACTCAAGACAGAGAAAGGCCGATTGTATTGTGGACAATAAGTTAGTGTTAGCTATGGAACCTTATTTAGAAAAAGAATTATACTTTCTTTTTTTGAGAATGTTCACTTTCTATGAACCACTTCCCCCCTCCTCAATAAAGCGAACGTATTTGTTGAATGGCCCCTCAGTAAATAAGAAAGTTATGGAAGAAAAAAAAGTGCACATGAAGAGTGTTGTCGTGAAACATATTCTTTATAGGAAAATCCTATAAAGAATATGTTTCATTACTATAAGCAAACAAATAATAAATAATTCACTTTTAAAGAGTGTTGTCATCTTTGGAAAGAAACCTACAAAGACTAGATTACTGCATAGTAGGTATATTGATGAAAGTTTCTATAACAATTATCGGAAGATGACATTACAAGTGTAGCAATTATACCTCACAAATTTACTTATCTTAAAAAACTGTGAATAGTATACTTCTATAGAATGTTCAACAGTTATGTAGATAATTCAATTCTGACAAGTATAATGTTTATAAATATTTTTAAGTGTGCAATCAACTGCTGATGAATCACTTGTGTTTGATGACAAAGAAACTACTACTCAGACTTACTTATCATCATCATATTAAATAAACAAATATGTTTGTGTATTAAAACAAAACAATATCAGTACCCATGAGTGAATTTTGACGTATAAATAAAAATCTCAAATCAAGGCATAAGCCGCTGAAGAATTTTGGTTTGGTGATTCATTAGAATTATTGCTATTAGATGCTAATTTTTTGGTATATTGGAACAACATTGGAAGGATGTGAGTTACAAAAATACATCGAAAATCAGAAATGTACGTTAACACCAAGATGACATCGACACCCTTGCTCCTAAAGAGAACAAGAACTTTTATTTTTAGTGTTATATGCGCAAGCCCAAAGCACACAAAATTGTGTCATATTTTAAATAATTGAAAATCAACTGTCTCTTTCACAGGCTTTGTAATTATGAGGTTAGATAGATAATAATCTCATTAAAATGGGCGCTTTGTACTGCAATGACATATTTCAGTATAGTTGTCTACACATATTTAATGCAAATAAAAAAGACCATAGAAACGCAATTAAAATATCAAAGTCGGCATTTTTACCGGAGTATTAGAATAAACAAACTAATACTTGGAGAATTAAAAATGTTTTCGACAGAAATTTAATGAAATTTAATGTGGTAAATTAAAAAATCTTGCTCTGTTTTGCGTCAAGATAGGATATCTTACGCATTGGTGGACGCATTGCCCGTCCTTCGCGATATTGATAGATACATTTAAAGTACGGCCCTGCTGATCTGTTCCCTGGGTATGAGGTTTTAGTTAGAGGTGATTTGCGCAACTATATTTCAGGAATTAAGGAATTTTAATTAAAAGCGGCTCGTTTCCGATTATTTTTTATTTTAATTACGCCAGAACATGCTATACATGAGAACAATGTTGTTTTATGTATTAAGTAATACATTATATTTATGATATAACATTTTCTACCAAACTTGAACATGCACCGTTTTCCCATCTATAATACGTAAGCGGCACAGCTTTGAGGTTTTTTATGTGCAGTAAATATATGGAGAAAACTATTTATGATATAGATCAGTGGCGTATAAAAGATTTTTAGGGGCGGATGAAAGCCCAAGTAGCGATTTAAATTCTTTAAAAAAAATTATTGAGGTTTTATGTTTTATAATGACCACCTTATAAACCACTGATTTACGCCAGATTTATTAAATTTACAAACTAAAAATCATTAAAATCGAAGGAACGGTTTAGGACAAGACTGAATTTAGCCATAGTTTGCTAAATATCTAAAGAAATATATCTGTTCATCTATTTTTAATTCCAAATATGTAGTACCTTAAACTTCTATCTGCGTAAAATGCACGAATTTCAAATTTTAAGATCCATAATTTTGTATTCACATTAGGTCGTATTTTTGTGTAAATTTTACTGACATTTTCATGGTATTATTACTTTGGGCATTACCGTTTTTTGACAATTGATGGTAATGTATTTTTCGTGTTATTAATTAGTATTATTGAATTTTCATGACAATTGTGGAAATACTATGCTATATAGTGGTATTACCATACTAAAATGCAATTAGCATACAGGATATTGGTAGCAGTTTACTTCTCGCCTCAAATGTTGCATCGAGAATAACCATACTAGCTTTTATGTTTATTTCGCATCATTCTGTATAAACCTAACATTTTTAGAATTAATCATTTACGCGTAAAACGCATTCATATATAAACTTTTCCAAATTAAAATGCAAGGCTCCGAATTGCGTGAAAATCATTGTTCCAAGTAGCTTTGTAAATAAAGCCAATTTTATATTCAAAGGGCTTCTTGTTTAAGTGTTGTTTCTTTGAAGGAAATGTATGCCGTAAAAAAACGTACGACGTAATAATTTCAAATAAAAACCTCATTAAGAATCGTATTAACAAATTACGCTCATTTTCTTTGATTTTCGTTGTATGAAAATTAAATGAAATTTTTCCTACGTTCAGAATACGCTTTGCTTGTTAAATTTAAGGGGACAAAATTTGTACAGTAGAAACAAGAAAATAAACTTTGATGTTCCAACAGTTTGTCACTTAGATGTGGTGATTTTTTAATTACTTTTTAAGTCATCCGAATTATTCGAGATATAATTATTTGCATAATATTCGTAGCCAATTTACTTTTGCCTTTTAAGAACGTTTATTCTCCTCAAATTTATTTCTCGTTGTTTCAATTTCAAAATAGCAATGGGAACAGTTGGAAAAAAATGCATCCAAGATGCAAGTCTCTGACTCCTGAAAATAACTATCCTTTTATCAAGAAATACTTTAAAAATACCGGAAATATTCGAATGATACTACAAAAATCATTACGAAAATACTTTTTTTGGGGGTGGGGGAGGGAGGTGGAAATCCATTATAGACACCTTTGCGGTACTGTGGGACTCACCTCTTTTCATACCCACTAAAACCACCCCTCTTCAGATTGTGCGGAGTATCCTGGGACTCCCGCTTTACTTCAGGATATCCATCTGACGTTAAAGTTGTTATTTATGTCTACATTTTCTGTCCCTATTCCCTTTAGTTGTGTAGAGGGTCCTATAGCCTCTACACAACCCCTCGGGGTTTCTCTCATCATCTCTACGTTCCATAATCCGCTTAATGGTTATTTCAGCTCTGGTCTAGTTGTCTTCGGACTCCAGTATATATTCCATAAGTTTTTCTAGCCCTCTATGGTTTATGCCCCCGTCTCTCCTCACCCCACGTCATCAATCTCTCCGTAGTACGCGCACTCCCGGGAGTCCACCTTCCCTATTCCGAGGAGGTAGTCTGCAAAGCAGCAATAGCCTGTCAGGGCCTGTGTGAGGTGGTACACCACCTCCCCATGCTTTCTTTCCATCCGTTTTTTAATTAAGGGGATCAAACGGTGAGTCCATCTCCCTTTGTGGGCATTCTTCCACCTGTCCTTCCTTTCGAGGGGTCTTTTCTTGGCTATTCCTTTCTCTTCGCTTTCGTATACTTCTGCCCTTTCCTTTATCATTAGATCTAGCGGGGAATCCCTGCTACTACGTGGACCGCTTCATACGAGACAGTCCGATAGGCGCTGCTTATTCTGATTGCCATCTGCTGCTGTATCCTTGTTAGATCTTCAATGGTGTTGGCCCTTACCTCTTGAGCACGTCCCCAGACCGGGGCTGCATACAGCATTATCGACTGCACCACCCTAGTAGCACCAATATTGCACCAATATATAATCCATATAGGACCAATATTCATATATTGGATTATATATTGGTGCAATATTGGTGCTACTAGGGCATCTCACAGAGCACTAAACTAAAATACCTAGAGATACTTGAAAATGCTTCAGGTACAACTACTATTAGTAGTTTTTTAAGAGCCCATTTACTAAATAATGATACATCGTTGCAAAATATGTTGAATAATGCATGTAGTTTTAAAATGCGCAATAAAAACAAATCGATTGCAATAAGCGTCAACAGAAAAATCATCCTGTATGGCGAATGTTATACCATCTGTATACTGCAGTTTCCGGCTTCTTGGTCTTTCTCAGTACGGACAAGGTAAGTATGCCAAATAGGTATGGTAGACGTAAGATATATAGTGAGGCCATCAAAGAGATGCCTATAAAGCAGTTTAAGCCGACAAAGGACACCGTCGCTATTTTTGCTTCTTCGTGTCACTATATGTATTTCGTTTACTATACATACCTTTCTGTCCTCATGCTAGGTGAGGAAATACATAGAGATTGTGTGGAGCTCCAGAAAGACGTTGATAGTATACACAAGTGGAGCTGCGATTTTAAATTACAATTTAATATAAAAAAATGTTTCATAATAACAATTACCCGAAAGAGAGAGCCCATTGTGTTCGACTACAAAATGACTCACATATGTTTAAAAAGGACTTATTGTGCTAAAGACTTGGGTGTCACTTATGACTGTCATCTTTCATTTTCTGAACACATTGAAAACATCTCTGCATCTGCAAATCGCATGTTAGGATTTATAATGAGACAAACATCCAATTTCACCAACGTCACAACTATCACTACTCTGTACTATGCATTTGTAAGAAGCAAACTTGAGTTTGCATCGATAATCTGGCACTCACAACCTCAAATTTATATGAACACACTTGAAAAAATACAAAATAAATTTCTTAGATACCTATACTACAAAAAATATCATACGACACCAAACTATCATTATGTTAGATCTGCACATTTAAGAACTGAATTTAATATGTCGTCTCTTGATATGAGACGTAAAGTAGCAATGCTCATGTTTTTATATAAAGTTGTAAATAGTATAATTAACAGCCCGAAGATTTTAGCATTATTACCATTTAATGTACCTTCACGACGGACTCGCAATGCATTGATGTTTAATGTACCGACAGCAATATATTCTATCCCCACCCCTCTCTTGTCAATGCTTCGACTGGCTAATAACATAAATACTTTGGTAGATTTAGATTGGTCCCTACCTCTTAAAAAATATTATAAACTGATCAACACGCACTTCAGTAATTTTTATGTATAGTTGTTATAAGTGTATTTATATGGGTGAATATATATGTTTATATGTATATGTGTATATGTATATGTGTATACATTTTTGTAGATTTACTTTGTAGTAGTAGTAGTTAGGTTGAAATGCTATTTACTATCCTTGTAATTAGGCCGATCAGGCCTGTTTGGATATTGCACAATAAATAAATAAATAAATATTTACACAAATTGCAAGGAGAACCATTGCCACAACTTATTGCAAACAATAGATGCTAAGAACGAAATAGCCAACATTATGAAAATACTTGCATTTGTTATAAAACAACGTAAATTAGATCATCCCTAAATTCAAGAAACAGATTGGCAAATACTGAATGAAATAATGCTACCATTTTTTTTATTTTACTCTTTTAATTCACATATAAAACAAAAGAGAAATGTTAAATTTAACGCGCGCTTTAAACACCGATTTCGGTGACGTCACAGTAACTATTTTAATTTTACAAAGTTAAAAAGTTATTTAATTTTTTTTTCGAAATTAAATACGCCTACTATGATCAAAAGAAATTGGCAAAAATTAGGAATTTAATTAGCGATTGAGATAGGGTTTTTGTTTTCACAGAATCTTGGTCGGCATCACCTAAAACCCCTGTATACCAAATTCCGTTCAAAAATATTAATTCCTTTACAAAAATCATTTCTAAGATTTCAATAATAATCACCTTACTATTCGAGTTATTTATTGTCGGATATTTATATAACTCGGTAGTCGTATAATAATGGCGCTAATTAAGCATTTTTTTATTGAAACATTCTTTATAGGATTTTGCAAACAGCAGAAAAAATAACTACTTATCTATAAAAGAAAAACTTTGTGTAGAAATATTAATGAAATCTTTGCATTCTTTCGATAACCTGAATTCTGGTTATGCTAGCAAATTAAAATCCTAAAATGAATTTGTCTAATTTCTTATTTGACAATTCTCATTCTAACACTAGCATCCACACAGTCCCCTACGGCCATGCAGATTAAACTAGTATCCACATAACCCCCTACGATTATGAAGATTCAGTTAAAAATGAGAACAAAGACCTAAAATGAATTTATTTATCTACCTTGTCTTAAAAAATTTGTTTCATTCCAATGGATTACATTTTCATGAAATCTATCATTCTGTTTCCTGGAAATGCTTAGCCTTTGAAACGTTTTTCGCCCTTATTCTGGAGCTCATCAGAAAGACATAAAGCCATTCATAAAGATGTTTCATGCAAAACCAAGACAATTTCTATGAATAAGTGTGAAATGATTATATTTGACATTGACTGATAAAAACAACCTCACCTATCTATTAGCTAACTAGTATTGGAGCCTATATACTCTATGCATGTTTAAAAATGAATTATTATTTGTTTGCTTATAATTGTATTGAAACATTCTTTATAGGATTTTACAAACAGCAGAAAAAATAACTATCTATAAAAGAAAAACTTTGTGTAGAAATATTAATGAAATCTTTGCATTCTTTCGATAACCTGAATTCTGGTTATGCTAGCAAATTAAAATTCTAAAATGAATTTGTCTAATTTCTTATTTGACAATTCTCATTCTAACACTAGCATCCACACAATGAGAATCATTGAGAAATCATTTCACACTTATTCATAGAAATTGTCTTGGTTTTGCATGAAACATCTTTATGAATGGCTTTATGTCTTTCTGATGAGCTCCAGAATAAGGGCGAAAAACGTTTCAAAGGCTAAGCATTTCCAGGAAACAGAATGATAGATTTCATGAAAATGTAATACATTGGAATGAAAAAAATTTTTTAAGACAAGGTAGATAAATAAATGTTAGGTCTTTGTTCTCATTTTTAACTGAATCTTCATAATCGTAGGGGGTTATGTGGATACTAGTTTAATCTGCATGGCCGTAGGGGACTGTGTGGATGCTAGTGCTAGAATGAGAATTGTCAAATAAGAAATTAGACAAATTCATTTTAGGATTTTAATTTGCTAGCATAACCAGAATTCAGGTTATCGAAAGAATGCAAAGATTTCATTAATATTTCTACACAAAGTTTTTCTTTTATAGATAGTTATTTTTTCTGCTGTTTGCAAAATCCTATAAAGAATGTTTCAATACAATTATAAGCAAACAAATAATAATTCATTTTTAAATAAGCATTTTTTTTATCCAAAACACTATCATGAAACGAATACTTGAAAATTGGTAGCTATATTTTAAAATACTTGGAACTAAGCATACCATGTTAATATCGAGTGCTTTGAAATGTATTTGACAGTTGCATCTAATGTCAAATAAACTTAAACATGGCTGCACAACAATAATTAAGTATTGCTGATAAAATTGAAATAATGAGAATTGTTGGTGACAGTGTTGTGCACTCTTATCGAGATGCAGCCAGCAAGTATCTTCAATTTGAAACATCCAGAACGCCCACAGATTCTCTACACCACAGTTGGTTCAATTAATAGAACTGGAGATGTATTCAAACTTAGAGCTAAAAAATACAGAGTTGCCGATCGTCCAGTGGACCAAGTAATATTTGATGCTGTTAAGGCTGAACCACGTATTAGTATCAGAGATTTATCTCTAAAATTGAATGTAGACAGAAATAAAATTTGGAGGTGTCTTAAACGTCATAATTTAAAACCACGTAAGCCCAAGTTTTTACACACTATGGAAGACGGAGACGTAGAGAGGAGATTGGAACATTACTTCTGGACGCAGGGTATGTTTTTAAATGGCAATTTTTTTGTTATTCATAGTGATGAGGCTACTTTTACTACAAATGTCATGGTTTCATCACAAAACTCAAGGAATTGGTCAGCGGTAAACTCACACTGGGTTATAAATTGTAAACGGCAATACTCCGAAAAAGTAAATGTCTGGTGTGGAATTTTAAATGAGACCTTGATTGAATAATTTTTCTTTGATTACGCTTTAAATAGTGTGAGATTCCAACATGTTTTAACACGTACAAAAAAACTCTTTCCAACTAGATGGGGCTTCCATTCATAATGCAGTAATAGTTCAAAATTGGCTGAATAACGACGTCCCTATGCGTTGGATTGGAAGAAATAGTAATTTAATTGAGTGGCCACCTAGATAATCAGACGTCACCCCTATGGATTTTTATTTTTGGGGTACCATTAAAAATAAAGCCTATAACAATAGGCCACGGAATAGAGCGGAACTATGTGAGAATTAGAAAAGCATGTAATGAAATAACAGTTGAAGAATTAAGAAAAGTTGTTAAAAATAATAGGAAGAGCATTGAAAAATGTATCAGAATTGATGGAAAACTAGTGGAAAAAGATAATATTTAAATTCATTTTTTTAAATTATACTTTTGTTTAATAATTTTAAGTGTTAAGTTACAATGATTTTACAAAAATAAAAGTTTAGACTTATTTGATATTTTGTTTAAACAAAAATGTGTCCAAATGCTTAATTAACGTCATTATTACACGACTACTAAGTTACGTAAATATCCAACAATAAATAACTCGAATAGTAGGGTGATTGTTATTGAAATCTTAGATATAATTTTTTTTTTTGTACAGGAGTGAATATTTTTTTAACGAAATTTGGTATACAGGGGTTTATGGTCATGCCGAACAAGATTCTGTAAAAACAAAGACCCTAGCTCAATCACTAATATAAATTTCTAATTTTTGACAATTTATTTTGATCATAGTAGGCGTATTTATTTTTGAAAAAAAAACAACTTTTTAATCACAATCTGAAACAAAAGAAGTATACCAAGTTTGATCTAAATCGATCAACAAATGGTCGAGATATTGGGGTGTAGTGGTGACAAGTGTCACACCCTATATATTTTGCCGAAACTGGGGCTTGGCTGCGTTTGTCATAAAATGTGCTCTAACCAAGTGCACTTTGATGCCCTATTATTTCGGTTATCAATATACTGGAATATGTAATTAATTGCTGTTGTCTGTTGCCGAATTGTGGCGACTAATTAACAAGGAATTAAATCATCTCACATCGCGCATTGGAGCGATATTAAAAATTCTTTACCGACGGAATCCCTTACATAACCCAGCTAAGCTATCTTTACCGAACAACAAACATTAAACCAATATCCCAACGGCTTTATAAAGTTTCCTTCGAATTTGCAAAATATGAACACACGCCGTTGTTATTGAAACTGTAAAATACGTCTAGAACAACATCGCCCAAAGCACAGATACTTCAAAAAACAGTATTGTAGCGCATCAAACTTACAGAACAGAAACGAAGGGAGGGAAAGATAAAGGAACTCCTCCCTTTAGAATATTAATAAATTAATTAGATTACTTGTATAAACACTTTCTTTACGAACGATATATTTTGTGTAATATTATCAATTTAGAATAGAATAGAAAATATTTATTGTGTCTTAAGAGTGAGCTATCCCTAAGAGCAGTAGGAAAGGGGAGATAAAGGTTAAGTGTAAGAGTAGCCTTTGGCTAAACTTCGCCGCGCACCCCCCAATATCTCTTACATATTGTAAATACATTTTCTTTGTATTTCACTTACAAAAATAAAGACGATTTATTATTAATTATTATAAAGCGTCAAATGAAGATTATATCTCCCTAATAATCAAATTTAAACCAAAATATTCTTCAACAACCCTGTAGTATTTATTTATGTACAACTTACACTTATTTTCAGTTAAATAACATCACTCAATTTTCAAAAAACAACTTATTGTTAATCATTAAAATTATGATTAACAGTAAGCTGTTTTTTGTAAATTGGGTGATGCATTTAACTGAAAATAAGTGTAAGTTGTACATAAATAAATACTACAGGGTTGTTGAAGAATACTTTTGGCTAAAATTTGGTTATTAGGAAGATATATCTTCATTTGACGCTTTATTCTCCTTCCCCACTGCTCTTAGGTATAGCTCACTCTTAAAATCACAAACAAAACACATGAGGTATTAGGTACAGTAAGAAGTGATATTTACATCTAAACATAACTGCTTCAAAATACATGTATGCATACAAAATCATAAATTAAAATGATAAAATATGTATAGTAGGTTCTGCATGAAATCTAGCGATACAAAAAAGCTCGCAAAAAAACCTAAAGAAGATCGACCGCTTCTGATTAGTATACCGCCGAGTCATGTTATACACATTTTTGTGGCAAAGAAACAGTTACTCCACCCCTGGAAGTCCACGTTGAATCGCTTATTTCAACGAATCATCTATTCGGTAGGACAAATTTCAACCATCAGTGAGATTGGTCCACGTTCTTAACTCGTTAGGAAATATTTATGACAATTTTTTGTGATGATAATAAAAGAAGCCGAACACCTTCTGTGTGACTTTTTTTGTTCATAAATTGAAAACTAATTGCGGCCGGTCTCCTTTAAACTTTTTGGCAAGTTTTTCATATGGCTGAATTTTCTACAGAACCTACTATAACTAAATGAAAATGCAACTTCCCTAAACTGTAAAAGTTCTGTAAAGTAGAATCAAATAAATATATTACCAGAGAATATTAGTAATTATTTCAACTGTAATTAAAAAAATAAATATGTCAGATGATGAAACAATTAAAATAGGTTGATCCTACTTAAATGTTATAATTTATTTTTATTATCTACTGTTAAACATGACTCTACTACGGTGTCACAATAATTAGATTCGAAAGAACTAGTGATTCAATTAACACAATGTTTGTCTTGGCATCTAAATCTGATTTAAAAAGAAATAAATATTGTAACTTATAATAGCCATTTTTTGGACTATTTTCCACATGTTCAATGAAATTTAATTTATTTTCTATTATCAGACCAAGATCCCTGGCACATCTAATGCATTGCAAAAACTGGTTAACTCTCACATTACGTCGTGAATGTATTAATTTAAAAAATCTCTTGGCTAGCAAGCAGAAGTAAGGACACTTATCTACTGGATATTTATAAGTTGAAGCGAGAGCATAAACACAACATTAACACAGCTAAAAAAAAATGAAGAGTCAAGAATTTAGCTAGTACTACCAAAGAGACGTGTAAACTTGTAAACGCGCATTAGTATTGTAATTGATGAAAGGTTATCTGATGATTCCCAACACATTGCTGATCATTTTGCTGAATGTTTCGCTAATGTTTGTATTTTTCGGGAAGGAAAACTATACCCCATAATATTTCGCTACATAATGGTGTTACATTCTCTGGTAGCACTAAATTCCTAGGTACCTACTTGGATGACAGACTAAGTTGGGATGTTCATATGAAGAACTTTGTAAAAGATTAGAAAAGCCTACTTTGCTATCAGTCAACTAAGAAACACCTTAGATGACAATAGCTTGTTAAATGTCCATTATGCTCTTGCTTACTCTCATCTTTCGTGCAATATTGTGCTATGGGGTTGTTCTATATAAAACTTCAAGAAAAAGTTAAAAGCTTCCTATTGGAAAACTGTTTTTATAGTGTCAATAGGTTCCTTTCGTATTAAGTAGCACGTACTTGTTTTATTGTGTTTGGATATACACTAATACATACACTATTTGTGTGTTATTTTTGTGTAGGTTATTTTTTTTTTTAATGTTGACGACCACATCTATTCATTGTAATAGCCTAAGTGTTAATAAATGAATTTGAACAGTCTACAGGTTCCGAATCTGAACCATTCAAACAAACTGCTAGGTGTGGGTTTGCTTGTGGAAAATGATGTGCTTATATTATTCGAATTTAATATTAATGAGTTCTGTTTACACCAGTTACTAACTTAGGATTGGTCAAAATTTATTTTGTTTTGCTGATCTATGGTATTAGGAAGTAAAAAACTATATCTGAATATTGTATGCATAAAGTTGCATGCTATAGTAAATATGTACTTTTTGTAGATCAAATGTGCATATACTGAAAAGGAACGGCCCCAGCAGTGAGCCTTGGGGTACCCCGGATATTGGGTCTTTTGATTGTGAATATATCTGATCAACTGGACTGTTTAAGCAAACCATTTACCGACTATTTGTAAGGTATCATTCCATCCAAGCTAGGAGGATGTTAGAGAGTCCAACATCATTAATCTCTCAAGACGTCAATACTGATGGAGCTGAAAGTTTTGGACATCGTAGTATCAGGACGTATTTTTTAATTGATCTGTAGCGCCGATAATACCATCTACGACTGTTGTCAACGCAGTAGTGGTTATGGATTTTAATTCTTCGAAATAATTCAGATTTCATAGTAGTCTACTTTCAGTTCATACCCAATAATGTTCCCCAGTTATTAATAGTAGTAGTGCAATAGGTTCTCTTATAACAATAAAAATAATCGTCATAATTTTACTAACGAATATAAAGAAGTTCAGTTAGAGCAATATGATTGGTTTAAAAAGAAGTAGACTATATTGTGAATCTGGAACGAACTCGCAAATTCTGTTATGTTTCTGTTAAAACTTCCAACAAATCTTCATTCTCGTCTTGTTCAATTTCTATCATCCAGTTATTCCTTCATCTTCTACATTTTGATTCATAACATCTAATCCTATATGCAATTCAGTTATGTGACGCACAGACAAAATTATTATCTTTGAGCTCTCAGCGTTTTCAATAAGATTTCCATTAAATGTAAGATATCAGCAAGCCTCACTCACTTACTCTATCACGAAGGTTTCATTACGCTACGTTTTTATTCATGTTGACACCATACTGTTTAGTCTGATTCTTAATGAATACGTTGTTCCGTTGTTGTCTTATAGGATGTAGTTCCCAAGTTATATCTAGCGCATTCAGTTCCCCCCACTTGAACTACTGCAGGTGAAATGCTACAACGGCGACCTTTCGGCTGTATGGCAGTTCTATACGCATTCATACGCATTTCACTAGATGTCGTTAAATACCTTAATAAAGTTTCTGTATAAGAGCATTTACCATGAACTATTGTCTCTATAAGCTTACTTGTTTTATAATTATTAGCTGTAAAAAAATTTATATCACCTGGTAATGCAACATTGAAAATTAAACTGGTAGGTTTTATAGTAGCTTATGCAATCGTTATAAATGAAAATATTCGCATAATTACCTAAAAGTTTATAAGTAATTATCGGGAACCTTTATAAACCTTTATAAAAATGGTTTTATAATAATGAAAAACATTTTTAGAGCCAAAGTCAATTAGTTCACAATAGTACTTTAATAAAACATAAAGAAATATTTTTCGATGAATATGCAATAATTATACGACAATTCAACGGAATATTAGTCCAGTTAAATAAATGTATTCATTTATAAACAAGGACACTACTGTTTTCTCTAACCAAGCAGTGTTTCTGAACAAATGGTCCTAAGTAATTTTTAATACATTCTCTGGCATCAGGTGCTTTGTTGTATTTCGTTAAATAAATATGTTGTATAATGTAAAACTTATTTAATTTGGACGATAGATTTACAAGAAATATTTGTGTTCTTAATTGATGAAATTTTGTTTTGTTTCAGGGCCCAATGACGTGAATTTGGAAGAGAGCCGGTGCCGCCATGAAGCGGGCGTCGCTTTTTGTCATGTTGTTGGCCATGATGGTGGTCACAGCAAAGGCAGCAGCCCAGCGAAAGGAAATAATACGGACATTTACAGATCCTAAAGTGCAAGCATTTAATCACCTCGTGGTCGATAAGAACACGGGGCGTGTATATATTGGAGCAGTGAATCGTTTGTATCAACTGTCCCCCGACCTAGATTTAGTTATATCTGAGGTGACTGGTCCGAAGATGGACTCCGATGATTGCTCAGTTCTCGAATGCACTACTCTGAATAAAAAACTCACAGACAACGTCAACAAGGCTCTGGTGATCGATTACACCACCACGAGGCTAATATCTTGTGGGAGCCTGTCCCAAGGAATTTGCTCGGTTAGAAATCTACACAACATATCCGATGGAACTTTAGAAGTGCGGGAGGCCGTGGTAGCGAATAATGCCACGGCCTCCACCGTAGCATTTATTGCGCCTGGACCTCCAAGTCCCCCGGTATCACAAGTGATGTATGTTGGTGTGACTTTTACCTTAGGATCGCCGTACAGGTCCGAAGTACCGGCGGTTAGCAGTAGGTCCTTAGATAAAGACAAAATGTTTGCCATCGCTCAAACAGCCGTAACGACGGGCACAAGAATGTTCGTAAATTCATTAGCTAGAGAACGATATCCAATTACTTATGTGTACGGTTTTGCTTCCGAGGGGTTTAGTTATTTTTTGACGACTCAGAATAAGCATACGACATCGACACAGTACATCAGTAAATTAGTGAGGGTATGCCATGACGATGAGAACTATTATTCATATACAGAAATTCCCATGGATTGTATTAGTGAGGCGCAGGGCGGAAGAAAGTACAACCTGGTGCAAGCCGCATATGTGGGGAAGGCAGGCTCCGACCTAGCCTCGGACTTGGGTATAACCGCCCAAGACGATGTTTTGTTTGCTGTGTTTAGTGAAAGTGATCCTGTGATTGTCAACAAGCCCTCTGATCTGTCGGCGCTCTGCGTATACTCACTCAAATCCATAAGGCGGAAGTTCATGCAGAACATTAAGCATTGCTTCAGCGGGAAGGGCCAACGCGGTCTGGACTTCATCTCGCCGAGCCATCAGTGTGTACCCACGGTGAGTTTGCTTATTTACTTATCCTATTAGCAGCCAACATTCCAACCTCTTTAACTGAACTACGGATAGGAGTTTAAAAGGACCGTACGGTGCAGTAAAATTATGAAACATTTTACTCGTAAAAATAATGGATGCATACATTATGCATATTACAATTAAACTTTTAAGTAGCCACTTGTTAAATGATACCTCGGAAGCTACTTGTCCATTATTTTTACGATGACCAACGTTATCTTTTGTGATATATTTATATTAAGAAATTACACCATCAGTAAATTAATATTCAACATTTATTTTATTCAGTTGAGTACATTTATATTTTGAAATTATTGAGAGGATAAAAGCAAAGTGTCTTATGTTAAGCCCATATAATCTTTTGTGAGATTTTCCAGTATAAACGAAACAAAATAAAGAAAGAAAATCTCACAAGACCATATATTTTTTGTGTATCGGGATTATATTCGAATTCATATTATATTCTTGAACACAATAACAGATTTAAGTATATATCAGGGTTTTCACATTTTTTTGTTATTTACTTAGCAATTTTTAGAATCGTTTTCTTTTATTACAAACAGGGTTGGCAAAGAAAAGTTCAGAAAAGTGGTCAGAATTGGAAAACATAATACAAAAAAGATAAAAAACAAGAGTCAGTATTGGATACAGGTTAAAGTCAATACTGACATGTGGGGTGTAGATGAAAAAATAGAGTGTAGTTTGTTAGTAGACCATATTCCGACATCTATTAGGATAATACAAGCCTTCAAAGTGGGGTAGAGCCATTTTTGGGTAGACATGTAATAGAGCACTAGCAGTGACGTCACAGTTATGCCAGCTGTCACGTGATTGGTGGATAAACTTCGAAATTTGACATAAGAGTAGGTGTCAGTTTTCGCTTGATAAAAATTAAAGTGGAGGATTTCTGAATATCAGCTATGTGTAGTGATGTTTGTTAATGTTTTTTTAAAAGCCTAGTGTGAGAAATAATTTTATATATACTTTATTAGTGTTGTTTTTCCAAGTGTAAAATTTGATGTCAAATACGTTGACATCTTTGTGAACCCATAATATAGTGAAAATAAAGACTATATTGGATTTTTGAACTTTTTTGTACATATATAATATCACGACATATTTCAATAAATGTTTAATTAACACAGGCTCAGTTACGCAGCTAAGCATGGGTTAAAAGTTGTCACAACATTCGTTGATTCATGCCAATATATCAATCATATATTAATGATTTTATAAACAGTGTTGCCAGATGCGAGTTACCAAAATACTCCACAAATTGATTAAAAATACTCACGTTTTCCTCACAGCAGCTTTAAAATCCTCACAAAATCCTCACAGCCTCAAAAGGACATTTTTAGACTATCATATTCTAAAAATTCTTTTAAAACAAAATTTGTAATATAACTTTGACTGCGATTTCTGTTTTTAAGAGCGGGGGGGGGGGATATTCCAGGTTAATATAAAATCTTAAAAGAATAATAAGATCAATAATATATGCACTGTAAGTATAACTAGGAAATTTGTGGAGGCCGGGTGGGGGGACTTTTCCAGGTTTTCGGACCAGCTTGGTTCATAAGCTACCTACACTCTTAAATTTTCGATAGAATTTCAGAATAAATCTGTAATTCGGTAGACTTCATCCAAATTCGGCAGATCTATCAAAAAATCGGTAACTGTGACATCACTGGACATAAACTAAATCTGAGACAGGAATCAGGGGCCAGCTAAAAGTGGCTTATTGACAGATGTCGCTCTGTGAGAAACGGGCACGACCACTGTCGCAACATTTCTAATGAGCTCACATTTCACATTGTAGCGTAATGAGTCAACGTGTGCAGTTGAATCTCATTAGATATGATTATTTATTTAATAATACCGAAATCTTCACCCAATCCTCACAGAATCCTTACAATTGGGTCATTCCTCACATATTTCCTCCACAACCTTCCAAACGATCACAATGTGAGCAATTACTCACACATTGGCAACGCTGTTTATAAATATTTTGTGAAATTAAAGTTTTTAGACAATTCAAACCATTTCCCATCAACTTTTTATTGATTATATCTTACTTTCATTTGGCTCAAGTTTCTAATAAGTTTAATAGTTTAACACATTAATAACAATAATCAGAGGTTTGTATTGTGAAATGCAGGAGTAATAGTAAATCTAATATAAAGATAAGACTGTGAGACCGTTTCAGTTTCCATTTAAATAAAATTATAAACAAATAGGTATGCAACGTAATATGCTCGAAATACTTTATATGTATAAGCATACTTACCTAGTTTGGTATTTGTTTTCATTCTTACAATTATAATCACAGATGTTTAAAATATTGATAATGCTTACAAATAAAATATCAATGAAAGTAAGTGACCTAGAACGCGACAGAACTTAAAAAATAACACTTTTAGCGGGAGTAAAATAAAGTTCTTCAAAATGATGCTTATAAACATAACAACCATAATAGGATGTTTAAGATCGTACACATTATAGATAATAATAAAGGTAAGTATGAATAATAACAGTCTTATAGTTTAGATAGCATTTTTATTTCCAAGAACGGTCACAATGGTTCATTAATTCAACACTAAGTTGGAAGCAGTATGAATCTTCCACTTTTAAATCCTATAGGTTAACTCCATTAATATATTTCAACTTAGAAATGTTACGAGGGGACTCCTAAAATGTAGAATATAAATAAAATTATAATAAATTCACTAAAATTCACTTACCATATCGAAAATTAATAACTTTTGAGATGTACACAAGATAACACGCAAGTCAGATTAACAAATTACGAAATGTATAATACACGAAAAACACCAAAAATTGATTTTACACAAAAAAAACGTTTAAAAAAAGCACTAAAACATCTTTAAAAACTCGAATTAATCAGCATGGACACAAACGCAAAACTAGGTTATTGTCCACCAATCGACCGTGGCGGCCATGTTGTGACGTCAGCTGCTACTGCTCTATTGTCGCTCCATTTTTAACGGATTTTTTGGATGGTGGTCTTGCCTTCTTCCAGTATTTTTTTAAAATTTTATTTATTCCTTAATAAAGATGAGTAGTTACCTTTGTAATTTTTTATTCCAATGTTCATTCCAGGAATTAATATACGATTCAAATGTGTTGACCCCTCACTTTAACCCCGAATATCTCAGAAACGGGGGAGCAGACAAAATTGAAAAAATTATGTGTTTATTATGAATCTATTCTAAATCAATCACTGAAATTTGAATAATGTACATTGGACACTTCTGATGTTCTGCTAAGTTATATTGAAAAATGACCTACTTTTTAAGGAAATTTTGACCATAGCAGTTTTAAATCCTTTATATCTTGAAAAATATGCATACTATGTAAATAATATTTTAGACACCGATAAAGCACGGCATTTTATGTACGAGGAAATTTTATCATAATTTTTTATTTTCAAATTTTGCTTATTGTCAAAAACGTGACGTCATGTTTTTTCGGTTATTTATCCATGTATTATATAAATGTATATAATATGTATACAATTTTTGATGAAATAGTTAATTGTATAAAATGTAAGCATTTTCAGAAAAAATAATTGGTATATATCAAATATTAATTTAGTTATCAAGCATAAAGGATAATATCATCGCAAGTTTGCAATGATATTATCTATTATCCTTGATAACTAAATTAATATTTGATACATACCAATAATTTTTTCTGAAAATACTTACATTTTATAAAATTAACTATTTTAATAAAAACTTTTTAAATACATTGATAGATAACCGAGTAAAGATGACGTCACATTTTTGAGAATAACTGCAAAATTTGAAAATAAAAAATTATTAGAAAAAATTCCTCGTACAAAAAATGCCATGCGTTATCGGTGTCTAAAATATTATTTACATAGTATGTATATTTTCCAAGATATAGCGGATTTAAAACTAGTATGGTCAAAATTTCCTTAAAAAGTAAGACATTCTTCAATAAAACTAAGCAGAACTTCAAAAATGTCCAATGTACATTATTTATTTAAATTTCAGCGAATGATTTAGAATAGACTCATAATGAACACATAATTTTTTCAATTTTTGTTGCTCCTTCGTTTCTGAGATATTCGCGGTTAAAATGAGGGGTCAATACATTTGAATCGTATATTAGTATTTTCCTGCATCATAAAACTTAAGTTTCATGATTTGTCGTAATTTCAGAACTTGTGTAGTGCTAGGAAATTATTAGTTTTGTGAATGAATGAATACTCACAGTCTGAAACGAACACTGGAATAAAAATTCAAATAACAAGTGAATAGCTTATTTTGCCATATGTAGACACCAATTTCTTGAACCCTTTAGACCAAGGAACATTTTCCTTGTGGTTTCTTTATTGAAAAAGTAGAAAATAAAAATGTTAGGGGAAGCAAGGCGAAACCATATATCAAAGAAAGTCATTAAAAATTTTGAAAGTCGGTCAGAAAGAAATTGAGTATTGCTGTCCAAAAGTGGAGTTCATCTACTACAATTTATTTCTGCCTAAAATTTGAATAGGTATGATATTTTAAGCAATTTAGAAGTAATTGTCTTACCTACTCATTTTCGTGAGCCTTCTTTTGGTCTTACATTGTTCTTATTCTGAACTATCGGACTATGTACATATCAAAAACCACGTTTTATTTTGCATCTTCTCTAGGTCCCTGTAATTTTGCCGTGTAATTCCAAATCACGCCGTGTATTTAACTTGGTAAAAAAATCCTGTACGCACTAGATGGCTGAACATAAGTTTCCTTTGCTTATTGTTTCTCTGGTAACTCAGTCGGCTAAAATTAGTGCATGGCCACGTCGGCGCTTCGCACAGCACCAGCAGCATCGTTCATCGGTCTTTCGTGCCAGTGAATATAAACAGTAAAACTGAGATGAGAGACCGATGAACGCAATGCTGTGGCCACGCACTTAGTGGCAAACGCGCTTGGTCTATTGTGTACCTGCTGGGTTCGATTCCCAGCTCCGACACTGGCAATGTCGATGTTGCCTGCGTTTTTTCAAATATGTAACCCACTTCCTCGAAGCTTAGGCTTTGAATTTGGGGGTTATCTACTATGTGTGGTATGTTTATTAGTTATATTTTAGAAAATATTCAAATACAAAACCTTTTATTTATTCCATTCTTTAAACATATTTTTTTTGCATTTTTATTAGATTCTGTAGAAGGTAAAATTAATCGATGGAAAACAAAGCTTAATGAAATCAACGTAAAGTCAATAACCCAGGAGCTGCCATTGATACACTTTTAAGGGAGTGAGGTTGAAATCATGCCTCATTTAAATTATTTCAATAGCTTGTAAAAATATCTCCAGTTATTGTTGAGTTTATGTATGTTTTTTTATATATTTACTTTGATCGAGTTTTGGAATTAATTTTAGGATAACCATAGGATATCCTCGCATTGGCAAATCAGCCCATAGTGATCCTTTTTAAAGGGACTCAATTTTTTTAATAATGAAAAAAATATTTAAGTTAACTTGCTGGTGTTGTGGCCGACATGTCGCGTGAAAAACCATTCATATCATCTGTTTCAAACACGCACTCATCGAATTGTTTTAAACAGAGAGTAAAAGAATGATGAAATTCAGTCCTTTAATTTTAAAACCGTGTGTGTGAAGACCATTTAATTTTTTTGAATTCATTTGAATACACTTAACTTTTATTTTTACCCAAACGTACAGCACAGCGGTGTCACGTAACCATACAAATGACCTGAAGCATTTAAAATTGAAGGGAGGGTAGAGCCCTGAATTTCTAAATAAATGCTAGCTACATAACACTTTTTGTTTGGTTAGGTTGAACTGGAGATCTTAAGAGATCGTAAATATGTGTTTTATTTGGTTATTTGTTCATTTTTACACAGACCTGAATATCGATATTAGGTAATAAGGTTCCATTAACCGGGTGATGATGGTGAGATCTCATTTAATAAATTTTAGTGACTTTTATGACAGTAAAATTTTTGACGTCAGATTAGGTGTTAGCTACTTACTCCAATAAAATAAGGATTCAACCTTGAAATGGGACGGAATCAGCCGTAAATTTGAATAAACCGTTGTTTTGGCATTCTGAAGACTGGCAGAAAAGTCTCAAGTATTCAAGGTCAAAGGTCACGAAAATCGGTATTTGGCAATTATCTCGTTTCCTATGCGAAATTTAAGGTTATTATAAAATTTGTATATCATAATGTTATCTACAATTTTCAATTCGTGCATTTTTTCGTGTCGACCATTCTCGAGATACAGCGCATTCGTATACAGGATAACGAACGCTATGTATACAGGTATAGAGTATTTTAGTTTGGAAAATAATAATAATAATAATGCGTGGATATTTAAGGTAGCTTCGATCGCTTTAAAACTGTCGGAAAAGTGAATTGATAAATTTTTCGTGTTAATGCAGGCTGAAAAAAAAAAAAATAACTGGGTAATTTCTCTTATTGGAAAAAGTGGATATATAGGTATAGGGTTATATAGGTGTGATTAAAAGATATATACATAGTGCTGGATTAGAAGTACTGGAAAGAAAAATACTTAAGTAACAGTATGCCCTAGGTTTTGAATAAGTTCTGAATTTTATAATCGAGTTGATACTCTGGTGAGTTTTATTTTTTTTGTTGAGGCCGCTAATAAATATAGAAAAGTTGATGAATTGTTTTAGCAATAAAAACTAGATTGAGTAGGACGTTGCGTATACAGGGAGAGTCGAAAATAACTGAAGAATTATATACAACCAACAGGTTTGTGCTTATAGCTATAGTTAAGTAGGAAAAATGGACCCCATTACTAATACTACTAACACTACTACTACAGCAATTACACCGTCGGTTACAACTCCGGTTGTAACGCCAACAACCCAGGGGACATCCGGATTGCCCTCGAATTTTGGAACCGTTTCCCGGGTTCCAGCTATGTACTCGTTGGGGATGATAGCGTCAACGGTGGATGACTTTAGTGGTAAGGGCGTAAACAGGTATTTAGGGAAATTGGAGCAGCGCGCCAAACTAGATGGGTGGACAGAGGAAGAAACTTTAAAGTTATTGAAATATAAGTGTGTAGGGGAAGCTTATGATTTTTTAAGGTCAGATTCGAGTCTAGAGGGGTTAAATTTTCGGGCATTAAAGGCCAAGTTAATTGATAATGTTGCGGAAACTAGTTTGCCGGGAGAGAATCAATTTAAGTTAGGTAAGTGTTATCAGAGGCACGACGAGAGCGTCTCATCCTTTTGCACTCGACTCAGGATTTCCGGAGCGAGGGTCTTGGAGGAGGATCTCAGTACCGCAACACCACAGGAACAGCCAGGAATAAAGAAAAAAAGCCAAGATCTTATTTTAAATCAGTTTAAAATCGGTCTGAGAAAAGAAACTATGAAGGAAGTGGGCGTTCTATTGTTCAAGGAGGAGAAATTGACCTTGGATAAAGCCGAAGAGTTAGTGAAGCTACACGAGACCACGGTAAGGATGTTACAAGGTAGAAATTCTGGGCAGCGAGTAATGCAAGTAAATTGTTATACCTGTGGGAAAACGGGACATTTGGCACGGGAATGCGACAATAATCGGCAGAACCCCCGGAGACAAGGAGATAAGAATGGTTGTTTTTTGTGTAATCAACCCGGACATTGGGCAAGAGAATGCCCCAACCGACACTTGGAAAATAGAGGAGAGCGAAACACCATCGGACTAGGAGGTAGAGAGAGAAGTAACGAAACCTGGCATGATAAAGGTCAAAATTTTAAAGGAACAAATGAAGGTTGGACGACGAGAACTGATGTTCAGGATAAGGGCAGAGGCGGCCCAAGCAGAAATTTCAGACGGCATGAGAATCAAGGAAATCATGGACGACGAGACGGGAGACTGGCAAATTTCCCCCGTCAGCACAATACGAGACGAGAGACCGAATATGGCCACGGAGAGGCGAGACTAGAAGGTAATTTTAGGGCACAACCGGAGAGACCAGGATTTGCTGTAGAAAATAGAAGAGAGGACGAGTACAATCAACAAGATAGAAGACGAGAAGAAGGTTATTATCGGAGCGAAGATAGAGGAAGAGACAACGAGTACAATCGACAAGACGAAGCAAGGGAAAATAAGTTATGGGCATCATGGGGCGAATCGAACTATGCCACAGGAAATAGAAATACTGGAGCCATTCCAAAAGTTTCGATGAATGAAACGATTAACCTTATATCTAGTAAGATGGGGGGATTGAAGAAAGTGCCCTCCGCTTCTTTAAACTATCTGGCAGAGCTAGACCGGGGTATCCAACCCACCTTTTTCATAGAAAAGGGTAACCAAAGTAATGAAAACCGCGACGACTATATATCGGTGGACAATCGATTCTACGAGAATATGCCCGGAAGGAGAGAATTGGTGGAAGAAGCAAGGAACATGGAACAACAAATGGTTGAAGAGAAAAGGATTACCTCCATAATATCGGCACTTAGTATAGTGGATGAGAAAGTCCAGAGACCTTATGCAATTTCCCTGTATCTCAATGGAAAATCTCGTAGTTGTTTAATAGATACTGGAGCTGCTGTGTCATTGATTCAGAGGAAGGTGACTTTAGAAGAAGAAATGAAAATAGAAGAGTACGAGGAATTGGTGTTAACTGGAATTACCGATCATGCGTTATCAACTTATGGCCTGGTTCATGTAAGCTTCGTGACACCTGCGTCAAAAATACGGATGGATGGGAAATTTATTGTATGCGACGATGATATTTTGGGAGAGCATGGAGAGATTGAGATATTATTAGGACGAGATTTTTTATCAGTTCATAAAGTTCATATTACATGAACAGGTATATTATAGTTCATTATACGAAGTTAATAATAGAATTGAATATGGTTATAGTTATTATTTATAAAAAATATGTAGGTATATTGGGTGTCCCGAATTGCATAGGCCAAACTTCACTAAGCAATACAACTTTTCAAAATAAGAAAAAAAATTCCTATAAACATGGGTTGGGAAGTGATTAGTTTCCGAGATACAGGGTGTTCAAGTAATTCTTCTGAAACTGTTTTTTTATGAATATTTTCGAAACATCTGATAAACAAATGATAATTTACACAGGAATTTAACTTTTTATGCTTTTTAAGACAAAATTACAAGTATGTACGAAAATCATTCAGGAACGGGTGAAACTGGGGGGGCTAGGTATAATTTAGCCCCAACTTCATTGTGTGACACTTTTAAATTAATTTATGAGCAGAACTTAAAAATTTGAAGTTTTCTACACAAAAAAGTATCTTGTGTTTTTTCTCTAAAATTATCAGTTTTTGAGTAAATCTTATCTGAACTTTATTCGAGAATAGTTTTTTATGAATAATTTTAGCAGAACAGAAAAAACAATGACAGTAAAACAAAATTTGATTACATTATTTTTTATTAGACAACAATGAATTAGATTAAAGTAAGGTAAATTACAAATTACAAGAATTGTTCAAAGTGCATTCCGCCAGCTTTCTATTAATTCTTCTCTCGTGTTTACGGGGATGGCGTAGACTTTGTTCTTTAAATAGCGCTAGACAAAAAAATCAACTAGAGTTAAATCCGGTGAACGGGGTGACCAGGCTCTTGCACCTAATCGACCGATCAACCGTTCAGAATAATTATTGTTCACCCACAAACAGTTCTCAACAGCAAGATGTGCAGGAGCTCCGTCCATTTGAAACCAGCATTCATTTCTTAAATTAAGAGGAATATCCTCGAGATATTGAAAAAAATGGTTATTTAAAAAATCATTAAATAATGGTCCATTTAAACAGGGAGGAAGGATGTGGGGCCCAAAAAAGTCCCGCTTTATAACACCACACCATACATTAACGATAAACTTCTGTTGAAATGCACTAGGGCGAATTATATGAGGATTCTGATGAGCCCAGATTCGTAACTTATTAAAATTAACCGATCCATTATGGTTAAAGGTAGCTTCGTCAGTCCAAATAATTTTACTTCTGAAATCGGGATCTTGTTCCATGGCATTTATAAACCAATTACAAAAATTGATACGCGTTTCGGGATCACCTGGTTGAAGGCTTTGGACTGGCTGCATTCGAAAAGCTTTTCTGTGGTCTTGTTTCAGAATCCGAAAGATTTTGTTTTTGGAAACATGCACAGCTTCCGCACGCAGCTGTTGGACCGCTCTACTGATACTTAATTTGTTATTATTGTTAAATTTGGCCAAAATTGTGTTTTTAAATCCCCTATTTCTTCATTTCTTGGACCTCTTTTAAGTCCAACATTCCTAAATTCTAGGTGGGTTCGAATAAAAACATCTTTAGATGGTTTCCTTCTATTAGGAAATCTTCTGCGATATTCGCGTACCGCGGCATTCGCGTTTTCATTAACAATATCCATAAATAGTCCACATTACTAAACATGACCATTTTTTACTTTTCAATAGAACACTTTCCTGACCCATGTTTATAGGAACTTTTTTTCTTATTTTGAAAAGTTTTATTACTTAGTGAAGTTTGAGCTATGCAATTCGGGACACCCTGTATATGCACATTATTTAGAAGTGTACTGAGAAAAAAATTGCAGTATAAAGTAAACATTTACTCGGATCTAATATTTTTACTGCTTTAAACGACTATATTCATTTAATCTAAATATGTATTCCACATAAATAAAATTTAGTATTTCTGTTTACTTGAATCCTTATTTTTTTCTCTCAGTGTGAGGAATATAAGTATGTGAAGATGTTGAATAAAATGGCACAATATTAATTTTTTCCTGTATGCTTTTATTATAAATGGGACATGTAAATTATGAAGCACATGTTACAAAATAGTGTATTCACTTTTCTTACATGATCTTTTAAATATCAACACCAGACATATGGCTCAAGATTCCTCTTCTTTGTCGTTGTCTTTTTCGTCAGCTGATCAAATTCAATTTCCACATCATTATCATCACCCTCGTTGTCCGTCACATTTGACTCTACAGCCTCAAGAATTTCGGGGATATATTCACTTTCTCCATCGAAATAATTTGATACTGATGAGCGTTGAGACATGCTTGTCCGTTACACTGGCCGCAAACTGTAGAGCATTAAGTACAACCCTACTTTTCTACATCCACAATTCGCGCCACAGCCTTTCTTGCAATTGCAGAAGATTGTACTTAATAGTTCTTCTGGTGCCGATGGCAATAATGTTGTTGGTTGTAGAATCTCGTTTTGCAAAATCCGCTCCCATTCCTCAGGTTGAAAATCTTTTCCTAACCAAGTTTGGATCTGGTAGTAGACCTGATAGATGTGCTGTTGAACTGCTGCCCTTGTAGGTGGACGAAATGATAACTGCACCTGCACCGGTCTGTTAAGTCGCGTTGATTTAATAAATTGTGTATATCTATAATTGTCTATACTGATTTTGGAGCATTATATTCCTAAAATTACACGTATTCCATTATCACATAATGTGTTTGGAGGGCAGTTTTCTTGTTGGAATAATTGAGCTGATTGATACAAATCGGGGTGTCTCTCGAACAAGTTTATAAATAATAATAATAATCTTATTTGTATTCAACTATTAACTTCGTTATAATGAACTATACAGATTCGGAAATTGAAGTTTGTGATATGTAAACGTGTATCTGTGCAGGTAAACTACGCCTTGTCCGTAGATTAACGCAGGGCATTGGTATTCGTTCATACCAACACCGCTTGACCGCGTCGACCCCATGCATTCTGCTTTCAATAGTCCAATTACATCGAAGTTTATTTCCTATATCACGAAGTGTATTTTCCGAATCTGTACACCCGGCCCCTCAGTTTACATAGCGTTATCCTGTTATCCTGTAATTTCGCATATGAAACAAGATAATTGCGAAAAATGCAGACGTCTGTACACAGATCTACAAGAAAAATGTTCGTTTCCAAGGACTAAACCTATCATGCCTTAAGTGTTTTTGTGTGATGAAACCGAATTTTCAATTTAAAAAAAAAATTCTACCTCGTACATTTCGAGTAAATCCCGGTTTTTATTCTACGCGGTAGAAATTTTTTTAAATTGAAAATTCTGTTTCAGCACCCAAACATACTTAAGGCATGATAAGGTTTAGTCCTTGGAACCGATTTTTTTTTGTAGACCTGTATAATTATTCACATACGTTATTTAAATAATAATTTTATACCTGCTTAGTTTTACGCTTCTATAAACAAAATTAAATAATAACTTAAGTTGAAAGAGACATCCGATAGGGAAATATTTACTGTTTTTGGCCATAACTTTTTTTCTTAGAACGTATATTTAAAAAACTATAAGACTACCTAAGTAGAATCTTAACAAGACTATTGCTATGAATTTTCACTCAATAATTTCAGTGGTTTGCAAAATAGTTTAATTTAAAACTACGAAATAAGAATATTAATATAATTTTTAAATTTAAATCTAACTATTTTGGAAACCACTTAAATTATTGAGTGATAATTTTTAGTAATAGTCTTGTTAAGGTTCTACTTAGGTAGTCTTATAGTTTTTTTAAATATACGTACTAAGAAAAAAAAAGTTATGGCCAAAAATAGTAAATATTCCCCTATCGGATGTCTCTTTCTAGGGAATGGCCACCTTAAAAATTTATTTTTCATGAATTACTTCTTATTTAAGAGCTATTTCAGCTCAAATGTAAATTACGATTAAGCTTTTTCGACATTTGCCCTCAGGGTGTGTAATTTTTTTATATCAGACATTTTTCCGATCATAATATACCTACCTATTTGATTAAATCAAGTAGTTATAGTAACACATTGTTTTGCTGTATAATGTCATGCGTTTTTATATTCATTGACCGTTAGATACTAAAAGTAAATATTAATTTGTAATTTTTATTGGCGTTTATTGAGGTTTATATTGTTTAGTGGGTTTACGCTCATGGGTGTTATCTAGCAGAATACCTCTAAGAGAAAGGTATACGCACCTACTGCTTGCGTTAAACTTTGTCTACTATACAGTTCAAATGGATATAATTATCACCTGAAACTGTTAATAGATGTGCTGATGTTAATTTTCGAGGTCCATTGAAAGTGATATTTATAAATTGCAATGTATTGAACTTAAACCGTTTACATTCACGCCTAAGGTTGTCAAGTTCAAAATAGTGAATAAGAGCGAGAGAGAGAGAGAGAGAGACAAGTCCGGTAGAGAAATATTTATTATTTTTGCCCATAACTTTTTATTAATACTAATATTTCCAAAAAAAAATTACGGAAATACTTTTAAATCTAGGAAATATAAACATTGGTTCTGAAAATTAACACATCAAAAAAAAGTTATGACCAAAAATACATATTTCCTTATTCTGTTTCTTAAATATGCTAACCTTAAGTAACAGTTGAGAATAATAATTTATTTACTTCCTTTCTAACTACATTTATCCAGTAATTTCTTTAGATTTTTACCTAGCGCTTTAAAAGTAGACTTGACTACGACAAAAGAGTTTTACCTGCCAATATTTTTATCTTAGATAAGGGATGAACAATACACACAATCTTATATACTTTTGAAATATTTGTATGAGGAATACATAGCATAACACAACGACTTTAAGTTACCCATTTTTGGCTGGTTAATGACAAGCAATTCCAAATACACCTAATTTGCGTTTTGTCTGTAAAAATTTATAGTTTTTTGACTAAAACTTTTTAAACTGCATACTTACGGGAATAATACTTTGTGAATATTTTCGCAAAGCAGAAAACATATTGACCGTAAAACATTAGGTACTTCGGATACACTGTGTTTTATTAAAAAACAAATTACAAAAGTTGTTCAAAGTGCATTTCCCCAACTTCAGAACATTTTTGACATGTGCGCGCATATACCTATTAACTGTATACCGGTAATACACTATAAGCCACTATGTACGGAATTGAGGCTAGAGAAGGAGATAGTTTTCCATCTCTATAGAGAACTTGGGTCCCAACGCGCATGCTCTGACGACACAAGAGCGCTCTTGTAATAGGTCAATGGCCATATGGCCAATTTCTCCGATTAGATTGTGACCATTTACCTTCTATATTCAGTTGAACGGTCACAATCTCGCGTCACTATGGCATGTGCACCATACCCAGAGTACTCTTAAAGGATAGAGAGACAGGCTTTCCTTGGCGTCAAGTTACGAACGAAACTCATAGTATATAGTTAATATGTATATGTGTGCGCACTACAGACTGTAAGTTAAATATTAAAATCAGGATTAGCCCGTAAGTCTCCGCATTCTTGTCTATTTATTTCAATTAACTCTGCTGTTTACATGGATTTACGTTTACATTGCCATTTAAACAACTCCATTTAAAAAATCAACTAGAGTCAAATTCGGTGAACGGGGCGGCCAGACTCGTATACCTAACGGACCGACCCACCATTTAGGATAATTATTGTTTACCCTCAAAGGAAGGCCTTCGAAATGTTTTAAAAGAGGATTATTTATAATGGCCCATGTAAACCTGAACGTGGGTTGTGAGGCCCACAAACTCCAGTTTATAAAACCACGTCACACATTAACACTGAACTTCTGTTGGAATGCTTTAGGGCGAATTATGTGATGATTTCAACGACACCTAGATTCTTAAATTATTATTTAACCAATCCATTACGATTAAAGGTAGTTTCGTCAGTTCAAACAATTTTATTTCCAAAATATAAATTTTCTCCCACAGCATTTATATATGCCTTTGAACATCATCTTGCTGAAGATTTTGAATTGGCTGCACCCAAAAAGTTTTTTTCAAAATCCGAAAAATTTTGTTTTTGGAAACATGACCACCTTGAACTTAATTTATTATTGTTATTAAATCTGGCCAAAATTGTGTTTCTAAATCGTGCTTTCGCTGCTCTTCATTTCTTGGATCTCTTTTAAGCCGAACATTTCTAGTTTCCAGTTACACGTTTACCGCTGCATTCGCGTTTCCGTCACGATATCCATAAATAAAAGAAAACCGCTGCCTAAGGAATCATTACTTCCACATCCAGATTTTTCATCCAAGTCACTTTAATGGAAACATCTTGATTTTGTTTGCACTCTAGTATGTGGAAATAATTGGTCACAGAATTTTTATAATATTTGGGGCAGATGTCATAAAAAATTTCAGGTGTTGTTTCTAGCTTGCTCTACTTATGTTCCCCTATTCACAAATATTAGAAAGACATCTAAGGCCTTGGTTTCTAGTATACACCAAATCCCAATTTCTGTACTCTTACCAGCTTGCTTTACTTATTTTCCCCTATGTACCTCTACTTACCCACTACTCCTTCAACGGAATCATGTCAAAATATAATCTAGTTTCATATGTCGTTATAATACATACGTGTACCTTTCAAGTGAAAATCTCAATTTAATTTTATGAACTCTTAATGAGGTAGTGGGGGTGGTGGGGGGATGAAATATATTATAAAGAAACTTGAGGCCTTCGCTTCTAGTATATACACCAAATCCCAAATTTCTGTACTCTTACCAACTTGCTTTAGGTACTTATTTTCCCATATTTACGCCCGTTTAACCCTCAACCCTCCAACGGAATCATCTCAAAATATAATCTAGTTCCTGATGTCATTATAATATGTACGTACTTCAAATTTCAACTGAATATCTCAATTTTATTTTATCAACCCCTTTAATAATGAGTGAGGGGGTGGTTGGGGGATGGAAAATATTATAAGAAAGTTTGAGGCTTTGGCATGTAGTACATACACCAAATTTCAAGTTTCTGTAGGTACTCTTACCAGCTCGCTTTACTAATTTGCCGATATTTACCCCCCCCCCCCCCAAACAAACCAGTTCTACATCTCGTTATAACATAATACATTTAAAATCTCGACATTTCATGGCATTCTAAACCTATTTCAAGAAAAACAAATTTTTTTGAAAATTTTTTTTACGATTACTATGTATACTTCCAATCCACAGCGTGGATGTGGAAGTAATAAATATACACGTGCTCCACATTACTAAACATAACCATTTTTTAACTTTCAATTGAACATTGAACACCAAAAAAAGTAACAAAATTACAGAACAGTGGATTTCGCAACACGTAAACTCACAATTGTCATTTTGGCATGGCAAGCTAGATTATTTTGCATTTGTTATTCACAAAGTGGTAATTTTAGAGAAAAAGTGCAAGATGATTTTTTTGTGTAAAGAAATTTTGTTCTACTTATAAATTGATGAAAAATTATATGTATACAATCACGCCTTCCTGTTTTGTTCGTTTCTACGTTCTCTACGAAACCTCCCGAAGCGCGGAACCTATATTTTCCCTCTTTCCCTGAAAAGAATAACAGCAACAAATTATGACAACAACGTAATCTTAATTGATTTAACAGAATATACTAAAATAAGTTCAAATTGCCTAATTTCTCAAATTAAAACAAGTAAATCTGCCACTTAAATCACAGAGTGAATTTATCTGTGGCAATTAATATTCTGTAAGAATATTAAGTATTAGAAAGTGGTATACAGGGTGTCCCAGATTTAAACGGACATATTATAGTGGAAGGTAGAGCACACTCAGCTGAGTTCAAAACACCCCTATACTTACCATTGAATGTGAACCGTTTTTGAGATACGAGATGGTTTTTGACCAGAACTTCAGTCCGCCGTATTTTTGGAATGACTGCACATATTTAGATAAAATTTGGTATGCATATACTCTTTTAGGTTAATGAATAGCTTAAGTGATTTTGGAAAAATTCCAGAACCGACCTCCATTTTTTTAATATGGCTTTTAGGATCGTTAAGATCACACTGTATATTATTTTTTGGTAAATGTTAAGTAGTAAACTTTTAAAAAGCCTATTTTATGAAATAATGTCATAATATTTGATGGCACGTTTATGGTTATTCTTTAATAAATTTTCAAAAGTATTGAAAGATCAAATATGACATTCTACAAATAACAATCCAGTTGCTAACATCATTATTTTATTAATTTTAGCTAAATATCCCGTAGAAGAAGTTGTTATTTGTTTTTGTCTTGACATTCGGTGTTTTTTCTGTCCAAAATAAAGCCCATTCCATTTATTTCATGAATAAAATATAAGTAACAAAACGATGCGATTAATACATGGGACACCCTGTATTACATAGATAAAAGATTTATAGCGGATAATGGGTAATGATGAAGCCGCTAATAATCTATTTATAAAGGCGTGTTCTTATTTAATCCAAATTTTAGCCAGTTTCATATAACATCTATATGACTTATTATAGAAATTTTTAAGCTCTATCGGTAGTCTGTTATATAGTTTTGCTGAAATGTATATGAAATTTCTTTGTCCCTGTCCATGAGCGGTGGTGCAAATTAAGTTTTTTTTTTACGAATCTTGTAGGATAATTATGTTCTAGGATCATTACTGGTTTATTTTTTTAAATGTATTTTATTATTTGAAGCTTATATAATTCTCATAAACTGTTTCTTGCATTTCTAAATAAAGTTGTTCGGTGGGATATTGAAATGGTTTCTTTAAAATTATTTTTATAATTAATCAACTTATAAGTGTTTCATAACATTGTTATAGGCGGCGCCCCGAGCTATAGTACCATATGTGACCACTGACTGCACCAAGGCGTAATATGCAGTCCGCAGCAATTCAAGACTTAAAGTATTTCTTAATAATTTAAACGCATATGCAAGTTTCCTTAGCTTGCTGCAAACTGCGTATACTTGTTCTTCCCATCTTAGGTTGCGGCATTTTCTATTCTAATTTTACACCTACACATATTTTGTTTGCACTCATCTTCATGTAGGTATTATCCATCTGAGGTTGTGTGGCTGAATTCGACGAGAATGTTAAAAATTTTGTTTTTTCATATTTCAACTTAAAATGATTATTGTCAAACCATGTTTTAATTTTTTATAAACATTTTTTACTTTACTTCGTCCCAACTGTTACCCTCGACATAATATATAGCTGTCTCTTCTGCATATGATACAATATCGCTTGTTTTTTTGTATGTCAAAGATATAATTGATGTACAAAATGAAAAGAATGGGACCCAAAACGGTTCCTTGTGCTACATCGCTTTTGATTACAAACGGAACACCGATCGTGGTCCCAATCTTTACACCTTGTACCCGCCAATATTCTTGACTAAAGATGACGGTCTCGGATGATTAGGGGTCGAGCTTGGGCTCTTTGCTCCAATCATCGCTATAGACCTGGACCGGCCTCGTAAAGGGTGGGCCTGCTTTTTCGCCTATCCCCTCCGCAAATGCGGCCGGTGTTGGCGATGTTAGCAAACCTCCCCTGGCCCTGGCTGTTGGACCCTGCCAGCTGGGTCGTTTCTTCTGGCGCTATTCTGTCTTGGTTTTCTTTCTTCGCTGGCATGTATAGGCTCCCGGGAGCGTCTTTCGTCTGTCGTGAGAGGGAACGGCTGTTACCGACCCCCCTCGGAGTTTGAAAGGGATTTGGGGGTGTTGGCTAGTCGGAAGCCCAGGGTGCCAAATGGCATCATGTGCTCCGATTTCGTCGAAAGGAAGTGTGAACTATGTAGTTCAGAATTGTGTTCGGCCAGAGACGCTTTCTTAGCGTCAAAGGCCGGCACGGGCTAGGGTAACGGTACCGAGCTGGTTGTTTGCTTGGTACTCCCGGGATCGAGTAACTGGATGTATTTGGTCATTGTTTCCTTGGGGCGTGGCTTGTAGATCGGGCTGAAACAGATAAAGGGTTAGTTATAGTTACCCATTATCCAGGATCTGGAGCTTCGGCCTCTTGTGCCTCGGAGCGTCGTTGGGGTCATAGTCAGTCGCCTGTGTGACCAGCGGATTCCCGTGCTCTGCTGCACGGTCGTATAGGTTCTTCGCTCTGTCCCGGATGACTTCAATTACTGGGGTGTATTCCAGGTCTTTGAAGATGTCGGCGTTTCTGACAAACCATGGTGCATCCACGGCGCACCGAAGTGCGACGTTTTCCACAGCTTGTATCCTCTTCAGATGGGTGGCCGCTTGATATCCCCAGGCAACGGAGTCGTAGGTCAGAATAGGTGCATTGAGGATCCTGATAAGGGTGAACTTGTTCCTCAGGTTGAGTTGGCTCTGTCTACCTATCATAGGGTAAAGTAAAGTCCTCCTCGTCTTCGCTTTCTGTATTATCGCTTCCGTGTTCTGTCTCCACGTCAGACTTCATCCATGATAACGCCAAGGTACTTGACGGTATCGTGCCATTGAATGTTCTCGCCGTTCAAGGAGACGTGTCCTGTGGGAGTTTGCTTCCTGACTCTCTTGAAATGAAGAGGATGGCTTTACTCTTCTCCGCGTTGATTTTGACTTTCCACTTGTTGCCCCACTCTTCCAGAAGGGATGCTGCTTCCTGGAGGTTGCGGGTGGCAAGTCTTGCACTCCATGATCTTGCGATTATGGCCGTGTCGTCTGCGTAGAGCGCCAAAGAGGTCCTTGCGGTTCTTGGCATGTCGGAGGTGTAGATGGTGAACAGGTGGGGAGAGAGTACCGATCCCTGCGGTACACCTGCTCCCATGGGCCTGTAGTTTGACAGCTTGTCAGCAAGGTAGGATCTCACAAGCTTGACTATGCCGACAGGGTAACCCATCGACAACATCTTCGCCAGGAGACCTTCATGCCAAACCCTGTCGAAGGCCTTGGCTACATCTAAGAAGATCACTCCTGTGACTTGACGGTGGTTGAAACCCTCCGTGATGTACTCCGTTAGACGAAGTACTTGGAGCTCGGTCGAATGTTCTGTTCGGTAGGCGAACTGCTCATCTGGGACGATCTGGACCTCATCGGTTAGGGTTTTAAGTCTCTTCAGGATGATCCTCTCTGCTACTTTACTCATCGCAGGTAGGAGACTGATGGGCCTGTAATTTGAAGGAAAGGTTAGATTCTTACCTGCTTTGGGAATCATGATGACGTCTGCTTTCTTCCACTTGGTGGGAAAATAACGTAGTCTCAAGATGGCATTGATGCTGTTAACCATTGCTGCTACTCCTTTGAGGGGTAGTTTCTTGAGTACCATGTTTCCTATTCCGTCGCACCCCGGCGCTTTGCGGGGTTTGAGGCTTCTCAGGATTTCCCTGACTTCTTCAGGAGAAGTCGGGGGGATTATTTCTTCATCCGGTATGCGTCGCAGCCTTCTGACTCTCCGAATTACGTCGTCCTCCCAGTCCTCGTCCTCGTCGTCGATCTGGTTTTCCCTACACTGCAGCTCCAAACTGACGGCAAAAGCCTCGGCTATTTCCTGTCGAGTGTAGACAATACCATTCTCTCCGTGGATGGGCGGGACTGGTTTTCGTTTGGCACGCAGAGCCTTCTGGGTAGTCCACATGCTTCTGTCCTGAGAGTCTAGCGACTCTAGGTGACGTTGCCATCTGTTCTGCCTGTGTTCTTGCAGGGCTTTTTTAACTCTTCGAGTTAGTTGGTTGTATTCCGTTCGGTGTTCGGGGAGTCTTGTCATCTGCACCAGTTTCTTACCTTCTGTCTCGAATGAGCTGCATGGCATCTTCAGGGAGTTCTCCCATCGGCATTGCAACTCTTCTCGTTACAGTTTCCGTCCAGTACCCGTTGACTGACGTTACTTTGAATAAGGTTTAAAATGATGCCTGGAAATCCGTAAAAAGGTAGTTTTGAAAATAATTTCTTAGGCGATATTTTATCAAACGCCTTAGCTAGATCAAGAAAAACAGCCATAGATAGTTTTGTCTTATCAATACTCGTATACAGTTTTTCAGTTAAGTTTATTATGGCGTCTTCAATACTTAAACTTTCACGATCGATCGAAACTTCAGTCACACGATGATTTTCGTACATAGTTGTGATTTCTTGTAAAACATGAAAATATCGTAATTTTAAACTATCATTTATTTATCTGTAGGCATTTCGAAGATATTCATGAGAAACCATTTTCAAGATTTAACTTGAGCAATCTGTATCTCGGAAACTTAAGCACTTCCCCATGTTTATAAAAAGTTTTCTTATTTTGAAAAGTTCTATCCCTTGGTGAAGTTTGGCCTATGCGAGGGCCTATGCAATTTGAGACATCCTGTATAGACCAGGTGATAGTCAGTTTTGAGCGTCAAAATGGTCGACATTTGCTTTTTAAATTTTATTTAGAGATTCGAAAATACATATTAACAAAAACATATATGACCCGCGCGTTGACATGTTTTGAGTTTTTTAGACCAATCACCTGGATTAATAAAATAATATTTGATGGTCCTGGAAAGGATATTTCCATTATTACACAGAGAAATCTACATCAGAAAGTTCAAATAAAATGAAACATGATGGCAATCCCCTGCAAACGTTTTTCATGTCCTTTATGTCCGCAGTAGAGGATAAAATTGAGTATACCAATTATCCATATAGTTAAGAGTGCTTGAGGATCACAAAACAATTAGTTTAATTAACCGCGACATCCGTCCGATTTTCAATTTGGAACTGTTTGATACAAAATGGGGAATGATTACACCAACCCATTTCACCAGACTTCATATAAAATGTGGTTTTAACTTCTAACATTTCAAATTAATTATTTAATTACAAACAAATTTAAACTTAAGCTGAAAATTAAACTTTAAGCGTGAAACGAAGCTGAGGCACATGTAGTATATACAACGGTTATCATTAAATAAAAGGTTTTGTATGGCTGCGAATATGTTTTGTAAAAGTTTGAACAAACTACGATCGGGTGTGACTTCTATACAGGATCTTCGTAAAGTCCTAACCCTAAAGCATCATTCGATTGCCATACCGAGCCACTAATTATGGCAATATTATCACGATTTTCAACCATATGGTGTACGTTCCAACACTTGCAAAATAACTTTGGCGGCCGCTTGGCTGCCTGAAAGAGCTTCTATCGATGTCTGCGTATCCATATCTAAAGACAAGCATTTAGGATTGAAAAATATGCCGTAGGATGGATTCTAGCGCCTACTTAATTAATAGTCTTGGAACTGTCAAAAATAGGCAGGAACGGACCAAACGCCCAAATCATACAGACCCATAAGCCTATATAAAACATCAAAAATACTACTGGACAGGTACATTAGAGAAGAAATACTATGGAAAAATCCCGTTAGTGAACGGCGAATCCTTTTAAAGTGTGACAGAGCCATGCATACGAGCATCCATTGATAAATGGATACAAACTAAATCTCTGAAATGATGGAAAAGCTTCCCATGACAGGCTAGAGAGTTATTAAAGAACGATCGGCCTTTATGGAAGGGTTAAAACAAAAGGTCATTAGGATAGTAGTGGGTGTTTTAACTCAACACTTTCGACTTGTCAGACATATGAGCTTAATGGGCCTTGCAGATGATGCAACGCGCCAGATTCTGCCAAGAGGATAAGTAAATCTCAGTCCTTGTGTTGTGCCATTGTGAAGGCCTAACCCCAACTACTTGGCGAAAAACTAGGTCTACTAAAGGGCCCTTACGAAGGCTGTCAAGTCTGATGCAAAGTACAAAGCTGGATAAAGACTTCAGGAGCGCCACAATAGATCCATAGGGGTCGCCATGGTCGAGGTCAATCAGCCAGCTCTAACGTTCATTGTTTCCTAGCTTCTCGTGAGACCGAATTCACTATATTAACAGTATCATAAATACATACAACAAACAATATAAGACCCAACATAGAACCCTGTAGAACCCCAAATACAGCCCGCTTGTTAGTTTACTATTTTCACATTTAACCTATTGTATCTATTTGATTTAATGGAATAGATATGGCCGGAAAACATCTTTTTATCATCGTGGAACAAAAAAATTTGTAGAAAAATCGATCATAATACATCGAGTATTCTTACTCTTATAACCACGCCACTTATAACTTCTGTTAAATAGAATTTTTATTTCAAATTTGAAACATATGCAAAATAGCATGGTAGAATACTCCCTATTGAAATTGAGCTATATTCGTCATGCAAGGTGATCGCCAGGGGGGTATAAACTGTCATATTTTTTATAAATCTTATTATAATTTTAGAGCAAAGGGCTTTATTTCAACGTTGAGTCCATCAGGTGGCACCAGTTCCACCAATGTTGTTCTTTTATCGTTTGGTGGATCAGCCAGATGGATCAACATTTTTTCTTTTATTTATGATGGATTTCATCTCGTGGCATCACTGTGCAACCTTAAACTTGTGATGGTGGACTGATGAATGTTGTGTAGTGGATGTGAATCTAACCTCAAAGGTTAGCTATAAACAATAACATTGTATTTCTCAGATCGGATAACTATAAAAATAACATATACTTAATGACATTTAATACACGATTGATCCAACAGCAGCAGGATGTGCCACAGTTTGTAAAATATAATTTTTTATTTTTACATATGTGGCTCCCTGTTTAAAAATAAAGTTTTTTCTACTATTTATTAATCATTTTCTGCATCGATTACTTGCAATTCAGATAAAGAGACTTGGAATAAAGTAAACAAGCTTAATGTTAGGTTAGGATAAAACCAACAAAACTGTTATTTATTGCTAAACTGATCTGTTCATCAGTTGATGACGTCATTCCACCATATTTCATCACAGATGTTGAAATAAAAAAACGCCCAAAATGTAACTAAGATTTTGCATTAAGCACAGAAAAATATTAAAATGTATAAGATATCGAAACTGGATACCACAGTGTATTTCTCAGCTTCGAATAAACTTTAAAATAGGTGATGTAATTTTACATTAACGTGTATTAATTTATTTTTAGTTTGATTATTACAAAACCAATGAAAGTTGCAGTCGAGCGTTGCGAATTGCGAGTGCTTATTAAATACGGTGGCTTCTGTTAGATTGAAGTTTTATCATATCCGTCATATAGGGTGATCGCTACTGGTATGTAAACTGTCATGTTTCATTATAATTTTAGAATAAAATACTTATAAGGTTTTTGATTACTGAAAAACACAAAAATATTAAAATGTAGATGTCGAAACAATATGCAGTGTGTCTTTCAAATTGAAATAAACTTTACGTATATAAGATGCTGTATCAATCTTGCTTTAAATGTTACGAACATATTTTACATAAGATAATTACGAGACAGAGTGTTATAGTCGAGCGTTACTAACTGCGAATATTTATTTGAACAATAAAAAAATTTGGAAAGCTGTACTGAGTGGCACCAGTGAACTGCTGATCAAGTAGGTAGCAACGGTAGGCCCTGCACGACTGTAATTTCTACTCGTCTCCATTGCCAAACAAGAGATTTGTAGCACTATGCCTTCCGTATATACAGTGTGATTTTTTCAAGAACACTAGTGTATTTGTGCCGACTATTTACGGAAAGTTAAAAATACTACCAACACCAAATATTTTTATCGTTCCTTATATCAGTTTCCACTAATTACAGTGCAGCTTTACAAGGAACCTTTCCAGTTGTTTTCCAATTCAATTAGCTCTTTATAATTTTCATAAGATAATATTTGTATTTATTATTTCTAATTAAATCAAATTGCCTATCTAAAGAATGAAGGTTTGATTTAGTAGTATTTCCGATATTAATTCTTTGTTTATTTTAATCCAAATATTTGGAGTTTTATGATTCATTTACCTCTCGTAATTTGAATTGTTGATTTTGTATCAATATCGAAATCATAAATTATTATACAATCTCATTTGCCTCAAAGGCAATTTTAATAATCTGTTTTATCGTATCGCTTTGTAATATATGTATATAAAATTCCAATAAACGTCAAAAATAAAATCTATAAAAAGATGAATCATGTATTTTGTATTAATAGATTATTTCTGAGTTTATTAAAGTAAAAGAGCACAAGATACTGTACCTTCTATTCTAATAATTCAGTTTCACAGTGAACCAGTTGGCCTTGGAACTATAAGAATTTAACATTTGCTTTAATTATGCGAATATTGTATATTTCAATACATTATATTAAAAGTACTCTGCAAACTGCACTTGTCGTTAAATAGAAATAATGCATTCCCAACAACTCGGTGCTTTTCTTTTGTTTACACAAAGGTCATTTCTAACATTGAGATTGAGGCAGGAATGGCTCGTGATACACCGCCTTGGTATTTATAACTCTATTGAGTAAAAACGCGAATTACGCTGATAATTTGTTGTTAAGCCAGTACTGGTATGTATACTCTTTCGTTTGGTGTTATAACTTTTGATACAAGACGCTTGACGTAGAGATTCCGGTTTATAAATTCTTGCTTATAATGCTAGATGTGTATTTTTGATGGTTAAAATGATATTCCGTTGTGGGTTCTGCTTACTTTAAATGCACTGTAAAGGCAACGAAATGTGACCATATAGACAAGGCGAAAACCTCGTATGAAAAAAATGTCCCATACGATATTTTTGCATATTCGTGTTCAAGGATCAAGAGTTTGCCGGACGAAAATCAATTTGTTTAAACTAATTTCTTTTTTAACAAATTGCAAAAATCGCCTTTTTTTGTCCGGACGAATTTGTTTAAGGTTTTTTGGTCCCTTTGAACAAAAAATTTCTCTTGTGTTTTCGTAAAGTTGACCGTTCCGTATTAAAAACAAGCTAACCATTATACTCATCGCCGATTTATTGCACTTTTTAGTATTGTATATTGTATTCGAAAAAAAATCACCCCCCCCGAGATTTTTTCGGATTTTCACGTTTCACATCATGTAGATTACGAAAATATAGGTTTTTCAATTCCGTCAGTCAGTCTGTCTGTCTGTCTGTCATTGCATTAACTAAGAAAAAAAACTACTTGACGGAGAACAGTCAAATTTGGTAGGTAGCTCACGCTACGGCCAGCGGAGAAATGGTTAAACTTTCACTGGAAAATATACAGGGTGGACCGTCAAAAGGGAATAAATAATGAAAACATTTTTTTGCTCAAATTTTAAATTTCCACGTTTCATGACATTCTACACCCATTTCAAAAAAAAAAAATTGATTTTTTTTTACATTTTTGAAAAAATTTTGACCCTAAAATAGATGAATTTTTTTTTTCCTTATTCAAATTTCCACGTTTCATGGCATTCTAAACCTATTTAAAAAAAAATAATAATTTTTTTTGAAAAATCTTTTTCTATCACTATTATTTTTATACTCATTTAAAATTTCCACGTTTCATGACATTCTTAACCTATTTCGGGGAAAAAATTTGAAACAGTCTTTTTACCTTGGAAAAAATTTTTACCACTAGAATAGATGGAAAAAAATTTGTTTTGCTCAAATTTTAAATTTTCACCGAGATTTTCACGTTTCATGGCATTCTAAACATATTTTAAAACAAATTTAGAAAATTGTTTTTACCATTTTTGAAAAAAATTTTACCGCTAAAATAGATGGGAAAATTTTTTTTCATTGTTCAAATTTAAAATTTCCACGTTTCATGGCATTCTAAACCTATTTAAAAAAAAAAAAATGGAAAGTTTTTTTAATCATTTTTATCACTACTATAGAATAGATGAAAAAATTCCTTCTGCTCAAATTTAAAATTTCCACGTTTCATGACATTCTAAACCTACTTCGGAAAAAAAAAATTAATTTTTTTTTACCATTTTGGAAAAAAATTTACCACTAGAGTAGATGGAAAAAAGTTTTTTGTTCAGATTTGTAATTTCCACGTTTCATGACATTCTAAACTTATTTCAGAAAAAAAAAATTGAACATTTTTTTTTCCATTTTGGAAAAATATTTTACCACTAGAATAGATGGAAAAAGTTTTTTGTTCAGATGTAAAATTTCCACGTTTTTGACATTCTGAACTTATTTCAGAAAAAAAATTGAACAATTTTTTTCCATTTTGGAAAAATATTTTACCACTAGAATAGATGGAAAAAAGTTTTTTGTTCAGATATAAAATTTCCACGTTTCATGACATTCTAAACTTATTTCAGAAAAAAAAATTGAATTTTTTTTTCCATTTTGGAAAAATATTTTACCACTAAATAGATGGGAAAAAATTTTTTTTGCTCAAATTTAAAGTTTCAACGTTTCATGGCATTCTAAATCTATTTAAACAAAAATTTGATATTTTTTTTGAAAAAATTTGTAGTTTTACAACTACTATAGAATAGAAGGAAACATTTTTTTTGCTCAAACTTAAAATTTTCACGTTTCATGACATTCTAAGCCTATTTCAGAAGAAAAAAATTTGAAAATTTTTTTACCAACATTTTTGAAAAATTCCAAAAATAATGGAATTTTTTAACCACTACTAATACTTCCACTCCAGTACGTGAATCTGGAATTAAAAATGTGACAAATGGCAATATTATTTGGCACGGGCAAGTATTATACTTTTATTGAAAAATGTACAGGGTGGTCATCCCAAGAAATAATTTAACGATGGTGGACATTTGTAAAGGTATTTGCGCAAGCCTTCCATATTAGGCACCTGTTATTTAGTAGTGAATTTTTGCTGTTGGATGAGCACTATATTTTTTTGACCAAAAGTTATCAGGTTTTCTTTGCAATAAGAGTAATTAACTATATTCCGATTCTCAATGTCATTTCGTAATTAATAATTTTTTAGAGTGACCGTTATGCACAAATAAAGAGGAAAGTTCTGTGTAGATACCTTTACCGATTTTTATATAATTGTTGCACATTCTAAAGGATACTGTTCGCGGTTCTTTTTGGATATAATATTAATTTTAGAATTTTTTTTTTAATTACGAGACAAAAAATATAATTTTGTTAAATTTAAATAATTAATAATTTTTTAATTTAGGGTTCTTTCTCTAGCTAACACTAACTTACTATCCAAACCATAAATTGGACCATAAATTGCCCCAAGACAACTTTTATTTGACGTGTTATCAGAATATCGTCATTTAAGGAAATTGATTGAGGAAGCCGTTACTCTGTGGTAATCCATGACAATAACGAAATTGAGTAAAACACTACTATGTTTTTTACCACTATATTTGCACAAAAACGTGACTGCAGTTTCGACCTGTTTTAGGTCATTTTCAAACAATGATTCAATTAAGAATGAATTCATTCTTAATTGAATCATTGTTTGAAAATGACCTAAAACAGGTCGAAACTGCAGTCACGTTTTTGTGCAAATATAGTGGTAAAAAACATAGTAGTGTTTTACTCAATTTCGTTATCGTCATTTAAAGCAAGTGCCATCGGAAAAGACATCAATTCGTGTTTGAATATATCCCGATAATGAATTTTTCGTTCCATTTCTCTTGTAGCAAATACTTTTGAAAAATTTCTTCACCTTGCATGTGACTTTTTACTTTGTGATCCGTTCGAACTGGTAGGTTTTTGGTGGCAATTTCACCAATCTTGTTCTTTTTTATAGGTTTATAAAATTTTAAATTAAAGGTAAAGAGCCCACCTTTCTTATTATACTCTTCCCAAATACGAAACGAAGAGTATATTGCATTCGATCGACACATTTCTAAAACCCGTAATATTGCTCGTAGAAAAAAAAGTTTCATATCACTGCTCGTATCACTGTGTTGGTGTCCGTCCGTCTGTCCGTCCATCTGTCCGTCCGTCCGTCACGTTTCATGTAAGCACGATAACTTTAGAACGAAAAGTCCGATTGTATTGAAATTTGGAAAGTAAGTTAGTGTTAGCTAGAGGAAGAACCCTATTGTTTTTGAGTAAAATCGATCAATAAATAATAAAGTTATTAATTCTTGAAATGAAAAAAAAAATGTTTTGTTATTAAACTAAAAATGTTTTAAACTAATATCATTTACAAAAAAAAACTGCGAAGAGTATCCTATAGAATGTGCAACAATTATATAACAAGTGTAGTAAGTCGGCGAAGAGTATAATGGTTAGCTTGTTGTATTTTAGCTCAACATAAAAAATGCGCTAGCAGCGGAAACGCTGTCAACGACTATTTCGCTGTCAACTTTGATGTTAGATGTATTAGGGATCTATTTTTTTTTAATTAAAGATAAAAAGCCCATGTTTCGATCAAAATCAATCCGAAAAGAGCCACGTTAATACTTCTCATTTTATTTTAGCGTATCTTAAAAAATGTGCAACCAGCGAAAACGGTGTGAACGTCTATTTCGCGATTAACTTCTATATTAGATACACTGGTACTTAATTTTTTTTATATTAAAGCTGAAGAACCCACCCTTCGATTAAAAGTGGTCTGAAATGGGCCAGGCTATTCAATTTTTTTTATTAACTAATTACTTGAGAAATTACGCTCTAGCAGTGAAAACGCTGTCGTGTGTTCCGCAGCTAACTTCTATGTTAGATGTACAAGAGACTTAATGCTGTTTTAAAATCAAAGATAAAGAGTCCGAAAAAGGCCAGCTCTTGTAATACGAGTTTTACCCGAAAAATGCGTTGGTCGTGATATTATCATTACCTGTTCAAAAATGCAAAGAAATAAAATTTGTTCCTTCGCTGCTAGTTTCGCTGCTAAAATCAGTCTCGTCCAACACAGTGTTTAAAAAAAAAATTTCTCTACGAGCTATATTACCGGTTTTAGAAATGTGTCGATCAAATGCATTATACTCTTCGTTATGTATTTACAAATAGTATAATAATAATGGGCCTAATATACTGCCATGTGGAACTCCACGCTCTATAGGTAATAAATTGCTTATTCGATCATTGCCAGTTACACACTGTTACCTTCTAGATTGATAGGACAAGATTAATTGGAGGGTTACTCAATTAAAGCCATAGATAATTAAAGATTGGTCCAAATACACAAACAAATGCCTTACTGAGATCTAAAAACATTACTAGTGTTGATGATTTCATTTCAAAACCATCACATATAATTCACAAGTTGAAGAAAGACATCTTATGTACTTTTACCTTTTCTGGAAACTATTGAACACTTTATGGTTCTCAAAATATTTGATAATCCACGTAACAATTATTTTTTTCTACTATTTTAGCCAATGTGGGTAGTAATCGAGGTAGTAATGCTATGGGCTATAATTTGCGGTGTTGTCGATATAACCTGATATAAAAATATGTTTTTAATTTTTCGGAAAAAAATATTGTCTATGTATCAGATTTACAGGAGCCGTTAGTAAACTGACATTTTCCTCATATATACAGGGTGATTCATAGTGGATGGAGTGTTAGAAGTATATGGAGAATGGGTAAACATATTCTTTTGAAAATTTTGGGAGTTACTAAAGTCAGTGTGGCCAATCGAACCAAAATGATTACAGGTACGTGGTACTTCCGGTTATACCGGAAGTCGATGCCAACTTGCTTATTTTAAACGGAACACCCTATATATTATCGACTTTTCGGAATGACTATAAAATTCTAAGTCCAGGCATGTAGCACTACCTATGTCTAAACCCGGAAGTTTCGAAGATATTTGACATTTTATAAAAAATTTGACAGGCGCAACAGTTTGCAAGAACCGTTATAACTTTCTTGGTGCAGGAGATCCTCATTTGCCCTTTGGCACATAGAAAGAACACAGGGCGAGCTACATTCTACATAAATTCCATAGTAGCATACCAAGTGTTCCATTTTTCACGTTACATTTTGTCAAATTCAAAACTTCAAAAACTTTTTTATACCTTGTATTTTTTACACCAAGTTATCTAAAATTAAATTCCCTTTTTTCTTGTATATACATTGTAGGGGTTAATATTACAACTTTTTGAAATATTGTCGATTTGCTTAAATGTTCAATAATTTTTAGTAAAAATTGCCATCAATTTAGCCTTGATTTAAAACAATCATTAACGTATGTCATTCTCTTATGTTAAAAAATACCAGCGCAGTTAAATTACATCCAAGAAGACATTATAGATTTGTTCATTATTTTTGGAGAATGTGATAAAGTAATATCAAGAACATATAACGCATTTGCTACTCGATACCCACAAGAACAGAGACCATCACCATACACTGTAAAATGCATATTGGATAATTTTAGAATATTTGGCTCTGCCAAGGCAGGAATTCTAAGGAGGAAGCCTTAGACATATAGGATGAAGAAGAAATCTTTTTTACTAGGTATTTAAATTTTCCTCAAGAAATTATAATGTCACCGCTCTACGTTTCTCATGGCACAGTGAACATTAAACTGGTATGTTCTTCAATATTTCGCTTCCTGAATACATAAGCAGTTGAGTTACTCCAGTAATGGGAATTGTGTTGATTATAAAGTCAATTTTGGTAAATTTAGCATATCTCCATATGTTTCCCAAAAAACAATTGTCACCTTCATGTCGTATTAAAATAAATTCACAAAAATTTTCTCTTGGCAGGAAATCTGTTTCTTTTAATTGTTGAACTATATGGAACGAGAATGGACTTATGTTTTAACAACATTCTATGAATTTAATGCTTGGATAATCTCGATAATCCCGATTCCAGAGCAGCTTGTCCTAATGACATAATTGAAAATGCCAGAAAATGCCCCAAAATTGCTATTTCTATGTCCAATAGGCTTCCTCCTTAGAATTCTTGCCTTGACAGAGGCAAATATTCTAAAATTATCCAATATGCGTTTTAGAGTGTATGGTGATGTTGGTTTCTGTTCTTGTCTGTATCGAGTAGCAAATGCGTTATATGTTCTTGATATTATTTTTTACCACATTCTCCATAAATAAGAAACAAATCTAAAAAGTCTTGGTGTGTGTAATTTAAACGTGCTGGTATTTTTTGACATAAGAGAATGACCTACGTTAATGATTGTTTCTAGTCAAGGCTAAGTCGATGGCAATTTTTAGTAAAAATTCTTGAACATTTAAGAAAATCGCCAATATTTCAGAAAGTTGTAATTTTAACCCCTACAGTATATATAGTAGAAAAACGGAAATTTAATTTTAAATAATTTGGTGAAAAAAATACAAAATAAAAAAGTTTTTGAGGTTTGAATTTGACAAAATGTAACGTGAAAAATGGAACACTTGGTATGATATTATGGAATTTATTTTCAATGTAGAATGTAGCTCGCCTTGTGTTCTTTCTATGTGCCAAAGGGCAAATGAGGATCTACTGCACCAAGAAAGTTATAACGGTTCTTGCAAACCGTTGCACCTGTCAATTTTTTTATAAAATGTCAAATATCTCCGAAACTGCTGGGTTTAAATATAGAGTGTGCTACATGCCTGGACTCAGAATTTTATAGTCATTCTGAAAAGTCGATAATATATAGGGTGTTCCATTTAAAATAAGCAAGTTGGTATCGACTTTCGATATAACCGGAAGTACCACGTGCCTAAAAATATCTTTTCCGAAAAACATGTTGGGAAGGCCGAAAAAAAATCTGAATTGTTTCTATAATACACACGTCTGGTTTTGTAGCAACAGATTGTTTTCTGTCGTAATGCCTAGTAAACTTTGTTATTAAGAATTATCTCTTTGGACAATAAAGTCTCCCCTTCTTCCCCTCCTTTAGGCAAATATCTTTATTGAATTCAACAACAAATATCTCGTTGGTGATATTACTGTATATATGATAGATTATCAGAATAAAGATTGCTTGGTTCATTAAGTTTTATTCTGTTCAAATAAAAATACACGAAATCATCGTTCCCAATGAGCTATAAAATAATCTCTGCGTATTATCAAATACGAATTACTTTACTAGAATATCATTGTAATATCACCGCAATTTTCACAATATTTTTACGAGAGCAACTTTCATTATTAGATATATTCCTTAACATTTCACATTTTAGTACAACCGTGTAACAACTATTTTTAAACAGCTCTGCATTTAAAGAACTCAATACGCAATGGGGTTCAGAGAAGTTGAGATGAGAATAAATCAGGATATCCATCATCTCGTTTCGCTGTCTTTCCAAATCAACGAATGGATGGATGCCTACTCGCAGGTATCCAACAGAAAACTATAAATCTTTCTTAATCTTTATATATTGATAACATCGAGAAATAAAACAATTGGTTAATCTCAAATAAAACACAGATTATTTAGTGGTTAAATTGCAGGTTTTATGGAAAAGACAGTTGCTTGTAATAAAAAATTGACGTCACAGCTCAAAATAAAATGAGCCACTTATATTTTTGTTTCCAGTTGTCAATAGAAAAAGTTTAAGAGCGATGTAATTATTTTACGTCGAATACTTGCTGAAAACCCAAGCGGACACGATTGCTTATTGCATTTTCTGCTACATTTTGGCTTAAAAGTTTGTTGGCCACTGCTAATCGGTGCCTTGTTGTACTTCGAGTTAAAGCGCTGGCTGAGCAGACGGCAAACACGGTAAAAGGAATGTTTCAAACATAACACCCTCCCGCACTGGTTCTGTTTTTGGATTTGGAGGTTGTTTTAAAATGTATGTGGTATAATGGCTTTTATGGAGATTTTGATTGTATTTAGAGTTCTCTACTCAAAATGCCGTGGACATTGAATAAAACTAGATTCAAAATATTCATTTTGTTGTGTGCTGTGGAAATAAAAAGAAGTTTGTGACAGATAATAATACGAGTGTATTGTTAACTTAATAAGTTTTCTCTTGATCCTTAAATTTGTTGTTGTTAGTTGTTTGGCAATTATTCTTATTATTGTTTAACATGTATACAAGGGATGAAAGGAGAATGCCACGAAAATTTCAGAAACGCCGCAGATTTGTATGCCCAAAGGTGTCCGAACAGACGTCCATGTTTTCAATATCTTCTAATTGTGAAGAGAAACAAATCAGGAGAGGAATTGATAAGAATCCCGTAGCTTCTATCGTTGATGAGGCGATAGAAATTAACGTTGGATGTTGTAGAAGTGAATCCTACTGCTTCTACTAGAGAAATTGGCCACGAGGTGCAAATTAGTCATGAATCGGCAAGAAAGATTCTCAAAAAATATGGTTACCGCTCGTTTAAATATCAAGTGCATCAGCATTTGTACGAAAATGTTGACAACCGAAGATTAGATTATTGTGACGTAACTTCAGAACAAAGGCCACAAGTCTAAAATTAAAACACTATATTAGGAGTTCCACAAGGGTGGGTTTTAGGTTCTCTGCTACTTAATATCTACATAAATGAAAATAAATATTCTTAATACAAGACATCTACTGTATGCAGACGATATGAAATCTAATGCTAAGTCCGACAACATAAGTAGATGGTGCACAATACAGTGTGTGTCCATGGATGGACTTAACTATACTTATAAAAATGGTTGTTTTAAATTTTTCGAAAAAAACTTATTCTTCATAATCTCTTTTGCTTGTTACATAAAATTAAATACGATTCACGTTGAGAACATTTGATTTTGTTGTACAGGGCGCGCAAAAATTATAAAAATGTGGATTTTCAAAATAATTTGTTTTTAAATCAAACTTTTTGAGGTATTGGGATTAAGGAGCTTAAAAGCAATAATCGCAAAGCCAAATAATTTTTTTTCATGGGAGTTATTGTTACTAAGTTATTTGATATTAAAAATAGACAGAACTATTTAAAAAAAATGAAATGTGAGAAAATAATCAATAAAGTATTTATTTAACTTAAGTATTTATACAGTGAGATAAATAGCAAACAGTAACGTCCTTACTCAACATGAAACCCTCCTACGTCAACGCATTTCTCCATCCTTTTTCGAAATTCGTTATAAACATTGTGAAGAATATCTGGTGTCACTGTAGCAGTGGCATCAGTGATTCTGTTTAAAATCTCAATATTATCTTGCATGTCAGTTGCATACACTTTTGGCGTAAGATACCCTCACAGAAAATAATCCATTGCGGTGAGGTCCGGAGGCCGCGCTGGCCAGTTTATCCGTCCATGGCGCCCAATCCATTTTTCGGGGAAATGTTCATTTAGCCAATCGATAACAATCACTGCACTATGCGCTGGGCAGCCTTCCTGTTGGAATATCATATTTCTTCTAAATTCCAAATTTACTTGATCCATTTGTGGCAAAAAGTATTCACTAAGAATTTCTAAATAATAATTTGCAAGAAAAATGGACCAATTACTTTATCGAACGTTAACGTACATCCTCGCGTACATCATACGTTGACTTTCTTAAATTTTCGGCTGTTTGTATGAATCCTGAAGTGTGGATTTTCGTTTGCCCAAAAGCGAAAATTTTGACTGGAGAATATCCCATTTGTTGTAAATGTAGATTCGTCACTGAATATTATATGATGGTGAAAACTACGGATTTCCATTATGCGTTCACCCATTAGTAAAGAGAATTCAAGTCGATATGAATCATCACCCTCTTAAAGTTTGTGGATAAAGGTTGGTTTGAACGCGTGAACCTTATTTGCGGACAGAATATTGTGTACACCACCCACCTGACTCGCTCTTGCTCTCAAAGGAAGTCTGGGATTATTGCGAACCGATTCTAACACTAAAATTGTTGTAGCTTCATTTTCATCATGTTTTTTTTTTGTTTTTCACATCTTTAATATCACCATAAATATCGAATTTACGAACGAAATTTCATAAACCATTTACAGAAACTTGTACACCTGGAAACTTCCCGTGGAAAACTTCTATCGCGTATTGATAGGACACTTCTCCAATGCCATAACACTTGATCAAGTAAATGCTCTGCTCTGGAGTCAACATTTTTCTACAGATATTGACAAAAGCATTATTTCACAGCGGCAATCTTGATTAATAATCACAAAATGAGATAGCGGTCCACTTCTACTAAAAGTTAATTCAGTGAAGTAGGACCTGAGTTGAAAAGCTATGAAACAACATTTACACCCAAACTTATTAATAATATTTACAAATAACGTTTTATTACAAGTAATACATAGTCTTTAAAACATATTCATCGATAACAAGATATGGGGAAAATCGATTTAATTTTTAATATCAAATAACTTAGTAACAACAACTCCCATTTATTTGGCTTTGAGATTACTGCTTTTAAGCTCCTTAATCCCAGTGCCTCAAAAAGTTTGATTTTAAAATTTTTTATCTTGAAAATCCACATTTTTATAATTTTTTGCGGGCCCTGTACAACAAAATCAAACTTTCTCAACGTGAATCGTATTTATGTAACAAGCAAAAGAAATTATGAAGAATAAGTTTCTTCGAAAAATTGAAAATAACAATTTTTGTAAGTATAGTTAAGTTCATCCGTGGACACACTGTATATATTCTGTTGTCACTTATAGTGTAATATTATGTAACTGTTTTAATGCAACGGACAAATATTTGCGGCTGCGCTGGTATAATATGTGGAGATAATGTTGAGATTTAAGCATAATATTTTAAATTTAAGATATGTGGTAGCTCATGCGTAATTAACACAGTCCGAGTGCTTTCATTTCTTTGAATTACGTACGAATTTACGAAATTCGTAAATCCTCACGCCCCTGGCTCTGCTGACTAGACTTATTGGCCCTACTATAATGTCTCTTTATTCTGCTTTTGTTCGGTTTTATTTAAAGTATGCCTTAATATGGTAACTATCCTGGCTATGAAAATCAAGTACATATGCTCGAAGACGTACAGCGGAAATGTGTCCTGCCCAGAAATGCCAAGCCAGCATAATTTAAATGTTCCGTAACTGAATTCTAGACATCCTCAAAATAAAGTATACTTTAGAGACGGTGTAGGAAAAGCGTATTACGCAAGAGTAAATACAACACAGCTTTTAAGGGTGCATAAGCTCGCTCTCCAACTGAACAGCATTGATTATAATCTGCCGTGTGGTTAGTAGTTATTATATTTATATATGTATTGCTTTGATATCCGTATCAGAAATGTAAAACCACGAAATTATTCTTCCTTTCTTAGGTTTTCAAAGACGCGTTATTTGGTTCTTGAAGTTGTATGCATCACAAATATTTTCTCAGTATTATTCCTTGAATACTTTTCCCTTCTAGTTTCGGATCAGCCCAGACATCAGAAGTATCTCTTATTAAAAATTGTTGCGAGAGGGACATGATGTTTACCTTTGATATATTTCTATTTCATTGTGCCTGCTTCTGCTTTTTAAGTAAATCAATATTTCTATATAAGAGTTCCGGAAAATCGGATTAAAACAGGGACGTTGCAGTTGCGCGTTGCCCATTGCATAGTAATTAGCAGATTTTTGTATTAGGGCCCTTCCCAGCAACTCCACCGTAAATGAATATTTACCTGTCGAGCAATTAATAAATAAAAACAGAAGAAACAGAAAACTTAGAAGAAGAAAAATAAGGTGATGGTAGATGGAAACTTAGAAGAAGCATGGAAACTGAAAAGAAGCATCTCGCAAACACCTCCACACCCCAGCCGATGATAACAAATTTAAACTTAATAGAAGCATGGAAAGTTAAAAGAAGCATCTCACAAACACCTACACTTCCCGTCCTATATTCCCACCCCACGCGTCATGCGACTCACTGCTGACAACAAGCATATCCAATGTCCAATCCGGCGTATGCAGCCAGTCCGGCGGTATATAAAACATCCGAGATTTGGTTCCGGCACGCGGCTTGGCGGTCCTTGGGTGTGTTCGACGGACGACCAGACTGCGTGTTGGAACGAACCTCCATGGATGCCCGGAATCGGCAGCAATGCCCACCTTACGCTGGCAAATCAATCAATATCAGCCGAGTGGTTGAGTGAAAATATAGAATAGGACTCTAGGGAGTCTCTTCATCAACTTTTGCACATGATTCTGGTGTCTAGCGCCTCTGGAAGGTATGGCGTGCGGTAGTGTCACGATTTACTAGCTTGAAAGGTGTAAACAAAACCCGTTATTAGACCTATTTGATTTAATCCGACCAAATCTAAACAATTATTGTGAAAAAATATTTGTATAGAAAATCTCAACTTGCTGAACTCAAATATCGCATAAATTTTTTAATTTTGTGCCTGTAGGTATACTGTTTCTTGTAGATATTGATATTTAGATCATATATAAATAGTAGGGTAAAATTATCCTTATTAAAATTGGGCTGTATCCGCCATACAGTGTGATCGCCAGGGGCGTTTAACTTGACATGTTTCGTACAAAATATGTTTTATTATCATTTTAGAGCAAAATGTTACTAAGGTTTTGAATTAAGCATAAAAAATACGCAGATATACAAGATGTCGAAATGATACCCCAATCAATCTGAACGTAACATATCATGGTGGAATACTGCACATTGAATTAAGCCATATTCTTCATTCAGAGCGATCGCCAGAGGCGTGTATGTCATGTTTTTTTGTAAATTATGTTTTATTATAATTTTAGAGCAAGTTTATGATTAAGCATAAGATATCGATAATCGATATACAATACATTTATCAGGTGTGAATGAACTTTACATACATGGGATGATATACAGGATGTCTGATTTATGTGTACGAATGTTTTGCATGATAATACGTATGTCCAAAATAAGTAAAGAAGCTTTATAAAATGTTTGCCCCGGTTTTTCTTAAATTAAATATTATCTGGAAGTATAATATATTTTGTAGCCTGGCGTTGTAGTATTTATATTCTCAATTTAGAATTTCAGTCTGAAGCGTTGCTACTAAATCATTACAAGACCTGATTGTGATAGAATAACACTGAGACCGTGCTTGAATATTACAAACGAATATAATTAACCAAATGTCTTATTCGCTTACATCAAACGAAAGTAGTCGATTGCTATTTACCTGGCTCGCCATTACAAGTCCGTTACTTGCTCTTGGTTGGTTCTTAATATTACCAGTGGCATAGCAGTAGGTTAAATGTTATTTACCGAATCATTTTGTTCATTAAAGTAACATTATTTATTAGAAATAACGAATGTGTTATAAATAAGTAATTTGCCTCATGCGTATCAATAATATAAAGTAGCAAAACAATAGTTACAATAATTAAATCGTTTTTTTTTCTTCAATTCTTTGGGACTTACATGTATTTTTTCTTTTTAAGCGGTGGTTGAGTAATCTACAAAATATCACAATTAGTTACTGGTAAATAACCTCTACGCCTGTGACTTTTACGTTAAAGGATCAGTTAGAGGTTGCTTTTTTAAAATAAATAACAGAAATAAGTAAAACAGCTTGAAATTAAATATTTCGCCGATGTTTCGGAAATCTAATCTGTTCCCCTTTTCAAGGCTTTTTTGAAAAATGTTTTTTGCTGTGTATGATAAATACACAGTTCTGAGAGAGTTTATTATATTCAATATCCATAGATACTTACTATTTAGATAGAACTGTTGATATAGTTGACAGTTTTTTACTTTTTGTATAATGTTAAGTTTGTGAAGTTCTTCTAACATTAGCATCCAAGTTGTACAGACATCTACGGAATAATTCGACACGCATCTATCCTCATTCAATAATATTATCGCGGAAATTTTTTTAACAAGAGGCAGATATCAAAAAAAGAAAAATTAAAGAATCCGCGATAATATTATTGAATGAGAATAGATGCGTATCGAATTGTTCCGTAGATGTCTGTACAACTTGGTTGCCAATGTTAAAAGAAGAACTTCACAAACTTAACATTGTATAAAAACTAAAAAAAAAAAAACGTTAACTGTATCAACAGTTCTATGTAAATAATAAGTATATATGGATATTGAATATAACAAACATTCTTAGAGCTATGTATTTATCATACACAGTAAAAACATCTTTTTAAAATGCCTTGAAAAAGGAAACAGGCTAGATTTCCGAAACGTCGGCGAAATATTTAGTTTCAAGTTTTTATACTCATTTGTGTTATTTATTTAAAAAAAGCAACCTCTAACTGATCCTTTGACGTAAAAGTCACAGGCGTAGAGATTATTTTCCAGTAACATACTGGGTAATTGTGATATTTTGTAGATTCCCCGAGCACCGCTTAAAAAGAAAAAATACATGTGGCAGGAAGTCCCAAAGAATTGAAGAAGAGAAAAAATTAAGATAATGCCACAATTAACATTTAGACAATTAAATAGTATATCTAAAAATTGTTGGTCGGCGCTTATGACTTTGCTGGTATTATGAACTATTCCTTTGTCGGTCTTTTTTTAAGATTTTCAAATTGATACTAGATAACCTATACCAACTACCAATACCTATTTGAACAATAAAAAAAAGTATAGAAGGTTGTGGATGTGTACTTAATCTCAGTGGCACCACACCAAATGTTAATCAAATAAGTATGCGCAGTCGGCCACGCCCAACTTTAACTGCTATTTGTGCCCTATGCACGTGTCGAGTGTTTAAATATAACTCATAAAATTGTCTCTCCGTTTTAAAAATAATAGGTATATTGTTTATAAAAGAAAACAAGATGAATTGCTGCAGAGATACGGATAAAAGTTATTGCTTCAGTGACCATGATGATGAAAAAAGCATCCTGGAAAAGACAATTAATGACCTAAATTGCTACAGTGAATTAAAAAGAAAATATATAAAAACGGAAAATCAGCAATTTATTCAAGAAACCATGAAGCAGGAAAATATGAGTGAGCAATTAAAAAGACAAGAAAACTTATTAAGTATCTACAAGAACAGTTGAAGGAATTCAATAAAAACATGAAACAAATAAAACATTAAAAACTACAAAGGAACCCAAACACAAACCACTAGACAAAGTAAAAACGTATCAACTTTATCCGATAAAATTATTGGCACAACCAGTGGTGTGGATAACAGGACAGCGATAAGGGGACGCAATATGAAACAAAACATACATATTCTTGCTCTGCATAAATACAGATCATTTAAAGAATATTCTGTAAAATACTGTTATTAGCAACGAAGCTGCACAACCAAATAAAAATGTAAACTGCAACAAGCTAACCATTACACTCTTCACCGATTTACTGCACTTTTTATATAATTGTTGCACATTCTATACGGTACTCTTCGCAGTTCTGTTGTAAATAAACAAGTGACGGCCTTGTCTAACTGTGAGATGAATGAAAGCCGTCAAAGCTGGCTCCGTAATCTTATCGCATTTATGACTTTATGGCTGTTACGTTGATATATGATATACGAATAGGGACTATTTGCAATTAAACAATATATTATAATATAACAATATATAAATTTAAATAATTAATAACTTTTTTATTTATTGATCGATTTTGTTAAAAAACAACAGGGTTCTTCCTCTAGCTAACATTAACTTTCTGTCCAAATTTCGCTACAAGACGACTTTTCGTTCTTTAGTTATCGTGCTTACAAGAAACGTGACAAACGGACGGACGGGTATTTTGAAATTAGTTCAGAATTCGATCACCAACACAGTGATATGAAAATTTTTTCTCTACGAGCAATATTAACGGTTTTAGAAACATGCCTATCGAATGCAATATACTCTTCGTTTTGTATTTGCGAGGAGTATAATAACTAAGCCACGGCAATTAAGAAGGTAGGAGGGAATAATGTTTAGATTTGCTTAAAGAGATAACCTCCTATTTCAGCAATTGCTCCTACATCCCTAAACGGATTAGAGAAATTTTTGCACCGACTTTCAGAAAAAAAACGTTTTTTTCCCCGAAAGCTCGTTTAAAAATTGTGTGTATCGGTTTAGGAATGTAAGAAGAATATGTCTGCCCACCTTATGCTTTGTATTGAAAACAAGCGTTATTGTAACCACCAGAGCAGGGTAATTACTTGTAATTTAAAAATAATTACAATTGCAAATTACTTTTCTAATTACTTTTCCAATTAGGGGCCGTGCCGTTCATAAAATACGTTAGCAAATAAGGGGGGGGATTGCTTAGCGTGATGAGACGTGACAAGGGAGAGTTAGGCTAAGGAAATTTGACGTTCACAGTTCACAGCCTATTTTATTTTAATTTTTCTCGTAACTTGGCAGTTTTTAAATTTTTTCATTATGGTAGAAAGTCATTACCAAGTACTAAAAGCCCGTTGAGAGGGGGTGAGGTGTGTTCCCCCGGACCCGGAGGTTTTTGAGGGTCCCGGGTATCATTTGAAGTTATCCAAAATTTCGCTGTAGGTAAATATTTAATCTTAGGGGATAATATCACCCCCCCCCCCGCTGTTCGAAATTTGAAAATTGCTGAGAGTTGTATGTTACTACCCCCGGGCCACGATTTTCTCTCGCCGGCCCATATGGATAGTCAAAAATTAACGTTTCAAATCGTATACACTTATTTATTTACTTATGTGGTCATAAAAATTTTTTTAAACTATTCATCTGTATGCTATTTTTACGGGGGGGGGGGCTAGCTTTTGTGACGTAATATTTGTTAGGGGGGTCGCTGAAAGTGTGACGAGGGGGGGGGGGGGGGGGGGTTAAAAATGTGAAATTCTGAGTGACGTGTTTTATAGACGGCCCCTATACTTTTCTAATTACTTTTATGATAAATTAATTTATAGTGACCAAACAGACAAAAGGCAAGTGAAAAATTTTAATAAAAGGTTTTGTGTAATATTGCGTTTTAATATTTATTAGACTCGTTTTTAGAATGTGTAGATTTTCAGGATCTTATCCTCATAACTATGAAAACATCATTGATTGCTTGAATATAAATTCTAGAACTTTTCGAATAAATTAACAAATGTAAAAGGAATCCATAGGATATAGCTGAAATGTGGATAGGTGTACCTGTAATAAATACAATACAGTAAAAGCACGTAAAACATTCATACGAGCGATTCAGCGGCTATGTGTAGTGTCTATGTATGCGTTCATAATTATATATTTTCCCTCCATACTCACACCATGTTTAAAATGTGTAATCATAAAGAGAGAAAAGCTTTATTTTACTCGTTAGAACTGCTAAGAATTTTTAGAGGTTCCATAATATGCATTTAGCCATTTAACCGTGCGGTTGACCGCGCGGAGTGACAAAGTTACTATGTTTTTTCAGAAATACCATGACTAGCGTTAAATTTTATTAGGACATTTTTTGTTCAGAGACACGTGGTCTATCCATCTGTATTTTTTATTTTTACCTACCCTGACTTAATTTCAAAATCTTTTTCGCTTTTTTTGTTCTGCATCCGAGCGGAATGTAAACTTTTCAGGATATTATTCTGTACACTTCCACGAACTCGTTAAAAAAATATTCAGTTTACAACTTTTTGTGGGTTTCACTATAAAATCTTCTCTGTTTGGGCTATTTGTTGCTTGCGAATATTTCGCAAAGTGCCAAGGTAGTAGGTAGATAAAATTAAAATAAATTTTCCAATAATATTCAAATAAAATAAATATAAATAGTTTACTAAAACGCATTTTAAACGAAAAAGACCTTTTATTTGGAAATATAAGTTTCAAGTTTTAGGAAGGGATACACCAATGTCTCGAAAACAGTTGCTTTTGCTTTTTCTTCATTTTATATTATAAAATGAGAAAGCGTTTCCGATTTCCAGAGACGGAAATTTACGCAAGTCTGCAAGTCTGTTCTTGCTTGTTAAACCACATACGCATGTTCTTAAAGTAGTTGTATAATTGGAGAAAGTAATTATAATTGGAAGAAGTAATTGTACTTATAAAAGTAATTTGTAGATGGTTCAAATAATATAATTACAAATTACAATTCCTATAACAATTTTCCTGTAATTACAATTCCAAATTACTTTAATAAAAAAATTACTTAAGTACAATTACAATTACACGAAAAAAACAATTTGATAAAATTACACTTAACATTAATCAATAACGGCGTAAATTTTTAAATGATAAAAAAAATTGAACACAAAATATATAAACAATCACTTCTTATACATCCCTAATATATCGTAATTAATCCGTCCATGCAGAACATGCTGAAAAATATATGCAACATTCTTAGTGTTCAAGCGTTTCTAATTTATGTAGTGGGTTCAAATCCATTACAGTGCACATGAGCTCTACCTTCTAACTGCAAAAATCCTAGGAGTAATAAAGATACCATATCCCAAAAGTTTCTTTATATTTAGATCAGCCATCAAATAGCTTAAAAACAGAAAGTGCTGTAAGAAATAAAAACTTTTAACAAATTTAAAAATACCACTTGGGTTCATTGTAATTGGACCCATGTTCATTGATAAAAAAATTTAAATTAACCCAGCTATCATGTGTCAAAATTTGTTATAGAGCTTGTAGAACACCCTGTATAGAGCTTTTCTACTAGGCGCAGCGGCCTTGACAGAATCTGTCGCTCTCGATACGTTTTCGTAAGATGGGTCCTATATCATGAGCCCAGTATCATTTTCAATAACAAAAATAGTCACACATGACGAAAACTCAAATAAACAATGTAAAATGAATGAAAAATGATACACTAAGAACACTATAAAAGAAAGACAACCTCGGGAGGAATAGTGAACTCAAATTTAACAGACCTAAAATGCAGAATAAAGTTCTATTAAATTATCCTTTATTTTGCTGAATATTGTGCTGCTTCTATTTAAAAAAATACCATCTGAACATTTTAATGTAAAGTTTTATGTACGCACTCAGATATAAATAGTCATATTATGCAGAAAAAATAAGTGATTTAATTATAGGGCTTTCCAGAAAAAAAATGCTAAGGCAGATGAGTTACAAACTTAATTAAGGAGTGTAGGTTGACTTTCAATTTGTTTTGCTAACATAATAAAAAAGAAATCCTATTAGGCAAATTTTCAGAGAAGCTAAAAACAGCTCTCATAATTCCTAAATTCTAGAAAGGAGATAAATGTGATATAAAAACCACAAGTCTTTTTGCCTGCTCAATTCATTTGCGAATACCAGAAATTGTGGTAGTTAGTTGACACTTTATAAATAATAAAAATATGTTAACATCATACACAACATTCTTGTGAACATGAAAAAGAAGTCGTCATGGAAACATTGGGACTCCGCAAGGCGCTGCATTTGGACCTCTGTTATTCCTGTTCTTTGTCAATGACCTACCACAGTACTTGAGTTGTAATAGTTTACATGTACGCAGATGGATCTGAAACAGTCCAAAACAGCTTTATAGCTCTGTACTTGCACAAGTTAAAATTCCAACAAGTGGTGAGGAGTATCTTATCCCCAAAATCGAAAATTTGGGATTCTTCTGCTCCAGACAACGACATTATTTATTACATCTGAAGGTTCGCTTTCCCGATGCCAGTCAACTGCTATCCCAGAAATACAACTTCGAAAAGTTTTTCGCTGTACTGACATCAAATCTCAATAGTTTCGCCTAAGAAGTATACCATTTGAGTCCTTTATTGACCACAGTACTGTTTGGAAACGTTTTTTATTGCTGTTCTGATCTACGTGTGACTTCAGTTCTTCAATAGCAAATCTGACTTTTTTTGCATCAATGTATTATATTTACTTAATTGCAGAGTAATGCTGTTGGCTAAAGCCTTCAGGTGTTTCGACCGTTAGAGTTTCAGCTGTTATCCAAAGCTATCCGTTGTATCCTCGTTACTGCTCATGCGATGTCTTCTTTTAGAGCTTTCCAAAAGGTATTTGAATCCTCACCATTCCGTTGTATTGGTATCACTCACAGATTCCTTAAATTTATATCTGGTCAGTTATGATGGGCAAAATAGGTTTCTGTATTTGCCTTCGTTTTCGTCTTCAGTGAGAATGTGTGCGTGAATAACTGAATATAATTGCAGTATTTGCATATTTTCTGTTTGATGACTACCCCGCATACTTTTTTAACTAAAAGTTTATCAAATTGACTCCGTTCAACCATCTCCCGATGATACTAACGTGGTTAGCGAAATGCGCGTCGCGTGTTGGTATTCAAGCGATGTTTTCAAAAGTTTTTTCTTTCTGTTCCGAGGAAGAAAGTTGTTATGCTTTTAATGGAAAATTTTTACAAAATTTGTAGGAATGTTTCTGACACGAGCTTTTATAAAATAACGTTAGTCTCAGAAACACTTTCATAACGTTTTCACAGCAGCTACAAATGCAAAATTGGCACCATCCTGTAAAATATTTCAGTTGCTCTTGATATTTTGTAATGCCTATTGGAACCATTACAAAATAATTGTATAAAAATTTCCAGAAGCCTTATGAAAATTTAGTACCATCACTATATGGCAGTTTTATTAAAGCTTAATTTAATTGTACTATAAAACACACTTCACTGTTTGTTAAATTACTGCTATAAAACAACTAAACAACTGTTTTATAGGAGCTTTTAAATAGTCATATTATTTCAAGAGAAAGCTGCTTTATACCCACTAATAAAAGAATGATTTCTAAAATGCCTACTAAAAGAAGAAGAAGTATTTTTGTCATTAAAAGCATATGGCATTGTAATTTAATACTAGGTACCTAATAATCTATAATAATTATTTAAGAGACTTGTTCTGGCTTGCAACGACTGCAATTTTTGATGCGGAGAAATTTTTACTAAGATGGCCCCCCTCTGTAAAATATTTTTGTGTTAGTAGCAAGCATTTCACGATATTTAAATTATTACACGATTCCTATAAAACATCTATAAAATAATGCGCCTTGGTGTACTTCTTTGTGAATCTTATAAAATAGATCACTCATTTTCGCGATACTTTTGTAGCTTTTATGTTAGGTTTGAGTTGTAAATACAACCATGGAAACAAAATTGGTTTAATTTGAATTAATATAACTTAGAAATTAGTAGCAGTAAATCACCTTATTTACAGAGCTGTTTATTTATGGTTTATTTGTTGCCAAAAACACGTAGTTACTGTTACTAGTGGAAGCAACAGTACTTTGGCATATGACCTGATACGTTAACAGTGCAGTGAGTGAAATGTGTCGTTTCATTTTACAGATGTTTTTAGTTTGATCGTTTTATTATCTGTTAAGACCTACACTGCTCTTGTCAATGTTGGCAACCAAAATTTTGGGAGAATACTTTTTTTATAAACTTGTGTGCTACAATTATGACAAATTTTCATTAAAAGACAGACTTTAATTATGACTAAATATAAATACACAGCTAACGCAGGTAATCAATTTTCTCAAATGTTTTATTGTATTGTTAGTCACCACATTTCTATGCTTAAGTAAACAATTTTGTTTTGTAATGACTTTGTTGCTGTTTCCATATTACAGCAAATACAATGCAATATAATAATTATATAACATGCTTTGGAAAAACATTTATTCTTAGAAGCAAAATTGTCACAAATAGATCTTTAATATAACTGTTTTGTAAGATGATAAGAAATAACTATAAAATAATTCGAATGTATATTTATAACGGTGTTCAAAATGCTGCTCAACAATACTAAAAAATCGTTATTAAACGATACAGTTTTATTAAATGAAATATTTTATAACTTAAAAATAATTTCTTAATTCCATTATAAGATATTTTATAATTTTGCTGTAGAAACGTTTTAATGGTAAATTTACAAAATAGTTCAGTTGCAGACAACAAAATAGTATTTTCTGGAAATCTGATATAACCAATTAGCATCTACAAGCATTAATAAAATAATAATAAAACAAAGTAATTGTAGAACATTTAAATTATAAAACAAATTTGCTGGGACATCCAGTAAAAATAATTAATAAATAAAAGAGGAGAGTCTTGTGTAAATACGTTTACAAATTTATTTCTTTTATGTAGGTATTTTTATTTGCTTACACGAATAAGTATAATAAAAATGCACGTATTACAAGACTTTACGGTTACTTCTATATAGTTGCAAATTTATCTAATTAATCTAAGTTACCTTTGGAGTCGAGTAGAATGAGTAATGTAATTCAGTAAACATGAAATATTGTGAGCGTTACAATAATGGAGGGTTCGAATGACTGAAATCGATTTATAAAAGAAACTTTTATACAATAGAAGTTAAAGAAGATTTATTTATTAAATTAAGCTTTTATACACGTAGCTGTTCAAGGTAATTAAATAAGTTTTCTTTAACATATTTTAACAATCTACTGGGCTGGGCTAACACATTAAATTTAATTTTTATATAAAAATCACCTGTGCTTTCTTAATGTATTTTCGTTTATTCTGATCTGCTGTTGGCAATAAACATGAGTTGTGACGAACAGCGTTTTATCCTAGTGATAGTGTAGCAGCTACCTCTAGAAATATTAAATTAATAATTTTGTAAGATCCTTAATCAAGAGGTATTGTTCTAGCTATAAAATGAAGTGTACCATGCGGTACATGCAAGGAAGGACGGAATCGCACACAACCTCTACTTGTGTATATACTAGGCAAATTGTGGATGGTAGAGGCTCAGCGCTCTGGCTCTATTGCCTCCGGTATTGATCCATTCAGGACTGGATCAGCCAACAGCCTCGCCATTTCCAGCCCGGCTCGATCCCGTGTCCTAACGTCTGCCTTACGTCTCGGTCTCGAGTTCAACCGGTGTCTCTTCCATTCACAGCGAAGCGAAGGACTAAACCCAACATCCAACCCCTCATGTTTTCTACAATCTATCCCTTTATACTTCACTTCATTGACAATTTCAAATTGGTTAGGGATCTAGCAAACCGGAAGTCTCGACGTCTCATCCTCATTAATTTACAACCATTTATTTTTAACTCTTGACTGATTTCCATGAATTTCATAAGGGCATTTTTTAGGCTGTTTTTGTTAAAATGAAATTGAAAAAGGATCATTTATTATATTGCGAACATTTTACATCATTCACAAGTTTTTTACCACACGTAATAATACTTACTTTACGAACGAAACAAAACCTGCGCAGAAAATATAATTTCGGGCAGATATTTGATTAACCGCAGTGATCTCTTCTTTTTGCTCGCTTAAGTTTATTCTCTTTGCTTAATTGTTTGTTTAATCTTTGTGAAATAAGACGAAGATCTTAGTTTTTTCTATAAACCAAACCAATTGAGGATAATATATCTACAGCGAACTCAGACCGGTTAATATTCTTCCGGCCTCATCGAATATTTTAGAAAAACCTGTTCATGAGCTTATATCAAATTACGTTCGGACTGATACATTCCTGAAAATCAATCAGGATTTAGATATCACTCTACAAAACTAGTACACTAGTAAAACTTACAGATATTCTCTGCGGATGGAATCAAAACTGTAACTGTATACAAGGTTTGGGATATATTCAATACTTAATACTTCGATTTCGATGATGAAGCCTATACATTAGTTAAGTCTTTTCTAACCGTCAGAGGTCAAAGTGTTGTTGTAAATGGCGCGATATCGGAAAATGAAGCTTATTTACACGGTGCCCCACAAGGATCAGTTTTGGTCCTTCTCTTGTTTGCAATTTACATATAACATCCAAAAATCGTTAAAGTTATTCTCATCTCGTATATTTTTAGGAATATAACGATAAAAACTGATTTGAACCACCCAGTCATCACCTAAAAGCCCCAGGAAGGGTTGAAATTCCACTTCTAAACATTTGAAAATTATGTTTATTTTTAGATTCTTCTGGTGCGCTGAAACTTAATATGACTATAAAAATTGGTTTGAACCACCCAGTCATCCCCTACAAGCTCCAGAAGGGGCTGAAATTCCACTTGTTTTAAACATTTGAAAAGTATGTTTATTTTATGTTTTTTGGTTTCCTGAAAGTGAATATGACGATAAAAAATGATTTTAACCATCCGGCCACCCCCTAGCCATCCCCTTACAACCCCCAGGAGGGGTTGAAATTCCACTTGTTCTAAACACATAAAAAGTAAAAATTATTTTAACCATGCGGTCCCCGGGTAGGGGGGTCTACTCTCTGGGTCTCGACTTTTATATCTTTTTGTGTACCTGTGATATCAGTCCTTCAAAATTAGTTGTATATTTAAAGTTATAACAGCCACCATGAAATGGATAACTAGTTTGTATTTTAGCATTTACATGCGAATACGGAGTCACAAATCAGCATCCAGCGTTTTAGATCCCTCATGCAATACTTTATTATTGAAGCGGTTAACACAATGAAATTAAGATATTGGCTTGGAATTTGGTGCACGTATGTATTATAATGAGATCTGGAACTATATTATATTTAGAGCTTACTACGTTGACGAGTTGGAGGTAAATATGGGTAAATAAATAAAGCAATCTAATATGAGTCCAGAAACTTGTGTATATACTAGGAGCCAAGTTCTCAATTTTTGTAATGGCGTCTGCCACCCCTCACCACCACTCCCACACCATTGTTAAAGGGGTTAACAAAATTAAATTGTGATTTAGTGTTTGTGTACGAGAACAAACATTCTCAAAACATTTTTGGGCGTCAGCCACTTCGATTACCACGATGATTTTATAATATTGTTAAAATTCTATTAGCAATTATTTTTACATAGTAGAGGGTAAATATAGTATCAAAATGCTTTCTTTAAAGAGACCGATGGAAATATGGATGTGGAAGTACTGACTCCTTAGGCAGCGGTTTTTAAATCAAGGACCTCTCTGTTGTCTCGTTGCCCTTTGACTTTTCTAAAGTTTAATTAAAATTGAATACTGAATATTGAATCGCTTTCAATCAAATTAATTTTCATGCTAGCCTCTGCTTATTTTTTTTGTTCCTTGAAACAAAAGAGAAAACATATTTATGTAGTGGCACTCACCTAGTCTGTACTGATGACGGCCACGAAGCTTGAAACTATAGTTAGCCACCACTCAGGTTAAATATTTTTGTTGACTGACTACTATCAATTGATTTTGTATTCTGCACTTTGAGGTAACAATTATCCAATTATAATAAGGTTTCATTATTTAATGTGCTTTTAAAAAAGTACAAACGGTATTTATTTAATCTTTATTTTGATTGAATTTTTATTTCAAATTGGGAAATACATAAATTAGCACGGCAGACTACTCCCTCATATTGAGTCATCTATCAGATAGCATGATCGCCAGAGACGTGAAAACCGTCATATTTTATATAACATATGTTTATAATGATGTCACACAACAACATATTCCCGACTCGTGCTTTGCCAATAACGTTGACATCACCTAGGAATAATTCTAATCAATTTTCTAAGATTTTAAGGTACAACCTGTCAATTTTGTCTTTTCAAAAGATGCTGCATAGGTATAAAAATATAATTTCAAATTTGTGTTCTGTCTCGACAAAAAGGAGAAACTGAAAAAAATTGCAAAAATTCTAATTTTACGGAACTGTACACGTATTCTCCGTATTTTTTTAAATTTAGGTGCCGCAGATAGTAAATTATAACGTGTTTAGAAATGATTACAAATAAAATACATAACCCATCATTTACTTGCATTGAAATAAGAATCTTATACGTAACAGTAAATGAAAATAGTGTAATAATCCCAAATAAAAACAGTTAAACACTCTGAATTAAGTAATTAAAATGAATAAGCAAAATGTAAGAATGCTTTTAATTTTAGAGATTTTCAACATTGCTAAGAAAACTTTCCCCTTAAAGTTGGTAAGCGGTATAAAATGAACTCTCTCATTTAAGGTTAATTTGTAGTTTTATCATTTTGTTAAGACAATTTAAATAGAATTATCAATTACAAGAAGCACATTTTTATTTAATTAAGTCCGTTTGACGTCCCGTCGTGAAAAACCAATTCGGCTAATTTAATTATATTACCTACTACCCTGGAGTTGAAAATTATCTTTTGAAATGCTCCAATTACGATGCCACGTCACGCAATATCTATTAACCATTTTAGAATAATATGGGAAATTTAAACACACCACTTTTCGCTCGACACTGAAAAGCAACCCCGCTTATAGAATATATTCAGGAAAGCACGGGCGGCCCCAAAAACATCAGTTTTGATCAGCCTGCTAGAAATAAAAACACTACCCGTGTCAATTCCCCAAAAGCATAAGTAGTAATTAAATGTACAGTATTCTAATTAAATATACAATACATCTGTCAAGTAAAAAAAATACCAGTAAAAGTAAATGCTCAATAACAATTTTAAATGTTTAGTGACATAATAGGCGAACAGTAAAAAACGATAAGCGTCCAGTAAAACAAAATATGATCAGTAAAAACAACAGATGTACAGGTATATTTTCATATAACCTAGTGTTAGTGAAAATGTAAACAATAAATGTGCAGTAAAATAGTGTATATACAATACAAAAACAAGCTAACCATTTTACTCTTCGCCGATTTACGATATTTTTTGTTTCACTACAAAACATTAAAAAAATTAATTTGTCTTAAATTTTAAAAATAATAGGGTTCTTCCTCAAGGTAACACTAACTTACTGCCCGAGTTCAAAGCGTGTCGAATTCGGTGACAGACGCGTGTTTCGTGGCTCCTACGGAAGCTCGAGATAAATTCGGATAAAGCGGCAACAAGACGTCGAAATTGTATTGAATTAATGCGTGAACGATTCTGCATTGATTGATATAAATTAGCGCGGGTCTGGCTATTTCACATAGTTGATATTTGATTGAATTATGTTGGTTGAATAAAGCAACACAAAATAGTGTATATAAACAACCCGAGAAAGTATACTGCTTGACCGTGGAATCTATACCTGGATCCGTCCCTTCTTGAAGTGGGTGATATAAAATAAGCAACGGCCAGCCAAATGTGTGAATGAAACAGATGAGTTTTTGTTTATGTAGCATTAGCATTGGTTTATATATTTAGTCTTTATTAAATTTTAAACAAGAAATGGAGATCAAAATTGAAAAGGTATTAAACATGATATATATATAGGTAATAAACATAATATATAGGTGATGAAATGGAAAAACTGCCTGAAATTGAAACCGATTGTTTCAAGGAAACGACGTACAAGGGTGAGCAAACTATCCCCTCGGACTTCTTTTGTCATAACGCGAAAAACAATTGTTACCGCGAGATACGGCCCTACCCAGCAACTCCACTGTAAATGGATATTTACCTGTGGAGCGATTAATAAATAAAAACAAAAAAAAACACAAATAAAATGAAAAATGAAAGCTGTCAGATTCAGAAACAAAAGAAACAGAAAACTTGGTAGAAGAAAAATAAAGAGGTGACGATAGACGGAAACTTAAAAGAAGCATGGAAACTGAAAAGAAGCATCTCGCAAATACCTGCACACCCCAGTCGATGATGACAAATGGAAACTTAATAGAAACATGGAAACTTAAAAGAAGCATCTCACCTACACTTCCCATCCTATATTCCCACGCCATGCGTCATGCGGCTCTCGCTGCTGACAACAAGCATGTCCATGTCCAACCCAGCGTATGCAGCCGGTCCGGCGGTATATAAAACATCCGAGATTTGATTCCGGCACGCGGTTTGGCCGTCCGTTGGGCGTGTTCGACGGACGACCAAGATGCGTGTTGGAACGAACCTCCATGGATGCCTGGAATCGGCAGCAATACCCACCTTACGCTGGCAAATCAATCAATCAAGGTAACATTAACTTACTGCCCAATACAATCGGACTTTTAACTTTTTAGTTATCGTGCTTACAAGAAACGTGACAGGCAGCACACAGACACGCAGACAGAGGGACAGACGGACAGACGGATATTTTCAAAGTCGTTCAGAATTCGATGACCAACACCGAAATATAGAAAAATTTTCTCTACGAGCGGTATAACCGGTTTTAGAAATTGCCGATCAAATACAATATACTACGTTTTGAATTTGCGAAGAGTAAGCATGAGTTAGTGGTCATTTTCACCTTTTACCGGTACAGCATGTGTTATACAAAATACAAAACGAAGAATATATTGCATTTAATCGGCAATTTCTAAAACCGGTAGAGAAAATGTTTTCATATCATTGTGTTGGTCATTGAATTCTGCACAACTTTCAAAATATCCGTCTGTCCCTCTGTCTGTGTGTCTGTCTGTTACGTTTCTTGTAAACACGATAACTAAAGATTGATGAAAAGTCCGATTGTATTGAAATATGGACAGTAAGTTGGTGTTAGCTAGAGAAAGAACCCTATTGTTTTTTAACCAATTTGATCAATAAATAAAGAAGTTATTATTTATTCAATTTTTTTATTAATCTATTTTTTATGTTGTGTAATTAAACAAAGAATATCTAAAACTAATATTCTTTACAAAAAACTGCGAAGAGTATTATGTAAAATGTTCAATAATTATTAAAAAAGTGCAGTTAATCGGCGAAGAGTATAATATAATAATAATAATAATAATATTTATTGAAGCCAAATTTACATATATAATTTTTTTTTTTACATCGAATGTTCTAAATACAAAATACATGCACCTGATTTCACTAGGATGGTTAACTTGTTTTTGTATTAAATATACATTATTCTACTGCATATTTATTGTTTTCATTTTCAGTAAGGACTTATTGCGTTTACTAACACTAATAAAAAAAACATCTGAACATCTGTTATTTTTACTGATCATATTTTGTTTTACTAGACGCTTATCGGTTTTTACTGTTCACCTATTATGTCATTAAGCATTTAAAATTGTTTTTACTGGTAATTTTTTTTTTACATGGCAGATATACCTTATATTTAGGTAAACTGACTGAGATTTATGACAACATTCGATAGCCATTCTAGAACTTGGTAAAATTTCAAATTGATATAAAAATGAACTCATTTTTTAGAACAGAATCGTCTTTTTCAAAACGCTAGAATTTCTATTCCTTGCATAATTCACCAATTAAAAGTAACTTATCAGCGAAACTGACAGAATAGAGCACAAAAATCCGATTATACCTTGAATGAAACTTTTTGTGACACTCATAGAACTCATAGTTTTCATTGACACTTCTCTTAAGAATAATAATTATTTCATTATCAATATACAAAACCAATAAAATACGAATATGGCGCTAGTTACAATTCTTGACTTGTTTAGTCTACACCGGATGCTTTATCCTGTTGAAATATTATTTCATAGGCTTGTTTGAATACATATAACACTTATGATTCCATTCACGGTTTTATCTGGTATGTTGTTCTATGAATAATTGTCAAAAAATAATTATTCACTGTCATTTCCTAGTAACTGTGGAATAATAAACATTTACATGTGGAATTAATTATTTTTCAATTGATATTATTTGAAGCAATTGAAGATAAGAAACAAAAATTTCAATAATGATTTGTAACGTATAACAATCTATGTCATCATTCAGTCCTTCACAATAACTGGCCATTCATGTAAATTTCCTGGTCATTAATTATTTCCATGTAACTAAATAATTCGACATATAATATCATCAATGACCGTAACACATACGTAGATAAATTTAAACAACGCGAAAACGATGATTATAATTGCATTAGCTAAGTTAAGTTGAACTCTGTTACTCGAAGAAAAAAGTAATTTTGGATTATTGCGATTTTGTTTAAAGTGGTTACTCATGGGCAAATCATCAACATTTAAAATCTTTAATGATTATATCTAGTGATTACCTTTTAGTGAATTTTAATTTACTTGCCAGTTGCCAAATATTCGACTGGATATTTTTTTTGTTGGTTTATCTCGAAAGCCACTGGTTTTAATGGAAAAACTGCAACTACTGAACATACTTTAATAACATTATACTTCCAATGTTCCTGTCATCGAAAAATTTCTTTGCGGCGTCGCGACACCGCAGACGTCACCGTCATTGGCAACCTTTGAAAGATAAAATAACGTCCCCAAGAATATCTAACGACTGGCTTTTAAAGAATTTTATTATCTCTTTTCGTTATCACGGAGATTGCCTGGGAAGTTTTATTTGAATCATCCTTTAGATTACGTAAATTGCAAGCTAATATTTTTTAAAATAAGTCTGCATATGTAGTCTCAATTAATTAAAAATTAATTTTACAAAACACTAGAACACTCATAGTTTTATTTCCGTGTACTGTAACATATACATCGTATCACGGATTATTTTTTTGACCCTGTTCCACCACACCAAACTGAATTAAACGTAGAAGTTAAACCAACAAAACGTATTTCAATTGTAGGTGTAGGTACCAGAAGGGGATACTTCTTGGGGTTGTAATAGTCACAGAGGGCTTCTATTTTTTTCACTTTTGAATATAAAACATGTGTACCAAATTTCAAGTCAATGGAAGAATTAAAAGGGAGGAAAAAAATAAGACACTTTGGGGGCAAAAGAGCCATTTTAACCCCTTTAGCAGTCACACGAGGATGAAACCTTGTGAAAGTGATCCCCACTATAAAATACAATATTAGGACACCATTCGTGGCTTATCCTGCTACGGCTTTTATGCAGCACATATACACGCGTCAAAGGAGAGGAGGGGCCTCTAGGGGAGTAGGGGGTAGGATGGCAGCAACCGCGACCATCCTAACGTATACCTATACCTGTACCTGAATACCTAGGTCATGGAGAGGTCTGTACAGTTTTCAAACAGGGTCTGTACAGCTTTTATACAGGGTCTGTACAGCTTTTGTACAGGGTCTGAACAGTTTTCGGACAGGTCTGTAGAGCTTTTAAACAGGTGTGTACGTTTAAGTGGTGTGGGCTAAAATTGGCAAAATCAGATAATAATGTGCAAAATGAACCTTCATAAGAAATAACATGGGTTTTTGGCCCCGTACTGTCATAGCTATACTACTAGTCCTCCTTTACATTAAAACAGCACGGGATCAGATTCACTCATATTCTACGTACAATGGAGATCAATTTTTGGATTTTTTACGGCTCTCATAAACGGCTCTCGTCGGGACAGGTTTTAATTCATTATCTATTAATTATTGGGGAGCTTGCAAGTGTGGTAAGAATTCGACACACCTCAAAAAGAAAACTGGAAAATTATCTGTTCGAACATAGCAGCTTAAAGTTGATATTTAACAAAATCCTTGTGGGGCATGGACCTTTTGCTAGTTCTGTAGTTTACCCAATTTTTCAGAACAATTTTATCATCGACAAAAGACCTACAAAATTATTTCCACACATTGTTATTATTATTTCAATAAATTCATTACTACTTCAATAAGGTGGTATTACATCAACCGGTTGTCATTCTGATTTCACGACTGATATACATTACAATTATTTCACTTTACTCAAAAAGTAGATGGATACATAATTTCAATCGATTATTAGAGCCAAGGCAAACGGTTAACTGCTGTGCAATACATGTTCAGATGATGTGAAGCACTTGCGCATATATTAAACAATGAAGTGCTCGAAGAACTGTGAAATTCTCGTAGGATTAAATATGGTGTAAGGAGTTTAAGCCAAAAGGTTGGCTACGAGTTATTTCTTTTTAGACCATTGATAAACAGTCTTTGTCTGATAATGTAATATTTGTCGAGTAAATAAGGAAACATTGAATGAACTTTCCTACGTAATTTCTCTTTTGTGTGTAGCAAATCTATTTTACTGCTCATAAAGTTCAATGTAACAAGAGATATTTAATTATAACTTTTACCTTCTATTTATAAGACTTCGGCTACTCATCTCAATAGATGTTTTATTCAGTGAAAAGCTAGTAATAACGTACTTTTAAGCAAGAATTTTCAAATTATTTTATTTTAGTATAACGGCTTTTTCGCAACAAAAGTGATTTAATCGTGTTGACATGTCAAAACGATTTCTATCGCCATCCTATGTACCCCTGAATTTTTTCAGATTTTTATCTACATTTTCATTTTTTCGGGCATTACGGTGTTTTTTGAAATTAGGAAGAATGCAAGAGCCAATCTGCCAAAATGAACATCGGACTCGTGTTCAGCGGGTCAGATTTCATGGGAATACTTACGTCTTCCTTCTCCCACTAGACTTTTTTTATGTGCCTGTGTAGTCAATAACCAATCACCAAACAAGTATTGCACTGTTGCACGACTTGACGTATTTATTACACCGAATTGGCCGAGCCGTTGTCAAGTATCGTCCTTGTCTTGTTATGATGTAATATGGGCATGGCTTATAGAATAAACAATGTATTGGGTCGACGCGCCCGTATAAATTTAAGTTTAAAAACATGTTTTTTATTGTTTAAAACATGTTTTTTTTTTCAACAGTTAAAAATCCATGTTTAAAACACATTGAATTGTTTTAAATTAAAAAAAAAAACTATTTTTTGATTAAAATAAAAAAAACACAATTTTTGCCAACCCTGTTAGTACTATTATTATAAACGCAAGCAGATCCATAGGATCCAGAGAAGTTAGGCCTGTCAGCCCATTGTACAGTCGCGATGAGCAGGATCTCCTAAAAAAGACCAGTGTTCTCCTCAAAGGATATCAATCTCTTCCAGGACTGATCCCGAAGTTCCTCCGGCTATAAAAATGGCTGGAGATACTTATACCTTGACGCACCTAGTGGTGCGCTACTACATACAATATGAGTGATGGTTTCATCCTCCACTTCACACATCCGACAAATAGGATTATTCCTCAACCCCATCGTATGAAGATGCCTATTCAGGGGACAGCGTCCTGTTATCAAGCCAACCGTTCGTCTCATTTTTTGTGTCGATCCCAAGCAACCACGTAATGGTTGAGTCAGCTGAAGACTCTTTTTAGACGGAACCTTGACTGCCCCATTCCGAGTTCAAGACTGGCTCAGTGCCAAGGAAAGCAGTCATTACTCCTTCTCCTGCCATCCGGTCTGCTTTTTCGTTGCCCTCCGCACCACTGTATCCGGACACCCGTATTAGTTTGACTGAGTTGTGCTTCGCACAGCTCAGTCAAAATATTCAGACAGTTCAAAACCAGCCTTGAGGTCGCTTTGTTTGACGAAAGAACCCTCAAGGTCGCCTGGCTGTCGCTGCATGTATATAAATATGTTTGAGTATAGTGATATGGCATATATCTCTGCTTGGAACATACTAGGATATTTTTCAAGTGGTGGCCGATATACGAGCTCTTGGTTTGCTTCCGTGTATTGCCATACCACTTCTCTCCTGAGTCTTCGATTCGCCTGCATACTATTCCAGACCTCCGGGATCCAGGAGATGACCTTTATCGCGCTCCCAGTTCATTTAACTAGGTAACACGATGAGTATGGAATAGTGAACTTATCGACGGGGAGACACCGGTCATCCTCTGACTGAGTCTCTTAACGGCAGAGCCTCGGCCTTTTTTACATGATATTTTATACGCCTTTTTCGACCACACTGTTTGATGATTAAAAATCTTTAGTCTAACAGAAATTATCTTGTCTATAAAAAACGGTATTTTTCTACGGGATTTTCTACTATGATTAACTATAAAAAAATCTGGCAGGTTATACATTATATGATAAAACGTATTTAATTAAATGTCCGTACATTTCTCTTACGCTGCATAGAGTGTTACTTGTTATTCATAAAATTTGTGACATAATATTTAACCTGTAAAGTCCATTATACATTTGAGTATAAACCTGTGTACTAGTGTGTACTACAAATTAATCATGTCTGTAATTTGCATTATTCGAATAGCAACTCTACTATTACATTTTAATTTGATTACATTTACAATCGAATTAATTGAAACATATCGAAAATGAGGTGTTGTCAGTTGAACATTGGAGACAGGAATTTTAATCACACACTGATTTGAAGTTTAGCGTATTAACTTCAAATCAGTGTGCATTTCACATACCTACTTTGAGTATCTTCGTACCTTTAAAACTACGCCAAATTTAAAATAATTGCACTATTTAGACATTGCGACAGAAAGGACGAAATTGGCTTGCGACCACGGAGTCCTGGGTTCAAATCCTGGCCAGGGTATGGATGTTCAGTGACGTTTTTAATGTGTTACAGAGATGGTAGCAGTAGACTATACCGCTATTGGGTGGCACAACATGTCCATGGTTGTTGTGTTGATGTCTATGTGTATGTGGCCTGGTTGAGTGGTGGAATAGCATTAGCTAAACTCCGCCAGGACGTTAATATAAATAAGACGATTAAAAAAAAAAGTTTTTTTTCTTTCTTATATCGACAACGAAAAGTTAAGCAACGCTAGTTGTGGTTAGTGCCCTCCAGGAACATACAAGCGATCTCGATCTTCTAACGGCTTGTGTATCAGCGCATACATAGAAACTATGCAATTTTAGGCGGAGATTGTGGGTATACCATCCTTTGAAGGAGATATATAGAACACTCAATAATGGTTCAGGGGAATCAAGTGGCAAGAGGTGGAGAGGACACCCTCCAAAACTTGGTCTGAGGTTAGCAAGGAGCATTGTTGATCTTGTGCGTTTAACGGGCAACCGCGATAAATAGTGTGCTGCCATTAGATGTACATACCATACAGTAAATAAAGGACGACTAGAGCGCTAATGCGTTGTGAAGTATACTTTATCTAAAATCAGTTGGAAAATTATAAATAAAAACCGATGAAGGAAAGTGTTTATAATCCCAGCAATGTCATGGCGCCGACCGACAATTTTCAGAATTATTTTTAAATTTTTTAATTAAATTAAATATTCTTTTACTACTTTATATTAATTGATATTCATGATGTAAATTATTTATTTATAATAAATAATGTTAGTTTAATGAACAAACATAGATGGTTCAATAAAAGTAAATGAATATCATTTAACCTACGGCTATGCTACCGGTACCTACATACAATATAAGTGAGACCAGATGGCGAAACAGGTAAACAATCGACTACTTTCGTTTGAAGTCGACTGCCGCAAGCGCATAACACATCTGGCTAACTATATTCGTACTGCCTCATCGGAGGCAGGCTTTGCAATGATTTATCCTGGTAGCAACGCCTTAGACTGAATTTCTCAATTGAGGATGGAAATACTATAACGCTGACACAGTTTCTTTATTGAGATACAGATATTTCTGAAAATGGAACTTGTAGATTGACGATAGCAAATTTCTATGAAACATAGCGAATCATCAAAGTATGTTATCTATGACAAATCGTATTTTCTACATGACTGCTCATAATTTGTCAATACTGCCATAATACGCCCCTGACAAGAACGATTGTGCTATATTTAGAGAAGATTCCGGTCTATCCTCGTCTAGCGCGCGACTAATCGCTGTGTGCCCTTCTTGCTCTCATTGGCTAACTCGATGAGAAATTTCATATGACGGTTTAAAATTTCGCTCATCTCGCCCAGCTGCAGTTAAAGACGCTGGGTAATATTCACAGAAGTAAATTTTAGAATTTAGTTATTATTAATCTTGTTTAATTAATTTTTGTTTTTTGTGATATTTTATATACTTTTTAGAAAGGAATAATTAAGTATCTAATTTAAAAAATTCTCAAAATTTTGCCACAGTTTGTATATCACTGACGATTTCAATATAAAACAACCCTGTTGATGATGATATTTACAAATTTAGTATAACAAAAAAAAGATATAATCAAAAACAACTGTCTATCAACAAATATTAGAGAGTAACAACAATCAAACCACGGAATGAACAATCCACACTGACTTAATCATTATGTTTTTCTTACTTAACAAAACATGTTGTTAGTTCAACGCACAATGTGTTAGGGTGGTCATTCCCTAGAAAGAGACATTCGATAGGGAAATTTTTATTATTTTTGGCCATAACTTTTTTTTTTCTTTGTACATATATTTAAAAAAACTATAAGAGTACCTAAGTAGAACCATAACGAGACTATTACTACGAATTTTCATTCAATAATTTCAGGGGGTTGCAAAATAGCTAGATTTAAATTTAAAAATTACGTTAGTCTTCCTATTTCGTAGTTTTAAATCGAGCTATTTTGCAAGTCACTGAAATTATTGAGTGAAAATTCATAGTAATAGTCTTGTTATGGTTCTACTTATAGTTTTTTTAAATACACGTATTATGAAAAAAAAGTTATGGGCAAAAATTATAAATATTTCCCTGTCGTATATCTCTTTCTAGGGAATGGCCACCTTAAGTTACCAATTTATCGTTCATTAATTAATAATTACACAGGCGCAGAAAAAAAGTTGAGTGCGAGAATGTATTCCCATGCATTTTGATTGGCTTTCCTAACCTCAAAAAACACCGTCAGAATGCCCGAAAGATCTTAAGTAAATAAAAAGCTTAAATGAGCTAACTACCATCGGGCACTGACACCGAATGTGGGCGGCATGATGATGATATAAGGTCATTTTTAAGAGAGATACACATCGCCAAAGTCAAAGAATTTCGGCGATATGGCTCCGCCTCGGGAGCAACTGCATCCAAACGAAGGACCAAAAAATTATGAAAACATTTAGAGATACGCAAAAAGAATAGAAACATTGAATGGCATAAACCAGACATCCCTACGATACTTCGTTTCCGCGCAAAGTCATCGGAAGGAGAAAACATCTTTTTTAGTAGTGTGTTAAAGGGAAGCTGCGTCCCCCCACTTTGCTCACCCCCCACTCTGCCCACTCTGATGATACACAAAAAGGAAGGTTGCCTCTGATTGGTGGATCTAAAAGTTCCTATAACTTTTGAACGGGAAGAGATATTTGAATTTTTAAAAAAGATTCCTTCTCGAGGTTCATCATTAGACAGCCTGTTGATGACGTAAAAAGAAAGATGACTATCTGATTGGTGAATATAGACGATGAAGTATTAATTATTTGAGTTATGAAAAACAATAATTTATGTTCAAATTCACTTTAACTTACTTGATCTTTTACGTAAAAATGAAAGGTGACCCCTGATTGGTCGATCAGTAAACGTGCAATAACTTTGAAACTAGAAAAGAGATTTAATTTTTTTAAACAAATTTCATCATCAAATTAATCTCCAATTCACTATTATCTGTTCCTTAACAATATACTACGTGAGCGAAAAAACAAAACAAGAGTGTAATAGTACATTTTAAATTTAATTTGATTCTTTTGTTTAACACTGTATAACCTCTCTAATTAATACTAAAATTATTTTAGAAATATTGAACAAATTCGGATGGTTCACTTATAACGAGTTCGTAAATATACAATCATTTCGTTCAACCCTGTAGATAACGTTGAATAAATGTCGAAACAATTAAACAAATATATTTCGGACTTTTCCCATAAGAATAAAAATGATTATTAATAATATGAGATTATGTGCGTATGATTTCCTTAACCCCTGTATAATAACGAAAAAATAAAACTTTATAAAATAATTCATGTAATTAGGGAACGACTAAATATAAAATATTTACAAAAATTAACGCCCATCTGTTTCTTAAGCCGGTCCTGCCTATTGCTAATCAATTGAAACTGCATTCCACTATTGAATTAATTATAATTCAACATTGCATTTGTATTTTTACCTACCGATTTTTTAGTACTGAATAACTGACCTCGTTATCTAAATAGCGCCAATATTTTTACGCCTAGAAATGTAAGTGAACTTTAAGTTGATTTCAGCATATGTATAATGTATGGTATAGCAATTTTTATACTATTCATTAGCTTTCGCTTTGCTTTGCTTCTAATATAAAAGAACGAGAATAAATGAAATTATTATTACTGTGCAGTGTTTCAGGTAAGTCTTTCATATTGCTTTTGTATGTACTTTGTTTTATTCTTTGATTTGAATATATTTTTTGTATTATAAGATGCTTTTTAAAAGTTTATATAAATTCTTCAAGATGTTCAGTTTTACATTATACAGGGTAGACAAATAAAACTTTAGTAAAATTTCAGATACTTTTATTCGACATTTTTTAAATTTTATAAATCTTAATTAATGAAATATCTTTGTAAATACCCCTCTCGTGGAACAATAGTATTTCAAGCATAGCCGTTATTAAGTCGTCACTAGCCCTATTTTCCAATTTCTCCTTCAAAATAAATTCCTGCAGAGTGAGCTGGGTCTGTATACTGAGTGTATCCAAATATCGGTGTAGACATGAGCCGTAGTACCATTTTACGTCAATCTGGTTAAGCTGTTCCATTTTATGATTAATTACAGTTTCAAGGAGCAGTAAATTACTGAAACTTTCTGCGTTTAATGTAACATTAACGCTTCCTTTTTTACCAATAATTCTTAATAGTCTTTCGCCAGCTTCTTCCGTAAATTTCAAAATATAATTTTCAAATTGGATGTTCTGCTTCTGACATTCCTCAACACTGCTAATCGATGAAAAATAATCCAAGAGAATTGCTTTCAGTTTTAAAAATTCCGAAAACTCACAACTCGAAAACGAAACGGCACTACTGACTGATTTCTTTAAAAGTGAAACCGACGACTGGAAATTATTTTCTACGTTAATCCCGGTGGATAAACATAATGAGTACGACCTATTTAAAAAGTATCTGGATTCTAAAAGTAGCTTATTTGATCTATTCATTTCGAATGATTTGATGAAACTGCGCAATATTTTCTTTCATATTAACAATATACGCTCTCCCCTCTCTCTCTCATATGAATATAAGCAAGCTGTAACTCGTTAAATGAATCAGTATATTTCAATATGAATACGAATGAACAAATTATTGCAAATAAGGTGTGGAGTGCCATCGTTTCGCACAAAAATCTTCGTTCTCTGTCAAAAATGAATCCGCACGATATTAATTACTTACCGAAAAATTTCATCAAAACGTTGAGTGTTTGGGATTTGGGGGGGAGCTGGGATCTATTACCCGATTATATACGAAACGACCCCCTTATGAGACGCTACCTAGAATGTCGTAAGCATAAACCTTCAGAACTTGGGTGTGATATGATCGACGGTCCTGGTCCACGAGTTATTGACTGTCCACGTTGCGTAAAAGAACAATGCAGTTTAATAGTGTAGTGTCAGTTTTCCAGTTGGTTGCGTTCTTACATAATAAACTAGTTATTTTACAACCAGAAGATGTGTCTGAAGCTTTCATAACCACTGATTTTAGTTCGACGATTAAAACTACTCATTACAAGCCGGAATGGCCTAGAGACTGGAGAAGAATGCATCTGCAAAGTATCAACGAGACGAGAGTCTTTGTGGACGAATCCGATACATTTTTAAAAAACTTTGATAGTCTCATTTTGCATTATAAATTACGTTTTATTTTTACAAATAGAACTGTCCTTGACTTGGATTGGATACCTGTTTTATGGAACTCAGACGTCTATACAGACACGTATTATTATTCTTTGTATTTGATTTTTCTAATTATGTTTTGTTTACTATCGGTTATATTTCTTACATTTTTATTAACTGTTAAGTGTAAAAGTCGTTATGAAGGTGTGTGCAATTCATAAGATGATGAAATAAAAAACTAAATATATTTTAATTCGAGTTTTATTCACAAACATATACATATTATGACATTTTTGACAATAAAAATTGAAACATTTGTTGAGATATAGTAATGCTACAATAGCAAGATGAAGAGGTATGAAATACACATGACGGCGCACATTTTTCGATAGTAGGACAGTCCCACATATTTTCCATATTTATGATTTCTATATTCGGCAAGTGTTCCTTAAGAAAATTTTCCTTTATCTGCCCTTTAACGTACAGTCGATCCACTTCCTTGGTTAAACTTGTCAGTATATTAGGAATTTCCGAAATGCTTACGTAACCACTGTTATACGGAATGCATATATGATTATGTTGAAGCCATCTAACCTGTCTTTTGCACTCGTCAGGTAAGGAGGAAAAATTGATTTCTGGTTGAAAAACGAAATGTCCTATTTTCTGTCCATCATAGATACACATTTCCTTTACAGCGGGCTGGGGTGAGGGGTAAAATTGTAAATCTAGCACCAAAAACTTCATGTTACCACGTGAATGTTAAACAATACTAATCAAGGTCTTTATTTTTACTCTTATATATAACCCCACCGCTTTTAAATCAATTTATGAACAATTCCTGTAACTGGGTTGTATTCCACAAGTGCATCGTGAAGAATAAGCGCGAATAAACTGGTTTTGGCGGGGAAAGGCTCATCACCTTCAAATTCCAATTGTATGTCAACCGTGGACGTGACGATAGATTCTAGCTGTTTACTGCAGTCTATGACAAATATAGGGCAGTTCTTAAATTGCTCGAATGATAATATGGGCTGACTACTTTCTCTGTTGTAATAGTCTTTCTGGAATATTTTGTACATGTAATAAGCCACCGAGTAGCGTCCCAACCCAAAATCAAGGTTTTGTTTATCATAAGGATAGCTTTCGGAATTCAAATATAATTTAATATTTCTTATTCGCACGTGATCGAAATCTGTGGCATCGGCCTCTTTGACATTTTTCTTATTGGTTTGAAATGCTGCTAGCACGTATCGAGGTTTTTCTAACTGAGAAGATGTCCTGATCGTCCATTTGTCTGATGTGTTCGAACGAAGAGAAGGTAATTCGTGAAGTTCCCATCTATGAAATGCCATCCGAATGGGGCGATCTTTCTTAAGAGAATTCATAATTTTTAGTTTTGCTTCGTCATTGACGCTAACATGGGGTACGTGCCATTGCAGTTTAGTAATTTTAATTTCACCTGCTGTACCCTTGAAACAGTTATCATCGGTGTGTGATCTTATGAGAATTAATTCCAATTTGCAATTCACAAAAATTTTGGTGTAGAATTCTGCAAATCCCATCAGAAAATTTAGTGGAATACAAGCATTGAACTGCGTCGCTGTTAAAGTCTTGTTTTCTTTAAAGGGACACCACCCGGCCATCTCCAACGATTCACTCTCTGCTTTATCCAAGGACACCAAGCCCTTTATCGTTGACGTATATCCAACATCTCTAACTTTGTCTACTTCCACGCCGTTAAGTTCCAAACGTATTTCATCGAAAAGGTAGGCATATGCGTTATTAACCAGTTTGCAGTCTGGATCCGCGGCGTGGTTAAAGGTGCCCTCTATGTTAATAAAGCTTTCACTGGGGAGAGTATAGATGTCCTGTGATTGGATGGGAATGCGAATTTCGTCGTTTTGATTAAAGGTTGTACTGTTATACGGTAAATATGTGTGAAATTCCTTTTTCGTGATTATGTCATCGAAGGGGATGTCCTCAAACACATTTAGCTGATTAATACTCATCTTTCACTTTATAACCTAACGATTTGAGAAATAAAACGTTTTCCGGTGTTAAACGTTCTTTAGCACTCGAATTACTGTTCACTTTCTTCCTAAAATAATTCCTTTTTATATGTTCTCGATGAGGGAACGATGCACCATCGCCGGAAACTACACCGGATTTATTGTTAAAAGAAAATCCCATTATAACTTTTTTAATTCCAGTCTCACAACAATTTCCTCTCCTCGAAAATTAATAAGTCTATTGTGCTGATCGGTGATTTTGAGAGTTATATTGCTGATGGAACTAGCTATCACTGGCAAATAAATTATATTTCGAGGGGTTTCACTTATCGCGTATCCTGGAGCGACGTTCAGCGAAAACTCGTGAATCGTATGAACGAGTTCATCATTTAAATAGGCTCCCGAGGTTATATTGGCGGAAACTCTTACGGTAGTCACATTGAAAATTTGCATTATTTTATCAGCAGTGTGTACCTGGTTGGCCTTTAATATTTTTTGAGAGAATCCCAGTACTCGAAACAAGGAGTCATCTTTGGTAAAGTCTATGTCATTTTTCTCACTGAAAATCTCGGCTCGAAACGTGTTAAGGTTAGGTCTCAAAATAATTCTGTCTTCACTCTCCGTCATATTATCATTTATGTATTTTTCCAAATCTCCAATTTCATATGACCCCACTGGTAAAGTCAGAGACTTCTTACCGAAATAGAATTTATTGCCTCCCTCGTCTACATTCGGTATGGAATGATAGCTGAAGAAACCTATTAATCCTAAAGAATATTTCTCGGCAGGATCCAATTCGATAGGGGGAAAGTATGACGCATTTAAAACACTGTTCCGCGCCACTAATGTGAACGTTAAAGACATCTTCTAAATATCACTCTCGTCGAGCCTCAAAAAGAGTAAACATAAGTGTCCACATATATAGGTGTTGTAGGACTGAAAAGCGTCGTGGTTGTAAATAATATCGTTACCTTGGAAATACTTCAAAACCTCTTTAGGGGGCGGGATACTGCCGAAACTATCAAACCAAGTTACGACATTTTTATTTTTCCGATACGCACACCAGTGAGTACCCTCATCGACATCCAAATTCACTATACCTCTTTCGTATAGAGCAGGTGAAGTGTTTCGAGGAAGAGTATTTCTCATGAAAACACCCGAAAAGTGAGGAATCTTCCATATTCTAGCGTACGTAATCAGATCGAAATTGGTTAGGGGTCGCCGAGGTAACGAGGTCATTAGTTTTTTTGAATATATAGACCCAGTCCTTTTTTATACGGCTTCAGATACAGTCCGCTTCCCGATTTTCCTCCCATTGCGATGGCTTCCATCGTCTTATTGTGACGTTGTGATTCCTCGAGTTGCTTCTGTGCCTCCTTGGCGGAATTTACCGCTTTTGCGATGCCGGCCGCCCCGCCTGCTAGTCCCCCTAAGGCCGAAAGTCCTGCGAACATAGGCAGTAAAAACGGAAGGAATCCTCCTCTTTTCGGTATGGGCATAACCCGGGGTAAATTAATTTTCTTCAATCCCCCCGTTCGCTTGACGGTATTTCTAGCCGCCAACAGAGCCAGTTTTGCCCCCTTCTTCAAATCTTCAATTTTTCCAGATTTCAGCTTTAACGCAATCGGCTTCACAACACCGCCCTTGAACGGAATCTTCTTCTGTTTTCGTTTAATTCTCTTTGGACGTGGGCACTTCACGCCCATTCCTAATTTCGTTTTAGCCTTCATTACGTTAGTAACGAGGTAAGCGGCTGTTTTTTCTCCAAACGAAGCGTCTTTCGCCTTGACACGTTTCCAAGCTCCTTCGGCGAGTCGACGATCTGCCGCGTGCCTGGTCGATAACTCACTACTGTCCCTGTACGCTATGTCGTGCTCCTTACATAAAGAATCCAGTTTATTTATCCCACTGTCCCCCCGCTGTAGTCGCTTCTCGAGACGTGTACCCGGTCCGCAAAACTGATATCCGCCCGGTATGTGCATCTCGAAAGGAAGTTTATTAATCAGATCATTTAAAACGGACGTGGAACTCTTCGATGGTTTTGCCAAAATCGTGAGGTTGCCGCCCACGGTCCAGGTACTCGGTCCAGGAGGCGCGTCCCCGAGCTGCCTTCCTGTAACTTTTGACATGACGTTACCCATAGAGGGTTAGTTTTCGTTCGATCGTGGTGACACGCACTCTCGATACTGAGATGCGATTCGTAAAGCAGAAGGAAAATTTTCCTGTCGAAAATCATACGTCGAAAATTACGGAGGCATCGGATAAGGAACATGCCATGCAACAGAAGAGACACGGCGACTTATTCAACAATGACGTTCGGGCTTTAATAGCCGGGCCTTCCGGGTCTGGAAAGACCAATTTGGCGATAAGCCTCATTGTTAACCAAAACGGATTGTGCTTCGAGAATATCTATATTTATTCAAAGTCTTTGAATCAACCTATGTACGTATATTTGGATAAAATTTTAAGTGACCTTCCCTTCATCGGTTACTACAAGTTCTTCGATGACACCGAAAAGATTATTTCTCCTGGCGATGCAAAACCGAATTCTATTTTCATTTTCGATGACGTACAATGTACTCCTCAGAGTCCTATTAGGGAATATTTCAGCATGGGTCGGCATAAACTAATTGATACGTTATATTTATGTCAGACCTACTCCCGCGCGTCAAAACAACTCGTGAGGGACAATACTAACCTAATTGTCCTTTTCGAGCAGGATGACCTTAACTTAAAACATGTATTCAACGATCATCACATTTCCAACGATATGACCTTCGACAAATTTAAAGAAATGTGTCGGCTTTGTTGGAAGGAGAAATTCAATTTTTTACTCGTGGATAAATGTGCAGACGTCAAATCTGGGCGGAGATACCGCAAAGGTCTCGACACTTTCATCTACTTATAAAAATAATTCGGGATAGAAATTAGTAGTATGTTTAATACACGCGTACGTTCAATATGAAGGTGAAGAAAATCCGTGCTGCTGCTGATGAAAATCTGAAGAAGGACCTAATAAAAACGCGAAACGTCCTAAGGAAAAAATTTTTGAAACTTAAAAAGACTCGAATTGAAGCTAATAAGATATTGGAGAAAAATTTAAAACCTTTAATAGATCCGCTCAAAACAATTGCGGATAATATAAAAAAGGAACCCCAGTCTATCCCAAAAACCGAAACACCTAAGAAAGAGGAAGAAAAACAGGAGGAAAATGAAGATGTATTTGATTTAGGAGAAATAGATCAGGGTATTAAAAGAAAAAGTAAGGATTTTAAAATTATTAAATGGGGGAAGAGTTCACAATCTACCGCTCGGAGGGATTTTGATGATCCGGGTCCGGCCTTTGTTCGAACAGAGACAGTGGCTGAGACACCCTCACCCCTTCTCTCTACTGAGCTTATGCAACAACGCTATAATCTTCCGGAATCCCGAGAGGAAATAAATACTTCCCTGAGTCAGTTTGAACAACTACCGAAAAAATATTTACAAATGCTCGTAAGCGATACCATTGGAGTGACGGATAATCTATATGGAATACGATTTAATCCGGAGACTCAGGAATGGATGATCGGCGATAGTAATGTTGAAATAAGTGGAAACGATATAATTATAAATGATAGGAAATATGAAGGTACTAACGGACTGTATCAGTTAGTTTTTATGAAAAATCCGGAAGATTATACCCAGGCAGATTTACTGAGGTACGGTGATATCTTGCGCCAAACCAACGCCCATAAAAGAGGATATAAATCAGATGGCCAGATCAATGGAAACAAGTCTAATAAATACAGAAACATAATTAAAAAACTGTTTCCTGTTGACACCAGATTCAGAGACAGGTTCTTCTCGGTACCGGGTAGTGGTCTTCAAGTCACTTCGAACGTTACTCCTCAGTACGTTTATTGGAACTCAGTAAATGAATTAGTTGACCGGCTTAGGCTTCTCTGTGCCGAGAAAAATGCGGGTAATAATTCAGTGGACAATCAGATTACTAGTATATTAGAAGAATTATCGGAAGAAGGTATCATTAGTTAAAAAAGTGTGTTGACATGGAAAAACTGCAAGTCGTTCGTGAATTGCATAAGCCTGCCCGTAAAAACTTTCCCAGACGAAGGGTGATTATTCGAGGTCTGCATGATTTAATGCAGGCCGATTTGGCAGATTTTCAAAAATTCTCCAAACAGAATAGAGGTTATAAATACATTTTAGTGGCGATAGACTGTTTTAGTAAATTTCTATGGACCGAACCGCTTAAGAATAAAACCGGAAAAGAAGTTACTACAGCTATGAAAAAAATTTTTAAGGAAGAATTGCCGAAAAATCTTCAAGTAGACGATGGGGGAGAATTTTGGAATAAGCAGTTTCAAGAATTGTGTGAGAAAAATTCCGTAAATATGTATTCTACTTTCAGTCCGATAAAAGCCGCAATAGCCGAACGAGTTATTCGTACTCTGAAAAGTAAATTATACTTTGAATTCAGCGTAAGAGGAAAATATAAGTGGATTGATATTTTAAAAGAGATTGCTAAAAAATATAATGACACTATACATAGAACTATCGGAATGCGACCGATTGATGCCAGAAGAAAAAAGAACGAAAAACATCTGCTTCAAAAAGCATACTCTAATATTAAAATTTTCGGTAGTGGAAAATTTAAGGTTGGAAACGTAGTTCGTATAAGCAAGTATAAAAGTATTTTTGATAAGGGTTATGACCCTAATTGGAGCACAGAACTTTTCACTATTAGAAAAACTCAACGAACTAATCCCGTCACATATCTCTTGTCTGATATGGAGGGATTAGATATAGCAGGAGGATTTTACGGACATGAATTACAAAAAGCAAAGTATTCTGATGTCTATTTGGTGGAGAAGGTTTTGCGGAAAAAAGGAAAAAAGGCTTATGTGAAATTTCTGGGATTGAAGAAAAACGCTTGGATAGATTCAAAAGATTTATTATAAATATGTCGTAATAAATAAAAATGTTCATTAAAAACGTCTTTTATTATTTACATTTGATACATAGTACATACGTATAAAAATACTTACAGATATACCAATAATATTAGTACACATTTTTATTTATAAATGATGTTAGTTTAAATCTAATTAGGATATGAAAATTAAAAACAGCCAAAATATATTACTAATCACGTAATGAATAATGCCCAAGGGCTATTGTATCTATGCCTGACTGACATATATATCTTTTATCGTCCAATAAATCCAGAGCTAATTTATTCTGTTCATAGGTGTATACATTATGACGATCTGATCTAATTAAATTCTGTTTTTTTCTAACTGCTTCCCCCGTCTCCAAACATCGCTTATAATCATCTAAAGTTAATGATTTAGTTACACAACTGATAACTCCCTTAGCCTTACATTGATCTTTTCCTGATTTATAGGCCCTAATAGCGTACATTTTCGATCGTAAACCTACAAATTCATCAAATATTTGTCCTCCTAATTCATCTTTAAGCACTCCCATGACCTTTTTATTAACTCTTGGGAAACCGAAAGGATTATCTAATTTATAATTAGATGTATCAAACCATTCTTTCAAGTCATCCTTAATGTCGGCATAAAAATCATTAGTTTTTATTTGGTATAATAGACTGTCAGTATCAGTGTAGCAGAGTTTAAGAGAAGCTGGTGAAAATTTCGTTTTCATATATTCATAATGAAATTTATATACTTGAGTTTTTGAAATATCCAAAACAGTAAAGCCAATTACAATCGGTTTATTAAAAAATATTTTACATCGATTCATTTCTATAGCCACACAATTCTCATCAAATATAATGCGATCTTTAAAATTTGGTTTAGACGTATAATAATTCATACCGTAAGCATTTTCAAAAGAGCTTACTAACTTAACATCTCGCATATTTCTAACATTCTGCATTGATTTTCCAAATACTGAATTATTTAATAACTTGTAAAATTCAACCTCAAAATCATTTTTTGCAGATGTACGCAATTCTGTATTTAACATAATATACGGCTTCATCCATGGAGATTGGAAAAATTTTAAACCTCTATGAATTTTTTTTAACTTCAAGCCATGCCTTAGACATTGCTGCAAATATATATAATGAATCACGTATTTTTCTTTATTATAAAGAGTAGCCATTAATTTTTTATATTTACTATCTTTCGGTATGAGTTTTTCTGGACAGAACGGAAAATCTGAGTGTGAATCATGTATATCATCAGGATATTCTAAATCTACTTCAAATATATAACCGCATGATGAATCAGTTTTAATTTTTTCTATTTCTAATTCTACAATTTCCTCAACAGACATCCATTTAAAGTCTGATTTAGGAATATAAAAAGACATCGCGAACCCATAAAGGTTATTTACATCTAAATAGGCTAAAAATATGTCATCTTTATTCTGGTCATAGTTATCCATGTATTTATTATTGGCTTTGGCATGTCTGTGAATACAAGTAGAAAGCCCACCTCTAATCCCCCTTTCAATGTAAAGAAGCATATCTACATCGGTAAAAAGTTCAATTTCAACTTTTGAGACTTTTAATAAAGCATCCCATGATAGACTAGGACTAGTGATGTAATGAACACTATCTAAGTTGTATGTTTTTAAACATAATTCACGAAAAGATTCAAAAACGTCAGCTAAAAGTAACACGTCCGTCTTTAAGTAAATATCCGAATATTCGCCTAAATTTCGACATTTAAAAACTTGCCATACCTTTACTGCATGATGGTATTGCTCATCTGTAATATTCTGGTATTTTAATCTATTATAAAAATGTTTCTTTTCTGGCAATTGTTTTTCCATTAATCTATCAGGTGAATTTATATAATTATAAGGAAACATACCTTTCCTAAGTAAGAGCTGAATCTCTTCAAGAGATAGATGAGAAAATAGTTTTTTAATGATCTTAAAATCATCCATATATGAAGCTAACTGATCTAATGATTTTGCCATAAAATTAAAAGAGTCGATAAATCGTAAATGAATATTACGAAAGTACAGATTACCGTCATCGTCATTAAATTCAAATTTTAAAGTCTTGGTAAAGGATTTATATTTTTCCTTATTGAAGGGTAATAATTTAATAGGTCCCTCTAATTGAGTGCACAACGCTTGAATAAAAAAATGTGCATCATAACTTTGAAGACAGTGACTTACTACAGGAATAAAATTTATAATTTTATAATTAAGATTGCAGGAGTTATGAGCTGCCCCTCTAAAAACACCTGAAATATGGCAGTGATCTTTTACTTTGTAGTCATCGTCTGTAAACGGCTGTTCGCATATATGACATAATGTAGCTTGTTCAAAATTATCAACTTCTTCTTGAGTAAGAGGCAGCATTTGAAAGGGGGTATTAAAAATATCCGCAACATTTTTTGCAATTTCATTTAGCTCATTAATAAACCATTCGATACATTTTTCTCCTCTCTTAAAATTATACATAGATAAACTATCATTGAAACTACAATGAAAATAATACCCTATACTAAAAGGTATATGTTTTTCATATGCAGTAGTATAGGAGGTTGAAGATGAAGGCATTACATTCTCTATAGGTAACAAATAAGTTTCTAAATCAAAATAAATAATAAAAGGAACCCGTTCTTTGTATCTGTAATTTCTGAATTTAATCCACTTATTTTCAAAATTCGGAAAAACAGATTTTACGCCTTTAAATTTTACGCAATCTACTTCATGAGACTCAAGTTTTTCCTTAGTATAAAAAAAACTCAAGCATCTATTACAAATAAATTTTCGCCTATCGGTTTTCGAAACCTGACTACGAACTAATTTTGATAATGACTTTATATAACAGTAATGATAAGATGCATCATTTTCATTTACATTATTTAACTCATTTTCTTTCTGCACTAATAGTAAATTAACATGAGTTTTTTTAACGTTATTAGAAACTCTAGTAGGTACAATTTCGTATTTAGTTTTACTAGTAGCATCTGTATCATTATCATCAATATCAGATTCTTCTTCATCTGATATATTAATTGTTTTACCTATAAACCAGTTATCTTTAGAGTTTTTTCTCTTTAAACTATAAATATTAATAGACATATTATTTTGTCTCTCAAATTTAGACAACTGTTTTAAAGAAAAAGGAAAATTGATTCCTTCCGTATTCAAATATTCTGAAAAATGCCTATATGATGAAACCCTGTTTGACGCATTTCGAACATTTTGAAAAAAACAGTTAACCGCCCATGCGAAGCAGCAATCATCAAAACATTGGATATTTATAACGGCTTTTTTATTAATAATTTCTTTTGGAAGATCGACAAATGTCGCACCAACAGAAAAAAATGAACATTTATTGATATTAATATCTAACCCTATAATTTTTTGCAGAGCCCATCCTGATCCTCTTTCACAAAATTCACTTAATTTTTTAATTAATTTATCATAAATATATTCCTCATACCACGTTTCTGCATTAGTAGTATCATAATAAGGTTGAATTTTTGTAGTAATATAAAAAATTTGAGATAATTGTTCATTTTCTTCATCACCTTTGGGGCATGTAAAATCAGCCTCAAATGCAGCGTTAATTTTACAAGGAAATAATTTAACTTTCTGAATAATATCAGGAAAAATATAAGACACTTCTCTTAAAAAAATTTTAGGATCCTTAAAATTTAAATTATTATACACCGTAACGGTCATTACTCTGCTTTTAAAGGCTGTTTTAGTTATTTTTATATCCCAATTTAATTTTTGACGTTTACTCATAGTACAATAATAGATAAATAATAATATGCGACTGAAATTACACTGCAAATAAATAATACAGTACAGTTAAAAGAAATTGCACTGAACAATTTTAATTTTCAATAAATTCTAGATCATTTGCATTTCTTCCATTTTCTAACAGCTTTTGCCCCTTAAAAATCATCGACATATTCTTTTTATTTGCGTTCTCAATATCTGTCTCGCTCATTGACTTAAAACGTTCAGGTAGAAAAATATATCTTCCTAGTTCTGGCAGCTCAACCAAAACTCTACGTCCATACGTCGTATCTAAACTCCTAAAAACGCCAACCTTGTAGGCTTTATGTAAATCGAGCTCTATAAATTTTATAATTTCAAATTCAAAGGCGCCTAAGGCGTTTAAATTTTTCAGTGTGTTTTGAGTCATCTCTAAAAATAAATAAACACTATTTCAATCTAGTTTAAGAGACATTCTCTAGTTAAAATACATAAACAGTCAAAGTACCTGATTAAATATAGGACTTAACTTTTCATATTAAGTAAATATCAAAGTAAAAAAACAATAAATAATATAATAATAATGAAACTCACCTACAGCTTAGATTCTTCTAATTGCGAATATTTGTTTGTACCAGAAATGCAGTTTATGCAGTTTATATACGAATGCACTAGCATACTTTTACTTTAATAGAAGGGGGTTTCTCATTGAAACCGAAGAGAATGTTTTAGGAAAGTACCTATGCGAAGGTAATACATGTTTAATAAGAACGACTTTCGGAAAATAGAAACTTACTTCACTTGTAAAGTGAAAGACTATAAGAGCAATATCATTTTATCTAGAGTTAAACATTCATCATTCTATTCTTGTGAGTATATTTTGTTTAATGTGATTTACTATACGTAAATCTTTGAGGAAAGTTGTTTTTAAAATATATTTGAATTTTTCATCGTAAAATTAATATGTCGATTTATATACATAAGTGATATTCTTTATAGATTACAAAATGTCTAACGAGAGCCTAAGAAGAACACTAACCCCAGCCGCAGTCTCCACCCACGTAAGTGTATGAGATGTTAAAAATTAGAAAGTATTTTCAAGACGTTAATTTTAGGATAAAAATTGGGATGAAGATACATATAGTAGTCGGTTGCCAATAATATTACCTCCTGCGCCAGTGGTAGACTGTGTAAGCATTTAAAGCCAATGTAATGTATAAAAAAAATTAAAGTGTTTTTATTTATTTAATTTCAGGATGAAAATTGGGATGAAGAGGTTCCCACTGGAACACAGTCAATACCTACGCCAGTGGTAGTATGTGTAAGTGTCTAAAAATGTAATGCGTAAATTTAAGTTATATGTTTTTAATGTCAATTTAGGAAGAAAATTGGGATGAAGATAATTATCCCACATACAACCCCACATCGTATTGTTTAACACGGGAAATAATACGGCAACCACCACCCAAAATGTCAAAGAGTGAAAAAAAAAAATTTAAAGAAGAGGAAAGGAAGAGAATGGCAAAATATATAAAAAGTTAATAAAAAAGAATTTAAACATGAAATCATTGTTTTTTTAAACCAAGATAACTAGCCCCTTCTAATTTAGATCGATTAGTTGATGAATCGCTCTTCTTTTTTGTTTATTGCCGAAATCATTTTAAAGAATTCAAATATCTCTTCCCGTTTAAAAGTTATAAAGAATTTTTGATCCACCAATCAGAGGCAACCTCTCCTTTTTGTGTATCTGTTGAGTGGGTAGAGTGGGGGGACGCAGTTTCCCTTTAACACACTACTTTTTTTCCCCCACTTCTCGAGACTATCTCGGAAACCAAAAAAACTATAGACTTCTAGTTTGCTCCATTCGCTTTAGCACTTCTCCTTACGTACTTCTCGGACCAGGGTTGGCAAAAATTGTGTTTTTTTTTTTATTTTAATAAAAAAACACGGTTTTTTAAATTTAAAACAATTCAATGTGTTTTAGACATGGATTTTTAATTGTTGAAAAAAAAACATGTTTTAAACAATAAAAAATATGTTTTTAAACTTAAATTTATACGGGCGCGTCGACCCAATACATTGTTTATTCTATAAGCCATGCCCATATTGCATCATAACAAGACGAGGACGATACTTGAAAATGGCTCGGCCAATTCGGTGTAATAAATACGTCAAGTTGTCAATAGTGCAATATTTTTTTATTTTTTTTTTTTTTTTTATTTTAACGTCTTATTTATTTTAACGTCCTGGCGAAGTTTAGCTAAAGCTATTCCACCACTTAAACAGGACGGCGAAATGAGATACTGTCACCCATCCAAGTAACGGACTCTCCCGGCGTTGCTTAACTTCGCCGATCGAGTTCTCGCCACTTAAACTGGCACCGTTTTTTATTGGTTATTGACTACACAGGCACATAAAAAAAAAGTCGAGTTGGAGAAGGCAGTATTCTCGGAAGTAAGTATTCCCATGAATTCTTGCTGAACACGAATCCGATGTCCGTTTTGCCCGATTGGCTCTTGCATTCTTCCTAACATCAAAAAACACCGTAAGAATGCCCGAAAACAGTTTTGTCGCGTACGAGTGAAAGATAGTACACACGTATCGAAGCGCTGTAAAAAACTAACAAATAGGTGGTTTCTAACTAAATATTTATTGTGTAAATATTTTTCATAGATTAAATCAAGTGTTTAGTGCACAGTAATTATGAGTTCTGAATCCCCAGGCGACGAATTTGTTCGTAATCCTAATTTAAAAGAATTATATCATAATAATATATCGCAGCACTCTGGTAAATTGATAGATCCGGCACAGGTAGCGGATAACGCTATGGATGATGAAAATTTCTCAAATGTTAATTCAGGCCTCACGGGTAACCGCTCTCTAGAGAATGTGGTAAGCGATAATAATGTCCAACAAAAAACTCAGAAGTTTTTTAACCTCAACAATATCCACCTGTATGGTAAGTCTTTTTATGTTTACATCGAAAGCATGGACAAAAACGTAGGACGACTGCATCCAATGTTTATCGGTCATATTTTATTGAAAAAATTAAAGATTAATAACATTATCTCAATAAATAGTATAGGGAAAAACAGAATCCGAGTTATTATGAAGAGTGCATTTGATGCTAATAGTCTTGTTAAGAATAAACAATTAGAGTCAGAAAACTTGATTGCATTTATTCCTAATCATTTAGTTGAACGAAAGGGTTTAATAAGATCAGTTGATACTCGATTTGATGAAAAGTATATACAGGAAAACATTCAGAGTAATAGTCCAGTCATTAGTATTAAAAGGATTAACAGAAAAATTTCAATTGAGGACTCGGAAAAATGGGTACCGAGACAATTAGTAATCGTCTCGTTTGAGGGAAGTGTTCTCCCAACACATGTTGTTATAAATAGTGTACAATTCCCAGTTGAACCTTACATTAGTAGGGTGATACAGTGTTTTAAATGCCTAAAATACGGACACGTGTTAAGCCAGTGCAGAAGTACTAAAACTCTGTGCATTAAATGCGGTAAAGAAAAATTAGATGATCATACTTGTGAACCCGAAGACAATTACTGTATTTTTTGTAAGAACAATTCTCACCTATCAACATCCAAAAAATGTCCTAATTACGAAAATCAAAGAAAAATAAAAGAACAAATGTCAATTAAAAATATTCCCTACCTTGATGCAAAGAAAATGTCAGAAAATTCATTTGCTTCCATTCTATCTAATAACAGATTTAGTACTTTGGAAAGTGAGGTAGAATTTCCGCCTCTTCCTGAAACAAATACCCATGCTAGGAGACCTAATGTTTCTTTGTCTCAACCGACAACAAGTGCACGCAGTTATCAACATAGTTCTTATTCCCAGTCTAATAAAAAACGCAAAATACAATCCCCATCTCCACAGCAAAATGTCGAAACTATGTTTCCATTTAGATTTGGGCCGAGTAATGCCCTTCCGCCTAACAACATCAGACCTAATTTTAAAACAACTAGTGGTACAAATTTGAGTTCTAGTATTACAAACAATGTAACAGAGTATCTTACCCATTGTATATTGGCTATTTTTAATAATATTAATAATGTTGATGAATTCAAAAACTTGGATGTTAGTGTAATAAAAAATGAGTTCGATAGGATATTGGAGGATGTCCTTTATAAAAAATCCTAATGGCGAATACAAATACTTTAAATGTTATGCAGTGGAATGCTCGTTCTGCAATTGCAAACAAATCTAGTCTAATAAAATTCTTAAACGACGAAAATATTCATATCGCTTTAATAAGCGAGACATGGTTTAAACCAACACAACATGTTAACTTTCCTGGGTTTAACATGGTCCGCAAAGACAGAATGGATGGCAGAGCCGGAGTAGCTATCCTAGTTAAAAAACAAATTATTTTCAAAGAAATAAGATTTGATGATAATGCTTACAATGATGACATTCTAGTATGTGGCATATCAGTGGACATCAATCAATCACCCCTGTATTTTATATCATTATATAGACCTCCCAATATCAATACGCATACCAATGATTGGATTAATATTTTTAATCAATGTTCTCATCCTTTACTGATTGGTGGCGATTTTAATGCCCATAGCAACCTCTGGGGTTCTTCAAAAAATGATCAAGTCGGAAGACAAATTATTAAGTGCATAGAAGATAAGGATTTGATAATTTTAAATAATGGTGATAAAACTAGACTTGCCTCCCCAAATTCAAATAAATCTGTTGTAGATATATCAATGGCTTCGGCAGCTTTAGCCCCTCAAATAAGTTGGAATGTTTCCTCAGACAACCTTGGTTCTGACCATTTCCCGATAGTAATGGAGTACTCAACGGATTTTAATATTCCAAATATCATCTACCCCAAAAGTAAATGGAATGTGAATAAAGCTAACTGGGAACTATATGAGTCCATACTAGATAATAATTTTCAAAACCCCCCCTGGGAATTGAATACAGTTGATAAGTATAATTTCTTTATCGACAACATTAACTATGTAGCTGAAAGAACAATAGCTACCATTAAACCTTTTATAGCAAAAAAACGTCCTCCTCCCCCGTGGTGGGATGATGAATGCGAACTAATTTTACAAAATAGAAAACAGGCGTTGAATAATTACAAACAGTTTAGTTCCATGGAAAACTTTATTACCAGTAAAAAAGTGATAGCCCAATCCAAAAAATTATTTAAATCTAAAGCCCGAAAAAATTGGAAACAATACTGTGAAAATTTAAATGGGTCAACTCCATCAAAAGTACTTTGGTCTCATGCTAAAAGATTAAAAAGGATACCGATCAAGGATTCTACTCTTTCTCATTCCGATGTTTGGATCGATGAATTTTTCAATCGAGTTGCCCCACCCAGTGTACCAAATAAGGAATCAACGAAAAATACTGACCCTGTACAGGGCCATTTTTTTTCCCAACCTTTTACAATTGCAGAACTTAACCTCGCTATTAAAAGCGCTTCAAATACAGCTCCAGGATATGATGAAATCAAGTATCCAATGTTGCTCCATCTACCCAATACTTGTAAAATTTTCCTTTTAGACATTTTGAATGACATCTGGCTTAAAGGCGCAGAATTAGAAGTTTTAAAAAAGGTGGTTATTGTCCCTATTCTTAAACCCGGTAAAAATCCTGAATTGGCCAATTCGTACAGGCCAATATCCTTGTTGTCTTGCGTATTAAAGACTCTCGAACGAATGATAAAATACAGATTAGAATGGTGGTTAAACAACAACATCCCATTACCGCAATGTCAATTTGGTTTTAAGAAAGGCCTGGGTACTCTCGATGCCGTTACATATTTAGTTACAGATATTCAAAATAATTTTTCTAGTAATAAGTACTTAGGTGCTCTATTTTTGGACCTTAAGGGAGCGTATGAATGTGTAGATTTGGATATTCTTTTTGCCGAAATTATGAAAATGTCTATCCCGAGGTATACGGCTCAAGTAATTGTTAACTTATATAAAAATAGGATGATTTACTTAAGAGGATCTGACAATAATAAAATTGGTTATAGATTTAATTCAGTAGGATTGCCCCAGGGATCGGTGCTGAGCCCTATTCTGTTCAATATTTATACCGCCGGTATTCACAGTCATATACAATCTCTCTGTAGTATTATCCAATATGCGGATGACTTTTGCTTTTACGTAACCCATAACAAATATGACCCCTGTATCAATCAACTGAGTGGCGCCACTGAACAGGTAGAGAGGTGGTTCCACAAATATGGTTTTGACATCTCAGTAGAGAAATCAGTTACAAATATTTTCACAAGACACAATACGCCTAATATCACTGAACTACACTTGGCAAACCACATCTATCCTTACAAAAACCAAATCACCTATCTGGGTATGACTCTCGACAAAAAACTTAATTGGGGTACGTATGTTGATCATATTGTGGCTAAATGTGAAAAAGGCATAAATTTTTTGAAAATGATTTGTAAAACATGGTGGGGCGCTAATCCAACCACTCTTATTATATTTTATAAAGCTTACATTCGTTCTATAATCGATTATGGCTCCACATTATATGGATCTGCTAGCAATTCTGTTTTAAAACGCCTGGATACAGTGCAGAACAAAGCACTACGTATCTGCCTGGGAGCCATGAACTCCTCGCCTCTAATTCCATTACACGCTGAAGCTTCAGAGCCACCTTTGTTTTTCCGAAGAGAGTTTCTCAGTGAAAAATATATTTTAAAAGCAGAATACAAAAATCTCTCTATCACCTCTAAAATCTCCCAACTAAGCATACAGGATTTAACTAATAAATATTGGTCGAAGAAAAACTCCCCACCGCTCTGCTCTGGTTTCCGCGAAATAAGTGGACAATTAAATGCCCTCCTGAAATACTCAGACATATCTCATTTTAATTTGGAATACCTCGACCTTTTTTACCAAGCTCGTATAATAATACCATCTTATTCAGAAATCACCACTGTGAATAACTTGATGTTTAACAACTTAATGGCGGAATATTCCAATCATCTGCATATATTCACTGATGGATCGAAAATTGAGGATAACACAGGGTGTGCCATTTATATTCCGTCAAAAAACTTTGAAAAGAAAATTAAATTGGACAGCATTACAACTGTATTTACCAGTGAGGCCATAGCAATCTTGAAAGCCTTAGAGTATGTTAAGTGTTACGGAGTTAAGCAAGCCGTTATTTTCTCGGACTCTCTAAGCGTTTTACAAAATTTAAAAACTGCTAATATAAATAATTTTCTTAACATAAACAGTTATGCTCTTCGAATATTACTCCTTCTTTGTAGCCTATATAAAGAACATGTTATGATTGATTTTGTTTGGGTAAAAGCTCATGTAGGCATACACTATAATGAACATGTAGATAAACTTGCCAAGGAAGGAGCTGAATCTGGCGAAAATATTCATCTAAAAATGAGTTTGTTGGATTGCATGAATTTTTCTAAAAAGCGTATTTCTATTAAGTGGAGGGAATATTACAATCAGTTCAAAAATGACAACCAAAATAATAGATATACCCTGATTGAAAACGATTTAAATAGAAACCCGTGGTTCCATCACTTGGAAGAAAGTAGAAAACTAATCACTACTGTTACCAGATTGAGATTTGGTCATGCTTGCTTTCCACAACACCTGAAGAGGATTGGAGTTATTGACACAGACATATGTACGTCATGTGGAGTCATTAGCGATTTAGATCACATCTTTTTTGCCTGTTCAAATCATAGCAGAGCCACAAATGATTTTATTGATAGTCTTCTAAAACTGAAAATATGTCTTCCAATTAATCTCCTCCATCTATTATCCCTGAAGAATATACATATATATAAAGAAATAGTACGTTTCCTGAGTAAGGTAAACCAGCTATTATAGGGCATTATAGGTTTAGATTCGTTCATTTATGTGTTTAACCCTGTGTTTATTTTACCTACTATCCGTGGTCTTAATCCTGTGTGTCTTTATAAATGCCCTGATGGACCCCTGGGCGAGAAGAGGGTGTCCCTGTTTACGCCCTTGTTGTTAATCTTCAATTAATCCACTACGTTGTTTAGGTTAGCTTTAAATATATGCAACTGGCTAATGGATTAGGTCCAATGCCATTAAAAAAAAAAAAAAAAAAAAAAAAAAATGCCCGAAAAAATGATAATCTGGAAAAATTCAGGGGTACATAGGATGGCAATAGAAATCGAATGGCGCAAACCAGACATCCCTGCGGTCCTTCGTTTTCAAGATAGAGCAGCTCAAAGTCACCGGAAGGAAAAAAATTGTTTTGTTCGCAATTCTCGAGGCTTTATATCGGAAACCAAAAAAGCTATAGAATTCTAGTTTGCGCCATTCGATTTCTCTCGCCATTCTACGTACCTCTGAAATTTTTCAGATTTTTAGCTACACTCTCATTTTCTCGGGCATTCTTACGGTGTTTTTTTTTGAGGTTAGGAAAAATACAACAGCCAATCGGGCAAAACGGACATCGGATTCGTGTTCAGCAGGTCAAAATGCATGGGAATACATAGGTCTACCTTCCCGCACTCGACTTTTTTTTTGCTATTAATCGCTTTAAAATTAACACTTAAGAAAATAAATAATAACGGTATATCTTCTATATAATAGTAATATGTTTCGTTCGTTGTACTTGTACTACCATATTATTATAACGTTGTATTGCATTACATAAAAGTTCATATTTTTTTACTTTATTATTTTTTTTTTACCTTATTAAATACAACGATGTTCCAAAAATTGTCTATCAAACACACTGAAAAAAACGCATTGAAAAAAATCATGTTTGAAACAATTGTTTTAAACGTGTTTAAAACAAATGTGTTTCAAACAGTTTACTGTGTTTTAAACACTTAAAAAACATTTGTTTAAAACATTTTGTTTTAAAACTGCCAACCCTGTCTCGGACTTCTTACTTGGGCGGCTTGTATCTCGCCAAAAAATAATCGTAGATCATCACTCTGATGATAGAAACCATCGGATAGAAAATTTAATTTTAAATCGATTAAGCCCAAAAAATTTTGTTTGGAAAAAGTTAGGGCGTGAACTGAGAAGAGAAGAAAACGTGTACATTTTTCAAAATTTTGGGAAAAAATTAAAGTGTCGCTAAAAATCTGGGGTACGTAAGTGAGAGAAATCGAATGGCGCAAACTAGAAGTCTATAGCTTTTTTTTGGTTCCGAGATAGAGTCTCGAGAAGTGGGGAAAAAAGAAACGATGTTTCGTAGGGATGTCTGGTTTCGCCATTCGATTTCTCTATTCTTTTTGCGTATCTCTGATTTTTTTCATAATTTTATGGTCTCTCGTTCGGATGCAGTTGCTCCCAGACCCATGCCGCCGGAGAAGCGAAATTCTCGGACCTTTGACTTTGGCGGTGTGTACCTCCCTTAGAAATGACCATAGTTCAACATGCCGCCCACAATCGGTCTCAGCGCCCCAAACAATGTATGGAAATGGTGGTCAGCCCATTTAAGCTTTTTATTTACTTGTTTAAGGATTTTCGGGCATTCTGACGGTGTTTTCGAGGTTAGGAAAAATGCAAGAGCCAATGGCGCAAAACGGACGTCGGATAGGTCTGCCTTCTCGCACTCGACTTGTTTTTGTGTGTGTCTGTGTAACTGTGTTATTTAAATTTTTACACATTTGAACACCTGTACTGAATTTCTGTCTGTGCATTTTGTATACTCAATTTTATAATACATTTAATTAAGCCCTTTTACGAATGATCAGGGTAAATAAAAAATGTGGAATGGCAAGAATTCCAGAAATCAAATTAACATAAAGTTTCATACCGTGCCTATCCTACTCAACTCTGACAGAATACGTTTAATTGAAAATTCTGTTGTAATTAAATTTCACTAATATAATTTAACGTAAAATGTTTATGATTTTAGACAAATTTGCCCTCGAACTGTAACTATGTGTTTCGAAACTTAATTTACTTGTGCAATTTCTAATATTTAACAGCGAGAAGTTTTAACGTACATTCTAACTGAATTTGTACACAATTCTCCTGGAGATATATTAACAATATCTCGAGGGATAGTCACAGAAAGTGCACATTCGTACATAAAAAGATTGATTTGCGAATACCTTACATACATTTATATAAATAGTATTTTTGTTAATGGTCATTTATTTATATTAACGTCCTTTCGGAGCTTAGCTATTGCTATTCCACCACTGAACCAGGACACGTACACATAGAGATCAACACAACAACCATTCCCTGCGATACTGCCATCTACCTCAGCTGAGCCGAACTCAGAAGGGATAACGGCGACTAGGCACGTTGTGCCACCCATGCCACCCAGCAGCGGACTAGCCTGCTACCGTCTCCGTAAGACATTAAAAACGCCACTAAACATCCATACCCTGGCCAGGATTCGAACCCAGTACTCCGTGGTCGCAAGCCAAACAGCATAGCAACTGAGCCTATTTTTAATATATAAAAGTGTAATTTTACTTCCACATCCACGAAGTGGATTGGAAGTATAGTAATCGCAAAAAAAATTTCGAAAATTTTTATTCGTGAAATAGGTTTAGAATGTAATGAAACATCGAGATTTTAAATTTGAGCGGAAAAAAAATTTCTGTCTGTCTGTCTGTCTGTCTGTCTGTCTGTCTGTCTGTCTGTCTGTCGGTCTGTCTGTCTGTCTGTCTGTAACTTTTTTTGTCCGCACGTTTTCTCCGGAACGGTTTAAGATATTGACTTGAAATTTTGTACACGTATATATTATAACGAGATCTGGAACTGGATTGTTTTTTGAGGATATCCGGTGAAGGGTTGGGGGTTAAATAGGGGTAAATAGGGAAAAATAAGTAAAGCAGGCTTGTAAGAGTACAGAAACTTGAAATTTGGTGTATGTACTAGAAGTTAAGGCCTCATATTTTGCTATAATATTTTTCAACCCCCCACCACCCCTACCCCATTAATGGGGTTGATAAAATAAAGTTGAGATATTCATTTGAAATTTCGTAGACGTATGTATTATAACGACGTCTGGAATTAGATTATATTTTGATATGATTCCGTTGAAGGGTTGGGGGTTAAATTGGGGTAAATAGGGGAATATACGTAAAACAAGTTGGTAAGAGTACAGAAACTTGAAATTCGGTGTATGTACTAGAAGCCAAAGCGTCAGATTTTTTTATAATATTTTTCAACCCCCACCACCCCCCTACTCCAATATGAAAAGGGTTGATAAAATAAAATTGAGATATTCATTTGAAATTTGGTACACGTATGTATTATAACGACATCTGGCACTAGATTATAATTTGAGATGATTCCGTTAAAGGGTTGGGGGTTAAATAGGGGTAAATAGGGGAAAATAAGTAAAGCAAGCTGGTAATACTACAGAAACTTGAAATTCGGTGTATGTACTAGAAGCCAAAGCGTCAGATTTTTTTATAATAGTTTTCAACCCCCACCACCCCTACTCCAATATGCAAAGGGTTGATAAAATAAAATTGAGATATTCATTTGAAATTTGGTACACGTATAAATTATAACGACATCTGGAACTAGATTATACTTTGAGATAATTCCTTTGAAGGGTTGGGGTTATTTAGGGGTAAATAGGGGGAAATAAGTAAAGCAAGCTGGTATGAGTACAGAAACTTGAAATTCGGTGTATGTACTAGAAGCAAAGGCCTCAGATTTTTTAATAATATATTTCAGCCCCCCACCACCCCTACACCATTATTCAAGGGGTTGATAAAATAAAATTGAGATATTCACATGAAATTTAGTACGCATATGTATTATAACGACATCTGGAACTAGATTATATTTTGAGATGATTCCGTTGAAGGGTTGGGGGTTAAATAGGGGTATAGTTATAAGGGAAAATAAGTAAAGTAAGCTGGTAAAAGTACAGAAATTTGGGATTTGGTGTATATACTAGAAGCGGAGGTCTCAGGTTTTTTATTAGTATTTTCCATCCCCCCACCACCCCCACTCCCTTATTAAAAGAGTTGATAAAATTAAATTTAAATTTTCAGTTGAAATTTGGTACATTTATGTATTATAACTATATCTAAAACTAGATTATATTTTGACATGATTGCGTTGAAGGAGTGGGGGTAAGTAGAGGTAAATAGGGAAAAATAAGTAAAGCAAGCTGGTAAGAGTACTGCAACTTGAAATTCGGTGTATGTCCTAGAAGCTAAGACCTCAGATTTTTTAATAATACTTTTCAACCCTTCCACTACCCTTACTACATTATTATAGGGGTTGATAAAATAAAATTGAGATTTTCACTTGTAATTTGGTAGACGTATGTATTACAACGATATCTGGAACTAGATTATATTTTGGGATGATTCCGTAGAAGGGTTGGGGTTAACAGAAGGACTAGGGGAAAATAAGTAAATCAAGCTGGTAAGAGTACAGAAATTTGGGATTCGGTGTATATACTGGAAACCAAGGCCTCAGATTTCTTTCTAATATTTTTCAAACTCTATCACCTCCGCTTCATTATTAATGGGATTGATAACATCAAATTGAGATATTCACTTGAAAGTTAGTACACATGTGTGTAGTGACATCTGATTAAGATGACTGCATTGAAGGGGTGGGAGGTGGTAGGTTGTGAATAGTGGAAAATAAGTAGGGTAAATAATTAGAGACTTCATTTTTAACGTATATGATAGAAACCAACTCATCAAACTTTTCTATGACATCTGCCCCAAATATTAAAATTCTGTGACCAATAATTTCCACATACTAGAGTGCAAATATAGTCAAGAGGTTTCCTTTAAAGTGACTTGGATGAAGAATCTGGATGTGGAAGTAGTGATTCCTTAGGCAGCGGTTTTTTAGGACGTTCTTGTAAAGTGGGTTCTCACAAATGTTACAAGATGTAACGGGAAGGTGAAGAAAGGAACTAAAAATATTCCATTTTTGCGAAGGTATTTGTTAAATGACTCCTAAAGTCATTCGCTATCACAGAGCTACAAATTGCGATTGAGTCAAGTGATTTATGTTTTGAAAATTAGTACACAAACATGCAAAACAATACTTGTATCGATTCATTTTCCAGAAATATTTTAAAATTTCGAGATGCGAAAAGCCATAATGCGAAAACACTTTTTTGAAATATTTTAGTAGTTATTAAAGATGTTTGGCATTATTGAAAGACAATTTTGGAACTTGATTTCAAGCGTCAAATTAAAAATTATACGCTTCTGTTCTAGTTTTCCTTAGAGTACCTCCTTATCCAGCTATATTATCCTTTGTATCAGACTCCACGGCATTAATAAGGACCCCTTACTATCAGCTATCAGCCCTTGGTTTTTCTTTACCAAATAGTTGGAATCTCAGTCTAGTTACTGCCTAACAATGGCATAGAACATGGACTGAGGTTTTCTGCAGACTGTACCATCTGTCAGACCCATCAGACTCATATGGCTATTAAGTCGACAGCGTTCGGTTAGACCGACTATTATTCTAATGGCGTTTCTATTTTGGCATGAGTCGCCCATAATCCACGTAACGCTGTTGAGGGGGTGACCACTAATGTCCACATAGCGTTACAAGGAGGGGATTAAGTATTATTGTCACGTAATACCTCTCTCTCTCTCCCCCCCTCCTTCCCTCCTTCCCCCCTCCCTCTCTCCCTCCCCCTCCCTCTCTTATATATTAAATAGGCGTTGATTGTCGTCACTTCTGTGACAAAACTTTAGAATACCGAGCATACTGATCTCAGAATGCATGGCATGCCTGATTTATGAGAAATGGTAAGTTTCCAGATGGGATTCCATCGTCTGACACATTATGATAGTCAGTCGATGATTGACTTGCGCTTATATGGACGAAGGAAGTTTAATTACCTACTTGAAAAAATATGTATTATATTTAATGTAGGTACTTATAATTTACCAATATAATTGCCAAAAATTTAAATAAAGTATTACGTAGAACATATTTGAATTTTGGAAGTTTCGTTCACATTTAATGTCATGTTACAAAGAGAGGGAGGGGTCAAGATGAATGTCGACATGGTGTTACATGGAGGGAGAGGGGCGGGAGTAAAGACCCCTAATAGGTCCTCCTTTTTAACAGATTGTTCATTAATGATCTCTTTGACCCGTCCCTGTTTCGAGAAACTTTTCCACTATTCCAGGACTCCAGAGATTTAGCCATACCGCAATAGGGTTCAGGTCCTACTAGAGCTTTAGACGCCTGCTCTGGCCAACTCACCATTCTTTTTATTTTCCTTGTGTCCTGGTACCCACGCCATGGTCACTTTATTTTCACTCCCTAAGTTTATAAGGGCATTTACGCAATCTCCTACAAGACTCGATTTGTTTCCTTGTCGTATAATTTCCTTTGCATTCTACTGAATTGCGGCTACTTCTACCTGAAATAATCTTAAAATAGTTTTTGAGGATACCTTTAAAAATTAAAATTTAACCCCCACACTCTATACTTATGAGAAATTATACAAGCGTAAATTTTCTAATCAGGAACCAAATCTAAACTTGTCATTGTTTTGACGTTTGTAGCTTTAATTAAAATGAGGCCAACTACAGTTGTCCACACCCGTGCAAAAGCGTCTCACAACGCCACTGGAATAGAGGTGAATACATTTTAGATAAACGTATGTTTATTTTTAGGCAACTCCAAGTACGCTTTCTGGATCAGATTTATTTTTAAATAAATTATTAAGCTCTTCAAGTTTTAATTGAATGCCAAAGCAAGTTGATAATAATTAAAAGTATAGTTTAATTTATATTTTGATTAAATATTTGGATACCGTTTAGGAGGGTGACGTGCACACGAAAGTGGAATTTAAGGAATTGTGAGAAGGGTCGGTATGGTCGGTCGGCTGGGGGAAGTAGGAAAGAAAATTAGTTTGAGAAATAGCTAACAGCTAGAAGGGTGCATGAGACTTGATGAAGCTGAAAAGATGTGTCAAGATAGAGAAGACTAATAGTGGCTAAGATCTCTCATTTTATTGTCGTAAAAGTTTTCATTTAAAACCAATTTGATACCTACACTTCCTTTGCTAAATATACGGGGTATATTTGCCACCAAGTAGGTATTCAGAAAGAAATCGTATTCTATAAATCCTTTGCACTTTTTTATAATTCATTGTTATACTATTACAATTGAATGGGTTCAGGATTATAATTTAGTATCTAATTATTAATAAATAAACCTCGGAATCTGTCAATAGAAAACTTACGTGTGAATTCTGCTTTATGATACATTTAGATATATGTATGGTAATGCTGAAATCACACCAAAGCAACAGGCTACTAGTAACAAGAAACACGCAAGAAGCATTTTGAATTAAACGTTATATTTTTGTGGCAATGAAGGATTGATCTCGATAATAAAATTAGGACAATATTCACAGTTATATATCTGGCAAAACCGATCTGCTCTGCACAGGTCGATCGCGTTTAACCTACGCCGCTGTTGAGAAACTTTAGCGGAAGAGATTTTATCACAGATACTAAATGAACTTATGTCCAATCCCCACCACTTGCCATTATTCATCTTGTTGGTAGTACGTATGATTGAGAAATATTGCGCTTTTTCATATCTTATCTAGGAAAGCGCGGATGAAATACCCCATGTTTTTTACTCCTAAACTCTGACATATGCATTTTGGAAAGTTTAAACAAATGCGTTCAAAGTCATCATGTGGGGTTTCAAATGAAAGGTTATTAAAGCACAAATTAAAATATATAACTAATATACGATTCAAATGTATTGACCCCTCACTTTAACCTTGACTATCTCAAAAACGTAGGAACGGAAAAAAATGAAAAATTATGTGTTGATTATGCGTCTATTGTAAATCATTCACTAAAATTTCAATAATGTACATTGAACAGTTTTGAAGTTCTGCTAAATTATGTTGAAAAATGTCTTTTTAAGGAAATTTTGACCGTACCAGTTTTGAATCCATTTTATCTTGGAAAATATGCCTACTATGTAAATAATGTTTCAGATGCCAATTTAGCGCGGTATTTTTTATATGAGGACATTTTTTCATAATTTTCTATTCTAAAATTTTGTAGTTATTCTTAAAAACATGAGTTCATGTTTATTCGGTTATTTGTCAAGGTATCTAAAAAATGTTTGTTAAAATGGTTGATTACATAAATTATAAACATTTTCAGAAAAATAATTCGGGTGTATCAAGTATTAATTGAGTTATTAAGCCCAATACAATGTGAACCTAAAGAAACGCACAAAATTCATATCTTTGGTATGTCATTTGTCAAAAAATCCTCGAATAGATCGATTTTAGTTTTGTAAATGCTACATTTTGTGACTATACCAAAATTTATGACGTCATTGGTTTTTGAGTTATGACGTCTTTTTTTTTTTTTTTTTAAGGGAAATAGACATTTTTGTTTACTGTTTTTGGTGGATATTCCTTTAGCTTTCTGGTGATATGAAAAAAATTGATATTACCTAAGCCATTCTTTTGGAAAAAAATATTTTTATTGACTGATACCTTACATAAGTAATTGTGAGAAAAATATCATCTCCATTGCTCAAGTTGCGACCCTCAAACCATTTGGCATTGACCAAGACGGGTGTAGACACTTTGCACGCTGTTCTGAATCATCTCATGGGCAATTTGTCTCATCTCCAAGCCAATTCTGTCTTTCAATTCTTCTATGGTATCCGGTCTGTTGAAATACACCCTTGACTTTAAGTAACCCCAAAAAAAAGTCTAAGGGGGTTAAATCTGGTGAACGCGGGGGCCACTCAATCGGATCTCGACGACCTATCCACCTTCCAGTAAAAGTGTCATCTAAAAACTGACGCACTGCTATCCCAAAATGAGGTGGAGCCCCGTCTTGCTGAAACCAGACGTTTTCAGCAAGAATATCTTCATCTTCATTGTTCGGAAACATAACTGCTAAGGCTGGCACTAACTCAACTCGCAAAAATTGTAAATATCTTGCGGCCGTAAGATTTTCTTAAAAAAAAAAGGTGCCAATAAACGATCACCAATCATACCTTCCCACACGTTTACTTTGCCTCGTCGCTGTGTATGGGCTTCTTGAGTCCAATGAGGATTTTCGCGTAACCAATACCTACAGTTATGCCGGCGTACAGTCCCCTTTAAAGAAAATGTAGCTTCATCAGAGAAAACAATGAAAAAATTTGGATATTCATCGCACAAGGTCAACAGTTCCCAAAACTGTAAGCGCCGATCTGGATCGTCCTCATTTAATTCGTGGATCAATTGCACTTTGTATGAATAGTATTTTTCTTTTTTCAATAGACGTACAACAGAAGTTTGACTCACGTGATGATTTAAAGCCAGCTGCCTTGTCGAAAGATGGTGGTTTTCCTCACTTTCTAGAAGAATATTTAATTTGGTTTCGTTTGCTTGTGCTCGGGCGACCAGATCGAGGGAGGTCAGCTACACTGCCAGATTCATCATATCTAGCCATCAATCTACTTACAGTGGATCTAGAAATTTGCTTTTCGGGATACTTGGCATTGAAAACATCACATGCTTCCTGACGAGTTCTCAGCCTATCACCATATCCAACCATCATCAAAAGTTCTACGCGTTCTCTTTCACTTAAAGGTGGTATTGCATTCACTAGTTTTACACTGTCTCAGTAGTGTCACAAAACTGAGGTTTCACACGTGCCAGGAATAAAAAAGTTATCGATACTTTACACAAAAAGGCCTGTATCTCTCTGTTGTTAAGGTGATTGTTTTTTTTATTATTTTCTTTGTTTGGTTTTTATGTCAAATGTTTTCATGCTAGTTAAAACAAAAATGTAGGCAACAAGATTTATCAGCCCATAAGAAAGTGGAACATTACTCGTGAATTTGCGAAAGATGAGCTATTTTTACATAAAATGTAACTTTTCCAAAAGAAGGGCTCAGGTAATATCTTTTTTTTTTATATTACCAGAATGCTAAAGGAATATACCACCAAAAACAGCAAACAAAAATGTCTGTTTCCACAAAAGAAAATATATGATGGCGTCATAACTCAAAAACGAATGACGTCATAAATTTTGGTATAGTGACAAAATGTAGCATTTACAAAGCTAAAATTGACATGTTCGAGGATTTGTTTGAAAAATGGCATATACCAAAGATATGAATTTTGTGCGTTTCTTTAGGTTTACACTGTAGATAATTAATTAATAATTGGTATTTTTTAATGTTTTTTTTTTCTCGAAATAACTGTTTATTTGATTAGAAGTGAACATCCGAAAAGGAATTTTCGTCTCGTCTCATAAGATAACTGAACAGTCATGGCGGCACAGCTTTATAAATAACGAGGAGTTTGTACAAAAATTATTACATATAAAAAAATATTCGTCCATGCCAGAGGTACCAAAGTTTTACACAAAAATAATAAGTGATTTTCGAGATATGACGACCATTTAAAGTTTAATAATGTGGTGTAAATTAAATAACTTTCATAATGTTTTAACCTAAATTATTAAAATTTCAATGAACATGTAATTTTATCAATTATTTCCGCTCCTTCTTTTTTGAGATATTCGCGGTTAAAATGCACTTGAATCGTATCTCCAAAAGTATCGCTCAGAAAAATCTGATAAAAATCATAAACATTGGGAATAAAACGTGGATTGAAAGAAAATAATCAACTTTAGGATTAGGATCAGGATCAAGATTACCTTAGATAATTTTTGTGGAGCATAAAAAGAAAGTTAGAGTTTATTTTACAGCATAATATGTATAAATCTGTCAGATCTATATTTAAAACAACTGACAGTATGGAACAATAATTGTGCAAGTACGACTTGCACATTATGACCGATTTTTGGCATATGACGAGACATTTTATTACCATTTCATTAAGTAATTTTCTAAAAAAAAAAAAAAGTACTTATGTTTCATATCAAAAGAATGGCTTTAGTGCTTCAAAATACATGGGAAATTATGGCGCCCATGCATAGATCAAGTTTTTTTTTCGAAACTAGTATAATGAATAAACACGAAATACGCATTAGGAGAAAATCTGAAAAAATAATATATAATAGGTAATAAATAAGTGATAAATGAACATCCTTGATCTATTATTAGTAAAATTTTTGTTGATAGCAAGTCGTTTTAAGTTATCAAACAAGGGTACTTTTTATTTAGAAAATTGATTAAGGAATTAAACAATGTTACCTCAGATTGCAAACATTTATCTGTGAAAGTTTAGGTATAAAAAATACACACTTGGCTTCCTAGACAAGATACGAACGGTGTCATGGGTCTCAATTTAGTGTTTAAATTTTATTGCAGTCAATACAATGGTTTGGAAATTATGAAGAAAAAAATAATCGTCAAGATTTAATCTTTAAAGGCAAAAATTTACCAAGGAAGACACATGATGATACTTTTAGTGTTATTTAGACCCAAACTGTATGTTGTTGAATTATTGTTTCATATTCCTGTGGCATCCTATATTAGCATAGTTATAAATATAGCTTTGTCTAATCTAAACGAACAGACAGATTTAGGACTGCCGTGTATCCGGGATTTGTTCAGAATGAGAAATTAATCCAAGTGTATTCGGATATTGGTGTGTTGTCTTCAAATGTGTAGCCCTCCTCATGCAGACGGCTACTTTAGGGACGCGGGAATTGTACTGCCTCAAAGATTATTGATACATAGAGAAACCACGCCTGTGTCACGCCCAATTTTGGGCCCCAAATCTGTAACTGAACGTACCTGAAGCTCTAGTCATATAGTTTTATTGTTCGGTGGCAAAGATCTTACATTAAATAATATTAAATGGTAAAATCTGAACACGTGGCATATATTGAACAAAGTATAAAGCTGGTACTTAAAGTACAAAGCTGTTATTTTAATAAATCTTTAATGAAGTTTACGAAATTTGAGGCGATAAACACGGTAGATATGCGTGAACTATCTGCGTAAGCTCATCTATAGTTACCCTCTGGTGTTGAATATTTAATTAAGAGGATTTATTTACCTTTTAAATACGACTTTGTGGAATAGGTACATAAATATAACGTATAATTTGTTCAATTTCATTATGGTAGCGTAATTTGAAATGAATCCATTAAGAAAAGTATTTTGAAATAAAAAGGTCTATTACACAGCCCCACAAAAAAAGTTTTTGATCTGGATTAGTGATTCCTTATCCCTTCAATTTTTGTGTAGAGGCAAAGAAATTCCTTCAATAAGGTAAATTTATGAACTTAGTAAACGAAATACATATAGTGACACGAAGAAGTAAAAACAGCGGCGGTGTCCTTCTATTCGCGCGCCATAATCGCGAACTAACTTATTTGGTACTGAGTGTAGTCCACGCGTCGATGGCAAGAGTTGGGGGGATCATGGACAAAAACAAGGGGAAGTGACCCAACTGTATATTATTAAACTGTGTCGTAATCGACGGAGTATTTTTTTTTTAAGTAAAAAAAAAAAATAATTCATTTGAAAAAACTGAGGGAGATACGAAGGTGTGTAGGCGAGAGGTAAGGCACACTGTAAATATATTATAACCAAACCAAAATGTTTACTAATCACGGTTGACTTTTTTTAACATAAACCGGTCTCATCACACGCTGAAGTCGGTTCGGCAGAACTTCCTTCAATAGAAGATGCTCTCAGGCAGCATATCCTACTGTGATCTACTCCTATTTTTGTGCATTTTAAAATACAGAAAATTTCTGTTTTCTGATGTTTGTTACGGTACCAAATATGATGTAATAGTCATAACCTTAGTATTGGGGCAGAGCTGTACAAGTACAACTTTAAAAAAATGTACTTGACGGAAGTACAATTACTTTAGGAACAGAATGTATTTAAGTATATGTACAAGTATATATAGTTTAAAATGTACTTTCAAGTACTTTTGAAAAGTACAAAGTACAATAAAACAGCATGCAGGTACGTTAATAATTACCGTAATATTGAATAATGAAAAAACTTTTTAGACGAGTAAGAAACTAAATATTTAATCATGTAATTATAAAGTAATATAAGAACGACAAAATATATTAAATTCTCTATAAATATTATAAACTAAACATTTTTTCAGGTAATTATAATGTAAAATAAGAGCATCAAAAATATATTAAATAATCAATAAATGTTAAATAAATCATATTTTAAAAGAAAAATAAAAAAACCTGAAAATTTCGCCCTCGGAACTTCCATACATGATTTATTCAGTGATGCTGTTGAGAGTGTGTCAATCGTGATAGTGAAAGTCCCTACTCAAACGACATATAATTTGCTTTCATCACTACTAATTGTTCAAAGTGGCTATCGGAAAGTGCATGCTTCTTCGGCGCATTCACAATAGTGGCAAATGAAAAAAGTCTCTCCTCTGGTGCGGATGACGGCAAAGGCGTATTATATTTAACAAATAACTGCTTCATCAATCTAACATATTTAGGGTTTTTCTTTTATCGTCCATGTACTGCAAAACCTCAATATTTGCTCGTTGTGTTGTAGTTTTATTTGCAGTTAATTGGTCAAAACTTTCATCGAAATCGAAAAATTCTGAAGTGCCATTCTGAAGTGCCATGCCTCCTCATTTACTTCTGACTCTGAAATTTCTTTCTCTGAATTTCGGTCATAGAAACACTGACATTATTTTTTAATACTCCATACCTTCTAAGCTTGAATTGAGGGCAAACAACAGTAGTATTAAGTAGTAGTATTAATGAATCTTCATCTTCCAATGATAATATATTACTAAATCTTTTACGAACATTTTCTATTATAGTTGTCAATAAAATTTCTTCTCCATATCTAAATTTTCGCAACTTTAGTTTTTCGAGTTTATTTAACATGGAAATAAAACTTGGCAGCAAAAATCCATAAAAGATGTTATCATTAAAAAACAAAGCTTCAGATAACAATAGGCACCAAATAACAACCTTTTGCAGGTTGGAACTTGCAAATGTGAGTATCTGTACTTGCAAAAGTACTTGTACTTATATAAAGACTTGTACGTATATAAGGACTACAAGTACAAGTACATGTAAGAGTATTTACTTGTGCTACCAAGTACAATTCGTACTTGTACTTGCACAGCTCTGTATTGGGGAGTTTTATATTTTCCACTTTGGGTGGAAAGTATATGCAGACGGTCTCAAACCAGTTTTTTTCACGGAGGCAAGTATTTAATGCGACCGGAGCAGACTTATGCTAAATAAGAATGAGACCATATTTATGTGATTGCTTGAAACTTTTACGTTGGTAAATATGTACAACTGTTTAAATTATGCCTATTAGGCAGTAGGCAAGTAAAAAGTCCCTACCACCAACTTCATCTCATGACATCGCGGAAATAGGCCGATGTAACTAAATGAACAAAGAAAAACTTTGGTCTCGGCAAAAAGTTGTCAACCGGGGACTATTTATTTCTCTACAAAATGGTCCAGATCCCACATATTTCTATCCATAAAATTTCTCCTTAAATAAAAATTCCGCTCCACTAATGCCCATGTAAGCATTAATCTCCTATTAATTTTAGTTTATTAGTTTATTTTTAATACCTTATCTTTTTAGAGCGACTTGAAAGCCACATTTGTACCTAACCTGCCTGGTAGTAATTGGATTAAATAACTTTCAGTTTACTTAATTTGGCGCATTAAATAATTGAAATACTTTGTGTTTTTCATAATAATGAACCTCGTCGAAGTTCTTGAGATTCCAAACATTATATTCAGTTCTAATACTTCGATTTCCTCCACTTCCTCCTTTTCGCTCTCTGCTTCTTGCCTTATTATTCTTAAGAGGACCTTTTCACCGTTAAAAGTTTTCCATCATTGTGGAAATTGTTAGCGAAATTGTCTGCCGCTTACGTTTTCTCCAAACATAAACATTCCAACGAGTAAACTCTGCAAAGTATATTTTTAGTCATAATTCAAATCCGCGTTCAAGCAATTAGTAAATACTTACGTAATTGGAGGGAAAGCATTAGATCTATTTATTTCAGTAAAATTGAAAGAATTTCATGATTACTGTTTATTTGGCTCACGTTATAAATGGAAGTACTGAGACAGGTTCTTTCTTCGAGCACCTAATAAAATTGGTCTTTAAGATTCCTTAATCTTTAAGAATATAGACGTCGATTGCAGAATATTTATTTAACGTAATATCTGCGCTGGCTCAGGAAAACACCCAAAGTATATAAAAACTTAAGTAAACAGCACAAAAGCTATGTGTATGAAATGAAAGCACGTTCCGATCGAGTTTAAACGCAGTGGATCTGCTGCTCCCTTGCTTTGATACCGATTATTCGCCATTCACCTATTTTTGTTCCGTCCCCTTTTGTTCCAAACGCTTGACATATGTTTGTCTTTTTCGAATAACACGTGTTAACGAAACTATTGACTCGTTCTGACACTGATGAGTGATAAGCATTAAAGCAGGAAAACAATGTATTTGGGGAAATAAATCAATTTAAAAGAGCCAACTTGTTTTAAAAAAGGATTTGCCTAGCCAAATACGGTTAATGCATTTGGTAGTGGCTTTTTCAAAATAAACATAATCCTCCATTAACTCCATTAAAAGTTTTTATTTTGTAGCTAAATACATTCAGTGGATTTGTGGAAAAACCCTTTACTTGGGTTGGAAATTTCGATGTGTATCCTTTTTATACGTTATATTTTATAAGCTGGGAGATATACAAATAAATATATAAGCTGGACTAAACCTTGTATTCTTCGTCGATTTTTTTGCACTTTTTATGTAATTGTTTCACATTCAGAGTTGTTCTGGAAATTTTTAATTTTATAATTTCAATGTAATTGGTGAAGCACTCGTTAATATAAAATTTGGCAAAAAAAATTACAACTGACTCAGACCCGCGACCCTTCGACTGTAAGTCGAAAGCTTTCACCAGCAGACCAATTCTTCTAATTGCTTCGATATGTTTGAATCCTATAATAACACGGTATAAAAATCGAAAATCTACGGATGTTATATTATATAAGAACAATAAATAAGCATATCACCAGACAATAATAGAAAATTTCATTTTATTTTTTAAGATTTAGATTATTAATAGCATTTTTATTTACTGATTTATTTTGTTTAAAATCAATAGAGATCTTCCCCTAACTAACACTAATTAAACTCTCCAAATTTCAACAAAATCGGACGTCTTTTTCTTAAGTTATCGTGCTTATAAAAAAACGTGACGGGCGAACAGACGGACGGACATTTTGAAAGTTGTTCAGAATTTGATCACCAACACAGTGATGTGATTTTTTCTCTCTACGATATTAGGAATGTGCCGATCAAATGCAATATACTCTTCATTTTGTATTTGCGAAGAGTTTATATAATAACTAAAGTTGATACCTGTCTGTTCTTGGAAATAGTGAATTTATATCTTTTGGACCAAGTCTTGAACATAATCTAATGAATATAATATAAATTTCAACGATAGATCACTATTTCTCATTTCTTTTTGTCTGTTAGTCATATCGGCTTTCCTAGGTGTAAACACAGCGCGAGCAGATCTGTAGGATCCGCAGCACTCAGCTCTGTCGGCCCATTGTGTGGGATCTTCTAGAAGAGACCAGTGCTCTCGACAAAGGATAGTAGTCTGTTGATCCTGTAATTCCTTCAGCTGTAAAAATGGCCTTAGGAGATGCCTATACCTTGACGCACCTAAGGGTGCGCAACTGCATAGGATGTGACTGGTGGTTTCATCCTCCACTACACACATCCGACAAATAGGGTTGTTTTTCAACCCCATTGTATGAAGATGTTTGTTCAGAGGACAGTGTCCTGTTATCAAGCCTACAATCTGTCTCATTTTTTCTCTATCGAGCCCAAACAACCACTTAATGGTCGAGTCAGTCGAGGACCCCTTTATTTGGAGCCTCGACTGCCTCAGGGCTGAGGGGCCGGAGTCCAATAGTTGCTGAGCCTTGCAGTGGGCCAATCTCGTAACTCTGATTGAATCAGACTTCTTGGCAGACCGAAGGCTGGCTCGGGGTCGGGAAACGGCAGTTATTGCTCCTTCTCCCTCCAATCGATCTGCCTCTTTGTTGCCCTCCACATCTCTGACCGGACACCCATATGAGTTTGACAGAGTTGTGCTCGCACAGTTCTGTCAAAATATTCCGACAATTTAAAACTAACCTTGAGGTCACTCAGCCTTCAAGGCTGCTTGGCTGTCGCTACATACGTAAATATGTTTGTTGGCGAAACCTCTCCTGAGATTCTCGCTTGCACACACCAATATGGCATATACTACTGCTTGGAACACACTAGGATACTTTCCATGTGACACCGATATACGAGCCCTTATTCCCCAGTTCCCTTCTGCGTCTTACATCCGTCTGTGTACTACTCGAGGCCTTTGGTACCCAGAAGACGATTATTATCACGCTCCCAGTCCTCTCGACTAGGAAACACCGCTGAGTAGGGAATAGTGAAACTGTCTTTTACCGAAAAATGGCTTAACAAACGTTAATTTATTTATTTGTATTTAACTTAAAAGTCAAGAAATTAAATGAACTTTTTCATTTTGAGGCCACTGATAAAGCATCATCTAGGTGAAATGGTACCTATTTTCCTTTATATTATTTTCCGTGGTAAATGGAGATACTGAGTTACTCACTCCGCTCTTTAAGAAGAAATTTTTACTGATTCTTTAACGTTACAAAAAAAGAAATTCAGCTCTGTTGGAGGACGTTCCAGGTTCTCGAACCCTTCTGGAGACGTTGGCGATGTCCCCTCTCTAATAGCTCAGAGTTCAGATCTCGACAAGGTATGTCAGAGACTCCTACTTTAGGATGTTCCTTAGAATGTACGCCGTGCGATCTTCTGCACTTTTTGAGCGCTGCTCGGGCTGTTTGAGGAGGATGATCGTCAGGTGGTATTGTGGTATTTTGGTATTTAGTGCATGGGTCCTGTGCTGCTATTATTAAACTATCCGTTTCCCCCTTAAAGCTCGTGTCACTCATCCACTTCGTAGACGCCGCCTTGTCTATTGCTGGTCGGTCGAGATATTATCATGGAATTTCTCACTCCTATGGGGAGGGAATTTCACTGATCCCTTGGCGTTGTGCCAAGAAATGCAGCTCTGTTGGAGCTCGTTCCAGGTTACTGGACGCTCTTGACGACGTTGGTTATGCTTCCTCCATCAGATCGGAGTCCAGATCTCAACAAGGGAGCACAGATTCCTACTCCAAGATTGTCTTGAAAATGTGCAATCTTTTGCACTTGATTGACTAGGCAGTTGTAGCAGACTCCGGGTCATGGCTCTTCTTAACAGCTTCGAGGGCTCTAGGAATTACTGGCACGACTGTTGTTTTTGCATTCAACATTCTGATCACTTATATTTTTAGGTCCTTGTACTTGTTCAATTTCTCAGCGTCTTTGAGAATCACGTTGACGTAATTCGGAATTATTGTTATTATGGATTTTCTTATTCCTCTTTGGGGAGGTAATTTTACTGGCATGTTTTAAAACGATTAGATGGCCCTCTTGACAATACACATTCCATGAGAGACGAAACGTATTTTCGCATTAGATTTCTTAATAGAACTACGACAATTTAACTAGAAGAAAAATGAGTTTTTTTTGTGAAGGTACTAAAAAAACAGTCAGTGTTTCCCTTTATTTTTAAATTTTCTGCAGGACAGAAAATGATGATATTGACCAAAAGATGTTTAATTTTATAATAAATGTAATAAAAATGAATTTTCAGAATCTTAAAATTAATTAAGCTGAATCAAAATGAACATACAGGATGCTTTGAAAAGATTGGGACAACGCTTAGCCGTAGATTTTTGACGTCAAAACAAGTCAATTCAACCCAAACAGTACTCTTCTTCTTTTCAAGATACAGGGTGTTAAAGTAAAAAAAATGTGTTCGTATTTTGTCTCTATCTTGGACACTATTATACGTATTTACTTCAAAGTTGGCAATGAAACATTTTTTATAATGTTTACAATTTGACACAACAAGCACTATTGACGATTTCAAGATATCATACTAGACGTACACTTACTAGATGAAAAACCGGTTTTAGCTATAATTAAATTTCTTCGAACAGCTGTGTGCCAAAGTTGTAAATCGCTTTTTCTCTGAAAGTGTGCATTTTATCGCTTGTCAACAAGTACACTTTTTCTTTAGGAAATTGCGTTTGGACTATACCAGAAGAGATTGTCTAAAACCTAACCTCAAAAAAGTGGGGCTTAAAGTGTCACATAAAAGTACTGTAACTAGCGCCCTCTATAAAACGCGACAACGACAATATCACCATAGTAATTGGCGACCTGAAAAACATTTTATTACCAACTTCGAAATAAATATGTATAATAGTGTCCAAGATAGAGACAAAATACGAATATATTTTTATTACTTTAACACCTTGTATCTAGAAAAGGGTTAGAACCCTATTTTTTGGGTTCAATCGACTTGTTTTGATCTTTTCAAAACACCCTGTATAAAAAATGAAACTTGCAAACCGAAAAACATTCAACAAGTGAGCAAAATAGAGTATACTTAATTAGCATATTTTTTTTTTAGTTAAGAACATGTTTTTTTGTTAAATAGAACTTAAGAATGACAAACACAGAAGATGATAATCAGGTCTATTCTGTAACATTTTTGTTAAGTTTTAACGGCAAGGTCACTGTTAAAATAATTAGCGGAATGAAGTTAACGGTCGGTCGTATTCTGTATACTTTTTTTAAGGTTAAATTTAACCAACATCGTTTCAAATTAGAGGCGACTTTGGACCTGCCACTAAAATTTAACGGTACCGTTAAAGGGGTAAAAACACCGTATTTTATTTTTGGTTCATAAAATTTTGTATATCATTCAGTACATGGCACTTTGTTTAAGAAACTGGCAGGACCATTCAAAATACAGAAACAAAATATTTAATCTAAACTTTGAATTGATTTGCCAACAATGCCAACCGAAAAATTGTTATTTGCATAACTCCGAAGACAACATAATACTTCAGAAATTTTTTGACTTTTCACTAGAATAAAATGTTTGTCAATGAGTTTGAGATTCTTTTGACGACCCATTTTCTCATTTATATCCAGTAATTATTTTTCCGCCTTCAAATAATCGTGATCATAACCTCAAATAGAAGCGCGGGTGCCGCGGGTCCTGTTTGACGATAATTTTATGCGGTAGGTATTCAATTTTATCTGCGTGTATTATATATTTTGTGGAATTATTGTCCGTCTTAACTTAAAATTCTACTCATTGTCTTAACTACTTTCATTCAATGACTTCCCTGCTCTCATTAGGTTTGTTTTTAATTTGATCTTGAGCATATAAGGGAAAGAAATAACCGGTCGTTAAAAACTTATGACTTTAACAGGTCCGTTAAATGGTCGCATACAGAATAGAAAAATCAGTTATTATTTTTATCATTCCGTTAAAATTAAAATTTTAGAGGTGTTTCAAAATCTCATGAGCTGTGACCTTCATATGCGCAGAGACAAAATCCCTCTCGTGGACCCAGTTACACTTCTTAAAAATATTAAATTTATTGTTTACAATTTATTCCGAGCTCTTGTTTATGTATACAGCACGGTAGCTGTCAGTGTTTTCAAATACACTTGTAAACCCAGAACAAACTTTGCCTTTTGCGCATTTCGCGGTTCATAAGATTCTGAAATACCTCTAGCAGGGCGTTTATTTTTAACCAAAAAATTACAGAATAGACCTGTATAACAGTTAAAATATTGCAACTTCGTTGTGTAGGAAATAGTGACTAATATACGATTCAAATGTATGGACTCCTCACTTTAACCGCGAATATCTCAGAAACGGTGGAACATAAAAACTTAAAAAAATTATGTGTTTACTATGAGTCTATTCTAAATAAATCACTGAAATTTGAATAATGTACATTAGACACATTTGAAGTTATATTGAAAAATGTCCTACTTTTTAAGGAAATTAGGACCATACAAGTTTTAAATCCATTATATCTTGGAAAATATGCCTATTATTATTTTAGACACCGATAAAGCACTGCATTTTGTGTACGAGGAAATTTTTTCATAATTTTTTATTTTAAAGTTTTGCAGTTATTCTCAAAAACGTGACGTTGTTTATTCGGTTATCAATGTATTTAAATTTTGTTTGTTAAAATAGTTAATTATATAAAATGTAAACATTTTCAGTAAAAATAATTGGTATATATCAAATATTAATTTACTTCTCAAGCCTAAAGAATAATATTATTGCAAGTTTGCAAGAATATTATTTATTACGGGTGATAACTAAATTAATATTTGATATATACCAATTATTTTTTCTGAAAATTTTATGTAATTTACTATTTTAACAAAAAAAATTTAAATACATTGATAAATAACCGAATAAACATGACGTCACGTTTTTGAGAATAACTGCAGAATTTTAGAACAAAAAATAAAAATTTTCTCGTACAAGAAATGCCGTGCTTTATGGGCGTCTAAAATATTATTTACATAGTAGGCATATTTTCCAAGATATAATGGATTTAAAATTGGTATGATCAAAATTTCTTTAAAGAGTAGAACATTTTTCACTATAACTTAGCAGAACTTCAAAAGTGTTCGATGTACTTCAAATTTTAGTGATCGATTTAGAATAGACTCATAATAAACACACAATTTTTTCAATTTTTTCTGCTCCTCCGTTTCCGAGATATTTGCGGTTAAGGTGAGGGGTCAATACATTAGAATCGAATATAACGGCATGGTATTGCGATATAGTCCTAAAAAATAAAAAATGCACTCTGTCTAAGCAAGACCCTGTATAAATACGCCACATACATTTAACAACCCCCGATTCTACAGCCAGAACTATCCGCTAGAGAATTACATAGTTAGAAATAACACAGTCGTTTCCTCTGACATTGCCATTTACCGGAGCTGGAATCGAACCCCGAAGAGATTGACAGTGATTAGTGACATTTTGTGACAGAATGCTTTCTATCCAACTGCTCTACTATGCTCAATAAACAGGAGAATAACGCATATAAATTACGTAATGTCCATAAGGGCGCTTGGATCTTGTTTGTCAGTTTATAGATCAATATCCCATTGAGTAAATGACTGGAAACTGGAATATCACATAGTGCCTGTAAGGGCAATATAGGAAGGGTTGCATAACTTGTATTTTTTATTTGCATTTCAGTTCTCCTCCGCATTCGTAGACTGTATTAATACAGAATCGTATAATTTGTCTTGCAAAATGTGCTGTTTCTGATTTATGTGCGCCATATGTATGTCACCAGATGCCTTGTATTTTGCTGAAGAATTGTTGGTGTTATTTTCTGTTTGAGACTGAGACTTTATGAGTATGATAAATTTACTTAAAAGTTCTGTGGAAATTCTCGTTCCGTTTTCTGACGGTACAATTTTAAAATGATTTGGAAAATTCAAATTAATCTTGTGTTTTAATACAACATTTAGGCCTATGGAATTTTGCAGGCGTTCTCACAAAGATGCCGTGGGGAAATTCTTAGAATAAAATGGCAGCGCATAATTAATACAAGTATGTAGCAGTTCCGGAATTCTGACTATTTGAATTAAAAACAAATCAATTCTTCAGATTCCTTCAAAAACCCCAATCACACAACGGAGGTTATTATATGCCTAACGGTTAAAATAATTCAGTTTAGTTTTGAGCTTAAAGAGAAAATTATTAAATTAAAGGAATTTGAAGCAGCCACCGAGTTATATTATAACATACAATCAGAAAGAGGCCTATTTTGCAGAACATAAAGAGTTGGTATTAGCACTGTACTATTTGTAAATTCCACAGACTTCATAAGAATTCCATAATGCTATTGTTCATATCTACCAAAGTTTAATTAAGAAAATAAAATCGTATATATCTACACAAATTAATTACTACAGTAGCCCGCCGGATCTGTGCGTGCATACCCCGGCTCCCCTCCCCCATCCTATGAAAGAATTGTTTTTATATACATTTAAATTTAAGGGAAAATTTCCAAACATGGTTGCAACCAAAATGTGAGCCACATTTATAAAAAGAACTGTTCCAAATGTTGCTTTTGTCAGCACGATTGGCAGCACTGGCGATTATGGCCAAAATTGGAACTAGTATAACACTTTCTGACCAGGCGGAAAATTTTTGTTGTCAATGCTCATTGCTAGAAAACCACATGTCAACATTGTCTGCCATCTTTTGGCCAATGATTTAACTTTTGACTAAAAAGTGGTGCTTTTCAAAAAAAATAAATAAATGTTGGCACTTTCTCAAACTTGTAGTTTTTGTACCAAAGAATAGTCTCTGTGAGTGCCAACATCTGTTTCTCAATGTAACCTCCCTAAACCACCGCCAAAACCCCCAAACATTCAAATTCCGATTATTATGCCAAAAAGGATACAAAAATGACACATTTAGCGAGTAATGACCCAGAAATTATCCTTTTTAACATAACAAAGTTCAAAAATCTCCTTCATCCCCAAAAAAGCCCCCCATATCAACCCTCTTCCCATTTTTTATGCAAGAGAATGTATATTTTCGATCAAATAGTGGATTGAACAATTATGTTTTTTAGGCAAAATAGTACGTTGGCCCGTTAACGTATTGCCCCCCCCCCCCCTTTTCCATCTAAATATCGCCCCCATTCACGGATTTTTAATAATTTTGCGAAAAACAGCATTTGAGTCTAGACAATAAATTGATAATTAAATTAACGAATTGTTGAAGTAACTGTACACATTTCCCTCCCACCCACAAAGAAAAAATATTTTCAAATCAAGCTATAATTTTTTTTTTCAAATCAAGCTATATACATATTTTTTGTTTCTTCCTTGGCATGTTAAAGGGGCTTCAAAATTTTGGGGGAAAATGCTTCTTTTGCACCCTTCTGGATACGCCTCTTGTATTATTTGTTACAAATTCTTTACTTTATATATATTTTCTATTGAAACTAAAGAATATTTTCACAAATATCTTTGGTAGTTTATAATCGTATTTGCAATTAACTTCTGTACTATGATACATTTGCGAAAATATACCCAAAAAATCTATTTTTCAGTATCAAAATCTACGGTTGGATTTGAGAATTTATACTCTTTTTCGTTTTTACTAATTTTATAGAATCTGAACCCGAAGCAGATGATTCTGATGAGGATGAAGACGACGATCAATTTATCGAAGAATTCCTGAACCAGTTTTCTGATTCATATTTTTGAAAAAAAGAAATATATAAAATCAATATAATGAATTAATAAAAGAATAAATTAAATTTTTTCATTACTATTGTTTGCTATTAATTGCGATGTATATAATAGATGGTTTATTGCATTAATGAATTTTATAATATTTTTTTACAAACAAGTTTTTTTGTTACGTTTTGTTTTCTTATTTTCAAAATACCTTGTCGATTTGCTTACATTGCCAACTGCACAATTCGTTAATATTTTAAGCTTTGGTACACTGTTGTTTTGCAAACTATAATATTCATAATTCACAACAGGTCCAGGCAAACACACAGAAAAATCTATTTTCACATATTTTTTCTTTATGATAAAGGTTTTCTTTGTTTTGGGGGGGGGGGATTCTCTACATTGAAAAAGAATTAATTAATTATCACATTCATTGTCTAGGCTCAAATGCTGTTTTTCCCTAATTTATTAAAAATCCGCGAGTGGGGGTGATATTTGGGTCGAAAATGGGCCAACGTACTGGCATTTTATATTTTGCCTAAAGAACAGAGTCATACAATCCATTATTTGATCGAAAATATACATTCTCTGGCATAGAAAATAGTAATACGGTTGATATGAAGGGCTTTTTTTGGAGATGGAAACAATTTTTGAACTCTGTCGTGTTAAAAAGGATAATTTCTCTGCTATTACTCGCTAAATATGTCATTTTTGTATCCCTTTTGGCATAATAATCGGAATTTGAATGTTTGGGGATTTTGGTGGTGGTTTGGGGAGGTTATATTGAGAAATAAATGTTGGCACTCACAGCGACTATTCTCTGGTACAAAAACTACAAGTTTGAGAAGGTGCCAACATTTTTTTAAAAGCACCAGTTTTGGCTCGTTTTAGTCAAAACCTAATTTTTGGCCAAAAAATGGCCAAATATCTGGAAAATGTGCAAGCAAAATATGTTGGCATGTGGTTTTCAAGCAATGAGTAGTGACAACGAAAATTTTCCGCCTGGTTAGAAAGTGTTATACTACGTTCCAATTTTGGCCATAATTTATGTCGCCAGTGCTGCCAATTGTGCCGAGAAAAATTGTTGGCATGTATCAAATGTTGATCGCCAAGATACCCCCTCTTCAACTAACACCGAGTCCCAAAGTGTTATACTCTGTTCCAAAATTGAATATTTTCTGGGGCGGCTAGCGCCAAACGGTGCAGGGGGTAGGTCTGACTCACATAAGATACAATACTCAGAAAAATATTTGCTAAGACAAAACAGCAATGCCAACGTGTTATATCCCAGGCCCCATATATGTATGTGGCTATCTCCTAGACCATAACTCTTGACGCCTGAAAAAAAAAGCGTGTACGGGGTTAAATGAGGTTAAGTGAAAGCTAATAGCTAATAAGAACAAAGAAGAGAGTAGGCTGTTACACGGATCTTTGTGGAACACCAGAACTGCTAGAGTACGTATTGTTACTTTCAGAAACCTTTTCTGGAAAAAATCTATTTCCGTTTCTTAAAATTCCGCCCTGTACGGCTGGCGTTATTGATATGTATCTTCTGTATGAATAATAGAAAATAAAACAGAATAATCCTGTTGGGTTGTCAGTTTTATATATCGGAGAATTTCAAATATTTACATATGGTCGATAAAGGATGTTGTGTGTGTATATTGTATACATATATAAGGAAGTAACATACGACTGCTGTAAGTGTGCCTTGTGATAGGACGTATTCGCCAAGTACATTAAAATTAATCGATATTAAACACTCAGACTATTTTCGTACATGTAGGGAAAATTCCTCTTGAGTTTAATAAGTACTATCGCAAATAAAAAGCTAAAGATCTGTCGTTTATTGAATATCTGTTTGATGCTTGTCGGTCTACTGGATGGGGTGGATAAATCTCCACCTCGACAACTGTCGCTTTCAGCAGCATCCAAAGTAGTTATAATTAAGTATTCGTCCCTTTTCTCTTCAAAAAAAGACCCCGACTGTCTATGTGTACTAGATGATATTACTCTGTTGATGTTGATGTTTCTTTTCCACCTTTATCGTTATCGAGCATTCCCAGTAATGTGACCTATAATAGAACCTCCCCACGATAATTATTAACACACTGTAATATCACATTACCAGGTAATAAATACAATAACGCTCTTTACTTAACTATAAATAACATTTTTAGGGAAATTGTTAAAAACCGATGCTAAAATAGCAGGTCTTGGTCGTGATGGAATTCAGTATTCTTTTAAAAGATTGCCTCGAAGATTGCTATACAATATTTAACACCCTTTTAACAATAACTCGCCATTAAGAGGTTTCCTGTTATATGAAAACTTTCTAGAATATGCTCTATATTTACAAGGCCACTGACAGAACATGAAATTGAATTATAAATCCATAGTTATATTAAATAACCTCTGTAATTGTTTTAAAATCGTATTACATGACATAATTTTTCCTCATATTAAGGCTCCTCATTTACTCCGATCAGCAAGAAGATCCACAGCTACCAACACAATACCAAGAGTACTTGATAGTGACAGATTGATATTGTCTATAGAGACTGAAGGTTTTGGCTGTCCGCATCAACGGGTATTTTGAGAAAATTATGTTTACTATGTTTTTCCCTCTCATTTAAATAGCAGCAAACAATATGTTGTATACCACGGTCAAGTCAATATAAATATTAGCGAAATTATGTATTCATTAGGGTGTCAATCTTGGACCCATATGTTTATAATACTTATCAACGATATTGCTTCTGATCTTCAGTGCTTGTCCTTTGTATGTAATATATGCAGATGAGTTAAAACTACAAACTCATTTAAAAATTATGTTGTAGAACTCTTGGCTTCCGTATCCAAAATGTTATTTTAAATATGGTAAACACGCATCTCGATCGAGATCCAAATCTCAGAGACGTAAACAAGTTTATGAAAAATTAAGACGTCACCTTCACTTGCTTCAACTAAAATGATATCTTCAAATTCAAAGTTGGGAGTCTTGGTTCTACTAATAGCTACTCCGTTCTGCCAGTCTTCCAGCACGCATCGTATTTTGTGTTCAATTACATGATGACATAGCAGAACTCTACCTGAAGCCTTCGCATTTATTGAAGGTAGTGTTGTCTGCTTCCATCAAAGCAGAGTTTTCCTCATCTATAGTTAACAGATAATGAAATTCAAATATTAGGACGTTACTATCTTCAATAATACAGTCCACATTTTGTTTTATTTTTTGTGTCAAATGTGGAAACTATTTATTACAACGGCAATTTAAGCAATTTTAATATTGCCATTATATGAGAGCGAATCTGTCTTGCTGCCATATTAAATTATTGATTATTTTTATGTTTCATTTTAAATATACAAGTATAAAATTTGTATCATAAACGATTTATTAAAAATACCGCAGTAAATAGAAATTCCTTACTCGAATTCATATACTTAAAATTAAAAACTGCATTCTCTCTCCCCAAGCAACCGAAAATAATGTGAACGGAAATGGTTTTCTGTTTTCTATCAAATTAAATTCTTTACGGTGACTTAATGTACCTCTCTTTCTTTCGTGTAATTCCTCCTTACAAATCTTAACAGTACAATATATTATTGCATGTGATAAATATGTTCTTCTAACAAGTTTAATAAAATCAAACAGAATTGTGTTAACTTTTAAGTCTAAACATGGCCATTGTTGCCTTTAACAATAAACTGAGTATACTTTCAGATCAATTAGATGCTTACTTGTTAGGTTTGGAACCAAAAAATCTCGGGTTCAAATACTAGCGAGAATATTCAAGTCTCAGCTGCGTCAGGTGATGATGTCGCAGGAAATGGTTATTGTGCTGCTGTTTGTGTATCCTGTTTGTGTGTTCGGACTTTAATCTAAATAAGACAAGAAAATAATATGTCTAAAAAGAAATCTACTCATAAATCTTACCCGCATTGGTTGCATAAAGTTTACTTGAAAGCTTAGAAAACGATCTAAAAACTAACTCGAATAAATATCAATCCTATATGAATTCTATAAAGAATATTTCATCTATCCCCTAAATTCTTTTTACAGCGGTGAAAATATAAAAGACTCATAGCAAGGTTATTATTTGGTATACGACAAGGTTCGACTCTTGGACCTCTCCTTTTTTTATGTTTATTTATGATACCGTATCAGATTTACATGCACATTATCTGATTTACTCAAGTTAATGCGTGCATCTCACGGAGAATATGATGATGCATACAAACTTCCTAGTAAAATAATCCAAATGTTATAGTTTTGTCTCTCGCAAGGAAGAAAAATCCTATTACGTTTAATCATAAATTGGGTAATACACAATAAACAGATCGGATTAATAAAGGATTTTGGCCTTTAATCCTAAGCATATTGAAGGTATCACTTAATCAGCATTTAAATGTTTAGGTTTTGTTATAAGCAACTAACGAGTCCTCTCTTCGAATGCCATATGTCACCTTATAAGGTCGACACTAGAAATGTATCGGTAGGTAGTCTGAAACCCAAACAATATTATGCATATTGCAGCGTTTGAAGAGACATGGAGGCAATATTTGAGTATTATTTTAGATGACGTAAACCTATTAAGGGGGGTTTCCTCATGAATTAATAACACTGTTTAATCTCACAGAACTGTCAAAACGAAGATCTACGCACTTAATAATTTTTTATATAAAATTGTTAATCATATTTTGGACTCTTCGGGTACTTTAGGTCAGACTAACATAAGAAAGAATGCCAACACACGTCTCCTAAACAATTTTAATTCTCGTCAAAATGGTGGTATATTTTCAAGTACATCAAAAATAGTCTAATGCAACTTTGTAGAAATTCGTAGCTGCTTTTTTCAAGATATCGACAAAAACGTGATTTTTCAATAAAAGAAAATCCTACTTTGTGAATTATATGCTTCCAACTATGTTAAAGTGTATACGAGCACAATTGAAATCGTATAAAAACTAAAAGCCGGCGAAAACAGTCGGCAACTCTTTATTGTACATGGGCGGAGGTAAATAGAAATGCTTGTCATAAGAAAATGTATTAATTTTTATTATTCTGTGTTTATTAGATAGGCCATTTTTGTTAATTTTTCCAATAACATATTTTTGAAGTATTGTATCAGTTTTAGATATAGTCTAAATATTTAAATTTATAGGGTTTAGTTTTAAAGTTATCCCATACTATATTGAAATATGTTATTGATCAGCAAGGACCAACCAGAAGGTATGAACATATCTTTGCCGGGATGAGGGGATGGGACAGGTTAGATTGGCAAGGGACAAGGATGTTGTATAGTAAAAATAAAGTTTCTTCTAAAATAAAAATAAAAATGTAAGTTTCCTAACCAAAGCAAAGAATTAATACAATAAAAATAAATATTTGTATAGATAAAACATCAATAAAAATAAAATTAAAATATGTCTCTAGAATAAAGTAACTTAAATTAAAATTTTTTGTCAACTAAATAAAATATATTCCACGAATTGTAACAATAAAAAAGTAAACTTCATACCTAATATAATAGCTAAATATTTTGTTTTGAAAATATGTATTAAAAAAGTTAAATGCTAAAAGTTGACGCGTCCGAATCTTCACTTTCTGAAGAGGAATCATTATTCGATTGAATTATAATCGGCGCAATGGGGGGTAGTGTTGGATATTGATTTTCTTTTTTAATTACATGCTTAACGCAATGTTTCCATAAATCAGTATTGTCGAGGTCATTTATTACTTCTCGTATATGATCAACTACTACCGCGCTTAACGTTGGAGAGTCATTACATTTTCGCAAACGATCTTTTAAAGTTGCTCAAACCATCTCGATAGGATTAAATATGCAATAGTAGGGAGGTAACCGCAAAAGTGTATGACCGTGTATATTGGATAAGTTATCAATAACATATTCCCTTTTGAAATTCTGTGCTTTTATTCTTTTCAGTAATTCGCGCTTTATTGGAACTTTTACAGGAATTTCCATATTTTTTTCTCTCATGAATTTTAAAATGTCTTCCTTGTACTGGTGTTTGATATTTTATTTAATACTCGCGAGTGATAAGAAGCACCATCTAATACAATTACCAAATTGGGCGGAATATTTGGTAAAAGCTGTTCTGAAAACCATTTTTCGCACTGCACTGGAGAAATCTTATAAAGAGCTAGGTGATATATCGAGTCCACGTTGACTAATAACTAATATAACTTAAACACCGACCGATCAATCGGACTGAGGATTACCCAGGTCCCAACCAATCGTCGCCACCCGTCCTCAAACCCAGGCCAATGACAGCACATCTCACAAGTCCACCTTGACTGCTGATAAACGATTTACAAGTTTTTTTATGCTAGTCGGCCTGTCCGTTTTATTATCTTTAAACTAGTGCAGTCATAGATGGTTCATTCAGTTTCAATTGACTTCGTAAACACTTTAATAACAACTTGGATTTTCAGGCTGAAATTGGGGTACTTTGCATAAGCTGACAACGAGAATCGATGTAAAATTTTTCGTAGATTTCGATTCTGCCCAGCGAATTACATTAGTGCTTCCGGACGTCATGAAATATAAAAACATCTCAAAAAAATGAAATTTCCCGTTTTAAAGAGTTTTTTGTACTTTTCCGTATTGGGGAGCTCTAAAAATCTGCCAAAATTTTTACATCGATTCTCGTTATCGGCATATGCAAATTACCTCAATTTCAGCCTAAAAATCAAAATTCATAGTTGGAAGCAAAATTACCATATACATATATCCCTACATGTACATATATACTATATACATAGACTTACGTATACGAAGTGTAAGTGCATATTTAAACATAAATATTATCGATAACTATATAAATATATGCATATAATTCGCAAAGTCGGAGTTCTCTGATTGAAAAATAACGTTTCAGTCTATATTTTGAAAAAGCAGCAGCTGCAATTTTCTGAAAAGTTGCATTTGACTATTTTTGATGTAGTTGAACATACACCACGATAATTTTGAGTCACCATTTTGAGGAGAGGTATCTATATTTTATTGTTACTATTTCAATTCAGTTTGCTTCTACATCCTGTAGTCAGGCTTGTGCCGGTTGAGTATGCATTTTGCAATAATTAAATATAGATGAAATAAATTTCCCTCGAACTGAGTCTATGACAGGAATACATTAATTCATCATCTACTTATTTTTTTTATGATTACCTAGCGCTGTTCAAGTTATTCAAAGAAAGAGAATTCTGCACCTGGTATATTATATAGTGCATTAACAAAATCAGAAATGCTATTTTCTTGTAACTCATCAAACACACGATTCCAGCAGAATTCCTAATTCAAAGTTACTCAAGCAACTTGAGAGATCCAGACATCCTTAGCACCAGTCATGCAGTTATTTCTGTTACATTTCATTTGAATTGAAATTCTTTGTATTCAAAATTGTTTCGCAAAATATTTAATTTCAGATAAATGTCTCTCGTGAGGAGGTATGCATGTTTTGTCAGGTGAATAATAAAGCAGATATTAAATAGTTTGATATTTATTAGCACAGAAGTATTTTCAATTTTGTGATCTTCCACGTTCGGAATATATTTCAATTACTTATAATGCACAGACGACAATATTAAAAAAGTTTTTCAACTGCAATGCTTTAACCTGAACTCATTTGACAAGTAAGTAATCATCTGGAAGTTCATCATCATGAAACTTCCGCAATGCAAGTAATATAATGCTATATTTATCTTGAACGTGTCTAAGAAGATAGAGTTAATAACACAGTCAGAAGCGTCATTCATATTTAAGTTTACTTGGTATTACACTATCGATTTTGACATGTACCTTCTTAGAGTTAAATAACTATCCCCATTTACTGAGGCGTTATTCTCCATCATTCAAAACGACCGATTATAGATTTTATAATATGATTAATTGAGTCTCCCTAATGTAGAAACTGTAATTAAACAATAATTTATACAGTTTATAGACTAATAGGCTAGGCACTCAAAAGATTTAAATAGGAAATATTTCCGAATGCCGTTTTTTGCATTTTTGGGAACATTTGGTCGTCAATAAGTTTTGAAGAAAAGAACTCATAGGGAAACACATAAAAAGATACACTTTTTTAATTTTTCGTGCTGCACCTCGAGAACGGTTCAAATATTTTCCCTTTAGATGCGGTTTGAGGTTAGGATAAAAAGTAGTGCAAATCATCCAAAAAAACCTTTATGTTTAAATATTATCTCGGCAAACTTTGCAGGACCCGAACATCAATAATGATACTGCATGTTACAGGGCGTTTTTGAAACATCCATATATGTTAGTCTGTAATTCCTCTTTGAATTGAAAAAAACATAATCTCTCTTTATTTTTTATTACATTGTTATCAAATCTATATGAAATGAGAGTTGGTATTTTATTTCATTAAAGTAAGTGACAGCCCTTATTTGAAACTCTCCATAGTATCTTAAATGTTGTATAGCCAGATTTTGCATTTTCCCCGGCCGCTGCACCATAGCAAAGCAAAAGTTTGTGCACTATTATTAGGTACGCAACGACCAGTACCAATTTTGACATTGCTACCGTTTATTTGTTGCATTTGCTTAGGAGCTTGACACCGGTGCAATGAGAATGAGTAATGTTTTCGTTGCAACTCTGATTTTTGAGAAATTTTCTTTTGATTCAGTGGCATTTTTAAACGAAGTAAAGTTTTATTTTAAGGACCACAATAAAAATGACTGTAATATATCGTATTCAAGGCCTATTGGCTAAATTATTTGAAAACAGTAGCAGTGATTACTGCTAGACTGTTACTACTACTAGCTACAGCAATAGCCGTTGGTTAACTTGGTTACTGCACTTTTTCGAAATTATTTATTACCGTTTTAAAAACAAGAGAAGAATTTCGCAAAGAAATGAAATATGCAATAATAATAATAATAATTTCATCAAGACCTCATTTTGTAGAATTTAACTAAACTTCGGATTCAGGGTTTTTGAATGATTTCGAACAAGTTTTGTTAACAACATTTTTTGATTAAAAAAATGATGCGATTTCTTGATTTTTTCATACAATTTAGTATCGTAGATGGCCTTATATTTAAAGATGGAAAGTGATTTTGTGGTCTTAAGTATACCTTGCTGGCCTCTATATTTTAAGATCAGTTTGATTCAAATCGGACAAAAAACAAAAGAATTATTACGCTGTTACACTCTTAAGTGTGACACCCCGTATATATAAAAAATTAAAAATCAATTCTCTTTTTAGAAGTTCATACGCAAGGTCTAAAGATATTGCGAAAAATTACGTATTGTAAAAAAAAACCATTTTTTTATTATTTATTTATTTATTTATTTATTTATTTATTTATTTATTTATTTATTTATACTACATATAATCTATATCATCTTTACGAAAAAAAGTTATTGGCATTTCTTTTTGGAAATCGGCCAAAAAATATTTAAGAAAATGCTGTGTTTGAAAAATTAATATTTCTCTTTGTTACTAACAAAATTGTTTTAAACCGTTTGGTAACATGTATTTTCATATTCGATACTGTCTCCCGAACCAGGGTTGCGACGATTAAATTAAATCAACTAGATTTAAATCGTGATTTAAATCAACTGATTTTTTAAATTTAAATCAAGTTGTGTAAAGCCAATAAATCTAAGTAAATCAATGTTCTGAGAATTCATGTAAAAGGTACAGTTTATTTAAAAGCTCTCGAAACCCTCTAAGCAGTCGGCAAGAGAGTTCCATCTTACGTCAGAAGATAACGTAAGTTTTTTTCCTCCTTCTTTTGCGTATGTCAGAGGCAAAATGATTGTTTCTGAAGTAGTTCACAAAGAACGTAACGTGTTCCTTAATTTCACTAATTTCAAAATCCTTACATCACATATATGTGTGAAGCACAACCGTAAGTAATAACATTTAGTTCTGTTGATTCTTTAATTCGGTTTCTCATAGCTTTCATATTGGCAGCATTATCAGTCACAGAACTGCTTACTGTACAGATATAGTCAGTCTTTAAAGTTTTAATCAAGTTTGTTGCAAGTTCTGTTAAATATACAGATGTATGTGGATTTCCAGATGTGTCTATTGTGTCTACTAAAAAGGAAGACCCATTTTCCGTAGTTACGTTCCGTAGCACATTTTGTTGGTTCATTGTGTATGTTGGACGATCTATCCAATGACAGACAAACTGAACTTCCTGATAAATCTTTAAAACATTTACTTTTTTCCTCGTTATACACTTCATCGAGCAGTCTGTTGGACACATCATGTCGAGATGGTGGTACATATCCAGGTCGTAAAAGCGTTATTGCCTCTTTTACTTCAGGTTGTTCAATACACATGAAACTTCTGTTTGTCACATAAAGAGCTCTAGCAATTTGTTTATCTATTTCTTCTTTATTAGACTTGGTCGTATGTACAACAAAATATGATAAAGATCCAGAACTTGAGTTAGGCACTACTTTTCTTTTTATTTACTTAATGGCGCAGAAGAGCTGCTGTGGGGAAGATAGTGATCTTCCTCTGCAATATGATCATCATAATTTTAATGATTAACAATAAGCTGTTTTTTGCAAATTGGGTGATGTTATTTAACTGAAAATATGTGTAAGTTGCACATAAATAAATACTACAGGATTGTTGAAGACTATTTTTGGATAAAATTTGATTATAAGGGAGATATCTCCTAATTTGGTGCTTTATCCCCCTCCCCACTAGACTTACGTGTTGTTCCCTCTTAAGCTTAACCTTCACTAATAAATAGATGGTTAAAACTAAGTGATATTTTATTTCGTACTTGTTAGATGTTTCTTAAAAAAAATTTAATGGCGGTTACGATATTTTAAAATGTATCGAAAAATACGCCATTACTGGATATGTTTGATTATCTCTTTTATTTCCTTTAGAGTTTAGAATTCACAAATTCAGGGTAGCTGAATAAAAGTTTAAGCAAAAAGGAAAAAATGCATTCCCGAATTACTTCTCTACACTACCATTATTTGCAAAGCGATGGCTGTACTTATTAAATGTATGTATATGCAAATCGCAGTATAAACGTTAAAAGAAATGTAGAAACAGTGTAAGAGAAAGTGAGAACAATGAAAAAACTCGATTAAATCATTAAAGCAGGTCGTTAACAACCACAACAACAAATTACTTCCACACATTACACACCACAGAGACAAACTGTAACCGGATTACAAATTTTAATGTCAAAATGGTTTTCCTAACACAAAATGCCGACAAAGACGAAATAAGTGAAATCAGGTGTACTGCGCTTAGGCTAACTACTTTCAATTTGAACTAAAATCGGGTCCGCAGGCCTCTGTAATTCTGAAAGAATTCGAGATTAAAATTAACCCTTCGTGGATAGTCCATTAATATTTAGTATAACGTTTTCTGTGAGGGAAGTATATATTTAGGGTTGATTGAATTTACCCTCACAAACTAAATACAATTTTAGGTCGCTATCAAACACAGGGATATGAAGTAATTATCAGTTGTATGAGAGTAAATAATAATTATGTATACAGGCCTGATTGATTTAAGTTGTACGGTCCATTAAATCGCGTTTTTGAAGTTTATACACACAGTAAGCATACCAAATGAATGAAGATATAAAATCTGCGGTAACCTTAAATGAACGACCCGTTTGACCATAAGCCATTACTGAATTTCGCCGTTTCGAGGACAGTGTGTGGAAATCAATTAAGATACCGATCGATACCAATACATGTTTTGGAGTATCGTTCATATCCACATAACGCAGATAATAATCGGTATCAACCGAAATACATGTAGTAATTTTGTCTATATGTTTCAAACATGTTCGGAGGCAGATGAATAATTTTTTTCATGAGTTCTATGAAGTGTAATTAATAAGGTCATCTACAGTTTTTATGATTTCCAGACCAGCAGCGGAACTAGCGGTGAAAGAAATTTTTTTTGTTTTCATTTTTGAATACATACAGGGTGTAATTAGTTTCATGTCATTGAAAAAAACTGGTGGTAGGGAACGACAAGACAAACAAAAAACCTTTTATAACATGTGGTCTAAAGATCATAGTTTTGGAGAAAAAAAAAATAAACAAAAATTTCCAAAATACTTAATAACATAGTTTGAGAACTGCTGACATATTGGGGTGGGATTTATTGCCTCGCGTCTTGTCGCACATGATACTCTGACATTCGTGCAAATAAGTATGGTGAGCGTAAGAGATAATTAGGCCGCCACAGGGGTCATCGAAAAGCATGCCAACAAACCAGTTAAAAGCGACCGACAGTGGACACCGCCATGTTTTTTGCTTCTTCGCGGCCAAATTATCTTATTACCCGTGCTATACTCTCCCTTGTAATATTCTCAAATAATAATTTCAATTTGTGTCCTTACTTGGTAAACAACGTACACACGACGCGACCTCCCCGTTCCTTGGTTTTGTCTGTTGCTTTTGTTCTTTTTGAATTTTGTGGCACTTATATTAAGATTTATTTTATTGACTTATCGTTCAAGCCGTTAGTACTTGGTCACGTAAGACACTGCTTCTCGTTCGTGCTTTTTGTGTTACTTTTTGGATTTTGGACCAAGTTTTTCTTTTTATGTTCTTTATTGATAACGTAAATTCACAGTTTAATGTGGTGTTTTAAAAAGCAGATTTTGGACATTATGGGAGATTACACTTATCCAGAGCTCGCGGATATACACCTGGTGTATGGAGAAAGTGGTGGAAGTGCAGCTGGTGCGGAAGAGCTTTATCGTTTAAGGTTCCCTAATCGACGTCATCTTTGTGCTCGTACATTTGTTAGTATTGACCAACGTCTTCGAAAAAACAGGTCGTCTCGATTGACATGGAGGAGAACGAGGTCCACAACCCGAAGAAAGGGTAATTGACGCAGAGGTTCAAATTTTGGAATTTGTAGAAGAGGATCCAACTTTAAGCACCCGCGGTATCGCGAACCGTGTGGGAGTATCCCATTTTGTGGTATGGAGGACATTGAGAGATATAAACTACCCTAGCAGCACAACATATTGGACCAATATATAATCCATATACCAATATATGAATATTCGTCCTATATTCATATATTGGTCTTATATGGATTATATATTGGTGCAACATTGGTGCTACTAGGGTAACATCACTATCAACGTGTCCAAGCACTAGAACCTCAAGATTTTGCAGAGCGAATGCAATTTTGTAGGTGTAGTAAGAAGGGCGCATTTTCAATGACGGTTCAGCGTTAATTTGTGGGCAGGAATTTGAAGAATGTGGTATTAGCACGGTTGCGCCTCAGTCCATTTTAATCTGGCTGTTCGAAATTTTTTGAACAGGAAGCTTCCTCGGCGGTGGATTGGACGTGGCGGACCAGTACCATGGCCCGCTAGATCTCCCGACTTAAATCCGATGGACTTTTATTTTTGGACGCATTTTAAATCTTTGATTTACCGTAATCCAATTGACACTTTAGGGCAATTGCAATTTTAATGTGCATAGAAACCATAAAAAATGATCCTGATTTACCAAATGTGTTGCGTATGTCTTTAGTTCGACGTGCTGAAATGTGTATACGTGGAGATAGAGGTCATATCAAACAATTTTTGTGAAAAATTCAAAAGAATTGTTCAGTTATTGGGTGTTACCTATTGGGCATTAAAGGTATGATAATTATTATTAGTATTCGTTGTCTTGTTTTGATCTGTTTATTATTGTTTACATTGATTTTCATAGAGACCAAAGACTCGATTTTTAGTTTTCGATACCTGATTGGGAAAAATTATGTGCTCAATTCGTTAAAAAAATCAGATTTTTTCCTAACTTAAAATACACAACTATTTTCTGTTATCGTATCTCGGACGTTACAAATGTTAATAAACCACTTTTAAATTTTATAAATTCTTATAAACAACAATAAAAGCTACAATAACTTTGTTCCAAATTAAAAAACAAATGTAACTAGATCATATTTAAACCCCTGCGGTCATGCTATGCTTGCGTTGTGCCGAAAGAGAAGGAATTCTTTACATTTTCATAATAAGTGGTATAAAAAGTTCGGTACAAGTAATCCCATCAAAGTGCCGCACTTCTTCCGGCGGGAGCACAAGTCAGGTATTACAGTTTTTTATTATTTCTAATATTCGGAACTATAACATCCATTGACCCTGAAAAACAGTGGTTCACAAATGTTTCCTACCTTGACATTAAATTTTTAAACCTAGGTCAGATTTTTTCAAAGTGCCTCTAGAGAAAAAAGTCATATAGGTTTTTTTGTTTGTCTAGTCTGTCCCTATTACCAGTTTTTTTAATGACATGAAACTAATTACACCCTGTATAGGGCTAATGATAATATCAACATTTTTACTTATAAATTATGACCCAAGAGCTAATAAGAATGCTATTAGCCTCAAATTCTCAAAATAATTCATTCAGTTCATTTAATATAGAAATTAATCGCGAAATAGACGTTGACACTGAGATACACTAAAATAAAATGAGAACTATTAAGTTGGCCCTTTTCGCACTGAACTTAATCAAAAGGTGGGCTCTTTACCTTTAATTAAAAAAAACTTAAGTCCCTAGACCGCTAAATAGACGTTGACAGCGTTTCCGTCTTGGCGTATTTTTTATGTTAAACTAAAATAAAATGAGATCTGGCCCTTTTCGGGCCGATTTTAATCGAAAGGTGGGCTCTTAATTTAAAAAAAAAATTAAATCTACTACATCTAACATAGAAGTTAGTCGCGAAACGGACGTTGAGAGCAATTTCGCTGCTAGAGCATAAATTCTAAACTTAAATGTAAATATAAATAGACGTTAACAAAACGATGTCTATTAACCTGGCCTTTTCTATGTTAGATGTATTAGGGACTCAATTTTGTCTTAAATTAAAGCTAATGTGCCCACCTTTCGATTAAAATCGGCCCGAAAAGGGCCAGGTTAATAGATCTCATTTTATTTTAGATTAACATGAAAAATACGCTAGCAGCGGAAACGCTGTCAACATGTATTTAGCGATCAACTTCTATGTTACATGTACTAGGGACTTACATTTCTTTAAAATTAAAGCGATAGAACCCATCCTTCGATTAAAAGTGGTCTGAAAAGGGCCAGGCTATAATTTTTTTTTATTGTTTCTAACGAGTGGAAGTAGTAACGTAAGAAAAGGATGAAAAGATAAGTTTTATTTTTCCTATTTATTTATTGGTTTATTAATCATTGTCACAGTACAGTTTCTTACACAACAGAGAAAAATTTTAAAGTAAAAATGAAAGGGTATTAAATATAGGTAATGAAATTCGAAATTGGAAAGTGGCAGTTGAAAGTAATTACCGTGGAAACACTAATATACAGGGTGTGCAAAATATTATCTCGGGCCTCTTTCTCATAACCAACCCGCCATAAAAAGGTTTTTATCGCGAGATAGGGCACTTCCACTGTAAATGGATATTTACCTGTGACACGTTTAAAGAAAAAAGAAAAAAAAAAGCTCCACTTGGAGGAAGAATAAATAAGGAGATCATGATAGATGGAAACTAAAAAGAAGCATGGAAACTTAAAAGAAGCATCACACAAACACCTACACTTCCCATCCTATATTCCTACTCCATGCGTTATGCTGCTCTTGCTGCTGACAACAAGCATGCCCCTTGTCCAACCCAGCGTATGCAGCCGGTCCGGCGGTATACAAAACATTCGAGATTTGGTTTCGGCACACGGTTTGGCCGTCCGTTGGGCATCTTCGGTGGACGACCAAGCTGCGTGTTGGAACGAACCTCCATGGATACCCGCAATCGGCAGCAATGCCCACCTTACGCTCGAAAATCAATCAATCAACATATTACTTGAGAAATTACGCTCTAGCAGCGAAAATGCTGTCAGCGTTTGTTTCCTGGCTAACTTCTAAGTTAGATGTACTAGGGACCTAATTTTTTTTATTTTTGATTAAAGCTAAATAGTCCACCTTTCCATTAAAAAGAATCTGAAGAGGGCCTGGCTACTATTTTCTTTTTAATACGAGTTTTACCTGAAAAATAACCGTTGGTCGTTATAATTATTTTTAAAATTCGCCCTTTTATTAGCTCTTGGGTCATAATTTGTTTCGCTGCTAAAATCAGTCTCGTAAAAAAAATAATTTGTTTTGGGTATTTTTCCAAATTTTTAACATTAAGTGTATGGAAACTAAAAAATATTTTAAGAAATAGCATACATTTCTAAGCGAGAATGTCTACAAATTTTTTTAAGGTGACAGGTTTTCCGTAAAAAAATTACTGAAGTAGAAGCAGTGTAGTAGAGGTGTTTCAAAATCTCATGAGCTGTGGCCTTCATATGCGCAGGGACAAAATCCCTCTCGTGGACTCAGTTACACTTCTTAAAAATGTTAGATTTATTGTTTACAATTTATCCCGAGCTCTTGTTTATGTATATAGCAAGACAGCTGTCAGTGTTTTCAAAATACACTTATAAACCCAGTACAAACTTTGCCTTTTGCGCATTTCGCGGTTCATAAGATTCTGAAATACCTCTAAGCGAGGTGCGAATCTGTGTCGTGCTATATTCGCAAAATATTACCATAGGTATGAAATATACTATGAAAATTGCATTATTAAACAATATTTGTTGGAGGAAATACTAGAAAATAAATATTTTAAATGATATTTATTGTATAAAAAGTCATACACAACATAATGCAGTAAAATCGGAGTCGAGCGAGCGCCGGCACCTGAATACAGTGTTTTGTATTACATACAGGTAGACAAATGTGCCTTTCCACTATAATCTACTAATACTTTTCTATTTATTCTGTATCAGAATTTATGTTATGTTTCTTTGTAAACTACATTCCCGAGACTGTAGATATCGCCATTTTTCCTTATCACGAGATGCACTGAAGATTTAGAAAAACTTGTAGAATTACATAATTTTTTTTTTAATATTTGAGAAGCTGGTATCGTTTACTTTACAACAGAATTTGTTTTATGTATCTAGATAATTTTTTCCGAGTTCCGATAACACGTGTTAATCGTATTATACAGATTCGAAAATTGGAGTTCGTGATATAGGGAATAAACGCCCCGCCCCATAATTCGTGAACGCAAGTTCTGAAAGTAATCGAGTTAACACTGAATTTAGTACTGCATGAACTGAGCATGGGCGTCATGGGGTACGTTGCTAATAATTTCTACACGGAATGAGGCTAATATCTCGTCAAAAGCCAAGAAGCTATTTGACATTTTTGACATTTCTTCAATTGAAAGTATTTCTGCAGATTATTCTTTAGCCATAAAGGCTATGGGCATAAAATAATAATTCTTATTAAAAACAAAATAAAAATAGAACCTTAAAATAAAATTAAATGACTCTCAGAAATTAAAATCAACTAATAATTATCAAAAAATAAATTATTATTCTCTCCGCAAATACAAAACGAAGAGTATATTGCATTCGATCGGCACATTTCTAAAACGGGTAATATTGCACGTAGAGAAAAAAAAATTATATCACTGTTGGTGATCGAATTCTGAACAACTTTCATGTCAATGTCCGTCCGTCCGTCTGTCTGTCCATTTGTCACGTTTCTTGTAAGCACGATAACTTAGGAACGAAAAGTCCGATTGTATTGAAATTTGGACAGTAAGTTAGTGTTAGCTACAGGAAGAACTATTGTTTTGAACAAAATCTATCAGTAAATAAAAAAGTTGTTAATTTTATTTTAAAAAACATGTTTTAATGCGAGGTGTCAACCACTACCGGAAATACGTGTACAAATTTTCAGGAATACCGTGGGAATACTCAGCAATACACGGGAATACTAAGGAATACCCCGGCAATACTCTGGAATACTCAGGAATGCTTCGGAATACCTTGGAAATAGTCGAGAATCGAGTCAAGGACATGCATCGGCTCATAGTCTATATCAACGAATAGACCTCTATCTGATACACCATTAGCCATTACCATTCTCAGCCAATAGGACCTCCATCGGATTTGCTATACCACCATGCCGATATCTAATTCGCTAAGCCTCCATTGCTGCCCTCGACCAATAGGAAGAGTCTAAAACACGGGCCACCACCTTTGAAACGCCATCCGTAGGCCTCCCAGCCAATAGGAAGAGCCTAAACGCTATCCACCATTAATCCTAGGCCTCTCAGCCAATAGAAAGATCCCTGACATCTCAGCCAATAGAATCTCACACTCCTCGACCAATAGGACGCCTCAGCCAATAGAATCCTCCGTCTCACGCCTTTCCCGAGGGCGGAGCCTAAAGTGATGGGGAAACATGGGTCAAAAAATTGCAAAATGAACCTCCGTAAGAAATAACACGGGTTTTTGTCCCAGAATCCCCATAGCTATACTACTTTCATGCTTTTGGTGTAAGAAATCGAAGAAAAAATGAATCTTCTAATGGACGAACTTGGAAATTTAAAATGTTTACAGTTTCATCTCTTACTCTGCTTCTTACTAGCTTTCAGGAAATGTAAAATATCTTTCCAAACCGTCATCCTCAACAGCATGTTTCAAATTGAAGTTACGGTTTGTCGATCAGTTTGTATTGAATATCTCAGATGTTCAGATCTTATTTCCAAAATTGGGAAACTCATTAAGTACATGATGTCACATGCATTTTCAAGATTTATAACATATATATTACCAGTGGCGTAGCGGACGGACCCGCAGGGCCCGCGGTGCGGGGGGGCCCCAGCTCTTGGGGGGCCCCGAGTCTAGAAATTTATGACGCGAAAATATCATCGAAATTAAAAATTACGTTCATCTTAAACATCAATATTCAATCAATATTATATACAGGGTGTAAGCAGTTTCATGTCATTAAAAAAACTGGTAATGGGGACCGACTAGACAAACAAAAAGCCTTTATGACTTTTCCCTCTAGGGGCACTTTGAAAAAACTGACCTGGGTTAACATATTAAATATTTTTTTAATATTAATGTAGAAAATAATTGAGAACCACTGCTTTTTTGGTCAAAGGACTTGTAGTTCCCAATTATACAACTTTTAAATTGTCATAAAAAGTGCAGTCCTCGGCGTCACACACGGTGTCAAAGTAAAGGCTTTGTTTGGATCATCGACCGTCTTTGATGGACCGCCTCAACCGAAGGCAGTTATAAAGAGGTAAATAACTCGTTATCTTTTCCTGCACAACTCCAAGCAAATAATTGCCATAGAAGTTTAAACAGAGCATTTGTTTACATGTGTGTCTTTTAATTTGGAACAAAATATTGGATTAATGTTTATAATTTAGAATATTTAAATGTGATTTATTAACGTTTGTAACATAAATGAGTGTCCTGGGTTAAAAGTTTACCTAAGTAAATCATCTCTGCATCTGCATCAATACACAGTTCGGTACGTCGAATTAAGGACATACGTACTCCGTTCAACACTAAACAATAAACTATCAACTAACGTTGTCAATAAAGAAAAATAAAAGAAAAACTTGGTCCAAAATCCAAAACGAAATACAAAAAGAACGGCCAAGTAAGTTGTGCCTGTACGTAATCAAGAATTTAGCGACTTGAACGGTAAAGTCAATAATAAACCTTAACTATAAATACACAGTGACCCGAAATTGAAAAATAACAAATACAACGAACGGCGGGGCGGGTTGGACGTGTGTACATAACGAAACACCCATAGTAACTAAAATATTGCACAAGGGAGAGTCAGAGTATAAGGCAAAGACACGCGCGACGATCTAAACCTACCTCAATATTCCAGCAGTTCTCAAAAGATTTTATAGAAAATTTGAATTTTTGTTTATTTTTTTTTTTTCTCCAAAACTATAAGCTTTAGACCCCATGTTATATAAGGTTGTTTTGTTTGTCTTGTCGTTCCCTACACCCAGTTTTTTTTAATGACATGAAACTAATTACTAACTACTAATTACACCCTGTATAAATATTTTAATATAATAATGATTGATAAAAAAGTTATTTCGTACATAATCAATTTTAGTGTTTTGATGAATTAGCAGAAGATGAACGACATACAGATTCCGAAACATCTTTTAAAGTAGAGGTATTTTATGCCAACCTTGATATTGTCATTCAACAGATTGTTGGCCGATTTTCTGGGATGGGCGAAGTGGTATAGAGATTTTCTTGTTTGAATCCCAAAACATTATCAAAGTTGAATGACGATCAGCTACTTGGAAGCTAGCAATCTTGCTGAAAATTATTCTGAAGATTTATCGGCAGATTTTCCCAGCGAACTTCTGTTACTAAGAAATGTTTTGAGCACACAAATAATAGAAATTGCGGATTCTTCAGTCTTTTATTTTGCTATATTCCCTATAAAAAATCATAAAACTTTACTGTTAAGTGTTCCAAATGTTTTCGTTGCCATAAAATTATTCTTAACACTACCAGCATTATGTGTATTAAGTATTAAGAAAGAGAGAGCAAGGAAGTTAGATACTGATCACATCATTGAAGACTTTGTTGAAGAGAATGTATGCCGCTGCCGAAAAACTTTATAATTTAAATGAGTTTTTTATTTTGTGGGGGCCCCGACCATACATTTTGCGGGGGGGGCCCGAGATTTTCAGCTACGCCACTGTATATTACATAAGGGAAAAGCACTTTACCTGAATTTAGTTGTCAGAGTAGGCTTCTTTATGATGTTTACCTTTGACAGGTGATACTGTGCAGTAGTACAGCGAATATGAATCTACTTTAATAGTCCTTCCTACTATAAGTTATCTCAAAGCTGAAGGACCCTAAAATTGCATATCCTAACTCAACTTCGAGGAAATATAGTGATTTTGTTATTCAAAATGGTTAGTGGCACCGCTTAACCTGTCAATATATTCGCTGCGGAAATTTCTCTAGGGAATCAAGGACCACCAATCCATGCTGTTTGTTTGATCCTTCCATATTACTATTAAAAATCATCGATTTCTGGCAGTGCAGGATCCAACTGGACGCCTGTGTATTTATTTTAATTTCACTATGAGCACAGCACCCAAAAGAATTTCTTTAATTAGCATTTTACATCTGTAACTGATTAATGTTTGCTTTTCTATTTGTGAAATGTCGATCGTTAGCAAACTGTCTTTTTACATGAAATGCCAATCTTTAAAGTGTCGCCATCCTCAAACTTACACCATGCATTGGTAAAACATTTTATATCATCGACTAGTTTCAAAATACAACTTTATAGTTAAATTTCACCTATTGGGAAACAAATGCGGACCTAATGCTTCCTCTTTGTTTGAAAGCATGGAACGATATGTTTTCCCAAGTTTGTAGACGTACCCAAATCTAAGTACGTGGATATGCTTGTTAGCTGCAAGCCAACTTCAAACTGTTGTTCCCAACAAGGTAAAACATAAACTTTGCAACTCCTGTTAGTGTATGTAATGCTACTTCAAAGAAAATTATGTTAACTATTATTGTGTTATTATTTGATAAAGTGGGTTGGCGCAATAAGTACAATATCAAATTTACGCCAATCAACGTGTGCCTCGAAATACACAAACTCTCAAAGAATACTTGAAGCCAATGAGAATATATATCGGTAACAAGAAAAATAATAGTATAAGGGAGATGTAAATGATCCAGGGTTGTGCAAAAACATACCTTCTTTAGAAAAAGACGACTCACTGGGTATTTAGGTGGGTTTTTGGTGAGTTTGTCTGGGCAATTGAGGATAATTGTGGTTTATTCTAGGTTTTTGTCAAATTCAAATTTCTCACCTTTCATTCGGCATTGCTTTGAAAATATAGTATGTGACAACATCTGGACTGTATTGGAAATATTCTCAGTTATTAAGTTGCAATTGCTGGTGTGATTGATGTGAGCTGTTGTAAAACTTGAACAGTGATTTGATTCATTATAATCTAATCTAATTGTATTAGTACTGTATAAAACGACATGTAAGAAATTGCGTAAATATTACTGGCATTCTTTATTTTTTTTAGGTATGTATGGTTGATATTACAGACATTTAAATAAAACATCAATATCTTTTCAAATAAGTTTTTATTTGTTTATTTTTCTCAAGTTTATTATTTACTTGTTGTAATGTCTACTAATATATTGACACGTTACATTTTTGTTATTGTTTTGTTCCAAGTATTTGTGAGGCAAAATATAATTTTTTATAATAATTGCTTCTTTTTTCCTTAGAAAAAAAAAAAAACGAAAATCAAACAAAAACCCGGATGGGTTTTTCTAAAGTCAAAACCCACAAATAAATCACCCATTTTACCCACCGGTTTTTTTTCTAATAGTGGATTGTTCCAACCCTGAGATGATCTCAAAACACGAATTTTTGATGGTTTTTAGTTAAATATCCCGAAAATTACTCACGACAAAAAGTTGTAAAATCAATTATGTGGATCGTAAAATCTAGAAAAATTTTCACCAGAGTTATTATAACATAATCCATTGCTGACACCCACCATCAAAATTGCAGTTTATTTATGTATTCCTTTACATTTTAATACTGATTAATGGATTATAAATTAATATTTTATATTTTATAGATAACGTCTTGGTAAACGTTTTCTGACCCATGCGTTATTCTAGTTGACCTCCTTTTGCTTTATGGTACGTCTGATAGCTCTAGATGCCTTATCGTGGTTGCCTGTTAAGCTCACAAGCTCACCAAAGCTCTTTCCCATCAACAAGGTGACATCGGCTCAACGTTTTGTCTCTGCCTCTTGCCATTTCTTGCAATTTCGTTAGGTCAGTAAGAAGATCGTTTGAAAATAAAGTTAAAAGATTCCATAAAAAAAAGATTAAAAAAAGAAGAATTAAAAGCTGCTAACGTAAGAGTACTTCCCACCCCCTTCAGGGATGCGTTTTATACCCAAATGGTGTTAGGATTGGTGACAAATGACTGCTAATATCCTAGCCATGAGGATCTCTGCAAATAAGAACATCCATATAATGAAATCGTTATCAAATTTTATGTTTTTCCTTTCTTTTTTCTGTAATTGAAGTTAAGGGTTGTTTTTCATAACGCTATAGGGATAGTTTTGGGGTATTACGTGAATTCTACGTTAGTTTATTGCAAACCTAACGAAACTTAAACATTTTTAGAAGTTTTTCGGTCATTTTCGTTATCAATTGGTTTGATGGCAGATGAGGGTGGTTCTCACCCTATATGGGGGTGCGTTTCATACCGATAGGGTGAACGCTGCAATTCACCTTTATTTTTATCGTAATACATTCAATTTTTCCCGAAAATATTAAACATTGTACGACTTTTTTTGACCCCGGAATCGGAATCAGCGATCAAAAATACATAAGGATATACTCGTCTCATTGCTAGGTCCGATTTTTTTTTTATTTGTGTTATTTAAAATTCAAAAAAGGCTATAAGAAATATTGCAGGAATATTTGCAAGGGTATCATGTAAAAATTAAAACTAACTTGGAGACATTTACTATTAATGAATGGCGATTTTCACCATTATGTAACGAGACAAAGGTCTACGTTGTCAACTCCTGCACATGGTTTGTCCGTACATGAGAAAAGTCCTATGTTCGTAGGAATTAAATTGTATAACAAATTAATGCCAGAAAAATAGATAGAAAATATCAATCTGTTCAAAAATAAACTTAAATCTTTTCTCCTTGACAACTGTTTTTATAGTATCCAAGAATATTTAGGATTTTAGTTTTTCTTAACTCGTTCTACATTGCACATGCCTTTTTTAATTGTTATTTTAATAAATTTTGTGTACCTACTTTATATTTTATGTTTTTTACAATGATTTTGTATTGTATTATTTTATATTCTTCTGTCTACGCACTTTTGTATTACTGTATCGTTATATTCTTATTCTATATTATGTAGTTTTGCATTTTGTTCACTTGTTCACTGACGATTCCTATACCATGTTTTATGGTCTCATGGAAAAATAAATAAATAAATACCCCAGGCATAGATATCTAGAGGTGTGAGATCTGGACACCTAGCGGGCCAAGCTATCGGTACTCCTTTTCAAATTCAGCGATTGGAAAGTTAGTTGTAGTTATTTTGATTTAATCATACTAAATTCGAAAATAAAAACGAAAATTTTCTCTCTGAAAACATACAAAAATTGTAATTTCTCTGTAGCTAATAACCTTTGGATAATGCGCATATAAGTTCATAATATAGTAAATTGCCTTTACTATCACGTGCTTAAAGGGACACGTCGAGTTACCAGTTACCCTGTATACATTCACCACATTTATTTTGTAAATTGGCGGATGGGCGATTATTCACAAAGCTCACTGTAGAAAAGTAGAAGATTTGTACGTTCTCACTTTGGGTATTCTAATAACATATTCCCAGTGAAATGGCGTGACCAAGTTGATGTACCCTAAACCATGACACCATGTTTAGGTGCTACAGAAAGCCGCAAAACCTTCCAGCCTCTCCTGATCCTATAATTTTCCTAGTAACAATTTCCACTTTAATCAGCAATCAGGAAACGCGTACGGATGGAGCCCAATGTAACCAATTTGCATTGTGATAGGTACGTTCAATTATTACTTTCACTCTTTGGCGACAGGTGAATTCAGAGGAGACTATCCCATTCGAGTCCGACTAGTGCAACAGCCGGCAACAGGATACCAATATACGATTCAAATGTACTGAGAACTCATGTTAAAAATAATTTAAAATACAGGGTGTAATCAGTTTCATGTCATTAAAAAAAACTGGTAATGAGGACCGACTAGACAAACAAAAAACCTTTATGACTTTTCCCTCTAGGGGCACGTTGATCTAGGTTAACATATTTAATATTATGGTAGACAACTATTGAGAACCACTGCTTTTCTTGGTCGATGAACTTGTACTTCCCAATTATGCAACATTTAAATTGTCATAAAAAAGTGCTGGCCGGCACACGCGGTGTCAGAGGATCATCGACCGCCTCTCTGATGTACCGCCTCAACTGAACTGAGGCAAGTATAAAGAGGTAAATAATTCGTTCTCTCTTCGTGCACAATTGCAAGCAAATAATGGCCATAGAGGTTTAAACAGAGCATTTCTTTGCATGTGTGTTTTTTAATTTCGAACAAAATATTGGATTGTTTATAATTTAGAAAATTTAAATGTGGTTTATTAACATTTGTAACATAAATGAGTGCCCTGGGTTAAAAGCTTACTACCTACCTAAATGATTCAAAATCTCTGCATCTGTATCAATACACAGTTCGATACGTCGAATTAAGTACATACGCACTTCGTTCAACACTAAACTATCAACTATCGTTGTCAATAGAGAAAAATAAAATAAAAACTTGGTACAAAAGCCAAAAAGGAATACAAAAAGAACGAACAAGAAAGTTGTGTCTGTACGTAATCAAGAATTTGACAACTTGAACGGTAAGTCAATAAAATAAATCTAACTATAAATACAAAATGACGCGAAATTCAAAAATAACAAAAACAACGAACGGCGGGTTGGACGTGTGTACATAACGAAACATCGACAGTAACTAAAATATTGCACAAGGGAGAGTTAGAGTATAGTTTTCTTCAGATCAGATCTAGATCTAAACCTACCTCAATATTCCAGCAGTTCTCAAAAATTTTTATTATTTTTTTTATTTGTTTTTCTCCAAAACTATGAGCTTTAGACCCCATGTTATATAAGGTTTTTTTGTTTGTCTTGTCGTTCCCTACCACCAGTTTTTTTTAATGACATGAAACTGATTACACCCTGTATAAAATAGTATGGAATATTATTACACTCTTCGCATACAAAACGAAGAGTATATTGCATTTTATCGGCACAAAATCGGTAATAAAAAGTAGAATAAAAAATTTCATGTGTTGGTGATCGAATTCTGAACTCAAAATGTCCGTTCGTCTGTCTGTCCGTGCGTCAAGTTTTTTTGTAATCACGATAACTTAAGAAATAAAACTCCGATTGTATTAAAATAACAGTAAATGGACAGTAAATTAGTGTTGGAAGAGCTCTATTGTTTTTGAACAAAATGGATCAGTAAATAAAATTAGTAACCTCCCACAATTTTATTGTGGGGAGGTTAATAAATCGGTAAAGGTATTTACACGGAATTTCCCTCTTTATTTGTGCATGGCGGCCACTCCAAAAAATTATTAATTGCGAAATGACATTGAGAATAATAATCGGAATATAGTTATCACTATGATTACAAAGAAAACCTGATAACTTTTGGTCAAAAGATATACAGAGTGCTCATCCATCAGCAAAAATTCAATACCAAATAACAGAGCCAACTATGGAAGGCTTGCACAAATACCATTACAAATGTCCACCACGGTTGAATTATTTCTTGGGATGACCGCCCTGTACATTTTTCAATAAAAGTATAATAGGTGCATATGCCAAATATTATTACCATCTGTCACATTTTCAATTCCACATTCACGTAGTGGAGTGGAAGTACAATGGTGGTTAAAAAATTACATTTTTTGAAATTTTTCAAAAAGGTTGGTAAAAATTTTTTAAAATTTTTTTCTTCTGAAATAGGCTCAGAATGTCATGAAACGTGGAAATTTTAAATTTGAGCAAAAAGTAATGTTTCCTTCTATTCTATAGTAGTGGTAAAAGAACATTACAAATAAAAAAAAAAATCCAAACTGTTTTTCCAAATAGATTTAGAATGGCATGAAACGTGGACATTTTAAATTTAGGCAAAAAAAAAATTTTTTCCATCAATTCTAGAGGTAAAACTTTTCCAAAACGGTTAAAAAATGTTAATTTTTTTTTTTCTAAAATAGGTTTAGAATGTCATGAAACGTGGAAATTTTAAATTTAAGCGAAAAAAATGTTTCCCTCTATTCTAGTGGTAATTTTTTTTTCCAAAATGGTAATAAAATTCAATTTTTTCTTGTTTTCGAAATGGATGTAGGATGTCATGGAATGTGGGAATTTTAAATTTGAGCAAAAATAATTTTTTCATCTATTCTGTAGTAGTGATTTTTTTAAATAGGTTTAGAATGCCATGAAACGCGGAAATTTTAAATTTTAACAAAGAAAAAATTGTTTCCATCTATTTTAGTGGTAAAATTTTTTCAAAAATGTTGGTAAAAAAAATTTTTTTTTCTGAAATAGGTTTAGTGTAATTTTTTTTTCAAAATGGTAAAAAAAAATTTTAGAATGTCATGAAACGTGGAAATTTTAAATTTAAGCAAAAAAATCTTTAGTGCAATGCAGGTTTTCACGGCCGTTGTCCAATGAAGTAGTTTCTTCCGGGTTTTGCCGCGGTCGTCGAACTTGACTTGACGTTTCGCTGATCATGCTGTCAGCTTCTTCAGAAGGGTTCCAAAGACTGAAGTTGTTGAGTTTTGCTCCTCGTTATATACCTGGGCGCTGCTACGCTTGGTTGCACATTCGTCATGCTCCGTTGATCGTGACCGATTACATTACTGGTACTTGGCAAAGCTAGTCTCCATGTATTGCTTAGTCGATACCCATCTTCTCTGTTGAAGTTGTTCTTATTTTTCATAATTTCCAGTGATTCCCTAATAATTCTTGGGTAATAACGTGCACTTCTGTCCAATATTCTAACGTTCTCGTATTTGATCTTATGGTTCTCATTATGATGAACATGTTCTGCTACAGCCGACTTATCTGTGTATCCGAGTCTAGTATATCTCTGATGTTCCTTGATTCTGCACTGGATACTTCGCCCTGTTTGTCCGATGTAACTTTTTCCGCATATACAGTCCAACTGGTAAACACCTTTCGTCAACAGTTTAGGGATGGGGTCCTTGTTTGAGGGAAGCAACTGTTGTATTTTCTTCACTGTTCGAAAACGTACACCTATTTTCTTTTTTGATAGAATTCTTCTTAGCCTATCTGTGACTCCGGCGACGAATGGTAAGCACGCATATGTTGTAGGTTGTTCCTTTTCTTCAGTTATTGTTCTTATCTGTCTATTAATAATTCGTTGCATATCTCTTTGCTTGTAACCATTCTTTTCTAGTGCTTGTTGGACGTTTTTAAGTTCCTCGGGTTTGCTCTTTTCGTCACATATTGTTGCAGCTCTGTGGAACAAAGTTCTTATCAGCGACCTCTTTTGTTGTGGATGGTGGTGTGATGTAGCATGCAGGTAACGATCAGTATGCGTTTTCTTCCTATAAACTCCATGGGCCAGTTTACCATTGTGTGAACGGTTCACCAATACATCTAAGAAAGGCAAACCTCCCTCTTGTTCGGTCTCCATCGTAAACTTGATGTTTGGATGACGATTGTTTAAATGATCGAAGAAGATAGCTAACGACGATTCTCCATGGGGCCATATAATGAAAGTGTCGTCTACATAGCGTAACCAACATTTCGGTTTCTTCTCGCATGAAAGTGTCGTCTACGCTATGTAGACGACACTTTCATTATATGGCCCCATGGAGAATCGTCGTTAGCTATCTTCTTCGATCATTTAAACAATCGTCATCCAAACATCAAGTTTACGATGGAGACCGAACAAGAGGGAGGTTTGCCTTTCTTAGATGTATTGGTGAACCGTTCACACAATGGTAAACTGGCCCATGGAGTTTATAGGAAGAAAACGCATACTGATCGTTACCTGCATGCTACATCACACCACCATCCACAACAAAAGAGGTCGCTGATAAGAACTTTGTTCCACAGAGCTGCAACAATATGTGACGAAAAGAGCAAACCCGAGGAACTTAAAAACGTCCAACAAGCACTAGAAAAGAATGGTTACAAGCAAAGAGATATGCAACGAATTATTAATAGACAGATAAGAACAATAACTGAAGAAAAGGAACAACCTACAACATATGCGTGCTTACCATTCGTCGCCGGAGTCACAGATAGGCTAAGAAGAATTCTATCAAAAAAGAAAATAGGTGTACGTTTTCGAACAGTGAAGAAAATACAACAGTTGCTTCCCTCAAACAAGGACCCCATCCCTAAACTGTTGACGAAAGGTGTTTACCAGTTGGACTGTATATGCGGAAAAAGTTACATCGGACAAACAGGGCGAAGTATCCAGTGCAGAATCAAGGAACATCAGAGATATACTAGACTCGGATACACAGATAAGTCGGCTGTAGCAGAACATGTTCATCATAATGAGAACCATAAGATCAAATACGAGAACGTTAGAATATTGGACAGAAGTGCACGTTATTACCCAAGAATTATTAGGGAATCACTGGAAATTATGAAAAATAAGAACAACTTCAACAGAGAAGATGGGTATCGACTAAGCAATACATGGAGACTAGCTTTGCCAAGTACCAGTAATGTAATCGGTCACGATCAACGGAGCATGACGAATGTGCAACCAAGCGTAGCAGCGCCCAGGTATATAACGAGGAGCAAAACTCAACAACTTCAGTCTTTGGAACCCTTCTGAAGAAGCTGACAGCATGATCAGCGAAACGTCAAGTCAAGTTCGACGACCGCGGCAAAACCCGGAAGAAACTACTTCATTCAAAAAAATCTTTCATTTTATAGTGGTAAAAATTTACAAATTAAAAAAAAAAACATTTTTTTGAAATGGGTTTAGAATACCATGAAACGTAAAAATTTTTGATTTAAGCAAAAACATTTTTTTTCTATTCTAGTGGCAAATTTTTTTTCCAAAATGGTGAAAAAATTTTCCAAATTTTTTTTTTCGAAATTGGTTTAGAATGTTTTTCCTTCTTCAATTCTTTGGGACTTCCTGCCACATGTATGTTTTCTTTTTAAGCGGTGCTCGGTGAATCTACAAAATATCACAATTAACCAGTATGTTACTGGTAAATAACCTCTACGCCTGTGACTTTTACGTCAAAGGATCAGTTAAAGGTTGCTTTTTTTAAAAAATAAACAACACAAATAAGTATAAAAACTTGAAATTAAATATTTCGCCGACGTTTCGGAAATCCAGCCAATTTAACGGAAGCCACTTTCACCTAAGAATTATGCGGGATCCTTTAAAATCGTGACGGTTCATGACATTCTAAACCTATTTAAAGAAAATGTTTTGAATTTTTTTTTTTACTATATCTATACTTCCACTCCACTACGTGGTTGTGGAAGTAAAAATTATTTTCAAGTTTTGATTTTAATTTCATTAACTCATTTTTATTATTATTGTTTATCTAATAGTCGCCAAAACGGTCTACAAAAGTGGTTTTAAACAATTATTCATAATAATTAATCTATGCTATGGGTCAATAGGGTTCCATTCTTACAGCACACAAGACGATTTAAAATAATTAAGTGGATACGTTTATGATTGCGACCTGTAGAGTGTTTCCGTACGTTCAGAACAACTGACATAGACGTACGGCAATTTTAAAACTTAATAAAACATCAAACTTTAATATATGGCATAGCAAAATTATACATTGCATAGGTCGTTTAGAAAATGTGTTGTCACCATCTTCAATAAATACCAATATCTTCCAAATAGACGAATAGTTGATACTGAATTATCATTCGTTTGTTGCCAGGCGTTTCGTATATTGCGTTAACATTTTTGAAAATTCAATAATCAAAAGAAATGAACATAATTCTAGGGACACCTGGTAATGCTAAATCCGAGAATACGTTTCGTGATTTACATCTTTGCTTTCAAATTTTCCAGTGTATCATTATAATAGTGAACAAATTACAAAATTAAATAAAAATTATAGTTTTTTACCGGGTCTAATTGACTGAAATGCATTTTGCAATGTTTATTATTTTCTAGCTGACCTGTCTGTGTATTTTGACTGATGACGACCGACGAACACATATTCATATATTCAATCGTTAATAAGGCATAACGGAAAATCAGTCTTAAGCACAAAGAAGAATTTAAGTCCCTATACTGCACATAGTTCGTGTAAACTTTGACTTTTCCGGCAGATGGTACAGGCACAGCTCGAGGCAAAGGCATATCTCTTACCGAGCACGGCTCTTGTCGCCGGCCTACATACACATACCATCCTCCAACCCAACGCCAACTTGGAATTGTCAGCATGCCATGCCGTGCTCGAGCCGGCCAGAATGACTGAATAATACCCGGTACGTGGTTCGTGTTCCTGCCTGCCCTGCATTGTTGCCGCTTTTCTAAAAATAGGACTTTAACATTCCACCTGTAAGATCCGATCCCGTCAACACTATGTTATTCTGCTTAAATTAAACAAAGGCTAACGTTCTGCAGGATGTTATTAAAACTATATTTCACTCTAATGAACTAAATTGGCAAAAGACATCGGTCGAAAATTGAATTTTGTTTAAAGGCCGGATAAGCCACTGATAAGTAGCCCCGCATTTATACAACTAGGAAGGTTCATTCCCAGGTGGCTGCTCCAGGGGCGGAATTGGCTGTTTTACCCCTAAACCGCCTTATTTTTTTCTTCACTTTAATCGATCAATTGACTCAAAATTTGTTACACATGTTGTATGCTATTCAGTGACATTGAAAAAATAAGGAGCCCTCGGCGACTATTCCAACCGCAACGAAAACAAAAAAATAATTTGCACCTTCTTAAGGGTAAGTACCCCTTCTAGTACCATATTCGAAAGAAATGTGCATTGCTAATTTAACTTCAACGTTTGCTGTGGTGGAACAGGGAGAAAAAACCCTTGGTACATGATATGACGTATGTCTACAATACACGGTAAATAAGACATACCCGCCGTGATTAGTCGCCTTATATACCCTACAAATTGCATCTAGAAGTTTTCCAGCAACTCTCCATACGTTTCTACAAGTTTTCAGCTTCTAGAAAAGCCGTCCTACTAGTGCCTCAGAGATGGGGTACAGAGGTAACTTTTTACAGGTTTGTGAGAAGTGAATGAATCCAGATAAGGATGCTAATAATGACTGCAGTGACCTATCATCCTTGCTACTCATGCTATCAGCACCTACGGGGAGCAAATGCGTAACAATATAACACGAGAATGTATAAAGACAGGAACAAAGCTAACATACTACTACTAACAGATGAAGTAATTTTTCATGATTTGACATTAGATGAATAGTACAACTGTAACGTTAGGCAAACTGCCTGCTGTTCTGATTCCATGTGAACACGTGAAGTAGTGACTCTTGATATTGGTGGTGTCGTTGTAGTTCGGCTTGTAGTTGAAGAAGTATGTCTCTTTAATATTGATAATACTACTGGGCGCATGATATAAGACCCATTTTACGAAAAACGTATCGAGAGCGACAGATCTGTCTAGGCCGCTGCGCCAACCTTGTAACCGTACCATTCATTCAACGCCATGCTATTAGGGATATCACGTTTCAATAACAGTCTAAGCAGTATCTCGAAACTAAAATATAAACATAAACACTCCTAAACTTAATGGTCTCTTGTGATACATGCCGACACTGCCATATCGTATGTCACTTAGTTTGCATAACTTGCGTTATTTCTTACAGAACACCGCCACTTTCAAATTAACATAGAAAAACAAAATAACCTAATGAAACATGGACTAGCTTAATTCGATCGTATGGACAAATATATTTAAAATTATGTAAATAAAATTATCAAACACGTCTAAGTATGATATAAAAAAGTACAGTAGAAAAGCACTATACAGGGTGTTCTACAAGCCTTATGACAAAATTTGACAGATGATAGCTGGGTTAACCTAATTTTTTTTATCAATGAACATGGGTCCAATTACAATGAACCCAAGTGGTACCTAATGATGCTGAAAATACCTATCATCCTAGCCATCCATCCTTGGACTCCAAGAGCAGTATAGTTGCATCTGGTATTTCCAATACGCTTAAGATACTTGCGAAAGATGCAAGATCGGTGAATTTTTCCTGTATGTCTAGACTTAGCGCATATTATCTTTAAAATATCTGGTACTGGTTTTGTGTATTGTGTATTGATTGATCCATCTGAGTTAGAAAGTAACACACCGACTGTAATAATTAGTATATATCACAAAAAATAAGTTTGCTGCTTTTCAGCTATCGCTGGAAAATCCAACAAAGCATTGTTAGACAACTCTACAAAACTAACTTTCTTTCGCAATCACCCGCGCCAATATTCTTGACTAATGATGACGGTCTCGGATGATTAGGGGTCGAGCTTGAACTCTTTGCCCCAATCATCGCTGTAGACCTGGACCGGCCTCGTAAGGGGTGGGCCTGCTCTTTCGCCTATCCCCCCCGCAAATGCGGACTGTATTGGCGATGTTAGCAAACTTCCCCTGGTCCTGGCTGTTGGACCCTGCCAGCTGGGTCGTTTCTTCTGGCGCTCTTCTGTCTTGGTCTTCTCTCTTCGCTAGCATGTATAGGCTCCCGGGAGCGTCTTTCGTCTGTCGTGAGAGGGAACGGCTGTTACCGAGCCCTCTCGGAGTTGGGGGGTGTTGACTAGTCGGAAGTCCAGGGTGCCAATTGGCATCATGTGCTCCGATTTCGTCGGAAGGAAGTGTGAGCTGTGTAGTTCAGGATTGTGTTCGGCCAGAGACGCTTTCTTAGCGTTAGAGGCCGGCACGGGCTAGGGTAAGGGTACCGAGCTGGTTGTTTGCTTGGTACCCCCGGGATCGGGCAATTGGATGTTTTTGGTCATTGTCTCCTTGCGGTGTGGCTTGCAGATCGGGCTGAAACAGATAAAGGGTGAGTTATACTTACCCATTATCCAGGATCTGGAGCTTCGGCCTCTTGTGCCTCGGAGCGTCGTTGGGGTCATAGTCAGTCGCCTGTCCGACCAGCGGATTCCCATGCTCTGCTGCACGGGCGTATAAGTTCTTCGCTCTGTCCCGGATGACTTCAGTTACTGGGGTGTATTCCAGATCTCTGAAGATGTCGGCGTTTCTGACAAACCATGGTGCATCCACGGCGCACCGAAGTGCGACGTTTTCCGCGGCTTGTATCCTCTTCAGAATAGGTACAATGAGGGTCCTGATAAGCGTGAGCTTGTTCCTCAGGTTGAGTTGGCTCTGTCTACCTATCATAGGGTAAAGTAGAGTTCTCCTCGTCCTCGCTTTCTGTATTATCGCTTCCGTGTTCTGTCTCCACGTCAGACTTCGATCCATGATAACGCCGAGGTACTTGACGGTATCGTACCATTAATTTTCCAGAGATGGTTGAAAAGCTGTGAGACATTTCTTGTGGTACATACCAATTATCGCGTCGGTATGTTACTTAGCGAAACCTTTTAACTCAGGCGGATTAAGAATATAAAATATGTAGAAGCTGCACCAGATGTTTTACAGATATGCATTAAGTCTGGGAATAAAGGTAAAAGTACGTACCAAATATTCATTAACTATGAGCCTAATAATTTCAATAGCAGACAGTTGCTCACCTTTCAAATCGCGAGTTGTAAAGCCAGCACATATACTCACTAGTATATTTGACTACCCCAACTATCGAAGAAAATAGTGAAGATGAACTAAGTATTTTATGTAGATTATGAAAATTATAAGCTAATATTTTTAAAAAATAAGGACATATATAGTGGTTGTGCCAGTAGGGATACTTATCGTTAAGGGGGTGCAAAATATTTTTTTTGTTTCTGTTGGGGTTGGAATAGTTGCAGAAGGTCCCTGATTTTTTCAATAAGTCATGTAATAGCATAAAATGTTACTGATCTCGCCTTTTCATCCAATTTCGAAACTCTTCAGGGCAGAGTTTTATCGATGAAATAAAAATATGATCAATTTATTCCATTTCATTGTGCCATTTTACAGCGTCCATTATGTATTTACAGTTTAAATCACAACTAAATGAAATTAAAATCGTTATCAAAGCTTTCAACGTTCAGTTACACGTAATTGTTTGGGATTTGATCTGCATGCAATATGAACAATATTACAACGGAAATTAGAACAGTTCGATATTGTGAAATTAAAAATTCGGTCAACTTCAAACATGTACTTTTTGGGCATCGAATTGCTTAATTAACCGTGGTGAAAACTATACAGAATTTTCTGGATCGGATGTTTAGTTTACGATGGATAGAGAGATCGGTATCAGTTATTGAATAACTTGATCAGACGGAAAAGCACACTACCATTTTAGTCAAAATTAATTTCAAATATATAGCGTTTCATAGCAGTCACACCAAATTAATACCTTTATAATTCATAACGCTGTCGAATATCCACTAAAACTGAACGATACTCGGAAATTACAATCCAAAACTTTATAGAATCATAACTAGGAATCAATAGTTTTTCTCGTTATAATCAACACAGTATGAAATATTTGTCCATCAATATTTATAATTCAAATAGTCCATGAAAACGGCAAATCATTTTATATTGAAAGAACTTCCTCCATTCAAATTTAGTTAAATCTACGTAACATTGCATTTTCGCAGGACAGCAGACTAATCTTGAGTACAACATATAATACTGTTAGAAGCTCTTCTTCTGTGGTTAATCCGAAATCATGAAACTAGCAGTTGGTGTTAGACTGATGAAGGTAGCAAGATGTGTCGCAAATAAATGAACTTAGTGTTGTATGCAACTTCAGGGAAGGTACTGAGCTTCACGAAATCGTATGAATGCTCGTCTAAGCTGTCGAACAGAGAAACTATTCAGGTGGAACTTCGGGTAATTTCTACATAATGTGTTATATAACAGAGATGCACTGACTAACCCCGCCATTCTAAGTGTAAGTTGCTGATCGAAAGATTTATAATGACCCGTCAAAATGGTAAGTAACGCTTTAGTTGCTCGTGCGGTATGTAATTCCTGTGTTTCTTATTGTGACAACATTTTTGGAAAAAATTGAACCGCCTTCGGGGTTCAAAGTGGGTCGAGTTCGGTGACAGACGCGTGCTTACTAGCTCTCAAAAAAACTCGAAATAAAGTCGATAAAAACGGTAACAAATCGTACGAAATTGTGTTGAATTAAAGCGTGAATAATTCTGCATTGATTGATATAAATTAACACGAGTTTGGCCACTTCATATAGCTGATATTTGATTAAATATCAAATAAAACAAACAAGCGCAAGGGCAGTGCAGTGTCTCTACCTACACCCTCGACGATCCAACAAGATCCTTTTCAAGTGGTTTATGGGCAATAAATGGTCAGTGTCAAAATGAGACACATATGTTTACAAAGCAATATAGACATACTAGCTGTGTTGCGACCTAAAGTAATTGTATGCAGTTGAGAGTTTTTAAGTGGACAAAACCAACCCAAGAAAGGAAAGGAAAAAATAAAACAGCAATTACAAGACGCTGCCGAAAGAAAGATGAGTTATAAATTAATTTATTTGATTTTATTCTATTCTATCTGATATCTTCAACTAAATTTGTTAATTACCAATGTAAAATTGAAAAATAAACATTTTTCGAAATTCTGAGAAGTAATGCTAATTTTTTTCATTACAAACAGATGTCAAATATGACATAAAGGAAATCGTTCAGCCATAGCTATTCCACCAAAACACACGCACGATAGATACCTACACAAAAACAATTTATAAAAACTGTCCTGAGAGTTTTGTTGATAGTCAGTTATTGAACATTGGTAGTAGAGAGAATATACTATCACAACCTGAGGTATTTAGGTCAATGGCAGTAATTCCATATATACATGGTTTATCGGATAAATTACGAAAAATTGGGAACAGGTTTTCCGTACGAACGGGTTTTCAAACGGGCTCCACGCTAAGATCGGTTTTATCAAGAACCAAACCTCCAAATATTGTTCAAAGTTCAAAAAATTGTATTTATAGTGTTCCGTGTGAGTGCGGAAAACATTACGTAGGTGAATCATCTAGACCTTTCAACGTAAGGCTTGGTGAACATAGAAATTACGCTAGAAGGGGAGAATTTAAAAAATCCAAAATTTGTGAACACGCGTGGGATAATAATCATAGAATTAAATGGGACTCGGCGAAGATTTTGGAAAAAGAGAGCAACGGAACTAAAAGAAAACTTAAAGAATCCGCGATTATTTTATTAAACGAGGATAGATGCGTTTCTAATTATTCAATAGATTTTTGTACTAGTTGGTTGCCCATCCTTAGAGACGAAGTAAGTAAAAATAAGATAAATATAATTTAATGTCTCACGTGACTATGGAAATACATAAACAAAGAACTGTCATGGTTGACGGCCAAAAAAGTTTTGAGAACGGAAGTAGATTCTCTTCCGAAACGTTAACTACCTATAGCTTTGATTTTCAGTTTTTAGTTTATAACATTGTTCTAGTTTATATATTTTTAGGTGTGAGACTTTTTGAAACAGTCAAGTACCTACTCAAGAACCAACCTCTGTCTGATCCGTTTGGCGCAGAGGTTTTTTCATTAAAATTTTTAAATATTTTTCAGTGGCAAAATACCCAATAAAAAGTAAGAAAAAAAAACCATTCTTTGCGACATTGCCTCCTGTCGCAGCTGAGACTCGAACTCAGAAGGGATAACAGCTGCTAGCCATGTTGAGTCACTCAATCGCGGTCTAGCCCACTGTTACCGCCACGGTAACATGAAAAATGCCACTAAACATCCATTCCCTATAGAGCAAACTTGGAACCCCTTGAAATTTGCAAAATAGATTTATTCTGTTTATTATTTTCTTTTCAGGGTAGTTCCCTTTTTACAAGATTATTTTTTATAAAGACGACTACCTACGTCTTAAAAGAAATATTCAAAACACGCTATGAATTCCCTCAAAATACATCTTGAAAATATTTAAAAAGGCCACAATAAAATCAAGCAAATGCGATTAAAGCAGCGGAACGTACAATTTTAATTTAAATATAACATGGGAAAACCCTGCAGTATAGCGATCGGGCGTGGGGAGAGACTTGAATGTGGTAATATTAGTACAAATTGAATGAGCCGACAACAGTGGCAGTCCCGGTCGACCTCATGACTTTTCATGAACGAGCGCGGTACCGTTCATAGGCAATTTCGTCCTATTCACCTCACCCGTCACTGGTGGGGTTCGACCTTTCCCCTCAACCACACTATACTATAGAAAAGTTACTATTTCTACACGTAATACCGGAATTAAAATTGACAATCAGAGCATTCAGTCGATAAAAATAGGTTCATTAGCCGCTGAACAATTTCCCGAATTTTATCTTGGCGCTGTAACATTTCAAACGTTTGCCTCGATCCTTGGGAGTATATTAAGTGAGATAAAATGTATCGGCGGATTTGCGGATTGCTGTAAGAAGATATGCGCCTTGAGAAGGTATAGACGTTTCATCTAAGCGTATATGGCTTTAAGAGATGTTCGTCAGTTGTGGGATAAAAAATGTATGCACGGTAATAGGAATATACGGTCTAGAATCAGAGACAGGACTAACCACGATTATAGAAACTTTTAAGGGTCTGCAACTTAATCAATATTCAAGAAAATTGTATAAAAAGCTATGAATGTATTCTAAAACATTTACTACACGAATAGAAGTTGAACTGGAGGTTGGCCGTTTGCGAATATATGTTTGATTAACACCTCACTGAAATATGGCACATTTAAATTTTACGTGGTGGCACTGAGATTAAGCACGTAATCAAAGTATTTTTTTTATTTTTGTTCTTCAAATAGGTAAGATATTTTGTGAATTACCCTACAATTAGTTATTACCCAGAATTCTCAAGGCCTTGTGATTTACGCCTTTTCTAGGTCCTTTAGACTGATACGGATTATCTTTCATTCGCAAAGTAAATGATCCGCAAATTCTATCATTTTCTGCCCTTCCCAGTTTCTTCACATGATATCTAAGGGACATTGGGCCGGTAGAAGTTCTGTTATCAGCCTTAAATCAAACTATTCAAATTCTAGAGCTTCATGTCACAAATCTATAGCATAGATTTCTGTCTGGAAGATGGGCGGGGTGCCGCCTAGGTCTCCAGATAGTGTACAATGAGACCCCGTTATACCCCCACCAATCCCTTTAGCTATTATCGACGGCTCGTTAGATGGGTGACAGTCAGTTCATCTAAAGAACAATCCAAGTTCTATTTGGTTGGAATTGAGTTACTAAGTTTGGTCATGGACTTCAATTGGATTAACTCCAAAATCCTTCAGTGACTAACCAGAGCGCCCGATTCGAATTTGAAGCCTTAGGGCACTAAGTACTGCCTCTTTAGCTTGAATTGACACTAAAGTCCTCTGGCGAGCGCCATTTGAATATTATATTTAAGACAATTTGCACAAGTTTTCAAATCATAACCTCACGTCTGCCTCGTACAATAATGACTAGGTCATCAACTTATCCCTGGACATTGAAGTCAGAATTACTCAGCTTATGGGGAAGGTGATAACACCATCATTGATCAAAGCAAGGGCGGTAGAACAACTCCTCCCGCATAATTTATTGTGTTTAATAATTATTCGTACTCCACAATGCCCAAACGTAACTTCCATTGATCTCGCAATAGTCTTAATAGTAATTTAAAGTAAAACTAATATATCACAACGTAAAATTCGTTCAGATCTAAGAGAGACACACTTTAATATTTTGTTCTAAAATTATAATAAAACATACCTACTTTATACAAAATGTAACATTTCAAACTCCTCTGGCGACCACCCTGTATGAGAGATATACCTAATTTCAATAATGAGTATTTTACCACATGCACATTAATTTTGGTTAAAAGTGAATAAGGCGACTAGGTCAGTCCTACCACTACTGTAGTTATATCTAGTTTATCGTCCACTCTTTCTTTGCACTACAAAGGTCTAAATACATCGAAACACAACGCGCGTCATATGGCTGTATGTAACCAGTCTGATTAAAATAATTCATTTATATTTTACTTATTCTATATCAAGCAAATAACATCATGAAGTGCTTATATAAATTTGTAATGGTTTGCCCTGTTCTTTGTTTACGTATAACACCAGTACGAATGAAGTCTGCAGAGACGGTATCTCCATCTACCAAAAAATCAGTATCAGATTTGCTATTGCCATGAAACTAAAAAAAAAAAAAATTCCTAAATAAATGAATGCTAAGTACAGGAGTGTCGATGAAATTTTTAACTAAAATTTTCTTCTTAGGAAAATCTTTCTTCATTTAGAGCGTTGTTCGCTTCTCCTCACCGACCTTGCCGCATTTCTTACTCTTAAGTTTAAACACGGCGTGTTTGATGGCTTTCGTAAACAAATCCCATATCAATTATGTGTGCTACACTTAACCTAGCAGACTGGATCTTTTATTCCTAACTGTGCTATTTGTGATTCATGCAATGTTATAGTTGTAGCTGGCCTCCGTTTGCTGTATAGCATGTCCGACAGCCGCATGCCATCTACCTAACAGGCAACTGTGATAGAGCCCAACTAAAAGTAGAACATTACTTAATCACAAAACGTCATTCATTTACAAATTGGTCCATAAATATTATTATTTTCAGTTAAAATAAAATATATCTCCATACAAAAATCTAGGTGTGACGCTGTCCTCACAGGTCCTAATAATAGTTGTGCCACGCCGCCATTCGAGTCGCTCCCTCCGCTCTAGAGAACTGAATGTGCCTCTGCGTTTACAGATAAAATATATTGCCTACACCGACCATTAAGAGCTCTGCCGCATTCGCAGGGGCGAATTTCTTATTGTTTCTAATCCATACACCTGCTACTTTCAAATGACTTTATTTGTTACTGTACACTACACTAGCCAGCGAAATTAATGTCTGGAGCTCAAGCACCATTTTGCTCATAGGAAAAAGAATTATACACTACCCACTACTTGTGCTTTTCTCCTTGTTATAAATGTACTTTTTGAAATCATTTCAGACAACCTTAGTAGGATATTTATTGTTTCCCTGCCCACTTTGTTTTAATTAATTAATAGAAAGGATGTATTATTGTAACAGAGAAAAACTGTTATTGCGAGGATTTATCCATTTGCCATTAACCTTTCAGTGGTCGCGCACGGTGTAGGAGACCGGCGCAACGGTTAATTTGTGATATTTCAAATAATCGGATAAACTCATCCGTTTCCGTTGGTGCACCTTTCATAAATTTTCACATCTATACATTGCTGTAGTTATTATTATGCCATGTGTCCATATAACTGCTTCAAACGCACACACGGTGTCTTAGACCGGGTGCGACCACTAGTGAGATAAAATTCCTGTCATTTGTTTTGGGTTATTCATTGAAAAATACATATTTCGGTAAGTAGGTATTTACCTTCTATTTTAAAAAACTGTACCAAAAAGTAAAAAATATTTTTTTTAAATTAATTCATTCAACCTGGAAGCCAAAAGCTTTGTGGATGGTCATATAGCACTATTCAATAGTTACTTTGCTCAGTTGACCGCCTCCAAAGATTTTGGTTTCCAGGTGTATGAATGGTTATAAGACATGTAATAACTTTTGGCAGTATTTAAACTTTGGTTGTTCAACTGAAAAAAAATTTCCATTTATTGCACACTTAATCGACCACACTGTATATCCTGAATGTAGAATCAGGGCATGCCTATCATAAAAATGCATTGTGATCGTCATCGACTCTGAATCAACATGTAAAATTTCAACTCCGTAGGATAAGAGGCAGTGGTTCTAATTCAGCTTGCAAGATTTGACCTAAACAAACTAACACACTAACATTGCAAGTTAAATAGTTTAGATAGGTATTCCTCCATATTGAATTTAGAGTGACATTACATAGTTTATCATATTTTACTCGTCAAACTCTTTCATTTGATACCCATATCAAGTGGGTTGTGAAGAAAAAGATAATCCACCATCTTGGGCCGTCTGCCATATTGAATTTAGAATGTCGTTATATAGTTTATCGTATTTTACTCGTCAAATTCTTTCATTTGATAACATTGCAAGTTAAAAGCTTTTAAAAATGGAATAATTTTGAATAATATACAGGGTATTCCATAAAAAATAACAAAGTTTATACTGTTTCCGGTTTCCGGTTAAACTGAAAATGAAAATCATAACTTAGAGCAATCAACATGAGCAATTGATTCAATCGCACAACTTCCCAGAATTTGAAATCAATATCTATTTTCTAGAAATTTATAGGCTGGTTAGTAATATCGTAGGCACCCAGTATACCTGATTCTGTTTCTGTCTCAGTTTTGGGCCCATCTGTGTACCCGAGATCAGTAATTTGTGAAGAAATTCGAATGTCTCTTCCTACCCTAGTTCTCGATCTACTGTAATCACTCGAAAGGTTTTTGGAACCAGAATTTCGGTACCGTGTGGTCTGACAATATTTCAAGGATGGGGTTGCCACAGCTTTTCTTATTCTTTTATAAGCCGGCCGTGGACGAGGCGTCAGCTCCGTGTGCTGTTGCAGTCCAAGGAGTCTCATCGTTGTGAAATGTGGGAAAGTTTAACAGGGTTTCAGGGCTTAACAACTCCTTATGTAAGCATGTCAATCTTTGTACCGGACTTAACTGTTAATTGCAGCATCTTAAGTCAACGCCAGTGGTGCGTATGTGATTGAGGATCGCAATACTGTAGGATGATAGAGCCGATGCTTCTATTAGGTTCGAATACTCAGGTTTTGTGACAGATTCGTTTACCGCTAGAGTAGTAATAGAGATTTCATGTCTATTTTATGAGTTTGCTGATTCCATGTAAGTTTGAAGTCGATCGTGATCTCAAGATACCACTCCAGTAACTGTTGTTTCTTCACCTGTTGACCTAAGAGTTTTAGAAGTGTTAGTCCTCATTTTCCAGTGTTTGGAGTGTCGGTGATTTTTGAGAATCTTTAGTTCTTCGTACTCCACTCATAAGTGTAAGGTTTCGAACCTTAATGAGATATTCTGGATAATAATTACCATTTTACTAATTTGAGTTTGATTCAAAACTGTTTATTTGAATATTATGAATCGTTTTCTCTTAGTTCACCTTTCAGTAAAATGCCTCATGCTGCCACTGATCAGTCAAGTGCTGCGTAACATTTTGATGATTCATAAATTTAAAGAATAGTGTAGGGGCCTGCTTTGTCGCTCCCACTATTTACATTCATTTCGGTTTTTCAGATTTCAGGAATAAAGTTTTATGCAAATATCTCAACTTTTTATTGTTCTGCCCTGCGATTTACATGCTGATTTGTTGGTAAACCGAATCTCATATCTATCAAGTCAAATACAACCTTCATGGTGCATAGGCATCCATTGTATAATAATTAAATACTGTATTTTAATTTAAAATATATTAAAAAAATGTTTACCTTATTCCGTTATATAATTATTCTTTTCGCAAATAAATACATATCATATCACTGGGTTGGTGATCGAATTCTGAACAACTTTCAAAATGCCCGTTCGTCTGTTTGTACGTCCGTCCGTCCGTCCCTCCGTCGCGTTTCTTGTATGCACGATAACTTAAAAATTAAAAGTCCGATTCTATTGATATTACAAACAATGCAGTAAATCGAGAAAGCGTATAATGGTTAGCTTGTTGCTTATTGTTTATGTTCATTAAACTGCAGAAAAGTGTTTTTTTAATTGATACTACATATTTAGTTAGGAAAGATGATTGCTCATCTGGTAGACACAAACAGTAAAGCGATTGATGGGGAACAACGGAATTGCCTATGGTGGGCCATGAAGAAATGAGATGGCAGATGACCTTGAAAGACAATATATTAAATCATTTATCAGGTCGAAGCCATTCTGTGGAATAGCAAAGCTTCATATAACGAAGAACCTAGAAAATCCTACTCAATGTCAACGAACGAAAACTGAGGCTAATAACAGGATTTTTTACACAACATTTCCCACTGAGGTACCATCTCAAAGAAATGGTTAAAGCTGAGGATGAAATGCGTCGCTATTACATGGAGACAATTGAAACAATGGAACATATACTTTACCTTTGGTAAGGTCCTGTTCCTCCAAAAATTCCAGTACTTGAAACAGGTAGATTTGACACCTTCAGAAGAGGAGTGGCTCCCAGATTAGTATTAGGATTATTTAGAACTCTAAAATTGGCGGGTTATACATAAGATTTACTGCTTTTGGCTCGGTCGTAGGTTGGTGTTTGGTCCTGCGGGAACGGACCTATAGAAATAATGATATTTAGAAAAAAGTTTTTTAGATGTATGTGAAGAGTGGCGCTTCTTTTATATATCACATTTTTAAAACATTTATATATCAAAGCGTAGATTTTTCGTTGTACAACATACCACAATTCTGAATATTTGGATATCATATTTTTTAAATTTGGTGTTGAAAGTGCAGGCATTACAGACTAAAAGTAAACATAACAGTATTAATACGGTCACAAATTTCGTCATTGAAGGAACACTTTGCATCTAGTTTGGAGCATGTTGATTCCTGTTTATTAATTATTTTTTCCTTTTATGTTCTGATTTTTTTCTAATTGTTTTCTTGGCTTTAAATATATCACTTTACGAATGCATCGCATTACCGTTCATAAACAGTAATATTACAAGTTCCTAGTTATGTGTTATTTAGAAGCTATCATATGTATGTTGGGCAGGCAACTTGCACTTTTAGAAAAAGAATTCGATGCCGTAGAAATTATACCATAAACAACATTCGTCACACAAACCGATAAACACAAGCAAGTTCTATGATAATAATTTAGTGTACTCAACATTGGATGAATCAATTATCTAAAAAAAATGTTGAAAGAAACGATTAAATTCTGTGTATTTGATTTTGAAGAATTAATATTTTGCTTTTCTAGCATTTCTAGTTTGGCCCGTTACTGTCATTGTTACTTAAGGTTGCCATTTCCTAGAAAGAGACATCCGATAGGGAAATATTTATTATTTTTTGTCATAACCTTTTTTTTCTTCTTAGTACGTATATTTAAAACAAGTATAAGACTACCTAAGTAGAACCATAACAAGACTATTTACTGTGAATTTTCACTCATTAATTTCAGTAGTTTAGAAAATAGTTAGATTTAAAACCACAAAATAGTATTATAGTTCTACTTAGGTAGTCTCATAGTTTTTTTTGAATATACGTACAAAAAAAAGTTATGGCCAAAAATAATAAATATGTCCCTATCGGATGTCTCTTTCTAGGGAATGGCCACATTAAACAAGTTGGTGAATTGAATAATCGTTGGCTTTAGTTTTTGGCATCATAATTTAAATGGGTATAGTATGGATTATAAAGAGGTTTTATATTATATAACTATAACTAAAACCATTACTAAGGATGCTCTGCCGTGTTTAGTACTCAGAAATCAATTTTCACGGTATATAAAACCTTTTACAGGTGAGACTGTTAAAATAAATAAAGTATGACATCAGAATAGTATAATGAAGGCGTAAAATTCATGTTCATATGTGCTCAATCGACAACTTGCCGAAATTGGAAAATATTCTTAGATAACAGAACTTGTATTTCTAGCAGTAATACTTTATACACATGACTTGACATATTACAGATTTTACGGAAATAAGGAGGGTTTGTAGCGTCATTTTACAATTTATGACAGGCCGACTCAGACACGTTTATAAGAATGACGTATTTCATGTGTAAAAATGATACAATCCATACCTTGTCGATGTGATCATCCTAAAATTTGGTGGAATATACACAACCAACACTTAGGACACCAAAATTATTTATTCGCGGTGGCACCATAATAACATTCAATAAGTTAAGAGTTATTGTAAATGTTGAGTACACCATTGCATGCAACCACGACATATAGTTAGACTTTCTCGTCGATTCCGCAGACACGCTAACGTTTTCATATTTCCCACGCATACAATTTTCCAGGAATTTCCTAAAAAATAAAGTGTTCAGTTTATTCAACGGAATATTACACCTGGCCATTTTCACTAAATCTAAGTTAAATAGTAAGTACGCTTAAGATAACTTGCTTTGTTACGTGATTTTTTTAACAAATTTAGTTCACTGTGGACGAACATTACAAATATACTAATTTCTCGACATGCTTTTCCCCCGACTCTTTGCAACGTTTATATGTAGAACGCTTTGATAAACGTATTTCTCTTGTTGCATTGCGTCCTACTAGTAGAGGTTGCGTTTGCCACTATCTGTTTCACAACACAGACGATTACATGTGGGTACCTTCGCTTTAAAATGGGATAGCATTCAGTCAGCGGTAGAGATGGGGAAAGCGATTGCACTTAAATGTTTTCTTAAAAATGTTTTTCTTAACCGCTTCTCAACTCACCGAAGTAACTCCTTGAAAATCCAGAATGATTTTGTGTTAGGTAAAGAGGAACGAGGCCCTACAGATTATAGTGGAGTCCGAACCACATGTTGGGGAAAATTTTATAATTAAAATTATTTCGCGGTGAGCAGGGATTGAACCTGCTTCGCTAGGTATGCAAGCTAGACGCGCTAAACCACTGAGCTACCGTCCCCTTATTTAGCGTTACAAGGGTCGTCGTTTCCACAAAGTACCAGGACAAAATAAGGTTGCCTTGGAACGATCGCCTCGAAAGACGTGCAGGCGTGGACAATCTCCTGGCGCTTATCATTCTTTACCAGTAACCAATTATTTTAGCATTGAGTAACTCGAGAAAATAACGATATCAAAATAACGATCCGTCTCTACTCAACACATTGTAAATGGAGTGATTATTTACAATTGCGAATCGAAGCCATTCTTACCAGTGCGTCTGAGTTCGCCCCTCATAAATTGTGAAGTAAACCCTGGTAATAAATCATCTAAAGAAACCCATAAAGTAAGATTGTCTGGGAAAGAAATTTCACCCAACTAGTTTTAGTAAGATATGTTAAATATTGAAAAATCAATATAGGGAAATGATCAGGATTGTACGAAAAAACGTAAGAGGTAAGCAAATATATAGATAATGATAGACATCTGAATTGAATATTTTCCTGTTTTTCTGATAATATTGCCAAATACACTTATACTTGTACGGAAGTTGTTAAAACTTTTTGTGAATACATCCGTATCATCATATAAGATATATAATTTATCCTTTAAAAGCATTTGGTTTACAACAGAATATATCCAACATTGTTTCTTTCGTTTCCGCTTTCTTGCTCGAAGCAATAAGCTAAGAAATACAAAATGTTCCTGTAAAATCCATAACAACCAACAAAAATTCTTTGTGAAGCCAGCAAATCATATTGTTGAAGTGTGATATTAACGTTTTTAAGCGACAAATAATATTAAATAGGAGCCGGTCCTCAATTCGACCCGTTTTTTTATGGTTTGTTCAATCACTGCTGTGATTGGCTTGAGGAATTTCTGTAAAATATTTCGCAAACTGTGGAGTTAGGCTCGGCGGTAGTTACATTATAGTAGGTATATGAGAAGCAAAGGTCGAAAAAAGTTTCTCTAGCGTTAAGTTTGGCGAATGCGCAAATGATAATGGAATACCCTTCATAATAATATTTTTTTACAAATTATAGGCTGGTGCTGCTCCAGGATGGTTCCATTGTACTTTTTTCTCGTCACATTTAGGAAAATTACACCAAAATTAATTAATTCAATGATTTCCAGTTCCTAGTTTTGCTCTTGGTAATTTGGTAAAGTTGTATAAACCATGTATTATACTAAAAGAACAGGCGAAAATGTGAGAACTCGACAATTGTATTGACATCACTATAGAACCTTAATAATTATTAATGTAGGAGCCACAGATAGTTCGTCAGAATATTCAGAGGAAGAATTTTTAAAAACTTTTATATTTTACGTATGTTTACAACGCTACATTGTATTTTAAATATATTTTGTTATTATAGGTACCGTGTTCTATTCTTCAATTCACTGTTTAAATATTTCACTAATTTAAAATATGATTTGTCAATCCATGTGCCAACATTAAAATTAATGTACATTCAACTTTTTGGCATTTTTGGCCTTTAGTTAATCTAAAATTACACATAACGTCATAAATTAATTCAGTACTCGATAAACATGGCACCAAAACGTCGCTAATATTTTCACAAAATAAACATATTTGCATAAATGAAATAGTCCTTATTTAAGAGAAAAATCCATTTTCTTGGTACCTACTTTGTGGACTAAGAACTATCAAAATAAATCCATTGTTATATGAAATAAACGTCTATTGTTTAATTTATCTAAATATTTTCATAAAATAATAAGCTAACCATTAAGTATACAGGGCGAGTCACATTGGATGTTCACCATTGGGATCTCGGAAATCGTAAGAGATGGAGAGTCGGTTAGATGGGGGCAAAGTTGCGCAATATAGTCCTGAATAACACGGCATAAATAAATCTGAAATACACCTGTTGGTTTTTGAGATATTGGGAAAAAATGTAAATTTTTATTATTAATTTTTCGAAATATTTTGGTTATTATTACACTTATAAAAAATTCAAGAATACTTTTCTAGAGCACTTTACGATACTCTACGCGCCTACAATATCAGTTTTTTTTACGTCGCCTTAGGATCATTATCTACTTAAGAATTTAAATACAGACCTGGAGTTTTTACACCATTTTCGGACAACATTTTGTAATATGAAATCAATTTTATGTCGCACTTAAATATTTTCCAACATTTCATTACACTAAAACCGTTTAATCAATGAATCGGTCGCCTGAATGCGGTCCTTTAAGTTTTGTTTTTTAAATTTGATTTCACGGTGCCTTACTAATATTGTTAGTAAGTAAGTTGTTGATTTACTTTAGATTGATTATTATTGATTTTTTACAATGACAGAAATGTTTAAAAGGGTACCTTAGAAGAAAACGAAACGTTGCAGATGTTCTATTGAATTTCCGTCTTTTTGAAGACATACGTTTATTCTACGAAACGAGGCAAAAGAATTTGAAACTAGTTCCCTCAATTCTTCAATATTATTGATGGCTTTCTTGTACACTTCATTTTTAAAGTACTACACAAAAAAGTCACATGGTCTTAGGTCAGGTGACCTGGCAGGCCACCTCATTGCACCTCGATTGGCAATCCATTGGCCGGGAAATTGTTGGTCCAGAAATTCAGTTACAACTCTTGAGTTATGGGGTGGAGCCCCATCCTGCTGAAACCAGATTCTCAGTCATTAGAAAAATCCATGTTAAACACTGAGTGAACACTGAGAATAAGGCAGTCCACAACACTCGGTGTTGTGTACAGGACCGCATTCAGGCGACCGGTTATTAATTAAGTAATTGTTTTAGTGCAATTAAATGTTGGAAAATATTTAAGTGCGACATATCACTAATTTCGTATTACAAAATGCTTTCCCAAAAAGGTTGTAAAAATTCCAGGTCCGTATTTAAAATTTGGATGTTGATGATGGTCCTAAGGCGACGTAACGTAACGTCGCGTCGCCCAAAAAAATTGATAGTGTAGGCGTGTAGAGCACAATAAAGTGCTCTAAGAGTATTCTTGGATTTTTATAAGTGCAATAATAAATAAAAAATTTCGAAAGATTAAAAATCCAAAATTTATATATTTTTTCCAATATCACAAAAACCAACAGGAGCATTCCGGATTTTTTATGCCATATTATTCAGTACTATATTGCATAACTTGGCCCCCATTTAACCGACTCTCCATCTCTTACGGTTTCCGAGATTCCAATGGTGAGCATCCAGTTTGACTCACCCTGCATAATATACAGGATTATAATCGGCGAAGAGTATATTATACTCACTACGACCTATGATTAATGATCCACCCTGTATACATAATAGAAAGAAATTACTCATAGGCACCCTGATTATATTTTTATTGGATTTGTATTCATAATGAGCTTTTATTATTCTCTTTCGTCTCTAAATAGACTTTAATTTTATCAATATTCGATTGGTTAGAATGCGCACAAGGTTGGGCCATAGCTCACCCCACCGCAGTTCCGTGCCTACTAAATTAGTTCAGATTAGCGTCTGTCGGAAAAAACAAAATAAAACAGCGTTTTCCGCCGCTCTCTGTACATAAAATAATATGAGTCAAAGACGCGTTTGGCTATGCTTTTAGGTCATTCGATCAGAAAATCTCATTAGCTGGGTGCACGATTCGTCCTGTTGAAATATTGAAATAGGACTGTTGAATAATCCTTTACTTGCATAAATTCCATAATTCCTTTTAATCCTCCCAAGTATTTTAACTGATTATCATCACTAATTCATATTTAAACTATCATCTGGATTACAGTTATATTCAAAATCGGTATTTTCCTGCTGTGGTTTTTTTGTAATTAATTAATTCGACATGAATTACAAACCAGTTTCAAATGAAAAGCCACTAAATGAACTGAAGTTCATAAAAGCTATTGTTATAGTACATCATTAAGGCAATGCGATCTGAGATATAATAAGAGATATAAATCAAATCATTTGGCTCAAATTGTAATAATTTAATGCAGTAACTGTTATTTTCTTACTAAATAAATTGTTGAGTTTTTGTACATTCAGATACAGAAATAATGTTAAAAGCGCCTAACAGGCATATCCAACGTTCATGATTTGTAAATAACAGTAACAGTAATATATTTTTGAACTAACGTCTTTTATTGTTTTACAAGGCGTATGAGTTAATAGGATCGGTTTCCTTCCAAAGTAATTTGTGGAAGATAATGGTAAATGATGTTGCGATTGATTTTGATTAAAGAGACAAGGACACGCCTGTTGGTTATCCACTGAATTTTGAGAAAGTCATGCACTGATTAATAAGCTACTCAGATGCTGTTGCAAGTGATAAAAATCATTAAATGCATCCGAGACTCACGCAGTAAAGTGAAAGAGTGTTTTTCAATATGATCTCATGTCCAAATACTACACGAGCCGGAGTCTGTTTTGTAGTCTCGTGGATAGCAGGTCTATATGCCATGAGGAAAAACGGTATGTGGAGATCCCAGTCACGTTGATTTTTATGAACGACTTTAGAGAGATGTTCTTTCATAGTCTTATTATGTCGCTCCACCATTCCATCTGATTGCGGGTGAAGGGCTGTCGTCCGTATTTTGTGTATTTCCAATAACTTGCAGATTTGCTGAAATACCCCTGACTCAAAATTTCTCCCTTGATCTGAATGCAGCTCCAGGGGTACACCAAACCGACATATCAAGTTATCTACCAAGACTTTGGCGACAGTAACCGCTTCCTGGTTCGGAATTGCGTAGGCTTCAGGCCATTTACTAAAATAGTCCATGGCAACCAGTATGTACTTGTTACCGTCCTTGGTTACTGGGAATGGTCCGGCTATATCGATCGCAATCCTCTCAAAAGGAGCTCCGACGTTATATTGCTTCATTGCACCCCTACTTCTAGTCTGTGTTGTCAATAACCTTGCTTTATGGAATTGGTCATCTGCGGTTGCCAGGATAAATTCCTCATTTCCAGTTTTCAAGACTCGCTCCCCTACGTCAACAATAAACCTCTGCTCTCGCATGATGTCCAGTCCCAAAATAAAATCATCTGTAATGTCAGCCACAATGGCCTTGTAATTGAATCTCAACCGTCCAACCTGCAGTTCCAAATTGACCTCTCCATGGACCGCAGCCCTGTCTCCCGTGGATGTCCGAATAATTACTTAATTTTGCTTCTTCTTAATCTGCAAGCCTGGTATAAACCCTGGCTGCACTATTGATGACGTAGCACTTGTGTCAACAGTAAACACGCACTTTCTTCCATTCACATATCCTTGCAACAGCAGACTACTTGGAATTCTTCGCAGCAGGGAAATCTTTATTTCTCTGGGGGCACCGTGTTACCTAGCCAGCACAGCCCCCTTGGTGCTGGCTATCTTTAGTTTTCCTGCTGCCCTTCTACATTTACAGCATTTACTCGTCTGTCCGAGTTCTGCTGTCGACAGTCTCGTTTCATATGTCCCATCCTGCCGCAGTTGTAGCATTTAATACCTCCACTTGGCCTTTTTCTATTTTGTTGGTTTTCCTGTCTTCTTGGAGGATTCGACGTAGCCAGTAATTGACTGATCCATCATCATCTTTTGCATTTGGGCCATAAAGGCCTGCATTTGTTTTTCGGATGCCATGCTGCTGGTTGTTATCGGCATATAATTATCTACAAAATTTAATAATCACGTCAATATCGGTAATGGAATTGTCCAGAGAAATCGCAAAACCTCACGAGAAAGTCCTTTATTTAAACTACTGTCCAAATAGAAAAGTTCTAGAAAGTTCACGAAAATGCACGTAATAACTACACGAAAGTCTTGTTCAGAGTCTGTATCTCTTCTTAGTTCTAAGGATTTAATCACTATCACTAATGTCCTAACAAAAATGTTCTACAATGTCTAAAAACGCACTTAACACTATTTTCGTGTTCGAAAATAATCCTCGAACAATGTCCAGTAAATTAGTCCTTCCTGTGTTAGCACTAACTCCGAGAATACTGTCCCAGTCTTCTCAACACTTCCGAAAAATCCTCTTGTTAAAATTCCGCGTCTGACACCAGTGTTGCGTTTTTTCCACCTTTTGGGAAACACCCTGTATGAATCCGTGGGTTCTAAATAATTTCAACAAGAGATAAACACTAACACTTCATTTAATAATTTACTGACTATACAATATACTTCAAAATAACATTTACACTTTGTTTACTTGATATTTAATCTCAATTTTCCGCTACTAATTTCACTTTAATAAACTTCTTTCTTAATAAAACTTCTTCCTCTGCGCCGGTAATCGCGCCTTATATGCTCAGAAATTACCTCTAGATTGAACCAGAATCTTCTTCCACCACACTCTAGAAAAGTCCATGGCTCTTTCTAGAGTCTTTCCAGTCACTATTAGTAGGCATAGGCGTATCATCTCCAGTTCCAAGGGGGTGTAATTCATAACAATACTATTCACGAAAAAGAAAGAATACGGAATTGCAGCTTCTCTCTCGTATAGGTACACGTATTTTCTCCGCACAGTGAGGTATCTATGGGTAATCCTAGACTTCAAATTGTTATGGAAGGATTACGCGGAAGTTCAAATAATAAAATCCTGCGCATCTTTATAGACGTACAAACGCATCTGTGGGTAGCAAAACCAAAGACGTCCAGAGAGTGGTCTTACATAACAGTATACATATACTCCTCATACCATAAGCGTAATTGATTTAGTAGAGATTTCAGGAGCTGTGGACTCCCCCACATTGAGTTCAGAGACTAGCACTTGCCGATTCTTATAAGGCAACCTGTATTTTAGTAATTTGGTCAAAACTATTTAATACATACCTGACAAATCCCGAAACCGTTTCCGCTCAATGTCGTGTCCCTTTAATTTGGAGTTATCGTTGTCTTTTATTCTGTCTACTCTTTGCCATGGTGTTCAGTTTGTAATGGGCATATGCAACGTTTGAAAAGGACCCAACCCCATTTTTTAAAACACGCATCTTTTAAGGTTGATGGGGGGCCCAGGATAAGTCCCATCATGGGACTTATCCTGCTATTGGATACCCGTACTAAGAACTGCTCTGTAAGTTTCCTCTAGGCAGTCCAGAAATTCGTAAATACAAATCATCTTTAACTTTCTTGCACAAGATTTTATCTGATGTTTAAATATATTTAATTTCTGAATGCCAGAACAATTTTTTAAGAAGAAATATAAATACATTGTCTGATATTCAGCAAATGTGCAATCTGTATAATAACTTCAACAATCCTTTAGATATATTCAGTTCCAGTCTTGTAAACATAAAAAATTCACAGATCTTGCATCTTTCGCAAGTATCTTAAGCGTATTGAAAATACCAGATGCAACTATACTGCTCTTGGAGTCCAAGGATGGATGGCTAGGATGATAGGTCTTTTCAGCATCGCATTAGGTACCATTAGCGATTAGTGATAAAATAAAATAAATAAAAACTTTTATCAAATTTAATAATACCACTTGCGTTCATTGTAATTGGACCCATGTTCATTGATAACATTTTTTTAGATTAACCCAGCTATCATCTGTCAAATTTTGTCATAAAGCTTGTAGAACACCGTATAGTGCTTTTCTACTTTTTTATATGATACTTAGATGTGTTTGATAATTTTATTTACATAATTTTAAATATATTTGTCTATACGATCGAATTAAGCTAATCCATGTTTTATTGGGTTATATTGTTTTTTTAATGTTAATTTGAAAGTGACATATGATATGGCAGTGCCGGCATGTATCACAAGAGACCATTAAGTTTAGGAGTGTTTATGTTTATATTTTAGTTTCGGGATACTGCTAGGATTGTTATTGAAACGTGATATCCCTAATAGCATGGCGTTGAGTGAACGGTACGGTTACAAGGCCGGCGCAGCGGCCTAGACAGATCTGTCTGATGCGTTTTTTATAAGATGGGTCCTATATCGTGCGCCCAGTAGTGTTTTCAATACTAAAAATCAGTCTCTAACCTAAATGTATTTATATTCCTTTTTGTTGACTTGAAAACTATTTGTTACAGCTGTAGTTCTTAACATAATTTTTGTTTTATTTGTTTATTAAGAATTCAGTTTAGTTTAATTCAATTGTGAAATAAAAATGTAAAATAGTTTTGATACTAACATGATTCTGGAGGAATATTCAGTATCCGTCATATTATAACCGACTTTTCTTAAATTGTCTGCAAAACACTAACAGTCACCCCCTGAAACTACACCTTAAACAGAAGACAGGGTTGAACTGATACCATCAGGGCCGTCGAGAGAAAACCGGGGTTTGGGGGTAGTAACATACGGGCCCCCGTCGCAATCATGCATATGTATTTCCAACTTTTCCCGGATTTTAGAAATTCGGGTGAAATCCGGGCCCCTCAAAAACTAGTATCCAGGCCCGATGAGAATGGGGGAAACACCCCCCCATCCCCCTCCCGTCGGGCCTGGATACCATATAAATTAGTGTCCAGCTGGCCTATGACTAACTTTTGAAATATGAATTTGATATTTTAAGGGAGTAAAGGTTTCAATGCAACGGACAAATATTTGCGGCTGAGCTGCTATAATACGTGGAGATAATGTTGCCAGATTCAAGCGTAATATTTTAAATTTAAGAAATATGGTAGCTCATCTATAATTAACACAATCCGAGTGCTTCCATTTCTTCAAATTAAGTACATGCGAATTTACGAAATTCGTAAATTCGCACGCCCCTTGCTCTAATGACTACACTTCTTGGCCGTACTATACGTATATAATTCGCACTAAGATTTGCACAATTATATTTAAATTTGTATGTATTTTATTTTTGTTTCTGGAGACGTATAGTCCGGGAGGTAGCGTCAATATTTTATGCGTCATCTCAACACGACTTCTTTGTTTTTTAATGCTAAAATAAGTGTCAGCTGGCGCGACCGCGGAGATTAAGAGCGTGGAACGCTGCGGTACACTTAAAGGGCCTAGCTGACAGGTTTTGTCCCATGGTATTGTCAGCGGATGCTTTTTAATTGTCTTTTTATGTCGTAAACTATCATATAAATAAATTTCAGCTTTGTTGAAATAACGAATTTTCACTGTTTCATACATATTGACTAGACAACTGACAACCCTCGCTCATTACCCTATGCAGCTAATACATTTTTTTTTTCATTTATATTACATAAATAAACTACTTATAGTTTAGTAGCCTTGTTAGATTGACGCGAAATTATTTTACCGGATGCGCAGCCTTCAACGCCCTTCATCTCCGCGATTGAAGTACCTAACTGACACACGATTCTTCAATAAGCAATGAAAAAACAACCTGTACTGAAAAGAGCTTTGTTGAAATGATGTAATTAAATTTGACGCTACCTCCTTGACTAGTAGTTTCCACAAACGCCAGAAATTTTAGTCACAACACTTGAATACCTATACTCGACCCCGTTTCACTAACCACCTTTTAGCATCAACGAACAGTGACCTAATAACCAGTAAAACGGACTATTTGGGATTCGCACTATTCATTCATATCATTTTTACATTTTTCGACTTCTAAGTTTTCAGTTTTCAAAAGCATTAGAAATCGAAAAATGTAAATGTATATTGTTTCTTGTTCAATGCACTTTTGTTGTGTGATACAATTTGTTTCTTGCATTGACACTTCAATTTCCGTTCATCTCAGAAAACTGAATTGTATTCTCTTCTGAAAATATCATGTATTATTGCTCATCTAGATTTCATAAATTAGGAGAGAGAGAGTAAGATCAACGAACTTTTAATGCCTCTGCTGCAACCTATGAAACTTATGACCTAAGCCAAGTAAAAGACGTAGCAGGACGAAATCTTATTATCCCAGTTGGGCAAATTCCCAACGGGAATAATAAGGATGAGGTTACTGATGTATTAAGACTGTCTTGTACTGATAACATTACTTACTTACGTTCTTGCTAATGTTAGTATTATATTTGAAATAACTTAATTCCTTTATTTAAAAGTAGATACAAACGAGACGCTTCCTCTTTGCTTGTGTAAAATTCGTATTTGTCTATTGTACACCATATTAGTATAATTTAACATACGCCATTAGATTACATTACTTACGGTATTTTTTTTAAATGAGATAATTTTAATTTTCTAGTTTGCTTTTACTTGGTATTCTATTTTATGTACGACTAGCGAAAAAGCTTTTAACAATACCGTTGCAAAAAGTTACAAACCTCTTTGTGAAAAATATTACGTGCTATAAAATATAATAATTATTCACATCAAAGAGGGGTACCAAAAATACATGCTGGGTAGATATATGTCACGACAACAATTGTTGGGCGGGGTTTTCTCGCAGGGATAATTAATTTATGTTGAATCAGAAGTCGTATAAAAGTGTTTAAGCGATTAACTAGATTTGGATGAGTTTTGGAATAACAAAGAGCGGGGGCGTTATAGCGAGTTTTTATCGAAAAATCACACAAAGATAATTTTAATTCAATCATCTTTCAGTTCGTTCACAACGTCCAGCTGATAACACCAATTGGCGAGTATATTATTGGTAAAACAAAAGGATATTTGAGTAGACTAAACAAACATAAATATTCAGTCAATTGTAGATTACTGCTAAATGGTTTAACGAACGTTAAAATAAAAAGAAAGCACATTCGTCCTTTTAGTTTATTTATTTTAAACACAATTTTCGTAAAAGTAAAAACAACTATTTTAATATTATTATTTACAAATCATTTAAAAAAAACAATTTAGGCCTATTCTCGATAATATATAGTGCGCAATTCACCGGAAGAAATTGGACGAATTAAATATATTTTAATAATTATTATTACCTACTACATGTTGGCTTTTTTTACCCAATTTTTGGAGGTTTTCAAATCGAACCGTTTACCTACATCTTTTTTTGCTGGTTAAATTATATCTCCAGTTTGGTTTAAGTATTTTTTTTTTTTCGAAAAACGTTTGCAAATAGTACAGTGTGGCTCGGCAGTGAGCTCCTATTATTTTTATCAAGTTATGTCTAGTATAAGATGGGCAGACATCGAAAAAATATTTTCTATTTGAGAACATGGCGAATACGTCGTAGATGAATCTCTGTTAAAATTGGTAGTTACGTATTTTTAGTAGCTGGTACTACATCTGATGTCGACAATTGAAAATTGAAGATGTCGAATCTAACTAAATAAACAATATCTAACATACTATGTAGTAAAAATTGACAAGTGGACATACATAAAGAAAATAAATTGAACCGCCTTTAAAGAAATGGTCATTGAAAATTGTGAAACAAACACAGTCGTTCGGTTAATTGAACGACCGCGACCGTTCCATTTCGTTATTGGTTAATTACACAGCCACACAAAAAAAATTCTTTCTGGCCTGGGGATCTGACCACTTTTATCGTATGTTTTTGGGGTCGCTGAATCCGAATCCGAGGTCTATTCAACTCCATCACGTCAGCATTTTGGCATAAACTCAAAAAACTAGAAGTTACTTTTTTGTACTAGATCGATTGCAAATTAAATTTCCAATCCGATGGTATGGGGCACGATATTCTTCCGGAGCTTTTTAAGTGAGATATCGGCCGCCAGAGTGAGAGGTCCGAGGGTTTATGCGAAGAGATGTTGAAAGCGCTTAAATTATAGGTTTGTGAGGTATGGCAAAATCCTGATGTGATGCAGGTAAATATACATCGGATTCGGATTCAGCGACCCCAAAAACATATATAGTGAGCATGGTCAGATCCCCAGGCCAGAAAGATTTTTTTTTTGTGGCTGTGTTATTACACCCCCCTGAATGTCGATATTAGGTAATAAAATTCAATCAATCAAATGACGCGACGATGAAATCTTATTTGATAAATTTTAATGGCCGTTTTCTTAAAGACGGTTCAGTATTTTCCAAAAATATTTTTGTCATCCCATTTAACGGCCAAATTTCATGCATATATTGCAAATTTGCAAAATTTATGCAAATGATGGCAAACAAAGCGAATAATGATAAAGGCATTATCTTAAATATCCCGATTTATTGTTTACTAGGCCACGGTTCGTCGAGCCGAGACAGAGCTTAAGTAGGGATGATGGTATGGATTAAATTCATCGATATTAGTTACGTGTAAATACGACACGCATTTTTTTATTTATTTTAGTTCTAAATACCTTCACACGAATCCAACATGGTAGACGAGACGCTCGACGGTTGTAGTATTCGAGTGTTCTATCTTTGATTTGCACCAATTACTTCATTGTATGCGAATTCCGACTTAACAGTTGTGAATTCCGAGGGAGAAAAATATCAACATCCTTTCTACGCTTTCGTAAGATATAAATTAAAAATTATTTTTCTGTTTTATTACTTACTTTTTAATCGCATTGCCTTCACAGTTGTAAACGTGAATCGGTAAAAAAGGAACCGTTTCGTTAGTACCATCCACATGAAAATTCTGCCAGTTTCACGAGAATTTTAATCTGAAGAATATGTTTAAACTGAATTTTTCGGTTATGCAGCAATAACTGATAATATATGATTTATTTTTATGTATTTCTACTTTCATAACAGATATAGGTATATGTCTTAGAGGTATAACAAATTATCGCCTTTGCATGAAAAAAAAATGGCCCCTACGATTTTTCTTGCATATTCATTTTCAAATGTGAATGCGAATATGCAAAAAAATCGTATGGGACATTTTTTTCATACGAAGGCGAAGTTTTCGCCTTGCCTAAAGTTCGAGTTTATCTTTTTAAGCAAGTCTAATCATTATTTCCGCCCACCTCGGAGCGAGAATTACGATATTTTCAGATAAATAAACAAAACTACTATTAGTCTATAATTTGCAAAAAATCACAATTTGCTAGCGTTCTATTAACTTCTTAACTTGAATTATCTTTTAACTTGCTAGGAGCAGCTTATATAAAATATGTCTAACACATGCTGCAGATAGCATTTTGTTAAACGGCTTTCTCCTTTGTACTGTTAATTAACGTTGGTCTTAAGATGTTAAACACGATCAAATACGATATTTACTAATTGTTTATTTTTGATTTCAGGTATGTAGATGGTTCAGACTGAAACTTTATTAAATTAGTAATTTGGTAAGTTTCAATTATCTTGCGTTTGTAGCTTTAAACCTAACAATTTAATCGAAATGTAATTAAGTATTCTGTTTGTGGTATAATATATAACAAAAGGAGTATATATTACAAAGGTTAGTTTTGTTATCCTGCAGGATGTTTGGTTAAGGATGTTAGTGACAGTTTATCTAATTTGTATTTAGTTTTGCAGTAAAAGCTGAAACGGATGCTGAAGACGTAATTTCCAATTCATACTTTACGGCAATTTCCAGCTTCCGAATCTAGTTATTCACATGAAGCTGTATCATACCACATGGAATTAATGTCTGATTAATATTTCACCTCTTCAAAACGGCCGCATTTACCAAAATTTGATACAGTTAATGAATTTACATACATTTTAAATTCCTCATTCCATTCTATATATAGAACGTCTTTTGGTGTAGAAATTTTATTACACTATTAGTAAATACGGAAAGGAGGAGATTTTGATTCCCACATTTCTAAAACAAAAAAAAGTTCATATTGTTACTGATCGAATTCTGAACAACTTTCTGATTATACTCTTCCCAAATACAAAACAAAGAGTATATTCAATTCGATCGGCACATTTCTAATACCGGTAATATAGTTCGTAGAGAAAAAAAAATCATATTACTGTGTTGGTGACCGCAGGGGTCATACTTATCATAAAATCGTTCTCTTGTCATAAGAATCATAAAAACATCAGTTTTTATTTTCAACAATGCATACTAGCTTTTCCACAAAACTCATGTGAGTTACAGTCGAAGTCCTTACGAGAGGTTACCACTTTCAAGGCCCTCGACTATATCACTAACTATTTTAGAAACCTCCTTAATAGTAGAACATTTTATTTCGGAAGCCAAATTGAGCACAGTTTAAAATATTGTTTGTTTTAAGATGGTTAACAAGCCTAAGAATAATTTGAAGAATTTTCGAAAACATTGAAATTATTGAAATTGGTCGATAGTTATCGATAATATTTATATCACATTTTTTAAAAAGAGGTAAAACTTTATTAAATGTTTAACATGCAAAACAATCTTTTATTAATAATGTTTTTTTTTCAATGTGCAATAGGTACTTACTACCTAAATGCGAAGTATTATAACATATTTTGATATGTATATACATTTTTTAGGCATTAAAAGTCAAATTCTGTGTCATAAAATGTCATTAAAAAAATTGAAATGTAAGGGTAGAGGAAGCCTGTGATGAATTCTGAACAACTTTCAAAATGTCCGTCTGTCCGTCCATCTGTCCGTCCGCCATGTTTCTTGTAAGCATAATAACTTAAGAACGAAAAATTCAATTGTATTGAAATATGGACAGTAAGTTCGTGTTAGCTAGAGGAGAAACCCTATTATTGGTCTTGAACAAAATTTATCAATAAACAAAAAAGTTATTAATTATTTAAATTTTCAGCCATTCTAAACAAATATGTTGTGCTATAATTTGATATGTAAATCTTCATGTCAAATTATAGAGTTCAATAAAAGGCATAATTTCACACACTTTCTTTAAGATTTATACATTATATTTCTTTAATTTTCCAAAAGGGACTATTTCTAATAGTTTTTATTCTTATGCAAATTGCAAATTATTTGTTTTATATTCATTTTTATACTCTTTACAAATACAAAACGAAGACGATATTGCATTTGGTCGGCACATTTCTAAAACCATTAATATCACTCGTAGAGGAAAAAATTCCATGTCACTGTGTTGGTGATCGAACATAACAAAACATAACATAAACACCACACATAGTAGACAATTCTAAACAACTTTCAAAATGTGTGTGTGTCCGTCCGTCTATCCTTTTGCCCGTCCGTCGGTCACTCTGTCTATCTGTCGGTTAAGTTTCTTTTAATGAATAAAAAAGTTATTAACTATTTAATTTTTAAAAAATGTAAGTTTTGTAATTAAATAAACTAATATTATTTACAAAAAAAAAACTGCGAAGAATATCCTATAGACTGCGCAACAAATAACAATTATATAAAATGTGCATTAGATCGGAGAAGAGTATAATGGTTAGCTTGTATTATTTATGTAGGTACCCAATTTGAAATGAAATATGTATATCTAAAGAAAAAATAATTGTATATACAAAATATGGTCTACATACATTTACAGTGCTGGGCATGTTATGAAACGATTATTTAAAAAAAAATCAGTTATGTTATATATTTTATGCACTCAAATAGGCATAATAAATATGCATTTGCTGATGTTATTAAATACAAATACAAAACGAAGAATATATATTGCATTTGATCGGAATATTTCTAAAACGGGCATTATCGCTCGTAAAGAAAAAATTTTCATATTACTGTGTTGGTGATCGAGTTCTGAACAACTTTCAAAATGTCCGTCCGTCCGTCTGCCAGTTTCTAGTGAGTACGATAACTTAAGGATGAAAAGTCCGAGTATATTGAAAGTAAGTTAGTGTTAGCTAGAGGAAGAACCCTATTGTTTTTCTAACAACATCGATCAATAAATAAAAAAGTTATTAATTATTAAAAAAAAATAACTATGTTTTTATATTTTGTATTTAAACAAAAAATGTCGAAACCCTATATTATTTGCAAAGAAACTGCGAAGAGTATCCTATATAATATGCAACAATTAATTAAAAAGGGTCATACCAGAGAAGAGTGTAATGGTTAGCTAGTATGTATCTGCACCTCGTACCCTTGGAGTTGAAATAGTAATTTACGTTATAAGTCACCTACTTATTACAGTATGAGTTGTTTTACGGACGAGGCGACGCAGGAGCCGAGTCCAGAATATAAACGAGTATTGTAATGAGACCTACCGGACGTGTATCGTATAATATTTTATTTCATACCGTTTTTATAATCTTTTTTAAAATGAATAAAAACTTATATTTCAAATTTAAAAAATATTAGTTCGTAATCTAACAATTGCATCACCTTAACGATGTTGTAGCTATTGTTTTTCATAGCTAATTATGATTGTCTAGCTTATCACTATGAAATAAAAGTAAATAAAAGTGTAAACTAAACAAGCTAACCATTATAATCTTCGCCGATTTACTGCACTTTTTATGTAATTGTTGCACATTCTATAGGATACCCTTCGCAGTTTTTTTTGTAAATAATATTAGATAATTTTAATTTAATTATAAAACATTAAAACATTTTTTTTTATTTAAAAAATTAATAACTTTTTTATTTATTGATAGATTTTGTTCAAAATAGGGTTCATCCCCTAGCTAACAGTAACCTACTGTCCAAATTTCAATACAATCGGACTTTTTGTTCTTAAATTATCATGCTTACAAGAAACGTGACGGACGGACAGACAGACAGGCGGACACTTTGAAAGTTGTTCAGAATTCGATCACCAACACAGTGATATGAAAATTTTTTCTCTACATGCAATATTACCGGTTTTAGAAATGTGCCGATCGAATGCAATTATACACTTCGTTTTGTATTTGCGAAGATTATAATAATCTGCATATTGGCTCCAATAAAAATAGAGAGTGCTAACTTTATTTAATCAAAATAATAAAAATCTAGTAGAGCCCGATTTTTTATTCTTAACAATTTTTTATTGGTAGAAAACTATATTTAAAAAGTAGTGGTATACATAAATGTTTAACATTGTTCATATATGTATTAATATGCTACTTATGAAGTTAAATAAGATAGGCCTGAGGTATAATATGTTGATGCATTTCCAACATACCTATATCAACGTACCCAGTACGTCCATTGTCTAGGATACAGATCTTCTAGTTTCACTCAATCTTCTGGAGTTCCACAAGGCTCTGTATTAGGGCCCCTTTTGTTCATAATCTTTATTAATGATATTGTGGCCGGCTTAAACGTAAACTACTTAGTATATGCAGATGATCTAAAACTTTTTTCGAAAATTGAAACCAAAATGGACTGCCTCACACTACAGAACAATTTAAACACATTAGACTCTTGGTGCAAAGAAAACAAACTGCTCCTCAATGCAGCTAAATGCAGTGTTATGTCATACTGCCCTAAGAATGAACATAACGTAATATCATACGAAAATATCATCGATACCACAATTCTTCCACGTCCGAATACAATTAAAGATCTAGGTATAATATTTGATCATAAGTTTACCTTTGTCCCTCATATTAATCCAATAATATCTAAAGCTTGTAAGAATCTCGGTTTTATCGTGCTTAGTATGAAGGACTTTAACAACATTAATACCCTGAAGTTACTTTTCACTAGTTTTGTAAGATCACAGCTAGAATATGGTTCAATAGTTTGGAATCCCATATATAATACTCACATTATTAATATTGAGCGAGTTCAGCGAAAATTCTTTAATCTAGCAATCTATCAGTTAGATAATAATCAATATCCCAAAGAGGCACCCCACAGTAAATTTTCTATGCCAGATTTGAAACGAACAGCTTGTGACAACACCGCAACATGCACTCCGTTGTTTTCTTGTATAAAATAGTCAACAACTTAACTAACTGTGTAGCATTACTTGACATGTTAGAGTTTCATGTACCCAGAATTAATTCTCGCCACAAACGGCTATTTGTACAAGAAATCATCATACTAATATATATAAAAGTTCCCCTATATATCACATGTTTGACAGTTATTCAGAAGTTGAAACAAATTTGGATATTTTATTCTGTAATGCTAGTAGCATCAAGCGCCTGTATGAATACTCTGATCCTGGCTGATCTTTCTTGAAATTGTCTAGTCTTGTACACTTAAATCATTAATTGTGCATTTAATAAGTAGTGCTATGCTATTTATTGTTCACTTTTTCTATCTTTCTCTCTTTTTTCATTGTATATTTCCGTTGTATTTTATTGTAGTTTATCCTTAATTGTATTCTAATTGTATTGCTATCAGCATTATTATTTTTTAATGCTGATCACTTTGTAACCTTATCCTGTAAGTAGGAGCCTAATCTATAGTTACCTAACATTTTTCATTTACTAAAGTTGGTAGAAAGTATACTTTACTGTAAAAAAACGCTGTAAAGCGGTGATTTCTTTCAATAAGACCCTTTTCCGGACGTATTTTTGTAGTTGGCTATGACTCCTACGTTCTTATGCGTTTCTTTAAATTATGTCAGTTATTTTTGTTATTTGAAAATAGTGTTAATAAATAATTGTTGTAGTTAGTTTAAAAAAAAAAGTTTCATCCATTAAATAATTGCGGAAACTGTGTATTTAAATATTTTATCGTATATTTTTAAGTGAAAAAGCCAAAAGTCAAAACTAAAAAATAATTGCTTACTAATAACAATAATATGCTAGTGTTGCTAGGTAACACATTACAGATCTCATAAGATACTGTAATGTACGCAGGTAACACATTACGGTATCAGATACTGTAATGTTCGATTTACCGGCCGCAAATGAAATGAAATAAAATGAAATAGTCATTTACCAGACAGTATGAAATAAAATAGGATTTCTTTAAATTTATAAACTCACTACTATTTAGAATTTTAAGTCATTTAGGGCAAAATATTACCAGTAATTTTCTTAATATACAAGAATACTACTGTGTATATAACATTTTGCATCAGTGTGCAGAATGTTTACGTGTATGCTGTTTAGATTTAAGCAGTATTCTCTTTCAGTGCCAAATATTTACGTGGAGTAATATGAATAAAACGTTCCTGTTACATGCATAGAATCTGTAGTATTTGTGGAACTTATTCCACGTTATTCCTTGTCTAAGATCTATTTGAGAACTAAGAACATATTTAAGTTTACGAAGAAATAAAGAAGTCACCTTTTTCTTGTGAACTTAAAACAACAGCAGACAAGGTGAAAAAGATCAAAGAGACGAACTTCGCAATTTATACCTTATTTGGCGAAGTCAATTGTAATCTGAACTTTTTTAATATCGGCTGTAGAACAAACGTTTTATAAAGAAAATCCGTCTGGGAGAATTTTAAGGCGAACCCTAAAAATTTCTTTAGCGAATGCGATAACTTTCCGAGAACTTAAAACAGGCAATAAAAAATCTATATACGATGTTGTGGAAAGATAAAAGTTCTTTCACACAAATCAATCGCATATTTGAGGAACGCCCTGTCATCTGATAAAGAATGATTAATTTTGTTTATAAATTGTTTAACGGCATATTTGCTCTACTTATCAAAAGTTGCCATAATTCAGCTTATTATAAATATTTATTTTATAAACAAAATTTCGTTTCATGCAAGTGTACCAAACCCAGTGAATCAATGGATGCTTAATCTAAAGGGTGTGTCGGGATAAGTATAGATAAAATGGCCCTAGAAGCTTTTGGGTCAAATTCGGTGTCATAGGTCGATAACAGAAAAAAAAAGTGTTTCTCTAGCTTTAGCCCTCTTTAGCCTTTAATCGCACACCTGTACTCTAATAAACATAATTTTCTGTTTGATTTTTTTTTTATTTGAGCTGTGCTTAATGTTTATAATTGAGAATATATAGATGTCACTTAAATACATCTTAGGAAAAGGAATTAACTAGTTTTGCTTTCCCATTCGAATTAAAAAGAAACAAGCTAACCACTGTTAGTTTATGGGTGGATGTCTAGTGGTATTTTAATGTGTTGCTGAGACGGTAGTAGTAGGCTAAACAACTGCCTGCTTAGTAGCACAACATGTATAGTTGCTGTTATCTCTTCGCCGATTTACTTGCACTTTTCATATAATGGTTGCACATTCTATAGAATACTCTTCGCAGTTTTTTTGTAAGTAATGTTAGTTTTAGACAATTTTTAATTACAAAACAGAAAAATGGATTTTTTAAATTTAAATAATTAAAGACTTTTTTATTTATTGATCAATTTTGTTAATAAGTAATAGGGTTCTTCCTCTAGCAATCACTAACTTACTGTCCAAGTTTTAAGTTATCGTGTTTACAAGAAACGTGACGGGCGGACAGACAGACAGGCGGACATTTTGAAAGTTGTTCAGAATTCGATCACCAACCAATATACTTTTCGCAATAAAAAAATTGCAATATACTCTTCGTTTTGTGTTTTAGTGAAAGAAGCAAGCTAAAAAAACTCGTTTTTGATGTGCTTTTTTTCCTTGTTGGGATGATTCAGTACATTTTCAGCAGAGGGTCGTAAGATGACTTTGACATGTTTTATTTTTATTTTTGCATTGACTAAAGTAAAAGCTACATTTTGAAACACAGAAAGGGCACCGGTTCTATTATTAATGAAAATCGGTCAAATGGTTATAAAGATTGATCGACGGAATACTTAAGTTTCGATTTTTATTAGGAAACGGTTCGGTATTTGTAGAATTTATCAAAAAAGTTTTCCACGATTTGTAGATTCGCTCTTGTTTTGTAAAATTTCTCACAAACCTCATCTAATAGACCTAATCAAGCCCTACAATCGCCACTTTTGAAAGTCAAAATCGGACCTTCTGTTCGGGAGTTATTAATTTCTTTGAAAAATCATACTCGGCCCTGGAAATTCGGATTCGGATTTCGAAAGTCAGTTTTTTGCAAAAAAAATCAATTTTCATTTGATTTCCGACATAGTCTCTGTCTGGTATACTTATTTGTAAAGCGTTGCCAGCGACGCCATTTCTTTCCGACTGCGTTAAAAAAAAAATCGAGGTATTTTTATAACTAATTTAAAAAACTTAATAAATAATTGAGTTAGAGCTTCGGTTAAAAGCTCAATTTCTTTATTGTTTAACGATAAAAAAGACTTGAAGTATCTTTGTCCTGTCTCCAATAGTTTATAAGTTATTCTAATAACAATGATGAAAAATTGAAAGAAAGTGACATTATATAAAAAATAGACAAAATTTTTCACATAACATACGACACATGATTGTTTTTATTATTTTTGTAGCATTAAAAAAATTGTAACACGAAAATTGATTTGTTTATAACAAATTGTTTATTAAATAACCAAATAAAATATAAACATTTTTAATTTTTTTTTTCGGAATATAGAAGAGCAATAGAAATGACGCTTTTTTTTTAAATGGTTCCTTAATATTAATTAGCAACAAAAAAAATGTTGATTAACAAATGCGCTTTGAAACAATAGTTTTTTTTAAGAAATGATTTTTTTCTTAAAAATCATTATATTTATTGACGATTAGAATCCAAAAAGAAAATTGGATTATCTTATAAGCAATGCATTTGTTTATAACAATTATTTAAACAATAGGAGTAAAAAATTAGAAAAAAATGATTTTTATGTACCTTTCAATAATAAGAAATCCAACTAATCGGAGTATTTGAAAAAATATATATATTTTTTTCATTTATTTAAGTTATTTAAGTTTTCTATATTTTAGTGCCTTCGATTGTTAATAACAAAGTGGAAAATCAAAATATTTGAATTTTCTTCAACGGGAATCTTTTCTAAAGCCTTTCAAGAATAGCTCCAAGAAGTGAAAAACATCTGAGGTTTTTAATTTGACAATTATCAGGGTTTTTATGTTAATTTAAAACTTGCAAAATAAGTTAATTAAAAAAAGCATATCTTATAAAAAAATTACGTGAAAAATGTTTTCCAGTGATTTCCGTTTATTCAAATATCCAAAAGGTATGTGATTTTTTTTATTTCCTCATATTCATATTTAATGGGTTTAAATAATTTTTGTTGTTAAAGTGTCCGAATCGGTCGGCGCGCGCGGAACTCACATCACTCGTTTTTAGCCCTATTTTCACCTCTAAATTAAAATGATAAATATTGGTATTGGAGTTCCGGGAGGTAGGACTTTTCTTTACGAAATTTCCTGCTCTTTTAGGATCTTTTTTTTTGATATCTTCAATAATTTCCGAGATATTTGCAAAAACCAAACCCCCCTCAATTTTTTTACTAATTACTTATATAACTTTTGTCATTTTTACCGGCTCAACTTCAAACTTCCTAAAAAGTCATTCCGAATCGAATGAGCCCTAAATCATAATTTTTGATACAGGCTACGAGGTATTCACCAAAATGGCACTTGTTGACTAGACTACAATGCTACTTTCTACTATCGGTATATTTTATAGTTTTGCAAATGGTCAGCTTAGAATGTTTTGGGTACAAATTCAGATGAATGCAATTTTTTTTATTGCATTAGTTGTATTAAAGATTATAAAAAGCTGTGTATACATGAACTTAGATTTGTTATTCATGATAGGTTGATTTTCCTTTTTTGCGCGTATATCACAAGGTAAAACTAAAAGTTTGATAAAACTGTGTACATGGATTTAAGGTTGGTTGTTCAGGTTAGAGTGGTTCTTCTTTGCGAGTATATGACTAGGTAAAATAGACGAGTAAAATTGGGAAGCAAAGTCGCTTAGTTTCCGAGAAAAAAAAAAACTGGCGTAGAACCAAACCAGACTTGGTGCGATTCTTTAATTAGGTGATCGTGTACATGAAACCACTTTTCACGACATTTTCTGGTGGTCAGGAACTTTTTTATTTTGAAAAAACTGTAAAAAAATGATTTTTCCATGAAACATTTTTTTTAGCGTCCCCACCGTTATATCTTTAAAAATAATTGTGCTATGGAACTGATTTTTTTTAAAATTGAAGTAGACACAATAACGCTTCTATGTACAATGTAATTATAAAATATATATTTTTTAATTGTTAAAATAATAGCAAACTTAAAGTTCTTATTTTCGTGAATGTATTTTTCAGCAATCGAGAAAAATTGTTATTTATGAAAATATGTATATACATGCTGTGAACAAATTGAAGCCAATATATGAAAAAGTTTTTAGAATCATAATTTTTGATGTGCAGGTTATAGTATGTACCTAGTCAGCGATTTTTTTAAAACGGGCTAAAACATATTCTTGCGCGCCCGGCTCTCATTATACTGCTTACCGCCTGCGGACTACGGGTGTTGTGTACTAATCGGTCTTTTATTAACAGCTCCAAAATAGGTACGAACCTAAGGTATATACCTTTTGTTGTTTTAAGGTAAAACATATTTAAAAGCAGGTAAATATAAATCATTGTTATAAACTAAGTACCTACCTAATAAGTAGATTATCATACATTTTTGATTGAATTAAACCCAGACGCAGGAATAAAACAACTTTATTTTTTTGCAACTATTTTTCTATTGACAAATGAGTATTAAGTTACGTAGGGCCTGCGTTAAAAGCATTCTAGTTCGTCTGTACATTCATCGAAACCTTTAAATAACAGTATTTCAAGTACGACATTTACACTCATTACAACATTTTAGGCATTCTTTAACACAATCATATTTTCGATTTTCACAATTTTTATTTGAACAATAAATACTTAATGAAAATATTGTCCAAACATCGTCACTTAAATTCCGTCCTGAACCATGTGCATTTACAAGTGTAGTTGGCATATTGCTTCTGTACGATATTCTAAATTGATACATAAACCTGCAATACATAACTAAATGTATTAGATAGGAAATCTATTATTTAAATATATATGTTTACCTTAAGAAGGGGTGGCAAAAGGTGCCTTCAGTTGAAGGAAGCTCCGTTTGTTGTTGCTAATTTGATCCTTAGGTCGTTTAATATCTGAATTTGTTAATTTTTGTTTTTGTACAGTACTAGAATCAATTTTGTAAAGATTTTTAAAGCTTCGTCTTTAGACAGCAATGGCAGTTCCGATAATTTTTGAAAAAACAACAATATTCTTTAAGGACATCAAACGCAGATTTTTTAATCTAGTTTCGTACATTGCATGCAAAACGGGCCTGGTATCTTTCCGTTTGCTAAATAGATTTTTGGTCATTTCTGAATGAAGTTTATGTAGTGAAACTACTTTTTCTGTTAATTTAAATACTCCATCTATTATTAATATTTCGTATTCATGTTTTCAAAAGTTGTCTACCTATACGACAGTCTATATGACATTTTAATTAAATTTCGTCATTTAAAATATTATCTTTTCTGAAACAATATTTCCGCGATATCGTCTTTTTTGAGCACTAGATATTAGTGACACCAAACCTTGTATCCTAGGTCTTGGTACCACAGATTTGTCATCATCCCGCGCAATTTTCTAACAAATAATGCACTCCATTATTTTAGAAAACTAAATTGCGAATATTCTACAGCATCGCATTTACTTAAGAGTATTTATACGTACAGGTACTCTAAATCCCGCAAACTACTAATATACGGTTCAAATGTATTGACCCCTCATTTTAACCGCGAATATCTCAAAAATAGCGGACCAGAGAAAATTTGAAAAAATATGTGTTCATTATGTGTCTATTGTAAATTATTCACTGAAGTTTGAATAATGTACATTGGACGGTTTTGTGGTTCTGCTAAGTTATATGGAAAAATGTCCTACTTTTTAAGGAAGTTTTGACCATACCAGTTTTAAATTCATTATATCTTGAAAAATATGCCTACTGTATGAATAATATTTTAGATACCAATAAAGCACGGCATTTTTTGTACGAAGAAATTCTTTCATAATTTTTTGTTCTAAAATTTGGCAGTTATTGTCAAAAACGTGACCTCATGTTTATTCGGCTATTTATCAACGTATTTAAAAGATTTTTAATAAAATAGTGAATTATATAAAATGTAAGCATTTTCAGAAAAAATAATTGGTATATATCAAATATTAATTTAGTTATCAAGTGCAATAGATTATATTGCAGAACGCGGGCAATAATATTATCTATCGCACTTGATAACTAAATTAATATTTGATATACACCAATTATTTTTTCTGAAAATGCTTACATTTTATACATTTTATTTAATTAACTATTTTATCAAATTTTTTGTAAATACCTTGATAAATAACCGAATAAACATGATGTCACGTTTTTTAGAATAACTGCAAAATTTTAGAATAAAAAATTATGAAAAAATTTCCTCGTACATCATATCATGCCTTATCGGCATCTAAACTATTATTTATATAGTAGGCATATTTTCAAATATATAATGGATTTAAAACTGGTATTGTCAAAATTTCCTTAAAAAGTAGAACATTTTTCAATATAACTTAGCAGCACTTCAAAACTGTCCAATGTACATTATTCAAATTTCAGTGAATGATTTACAATATTCATAATTTTTTCAATTTCAAGGTGAGGGGTCAATACATGTTGACAGTATATTAGTTAGACGCATCTTATCCTACCTTCCATACGCGGTGTACGTACCTAGATTGTGAGCCGCAATAATACATACGACTAATTTAGCGCGCTTTAAAAAAATCGCTGTTGCCAAAAGATACACATTGGGAAATAAATAATTATATCAAAAACTTTTCTAATGTTTGGGCTACATTTGCTTCACTGTATGTGTATATAAATTTTCAAAAATAAAAAAGTTTATCGAGTGGTGAAAATTGTAAGACGTAAAATTCAAATATCTAGTTTTCTTAATTTTTAAGGAAATGAAAATGCGAACTGTGTAAAAACCACTAGTACAGTTAAAAGCGCTATTGTGTGTACTTTAATTAAAAAAAAAAAAAAACAACGTCGATAGCAACATTAGTTTTGAAGACATGACGGTGGAAACAAAAAAAAACACTTTTTATTTAAAATACAATATTTTCCCTTTTTTAATTTAAAAAGGTCCAGATCACGAAAAAATGTCCTGAAATACGATTTCATATGCCCAGTGACATGCTTAACAAAACTTACCATGTTTGACCTGGTTCTACGTCAGAAAAAAAAACGACATGATATAGTCTCGAATTCGCTCCTCTAAAATTAAAAGTATTGAAAAATCGTGTACATAAATTTTAAGTTTCGGGGTTCGAGTTAAGTTGGTTTTCTTTTTTTGCTAAAATATCACTGCCCGTTGTCTAGGCGGCACCCCGTGCTTTGGGGCGCATTACGTTTTCTAGCTGACCACCGTAATCAGTAGCATTCACAATCTAGGAAACGCAAACATGCATTCGGTAGCCCCCCTTTGGCGGAAATTCAGTAATTCGTACTACGTCAGAACCTCGCCTGTGGTTATGAGTATGAATTTTTTTAAAAACGTGGTTTATTAAACACGTCAGAAGTTACTACCTAATGCAAACACGCTTGCCTAAGCAAGCAAAGCTTGAAATAAATTAATAAATTATGACCAACCGCTCTTTTTTATAAGCATCCAGGTTTTAAGATGTAAGATATAATTTCGTCTTCTTTTTTACCTGGCAAATTACGTCTGTAGCATCGAGTTGAGCCGTTACCACATTTATATTTAATTGTCTGACGAATAAATAGGCTACATTTCAACGAGTACTTACTTATTAAATAAAATTTGATCTCATCTAACTCCCTACGAGGAAAACATGACCCAAGCTAATCAAAGTGATTGCTTTTAAATTATTTTTATTACTTAAATGAAATTTTATTTTAGTCATCGTTTAGAAAAATTGTAATTAAAATGGAACAAAACACCGGCAACGCTAAAAATAACACAAAAGACATGGGTTTGATAGATTATTATTAGATTAACATAGATAACACGTGTGCATTTGTTACTCTATCGATCGTCACCAGAAAGTTGGGAATAAATGAAATAGCGCATTTTGTGACGGAAAATAAAGGGTCTTTAACCGAAAATTTTAAAAGGAGGTTCCTAAATTTTTAAATTTTTTGTGTTTTTTATTAACTCCAAATTCCAAGTATCTGCACTTTTCACTGGCTTGTTTTACTTATTTACCTGTATTTACTTCTATTTACCCCCAACCGAGCCCCCAGCCCTTCAAAATAATAAGCTCATAATATAATCTAGTTTCAGATGTCGTTAAAATATGCACATGTACCAATTTATAAGTCAATATCTTAATTTTATTTTGTTGTTCTGTTCAATAATTGAAAAGGTATAGCAGAATAAGCATGGTAAAATGGCTCCAGAAGCGTTTGGATCTAATTCGGCGTCTGTAGATCGGCAATGGGAAAAGAAATGTTTTCCTAGAGTTGTAGCCCCCCGTCACCACTGGTAACCCCTATACCCTAATAATTATAATTTCTCGTTTTCATTTTTTATCTTTGCAAGTTGTGCGTTAATATGAAAAAAATGGAGAATGTAGATATGATTTAAGTACATCTTAGGAAAAAAATTGTGCTGATTTTGTTGCCTCTTTCGTATACAAAAAAAATTTAAAAAATCAAATAATTATTTATTCGAGAAAATAATGATTAGCGTACACAGAATCTTTACCAAAAATAAACTGCTACAAGTAGTTTTTTGTCAAATTTTTAGAAGCGGTGCGCCATACTTAAAAAAAAATAAGAACTGTTACGACGCAATGTTTAGTGATGGCTCACCATTAAAACTTTAAGTATCCGTTTCTTTCTTTTTATTCGTTCGGATACTGCTACTGTGGAAGAAGTTGACAATCTCCAAAAAAGTTGGTCAAAAATTTTCACCTTTACTACTACCTGCATATGTTATTTACGTTGAGTTGATACTAAATTATCTATAGAAATAAAAAAGAAATTTTAGGTAAATGTATAGGATGTCTCACTTAAAACGCCCGGAGCCATTTTCTTAATAACTAAAACAGATATTTGAATTTTGTAAAAGTGTTCACTAAAATATATGAGACTATTATGACTTCAGTTTATAGTAAAAATTATTTTTCTATAAATTGAGGTATAGGTGACGTTGGGATGCAAAAACATTTTCCGATAGCAGGAACCTTGAAAAGGGACGCATGTGATGAAACAATACATTGTAAGCAACTTCCGTAATGGAAAATCATCGGTTTTCAAAATATCTCAATTTGTTAAATAACAAAACTCGACGTAACTTTTTTAAAGTAAATAAATTTAAGTTATATACATAATTGTTTCATTAACTATTATCATTTCGAAAAAATGATAAAAATTACATTTTCTCAAATTTTTCTTGAAAAAGAAGTTATTTTCTAAAATGTTTAAACAGTGCCTATTTCAAAAAGGCATTTTTGTTACTTAAAAAATTATATTGAAATTCTAGTATCTCGAAGCCTTATTTTTCGAAAATTGTTCGTATTGTAAAGGGTACTTGTAATGTATTGTTTCAATGCACCTCTTTTTCAAGTTTCCTGGGATCGAAAAATGTTTTTGCATCGCAACGCCACCTATACCTTTCAATTTGTAGAAATATCATTTTTACTAAAAACTAAACTAAAAACTCATATATTCTAGCGAACACTTTTTACAAAATTCAAATATCCGTTTTAGTTATCATGAAAATGGCTCCGGGAGTTATAAGTGGGACACCCTGTATATTTACCTTACATTTCTTTATTATTTATATAGATAATTTAGTATCAATGTAAATAACATACGCAGGTTGTAGTAAAAGTGAAAATTTTTAAAAATTTTCTTGTACAATTTTTTGTGTCAATTTACGTTTCAATGAATAATAAGACAAACAACCATAATGGGATGGTGATATTTATATTACGATTACTTACAAACTTTTTGGGGATTGTCAACCTCTTCCACAGTGGCAGTATCCGAACGAATAAAACGGAAGAAATATGGATACATAAAGTTTTAATGGTGAGCATCACGAAACATTGCGTCGCCACAATTTTAATTCTTTTTAAGTATGGCGCACCGCTTCTAAAAATTGAAAAAAAATTGACAATAAACTACTCATAGTGTACGCGAATCATTATTTTCTTGAATAAATCATTCTTTGATATCTTCAATATTTTTTTTATGTGAAAGGGGCTACAAAATCAGCACATTTTTTCCCCTAAGATGTACTTAAATCATATCTACATTCTCCATTTTTTTCATAAAAATTTACGCACAACTTCCAAAAATAAAAAAATGAAAACGAAAAATTATAATTATTAGGGTACAGGGGTTACCAGTGGCGACAGGGGGCTACAACTCTAGGAAAACATTTCTTTTCCCAATGCCGATCTATTGACGTCGAATTAGGTCCAACCGTTTCTGGGGCCATTTTACCATGCTTATTCTGCTATACCCTTTATAATCTCCACGTTTCACGACATTCTAAATCCACTTCAACAAAAGAATTTTCTTTATAATTACTATACTTTCACTCCACCACGTGGATGTAGTAGTAATACGCAAATCTCAGCATCAAACCGTCATAACTTTTGTCAGAAGCGCAGAAAAATGTTACACTAGATTCTAGTTGGTTTTAAAGTTCTTTAACAAGGCGGATAAGGTCCCATATCTTTATATTTCAAAAGAAATTTTCTTGCACATTTTTTGTTTCTGCCCGGTACAGTACTAACTAATTTGAAGCAATTCTGGACACTAGTTTAGGGATGAAAAACATGAAACGTTGAGCAGCTTATTCCATAGATTCAGTAAAGTTGAGTATATTATTGGACGATCTTCGTGATATCCGAAACGTAAACTTTATCTATCTATATATCGATGAGATTTAGCTTTATACATAGCTTTAACATTGTTACAATGTAAGATATTTTATCGTACACAGTATATGTAGAGTATGCCTATTTTACTGTTATCTCTTCGGCAATATAATTATGTGTATCAACTCTAACTTTGCGCGAACGATATGAAGCACTTGAAGTAAGCTTGAAAAACGCATACCGTTAAACGGAATTTAGAGCAAAATATATGAAAATTTTAAATTAAATTTCTTACTTAGTAAATAAACGCGGATAAACTGCTTATTTTCCAAATCAATGCAGAAAAGTCCTTTGGTTTTGCCGGGCAGAGTAATTCTCATAAACAAGGATTAGATAGTAGAGCACTCTTAAGTGAATATCATCCATATATTTCTCTTAATATTTTTCTTTTCCTCCAGCGTTTTCTCATTCTTGTTATTTTATGTGTAATTCGAGGTGTAATTTATTGGAAGGTATTTATCCTCTACCCTGGAATAGAATCTTTCCCGGAATGCGAAACTTAAGAAAAACTACTTATTCACGGAAAGCACTTTATTTATTTATTATACGTATTGAACAGTGGCGGTCCGTCAGGGATGGCAGGGTAGACAGTGCCCACCCAATTAGAGCCCCAAGGTCAAGCAGTAGTTAGTCGTAAAAGTTTGCCGTTAATTAATTTTAATATGAATATTGCAAAATTAAAAAGTTATTTTTATGATAATATTTTATATTTTACTACATATTAATCCGCTTAATCTTAATGGCGCTAATATTTTATGCGCATAGGCCAAAACTCTAACCACAAGCCAAAACTTTAACGACTAGTAGCTAGGGTGGGGAATGGACACTGAAATTGTGTTATACTACGTCTACACATATGTTGGTCATTCTCTTCGATCTTACTCCTGCAATACGTATCAAAACGGGACGTTTGCCTATGTCTTGCATCTTCAGACGATTTATATCTAGAGTGGGCATGCCACTCCTAAGGAAAACTTAATATGCTTATGAATAATAAATATTGAATTTTGAATTATTGAATAGAATATGTTTACACTTGACAATATATCAAAATCAAACTGGAAAATGAAAAATGACTAATTAACAAATGTGTTAACATTGATTAAATGATTAATTAGTTGCTAAATTTTATGAGAATATCAAATAGAATATTAATTGTGTACCTAAATACTAGTTTGATATTTGATAAATAATAAAAAAAAAGGAAGTTAATGTGACATTTAATAATTATGATTATTATTATTATGACAATAATATTATTTGTAAATGATGAAATGCAAATTCAAATAGATAGCGGGCTTTGTAGTTTGTGGGTGGAATGTGAACGCTACCAGCCTCACCCCTTCCGTTTCTTTTACAATCGTAATTTCTGGCAAAACATCGTTTCATTTTAGGAAGTATGTAACGTATTTATTATGATTTGTTTGTATTTGTCGATTATTATTAGGTTATCCGATAACCTTGAACTGTAAAAATGAAGGTCAAGGTTAACCGATGACCTTGAAGTCTCAAAACATATTCGCCTGCGGCACTCTCTCCGGCCGTCCCGTGTGCACATTCTGTCCGCCACTGGCGCCCACCCACAGCTAAAAGTCACAAGCCGCCACTGCTGTTGAACTTAAGCTTATTCTACATATTCACGTTTTGACGGGCGTTCTGTGATTCATACAATATTCTTGTTGACCATTCTTTACTGTCTGTTCTGACAGCCTCACTCCCTCTGTCACAGTTGCCTATTAGGCGCAGTGCCCCACCAAATCTCTTTTCTCATCTTCTTTTTAGTAACATTACGCCAACGTTTTGGATGTTGTCATCGTAAAAAAAAGTACAAAAATCAGCTAACTCAAATATCGAAAAAGAATTTTCTGTGTATGTATGGGTATAATATATAGCGAGATGGTAAATTAGTGAGAGCACGCTGTATACCAACAGTTTCGATATCTTGTTCCTATGAGCTTATTCATGGACTTTAGCTATGTATTTTTTAATTATTGACTAAAGAAGACGGGCTCGGGTGATTAGGGGTCGAGCCTGATCAGCGCTGTAGACCTGGACCAACCTCATAAGGGGCGGACCTGCATTTTCGCCTATCCCCCCCGCAAATGCGGTCGGTGTAGGCGATGTTAGCAGACCTTCACTGGTCTTGGCTGTTGGACCCTGCCAGCTGGGTCGTTTCTTCTGGCGCTCTTCTTCCTTGGTCTTCTTTTTTCGCTGGCATGTCGGCTCCCGGGAGCGTCTTTAGTCTGTCGTGAGAGGGGAAGGCTGTTGCCGAGCTCTCTCAGAGTTTGGGGGGTGTTGACTAGTCGGAAGCCCAGGGTGCCAATTGGCATCATGTGCTCCGATTTCATCGGAAGGAAGTGTGAACTGTGTAGCTCAAGGGTTGGTCGGCCAAAGACGCTTATTTTAGCGTCAGAGGTCCGCAGGGGCTAGGGTAAGGGTACCGAGCTGGTTGTTTACTCGGTACCTTTGGGGTCGGGTGATTTGGATGGTTTTGGTCATTGTCTCCTTGCGGCGGGCTCAAACAGAAAAACGGTTAAGTTATACTTACCCGTTATCCAGGATCTGGAGCTTCGGCCTCTTGCGCATCGGAGCATCGTTGGGGTCATAGTCAGTCGCCTGTCTGACTAGCGGATTCCCATGCTCTCCCGCACGGGCGTATAGATTCTTCCCTCTGTCTCGGATGACTTCAGTTACCGGGGTGTATTCCAGGTCTCTAATTATGTCGGAGTTTCTGACAAACCATTGCGCATCCACGGCGCACCTAAGTGCGACATTTCCCACAGCTTGTATCCTCTTCAGGTGGGTGACTGCTTGGTATCCCCAGGCAAAGGAGGCGTAGGTCAGAATAGGTGCAATGAGGGTCCTGATAAGCGTGAGCTTGTTCCTCAGGTTGAGTTGACTCTGTCTACCTATCATAGGGTAAAGTAGAGTCCTCTTCGTCCTTGCTTGCTGTATTATCGCTTTCGTGTTCTGTCTCCACGTCAGGCTTCGATTCATGATAACGCCAAGGTACTTGACGGTATCGTGCCATTGAATGTTCCCGCCGTTCAAGGAGACGTGTCCTGTAGGAGTTTGCTTACGATACGGTTTGATCTTCTGGGCTAACAGTGCGGAGGCAGACAGAATATTTATCTTGTAAAAAAGATGTCCGAGAAACATTTTTAATTTAAAGCAAACTGAAACTTGTAAACAGAAACTCAAGGAAAATAAAATTCGGACTTTTTTAACGCGTATGTATATGAAGCGGTAATCTTTATAAAAGAGAATAGCACACTATTGCAAGATTGTGATAGAAATCATCAACATGACACAAGATATAAGTTGGACTTGAACAATATCAAAGGCAATTTTACTTACATACAAAAAAATGTTCAATAGTCAATTACAAAGATGTTTAATACAATTCCTATACACCTGAGAGTGCTAAATATAAAATCTTTAAAACAAAAACAAAAACTAAAAAGTATACTGATAGAAAAAGACCTACTTTACTCTAGATGAATTTTATTGTGATACAAACTTTGATCTGAAATAGCTTCCTATGTTTGATCTTTCTATTGACATGTTGGAATGAATAATGTTTAAACACCTTTCTTCTTGTACTTAATACAATAATAATGATAATTTTATGAATTTTAAATTTTATGAGTTTTAAACTGTATGTATGTACTTACTTTTAACTTGTTACTATTAATTTCTCTGTATTTTTTTTCAATTTGTGTTTTAATTCGTGATATGACATGTTCTATACCCTCTGGGTAATAATGTAACTTTGTTGACACTTTGTTTGACTGAAGGAGCTATTTGTGTTGATTATTATCAAGAAGAGTATTTATTTGACTAAAATATGTATTTAGTTGTGGATGACATTTTTTAAAATTCATTTCAGTTAAATGTAATTTGTTTAAACAATATTTTTTCTCCGTGTAGTTTATTAAATATGTAACTGGCCCATTACAACATATTTTGATTGTTATATTTACGTTTACATCCCAATAATAATTATGCCAGCGGAATTCTATAACTATGCGTATTAATAATACGTTAAAAGCTAAAATTAATAATTCTGTCGAATTTTAGCTTTTACGGTATTATTAATACGCTTAGCGAAATGTAAACATGAATATATCGTAATTAAATCAAAAATGTTGTAATTAGATAATTTAACTACGTAATCAATAATTAATAAACTAATGACTGATTAGTGCTAGTGTAGTAAGATAATATTTACTAATTTACTTACTTTTTCCTTTTTGCTATGAACTGGAACAAAAAAAAACCTTTAATTTATTTGTGAGTAATGCCTCATAAATTCGTAAATATACAATGTGTCCACGGAAAAGCGATATTGTAAGTGTAAATAACCATGTTTTTTTTTTACTGTGAACACAATTTTCTGTATTGTGCTCTTGCTTGATCCAAAGCTTTCAGTACGTTAGAGTTTCAAAAATGTATAGAGGGCGCTGGTGGCAGCTTAAAAATAAAATTTGCTTGAGGTAAACTGCCATTTCTGTGCTATATTGAAAAATTTTAAAAGAAAAAGTTTCTCTAAATTAAAAATTATGACGTACCAAATTTTATAACTACATATATGCATATTTTTTACTAATTTTTTAATCAGTCATTGAACCTAAAATGGAACGTGAATCACATTGTATAGAAAATTGTGTTCATAGTAAAAAAAAATAATGGTTATTTACACCTAAAAGATCGCTTTTCCGTGGACACATCATATATTGGCTTTATAATTGTTAGTTTTAGTTGTTTTTATTCCCAATATTTGTATTAAATTAGGACTTTTTATTTTCAAGGTTTAATTAATAAACAACCACAAATGATTAAATGATTTTTTAAATCCTAATCAATTATTTTTATTTTAAATTTGAAAGCCCATTTGACAAGTAATTTTCGATATTTTATGCAATTTCCTAGTTTTGAATGAAATTCGTGTTTAATGAGGTGCACAGCACATTTTGATTTTAAAAATAAGATGTGGGTTGTGGTGTTTTTATGGATTTTCGAACCCGAAAGAATCCACAGCAATAAGAACCCGCCAGATTTTTGCGTAGTTGCACACTTAATACCAACCCTGATTATTACACGGGTATCGCGATAAAATAAATAGCTTTTATGCTGTGCGAATTATATATTATATCAGTCATCTAGTTGACGCTTACAGAAGAACTGGACATCACGCTGAATAAGAAATACAAACGTACTTTATATATACTTTTTACGTTTAGTTATATTTCTTTTTTTTTATAAAAACAGCATGAGAAATAAATATAAACATGTGTACTGTCAACATAAATTGTTGACGGGCTTTTTGAGGGTTACATACAGGGTGTAACAGGATCATAGTATACCCCTCTTTTCGCCTTTAGTTTTAAGGATAATTGATTGTTTAGGATACACTACATACGTAATAAGCGGCATTTTTTGACATACAATTGATTTCTTTCCACTTCCAGTTTCGCCGAAAGTGACATTAACTTTCGATTTTTAAATGGAACACCCTATATATTATTGCATTTTTGAATTCTGCATAATTTTCTGAATCCAACGATGCCAAATAAGTGACATTTCAAACATCATTTTTTTATAATTTAATTTTTAGTTTTCCTTTTAAGTGTGCCATGACAGTTCCGATTTATTCTAAATGACCCGTATAATGCTACAAAAATTGAAATCTCGTTAGAAACACTAAATTCCGTGATTTATGTGCAAATAAAATTCACCAAAATTGTTTTTGGGGCAAAACTCAATTTTTTCATGGAACCATATCGGTACCGTGGTACCATTTATTAGTACTATTAATAAGGAATTTATTCATATGTCGTCTTAAATTTTGCGATAAATACAAACAAAATTACAGCTGAAAGAAAATAAGAAAATACAATTTTATTCTAATTACCTTGTTACACATAAGGCGGTTTTGGAATACAAAAAATTAACACAAAATACAACAGTTGTTCAAAATACTGTCCATCGACGTTAATGCATTTCTGAACTCGAATAGCTGTTTCTCGAAGAACGTTCTCCAATTGCTGGGCCGTTATGCTATTAATTGCTCGTCTTACTCGTAGCTCCAGGTCTTCACGGGTTGTAACGGCGTTTGCATAGACAATATTTTTAAATAACCCCAAACAAAGAAATTCAAGGGCGTTAAATCAGGTGACCTTGGAGACCACCTCACAGGACCATCCGTCGAAATTACGTTTTTTCCGAATCTCCGTTGAAGGTAAGCAATTAATACCCTTGAATTGTGGGGAGGAGCGCCATCTTGTTGGAAATACATTCTCTGTCCTAAATCTAAAGGTAACTCATCTAAAATGTCCTCAATCTCATTTTCCAGGAATCTCAAGTATCTAACACCAGTCAGAGGTCCTTCAAATATTATTGGACCAATGATTCTACTACCGATTATTTCAAGCCAAACATTGAAACCGAACCGCACTTGAAAATTACCCTCCCGAAATAAATTTTGATTTTCTTGTGACCAATATTTTGTATTTTGTAAATGGCACCACACTACCGATATGGTTCCATTTGAAAAAAATTGGTTTTGGCCCAAAAACAATTTTAGTGAATTTTATTTGCTCATAAATCACGTAATATAGTGTTTTTAACGGGATTTCGATTTTTGTAGCATTAGTCATTTAGAATAAATCTGAACACTTAAATGGAAAACTAAAAATTAATCGAAAGTTAGTGTCACTTCCGGCGAAACCGGAAGTGAAAAGAAAATCAATTGTATGTTAAAAAGTCCCGCTTATTATGTATGTGGTATATGCTGATTTTCAATCACTTATCTTCAAAACTGAAGGAGAAAAGGGGAGTATACCATGATCCTGTTACACCCGGTATATTAAATATACAAAAAATGTTGCCTAGACAGATTTAAATATCTTTATTATAAAAATAAGTATACGTCTGGTAACTATTGTTAGTAGGATTTTAAGAGTGCGTTTAATGCATTTTGCAATAATGTGTCATGACATTATTGCAAAATACATTGAACAATGAACGTTAGTTCAAATTGCGCAATACAAAACAAATTGATACCAATAAACCTCAGCAATAATATTTATCCCGTGTAGCAAATGAACAAAAAGAATATGATACATTATTGCAAAATGGATTGAACAATTCACGTTAGTTTAAATTGCGCAATACGAAACAAATTAATTCCAATAAGCCTCAGCAAAAATGTTTATCATCTGTAACTTCTGCCTTTGTTTTTGATACATGTGTTTATTTTGTACAAATGGCTACATCTATTGCTTGCAATAAGTCTTGGTAGATGGCTCTCCGTGCAATTTGTTTGAACATATTCACTCGACTTGCATGATAAGATAAGAGAAAAATATACTGCTTCAGTAGTTCTGAACTGATGACGGCCAGAAAGCTAGAAACTCCAGTATGCTGGGGCTTATTGCAAATAATTTGTTTCATATTGCATATTTTGAAATAGGGTGCATTGTTCGATGCATTTTGCAATAACGTATCATTATTTAAAAAACTGCTAGCAGTGTAGTTACTTAAGATGTGTCCTTATTATACTCTTCGCAAATACAAAACGAAGAGTATATTGCATTCGATCGGCACATTTATAAAACCGGTAATATTGTTCGTAGAGAAAAAAATTTCATATCACTGTGTTGGTGATCGAATTCTGAACAACTCCAAAATGTCCGTCTGTCCGCCCGGCCGACTGTCTGTCTGTCACGATAACTTAAGAACGAAAAGTCCGATTGTATTGAAATTTGGACAGTAAGTTAGTGTTAGCTAGAGGAAGAACCCTATTGTTTTTGAACTCAATCGATCAATAAATAAAAAAGTTATTAATTTTTTAAATGAAAAAAAAAAAATGTTTTGTAATTGAACAAAAAATGTTTAATCATTTACAAAAAAAACTACGAAGGGTATTCTATAGAATACGCAACAATTATATAACAAGTGTAGTAAATCGGCGAAGAGTATAATGGTTAGCTTGTTTTTGTAACAAGGATGCTCAAACCTAAAGCTCTAGACATAATCGTAACGAAGAAGCGTAAATTACTTACCACATTTAAGTTGAACGATGATTTTGACGGTTTTTTATATTGTCCTTCATTTTCGAGTTAGCTGTAAATTGAAATATCTATGTGTATTTATTACATTAGAGTCGGGTACAATTTAAACTGACATGTGTCATGGCCGCTAAAACGTCTGAACTAAGATTTTATTTAAAGCAAAATAATTTTAAAAATATATAAAAGATATTATCATAAAATGTTAAGATTATTAATTTAGTAACTTCATAATTTTAGTGGAATTCTGATTATACAGTGTCCATAATGTTGGCTACATATGGGAAAAAAATGTATTTTTTACATTTCTAAAAAACTCTATTGGGGGTTTGTTTATGCATGTCCAACAACAAAAAATTACATTTTGACACATGTCATGTGATCACCGGTTTGACAGGACTGTAAAAAATAGTTGACGGTGGTACCGAAAAATGGGTCAAATTGTAAAGATATCGAAAAATGTTATGAAAAAAAGTGCATATAGAATACAACAAGGACTCCATATAGTCGCGTCATTTTAGCATGAAAAATCTGAAAACCTCAAAAAAAAGGTACAGGGTCACAATTGACTTAATTCTTGTTGCAAAGAGTTCAGAAAGGCATTTAAAAAAACAGTACCTTTTATTTTTTGGCGGAAATGTTTGGTTTCATTTCTTTTCCGATAATTGGCCAATTTAATTAAATTAATTGAAAAATTTGTTATCATACACAATATGCCATATAATTAAACGAAAATGGTTACTCGGTGGTTTCTGGGGTCGCTGATCACCAATCTGAAGTCCAATTTAGGAAATTCAAAATAGCGGACCGGAAATCGGGAAATCTTCCATAAGAAGAATGAGAATGGAATCTTGGCCTTGAAAATCTGTACTCGGGAGTTTTCGGGGTCCCTGATTACGAATGCGAGGCCTGATTTGGTAAATTCAAAATGGCGGACCGGAAGTAGAGTCAGTTTATCAGGAAAAATTCATATTTTTTCGTTCTTGGGCTGAAAATGAGTACTCAGGGGTTTTTAAGGTCGCTGATTACGGATCAGAGGTCCAATTTACGAAATTCAAAATGGCGGACACGGGAGGAACAGTCAATCTCTTCTTATGGAAAATGGCCCGATTTCCGGTCCGCCATTTTGAATTCCCCAAATCGGACTTCAGATTGGTGATCAGCGACTTCAAAAACCCCAGAGTAGCCATTTTCGTCTAATTCTATGGCATATTGTGTATGATAACAAATTTTTCAATTAATTAAATTAAATTGGCCATTAATATTGGCCAATTATTGGTCCAAAATTTAAACCAAACATTTCCGCTAAAAAATAAAAGGTACTGTTTTTTCTAAATGCTTTTCTGAACTCTGCCACAAAAATGAAGTCAATTGACCCTGTACCTTTTTTTGAGGTAAAATGCCAAAATGACGCGACTAATATATATGTATATATCGATTTTGAAGCAGATATGAGGAAAATAAAAAAGTGCAAATTTTACCCTTACCATTAATTACTATAGGAAAAATCATAAACTCTTGTGTCTATTTCACAAATATTTGATTAGTTTCGACAAAAACTGTATGTATTTTAGTTGAATAAAGGTATTTGCATGTAAAAAAAGAAACGAACCCCCAATATGAACTCAATTTTGAACTCAATCGATCAATAAATAAAAAAGTTATTAATTTTTTAAATGAAAAAAAAAAAATGTTTTGTAATTGAACAAAAAATGTTTAATCATTTACAAAAAAAACTACGAAGGGTATTCTATAGAATACGCAACAATTATATAACAAGTGTAGTAAATCGGCGAAGAGTATAATGGTTAGCTTGTTTTTGTAACAAGGATGCTCAAACCTAAAGCTCTAGACATAATCGTAACGAAGAAGCGTAAATTACTTACCACATTTAAGTTGAACGATGATTTTGACGGTTTTTTATATTGTCCTTCATTTTCGAGTTAGCTGTAAATTGAAATATCTATGTGTATTTATTACATTAGAGTCGGGTACAATTTAAACTGACATGTGTCATGGCCGCTAAAACGTCTGAACTAAGATTTTATTTAAAGCAAAATAATTTTAAAAATATATAAAAGATATTATCATAAAATGTTAAGATTATTAATTTAGTAACTTCATAATTTTAGTGGAATTCTGATTATACAGTGTCCATAATGTTGGCTACATATGGGAAAAAAATGTATTTTTTACATTTCTAAAAAACTCTATTGGGGGTTTGTTTATGCATGTCCAACAACAAAAAATTACATTTTGACACATGTCATGTGATCACCGGTTTGACAGGACTGTAAAAAATAGTTGACGGTGGTACCGAAAAATGGGTCAAATTGTAAAGATATCGAAAAATGTTATGAAAAAAAGTGCATATAGAATACAACAAGGACTCCATATAGTCGCGTCATTTTAGCATGAAAAATCTGAAAACCTCAAAAAAAAGGTACAGGGTCACAATTGACTTAATTCTTGTTGCAAAGAGTTCAGAAAGGCATTTAAAAAAACAGTACCTTTTATTTTTTGGCGGAAATGTTTGGTTTCATTTCTTTTCCGATAATTGGCCAATTTAATTAAATTAATTGAAAAATTTGTTATCATACACAATATGCCATATAATTAAACGAAAATGGTTACTCGGTGGTTTCTGGGGTCGCTGATCACCAATCTGAAGTCCAATTTAGGAAATTCAAAATAGCGGACCGGAAATCGGGAAATCTTCCATAAGAAGAATGAGAATGGAATCTTGGCCTTGAAAATCTGTACTCGGGAGTTTTCGGGGTCCCTGATTACGAATGCGAGGCCTGATTTGGTAAATTCAAAATGGCGGACCGGAAGTAGAGTCAGTTTATCAGGAAAAATTCATATTTTTTCGTTCTTGGGCTGAAAATGAGTACTCAGGGGTTTTTAAGGTCGCTGATTACGGATCAGAGGTCCAATTTACGAAATTCAAAATGGCGGACACGGGAGGAACAGTCAATCTCTTCTTATGGAAAATGGCCCGATTTCCGGTCCGCCATTTTGAATTCCCCAAATCGGACTTCAGATTGGTGATCAGCGACTTCAAAAACCCCAGAGTAGCCATTTTCGTCTAATTCTATGGCATATTGTGTATGATAACAAATTTTTCAATTAATTAAATTAAATTGGCCATTAATATTGGCCAATTATTGGTCCAAAATTTAAACCAAACATTTCCGCTAAAAAATAAAAGGTACTGTTTTTTCTAAATGCTTTTCTGAACTCTGCCACAAAAATGAAGTCAATTGACCCTGTACCTTTTTTTGAGGTAAAATGCCAAAATGACGCGACTAATATATATGTATATATCGATTTTGAAGCAGATATGAGGAAAATAAAAAAGTGCAAATTTTACCCTTACCATTAATTACTATAGGAAAAATCATAAACTCTTGTGTCTATTTCACAAATATTTGATTAGTTTCGACAAAAACTGTATGTATTTTAGTTGAATAAAGGTATTTGCATGTAAAAAAAGAAACGAACCCCCAATATAGTATTTTTTAGAAATCTCAATAATACAAATTTTTCCGATATGTAGCCAACTTTACGACGGACACTGTAGGTATATAGGTTCGGGCACAAATGAAACTGATAACAAAAAATGAATTGCACAATTCAGTCAATAACAATGAGTGATCAGAAAAAGAAATCAAAGACTAATATTGCTACAGTCCAGCAAGAGACACGGGAAGGTTTGGGCATTTCTTGCCAGGAAAGGATAGGATCGTACTATTAGTAGGGGAAACGATGTCAGTAAAAATAAAATATTTCATATAAAAAAAAAAAAAATCTGAAATCTCTATGAGAATAACGAAAATAAATTATTAAAATTCTAGTTGACAAAATAAAAAAAAAGACACATTTTTGGGGAAAATAAAGTTTTAACAAAACTCGAGGCGCAGTTTAATAAAATAAAAATTATAGAACGAAAATTATTAACTTTTAATAGAGCTTAATGAAATATAAAAAAAAAGTAGAAGTGTTGGGGATCGATCCCGCACCAACCCCATTTATATTTATTGCATCGAGCATCTTACCGATTGAGCTAGGCTAGCTACTTTGTTCTGCTCTAAGACGTGTACTATGTACGTAATAGAAAATTGCAAGACTTAGTGGTTTGATATTGTTCGTTTAACGGATGAATATCCACTATTTAGCACTAAAAATAACTTAAATATTTCATATAAAGACGTTTTTCATATTTAGAGTGGTGTTAGTTCACGGAAATAAATAATATTCGTCGTCAAATCACACAGTTTGAGAATCGCTGAGCTTATGACTATGTTTCTCACTCCTCAGTGTGCATTTCATATTTCCGTCTCAAAAGAAGTGGGAAAGAATCTTGGTAGACATACATTGACAATGTCTTTAGGCTATGGCTTTAAGTTTGTGTGCAAGAGATAGTGAAAACGTATGTGCAATATTAATTCATACAACGGTCTTTTTAAATTTGACCCGACTTTATCAATTTAATCCATCTTAATGCTTGCATACTTTCATAAATCCTTGTTGCTTTAAAAATGATTTGTAGGAATCCTTTAAGGTGGCCATTCCCTAGAAAGAGACATCCGATAGGGAAATATTTATTATTTTGGGCCATAACTTTTTTTCTTAGTACGTATATTTAAAAAACTATAAGAGTATCTAAGTAGAACTATAACAAGATTATTACTATGAATTTTCACTCAATAATTTCAGTGGTTTGCAAAATAGCTAGATTTAAATTTAAAAATTATGTTAATATAACTATTTCGTAATTTTAAATCTAGCTATTTTGCAAACCACTGAAATTATTGAGTAAAAATTCATAATAATAGTCTTGTTATGGTTCTACTTAGGTACGCTTATAGTTTTTTTAAATATACGTACTAAGAAAAAAAAGTTATGAGCAAAAACAATAAATATTTCCCTATCGGATGTCTCTTTCTAGGGAATGGCCACCTTAAGTTGACCAGATATTCTACACAAATTGTTCTATAAATTTTTGTGTAGTTTGCAGACGAAAAGAAATAACATTGGAAATTTAATTTAGATTTAGTAGGTAACATTAAAAATCCAACAGATTTTAAATTTTTTGTATGATTTTAATGATTTGCATTTACTGTATTTTTATAACAGTTACATTTTGAACATTTAGATAAATCTGCATATTCATGACTCTTAATTTTACCAACATTTGCATTTATTTTGCAATGAGTTATTTGTTTTCATTTTGAGTTATAAACTATGCAGAAATTTATAGAGCGATTTACAGTTAAGTGTTGAATAACCTCATCAAAATGCCACCTTAAGTCGTCCATATATCAATTATAATTTATTTTATACACCATCCATATTGCTCACAAAATTTTAAATAGTGATAAATTGTTGAGATTCTAATAAAAGCCAGATACAGTCAGGCCTCCTCCAAGTTAACACGTTGACCTATCGATGCACTTTTTATAGACCATGTGGCTGATGAAAATAACGGTTTTAAATTACCGAACAAAAGAATTATTAAACTCAGCTCGTGATACGTTAGGTTAAAGGAAAAAAACTCCAGTGGCATGTTCTCTCCCGCCAACACTACTGTATATAATTTATAATTCCTCTAATTTATACTCCTTTCTTTGCCACTTACGAGATTTTATAAGGAAGTAGATAATCTCTCGTTATTTCCATATTAAAATAATTAGTTATAACCTACACAAATTTGGCACAACAGAATTGAATTTATGCACTGCTGTGTCCAATATAATTTTTATTAAGCCTTTCTTAGAACATAGAATGAAGTTATCTTAAACTTTAGTAACTAAACACATTGTAAATCAAATTTTAATTCAAATATTTACATTATTTATATTTATTGGATTAACCGCGGTGTTAACAGATATCAACAATATTGTAACAAACATAATTTTTCTAACGTTTGTATTATACAAGACACATTGATTATTATTAACAGTTGTTTAAAAACTACATAACGGACAAAAATAACAGACATTTTTATACAGTGTGCCTCAATTCATGACGTATGATGTGATTTGCTATTCTAACTTTCTGCTATCAGTAATTTCAGAGCATGATTCTATAAGTCCGTTCAGTTTAAGACTCAATCGTTGCTTTGGATAGGAAGCTATTTCCCAGCTTATCATTGATCAAAACTCGAGACAAGTTCACATAGTCGCGTCATTTTGGCATTTTACCTAAAAAAAAAAAAGGTACAAGGTTAGTTGACATTTTTGTTGCAGAGTTCAGAGAGGCATATAGAAAAAAACAGTACCTTTTATTTTTTGGCGGAAATGTTTGGTTTAAATTTTGAGCCATTAATGGCCAATTTAATTTAATTAATTGAAACATTTGTTACCATAGACAATATGCGATAAAATTAGACGAAAATGGTTACTCGAGAGTTTCTGGGGTCGCTGATCACCAATCTGAAGTCCAATTTGGGAAATTCAAAATGGCGGACCGGAAATCGATCCATTTTCCATAAGAAATGAGCATGGATATCTTGGCCTTGATAATCTATGCTAGGGGGTTTTCGAGGTTGCTGGTTACGAATCCGAGGTCTGATTTGGTAAATTCAAAATGGCGGACCGGAAGTAGAGTTAATTTATCAAGAAAAACTCGTATCTTTTTCGTTTTTGGACTGAAAATGAGTACTCGGGGGATTTCTGAGGTCGCTGATCGCGAATCAAAATATAATTTACGAAATACAAAATGGCGGACCGGAATAACAGTCCCTTTCTCCAGAAAACTCGTATTCTTTTCTTTTTGGGGCTGAACGTGGGAACTCGGGGTTCCCGTTAACGCTGATAAAGAATCTGATGCCCAGTTAGGGAAAATTCAAAATGGCGGACCGGAAGTAGTATATTATTCAGGAAATGCTGGTATTTTTCATTCTCTCAGTCCGAAAAAGTAAAAAATATGAGGTTTTCTGGAGAGATTGACTGTTCTTCCGGTCCGCTGTTTTGAATTTCGTAAATTGGACCTCTGATCCGTAATCAGCGACCTCAAAACCTCCCCGAGTACTCATTTTCAGCCCAAGAACGAAAAAGATACAAATTTTTCCTGATAAATTGACTCTACTTCCGGTCCGCCATTTTAAATTTACCAAATCAGGCCTCGCATTCGTAATCAGCGACCCCGAAAACCTCCGAGTATAGATCTTCAAGGCCAAGGTCCCTTCTCATTTCTTATGGATAATGGCCCGATTTCCGGTCCGCCATTTTGAATTTCCCAAAAACCCTCGAGTAACCATTTTCGTCTAATTTTATGGCATATTGTGTATGATAACAAATTTTTCAATTAATTAAATTAAATTGGCCATTAATATTGGCCAATTATCGGAAAAAGAAATGAAACCAAACATTTCCGCCAAAAAATGAAAAGTACTGTTTTTTCTAAATGCTTTTCTGAACCCTTTGCAAGAAAAATTAAGTCAATTGACACCCTGTACCTTTTTCTTTTGAGGTTTTTAGATTTTTCATGCTAAAATGACGCGACTAAAGGCGCGTCTCCATTATCGTCGACTTTGCCGATCGGCATGGCCGCCCGGCATTTGTTGGCAAGTGGGTACGTACAATTCGGCTTATGCCGGTCGGAAACTTCAAGAGAATCCAAGCCGAATATACCAGTGAGGCAATGCCGATCGGCAAAGCCGACCATAAAGGCGCGTCTCCATTATGGTCGGCTCTTTGCCGATCGGCATTGCCACACTTGTATATTCGGCTTGGATTCTCTTGAAGTTTCCGACCGGCATAAGCCGAATTGTACGTACCCACTTGCCAACAGATGCCGATCGGCCATGCCGATCGGCAAAGCCGACGATAATGGATACGCGCCTTAATGGAGACGCACCTTAACACTACAGTTTCTTACAACCTTGTTCGTTGCAACTAAATAAATACGTCGAGTGGAAGTTCGTTCTATGTGTCTACGGAAAGGAGAAGGTCGGCGATGAATTCTAATCGTAAATTGCAGGGTCGAAATCGAAAATTCGTTCCGGCAGGAGCTAGAGAAAATTGTAATTTTTTGACATTTCACCAAATTGTACTCCCCTACTGTCAAGTAGTAAGCAAAACAAACAATACTTCGAAAACACTTATAATTATAACCAATAAGGAGCATCAAGTCTATTGAGATCGCCGTGTCTATGCGTATAGTGACGTAGCGCCTGGCCACGCCCCATTTTCGCGAGATGGAAATTTGTAATAGTTTTTAAGATACTAAACGTGCGAATAAGATTCTGATTTTTTGCAGATCCATTAATTTATACTTGCACTTTCGATTTATGAAATAAAAAAAAATGCCGAACAAGCCCATTGTATTGTCATCAGAACCAAAGGTGTGTACAAAATTTCAGATCAATCAGGAAGGGGGTAAAACTTCAATTACTAGATTTGACCCACACAAGACACAAAGTAAGCTAAATAAAATCGTTTCAAAAGGCCATTTAGAGCATATTAGTAATGCTCTATATTAATAAAAACTTTTACAGATTTTTTGAATTTCCATTAAATGGCCAATGACAGCAGAGATATTCTAAATTTGCTTAAAAAATAATTAGAAAGCACTCACTGTTTTGCACATAACATTGTTATCTTTCAAACTATACGGATGTTAAAAAAATCCCATAAAAGGGTATTGCAAGCCCTTTAATTTATATTATAACTATTTTTAACATCATTCTGATTGTTTCTGATATATTTGAGATTTAAACATTACATCTTGACTGATGAACGTTCCAACGCCATTTTTAAACTATCAAATTTTTAGAATTATTCATTTTACCTACAGAAATAAACAAAATATAGAATACTTGTACCAATTTTTTAAAGCTAAAATCATAATCTTCAAACAGTTATAACTTGGAATATACAGGGTGTAATTAGTTTCATGTCATTAAAAAAACTGGTGGTAGGGAACGACAAGACAAACAAAAAAAACCTTATATAACATGGAGTCTAAAGCTCATAGTTTTGGAGAAAAAAAATTAACAAAAATTTTGCAAATTTTTAATAAAATTTTTTGAGAACTGCTGGAATATTGAGGTAGGTTTAGATCTAGATCTGATCTGAAGAAAACTATCCTCTAACTCTCCCTTGTGCAATATTTTAGTTACTGTCGGTGTTTCGTTATGTAGACACGTCCAACGCCGTTCGTTGTTTTTGTTATTTTTGAATTTCACGTCGTTGTGTATTTATAGTTTTATTTTATTGACTTACCGTTCAAGTTGTCAAATTCTTGATTACGTACAGACACAACTTACTTGTTCGTTCTTTTTGTATTCCTTTTTGGCTTTTGTACCAAGTTTTTTTATTTTTCTTTATTGACAACGTTAGTTGATAGTTTAGTGTTGAACAAAGTGCGTATGTACTTAATTGGACGTACCGAACTGTGTATTGATACAGATGCAGAGATTTTGAATCATTTAGGTAGGTAGTAAGCTTGTAATCCAGGACACTCATTTATGTTACAAATGTTAATAACCCACATTTAAATTTTCTAAATTATAAACAATCCAATATTTTGTTCCAAATTAAAAAACACACATGTAAAGAAATGCTCTGTTTAAACCTCTATGGCCTTTATTTGCTTGCAATTGTGCACGAAGAGAGAACCAATTATTTACCTCTTTATACTTGCCTCAGTTCAGTTGAGGCGGTCCATCAAAGGCGGTCGATGATCCGTTGACACCGCGTGTGCCGGCGAGCACTTTTTTATGACAATTTAAAAGTTGTGTAATTGGGAAGTACAAGTCCATCGACCAAGAAAAGCAGTGGTTCTCAATAGTTGTCTACCATAATATTAAATATGTTAACCTAGATCAGTTTTTTTCAAAGTGCCCCTAGAGGGAAAAGTCATAAAGGTTTTTTGTTTGTCTAGTCGGCCCCATTACCAGTTTTTTTTAATAACATGAAACTGATTACACCCTGTATAAATTTTCATAAAAAATTGTAAATCACCTTTTTCTCTTACAATATGATTCTATATCAGATTCAGTGGTTACCATTTTACCTCTTTTGCCCATCCCTCTAGAGGGGATGGTACCCCCAAGTAAAAAACGGCAATTTTTAAAAGGTAAACTTTTTTGTACCCAGTATTAGAAACTCAATGCAAAAAGAATCATGAAAATCCATTCATTATAACTGGGTTCCGAGGTAAAAACCTAATTGCACTCAACTAAATATTAAGTTTTTATTTCATACAAATTCTTGGGTACATCTGACTATTACGATACGAATGAAAGTTGCAGTCGCGTATTGCTGACGGCATTTACCTACAATTAAACAAGGTAATCACCAGAGGCCTGTAAGCTGTCATGTTCTATACGAACAATGTAATTATAATCTTAGAGCAAAATGTTACTAAGGTTTTTGATTAAGCATACAAAAATACGACGAAACCACAATTTACAGTGTGTCTCTCGCATTCGAATCAACGTTAGGTAGATTAGGTGATATATAATTTTGATATTTTTAGTAGGACTATCAAGAACCGATTGGAAGTTACAGTCGGGAGCGTAGTAGACTGCGAATACCTGTTTGAATAAAAAATGATAGAAATCATTGGCTCTGTACTTAATCTCATTGGCACCAGGTAAATGTGTATGTTAAATCAAATATATATTCGCAGTCGGCCACGCCCGACTTTAAAACTTTTACTCGTTTAAAGTTATCATTACGTTCGGTAAAATCACTAAATGTAAATTATAATGGACTTTTTTCTGTTGTATGTTTGTGCGCGTTTGAGTGCTTTTGTAGGAAATGCCTGGATAAATTAAAAAAGAGATTACTGTAGCTCTCTGGCGAAGATCAAGTCAAATGAGGTTTTTTTTGTAATAGGATTTGAATTTCTTTAAGCATCTCGTTTGGTAGGCCCTTAAATAGGATTAGCAATGAGTATAAAGCAAAATCTTTTTGAAAATACAAATTATATATATTTTCGTACGGTTGTAATACACATTTATTTAGAAGCGCCAGTGATAATTAATTCATTGTTGCTTAGTTAACAAGTACTACATATCGTTAATGGGCCTTTACAGTACATTCGAATTTTGACATTTAAATATGGTGGGTGTCATTTGGGGAAAATAAAATAATTTTTTATCTAAAAATGAGGCGTCTTAGAACAGCAATCTCTGAGAAATAAATTAGCGAAATACAACAACTTTCACGGGGTATTTCAAACGCTCGAGATTCACGCGCCTTCGTTGCACACGTAATCCCACCAATCATCATCGAGGACACAACAGAAGAACTTGCAAACCGACAACACTGCGATCACCGAGCGTGCGGATAGCGGATAACCTTAAACTTTCATTTGAGCTGTCGTCTTTTCTGGGGCATTTTCGGTCGTATTTTCACAGAATGGAACAAAATACTGCTTGCTAGACATTTTAATCGAAATCGGAGGCTTTCAATTTACGCTAACCTCAAAACCAAAATGTTAACATCAACAAGCTGTCAAACGTCTAGTCATGAGCGATATGTAACTGCCGGTGATTAAATCACCGTGATTAAATCACAGTGATTATATAAAATATTAATATAAAGTGTAATTTACATCGTTTTACTTTCAATTCATACTTGTCCATTGCTGCTTAATGCAGCCATACATTCACACAAACAAATTACGGCGAACGGTAAAAATATCAGCTTGCAGATTGTGATGGCGTTAGTTTAAAACCACCGGAAGTGAAAAATATAAGTCGCCGTTAAGGAGTGATTGGAAAATCGCGACATCGCCCATCACTGCAAACGTCAATTGAATGCTGATTTTGTACAACGTTGCCGAGTCGCCTTTTACACTATTGGCTTGGGATTGCTGACGTATTAATGGCGCGTTACGGATAATCGTTTAAATTGGACTTGTAAATAGGTGATTTTAATTATTTTTTTCTGCCTCTAATCTGCATTAAAATAGAAATTGAAAAAATACGGGTATTTTAATTTTTCATAAAATTTATGATTCCGCGATAAAAAAAATATGCTGAAAAGGCCCATTTGCTCAGTGCTTAAACTATATCTAGGAAAATAAGTTGTGTTTAGGAGCAGACGCAGAAGAATTTTCTATAAACGTGCTCCGAAATGTTTCCTAAAGGAGCTACGGTCCTCTGAGTATGACACCTAAATAGTGAATTTTTCTGACTGCCTCAAAATATCCGTAGTAGATAATGACATGGAAATATAGTTTCTGCGACTTGTGCTCTGCAATTTTTATTAACGCATGATAGGCATACTTCAGTTAATTTAAGCTAGTACCTTAAAATAATAAACCTTTCCTTTACAGTATCTGGCAAGATCTGCGCCGCCATGTCAATATTGGTAAATAAAATTTTGGATTTTACTATAAACTTGTATGCTATAATCATAACAAATTTTCAGTCAAAAATAGACTTTAATTTTAATTATGGCAAAATATAAACATAAAACTGACGGAGTAAATCAATTATTATCTCAAATATGTTTATTGTATTGTTAGCCACAGCATTGAACAATTGTGTTTTTTAATGACTTTGTAGCTGTTTCCATATTGCAGCAAATGTAATGCTATACAACGTTTATATAACATACTCTAGAACAACGATTTATTCTTAAAAGCAAAATTATCACAAATATACCTTTAATATACCAGTTTCATAAGATGATAATAACTATAAAATAATACGAATTTATATTTATAACGGTATTAAAAATGCTGTTGTGCGTTATCATAAAAGCATTATAAAACAATTTTATGAGCTGGAACGTTTAAACTATAAAGCAAACTTGTTGGTTGGGGTAGTACGACTTCAAAATCAAACCGTGAGATTCTAGGAGCGCCAAGCAAGATGAGTATTGGCACGTGTAGTCTTTTCAAGGTAAAGAGATGGGGGCAGCGCAAAACCCCGTATCCTTTTTCTACTTATTTGCCATCGTAAAAAGGCCGAGGTTAGGTAACATTTCCGGTCACGTGTTTATAGAATTTTATTTGCGTATAGATTCAACCCCTAAACGAACAAGAGTTCTTTATTTAACACCCTGTATAGTGCCAAAAAGTGTAGGTACATTTTTTGCTTTCGTATCAAGATTTCGTCACGTTTTAAACACTGTAGGTATATTTAATCATGTTATTGTATTGACTGCAGAGCGATAAAATGGAGGGATGATATGTCCCCGTTGGCGAAAAATTCGTCTTTGAACGCGTCAGTCTAGATTACGAGAGGCTGACTCTGTCATCTTTTTAACTTTGTCAGCGGAGGTTAGGAAGATTTCCCGACACTCGCACGAAACAAAGCCCCAGGCAGTTACAAAATAGGAAATCAACTCTCAAGAAACTGCTCCAAACTGAAACCTGTAGCAAGTACGATACAAAGCAGTAGTAGACGAAATAAATAAAATCTTAATCAATCTTAACGGCAATAAATAATTCATTAGTATTGAACTAGCCAATCTATTTTATTTAGTTTTGGTTATTTTATGCAACTAACTTTTAGATAAAGCGATTAAGGATTCCTCAAATATACGTTTATCAAAACTGGCTAATATTCATTTGAATAAGACAATTTGCAGTATAAACTTCAAACATGTTTAGCTTTTTAAACATATTTTCCAATCTGGTTAGATAGAAAAAGGTAAGAGAACTGGTAATATGCATAAGTACAACACAAGTTTGTGCTTGATGAAGCTTGTCTATGCAAAATGGTTTTGAAAGAAGCGTTAAATTGATAATATGTACTTCGAAGAAACCTTACTAGAATGGGCCGATAAACGTGAGAGTTACTACCTGAAGAAAGCAATTTTCAGAATCGTCTGATTTGTCCAACAAAGGTTTGCAATATGGGGCTAATGACCAATGGAGTGCCATTACACGATTATTTAACTTTATCTCTTAATTCGTTACTTGGTTATTTAACAGAAAAACATTGACTTAGCACTATACCATTATAAAAACGTTCGAAAAATATACTCTTCACTGATTTATTGAACATTTTATATAATTGTTGCAGATTACATGGGATAACACAACGATATGCATTTTTTTTTCTCTATAAGCGATATTTATGGTTTTAGAAATGTGCCGATTAAATGCAATAAAGTCTTCGTTCTTGTATTTGCAAAGAGCATTCTTAACGAATGTTAGTTCAAAAAGTTTACTTAAAACCAGGGTTGATGAATATCATGTTTATTTTGCTTTATTTTTTTAACGAATAACATTTAAACCAATGTCTACTCTCTGACTGCTGTAAATATTTTAGATGTGAAAATATTTTCTGAGTACGATGTTGCTAATGAGTGGACAATTGTCCGATTTGCGGCCTTTTATTTAGAGGTGACAAATAATTTTCGAGTCATAAAATAGTTTTTATAATTTCAATAAGAAGGATTTTTAAAAATGTTCGCACTCCTCTGCCTTCAACGTGATTATTTTAATAATTTTAGTTTTATATGTGGGTAGATTCAGTTTATACGTATTTCTCAAAGGCGTTTAACACACTGAATCATATTAAACTTTTTTGTAAACGACTTTGGAATATCTGATGGTTTACTCCGATTTCTTGTCAGTTACTTAACCAACAGAGTTTAGTTCGTATCTTATGATGCAAATCTGTTGTATACCGATCTATGGTAGGAGTGCCCCAGGGTTCAATATATGAACCTCTTTTGTTTAAGGTTGTTATTAACATCAGTGATAATTTGGATGTGTATTTCTTAATATATGTCGATGACGTTAACATGTTGCACTGGATTTATGTTTCTACTGACTGAACAACGTCAATACAATTTAACTAATCAATCTGCATGGTGCGATGAAAATTATTTTTTTCTGAATGTTGGAAAGTGCAGTGTTATGAGTTTTATAACCAAAACGTCCCAATTATATGTTGTTAAATAGATAACACAAACACTTATTACTAAACTACTTACAATACCTATTACTTGACTAATATAACATAAAACACTATTAATAATTCACTGCTCTGTTCACTTTGTTACAGTTCACTTGTTCTCACTTTTTATTTTCATTCAGAGCTAATCCGAATTTATCTGACTTCTCTGCTGCTCGTTCGATCGCCTTATATAATCTAGAGATGGTATTTCTCGAATAGTCCAACTGTTTCTAGAGTAGAATTTTAGAACAAAACTCTGAGGTAGTATTTGAGCGCCAGTACAGGTTTCTAATGAGAACAGTGGCCTGTCATAATAATAAGTCCTCTACTACGGCAGTACAAAGTGTCCCTGTACATCACTGGATGGCGTAACAATATAATTATAATGTTAATGGCGACGTGCTAGATAGACCGCCTACTTTCAAGGAGCTTATATACACATCTTTGATAATAAATCAACCTTCATTAATCATATTGATGCTGTAATTTCGCATGCATACAAGAAGTATAATATTTTCTAAAATAAGTGCTTCAAAAATACCCAAAAATTAGAGCAAATTCGTAATAATTTTTAAATTTTTATTCTACGGCTGACTGCAGCAGGAATATCCCAAATTAAAAAATGAAAAATACGCATTGCTTCGTACAAAACTTCGTTATTTTTAAAGCTGTAAGGATATGAAAAATATCTTTTAAAGATAATTTTAAGACTGATCGGGTTCGAGATATTTGAGATTTTATTATTATATCTCGACTTATAAACGCTCGAGCACCATCTTTAAGTGGCCATATTTTTAGAAGAATTCACCGTACAGACTACAGAAATAAGGAAAATGGTGTTATCTTTTATGCTATACCACTTCCTCATTAAATGGAACCCTTATAAAATGTCAAAATAGTATTTAATAACAATTTATTTAGACAGTTTAAAAGAAAGAATTATAGAAAAACTGTTGAAAACTAATTTTGTAGTTGGATGTCAAGATTTGTTGATTGGCTATAAATAAATATTCACAAAATATTCACAAATGAAGTGACTACTCTTTGTAATTTTCCACAATGTTGCAAAAGTTTAGCACCTGTATATACATTTTGGAAAATAGTATCATTTTCGGACTTCATAAAAAGCCGGCGACTTTTCCTTGCAAACTTAAAAATAAAAAAGTTGTCCCTCTTCCGAACTCAATTTGTGGATGCTGTAAATATGTTAAATGATCAAAGTCCAAGAATACATCGAGTCTTATGGGAACAAAGATATAAATCGTTCAATATGTCGGTTTGAATAATATCAAATCTAATAAAAAGCTTACATTTTTTGTCAGTTCACTATTTTTTCTTTTACAAGAAGCATTGAATAGAAAAACTGCACTCTTTCAAAAAATTTCGTACATGTTTTTAGATGATTAAGCACTTTTTTCAATTTTGTCGATACTGACATTTAATTATGTAAATGATACCTAAGACACAAATCTTTAAAATATATTTTTAACTTCCCAACATATAGGGAAGTTATTAGTAATAGCCCGAAAATAGAAATAAAAATGTTCAATACATTTTTATGTTTCAAGGTCACTACAAAATTTTGAACTATTCATTAAAACAAGTGTATGTGTGTGTGTGTGTACATGCGTGGACACTTTTTTCCTGCAGAAAATCTCGCAAATAAAAAATTATATCGACTTCGTTGTGATGGCAGTCGAAACGTATTAATGTCAATATGATCTGAAAGAAATTTCATTAAATTCGGTCCAGCCGTTCTTTTTTTGTTTAAACAAAAACTGCAAAAAGGTGGATTCTAGCATTTCTTGAAAAAAATTTAACCGGTCTGATTTGTTCAAGTGGCAGTCGGATACTTTGAAATATCAGATATTTTTATAGAGCCTTTCCAACATTATTTGGGACATCACGCCCAGAATATTTATATCAATAAAATGCTTTATTTTCTGTTTTATTATTATTATTATTATTCATATTCATATCATGCTGAGAAGTCAGCCGTATGGACCTCAAGGGGCGCACTTAGTTACAAATGCCACCTTTGTAGAGTCCTAATACACGGTAATGTAACACTCAGAGTCACACCCACCCCACAGTTTACAATGATATGTATATTCTACACTTTTAATAAATACCTTGTAACTCTGCTTGTTTAATACTCAATGATGGCTTTCTATTTTTTTTAAATGTATAATAATTTTCATCCTGATCCTTTTACAGTAGGTTCGCCTCGGCGCCAGTGCTGAATGACGAATAGTTGTTCTGCAGGTTCTAACAAGTCCGGAATTCTACACTTTAACCTAATACCCATCTTGTAATTCTTGTAAGATACGCGATAACGAACTACTCGGTTACTGGTTTTTCTCTTTGGTGATTCAACCCAGCCGATTTAATATGAGAACTCACAAAGCGATAAAAGCTTTTACAATTTTCGGTTTTCTTGTCCCACTGTTCAAGATATTTATATATTAGTATTAGTTCAAAAACAACTTGTATATGACTTTGTAAATCCGAATAATTGAAAAACTATACGCATCATAATGACTATCTCATATAAATTACTACATCATACATTACTACATCTGTTTTAATATATAGGCAGGGGCGTAGGTACTAAGTACAGTACGTTCTCAAATGTATGGCGCTTGAACATATACAGTGTGTGCACGCTTTGACTTCGGAAGTGGGAAAACTTTTTATTCCTAAGATTATGAGAAAAGTATAATAACGCCTGCTTTTTATGAGAAGTCCGCAAATTATATACAATTTCTTAAAAGTTATATACAGGGTGCTCCATTTTTGCAAAAATGTGAAAACTGTAAAGAGAAAAGTGACTTAATTTGTGAACATTTAAAAAAATTTTACGGATTAAAACCTATAGTCAAATTACTACATCTGTTTTAATATATAGGCAGGGGCGTAGGTACTAAGTACAGTACGTTCTCAAATGTATGGCGCTTGAACATATACAGTGTGTGCACGGCGTGCACGCTTTGACTTCGGAAGTGGGAAAATTTTTTATTCTTAAAATTACGAGAAAAAGTATAATAACGCCTGCTTTTTATGAGAAGTCGGCAAATAATATACAATTTCTTAAAATTTATATACAGGGTGCTCCATTTTTGCAAAAATGCGAAAACTGTAATGGGAAAAGTGACTTAATTTGTGAATATTTTAAAAAATGTTACGGATTAAAAGCTATAGTCAAGTATGAGATCTTCAACTGGAACATTATTTTTCTGTTCTTCAACAGTTTTTTCCTCTTTCTTTTAAACTTTATCGAAATTGTTATTAAATACTATTGCGTAGGTCTTTTGATATTCGAGTACTGCACAACAGTCGGGGTTACCAGATGGGGTAATGATTTTTTTCTGTGACTCCACTATAGGCATCCTTCCCCAAGCCCTAACATTTAATAATAAACATTTTTTGTTTCTTCCTTAGCAAGTCTAGGAAAATATTTTGCTACTTCAAATTAAATGGACATGACACTGCCTGTTTTTGAACGTGGATCAAAAATACTGTCGAAGGACCAATCAGCTTAATGCACTGACAAGAAAATAGTTTGATTAAGAGGCAAACAAAATTAAAGAAAATTAACTACCTTTTGTGGAACTGCAGAGCTTCACTGATGCAGGCTTTCTTCTAGTTGGGCCCAACAACGTTCAAGGGTAGTTCACAAGTGGGAATAACGTTTTTTATTCTAAATGTAACACTATTGAAGGTTTTTACTCGCGGTTTTGATATATATTGAATTGAATTATTTATTATTGAAGTATGTATATGAGTTGTTATTTTTTATCAATTAATTGTTGCTATGAAAACAAAAAACTAAGTTTCAGAATCAAAACAAAATATAGCACAGTTGTGTTGTCTGAACACTGACATAACAATAAATATTGTTGATGTATACTAGATTAAATAAAGACAGTTAAAAACTGTTTGGAAAAACGTTAACACATACAAATAAAACAGTTTTCCTTCCTCCGAACTTAATCCGTGGACACATTGTAGAATGGGTGCATTAATGTTTTGATACTATGCTATTTATTATCGTTAGTTTACTCTTAAGATATTGTATCATTTATTCTAAATAAACCCTAGATAAATGGCCGAAGAAAATTGTTAGAGGGTAAAAGATGTGATCTCGCAAATTGTTTGAGACAGATATTCACATGAACACTTTTTGTCGTTGATAAGCTCAAGAATTCTGTTATGATAATTTCTTTCAAATTTTTGGGAAAACAGAGAAGAGATCAATTTCACACATTTTCCCCCACCATATGAGCATGTTTCAAACTATATTAATTTTGTATATCCGAAAAACAATTTCTTTAACTTTTGCATATACTGAAGACCCATATTTTTCTTTACGTCTATGTCTACTCTGACTTTCAGTTAGCATTTTACCGTAATTGGCGTAAGTTTTACGCGTATAGCATTTATAGTTTAAAATGACAGATGGATGCACACGCGGCTGTATAATAGGGTCCTACGAAATCCTAAAAAAAGTACCGTTTGTTCATAAATTGTGTACATTATTTTCTTCGTCATCATTTGAAATATTACAAAATATGACATCGTAATATTTTATTTGTCAATAACAGCATTCGTTTTGGATTTTGAAGCCGCTATTATAGGCTATGGTGATAAAGAAAATTCAATTGCCATTTATTTTTATTTGATGATGCACCAACTTTGCTTCATTTTTGCTCTGTATTTTTTGAGACACTTTGTTTATATGTAATTTCGACATATAATTTGAGGCCACTATATAGTATGCCAGATATTATCACTGAATTCAATTCAATGTAATAAATAGATTGTTCCATATATCGCACCATTTAATATGATAATGTTAATTACTACCTCACAACAAATTTTTATCTTTTAATTAGTATGGTCACAATACATACGAGTTGTTTTAACTAGCCCTAATTATATTGTACAGATTGGTTAATTTATTAAAACTATTTCATACGCACACACTTAATCATTATATCACCGAATCAAATTTCAAGTGTGTTTTAATTGTAAATAATGGAATGAATGTTATCTCTATTGTAAACATCTCTTGGGGTTTATATCACTTTAATTAAAAACTGCGAATCGATACATATTACGTTATTTAATTATAAATTAATAAAGCAGGTTTCGTTGATTTCACATACTCATTCATTTGTACACAATTATTTATAAATACCAGCATGATACATACATACTTGATTGGGTAATATAAAAACAATTGTTAACTATATTTGCTCATTGCTAACTTTTAGATGCTTGTACTATGACTTATCGGATTTCCCGTGACGACCTTCAATTGTGTATGTTCAGGTATTGCTTAGGTATGTACAGGGACGGACCTAGGGAACATAGAGGCAACAACTTTATTGTGACGTCTAAAATTTTTTGTATATTTTCCAATGTTTCTTGAGATCACAGATTTTTTTGGCAACGCTGCAATTAAAATTTTAAATTTCAAATTAAACCACACATGCATCATTCAAAGAGTTGAATGAAAAGTTATAGAATCTTAAAGAATGTTTTTTTTTTGCTTTGGGTGTATTTCAGATACCAAGCGACCCATCAAGTTGAAATAAGTACACTTGTACTTTAGGGAAAGCTAAACAGTATGAGTTAATGCGCATTTCTACATATGTAGGAGAGTGCTGTTGGCAGATTTTTTTGCAGAATACGGTATCCAGAATCTCTCGGTTTCAAGAAGAAGGACCAGGGACGTACGGATTTACGAAATTACGCATAAGCTACCACATGTCTTAAATTTAAAATATTATGCTTAAATCTGGCAACATTATATCCACGTATTGCAACAGTGCAGTCGCAAATATTTTTCCGTTGCATTAAAACCGTTACTATTGTAAATAAATATGTGGCGCCATTGATTGCGATAGTTTAGCCTCGTGCAGTTTGTTAATCATAGTGCCGCCAGTAGTTGGACAAATTATTAGGTATAAAGGCATCACATTCACACGTTTATTCTATTTGGTCGATTGTACCAGTTACACATAATGACCTAGTCGTGGTTTTCATCTCTAGTAGACGGATAAAACGTAAGACATTTCTCTGGATTATGTGGAATTTTAATGTAGTAGAACGAGATGCCGCTTGAGTATTACATATCAACTACTATCCTTTGACCAGAATGCCCCTGATGTTTTGCTCTACTGCCAAGACCTTTTGGCCCTACTATAACACCTTTAACATTTAAAAGCAAAACACTTACGCTCGAACACTGATACTCGACAATCACGTTGGTATTATTGGAAAGAGTTTAAGACTGCTTTAGTCATCTCCCGATGAGTCCAATATGGTTGGCGAAACGCCCGTCAAGTGCCCATGTTTAATTGTTCATGGAAACTACTTCAAAGACAGCGTCACACCAAAGGTCTCAGTATTTTCAGTCGAGTGCAATTAGGTTTTTACATCGGAACCCAGTTATAATGAATGGATGTTCACGATGTTTTTGCATTGAGTTTTCAATACTGAGTACAAACAAGTTTATCCGTTAATATTACCGCTTTTACTTAAGGATGGTTCCCACCCCCTCTAGAGGTGTGAGCAAAAAAGTAAAATAGTAACCACCGAATCTGATACAGAATTATATTGTAAGAGAAAAATGTAAAACTTTTGAGTTATTCGAAAAACAGTCTCAAAGTACCACTTCTTTAAAGCTAAAATCGTAATCTTCAAACCGTTATTATTTGGGAAATTTTCATGAAAAATTGTAAACCACCTTTTTAGTAGTGAAAATACTACTGGGCGCATGACATAGGACCCATCTTAGGAAAAACGTATCGAGAATGACAGATCTGTCTAGGCCGCTGCGCCGGCCTTGTAACCGTACCGTTCACTCAACGCTATGCTATTAGGGATATCACGTTTCAATAACAATCCAAGCAGCATCTCGAAACTAAAATATAAACATAAACACTCCTAAACTTAATGGTCTCTTGCGATACATGCCGACACTGCCATATCGTATGTCACTTAGTTTGCATAACTTGCGTTATTTCTTACAGAACACCGTCACTTTTAAATTAACATTAAAAAAACAAAATAATCCAATAAAACATGGACTAGCTTAATTCGATCGTATGGACAAATATATTTAAAATTATGTAAATAAAATTATCAAACACATCTAAGTATGATATAAAAAAGTACAGTAGAAAAGCACTATACAGGGTGTTCTACAAGCTTTATGACAAAATTTGACAGATGATAGGTGGGTTAATCTAAAAAAAAATTATCAATGAACATGGGTCCAATTACAATGAACCCAAGTGGTATAATTAAATTTGATTAACGTTTTTATTTTTTTTGTTTTATCACTAATCGCTAATGGTACCTAATGCAAATGCTGAAAATACCTATCATCCTTCTAGCCATCCATCCTTGGACTCCAAGAGCAGTATAGTCGCATCTGGTATTTTCAATACGCTTAAAATACTTGCGAAAGATGCAAGATCTGTGAATTTTTCCTTACAATATGATTCTATATCAGATTCGGTGGTTACTATTTTACCTTTTTGCCCACCCCTCTAAATGGGGTGGAAACCACCCCCAACTAACTAGCGGCAATTTTGAAAGCATAAACTTTTTGTACTCGATATTAGAAACTCAATGCAAAAAATCATTCCAATCCATTCATTGTAGCTGGTTTCCGTCATTTTTCATTTTTAATGACTAAGTGCACTGCACTATTTATTCAAATTAAGTTTCAGGTATTTATTTCAAGTGTACATTAATTTCATAAGCACCGAGTCGATTTGTCCTGTATGAGATAAATATCTGAAGACGCCCCTGTAATTCGTTTATATTTTCCAGCTATAGAATGTTACCGTATTTTCGTTCACCCCCTTTGATGTATATGGTATTAATTAACATGTGCGCAACAGTTCATATCACGCACATTAAGTATTTTTTGTGTCACTTCTTATTGCTCACAAGAGGCCCATCCACCACTGCCATCCTATGTGTACCAATCAATCTTCGGAGTAGACGGATTTGTAAAAGTTTTCTTCGCAACTTCATTTATATGATGTATCTGATATTTTCCTGGTGCAGACATCAGACAAAAATAAAAAACCTATTTTAAAAGCAATTAAAAAATATGTCTAATAATGGTTTATTTATTTTACGCGAATAATTAATTACGGACTCGACTCATTACTTATTCTTATTATTAATTGTAATTTTTGTTGATCCTAATTGCACAACCCGCTTCTGGGTTCTGTTCTATTCTCGCTTAGCACACCAGCTCTCAGGTTCGCAGATAATAGGTATTTTTAATTGGTTAATTCTTCAAGGAGACTATAGTTATTTTTTTTATGGCTTTGGGTCATAGACCATACAGCCAGTCACAAAAGAGCAATTTATAATATGAAATACTAAAACAAAACCTAACACAAAAAGAGTAGAGAGAGATGAACAAAATGACTATAGTTATTGCCTTTTGAAAAGGGAATCTACTCTAAAAATGTTACCATTTTTAAATTGATTAGAGTTTTTATTGTCTAAAATTGCTAAGTATTGAAAATTGTCGTACATCTCCGTCAACGGGTCTGTACGAATGGAAATCCTCTAGAGGGTAGGCGGGATCCATTTGATTTCTTTTTAGTACTTCGTCTACTATCATAATAATAGACCAGTAGGTAGAGATTTTTAAATTGATTAGAGTTTTTATTGTCTAAAATTGCTATTGAAAATTGCCATACGTCTCCATCAGTCGGTCTGTACGAATGGAAACCCTCTAGAGGGTAGAGGGATCCGTTTGATTTATTTTTAGTACTTCGTCTACCATCATAATAATAGACCAGTAGGTAGAGATTTTTAGGTGCATTTTTGAGCCGGGAGCAATGTTTTCATTGATTCTTATGTATTTTTTGCTAGAAAACACGAATATCACTATATGCATACTCCGTAAACCGCGTGCTTATTTCTTAAATTAACATTTTTTTAAACGACTTTTTCTCGCGTTTTGCTTTAAATCTCATTTTCTGCGCATTTTTCGCCATATGTACCTTATTATTTTTTTGTTCCTCATTGAATTATCTAAAAAATGAGTTTCAAGTCGCTGTTTTTTTATTTGCCTAAGTGCCTTTTTTCTACTCGGAAACAGAAACACCTAGAAGACTAAAACTTTCAGAAATTGTTGCTTACACTGACATAAAAAGGTTTTCCCAATTTTAGCAAGATCGGTTTTTAACTTTTTGAGTAATAAACGATCGATTTTTTTTCAAGCCTTAATTGCAAACCGCGCCATTTCTTTTGTAAATACTTTAAACTATCCAAACCAGGGTAGAGAATTCTAAAAACTATTTAAATTTAATATGCCTTTGGAATTTTCAGAAAATATTGATTTTGGCCGATTTTATAACAATTTCTTTAGAGTGACCTTTTTTTACGCGACTTATAAAACAATATAGCTTTTTTATTTTTCAATGTAAATTATTCGCATTTTCATAACAAAGATTTTCAGGAAAAATGGCAGATAATCTATATTGAAAAATAAAAAAAGCTATATTGTTTTATTCGTCGGCGTCGCGTAAAGCGTCACTCCAAATAAATCGTTATAAAATTGGTCAAAATCAATATTTTCTGAAAATTCAAACGGCGTATTACATTTAAATAGTTTTCAGAGTTTTCTAGCCTGGTTTGGATAATTTAAATTATTTACGGATCTTGCTGAAATTTGGAACACTTTTTTATGTCAGTTTACGTGACAATTTCTGAAAGTTTCAGGCTTCCAGGTGTTTCAATTTCCGAGTTATATTATATACTTCTGTCGAAAAAAGGCACTTTTTCAACTTGAAGCACTTTGCAAAAAAAAACTTAGTGACTTCAAACCAGTCTCATTTTTTAAATAATTCGAGGAACAAAAACTAACATGGTGCAGGCATCAATGGCGAAAAATGCACAGGAAGGAGATATAAAGCAAAACTGGAAAAAAAAAGTTTTTTAAAAATTGTTAATTTAAGAAATAAGCATATGGTTTACGAAGTACGCATAATGATAATCGTGTTTAGCTTCCAAAAAATACATAAGAATCAATCAAAACATTGCTCCCGGCTCAAAAATGCACTTTTTAATACTTTTTTGTCCTTGCCTACTGGTCTATAGAACCCTTTTCAAAGGTCTCCAAACCCGCATTTCGAAAACATCAATACGCCGCACCCACCGTCTGCCTTCCTAACATTCCATATCTCAGAGACGTAAGCAAAGATGGATGAAACTATAGCGTTGGCAAGTATAGTCTTCGTGCGCTCGTGATATTCCTGTCTGAACAAATTGTACTCAGTTGACAAGTTACCCGACCTTACCCTCTGTATTCTTCGTCTAATCTAATACTAGCAGTTTCCGATATTGTTCACAAGGGCTCCAAAGTAGAGACCATCTTGTTTACTATCTTACAATCACCTATCCTTAACGTATCAGGGTGATTTTCATTTGCTCGGTCTACAATAAAAAAAAATTGTTTTGTTGTAATTTATATTCAAACTATACTCAGAGCTTATTGTTTAGAAGTTAGCAAGCTGTTGCATGAGAAGAACTAAATACAAATTCAAATAAATAAATAAATGGATAACTGTGGTGGCACCTTATGTGATCTCCATTTTTAACATTACCTATTTAAAACTCCACGTCTTTCCTTGGAACTAATTTATCACGTGGACATGGGTGACCTAGTACTCGACGGAGATAAAGAACAATTTTATTCTGTGACGTGGATCCTAATCTTTGAATTTCGTTATGTTTAATATACCTAAATATTTCCATAATAATATCAATAATAATTTATAATTTTATTGTACTATAAAAAAAAATTCTTAAACCCGACCATGGTGTTTGAATTTGTTAATGATAACTGGTTACGAGAGAGATGTCGGACAGATGGCAACGGCAGAGACAAGGACAGATCGCCAGAGATGGACCCGAAACAGGTAGAAAGTCATAGTACGGGAATTTCGAGCAAACTTTCTCTAAAAGAGCATCTCACTAATTAATATAATATACAGACTGTCTATTTTACGAGGGCCACACCAAATATCTCGCTTAATATCTATTGTAGAAGAATAAAGTTTTAGAAACAGTTATCCCATTTTTTGTGAGCTATATTTCAGTAAAAAGAAATTTGAAATCCATAGCCTACTTTATGAGATATATTACAAAAACCTGAAAAATAGGAAAACCACAAACGGTTATAGCTTCCTTATTTGAGGAGATACGAAAAAAGTTATAGGAATGAAAGTTGACGGCAAAGACAATAAGAATAATAACGTGTAACAAAAAAATCGAAAAATGCAGTTGGCTTTGACATACGCTATTGTGCAAAAAAGAAAAATACATATCTCAAAGTAGGCCATGACGCCATTAATTCCGTTATTTTTTTCTCATTCCAACGATATAAAACATGTCACAGAAATTTTAACCGATAGTGTCAATATTTAATATTTTACGAATACCACAATTCATATAATTGAATCGTAACAATCAGCTGTGCCATAATTAGTGAAAAACAATGTATACAGTTATTAATAAATTTGACAGATTGTCACTGTTGTATGTTGTATGTTGCGTTGTCGAGTTCTAAGACAAATTTTATATCAGTAATTATGGTGTACACCAATAATAACAAATTCTATATGATTAGCATTTATTGTCAGTGCAATTTTGACGCTGAGATGGCAGTCACGGTTTACGGAGATAGATTTCCAGATGCTCCGCAGCCAAATCGAAGTATGTTTAGGAAGTTAGTTCAAAATCTAAAAACGCACGGTTCATTTTCAAAAAAAGTAGTAAGGCGAGCGCATGTTGCGGATAATGTAAGAAAAGTGAATAGAGTAATGAATTATGTTAACCAAAATGAGGAAACCTCTTTGAGACAAATTCAGAGAAATTGTCGCATAAAAAAAGACAGTGCAAGAAAAATATTGAAAAAAAAAACGGATTTCGATGCTACAAAATGAGGAAAGTTCAACATTTAAATGAGGGAGATAAGCCAAGGAGAGTAAGATTTTGTAGATGGTTATTAAATAAGAAAAGGAATGACGCGCTGATATGTAGCAAAATTCTTTGGTCGGACGAATCAAATTTTTCTAATAATGGATTTTTCAATAGAAATATGCATTATAAGTGGACACGAGAAAATACACATTGGTGCAGAGAGACTGCTTTCCAAGAAAGATTTTCTACGAATGTTTGGTTGGGTCTTTTAGGGACTAAAGTAATTGGACCTTATTTTTATGATGGCAAATTAACCGCTCGTAGATACCTTAATTTCCTGCAAAACGAATTTCAAGATTTTCTTTATGAATTAACAGTGGCAGAAAGATTAAATTATTCATATTTTCAACAAGATGGGGCTCCACCTCACACTGCTGCAATGTGTACCAATTATTTAAATCAAGTTATGCCAGATAGCTGGTTAGGCACCTATGGACCCATTCTATGGCCAGCTCGATCACCAGATATTACTCCCTTGGATTTTTTCGTCTGGGGTTACATTAAAGACAAGGTATTTCAAACTGCCCCTGAAAATATTGAGGACATCAAAACCAGAATTCGAAACGCATGTGAGGCAATTACTCCTGAAATGCTCCAAAATGTAATGCGTGACGTGTCTCGTAGAGCACGTTTATGTGTCAGAATGCATGGTGCACAATTTGAGCATTTGTAGTTAGAAAAATAAATACACACAATTTCTTTTCAATATGGTAGTAGGTAGTACTGTTATACATAGTTTTTCGTTTTTTTCTTTGGATGTTCGTTTTGTACTTGTATTTTTATTTATGAGATATTTATTGGTTTGTTTTAAATTGTAATAAATAATTACGGAATTATAATTATTATAAAGTGAATTTTTACTATTATGGCACAGCTGATTGTTACGATTCAATTATATGAATTGTGGTATTCGTAAAATATTAAATATTGACACTATCGGTTAAAATTTCTGTGACATGTTTTATATCGTTGGAATGAGAAAAAAATAACGGAATTAATGGCGTCATGGCCAATTTAAGATATGTATTTTTCATTTTTGCACAATAGCGTATGTCAAAGCCAACTGCATTTTTCGATTTTTTTGTTACACGTTATTATTCTTATTGTCTTTGCCGTCAACTTTCATTCCTTTAACTTTTTTCGTATCTCCTCAAATAAGGAAGCTATAACCGTTTGTGGTTTTCCTATTTTTCAGGTTTTTGTAATATATCTCATAAAGTAGGCTATGGATTTCAAATTTCTTTTTACTGAAATATAGCTCACCAAAAATGGGATAACTGTTTCTAAAACTTTATTCTTCTACAATAGATATTAAGCGAGATATTTGGTGTGGCCCTCGTAAAATAGACAGTCTGTATAATAGAAATAAATTACTAATAAAAGCACCCTGACTATGTTTTTATAGAATATGCATTTATAATGATCTTCTATTATATTTTCGCAAATACAAGACGAAGGGATTATTGCATTTGATCGACACATTTCTAAAATCGGTAATATCTCTCTTAGAGAAAAAAATTCATATCGCTGTGTTGGTGATCGAATTCTGAACAACTCTCAAAATGTCCGTCCGTTCGTCACGTTTCTTGTAAGCACTATAACTTAGTAATGAAAAGTCCGTCTGTTTTGAAATCTGGACAGTAAGTTAGTGTTGGCTAGAGGAAGAACCTTATTGTTTTTTAACAAAATTGATCAATAAATGAAAAAGTTACTAATTATTTTATTAAAAAAAAAACACTTTTTATGTTATGTAAAGTGTAGGTGTCTGTGAGATGCTTCTTTTAAGTTTCCATCTGTCATCATCGGTTGGGGATTGTAAACGTTTGCGAGATGCTTCTTTTAAGTTTTCATCTACCATCATCCTATTTTTCTTCTTTCTAAGTGTTCTGTTTCTGAATCTAGTAGCTTTTATTTTTACTTTTCATCTTTATTTATTAACCGTTCCACAGGTAAATATCCATTTACGGTGGAAGTGCTGGGAACGGCTCTATCTCGCAGCAAAACAATAGGAGCTTCTTATAGCGGGTTATGAGAAAGAGGTCCAAAGGAATACTTTGCACACCCTGCATGTTATTTTTTCCTTTTTGAAGCAATCACTTTCAATTTCTGCTTTCCAATTCCGGGCAGTTCTTCCATTTCATCACTCATGTATTATGTTTAATACCTTTTCAATTTTATTCTTAATTTCTCTTTTAAATTTTAATAAAGAGATAAATAAATAAACCAATGCTAATGCTACAACAAACAAACAAAAACTTATCTCCCTTCATCCACAACTGGCTAGCTGGCTGTTTATATTACCCATGTTGCTCTCCATCAGTGTTGCCAATTGGCGGACTTTTATCCGATTTTTGGACTTTTTCGGATTATTTCGAGTTCAAACACAGAAATTTGTTTCTCTTTTTTCACACAAAGTATACGTGATTTTTAATTTTTTTAATTTTACTTAATGTTATGGCAATTTAATTTAAAAAATTCTCATTCTCCATAGTTTTACTATTTTTAGAAAAATTATTAACTAAATTAGACTGCGGCACCCAAAATTTGCGCAAGTGGCAACACTAGCAACCTTCTAACTCATCTAACTAAATCGGACTTGTTCATGTCAGTCGGCGAATAATTGCAGTTGATAATATTGGTAACACTATGTGCTCTCCGAACACTTGAAGAAGGGACGGGATGCAGGTAGTCTTTCTATGACATTCCAGCTATATTTATTTATTCTTTTCTGCGGTACCCGTACTCCTTTGTCTCCAAATAATCTGCGTAATGGTTTTCTTTTTAGTTTTATTCCATTCGTTTTAACATCCCCTTTCAATGTCCAATAGTAGTCTGCCATCATATTAACATCCCATCGACCTTGATATCTAATATGACTGCCGCCACTCCATATTAAACTTGGTTTCATGAAGCAATTTGTGAAATCTTTGAACCAAGAATGAAAATGTTTTGAGTATTTTGGAATACAATTTCCACAAATAGGCGGAGCCAAATTGAAGGAAGTTGTTTTTAATGGTCCACAAATAAGGAAAATAAAGAGATAAGAAATTCATCACTACAATGTTAGATACGAAAAGGGAGCTCAGCAGAGCTTTAAAGAAGTTGTTGATACATTTTTAGGAAACAATAAAAGTAAAGACTACAAAGCTAGCACGGTAGAAAAATTCGGAAAATTGGTTGTCTAATGAATTTGAAACTACATTCCCTGCATTCTCATATAGACCAGTTTCCGCAAAATTTAGGTGATTACAGTGAAGTGGTGAACGTTTTCACAAAGACATGAAGAAAATGGAGGGTAGATATCAAGATCCATAGAATGTTAATATGATGCTGGTCATTTAAAAGGAATGTGAAAACGAAAGGAATAAAACGAAAAGGGAAACCAGTACGCAGATCATTTGAAGACAAAAGAGTACGGTACCACAAAAAAGAATAAATCAGGATAAATAAGAACGTCGAATACATATGGTCTACTTAACCTTTAATTTATATTTTAAACATTATTCTGGCCTGTTTTATTCAAAAATACATCGAATACATGGTCTACTTATTTAGAACCTTTAATTTATATTTTAAACCCTATTCTCACGTTTTAATCTGCATTTCGTGCAAAAAATCCTGACCCGATGAAGCAAAACTGATATCGGGATCGTGGTTAACAGTCAAAAATAGATCGAATGCATGGTCTACTTATTTAAAATCTTTAGTTTTTGTTTAAACCCTATTCAGACCTGTTTTAACCTGTTTTTTGTGGTTAACAAAAAATCCAGAGCTAACTTTATAAAACTGACATCGGGACCGAGCGGTCAAGAATGGGAGTATATATATGTGAAGCCTCAGAAAATTGACGTTTTTCTATGTTCCTGTGTAATTAGAGAAAATTTTAAAGTTTGGATAAGAATATTGAATCGTTTGGGGAGGATTATATAAAAGTGTGTTACATCAATTAAATGTTGTTCAAAATTATATATTAAAAATAATATGTAAAAAAACAAACTATCCTACTAAATTGTTATATGATGATGAAATCTGTAATGTTTGAACAACTTACATGGTATCCATTTGTACATATATTCATAAACATATCGAACTTAAGCAATACGTAAATCACACTCATGAAACCAGGAATAAAACAAACAGACATTTAAAAATTCCCATTAGTAATAAAAATATCAATCTAAGATTCGTGAACTACCTTGCACCAAAAATATATAATCTTTTACCAAACAGTATAAAAATTTTTAAATAATGCAAAGCTTTTTAATGAAAAATGTAAAACTTATATAACTACTAACTATTCCATAGTATATTGTGAATTATAGGCTTAAACTGATTTCTATTTATCTATATATTTTTTAGCTAACCTATTTTATGCAACCGTTATAACATATCTAATCTTTTAAATGTTAATTAGTAACTTTTATTTTTTGGCACATACAAAATCAATCATTTAGGTGCAATATTTTTGCATATTTTTTCCTAAATACTAAGTATTAAGTTTTAAACTGTATTTTCAATTGTATTTAAATTGAATTGTATATATATTAAACTATTGTTACGGTGCAAAACCGGCTACGCATGAGTTACGCAATAGTCGCTAATGTTTATAAACTAGTCACAAATACGATAAGATTATGGACCAAGAAGATTTGGTGGCTTAATGCATCTCGCTGTACACAAGGCTAATGTCATTCGCTACTATAAACTATACTCTACTATAACTATACCGGGTGAGTCACGAATTGCGCTCCCCCGATATTTCCTAAAATATTTGGAATAAAAAATTGAATTTTGGAGGTCTTATTACACGACTAAAATGCCATCTTTTCAATAAAAAATCAAGTTTGGTGCACATCCGGTTTGACCGGAAATGCCCACAACTTTCGATTTTTAAATGGAACACCCTATATATTTTTACATTTTTTTAATCTAGAGGAAATTTTGAATACAATACATCCATTTTGGTCACTTTTTGATAAACATTAAAAATTTTATTAAAAAATCTATTTCTGAATCCAGAGTGCTGTGGTGCCCAAAATATATTTTAGTTTGTGTGCTACGTTACTATAAAAATAAAAAGAGCAATATGATTGCATTACTTAATTCTCTAGAGGCGTTTAAAATTTTTAAATGTGATTTTTACCCACTAACTCGGTTTTTTTAAATGGGAATTTAATCGTTCACCAACATTTTTAAACACCTCATTTTCATACGAATCTAATGATACCAAAATTTTGAAAATCCGCTCAGAAATATTTGAGATTTCAGCCAAAATACAATGCAATCAAGCTTTTAGAAACATGCGGCTAATAGATAATAGATTAGTGGGCTTTGGAAACTAAAATGGCACATTTCTGTGTAAATCTGGTAACCTAATAACATTGGAAAAATCATAGTAGCCATTGAATGTAATAAAACAATATCAGCTGTCAGACAGACTCGTGTAGTTATAGGCAATCTTGAGCTATGAAACATTTAATAATTGTGAGCGCAAAGAACGTTACAATTAAGTTTAGCATAGGTATGTGGAGGTAAACACAATTACATCCACAAGGACATTTGCAATAGAATGCGACATCAGTTCGGTTTTCAGAGTTTTATTTAAATGAACATAAATATAAAAAAAATAAAGAAAAATCAATTCCGTTTGAACAATGAAACTTAAACTAGGTAACAGTAGATATCTTTAAAATAATTAATATAATTAAACCATAAATTGACATTTATAAATATTGTTCAAAATGTCCACCATTTTTTTCTATACACAATTCGGCTCTGCGTACAGTTGCTTGAATGGCTCTACGCAATTCAGCCGGCGTTATTTCATTAAGAGCAAGTACAACTTTATTTTGCAGCTCTTCACGGGTATTTGAAGAAGTTTTATAAACTTTATTTTTGAGAGTGCCCCATACATAATAGTCGAGGGGTGTTAAGTCAGGTGACCTAGGAGGCCACCTGATATGACCTTGATTTGCGATAAGGCGTTCACCATGCAAGTTGTTTAAATATTCCATCACTGTTCTGGAATTATGTGGGGGAGCACCATCTTGTTGGAAAAACAGATTTTGTAAATAGGCAAGAGGAAGTAAGTCAAGAAATTCTGCTGTCTGGTTTTGCAAAAAGAATAAATATCGTTCGCCAGTAAGTGTTCCAAAAAAAATATGGGTCCAATTATTCGATCTCCAAGTACTCCAAGCCAACAGTTAAACCCAAATCTTTCCTGAATATTCCCCCGCCCTACCAACCTCGGATTTTCTTGAGCCCAGTACCCAGTATTATTTCTGTTAAACATACCTTGGTTCATAAATCTACTTTCATCTGAATATAAAATATGAAAAGGAAAACCTGGGTTTTGTTGTACTGCGTTTAAGAACCAGTTGCAATATACCAGACTCCTGTCGTTATCATCTCCATAAAGATGTTGGTGTATTTGGTATTTATAAGACCGAAACTTATGTTTCTTTAAAATTCTGCAAACCGAAGACTGACTAATGTCGCATTCCATTGACAATTCCCTTGTTGGTGTTGTTGGGTGTACCATCACAAATCCTAATACATCAATTTCTTTGTCCTCACTTGCAATAAATGTTTGATGGTCATCTTGTTGATTGGGTTCGTTTCTTAATTCTTGTTCCAAGTGGCAAACAAGTGTCTGCTTGGATGACGTCTGTTGGGATATCGTTGCTGATACAGTTCTGCAGCTGCAGTTGAATTTTTGAGATGCTCTCCATATATCAGTAACATATCGACCTTTTCATTTCTACTAAAATTATTAATTTTCTTTAATTTTTACTCAAAGAGATTTCCGCAACGCTTTATTTAGTATCTGTCTGACAGCTGATATTGTTTTATTACATTCAATGGCTACTATGATTTTTCCAATGTTATTAGGTTACACCAGATTTACACAGAAATGTGCCATTTTAGTTTCCAAAGCCCACTAATCTATTATCTATTAGCCGCATGTTTCTAAAAGCTTGGTTGCATTGTATTTTGGCTGAAATCTCAAATATTTCTGAGCGGATTTTCAAAATTTTGGTATCATTAGATTCGTATGAAAATGAGGTATTTAAAAATGTTGGTGAACGATTAAATTCCCATTTAAAAAAACCGAGTTAGTGGGTAAAAATCACATTTAAAAATTTTAAACGCCTCTAGAGAATTAAGTAATGCAATCATATTGCTCTTTTTATTTTTATAGTAACGTAGCACACAAACTAAAATATATTTTGGGCACCACAGCACTCTGGATTCAGAAATAGATTTTTTAATACAATTTTTAATGTTTATCAAAAAGTGACCAAAATGGATGTATTGTATTCAAAATTTCCTCTAGATTCCAAAAATGTAAAAATATATAGGGTGTTCCATTTAAAAACCGAAAGTTGTGGGCATTTCCTGTCACACCGGATGTGCACCAAACTTGATTTTTTATTGAAAAGATGGCATTTTAGTCGTGTAATAAGGCCTCCAAATTTAAATTTTCTATTCCAAATATTTTAGGAAATATCGGGGCGAGCGCAATTCGTGACTCACCCGGTATACTATACTATACATTATATTTACGATAAATCTGCGAGGAGTGTTCTGTAGAAAGTGCAACAGTTATGTTATAAAAAGTTCAGTAAATCGGCGAAGAGTATAATGGTTAGCTTGTTACTCTCTTCCATTTCCAAATAGACTTTAGTAACCCTATTGCGCGGGACCGACTGGCATTTGACTAATAATTTTAATGTAGGTAAAAATGAGTGATTAATAAAATTTTATCTTTGCGATGGTGTTTTACGAAACAATGGAAACAAATGACAACAAAATAGTAATGAAATATAGTAGGTAATAGGTGAACCATAAAGTCCATATTTTACACCTGGTGTAACAATCAATATTTCTCCAAACGGCATTTTAATAGCTTATAATAATGCACGGGAATATGATGTGGGTGCCCTCAACTAAGATTAAAGCTTTCAATGCCGGCATCAAATTTTATACCCTTTTTATAGTCTATCGAAGTTTTGCATATAAAACAGTTATTTTTGATTGACAAATAACCTCTGTATTTTATAGAGGATAAAAAAAGCATAGAGCATCATCTGCGTTTTATATTACAATATGTCCATTACTTACTATGTTTCAAAGTCATTAAGGAAAACGCATTTGATTAATTGTCCCCTCTGGCGTCAACGTAACTTTTTAAAACAGTTTTAATCCCGGTTATATTAAATATTCATGTTTTAACAAAAATTAAATATTACTTAATTAAAGTATTGGATTTTATAGATTCGACATTTGCTGCAGAAAAGATAGGGATTAGGGACAACTTTCTTTCGTGGATAATATCGTATCTCAGCTTTAGAAACTGGATGAAGTTCGGAGAAGTATAATGTCAATCTTGGAGTTCCTCAAGGCTCTAATTTGGGACCACTTATTTTTCTTTTATTTATAAATGATTTATCACTATATTGGTACTGAGTGCGTTGTGCTATTCGCAGACGATATCTCCATAGCAGAAAAGTTCAATACTCTCTTTGAACAATTTACAAACTGGTGGGATATTAATAATATAATTGTTACCATATGAGAAACTATCCTACTGTATGTTTTCGGTAGGAAAAAAATTCAAATTACAACTAAATAATTACAACTAACCAATTAGGCACAGAGCCGACTGTATAGATTTTCTATGAATAAGATACATGAAAAACTTTGTATGAGTGAGTAAGTACTACCACAGACCTACAGGGAGCCATTTTTCATATAAGCAAATTTTGCCCGTGTCATGGAATTTTACCGGAAGTGACGTCAAAATGGGAGGATGCGGGCAAATAAGAAGAGGCAGCCTATTTTTTTTTAACTAGAAGGCTTGTACTTTAACTTAAGAAAAACATAATTCATGTATTCGATAACTTAAGAAAACAGAAGAAGAAAAATTTTAATCGAGGGTGTCTCAGGGTTGTGGGCAAATTAAGCCTGGCAGCCAACTACAATCTCATTGTATACCTCAAAACCTACATCTTGGAGTTCCTCAAGGCTCTAATTTGGGACCACTTATTTTTCTTTTATTTATAAATGATTTATCACTATATTGGTACTGAGTGCGTTGTGCTATTCGCAGACGATATCTCCATAGCAGAAAAGTTCAATACTCTCTTTGAACAATTTACAAACTGGTGGGATATTAATAATATAATTGTTACCATATGAGAAACTATCCTACTGTATGTTTTCGGTAGGAAAAAAATTCAAATTACAACTAAATAATTACAACTAACCAATTAGGCACAGAGCCGACTGTATAGATTTTCTATGAATAAGATACATGAAAAACTTTGTATGAGTGAGTAAGTACTACCACAGACCTACAGGGAGCCATTTTTCATATAAGCAAATTTTGCCCGTGTCATGGAATTTTACCGGAAGTGACGTCAAAATGGGAGGATGCGGGCAAATAAGAAGAGGCAGCCTATTTTTTTTAACTAGAAGGCTTGTACTTTAACTTAAGAAAAACATAATTCATGTATTCGATAACTTAAGAAAACAGAAGAAGAAAAATTTTAATCGAGGGTGTCTCAGGGTTGTGGGCAAATTAAGCCTGGCAGCCAACTACAATCTCATTGTATACCTCAAAACCTACATTTTGACGTTAATTTTATTCATGTATTCAATGACACAAAAATTCGTGACCGGAAGTGACGTCAGAATTCCATAACGCGGGCAAAATTTGCAAAAATGAAAAGTGGCTCCCTGTATGTCTGTGGTAGCACTTACTCAGTCACATACAGATTTTCATGTATCTTATTCATGGGAAATCAATACAGTCGGCTCTCCACCTAAATGAACAATTATTCCAAACAAAATATCTTAGTAACCATGTTGGCAGTAATTAGAGCTGGAAATACCACATTTAGTCGGAAATAAGTTGTGTAATTTTGCAGCTCAAAAGTGTCTTGGACCAAAAATCATTAATAAATGTTTATTATATTCTCATGAATTCAGAGCTGTCGTATAACATCATCTTGTGGGGTGGTGCTTCTGACAGTATTGTTTAATGAGATAGGTAGTTTCATGTATTCACCAAACAGAATACTCAGTTACACTCTTATCAAGGCTAGGTTGAAGCACTCGTTGCAAGGTTAAAGCTAGATTTGTACGTTTATTTTAAGCTTAGAGGAGTTCTCCTAGACTAAAAGTTAATTCTTCCTCTTTTCCAGCCATGTGACGACTTAATGAATTAGATTATATCAATGAATTTCACCTAGAATATCATCCGTACTAATAATAATTTGTTTGGACATGACAAAAAATTCTTTGATACACGCGAGGTTATTTATTTCCCAAAATAGTTTGTGTACTTCATACAGTTATAGTAATTGTGTGATGTATATAAAGCCGATAAGTCTAAATACGGTGTTTACCGGATAAGTATGCATTTTTGATAAAAGTTTATCGGTTTATTATTTGTCAATAGTTTCGTCAAATATTGTAGTTCGTGAATTAGTCTATGAGATTATATTAACTGGAAGCAAGAAACTGAAGACATCTTGGACGATGATGTTTCATTTAAAGAATTATTTTACTGGAATGTGATACTTTTTCACTTAATTTACTTATTTTGTTCAAATATCAGCAACACACTACAATTTGTTGAACACAAATACTACAAACCTGAAAACTACATGCTACATCAGGTGTTCCGCAAGGATCAGTTTTGAGTCCTCCGCTATTTAATATTTACATAAATGATATGACTCATATTATCAACGCCAGGCATGCACACTATATGAACATTTATTGCTGAATTTCTAATTTAGACGATTGTATTAACTCCCAACACGATATTGACAGCATAAGTAGCTGTTGCACAATATGTAGTCTGTCACTTAACAGCTAAAAGTGTAGTATTATGTCCTCTCGGAAAGAGAATGCGATTAAATTCTCTTATAGTATGGACCACACATGTCTTCAACGCTGAAGTTCATTTAAAGATTTGGAAGTCACTTTCAATCCTCAATGAAATTTAATTGGTCACATTCATAAAATTGTCAGTAAAGTAAATAAGAGCATGGGGTGCATCACACCTAATTCAAATGAGTTTCGCTCACGAGATGTATTCATTAATATCTTATTAGTTCGCTTTTATTCGTTCACAGTTGGAGTATGCTTCCTTAATATGGTATCAGTTTAAAGTTACTGGAACCTACCCACCTATTGGTTATCCTCTTGTGACTCTCTAGGTACACATAAATATTATAAAATATTGACTTCTGAAATGCTAAGCCAAAAATGAATTGATATGTTCCTCGACCGAATTTTACGCCTCGTACACAGTTATTTTAATTGTCACTAGTTTTTACGATGTACAAGAATTATTCTTCTGTGCAATACAATATTGATGTGTAAAGATGGTATTTAACTAATAGGTGATATACACGATTGTTATTCTGTGCATGAGATATACATCATTGTTATATATTTGTGTTTATAGCAAAGATAACACTAAACAGTCATTTATTAATTTACTAACTACTTATAATACGTATTACTTCACTTATATAACACTAACTATTATTTCTCACTTGCTGATTCATTTCTCTGATCATTTTTTTCCAGTTCACTTGTTATCACTTCTTAATTCCAATCAAAACTTCTCCCCGTCACCAACCCTGTCACCTTTGTATACCCATAGAAAGCCTTTCTCGAATAGGCGAGCTCCTTTTCGAAGCTAGCGCCATCTCTGAGATGATTGCTGAACGTGCACTCTAACAGTACAGGCAGTGGCGCTATCTGTTGTATTATATTAGAATTACACGTACTTAAGTTATATGGCACGCCACTGGATGGCGTAACAATAAATTAATATTAATGCTAGTAATCTGAAGTTACTTTGCCGGTTTTTAGTTTTTCTATGGCTGCTTCCGCTTCTGACTACAGTTCTGAAGGTTCGCGTTTGTAGTTCTGCTGCCAATCGTCTTCTGGGCACTTTCAAAGTGCTTTTCGTAATATTGTCACCAAATCTCAAAAATCCGATCCCAGAGTACCGGTGGAGTCCTTAATTGCCCAAGTTTTCGATTTAAATTTACCTCTAATCACTCGTACCATTCGGAAGAGGCCTCTGCTATTACTATGCTCAGCAAGTGATTCCAGTTCTTTACAAATGTTTTATGGATAAGAATTCTTATCTCTTCGAAAAAGAAAATAATTTTTGGTGTCAGCCAGTAATATTTTTCCGATTTCATAGCCGTAGCGAGATGTTCTTTCTGGTTCCTTTAAGGAAATGTGCTAAATTGGATATAAGAAATGTGTAACTAATAAATATATATTTATTTTTCTTTAAAAATGAGTGCAATATCTATGTTTTCTGTTAAATCTTTTTCAGATGTCAAAATCATGAAAGTCCTATCCCTTGTCGCCTACTATAGAACGCTTATCAGATGTTATAAATTTCAGCTGACTAAATTTAATCCAGCAGTTAAAACAATTGGGAATAATCTAAAATCCAGCTCTAAGATATGTTTTCACTCGACTGCCTTTATCATAATGTCTTGCATTGACGAAGTATCAGAGCACCCATCAAATAATTCCTCTAACTCCGTAAGGGATAAATATCAGGCTTAGTATCTTTGTTTGTGGGATATCCGCCGGACCCCTTTCAGACTCTCTGCGGGCTCTGCGCGAACTAATATAACAATCATAATAATACCGATAACAAAAAGGTATTCGAATTTAAAACTATCGATACAGATATCTCATCTAGTGGGTTACAAACAGTTTTTTCGTAATTTTCCACGAACGTTTGTAAACATTATAAAAGAATTAATTGTCACTCAATAGTACTCATTTAATTCACATGGGCTCCTACAGGACTCTAGCAGTAGGAGGTGTAAGCCCGAATAGTTTTCCACGTAGTCATCAGACTTACTAAGTTTGTATTATAATGCACATGCAATTTGTAAAATAAAAATGTTATCTATCAGTAATTGGTTGTTTTCTATACAACAAATCAAGCAAAAAAAAATTACAGTACACATACAATTCATTACATGGTCCTTCGAGCCAGATAAATAAGTAACCAGAAACAATACAATACATATAGCAATGGTCATCCAAAGTCCTATATCGAGAATAACAGAAAAGGCTATTTATGATAGACTAATTTCTTTTTTAAACAACTTCACGGTTTCCGTGAAGGGTAATCTATAGGTACCTACACCAACAACAGGAATTACTTAGTACATGAACTTTTACCTGCCTTATCCACCTCATAATACAACCAGAGATAAAATGTTAGATTTTTCGTCTTTATTTAGATTTTTGCTAACTCGGACAATGTTGGCTCCCTCTCCTATACTTACGGCTGTTGTTCATAATTTAACAAAATTTCGATAATATACTGATCAGTCCTGGTATGATTAAAAGAAATATAGTTAAGATAATAAAATCACCGTTGAATTAAGCTATTGTCTGCGTTTATTGTACTAAATAAATGAAACATTGTTATAAATTCAAACAGTGAAAGTGATAGAAAGTATGAGTAAAGTAAACAGTCCGTACTGGTTCTCGAGGCAAGGCATATAATATCGACCTACAGTAGAGCCTTTCTCAAATATTAAACAGTAATCTGATAGTGTGATACCGGCAAGATTGCCGGGGTATTTGTTATATTAAGCTGTCGTCTCTAAAAGAATCTATTACGGTTCAGGGCCTGCTATATCAACAGTTATTACAAATCCATTCCCTTTTACCTAAACCCTCCCTTCGCGTCTAGTTATGCGAGTAATCAATGAGAACTAAGCAACCTGATGGCGGAGCTGTGGCCCTAGAACAAACTTAGAAGTTTAAGGGTGCTCCAGCGGAGTCTGATTTCCGGATCTTTTGTTATCGATAGAAATTTCAGAGGAAATCTTTTCACAGGACTGTCTCATTTATTACATACAACAATATTTGCGGATTCAGAAATTAATCAACTATATTTCATATAAATAGGCAGATAAAAACTTTGCCTCGACCTTATAACTATAATAATACATTTATTTACAGAAAAGGTATACATTAAATACATATATAAATATTGTAAAATTTACATAAGAGGTAAATATAGAAATGCACGCACAAAGGTAGTTCCTTGAATGTGGGGGAACAATGGCAATAGATAATTAGGTGTTTTCGCAAATTTTAAATTCACTTTCACTGTGAAGATAATGCTTTATTATAGTTTAAAACACTTGAATTTTGAGAAACGGTCGAATATTACCTTAAAATGAGCCATTTTAATTGTGTATTAAAATTTTTTCGCCAAAAACACTGCATTAATTCACTACGAACTCATGACGTCATCAGTTATATTGTTAGTGTCATTTTATGTTATATACACGTTATTTTGCAGATAAATTTCCTAAAGTAGCTTTTACAAATCCCGTATTAGGTAGGCGTTACTTATTTAATCACATGTAAGACGTAAATAAAGTGAATAAAATGTTGTGTTTAACAATTTTTAAACGCGGTTTAAGAAACTAATATAAACGATGACGTCACCCCGTGTTTTGCGTACTTGTTCAATTACTAAAACTTTATGTTATTTATTTGTTGAAATTTTAATTTGATGGACGATGTAATGCTGTTTAAATATCAATAAGTGCTTTAGCATAACAAGTACTTCATTTTAATAATATCAAAAAAGCAAATTTGCACATAGTGAAAACACCTAATTAAGGTATAGGTATGCTTCTTAAGGTATGATTTAGTTTAATTTTCTTCATACAGTACATTTTCTAAGTTCAAATGTAATTCTAAATAGCCGTAGCTTGAACAAATAATCAGAATCAACCATATATATGTACGTTTCAAGTGTATTTTTTAATTTAAAGATGTTTTGATCCAAAATTTTTCGGTATATTTTCATTGTTTTATTTGTTTATTTATTTATTATTTATAGTATTTCTATTTTTATCTCAATATTACAGTTTACAAGTGTTTTTCTGATCTATTATTATACAGACTGTCTATTTTACGAGGGCCACACCAAATATCTCGCTTAATATCTATTGTAGAAGAATAAAGTTCTAGAAACAGTTATCCCATTTTTTGTGAGCTATATTTCAGTAAAAAGAAATTTGAAATCCATAGCCTACTTTATGAGATATATTACAAAAACCTGAAAAATAGGAAAACCACAAACGGTTATAGCTTCCTTATTTGAGGAGATACGAAAAAAGTTAAAGGAATGAAAGTTGACGGCAAAGACAATAAGAATAATAACGTGTAACAAAAAAATCGAAAAATGCAGTTGGCTTTGACATACGCTATTGTGCAAAAATGAAAAATAGATATCTCAAAGTAGGCCATGACGCCATTAATTCCGTTATTTTTTTCTCATTCCAACGATATAAAACATGTCACAGAAATTTTAACCGATAGTGTCAATATTTAATATTTTACGAATACCACAATTCATATAATTGAATCGTAACAATCAGCTGTGCCATAATTAGTGAAAAACAATGTATACAGTTATTAATAAATTTGACAGATTGTCACTGTTGTATGTTGTATGTTGCGTTGTCGAGTTCTAAGACAAATTTTATATCAGTAATTATGGTGTACACCAATAATAACAAATTCGATATGATTAGCATTTATTGTGAGTGCAATTTTGACGCTGAGATGGCAGTCACGGTTTACGGAGATAGATTTCCAGATGCTCCGCAGCCAAATCGAACTATGTTTAGGAAGTTAGTTCAAAATCTAAAAACGCACGGTTCATTTTCAAAAAAAGTAGTAAGGCGAGTGCATGTTGCGGATAATGTAAGAAAAGTGAATAGAGTAATGAATTATGTTAACCAAAATGAGGAAACCTCTTTGAGACAAATTCAGAGAAACTGTCGCATAAAAAAAGACAGTGCAAGAAAAATATTGAAAAAAAACGGATTTCGATGCTACAAAATGAGGAAAGTTCAACATTTAAATGAGGGAGATAAGCCAAGGAGAGTAAGATTTTGTAGATGGTTATTAAATAAGAAAAGGAATGACGCGCTGATATGTAGCAAAATTCTTTGGTCGGGCGAATCAAATTTTTCTAATAATGGATTTTTCAATAGAAATATGCATTATAAGTGGACACGAGAAAATACACATTGGTGCAGAGAGACTGCTTTCCAAGAAAGATTTTCTACGAATGTTTGGTTGGGTCTTTTAGGGACTAAAGTAATTGGACCTTATTTTTATGATGGCAAATTAACCGCTCGTAGATACCTTAATTTCCTGCAAAACGAATTTCAAGATTTTCTTTATGAATTAACAGTGGCAGAAAGATTAAATTATTCATATTTTCAACAAGATGGGGCTCCACCTCACACTGCTGTAATATGTACAAATTCAATTTCAAACTGCCCCTGAAAATATTGAGGACATCAAAACCAGAATTCGAAACGCATGTGAGGCAATTACTCCTGAAATGCTCCAAAATGTAATGCGTGACGTGTCTCGTAGAGCACGTTTATGTGTCAGAATGCATGGTGCACAATTTGAGCATTTGTAGTTAGAAAAATAAATACACACAATTTCTTTTCAATATAGTAGTAGGTAGTACTGTTATACATAGTTTTTCGTTTTTTTCTTTGGATGTTCGTTTTGTACTTATATTTTTATTTATGAGATATTTATTGGTTTGTATTAAATTGTAATAAATAATTACGGAATTATAATTATTATAAAGTGAATTTTTACTATTATGGCACAGCTGATTGTTACGATTCAATTATATGAATTGTGGTATTCGTAAAATATTAAATATTGACACTATCGGTTAAAATTTCTGTGACATGTTTTATATCGTTGGAATGAGAAAAAAATAACGGAATTCATGGCGTCATGGCCTACTTTGAGATATGTATTTTTCATTTTTGCACAATAGCGTATGTCAAAGCCAACTGCATTTTTCGATTTTTTTGTTACACGTTATTATTCTTATTGTCTTTGCCGTCAACTTTCATTCCTTTAACTTTTTTCGTATCTCCTCAAATAAGGAAGCTATAACCGTTTGTGGTTTTCCTATTTCTCAGGTTTTTGTAATATATCTCATAAAGTAGGCTATGGATTTCAAATTTCTTTTTACTGAAATATAGCTCACAAAAAATGGGATAACTGTTTCTAAAACTTTATTCTTCTACAATAGACATTAAGCGAGATATTTGGTGTGGCCCTCGTAAAATAGACAGTTTGTATGTATTTCTATTTCTGGAATTAGGTGCAGCCATTTTTGAACTTTGTTTTTACGTAAATTAATTGAGTTTTTTTTTATTTATCAGATTATAACTTTGGTCCTAAGATCGTTGTGTTATGGTTTTGTTTATTTTATATATCTTAGTAGTGTACCAGTTCATTTTTATTTTTATATTTTCTAATAAGCACTATCGTCCTCAACACTGATCATATCTCCAGTCATCTCGAGTATGAATATATGATTTAAGAAAATGTTGAAAATTAGCCCCACAACAGTTCCTTACGGCACTCCATATTCAACTACCTGCGAACTACTTACATTATCATCAATATTAACATATTGTTTTCTGTTGGTTAAGTAGCAGCTCATAGAAGTACCCCTGAAGCCAATACCTTCCAGTATGTAGTAGCTGGATGTGACTAACCGTTTCGAAAGCCTTGGCGAAATCGACAAAGATGCATATTGAAGATTCATAAATTCAACAATTCGTGATATCAAGTACGCTATGGCATCCTGCGTCGATTCTGCCTTCCCTAAACCCAAACGGTTTTTCAGATATTACTTTGTCTTTATTCAAGTACCTACCTAGTTATTTTTTGCTAATAAATATATTTTCAAATATTTTTACAGTGTTTGAGATAAGGAAATTGGTCGATAATTAGCAACATTCATTTTTACACATGGGCTTGATATGATAACAGTTTCGTGTGCAGATGGGACAATACCTGTGTAGAACGACATATTAATTATATTGTGCTAGAGGACCCGATATTTCCTCTGACATGATTTTCAGGATTTAGGATTTCATTTGATCGATTCCTGGTGCCTTTCTATTTTTTTACGACGTAGTTAATTTATGATGACTTCAGCTTCACTTGTTTCACTAATAAATAAAATATTCCCCAAGTATGTTATTTAAAATATAATAAAAACATCAAATAAATTCAATTCTGTCTTACTAATGCCATACAAAATGGATTTATGTAAATACGTGTTACAATAAAAACAGTTATTAAATTCAAAGTGGCAGGCCAAGACTGATAAAAGCCATTTGAAGGAAAAGTGTTTATTAAATGAATTACCTTACTTTTCGCTAAAGCCATACGTTTCCTTTGCAGTGGCGTCCGTAGGCGGGACATCAAAGTGCCAGAATTATGGCAGTTATTGACATATAGTGGTTTTTTCGTTCTGATAGTCTGCTTGGATTTACGCTATTTCAGAAAATACACGCATGATTATGAATTGTGGCTTTAATATGTACGAATGTACGTACTCATTTTGATAATATTATAATTGTGTTTTTATATTAAGACATTAAATAATTAACAAAAAAGCGTATTGTCCGTCTGTCTGTCACAGGCATTTTTCTCAGAGGTTGTTTGGGGTAGAAAATTGAAATTTGGCACGGTTGTAGGAAGCCGTGGGTGGCCCAATTACGAATGTGAGGGACAAAAAGTAGATTTTGGGGGTTGGTTTCAGAGAACAAAATGGTAAGTTGAAAAAAAAATGTTTTTAATGCCATCGTGTAGGATGTCAACTGAAAGCTTGTTAAAGTACGAATTCAAAAATACGTAATCTGTTTTTTCGTGTATTTTTTTTTAACGCTCAGAAATCGCAATACTCCCACCCTATCTTCAAAACTATCACTCATAAAAATCTGAAAGCAATTATGAACATTGGGAATAAGACATAGATTGTAAATGTGTTTGATTATCAATAATAGAACAGGAACTTCTAACAATGTTAATTATTAAGTAAATCAAAGGCTGTTTTTTTTTTAAATATTGGTGTATTAGTCAATTATTAACAGATACAACTTTATCAGCAAATATAAGCATGTGTAAATCTATCAAATCACTTGGCCGGTTTTTTTAAATACATACTTATAATATAATAATAAATCTACGTCATGTATACAAACCTTCCGAAAGCCTTCAACAAAATATTTCACAGTATGTTAATAAAACGACCGGTTTTGACTTTACAGTTAATTAAATTAATTTTTTCTTTGTCATTAACGGGTATAAATATGTGTGGTGTACTGTGGTCTCTAGACATAAACGAAAAGGATAGTATTGGGAACATATGGTTATGTATTACACTTCCTTGAAACTGGAGATTGATGCGCCTATGCCTAATAGTGACTGAAAACATGTAGAAAGAGATAGGTTTTCTAGAGTGTGGTGCGAGAAGATTCTCGATTGTGTTCTGGTTGACTCTGGAGGCAATTTCAGAGCACGGATTACCGGCGCAAGAGAAGAAATTCTGCTAAAGTGAAGTTAATAGCGAAAGTGAGGTTACAAATTCGAAGTGTAAATATAAACATTGTAGAAGTTAATTTGTGTAATCAGTAAATTATTAAATAAAGTGTTATTTAAAACCCACGGATTCATACAGGGTGTTTCCTAAAAGGGTGAAAACTCGTAACAATATAGTCGAAATCTAACTTCTCAAAAGACGCTCCTAAAATGTCAAACGGACTACTAGAAGATATACTTTTGGAAAAATATGTGCATTGTCTGGACTGACATTGCGCATCAAAATATAGAAGGCGCCTGTCCGCGATTGCAAATACACGTAAATTTTTTTTTTCTGAGAATGTTTGTATTACTAAGAATTGATTAATTTTATATTTACGCCGCATTTAGACATATTTTTTAACATTTTCCAATGATTTTAAAAACTATTTCAGATAAATGCATACTTGTATGATATAAAATCTACAGGAAATAATGGAGTAGTTTTTAGTCAAAGAATTATCTGCATTGTTTCATGAGTTGCACGTTGTTTTCTGCAAAGAATTTATATAAATAGAAGCAGATACACATTTACAAGTGTGTTGACAACATAGTTCAGACATTACATTTTATAATCATCTCTTTCTTTATGACCAAAATTACCATAGCCCCATCTTTGTTGCAGCCACCGTAATTTTGACATGACAAATAATTGTAAATATAACCTTAATCGCCCAATTTGTGAAGCATTTTGATCTGTAAATAAACTATTTTCAAGTGCTGAAAAGACAAAATATGACCTAAAATTGCATCAAATAACGTTTAAAGGCTGTTTCTCTAATACGATGACAGTTTAAAGACAAAATATGTGTCGGTCGTGAACCTATTTTGAGCTGTATACATACCTATTTATTTTCGTAAAATTAACACTTTTATTTACCGTCAAACTACAGCAATACAAGTATTTTAAGGGGCCATGGATTCAGAGAAAGATGTGTACTAGAGTCGAATTAAGTAGAGGTTAAAGAAGTACCTAACAAATTTACAGGAAATCATGCGGCAGTTCATTTCTTAGGATTTGAAGTAAATGGCCCCTTGGTTCATTTATATTTTGACAAACTGGCTACCTTTTTTTATTTAACAAAAAATACATACTGTGACAAAAATAAAACTACTTACCAACTGTTCTTATATAATTCCTACAAGGTTACAAGTAATGGATTGTCTAGTAAAATGGAGTTCTACCCGGCCATAAATTGGGCTGCGAATTTGGGCATCTCCAAGGAATGTTAGGGGGCAAGAGAATAAAACAATCGTTTACAATACTTATACATTTTTTGTACAAAAATGTTTGCACTAAACATGAAAATAATTTAAAGGTTAGTTGAGTCAAACATGAACAGCTGTTACTAAATATCTAGATTTAGACATATGTCTATGCTACACTCATATAACTCGGCCTTGAACAGGCTGCAACAGAGATAGTGTGAATGGCAATGTTGTATCTTAGAAAGAAATGGCGAGAAAAAGGTATGTTGGACATGTTGGCAACAGTATCGTATGACTTTTGCAGTTTATCTCTGCTTCTATTTATATAAATTATTTGGTTTTCTGTATCCCATCAGCATTTTTAGTTAATTTATGATTGTTTTTGTTAGGAAGCAAATTACTCTTTTTTGTCCGTTTTTTCGTATAATAAATAATTATAACATTTACGTATAAGTAATAAGCATATAAATCTTTTGCAATCAAAGTATATCGTGGTGTAAGTCATTCATCGGCCAGAACGCTTGCACTTTTACAAAAATTATAAGCAATGAAGCAATGCAGATAATTTTTTTACTAATAACTGCTCCATTCGCTTCTACACATTTCCTATCATAGAAGTATGCATCTAACTGCAATAGGATTAAAAATACTTTTTAGGGGCGCTTTGTTTAAATAATTCTGTAGTTTATGTTTAAAAAAATTTCGATAATAATTTGGCAGCGCCTAAATCTATGAAGACTATGATTTCGATTGATTTTAAAATCATCAAGAGATGGTAAAAAATAAGCCCGCAATACGATGTAAACAATAAATTAATACCATTTTCAGTAATACAATAATTTTCGGGAAAAAATGTTTGTGTGTTTTTGCAATCGCAACCGGAATAGAGTCCTTTTTATTTAGGTGCGCCAGTCCAGATAATATACAATTTTTTTCAAAACTGTCTTGAATCCTGATTAATACCTTAAATATTAATAAATCAAACCAAACATTTTATTAAATTTAAAACTGCACGATGATACACTGTTAAATCATGATTCAATTGCCTATTATAACTCGATAAGTAATAGAAATGGTGGAGTTTACCCTGCTGAAGAATACAAATCAAACCACGAAGAATGTCCCAACTAACATTTATGGTCAGAATTACTACAATAGGTCAGAATATCTGATTTCCAATTCATTGGTGATTGGCAAATTTACCTCTAATTTACTAATGTGGGAAGAGAAGTTAAAGTAAATTTAAAGTCGAAAATAAGCGGTTTAAAGAAGTTGCATAGCCCTATTAGTTTTAAGGTAATCGTTTTCTATTTATTATTGCCTAAACCTAAACTTATATCACAACGATAGACGAAGGGGTTTTTAGAATTATACGTTTTCAACAAATAACTAACATAAAGTTTTAATAATTAAACAAGTTTACAAAACACGATACGATTGGCAGTGACGTCATGGGTTTTATTAGTGGCTTAAATCGCGTTTAAATAATGGTAAACAAAACATTTTATTCGGTTTATTTACATTTTACATGTGATTAAATAATAAATGTCTGACACGGTTGTAAAAGATACTTCTGCAAATTTACCTGCTGTAAAAGTGTTTTGGTACTGTCACTAAAACACTTCCAGGTACGTTCTTGGATGTATTTTTGCATCTTGGCACAAAGCACCAATAAGTTTTCATTATATAATGGTAAGACTTTGCTAAATAATATGTGTTTATACTACACAATGACGTTTATTTACTGACAATGCAACTGATGACGTCATGAGTCCGCAGTGAAATGCTGTAGTGTTTTTGGCGGTAAAACTTCAATTCAAATTTAAAACGGCTTATTTTAAGGTATTATTCGACTGATTGTCAAAATTCAAGTATTTTTAACCAGAATCAAATATTATCTTCACATCAAAGATAATTGAAAATTTGCGAAAACATTGCATGCTGGTGAATGGCTGAATAATTATTTGGATAAAACCTATATTGGATTGTTGATGCGAATATAGATGTTACATTTTGGATGTGCATCGTGGTTGATGATCCATCTGCAGTGAAAGATGAAAACCGGAGATTAAATACACCATTCGATGGTTGAATTCATTTCACTAGTTCTCAACATGGCAACTGAAATTGTATGTTGATTTGAATTGCGTTAATAAGTCTAGCCCTTGCAGAAGTTTTGTTTTAGAATATAAGAAAGGAAAAGAAGAAAGGAAGAGCGGTTTACCCCGCCTATCTCGCTCAGAAATGAAGCATGACACTAACCGACCATTTAATGTTCTAGTGGCTAAAAATGATTTTAATAAATTCCTTATATTTTTCTGAGAAAAAAAAATATCTGTTACATGATATTTTTATAGTTATAAACATTTTTTTGTTATTTTTTTTCTATTCTTTGGGACTTCCTGCTACATGTATTTTTTTCTTCTTAACCGGTGCTCGATGAATCTACAAAATATCACAATAATTAACCAGTATATTACTGAGAAATAACGTCTACGTCTGTGACTTTTACGTCAAAGGATCAGTTAGAGATTGCTTTTTTTAAATAAATAACACAAATAAGTATAAAGACTTGAAATTAAATATTTCGCTGACGTTTCGGAAATCTAATCTGTTTCCTTTTTCAATGGTTTTTTGAAAAATCTTTTTTGCTGTGTATGATAAATACACAGCTCTAAGAATGTTTGTTATATTCAATATCCATAGATACTTACTATTTACATAGAACTGTTGATATAGTTAACAGGTTTTTTAATTTTTATGCAATGTTAAGTTTGTGAAGTTCTTCTTTTAACATTGGCAACCAGGTTGTACAGACATTTACGGAACAATTCGACACGCATCTATCCTCATTCTTTAATATTATCGCTGAGTCTTTAATTTTTCTTTTTTTGCTATCCGCCTCTTTTGTTAAAATTTTTGCCGAGTCCCAGTTTATTCTGTCCGTGTTAGCAGACCTTGAACCACTGAATTTCACTTTTTCTGATATAATTTTTGTGTTCACCCAATCTTACACTAAACGGTCTGGATGACTCACCCACGTAATGTTTGTTGCACTCACACGGAATAATATAAATGTTGAATTTTGTTCGTGATTCTTCGGTTTCGTCTTTGTCAGAATAGATCTTAAAGTGTTGTTCACAAACGTAACATTGTATAAAAATTTTAAAAAACCGTTAACTATATCAACAGTTCTATGTAAATAGTAAGTATCTATGGATATTGAACATAACAAACATTCTTAGAGCTGTGTATTTATCATACACAACAAAAAAGATTTTTCAAAAAAAGCCTTGAAAAAGGAAACAGATTATATATATTAGATTTCCGAAACGTCCGCAAAATATTTAATTTCAAGTTTTTATACTTATCTGTGTAATTTGTTAAAAAAAGCAACCTCTAAATGATCCTTTGATGTAAAAGTCACTGGCGTAAGGTTATTTTCCAGTAACATATTGGTTAATTGCGATATTTTGTAGATTCCCCAAGCACCGGTTAAAAAACATACATGTGGCAGGAAGTCCCAAAGAATTAGAAAAAAATAAGATAATGCCACAAATAATATTTAGATAATATTTTTTTGTTTAATAAATATAAATTTCCATAAAAAAAAATCTAAAATATGATGTAATCTTCAGTGGATTAAGATAAACATTTTTTGTCTCATCAACTTTTTTCTTATATCAATAATTTTAATGATCAAAAATATTTAAATTTGAATAATGGCCAGAAATTCATGTTTTTATTAGTTTTTCTCGGAAACTAATTATTCAATCAGAATAAATTAAAAACAAAAGTAATCAGCTAACTTTAAACTATAACTTGATTTTTTTCATTTTGATTATTACCGTTATTGAATATGAAAACTTTATTAGAGTCGAGCTCGCTTACCGCGTACGCCCGTACTTGCACGCAACGGCAAGCATGTTGGAAGAAAATGGTGGTTTATATCAAATTTATTTTGACGGTGACTCGGCAATGAAATTGTTACAAAAATATTTTTGTTTTTATGGCGGATCAACTCCTTTTACAGCTAAAACATGCTCTTGTTTGGCTTTATGTTTAAAATGTTCTACATTTTGTAGATGCTCTGATAAATATGTATGAATAAAGATAATAATTGTGACAATAATGATGATAAAATGAAGTCAACAAATAAATGTACAATTAAAATGTTCTAAATGTGTGTTTTATTGAAGCTTCCATCCCAGTATTCGAATATTTCAACTGCCAAACGAATGTTGCAGCCAGCCGTGATGTCAGTTTACGACGCAGTGAGCGAGCTCCACTCTAATAGAGTTTATACATTACATAACTAATAATCAAAATTAAGAAAATTCAAGTTATAGTTTAAAGTTTGCTGATTATTTTCGTTTTTAATTTATTCAGATTCAACAATTAGTTTCCGAAAAAGAAAATAAACCGCTGCCTAAGGAATCGGTACTTCCACATGCAGATTTTCCTTCAAGTCTCTTTAAAGGTAAACTTCTTGACTATATTTGCACTTTAGCATGCGGAAATAATTGGTCATGTAATTTTAATAATTTTTGGGGCAGATGTCATAAAAAAAATTCCAGAAGTTGCAATTTAGCAAGCTTCATTAAGACATTGAAAATTAACTTGGCTGACTTTCAAGCCCGGCATAATTTTTTACAAAATTTGCAAAGTATACAGGGGATAGAAATTAAGAAAAGTTTGAGAAAATTTCAAAGTTTTATTAAGCTGCGGATAAAAAATTTAAAAAGTTACATAACTCGGAGTAATTGTAATAGGTTTTACATTAACATTCCACAAAAAATGGGTTTCATAGAAATGCGAGAACGTTGATCTAGGTATCAAAATTGATCAAACACACAAGTTTTACAAAAGCGATGCTAGGCGTCGGTCGACGTCGAGACGTAAAAACGCAAGAATACGAATTTAGGTATCAAAATTGGTCAAATACACAAGTTTTACAAAATCGACGTTGGGCGTCGGTCGGCGTCGAGACGTAAGAATGCAAGAATATGAATCTGGGAATCAAAAGTCATTAAATACACGAGTTTTACAAAAACGACGCTAGGTGTCGGTCGGCGTCAAGACGTAAAGATGCAAGAACATAAATTTAAATATAAAAATTTATCAAATACACAAGTTTTACAAAAACAACGCTAGGAGTCGGTCAGCGTCGAGACGTAAAAATGCAAGAATATGATTCTAGGAATCAAAATTTATCAAATTCAAAATCAAATTTGGATCTTTCAAAAAGTATGCGATGTAACAGCACCCAACGCTTTCGTGTCCAAAAATACAGCCGAATTTCCAAGCCTTACACAAATCGCTGCTGGACCCCCGTATTACCGTTACATCTTCGATTTGTTGAACATTTTCAATGTTAAAAATTGAGGCATTGATTTCTACCACATACGACAAAAATAAAGTTTGTGGGCTCTTACTGGCTTGCTCTACCGATTTTTCCCAATTACACGCACCCGTTCAACAAAAAATACAAACGTGTACCAAGTTTCAAGTGAATATCTCAAGTTTATTTCATCAACCCCTTTATTAATGGAGTGGTGGTGATGGCGGGGTTAAAAAATATTATAAAGAAATCTGAGGGCTAGGCTTCTAGTATACGCACCAAACTTCAAGTTTTTGTACTCTACACAGCTTGCTTTACTCATTTTCCCCTATTTACCCATAATTACATCCCCACCTCTTCAACGGAATCATCTCAAAATATAATCAAATTCCAGATGTCGTTATAATACATACGTATACGGAATTTCAAGTGAATATCACAATTTTATTTTATCAACCCCTTTAAAATGGAGTAGAGGTGGTGGGGGGTTGAAAAATATTATAAAAAAATCTGAGGCCTTGACTTCTAGTACATACACCGAATTTAAAATTTCAGTACTCTTATCAGCTTGCCTTACTTATTTCCCCCTATTTATTTCTATTTAACCCCCAACCGTTTAACGGAATAATCCAAAAATATAATCTAGTTCCAGATGTCATTATAATATATGCGTATACCAAATTTCAAGTGAATATTTTAATTTATCAACCCCTTTAATAATGGAGTGGGGGTGCCGGGAGGATGGAAATATCATTAAAAAAATTGAGGCCTTAACTTCTAGTACATATACATCAAATTTCAAGTTTCTGTACTCTTACCAATTTGTTTTACTTATTTACCCCCCAACCCTTCTCCGGATATGTTAAAAAAATAATCCAGTTCCAGATGTCGTTACAATATATACCTGTACAAAATTTCAAATCAATATCTTAAACCGTTCCGGAGAAAACGTGTGGACAAAAAAAAAAGTTACAGACCGACCGACAGACAGACAGAAATTTTTTCGCTCAAATTTAAAATTTCGACCTTTCATGACATTCTAAACCTATTTCAAGAAAAAGAAGATTGAATTTTTTTTACAATTACTATACCTACTTCCAATCCACTACGTGGATGTGGAAGTAATACAAAATTTTCGCCATTTTTTAAATTTAAATATTTTTGTATCATAAAAATTATTGATTAAAGAAATAAAGTTGATGAGACAAAAAATGTTTGTTTTAATCTAATGAAACTTACGTAATTTTTTTAGATTTTTTTAGTGGCGATTTATACAGTGTGTCTCCCTTATGAGTGTAACAGCATAATAATTCTTTTGTTTTTTTTATCCGATTTCAATCAAACTGATCTTAAGAGATTAAGGTAACCAAAGGTCTATTAAAGACCACAAAATCACTTTCCATTTTTAAATGCAAGGCCATCTACGATACTAAATTGTTTGAAAAAAATCAACAAACCGCAGTAGGCATCTTTTAATAAAAAAAAATTTGTTAACAAAACTTGTTCAAAATCATTCAAAAACCCTAAATCCGAAGATTAGTTGAATTCTAAAAATAATTAAATATTATGTTCTGTCAAACCTCCATCAGCCCTAATGTATGCCTTAATTCGCTTTCTGTTATTGTTCATAACTTTTCGCTACTCTAGTACTATGATTTTTTGATTTTTTTCATACAATTTGGTATCGTAGATGGCCTTGCATTTAAAGATGGAACGTGATTATGTGGTCTTAAATAAACCTTGGTGATCCCTGATCTTTTAAGATCAGTTTTTGATTCAAATCGGACAAAGACCAAAATAATTATTACGCTGTTACACTCTTAACTGAGACACACTGTATTTATTAAATAAAACATTGTTTATAACTATTAAAGGACCTCATAAATAAATATAATGTATATAGATGTTTTTTCTCCGAAAAATATAAGGAATTTAATAAAATTATTTTTAGCCATTAAAACGTTCATTGGCCGGTTATTGTACATCTCACCTGGTAAAACAGTTAAGATAATGGACGCAACTATTAATGGAACTTGCTGCAGAAGACCCTGAACGCTACAGGAATCATTTAAGAATGAGTGAGGCTCAGTTTATTTAAAAGACAAAATATGTTAATTTATTTTGAACGCCAGCGTACGTGAGAGTTGATGCATACTCTATAAAATCGGGTTATTGGATGTTTTTGGTCATTGTCTCCTTGCGGTGTGGTTTGCAGATCGGGCTGAAACAGATAAAGGGTTAGTTATACTTACCCATTATCCAGGATCTGGAGCTTCGGCCTCTTGTGCCTTGGAGCGTCGTTGGGGTCATAGTCAGTCGCCTGTCTGACCAGCGGATTCCCATGCTCTGTTGCACGGACGTATAACTTCTTCGCTCTGTCCCGGATGACTTCAGTTACTGGGGTGTATTCCAGGTCTCTGAAGATGTCGGCGTTTCTGACAAACCATGGTGCATTTACGGCGCACCGAAGTGCGACGTTTTCCACGGCTGGTATCCTCTTTAGATGGGTGGCTGCTTGGTATCCCTAGGCAACGGAGGCGTACGTCAGAATAGGTGCAATTAGGTTCCGGATAAGCGTGAGCTTGTTCCTCAGGTTGAGTTGGCTCTGTCTACCTATCATAGCGTAATGTAGAGTCCTCCTCGTCCTCGCTGTATTATCGCTTCCGTGTTCTGTCTCCACGTCAGGCCTCGATCCATGATAACGCCAATGTACTTGACGGTATCGTGCCATTGAATGTTCTCGCCGTTCAAGGAGACGTGTCCTGTGGGAGTTTGCTTCCTGACTCTCTTGAAGAGGATGTCCTTGCTCTTCTCCGCGTTGATTTTGACTTTCCACTCGTTGCACCACTCTTTCAAAAGGGATGCTGCTTCCTGGAGGTTGCGGGTGGCAAGTCTTGCACTCGATGATCTTGCGATTATGGCCGTGTCGTCTGCGTAAAGCGCCAAAGAGGTCCTTGCGGTTCTTGGCATGTCGGAGGTGTAGATGGTGAACAGGTGGGGAGAGAGTACCGATCCCTGCGGTGCACCTGCTTCCATGGGCCCGTAGTTTGACAGCTTGTCGGCAATCTTCACACGGAGTTGCCTCCGATGAAAGTAGGATCTCACAAGCTTGACTATGCCGACAGGGTAACCCATCGACAACATATTCGCCAGGAGACCTTCATGCCAAGCCCTGTCGAAGGCCTTGGCTACATCTAAGAAGATCGCTCCTGTGACTTGACTGTGGTTGAAACCCTCCGTGATGTACTGTTATACGAAGTACTTGGAGCTCGGTGGAATGTTCTGTTCGGTAGGCGAACTGCTCATCTGGGATGATCTGGAGTTCATCGGTCAGGGTTTTAAGTCTCTTCAGGATGATCCTCTCTGCTACTTTACTCATCGTAGGTAGGAGACTGATGGGCCTGTAAATTGAAGGAAAGGTTAGATTCTTACCTGGTTTGGGAATCATGATGACGTCTGCTTTCTTCCACTTGGTGGGGAAATGACGTAGTCTCAAGATGGCATTGATGATGTTAACCATTGCTGCTACTCCTTTGAGAAGTAGTTTCTTGAGTACTATGTTTCCTATTCCGCCGCACTCCGGCGCTGTGCGGGGTTTGAGGCTTCTCAGGATTTCCCTGACTTCTTCAGGAGAAGTCGGGGGATTATTTCTTCATCCGGCATGCGTCGCAGCCTTCTGACTGTGCGTATTACGTCCTCCTCCCAGTCCTCGTCTCGTCGTCGATCTGGGTTTCCCTTACAAATGAATTATTATCCATTTAATTAATCAACATTACAGTATTCTGTAATTTGTTCACCGGTCACTTTGAATGCTCACTTTGTAAGAAACGCAGATGAACGCAATCTTTACAACTTTCACTACAGATGCACATCCAAAGTGTAAAGTCTATATTCGCCTTTTAGATGACAACTTTGCACTCATGATGCCTCTAGCCCTAATTAATTCCACATCCACGTAAAGGAATGGAAGTATAGTAATTGTGAAAAAAATTCTATTTTTTTTTTTTGTTGAAATAGATTTATGTCATGAAACGTCGAGATTTCAAATTCGAGCGAAAGAAAAGTTTGTACCTGTTTTTGTGTGCACGTTTTTTCTGGAACTATGATATAATGACTTTGTTATAACATACGTAATTGACCATATGACTGAAAAACTGTAGCAAAGTAAGTAGAGGTTAACGCTTCATGAACGCTTTTTAAATACACATATTTATTCGAAAATCTATTTAGTACATAACTGTTCTACGCGTTTTTGTTACTTATTTAGGATTTCTAAGCATAAATGCTTCCCAATTTAGAAGGGTTTTTACATAGACTGCAACTTATATTTATAATAATCTGAATTGTAGAGTTAGCTGACGTTTCAACATATAATACTGTTAGATTCCATTTAGTTTGGTTCTATATTATATCTTACATTATTATAATATTGTAGTGTTTATTTTGTTAAGTAATAGGGGGTTACGTGGAAGAACAACCCACTTGAACGTCGCCTCCTATGTAAATTATTATTGTGAATGTTTCTTTATCACACCAAAAATAAAGACCTATTACTATAGCTAAGGACCACCCTATACAAATTATAAAATAGATAGAATATTATAGATAGAGAGCCGGCTGTACAGATTTCCCATGAATAAGATACATGAAAAACTTTGTATGAGTAAGTACTGCCACAGACCGACAGGGAGCCAATTCTCATATAAGGAAATTTTGCTCCCGTCTTATGCCTTAATGGTACTCTATTTTTTTTAAATGTCTAGAAGGTTTGTACTTTAATTTAAACAATATTTAAAAAAATCATTCATGTATTCGATGGCTTAAGAAAACACAAAAAACTTTAATCGAGGGTGTATCAGGGTGTTTTATTCATATATTCGAAGACACAAAAAATCATGACCGGAAGTGACGGCAAAATTCCACGACGCGAGCAAAATTTGCTTATACGAAAAGTGGCTCCCTGTAGGTCTGTGGTAGTACTTACACACTCACACAAAATTTTTCGTGTATCTTATTCATAGGAAACCTATACAGCCGGCTCTCCACCTAATACCCTGCCAAAGATCACAAGTAGAAATGCCCATACTACAGTGGCGGCTCGTCAGGGGAGGCAGGGGAGGCTGAGCCTCCCCTTGGAAGAACCACCATATCTTCAAAAGTAATATCTTAAGAAATTTCTATTAGGTATATCTCAATTTTCAATATTTTTTATTGTTTATTATTCGTTAATTAATTTTCAGTTTATATATAACATTTTTGCATTTCCTTTGCACAAACATACCTATAACGTTACAGTCCGGATAGTCTTTGTATGCATATTTCCCGGTCGGCCGGTCTTTTACTGAATGAACACTGCGGTTCGCTGGAGGCTAATACGAAATAGCTTCCAACTTTGCCGCATTTACTTATAACATGAATGACCTTGAATTTCTTTGCGCGTGTAAAATAGCAACACTATAGCCAAGTATGAGGCTAGCCTCCAAATCTCAGTTCTTTATAGCGCATGTGCACAGGTCATTCAAGAGTCAGGTGATTCACAAAGAAAACGAACTGACGTCTGACAGTTGCGTTTAGCCGGTTATAAGAACAACTTGACGTATAAATACCTAAAACATTTGATAGGCGGGCTAGAAATAAGTGCTCTAGGTGAAAATATTCCCAACAACATGTCTTGTTGTCCAGACGTGGTGGATTATTTGTTATTAAATGGATTTACTACTCTTATTTATGACGAAAAGGTAAGAATTAAAAGAAATGCCAGGCCTACACCAGCAATGCTTTCGTTAGTTTTTAAAAGTGGTAAACAAAATAGAGGATTTTGTGATAACAATTATAAAAAAGTCGAGTGGTTAACGGCATCAACAGTTAGAAACAAATTATATTGTTGGAGATGTTTATTATTTACTAATGATCAATCCTCAATTTGGGGCAGGGCCGGGTTTAATAATTTGCAAAATTTGTCGCGAGGTTTAGAAAGGCACGAAAAATCCCAGGAGCACATTTCATCTTGCATTAAATTCGAAATGTTTGGTAAACAAAATATTGTAAATTTCTTGGATTCTGCACATAAGAGAGAAATAGAAAATGTTAACGAAAAGGTCCGTGAGAATAGGGAAATATTAAAGAGGTTAATAGATGCCGTTATATAGTTATCTTCACAAGAAAATTATTTCCGAGGACGTGACGAAAAACGAGAATCGTGCAATAAAGGAAATTTCAAAGAGCTGGTAGATTTTTTAAAAACTTATGACCCAAAATTAGAGAACTTTTTGAATAACGCCACTATTTTTTGAGACAATTCCGGTAAGCTTCTGTAGAATGATCATTTTCAGCACTTAAACGTATAAAAACATTTTTACTAGAAACAAAATGAGTCAAGACCGCCTTTCAAATGTATCGCTTATTTCAATAGAAAAACGTTTTTTGTCAGAATTGAGGAAACGCGATTCATTTTATGATGAAATAATCAACCATTTTGCTAGTTCCAAAAATCGCAGGTTACCCCTCATTTATAAAAATATTCAGGCTTTAAAGCAGAGGTTAATATGGGTAGTTGTTATTTTAGAAAAAATATTTATTTGTGTTATTTATTTTTTAGGAAATATTTTTTATAATTCTCCATAATATAACTTCTTTCTCAAAACTATTTTAATTTCTATTAAAACTTATAATTTTACACGCCTGGCAGTGATAATGAATACAATTTTTTGTTTGTAGAAAAACACTTTAATTTTTTTACCAAAACTATTTTTATTTTTATTAAAAGTTATATAATTTAATTACAAGTGGGATAGTAGGACCCCTTTGGATACCGATACTCGAGTCGTAGGAACGAGAATTTCATGAGAATGATTTTTTCATCTCATCATATTTTCTATTTCCTTTTCATTCTATTCTTTTATTAGTTCTATTCTCTCAAGTCGTGAATCGGTATCCTGGCGAACAACCCACGGCAAAAAAATGTAACGCGCCGTTGTATTACCTCAGGGGTGGTGGGGAAATGTACAAATTGTAGTCATATTGCACATCAGTTGTCTTTCAGAATATCAAGCCTCCTCTGCAGACAATATCACGAGCCGCCACTGGGTAGGACTTACTCAAACAAAGTTTTCGTGTATCTTATTCATAGGAAATCTATACAGCCGGCTCTCCACCTAATACCCTGCCAAAGATCATCACAAGTAGAAATGCCTTACTAGATCCTGCCAATTCATATATAAAAAACATTTCATGTAATAATGTAATTATTTTGTACATTAAACATCAAGATTTTTCATTTCACCGTTTTTATATTAAAATGAATATGAAAATAAGAAGTAAGCAAATAAATGACACTACGGATAAATATTTCAGAGCAACTTGGAAGCTTTGGATATGGATTTTTGTTACCTTTGCATCTAAAGTTGATTCATTTCGGCGGTATCTAAAATTTCGCACATCGTCGTCTATCACTGAAGATTAATGTGCTCAATCCACCCTTTGTTGGATTTTATCGGCATGCCGTCCAAATTTTCCAGTACACCGCTAACTGTGTTTATGCTTGCGAAAAAGGCGCCCACAAAAACTCTTTCGATGTAAAAAGTCAAATTCAATCCCATTTGATCTTTTGCTGCATGCGAAGTGGACTTAGGTTTTTACTTTGCTTTGTTTTACCTTTTAAAATACCCTTCTACTGGCATGTCTTATATTGCTTTTCTAGAATTGTTTACCACCAGATTGTTTGTTGAACATTGCAGGCACTCAGTGCATAGATTAAAATTTAATTAAAGTGCGAAAAGGATCTAATAAATAATTGAGTGGTGTTGTATTTTAAGCTCCTCAGGTGTACAACATGCACTCAATAAGGAAGGGGATTGAACAATTATTTAAAATCACTTGAAAATTTGTTAAAACTGATCAAGTGAAGGTATAGAGCGTATATATTTTTAATTATATACATGTCGTGGCTATATAACACAGTCCGGCCGTTTGTAAAACGCCGACATGTTAGACAGTACAATAACGTTAGATTTGGTGTTTAACTGTTAGACGTTTTGGACAGAGATAATGCTTGAAAATTGGATACACATAATTTAATTCAATAAATGAGCGGAATAAATAAAAAATACCTAAAATTCATATTAAAATTTTAGGCAATTTCCACCAATTTGTATTTGCTTATTTGTGGTAGAGGGTTACGCCAAATTAAACTACAGAAATTTGAACGAGGTCATTTGATGTCTCAGAATCTTCCAATAGAACCTATTCATATTCATCCAGGAATGAAAAGAGTTTAGAACGGAATGTTACGACAGCATCAGTTTTCAGTAATTTCCCAAAAACTATTTTCCGGTATAGTTCAGTCAGGAACCCACAACAACAGCTCAGATTTTGAAGAAATTGAAAAAAAAATGTTTCTTTATACTACATTATTTGAAATCGGAAACATCCCGTCCTTCGGACTTAGGTATTTATACTGTTTAGGTAATTACAAAAAAATTTATATAAACAATTTGTTTTATGTTGATCAAAGTAGATTTTTTTATATAATTTGATATAAGAAATAATATTGGAGTAAAAGGCAACAATATTTTCAATGTTTCAATTATTCAAATAATTTGTTTAACAAATTACTGATTGAGGGGGTCAATGAAGCTTTTTGCCTCGGAATTCTCAAACAGTAAACGAATTTTCATGATTCTTTGTGTAATGTCGTTTTAAGATTATGTAAATTAATGTTAAAAAACTCTCAATGTCGGCCATATATTTGGGGGTGATTTTCTACTTTTTGTAGTGTAAAAAAATCTAAATGATGGGTCTGATAGATATAGGAATTAAAAATCTTGAAATTCTCTTTAAAGCGTATTTCTTTTTATCCCTTTTTTTTAATACCGTGTTTTGTATATATATAATTTTTAATTTTAGGATTTTCCTGCTGTTATTGGCCGTAGAATAAACATTTTAAAAATCCTTATTGGCTTTTGGTAATACACAGTATTACTAACATGACTTCAGTGAACCAATCACATTCCATAAAATAATTTCAAAATATGCCATGTTAAACATCAAATATCAGTTCTTTAATAAAGGCCGATCTACAGTTACCAACGTTTTATGCTTAACTGAGTATTTCTGCAATCTGTTGCAATTGATGATGGTAGTCAAGTTGATATAATCTATACATATTTTACTAAGGCTTTTGATAAGCTAAACCATACTATTCTGTTGCAAAAATAACACGTTTTCGTATTCTCAAATGACCTTATTAACTATTTTTCATCTTACCTTAACATGGAACCCAATATGTCTTATACTGTGGCCATAGATCTGTCGAGGTTTTATCAACCTCAGGCGTCCCACAGGGATCTAATCTAGGTCCACGTTTGTTCATTATGTTAATTAACGACATTGTTAGTGATATCGCCCTGAATTGTCTTCTTTATGCTGATGATCTGCCATTATTCTGTAAAATATCGTGCATTGACGACCGTTCGATTTTCATTAGTTAAATCAGACATCCAAGTAGCATATAAATTATACCTCAATAGAGTTGAAAGTAATGTTAAAAATGATTCTAAGTATTTCTGGAATTATATTCATACAAAAAAACAACAATCTAGAATACCAGGTAAAGTAGTTAATGACGATGTAGTTTTTGATGGTCCTCAACCTGTTGTTGATGGATTCAGCGATTACTTTAGTAGCGTTTACTCAACATCAACCAGCCCTAATACCTTTGCCGAATTAAATTGTTTTAATTATATAGATGTCTTTAATATACGTGAATTTACCGAAAAGGACTTACTGAATTCCGCCAATAAATTGAAAAATAAAATGACGTCAGGTCACGATCAAATCCCTAGTTTTTTAGTGAAAGACTGTAGATATACTTTTGTACCTCCTTTACTATTTATTTTCAATCTCATTTTAAAAACCTCCGTTTTTCCTGACATTTGGAAAACTGCGAGAGTATGTCCGATACTTAAATCAGGCAATCCTTCCAAATTAACTAATTATAGACCTCTTTCTATTCTTTGTAATTTTGCAAAACTCTGAGATATCACTCTATAGTTATATTTATCCTGCGGTAAAAAATTTAATCTCACCACACCAACATGGTTTCATGGAGGGACGCTCCACCATAAGAAATTTAGCAATTTTCTCTCAATATGTGGCTAATACACTCGATAACCATGGCCAAGTAGATGTAATATACACCGACTTTGCTAGAGCATTTGATCGAATCGATCACGGAATAATTTTAACCAAGCTAAATAACTTTGGATTTCATGAATCACTTATAACACTGATTTGGCCTTACTTGTCTAACAGAGTTCAGTATGTATCTTACAACGGGTTCGACTCTAAACAATTCATTGCTACTTCCGGAGTACCCCAAGGATCTAACCTTGGACCATTATTATTCTTGCTTTTCATTAATGATCTTGTACAGATCATCGATTGTGAAAAGGTGCTATTTGCTGACGATCTAAAAAGCTACCGTACCATAGAGAATGATGAAGACCGCGTATTTATTCAAAACCAGCTGAGAAAGATTGAAGTTTGGTGTGACGAAAATAATCTTCACTTAAACACTCAAAAATGTAAAAGCCTAACTTTTACATTAAAGAAACATTACACTGAATTTACATATCAGCTGAAGTCCACAAACTTAAGCTGATGTGAATCCATAAAAGATCTTGGTATAGTGTTGACCCAAAACTGTCATTTACTGACCATATTAACCAGACTACAACCTCCGCATTAAGAATGTTGGGTTTTATAATAAGAAACTGTCGCAATTTTCATGATCCCACTGCGTTAAAAGTACTTTATTTTGCTTATGTCAGATCAAAGTTAGAATACGGTTCCTTAATCTGGCACCCGTTTTATAATGTACATGAAACTGGTCGTTGAAAATGTTCAGAGGAAGTTTCTCAAATTTTTTCAATATAAAATCACAGGAGTGTACCCCGAAAGGGGCTACTCTCAGCACGTGTTGTTAAATTCATAGAGTTTTCAATCGCTTCATCTAAGAAGAGTGTTATTTTCAGTAGGATTTATTTACAAACTTTTACATAATAAAATTGATTGCATAGGCCTTGTGAACGAAATAATATTTCGAGTTCCGCGATTATCCTCAAGAGTCTCGACTACTTTTCACTTATCTATTGCTAGAACTAATATATTGTCACGATCACCTGTATATACAATGTGCAATAGTGTCAATGGCGTTGCTATGTACTGCGATATACATCATAATAACTTAAGCGAGCTGACTAGAATTATCACGGATCATATCAACCTCATTTTACATTAATTTATATTCTTATCTAGCTTAAGTTAGTTTACTTAATTTGATCCACATTTCGTTATTTTGTTATTTTTCGCACACTTTTTATTCGCTTACATATATACATATATATTTTTTGTCTCTCTTTTGTCTCTTCTTTTCTTTCTCTTCATCATTCTTGATCTTAATTAATTCGTCTTAATATATTAACTTAATTTAAATAATTTGAACTTAGTTTAGTTTAGTTACACAAACTTAGTTTATACAACTTAAATTTTGTCCTGTAATTGGATTACTTTGTATTCTGTTGGACAATAAAGTATTTATTATTATTATTATTATTATTATTATTATTATTTATTAAAATTTGTGTCAGGCATAGCCAATAAAACTAAGAATAAAAATTATAAAAACAAAAACGGAGATAAACGCGTAATACATGAGGCACTACGTTCGAGATCTCTTTGAAGTTGAGTTGAAACTCGACCGACTATGAATAACGTGTGTTGTGTACCACAAACTTATTTGCATGCGTATCTGTTCACCGAGCCGTCAAACGTCGCAAATAAATTTCAACACACGCGTACAAATTTATGTCAAATACAACGCACAATGTAAATATTCATTAATGTCGACGCGGCTTAAGACAACATGTCCTCAGGCGACGCTTTATAAGTTTTCCTTTGCAAACTGATCGTTTAAATTTTGCTAATGTCCATTCGTGCGCCAAAGCAAGTAGGACAAGACTACGAGCAATAAATTCGACAAGTTCGCCCCTGAATATGAGATTTGGTTGCCAGAGATTTGACAGGTGAGTTAATAGTTTTGTATTCAACAGACGTACAAATGAAAAATATACTTAGGAATATTAGCCAAAGCGACCCTCATTTTGGGCGGAAATAAAATTCGAGTACAGTTATCGGTTTAAATTCCGATATTCAGTCAACGAGCGCGGCAACACTAATCGCGGCCGATATTTGGATGGGTAACCAAGTATCTTATCCTAGAAGACCCATTTTGTTTTCTCAGACCTCGTCTGTAAAAGAACTCCGAGAGCACTGCATCTTCTTGGGCTCATTGTGCTCTCCCTGCCCCTGATTCACTCTACCCATTTTGGTAACCCTGTGCGGCTGATCAGGTGATAAACGTTTGAGACGTCGGCGAGTGTTAACGGTTTCCGGATTTGTTTGTGATTGCCCGTAAATATTTTCTGCGAGCCCAGTGCCTTGCATTTGAATATAATTTGATCCACTGTTTGTACTTCCTTACCACACAATCTAGTCTAGGTAAATCATCGTCGAAGAATTTTTCATTTGTAGGCAGGCATTTCTTGGCGGAAAAGTGTTCTATTAGAATTTCTCTTATAATTCTTAACTGCATCCTGTTCTTTGTGAGCAGTTCTACAGTTTGGTTTGGGCATGGCTCTTTGATGAGTAAACACTCATCAAAGAGCCTGGAGAGTTCCTTTGGTGATTTTTGTGTTTGTTCTTAACCCAGTCTTTGATCACCCCTCTGGTTGAGCTTTGGGTAATTCCAAGTGCGGGTTCTGAGCCACAGAATGTGTTGCTACTCCTTGAATAACAATTTCATCAGAGTAACTCTGTTCTGCTCACCCCTTTACAAGGTTGAACATAAAATGTCACAAATAAACTGTAGAAAGTCAAAAGTGCAATTGCAGAAATAATTAAAAAATATACATTTTTAAACACTTATTTGACAAACTTCCAAATTTAGCGGCGTTTAACGAACCTTCTGTGTGTGGAATTCGCATTAAGTTCAGCTAATTTGCATGATTTTGAGTCTTCAGAGGTGTTGAACTAACTATACGTAATACATACAGTACATAAAATTATCTTTAGCGAACGCCTACGGACTACTGATTTCACATTACGATAAGTTTTTTAATAGGTATAAAATCCAAGTTTTATAGCAGTTTTGGAATACTCAAGTAGATAGTGATTAAATACTAATTGGTCGTTTACGTATTTAAATAACGAGGAAAATAAAATGTTCAGTAAATGTTAATTTTTTGCAGCAGAAAACTAATAAATTCATCCGTATTCTTAATGTAATGACTCGGGCAAACAAAAAGCGTGATCGACTGGAAATCTATCATTAATATTTTGCTCGAATAGGCTCAACTTATTATTACGTGGTGTTACTGAGATTAAGTATACTGAGTGAAAAAAGAATTACAATCATCCAATAAAAGGACTTCGAGTTTTCTGTATACCCGTCGCGCGTCACTTAGTTGTGCTGAAACCAATTGGCGAAAGTAAAGTTGATCGCCTAATCTACATAAAGTTGATTTGAAACTGATAGATGCATTACACATTGCAGTTTTGTTATTTTGTACATCTTCGTGTGTTTAATAAAAAATCTTGGTATATTGTTTAAGAGGTGACGTTAAAACGCCCTAAGTCGGACTTTCGAGAGTCGAGTTCGAGAAGCTTTATGACGTTCCCCGTATAACCAAGCAATATAGGTTCACGTGAACTATATAGAATAGACTGTATTCTATAAAGATTTTTCGATAAAGATTTCAACCTATATAGCGTATTTATGGTACAACTAAATATTCCCTCTACAGATATATTCTCTATTTAATCTGTACAGCGATTATAAGTATTGTCTGTATATATTCCCTGTATAGAATATATGATTTACATTTATAGCACATATAAAGTATCGTTATCTTATCGTATCGTTATCTCATCAATGTAGGTCCTGTACAGGTCTCCGATTAAAACATTACTGTTATGGAAAATGTATACTTAACAATTAGTTAGTCTATAATGTCATGTATAGATACTCTCCACTAAATAGGTATCGAATCTTTACGTATTTGATACTGATATTTCCTCATTTACATTTTTGCATTTTTTGAGCAACGTTAAATTATAGACGAGATAATGCAGTATAGATTCTGTTCAGTTTTCTATACAGAATTTATTTTAAAACTTACCTCGTCAGTACAGAATTGACACGCGTGAGTGTTAGGTATCAAGGATATACACACTGCCAGACTCAGAAACAGAAGAAACAGAAAACTCAGAAGTAGAATAGGAGAGAAGATGATCACAGACAGAAACTAAGAAGCATATCACAAAAACCTGAAAGTAAAAAGAAGCACGAAAACCTAAAAAAAGCCTACACTTTCCACCCGATGAAGACAGAAGGAAAACAAGAAGAAACATCTCACAAACACCTACACGCTCCATCCTATACTCCTACCTCATGCGTCATGCGGCTCTCGCTGCTGATAACAAGCATGTCCAATGTCCATTCCAGCGTATGCAGCGGGTCCGGCGGTATATAAAAGCACCGGGGGTTTGTTCCGGCACACGGTGGGATGATCGGTGGGCGATCGGGCTGCGTGGTGGAACAAATCTCCATGCACCGGAATTGGCAGCAATGCCCACCTTACGCTGGCAAATCAATCAATCAATCAACATTAAATTATAGACGAGATAATGCAGTATAGATTCTGTTCAGTTTTCTATACATAATTTATTTTAAGACTTACCTCGTCAGTACAGAATTGACACGCGAGACTGTTAAATGTGAGGTTATGCGTTCTACGATTTACTAGTCTACGTGCAAAGTAGTGGGTGGAAGAAAATAATATCCATTATCGATATGACGAATGTTGACAGCTCTATGTGTTTTAAGTAATATTCCTGCATCCAATATAGGGGTTAATCCAATATTCCCAATTTGCTTTTTCACGTAATTTTTGGAAAATTATTTCTCTAACACTATTTCAGGAACTACAAACTCCACAACTAAAAATTGTGTCGGAACAAGTATCATTCCAACACACTTTTATGGAATAATACCGCACGGTTTTCGACAAATCAGAATCCGTTAAGTCACATTTAGTGGTTGCTATGGTTACGTCGAACAAAATATAATTATTTCTAGCTTCATATTTGACGTTTTGAAGTATTTCTGTATAATTTCTAAAATCTTGTTAGAAAAAGTATAGTCTACACCTCGTTTGGAATGTCATATTCCACATTCGCGAACCGACTACAAACTTTTCACTCTTGTGGAATTAGATCCATTCCATAATTTGTTATAGAATATACTACTTTTACTCGAGAACTACGCAGTTTGCTACTCTCAAATTTTCACTGTGTACCTAGAAATCAAGACCTGTTAAGCCACACTTAGTGGTTCGGTTGCTGTGGTTATGTATAGTTCGCATTTGACGTTTTAAACCGTTTTGAAGTTTCTTTGTGTAATTTCTAAAATCTTTACTGAAAGTATAGTTTCCAACACGTTTGGAATGACATATCCCACACTCGCGAACCGTAGTCCTCGCCTGCTTCGGCTCGAACTACAAACTTTTCGCTCGTGTGGAATATGGGACATTCCAGAACTTGTTGTAGAATATACTATCCTGAGTCAGTACCTGCTCATCAATTTCTTTAATGTTATCATGGGACGATGATCCTGATGTATCTGCTGATAAAATACATCGTCGTTACTTGAATTTAATTAGGGAATTTCATTGTCTGTAGGATAATCGGCAATCATTACATTATTTGTTTCTTGTGTATCTTGAACCAGTATTTCTATGAAACAAATTTATTGGGTATATATCAAATAATCTATACCTCCTATTGTAATTCTACTTTTAAATGTCTTAAGTCGGCGAGTTTCATATCCTCTAGCCGTATCAGTTCGAATTTCCGCCCAACGACGACAAGTTTTCTTTTTAGTCTTTCGGCATTTCGTTAAATTTTAATTAAAATATAATAACTAATCTATACTTATCTCTACATAAATATAAATATGTATATACAATAAGCGAAAGTTCTATACAAGACCAGGTAGCCCTGAGAGTAAATCCACCAACTGCAACTTCAACTGGTAGATCTGTGTCGTAGGTTCACGCCCCAAAAGGATCCCACTATGCAATCAACAAGGTAACTGTATGATATCTGAAAGTTTCTATAAGGTTATTAGTAAGTAAAAATTATAAATATATGCCATAAATTCCCGAAAAAATATATACAGAATGAATATTTTTTTATTTAATTATAATTTTATTTGCAATATGTACTTAATACACTAAAGGTACATTGACGTATACCTAACTAATAATCTACAAGTCGTGATAGCGATTCGATAAATTTAACTTTATTCAATCTAAATCCAAAATATATCGTAGCGATAGCGAATCGATAAATGCCAACTTTATTCTGTCTATACCCAGAATGTATTCAAACCCGAATCGTCGCTGTTTTAAAGGAATATAGGCTACCTTTATCGAGTAAAGATTTTAATATAGACCCGATACAGGTTATATACTATACAGTTGGGTTATACGGGTTTTTATCGGATAAGTCATGAACATTTTCGCTTACCTTTGTATTCCTCCAGTAGAACTCCTTCTGTTACTTTTCCCACTTAATGATCTTCTCCTTTACGTGTCCCATATATAAGCGACAAAACTGTTCGGGCCCAAAAAATGAGGCTTCAACACTTTTTTGCAAGTGCTTCAGCTAAGAAAAAAACCTGGGTGGCATTTTGCTCTAACATTATAATCAAACCGTTTTTATAAAACACTTGCGCTCACTATGGTGGATATGGCCTAATTCCGATAGAGCTCTCTATTTTTCATGCGATCAGAAATAAACATTTTTAAATTTAACAGAAGTTATCGTTTATAAAAAAATGGTCTAAACACATACACGCTGATATTTGAGTTTAGCATGTTCGAATTGGATTTTTTAACGACTTTGTATTAACGTCCTGGCGGAGTTTAACTTTGGCTATTCCATTACTAAACCAGAACACAAGTACAATCGAAAATCACACAACAGCCATTTCCTACGACATTGCCATCTCCGCTGCTGAGACTCGAACTCAGGAGGGATAACAACGACTAGCCGTGGCTACTCAACCGCGGTCTAGCCCGCTGCTGTCATCGCGGCAATACATTAATACGCTACACCGTGATCCCGAGCCTAAAAAAACATAAGCATGGGTTGGATTGCTGACAAACACTTCGTTATACAATGATTATTACAAAATTTTACCCGGTTAATTGTAACCGGGTAAAATTTCATTAAACTAAGTGACTCCTATCGTTATTATGCTTGTTTGAAATAAATATATTGATACGTTTTTTATTAAATTAAGCAGGCATAACAACGATGAGAGTCACTTAATTAATTGAAATATACTACAATGAAAATGTTTGCATTGCATGGAGCAACTTCAGCTGGGAGTGAAATTCAAGATAATTACAATGTATGTCGTCAAAGGATTATTATGTTATTTTGGAGCTACCTATTATGGTAGATGCATATCTATAATATGGATCTCATTATATATTGTATTATGTGATGTTCTCCTAAATAACGCATTGATTACTCTAGGCTCGGTCCAAAATCAACGGAGTGGCACTAATTATACAGCCACTCGTATACGATTTAGCAAGTCAAAAATAATCATGCGACATCTCAATATAAACTACGCATATGTGTTTTTAGAAAAGAAGGAAAATATGTAAGTATATAAATGTTCATTATCTAAATAAATGCATTACTTACATTTTGCCTTAAGGTGGCCATTTTCAAGAAAGAGACATCCGATAGGAAAATATTTATTATTTTTGACCATACCTTTCTTTACGTATATTTTAAAAAACTGTAAGACTATCTAAGTAGAACCATAACACATATAAATCCCATGTGCGACACTGAAAAGGACAGCGATATTTTGTGCAACACTAGCAGAGATATATCCAGGTTAGAGCCGAGACTCCATTGAGTTAGACGGTAGGGAGAAGCTGTCACGTGATCAAAAACGGCATCATTTGGCCATCTTGTTACTACTTTTCCATCAAATAGTGACAGTTTGTTTTCCGTGCGATTTATTGTGATTTTTACTGATAGTTTGTTAAAGTTTCCTGTTTCTTCTGTTTCTGCTCGTTTGCATTTACTTCGTTTGTCTGCCAAGACCTACATACATTGGCTCGCCGCAGGGAGCTTTTATTTATTAACCATTCTACAGGTAAATATCCATTTACGGTGGAAGTGCAAGGAATAGCCCTGTATCCTCGTGGTAGAAAGAGCTTTATACAGCGGGTTACGACAATGAGGCCCGAGAGAACATTTTGCATGTATATTAGTTTGTTTTTGTAGTAATTACTTTCAACTGCCGCTTTCCTGTTCCGGGTATTTCTCTATTTCATTACCTATGTTTAGTACCTTTTTCAATTTTACTTTGAAATTTTTTCAATATTATTAAGAAAATAAACTAGTACATTAATAAACTAAAAATGCTACTTAAAACTTATCTTTCTTCGTCCACAGCTGGTATGTTTATCTTGCGTTATAAACAGAGGTTGCTCAAGGGGTCTTGAAGGTTAGTCACAGGTAGTTTCGGTTTACGACGTAAGGCCTAAAACACACTAGGCGGTTTTCGCCGAATCGGCAGCCGACTCGACACATGCTGTAATGGAAACAAATGGAGCTGTTCACACTATGACGCGCTGCGAGAAAGCAGAATCCACCACCGCGCGTACCGTCGTTCGATTCATGTGCCGAATCGTTTTTATTGCTTCGAGCGGCGTATGCTGCAATGTAAACACATGGACCTGTTCACACATTCACTTATTTGTCGAGCGGTTTGAGCTTGCATTGAAGCCAAATTGCACGTTGAAAGTATTGTATTGACGCATCTAAAATATATCCCATTACTAATACTGAACTATGAATAAATGTAATTCAAGAACGACCTGCTATATGGGATATGAGAAACAATAATTATGGTGACAGAAATAAAAGAAAGGAGCTGGGAAAAAGTAGTTATTAAACTGTTTTATTATATTGTTTCTCATTCGGGTATTCTTCTTTATTATATCATTTTACAAAATATAGTCATTCGTAAAATTATGTTTTCGACATTCTAATGAAATTGAAAAATTTCGTTAAATATGCCTAGTATTAAATACATTTTTGTTTCGAGTTCTTTAACGATAGGATGTTCCCCGATGCGCCTATGATTTCTTTTTTTATTTTTGATGGACAGTATAATAAATCTAACAAAATTAATTCTTTCTTTGAGTCGGACAAATTCATTTTTGTCCCTGTATTATCAGCACTACTGAAAACAGTGACAACGTTGCCTTCCTACGACAAGTAGTTAACCGCTTAGTGTGTTTTGTAACAAGCGGCTGCCGATTCGGCGACCGAATCGGCGAAAACCGACTAGTGTGTTTTAGGCCTAAGGGACCATACGCTACACAACCCGTGTTTACTTTATACTACCTGTTATTAATACATGTTTTATAGTAATTTTCTATTTTTAATTTGTTGCGTGCTTTGTTCTTCTATTAGTACACTTCATTTTACTCAGAATTTTTTAATCTACTGATAACTTAAGTTTTATCGAATTTAATGGCGTTTTAACAAGTTCTTTTTCCTTTTTTTCGGGAGCGTCCCTCATAACACGTCCGTCTTCGATGAAGATAAACCGACTCTCTCGTTTCCAAAATATTTAGATTTAAAACTACGTAATAGGAAGATTAGCATAATCTTTAAATTTAAATCTAACTATTTTGCAAAATACTGAAATTATTGAGTGAAAATTCATCTTAATAGTCTTGTTGTGGTTCTACTTAGGTAGTCTTATAATTTTTTAAATATACGTACTAAGAAAAAAAAGTTATGGCCAAAAATAATAAATATTTCCCTATTGAATATCGCATTATTGGAAATAGCCATCTTACGGGCGAAATTTTGCCACAGTTGCTACTTTTTCACTTAACCCAATATAAATTTTAATTTTTACAATAAGTAACCGCTGCCTAGAAATCACTACTTCCACATCCAGATTTCCCGTCCAAGTTTCTTTAAACCAAAACATCTTGATACTATATTTGCACCTCAGTATGTGGAAATAATTATTCGAAAAATGTTAAAAATATAATATTTGAAATTCTCTGCTCCAAGATGGTAGGGGTGGTTGATTCCAAAAAAATGTTTGGGAACTTTTGTTCTCATACACACACTACATGAAGATTTTATTTTGTTAACTCCTTTATTAATGAAGTTTGTATGGTGGAGGTGTAGGCCAGGGAAATTAGATCTTTGTCCGGAATAACTAAATTTTGACATACAGCTCGGATCGAGATGCGGTTTTCGGCATCGTTTTGGGAAAAATATTAGGAAAAAATCTACATATAGTGAATAACTCGTGAAGAAAATTGCATAGGGGGTGCATAAAATGCATCTAAACTGCATAATTTTTTGAAAAATTGTAGAAATTGATAGAAAGCCATGAAAATCTCATGGGAATCATCATTTCCCGGGGGCTTTCGAGGTCGCTGAGTTTAAATTGACATCGAAACTTACCAGGGATGCTTGGGGGTTGCTCTTTGGGGGTGGGAGGGAATGAAGTCGAGTGAAAAATTCAGTGCCCAAAAATCACGGAGAAATCGCTTCCCGGGGGATTTCGAGGTCGTTGAGTCCAAATCTGACATCGAAACTTACCAGGGATGCTCGGGGGTGGTTCAACGGGGGTTAGTCTAATGCATTTAGACAGAAAACACTATAAAGTTTTAGAAAAAATGCACGAATCGAGATTATGGCCAGTGTGGAAGGGGAACATGGGTATAGTCTAAAGCCAAAAAGTCGGGAGTATACAATACATGTTGGCTTCCGATTGCCATCTTGGAAAACGTGAATGACGTATTTCCGTTCCTGTTCGTTTTCTCGGAAAATTTACGAGAACCAAAGTTGTATATTTACTTGTTTATCTTTCATTTTAATTTAACTTTTCTTTTGTAGGATTGATTTTGCTAAAGTTACTGCTGTTTGAAAAAACATATTTTTTCTTATCAATTTTTCAACTACTAAATGAAACTTTCGGGTGTAAAAATTATAGAAGACGTAATTACCTTTAGTTTAAATGCACAACGAAGCTTCTGTGACTAATAGTTTAAAAGCTGTGCACGCGCGAATTCGGCCCCACAGACTTCAGCGCTTGCGCTTGCCTCGTATCTCGCTCCGCATGTTCCATGTATGATTGCTCGCGGTAACGTGAACTCCATTTCAACTCAAAAATTGCCAGTTTTATTATTCTGTACTGAGATGTATTATACTACGCATGTAACTCCAACGAATTTGCAACATTCCACATATTTACCACTTACTACGTACCTACTTACCACTTTATATTATATATATTGTATTTTAATAAGTCTAATAAATTATTTTAACTTATGAATCGCAAATAATAAATACAGTAAAAGAAAACTGTAAAAGGGTGTGGAGGTATTTAGCAATCTATGTACGAAAACTGCAAAATATAATTTCCAAATAGCATCAAGTTCTAAACAACGTTCTTCACGAAACCTAGATCTACATGATCAAATTTTCAAAGTGCATGACACGTATTTTAAATTATCTGTAACCGATTTTTGTCTTAACATCCAAACATGGATAATAAAATACAATGCAGTAACAAAATATGGGAAAAGTAAATATTCACATATTATTGTGCAAGCTTAAAATTTTTTATTTTAAGCCTATGTCTGATTTTTTATTAAAATAAACGATATGTAGATCATTAAAAGTAATGGATCCAGGACTGAGCCTTGTGGTACACCTGAAATTACCTCGTGTGCATTAGACATGCCTAAATTATTTCGTATTTGTTGTGTACAATTTGTTAGATAAGATTGAAATAGTGCTGTCGTTATGTCACTGCGGCCATAATAACTCAATTTTGCACATAATAGTGAATCATTACCTTAATCAAAAACCATAGAGAAGTCTAAGAGTATTAGTGCCAGAGATTTTTATGTTCCATTATTCTTAAGATATCTGAGATGTTCAATAAGACATTTGTAGTAATGTGTCACTTTCTAAAACCCAACAAATAATTGAGGAATCAATCATGTTAACCGGAATATATTTCTAAAAATGCCTAATAAACTTATTCGTCTAGAATCAGTACAATTGGATGGATTGCTAATAGTTTTCCAAACGAGTATTTTATTTAGAGTACCTATTGTATTTGTTTCGCATAAAAAGTAACATAAATATCACTGTTCTGTTACTAATAAGTCAAAAAATGACATTTCATATGACAATGGAATTTTGCGTATTTACTATTGGCGAAAAAGCAAGCAGACTATTATTTATTTAAAGTGTACTATTTACTTGTATTGCTCGTCGAAGAGGTTCGGATGGTTCCTGTTATACTTTTCTTTAATGAATTTGATGCCAGAGAATATCGTATTTTGACGATTAATGTTATTTGGTACAGGTGGGTGTTGGGAGAGTTGCGAATAGAACGTTTTGAGTGCCTGACTTTGTTAATGGTGGTTTTATATTAAGCTCGAAAATATTTTGCTATATTTAGGTACGTATAAAATAAATATTAATTTAGAAATAATGTAGTTAAATTGTACATTACGAATTTATTGAAAATTGACTAAACAACTGTGCCCGTAATTCCGGAGCAGTGTAGTTTAAATTTGGTGGAAAAATCATACGTGATGGTGGACCGTTAGACTGAAAATAAGAAAACTAACCAGTGGAACTTTATTCTACTCCCCTGAATAACCGTGTACGTGCCCATACTTTAAAATTACTGCTGGCAAGAAGTTGGACTCAATGCTTCCTGATCGATCAATAATAAAATCCTCATATATCATATTTTAAACTGATACCACAGAGAACTGAGAATTGCACTCCACCACATTCCTTTAAATGTGTTTCTTTTAGAACCACAATAAGTAAAGAATGAAACTTAAAATACAGGGAACATCTTCGAATATATTTTTCGGCATTATATAAATATGAACGTTCTACAACCTGCACGCTACCCTTTTATAGGCGTCTACTTTTTTAGTAGCAATAATAACAAATTTATTTTCTGTAATTTTTCCCGAATATGTTGAAAATCTGTAAAGATACAAAGGAATTGCAACCCAACTGTAAAATACTGTGTCTACAGTTTCTGATTATTGTTTCCAATATCTTTCTACCCGTAATAAATGGTCTTTTCGTGACTACAAGGAGAAACTACAACGTTCGAAAATTTCTTAACTTTAGCGTACAAGGATCAGCTATGTGAACCTCATGATATTACTGTACCCATTTTGAAATTATTGATTAACTGATCAGAATACAAATAAACCTAGCTAAATAACAGTTTCCACCAAGTGAATATTTTATGTTAAGCTTGAGTAAATAACGGGGAAAATATTTATTATAAATCAATATTTCTTTATTTGCTTGCTAAATGTCGTTGGATGTGTCGTTATTGCTGATGACAAACATTAAATGCTAGTTGTCAAACCTGACTTCGCCCGAGACAAGTTAATCCGCGCTTCGCATTTTTATTCACAACGCCTTGAGACGTTTTACAATCCATAAATTATCTTAGTTGTAAGACACTTCTGGTAGCCAACCAAGCAGTTCTTAAAGCCTCTGTATCCTACTCTTGTAATGCTAAAACGGTTTGGAATTAACTCCGGTCTGAATATCTGGCTACTCTGACATGGAAGACAACAAAGTTGCTGACTCTTTGACCAAAGAAGGTAACCAGATTCATAGGACCAGAACTTGCGTTTTACGTATCTGCAAGATCTGCCACGGCAGTTATGCTAGCCTTGACTGAGAAGAAAACACTTCAGTACACTGGCAAGAACTATCAGTTGACCTTCCTTTGTCGTATAGATGTTCGACACCCTCGCGCTGTCTATTGCGGCTGGCTGTTAGGCGCACAGCTTCACCAAAGCTCTTTCCCATCAGCCCCTTGGTGGCATCAGCTCAACGTTTTGGTGGTCTTCCTCTTCGCCTTTTGACATCTGGTTTTCCCTGAACAATCAAACGTTCTATATTGTCATCGCTCCGATATATGTGGAGAAAAATTGTGAGAATTGGGGAAAATATGATGCTGGAGAGTCGCTTTGGGCTAAGAACTCTAATCGGCCTATATTTTTTGTCTTGACGTGGAGAGTCTTGATTTTTCTTTACCTTGATCGTAACAGTACAGTCATAATCAGTCTCAAAGAGCGGATATCTTATCGTCGTTACAGAGAGGGCTTTTCAATGAAACTACTAGTCTCTGAAATATAACATAAATATCTGGTGTAATATTAGGAAATTATTATTTTTTTCCAAGTCGTATCACCCATCATTGCACCAAACGTTATTATTTTCTTAAGATATTTGTCGTTACACGTCTATTATTTTACATAAATAGTCATATTGTTCATAGCTACTACACGCAGTCAATTGTGGTTTTGACGTGATGGATAATTATATAGAGTCGTGTACAATTTAAACTGACTTGTGTCATGGCCGCGAAAACGTCTGAACTAAGGTTTTATTTGATGCATAAGAAATGCCAGTAGTTCTCAAACAGTTCTCAGTAATGATGTCGCTAAATAATTTAAAAAAAATGGGAAAAATATTATCATAAAATGTTAAGATTATTAATTTAGTAACTTCATAATTTTAGTGGAATTCTGATTATACAGTGTCCATAAAGTTGGCTACATATGGGAAAAAATTGTATTTTTGACATTTCTAAAAAACTCTATTGGGGGTTCGTATATGCGTGTCCAACAACAAAAAATTATATTTTGACACATGTCATGTGATCACCGGTTTGGCAGGACTGTAAAAAATAGTTGGCCGTGGTACCGAAAAGTGGGTCAACTTGTTACGATATCGAAAAATTTTATGAAGAAAAAGTGCATGTAGAATACAACAAGGACCCCATATATCAATTTTGAAGCAGATATGAGGAAAATAAAAAAGTGCAAATTTTAACCCTACCATTAATTATCATAAACTCTTGTGTCTATTTCACAAATATTTGATTAGTTTCGACAAAAACTTTATGTATTTTAGTTGAATAAAGGTATTTGCATGTAAAAAAGAAACGAACCCCCAATATAGTATTTTTTAGAAATTTCAATAATACAAATTTTTCCCATATGTAGCCAACTTTACTACGGACACTGTAGTTATATAGGTTCGGGCACAAATGAAACTGATAACAAAAAATGAATGGCCCAATTCAGTCAATAACAATGAGTGATCAGAAAAAGAAATCAAAGACTAAAATTGCTACAGTCCAGCAAGAGACACGGGAAGGTTTGGGCATTTCATGCCAGGAAAGGATAGGATCGTAGTATTAGTAGGGGAAACTATGTCAGTAAAAATAAAATATTTCATATAACAAAAAAAAATCTGAAATCTCTGTGAGGATAACGAAAATAAATGATTTTTCTTTTAGCTTTAATAAATAAAAATTCTGGTTGACAAAATAAATATTAAAAAAATTAACAATAATTTTAAAACAAATAAATTAAAACAATTCTGAAATAACAACGCATTGACACGTTTTCATAAACACTAAAACACTACACTTGAACAATTTTTCTACTCGACGCACGTTTCACCATTCGTGTATTAATATATAACGTAAGAAAGTAGATTTTATTAGAGATAAATACGCGCTAGTAGTAATAAAAGACACATTTTTGGGGAAAATAAAGTTTTAACAAAACTCGCGGCGCAGTTTAATAAAACAAAAATTTTGGAAGGAAAATTATTAACTTTTAATAATTAATCAAATAAAAAAAAAAGTGGAGGTACTTGGGGATCGATCCGCTGTTCGAGCATCTTACCGATTGAGCTACGTGTTTATTCTACTCTAAAACGTGTGATATCTACGTACTAGAAAATTGTAAGACTTAGTGGTTTGACATTGTTCGTTTGACGGATGAATATCCACTATTTACCACTAAAAATAACTTAAATATTTCACATAAAGACGTTTTTCATATTTAGAGTGGTGTTAGTTCACGGAACTAAATAATATTCGTCGTTAAATCATGCAGTTTGAGAATCACTGAGCTTATGACTATGTTTCTCACTCCTCAGTGTACATTTCATATTTCCGTCTCAAAAGAAGTGGGAAAGAATCTTGGTAGACATACATTGACAATGTCTTTAGGCTATGGCTTTAAGTTTGTGTGCAAGAGATAGTCAAAACGTATGTGCAATATTAATTCATACATCGGTCTTTTTAAACTTTACCCGACTCTATCTCGAATTACCTTTTGAATTTAATTTTCTTACGATTTTATTATTTTAATAATATTTCCCCATGAATTCGTTTTATTCTCTTTTTAATAAAGCAAGAAAAATTGTAGACAATTTTTCTTCATCAAGAATTATCAAGAAATATTAAAAATCTGAAGTCTTCATTCCTGACACAGCGACTCTTGTCTTGATTTTCGGACCTCTATTCGTGCCTTGATCTTTCCTTGATTTCAAGACAAGATCAAGAAGCAGTCTTGATTTAGCAAAACATTAGTCTATATACTGGGCCCTGCAGACTAAGTCACCACCTATTCAGAATCGGACTAACAGAAATCGCTGAATGTCGAATGTGTCTGGAGGACGATGAAACGGCAGAAATATAATTATAAGTGAGCCACAATAGATCCTATGATCGCAGTGGAACCATAGACTATAAGCCCATTCACATATGAACCATCACAACAAAAATTTATAATTATCTTGCGCCAGTCGTGCCTTCGCTACGGTCTATGGCTATATTCACTCTCAAGGGGGATTCGTGCAAATCTTAAGACTCCTCAACGTGAAAACGAAGAAGATTATATTTACCATGATTTCCACAGCCTGCCTTACATCGTGTCTTGTTATCTAGCGACACTTCTTAGACTATAATAACCACGAATAGACTCGGAATACTGTACAAACTTAACGGGATCGTCAGTAAGTCGACCCGTAAACACAGTTATCCGATTCACGCCACAGAATCGCACGCAGGTCGGTAATCTTCGATCTAGTGGATCAAAAAAGAGTCGAATTCAATATATATTTTTATTTATTGAGTGTAAATAAACTTCAACAAGTATAAAAAATAGAAATATTCAAGTCTGTAGCTAAGCTAATTGTATACAAAACAACTTTGATTAGAGAGCATCACTCATGGCAAGACGTTACGTTCCAGGGAATCGTAACTCATACAGTGCGCAGCGGCGAGAGTATTGTAAAAATCGACTGGCACAAAAATATTCAGATATCCAGTAAAATGTATGTTGAACTTTTGAAAATTATTGACTGTCTGAAAATTTTGGATCGTCTATAAGGATTATAAACATCCATATAGATGATTGTATCATTCGAAAGGGTGAATTTGCTCCGAGAAGTTATATGAGTTCTATGAGGCTTTTATAGCATTTATAGCAACAGCTAGATTTTCTTTCGTATATTCCTGCGTTCTATTGGAAGTAAAGCACAATACTGCACTTTTGGTTGCATTTAGTTTGAGATTATTTTGATTAGCATAATTATGAATAGAGTCTAGGTCCGCATTCATTAAATTACAAGAGTTTATAGTATTTTCAGAGGGAAAATGATAAAACAGTTGAGTATCATCGGCGTAGCACTGAACTTTACCATGGCTTACATGTTGGATAATATCGGCTGTGTAAATTAAGAACAAAACAGGTCCCAAAACTGACCCTTGTGGCACACCTGATGTAATTGGGCAGATTATTGTCGTTCCTTTGACGAAAGACAGTGTCCAATGGCGTTTTCGGTATTTCGCGTAGTGGGAATTTTCCCAATTTTTATGTAATTTTGGGCTAAATTTAATTCTTAAATATTTATATCTTTATATTGTCTATATGCCACAAATTTATATGTTTTGATTGGACCATTTTACTGGTTTCATTAAGATTAGTGGGGCCAAACCGAACTTTTTCAGACAAATTAACTTTCAGAAGGCACTATATGGCTGCCGCCTGGAGAGGTCGGTTAGGAATTTGGTTCTGAGTATTTAAAAAAAAATCAGCTCGTTTGGCCATAAAGGGCCTTGTCTAAAGTGAAAGTTAATTTGTCTGAAAAAGTTCGGTTTGGCCCCAGTGTGTGTCGGTTGCCTTATTGAATCCCTCTTATCCTAATAATAATAGTAAATAATTCAAGCAAACCAGATGGTAAGAGGACGTCCTCAAAAATGATGTCACAAAGTAGTTGATATGAGAGAGATTGGATGAGACAACCGACAAATGGCATGATTCTTTCATACGCCTTAGATTTTAGGTCTAGATTTTAGAGGAACAATCATATCCGGTTGATGTCGCCGAAAAATTGTAGAAATCGGTATGATGGGAAACTGAAGTGCCGTTTTGGGGGACGTATTTGTTATAAAGATGAATAAATAACGAAACCAAACGTATTTTTTTAACCGACTTCAGTTCCTTTAGAATAGATTAGAAAACGTTTATTAATCAAAGTGATCATAAATTATAACAAAGGACATGGAAATAAACACATTAGAAGATAATTATTATACATTATACTATTTATTATATGTAATAACATACACGCACATACATTGACTCAAAATGCCAAATAGTTAGTAGTAATTTCATTCTTATTACAATATTCATTAACAATTACCACAGAAAACAGATATTAATATAATTTAATAAATATTCTAAAGAGTGTAATGTAGTTAGAGTTAATATTTTCTTTTACATTAAAATATTTTTTTACATTTATGTATATTTTATATAATTTATTCTATAGAAATGATACCATGCAATTTTGATTAGATTTGTATAACTCTTATTCTATGCATATCGTACTGCTGGTCAGAGCCATGACGTAAGGAATTATATATATATTAAAAGTTATATTTTTTTACAAAGTCAAAATTGTAAGTTTATGTTGGACAAACCATGTTTCCCAACGTTCTCTGATATTCATTCCATACATGGAATGTATGCCTCTTTTTTTTTACAATACAGTTGCTCGCAGTACTGGGCATCCTCGGAAAATATCAGTATCGAACTCCGAATTCGAAAATTACAAAAATAGTCCGTCCCAAGTGTGTCTAAATTAGTATATGGTGCATGTAATCATTTTAATGCAAAACAGTTACTCGCATAATTATTGTTTATAAACGTAATAAGGATATTTAGAGCTACAGATGATGGTAACTTAACTGCACTGATTCTTTTAGATTTTTCCAAAGCTTTCGATACCATTAATCACAAAATATTGCTTTCAATTCTTTCATTTGTTGGATTTGATATCAAAGCTATTAAACTAATAGAGAATTACCTTTTGAATAGATCACAAATAGTTACTTATGAAAGAAGATCCTCTAATTCCATAGATGTAAAGCAAGGAGTTCCACAAGGGTCTATATTAGGTCCATTATTATTCTCGATATACACTTGCAATATTAATTCATGTTTAAATCATTGTAAATTTCATATGTATGCCGACGATACTCAAATTTATATTAATTTTTCACACAATCATTCTAATGAAGCTATGACTAATATAAATTCAGATTTAGCGAACCTTGTGGAATTCTCTAAAAAACATGCACTTAAAATTAATTCTTCAAAATCATATTTCATGTTATTCGGGAAGAAGTTTATAAGGGACACAGTTACTCAGGAATTCGCTGTAAAAGTTGGAGATGAGGTTCTATTACAATGCAATGTATGTAAAAATTTAGGTGTTTTATTGGACAGGGATTTACGCTTCGAAGAACATATAGCACGATGCATACAAAAAGCTTACTGCAATTTAAAAATTTTATATGCAAATAGGTAGGTATTGTCTTAGTAGAGATTTAAAAATATTGCTGTGTGATTCTTTGGTATTATCATGTTTCAATTATTGTGACTCTTTATATGACTCTTGCATAACGGAATCTGTTAAATCACGTATACAGAAGGTGCAAAATTCATGTCTTAGATTTATTTTTGGTATACGTAGAAGACAACCGATATCACACACTCTCCAAACTGCTGGGTGGCTCAACATGTCTAATAGACGTAAATTACATACATCTGCTTTATATCATAAAATTATAAAGCTAGAAACTCCACCTTACCTGTTTAAAAAAATTTGCTTTAGGAGAACTGCCCACAGAGTTAACATTCGCACAAAAAATTTATTAACAATCCCTTCTCATAAATCGTCATTTTTTAAACGATCATATGCGTACAATATCACAAAATATTATAACGTCATAATTCCAGAAAAGCTAAAAACCCTATCAATACCAAGTTTCAAGAAGACTTTTAGAAGCATCCTATTTAACTCGCAATTTTAAGAACATTTTAATTTAAAATATAACATTATTGTGTTATCTTCCGGTAAATATCTTGTATATTGAAATTATTTTTTTGGTAACGTATCAAATAAAAATTAATTACATTATATCCATTCTATAGGGCTAAATGGAAGAACAGACGACTATTTAATAGTCGAACTGAATTTATGCCCCTTTTTCCATTAATTATTAAGAATACTTTACACTTTATTTTTGAAAAAATTGATTTATTCTAATAGTGTAAATAACATGTGTTTTTATTGGAAAATAAATGTATTATTATTATTATTATTATTATTATTATTATTATATATCTATATTAGCTCTTAAGGGGCTATTCAATAAATAAGTCAGCTAAAATAGACTATTATTGATCTCCCCCCCCTGTAAAACTTTGTAACATCTATGAGACCCCCCTTAGACTAAATTAAGAAGGAGGAGCGGGCTGACTGGCTTTGACCACCGCGACCCCCACGGATCTATTGTGGTGCTGGTGTTTGCTTTCCTTAGAGCTCCTTATCCAGCTTTGTCTTTTGCTCGGTCTTTTGTATCAAACTCCACAGCCTTGATACAGATCCCTTAGTATAGTTATCAGCTCTTGGTTTTTCCTCACCAAGTAGTTGGAATCTCAGTGTAGCAAGGCCTTCACAATGGCACAATACATGGACTAAAAACAGGAAATCGCAGAATTCCTGTTACAGTCCTAACCATCTATTTCTCAATTTGGATTTTAAACTATTGAAATAGTCTGATACATTTTTGGTTCTAATGGAAATTCCTTGAACAATTTCCTTATTCTTTATGCCAAGATGCGTTTTTAACTGACACAAAATGAACCTCTTTTCCCATAACAAATACATTATGTAGCAGTGTTTATTTATTTCTAGGATGTAAGGGTTGGGTTAAATATTGAAGTCTTTCTTTTGGTCAACTTTTTGAGGGCCGATGCAATCAAAATACAAAACCTGAGAATATGGGTGCAACATTGTACTTTTTAAATTATGTAAATAAAAATTGTAAAGGCGTAGTGATTATAATTAGTTAGCAAATGCTTAACAAAATATAGTCTTTAATAAGTTTTGTATATTGAGTATAGTATAAGTACAACAATATAGTTTTTGAAATTACGCATATAATAAGCAAGCGTAGTAATTACTAGTTAGTAAATGTTTAACAAAATACAGTCTTTAATAAGTTTGGTATATTCGGTGTTCATCCTCGCTAGAAATAGCCTGCAAGAATTAATTATATATTCTCCCTATTGAGTTCCGGGGAATTTGTTGTTTCCCGCGGGTTAAAAACTCTCCTTTTTAACTCTTCATTACCATTTTGATAGAATTTTAGTCGAAGGCTCCAGTTAATTAACGCCGTCAAACAATGCTACAGGATCATATCGATATATTTAGGTATATAAGCTGTTTGGATACACTTGAGCAACTAATTACAATTTAACCTTAAATATTATAGCGATTAATTGTATGACAATAATAATTATTCATTATTTGCTTTACAGGAAATATCAATTTTACACCGTTTTGTTTTATAAAATTACAAAATATATTAAAGAACGCAGTTTTAGGACGCAATTTTAGAACAAAAAGTTAATTAAGATTTTAGTAACAATAAAACAATAAAAAATTGGAACATGCCTGTCCGTCTGCGGAATTAACAAATTTTTCACAGGAAAAAGATTTCAGAATCATTTGTGACTTTTTTATTAACATTAAAGAACAAGCATTTTTTGTAACATTGGACTTTGTTCAATAAATGAATTGCATAGTGTATATTTATCGATTACATAATTCTCTAAATTAACCTAACACAACTAGGCATATGAAATATACAGGACAGTTCTCAATGACACTCTCTTCTCATCCAGATACCTGTCGGGATTTTTTTATAACATTACATGTACAAGTTAGACTACAGAACTGGAGCAATAGCAAAGACAGTTAAGGAACTGACCCAACAGACTGGTGACAGTTAAAGAACTAGTTTGAACGTGGTCAAAAAATTAACCAAGTTGTAGATTTGCATATTTTTGATGGACAATAGATGAATAGCGTTTGTAGCGAGACAACTAACGAAAATATGGTTCAGATCGTCTGTAATACCACATGTATGGTATTTACGGAACTCACTTGGAACAGCACGGAACTAGAGGATCTTACGGGGTATTGTTAATATATTGCTTCATACTGAATGAGAGAACATAGAATTTTACAGATTTATATTCACCACTCCTCGTCTATAGTCCACGTGGACTTGATCCGCCTGTCACGTAGAAATATAGGTGGGACTAGATGCTTAGCGAATTTGATTTGTCAACACCAACCTTGTTCAGAGTTTTTGCATGCCATAATATATAAAACAAAAAATATGTATGAACTATTTGTATCGTATGATCTGTACGAGGCAGTGCAATACAGCCAGGCAGCGTTATAAATTACTTAATTCTAGTGATATTTGAACAAATTATTAGTTTTATTACTGCGTTTGAGTGAATTTTTACAATTAATTGTTTAAAATGGCATTTTGGAGCCTTTCGGTAGTAGTGACAACGAGAGTGACGAACGATTTTCATACAGAGTCTATACAAGCGGAATTTGAAAATAAAGACTTACACGTTCAAGCTCATGGTTATTTTGAATATTTACTCGTGTTTAAAAGGCGAAAATATTGATTCTTCATATAATCAAATGGTGAAGAGAATTTGTGAATTAACCAAATTTAACCGTAGTACAATTTATAGGGTTATTAGAGCCGGGGATGTAGTTGAACATTCTATTAAACGGAAAAGAGTTGGACAAAAACTTAAAAAACTTGATAACGCGTCCAAAGATGTCGATTTGTGTATGACTCTTACAATGAACAGAAGGTGCCCACATTAGAAATGATTAGGGATAAGTTTCGCGACTATCCAGATTATAACTGTAAATCATTAGAAACGTTTTGCTCGATTGCGGTTTTAGGTACATAAAAATTGGACACTTACAAAGATTACAGCAGTATCATCAGCGAATGATATAATTTCCCCATCTATACTTTGCATTTGTGAAATTGAATTTATATATACCAAAAATAAAATGGGCCTCAGTACAGTACCCTGGGGAATACCCATTGTAGCGGGGAGTGGGTCACTGTATATGTTATTTACTTTTACTCTCCGATATCTCTAATCTTTTATTTTTGTTGTTTCTGATTATTGATGTTACCTGTTTTTTTTTTTAATTACCCGGACCAGTTCGCCTCAAGAGAGGACCAGTAGCTCTTCGATATTGTGGCGCAACAGGACTGGCTCATATGCTTATCTATTTGATAATTTTTCTAAAATTTGGATCAATTATTGTATATTTTATGTTTGGATGAATCTATACATTGATTGATTGATTTGCCAGCGTGAGGCGGGCATTGCTGCCGATTTCGAGCATCCATGGAGGTTCGTTCCAACACGCAGCTTGGTCGTCCGTCGAACACACCCAACGGACGGCCAAACCGCGAGCCGGAACGAAATCTCGGATGTTTTATATACCGCCGGACCGGCTGCATACGCCAGGTTGGACATTGGACATGCTTGTTGTCAGCAGCGAGAGCCGCATGATGCATGGGGTGGGAATGGATGGGAAGTGTAGGTGTTTGGGAGATGCTTCTTTTAAGTTTCCATTCTTCTATTAAGTTTCCATTTCTCATCATCGGCTGGGGTGTGCAGGTGTTGGCGAGATGCTTCTTTTTAGTTTCCATGCTTCTTTTAAGTTTTCATCTATCGTCATCTCCTTATTTTTCTTCTACTGAGTTTTCTGTTTCTGAATCTGGCAGCTTTTATTTTATTTTTGTTTTTATTTATTAATCGCTCCACAGGTAAATATCCATTTGCAGTGGAGTTGCTGGGAAGGGCCCCATCTCGCGGTAACAATTTTTTTTTTCGCGTTATGAGAAAAGATGTCCGAAGGCATAGTTTGCTCACCCTGTATCTCGTCTCCTTGAAACAATCGATTTCAATTTCATTTTTCAATTTTTCCATTTCATCACCTATATATCATGTTTAATACCTTTTCAATTTTGATCTCCATTTCTTGTTTAAAATTTAACAAAGACAAATAAATAAACCAGTGCTAATGCTACATAAACAAACACTTATCTGTTTCATTCACACATCTGGTTGGCTGTTGCTTATTTTATGTCACCCACTCAAGAAAGGACGGATCCAGGTATAGATTCCACGGTCAAGCAGTACACTTTCTTGGGTTGTTTATATGCACTATTTTGTGTTGCTTTATTCAACCAACATAATTCAATCAAATATCAACTATATTCCAGACCCCCGCTAATTTATATCAATCAATGCAGAATCGTTCACGCTTTAATACAATACAGTTTCGACGTCTTGTTACCGCTTTATCCGGATTTATCTCGAGATCCCGTAGGAGCCACGAAACACGCGTCTGTTACCGAATCCGACACACTTCTCCACTACCTGGATGAATTTATACAGTCCGTTAAATATATATTTAAATTATTATGCTCTTCGCGTATACAACAACGAAGAGAAAATTGCATTTGGTCGGTACATGTCTAAAACCGTAAACATGGCTTGTAGAGAAGAAAATTTCATATCGTTGTGTTAGTGGTCGAATTCTGAACGACTTTCAAAATGTTCATCTGTCTGTCGGTCCGTCCATCTGTCTGTGTATCCGTCCATTCGCCCGCCTGTCATGTTTATTGTAAGCACGACAACTTAAGAAAGAGAAGTCCAATTGTATTGAAATTTCAAATTTGGACAGTAAATCAGTTAGCTAGAAGAACCCTATTGATTTTTTTAAACAAAATCGATCAGTAAACAAAAAGTTATTAATTATTTGAATTTAAAAGAATCAATTTTTTATGTATTATGTGATTAAACCAAAATGTCTAATAAATCAGTGAACAGTATAATGTTTAGTCTAATTTGAATTTACGTTAGGTAAAGCACTTTTTTAGCAAGATGGTCAACATGCCCATTATAAGGGATTATGCGGGTTTAACCCAAACAAAATTGACAGGATTATCCTTATTTAGTTCACATGGAAGATTTATATGGAGAATATATGAATTTTTATGCATACAGTGTATCCCAGCATTATGGAGCAATACTTCGTTAGCGTATAATTTGGGCTTCGAAACATCGAACGACCCTTAAATTAATAACATAAAAAAAAATTAACATAAAATTAATGTTTTCTTAAGCAATAATGTTAATTTTTCGTGTAATTATTTATTATTAATAAAATTTGACATTTACATTTATACAACTGGTGTCTCACAAGTTTCAGGCGATTGTATCTAGTGGCATTCATTATATTAGTATTATTTGATCCTTTATCAGCAAAATCATTTTTTATCGAAAAACGGTCATTTTATGATGTCAAACAAGAGTATATTTTTTAGAAAAGTATTTAAGGAATGTAGAAATGTCACTGCAAGTTTCAAACATTAATTTATGCCAAAATTGAGGGGGTAAAAAGAATTTAGGGTGTTCCACCCCATGCTTCCTATTCAGGATATGAAAGGCTCCTATTTCCAAATCACAGATACCTACTTACTATTTATACTGTCCAAATTTTATTACAATCGCAGTAATTTCCAAGCTATCAACAAAATACCTTTTCAAAATTCAAGCTTTAAGTGTACATAGCTCCGAAAAGGGGCGTCCTAGGAAAAGAAATATATGTACTTTCAGTTTATTTAACCCAAACTATATACGCTCTCGAAGTATTGCCCCTTAGTAGCGGGACACCCTGTATAATTGAATACTCCGCTTTGAATGCTTGCTAAAACATTCAGAGTTCGAATAGATTAGGTACTGGTTGCTTGACTTGATTCCGTTTAATGTATTCTAAAGCTTTAAAAATCGCTTCTCTAACAAATACATATAGATGTATTTTCTGTCAACATCATTTTGAGTTCAAAATGGGATGGAATATTGACAATTCATCCTCCAATTTCAGAAATTTTAGATGCATCTTTAAAAATATGGAAATAACTTGGGAATCTTCATTGTAAAATCTTTATAATAGCCAGGTTAATACAAGGAATATCAAAAAATGTCGGGATTAAAACAAGAGATTGTTAAAATAAATCGAAATATTCTAATTTCCAGTATGACTTATTGAAGATTAAAAGCAGGTTATTTATTTATTTCGTCTTGGCCAATACTTATGAATTAAGTTAGAAGATATATTGGAAATTATAGATGGCTGCTTATATTCGCATGCAGGACCTATTTTTCGTAAGGGGGGGGCTCACGAGTTTCTGCATGAAGAGGTATTATTAGAGTAGATTTTATTGCTCACATACATACAGGCAAGGCTTTGTTTTGTACAGTACTGTTTATATACAACATTCTAATCTGAGTAAACGTGGATCCTATAATATTTAGATGGACCCTTCACCTTTTTAGCAGTCATTTTCAAGAACTCCGTGGATGCAAGCCAAACACCTTAGCGTTAAATCTTGCAATTAACCGATCTTACCATCTTCGTCGAATGTTACATTTGTCGGTATTGTTCACAAGGATTTCAAGGGATATCGTCTTGTTTACTACCTCACAATTACCTGTCCTTATCGTAATTTTCATTTTGATGCAATTTATACTTAAACCGTACTCAGAGCTCATTATTTCAGTATTGTAAAACACCACAAATCTAAAGTTAGGTAATATTTGTCATTTATCTTGGCCAGGAATAGCACGTGGCCACACACTAATCTCTGATGAACTCCATATGTTATTGGAAGATTAAAGGTGCATTAAGACACACTGATAAATATTTCTAAGTATAAATTAACTTAATCAGAACCATTATTTTGATACAAAATTTTAATTTGTCAATTAACATTTGATGTGGTACACATGGAAATTAATAGCTTATACATTTTATATTCAAAATACCTAGTTTCGAAACCTTGGGGGATTATTCGTAGAATGACTTATAAACTGAAATACCTTTTAATATAATTAGGATATTTCAGAAAGTATTACTTATATACCAATTACTTATAACTAAAGAAAATATGTTTAGCAAATTAAAATTATATATTTAACATTGGAGACAATTTTTAATTATATGGATCTCTGTTTATCTTCTTAAACCTGCTTATTATATCGGCGACTTCATTACAAAGTACTTCTGAAAAGTTAAACTTCTCTTTTGGAATTTTTGAACCTGCATTGCTTAAAAAGTCGCTATGGTTTAATTGACATGGGGGAAGTTCCCGCAACTTTATTAGCAACTTCGGCGAGGTATTTGTTCAGTTCATTAAGGAGTAATTTATTTCAGAATTTGTATTTCAGTATCTACTTTTTATTCTTAATTATTTTCCACATTGCAATCTGTGGATTATTAAAATCCGAGATAACTTTATAAGCCAAGTTATTTGCTTTTGGTTTAAATTATTCGACTGAGTTCATAATAATATTCTAGATCAGTAAAGCGATTCATTTGATGAAAGGTAAAATTAATTTATGTTTTACTTGAAACGAAAGTTCAAGTTCATTAATAATTGTTGATAAACATTACTTAGATGATTATGCAAATTAAATGCCGTGTCCTAAATCGAGGGTGTCTGTACCGCTCCCTTGTTTGCGTGGGTATAGGACGGTTAAATGAAGCATGTTTTGAAAGATTTTATGACGTCGTTTTTTCAACAAAATCTTCACTGTTTTCCCTCACTTTCTCACATTCCTGCATATTCCCACCGTCTAGCCTCACCTTCCCATTTCTTCCATATTTTCACTGCGCCATCTTCCCCTAATATTTTACTTCCAGATACTTTACAAAGGCATCTTGTGATTATTTGATATACTCCAGAGCGCCAATACTACCAAAGAGGGCAGTACAAATGCAGAGAGGATTTACCATAGAAATTTTTAATTTGATGATTACATTTCGTGAATTATGAAATAACACCATAGGAGTTTAGCAGGCGTATAAACATTGTGTAAATAAGTTGAACCATTGGCAGAACAAACAAATTGTGGATAGTTTTCCACGTTAATGTATTACCGAATAACACGTTATTTGAATTAAGTGTATATTCAAAATGATTTACAAAATAGGCAATTTGTGAATATCACATTCAGAATTTATTTCAAATTATACGAATTGTAGAAACTTACTCTGTTCAGACATTTGTGCCACAAGTGAAGTAAGAGTATCATATTTTTATGCAGTCGTAATCCAAACGTGGAAAGAACTCAATTCACATGAATTCTAAGATTATAGGAAAATTTTAAATAATGTTATTGGGGGCCATTGGGAACTAATGGGAATCTTTGCGCATAATTTTGGACACCCAATTAAGATTAGTAGAAAGTCGCATTGACATGTTTCATCAGATTACTCTAACTGATGAAAATCAATTGGCTTGAAATCAGTCTATTGATGACTGATTGACATGCAAACGCAGGGCTTCCTAATTCCCCTCACTGGCATTCAATGCAAACATTTTACGACTTGATTAAAAAATTGTTAACTAAAATATTATCCAGAATCTGTGAAACAGTAAAGGGAGTATTTATACACGAAGGGTATACGATGGGGCTTGTTATCGTAGGCATATATAATACTAGATTTCCCTTAGTCTCTGTTAGGTATTTTGCGACTTCTGCAAAATATTTAAAAATTAATTACCGGTTGGTAGATAATTAGCACGTGCTAATTGTTATGCCTTTATTCGTTGGTACATCAAGCGTAAGAAAACCTCTGGAGCGCGAGAATGCTGGTACATTAAGTTATGATACTATTGACCAAGTACTTATACAATTTTGTCAAGATATAATATACACATAAATTGGCCTAAAATTGCCTGTCGCTTTAAGATGCAAGTTTAAATTGACAATTATGTATAACTGTCAGTTTGAACTATAGCAATTATACATAATTGTTACTTTAAATTGGCACTTATGTAAAATTGTCTCTTTAGGGACAATTATGGATATAATTTTAAGTTTAAACATACAGTTGTGTATAAAAATTACAAGCTTAAACTTATATATAATTGTAGTTACAACTGTCGAGAGAAATTATTACTTGTGATAGAAGATCAAAATTACGTCGTAATACAATATTTAGAACTATAGAAGAGAATGCTTTGGCATCTGTAGAACTTTCAAGCGAGGTAGACTTTCCATTTTTCAACATAATTAACTGTGTACATTTTTTAGAAATCATTGTCACCCATACAAACATCCGTCGTGCAAAGTTTGCAAGAAAATGACGATTAGAGAAGGGTTACACACAGTGAATGATACATATAAAAATGTCAACAGAATACAAACTTACCCTCAAGATTATAATGGACAGCGAGACTAGATTCACTATTGTGGAGTTTTCAGTAGGCATAATACCAAGACTTTATCATCAAAAATCCTTATGTAATCAATAAAAGAGGTTTTTTTCTGTATTTGCTCATTAAAAAATCTTCGGAAAAAAAAAGAAGAAAGTTAGTGGCAAAATTGATAATGTCAAGGAAAGCACCCTAAGAAAGTATTCAGATTACATTGTGAACGGTCCTCAACTTAAAAAGATAAACAAATTATCTAAGAAAAACGACAAGTCTTTTGGAATTATTTTAAAAATGGAAAGAGTAGGTTATATTTAAAAAGTTGTGTACATTCCTTCAAATTTGCCCCATATTTACTTCTTATATTTAAACGGTCACATCTAATCACTGGTATTTTTATTATATTTACATTCACTCTGGATTAGATAAGGGCAGTGCTATTATTAAAATATCTGATAATGAAAAAAATCAAAATATTGCTTATAAATTTAAAATTAGTTATTGTCTAACTTGAGATTTACTTCACGATACCATTTACTGTGGATGGCGTCAGAAATCAGATATCACGACATCAAAGTGTTTTATGAAAGGGCGCTCCAGCACCTCTAATTTCATTGTTATAGCCCAGCATATCTGAAGCTATCGACCAGTAGATGGATATAGTTCATACAAACTTCGTTAGACCATACTGCTAAATAAATTGTATAATTGTAGTTTCTCCTGCTCGTCATTATCGTTCTTATTTCATTTTTTTACCTTTCGAATAAGAGCTATATATAACTTACAGTGGGTTTCGGGTTAGAGAATGCACAAAGACACACTACATCACCACATAAATTAAACAACTTCCAGTTTCAATGTCGGAGCTATCTGAAGGAGTATTGAGTTTTCATTCCGTCCGATATGGCTATCTATTGTAGCAAGGAACCGAACCCAGGAGATATAGTACGATAGGTAACTCTCATTGACTATTTTATTTTGTTCGATATAAACTTGACTATGCGTCGCTCCTTTGTGATCCATCACATATATGACATTGATGCCTTGGAGGGAATGAAGGTTTTTAAAACTGTTTTTTTTTACTGCTATCTATGACTACGTATGACATCAGGTATGAGTATTGTCAGGTTTTTTTATTGTATTTGAGTCTTGTGTGTCAAAAAAATTGGGGGCTCGCGTAGTAAAGGAAAACGAAGAAAAGTACTCAGTTCAGTATCAGAGAATCACTCTTAAATGATGATTTTAAAAATATGAAATAAAGTGTGATCTTAACATAGAATGCTTACCACAATTTCGTGCAACACTGAAAAAAATTAAGTGATCCCAACAAATTTTGGGCGTTCATTAATGGTAAAGAGAGGGTCGACTCATATACCAGAATAAGTAGTAAAGATTCATTGAACAATCTTCATGATATATTGAAATAATAGGATTGAGTATATCCACGCTTTAAAACGAATTAAGCCCAATGTGACCACAGATCCTATTTTCCATGTCAGCATTCTTATTAAAGGGCTGCGGTATTATTTTTGTGTCCTTAACCATGATTTTTAATTTAATCGTTTTCTGTAGGAACGGGATGGGCGTTAATAAATAAGATGAAGAGCTTTAGATGTTTAAAATAACTGTAATTTTTATTATTTGCACATTTCTTTAAATCTTACAATATAGATTCTTTTAGTGTACTTCCACTCTTTGATTATATATTTTCCAAAATTTCACTATTTTCTATATAGCTCTAAGCATTGTTAAATCTTGTAAAAGGAATCTTGAATTTAAATCGTGAAGTGCTTGGTACGGAAGGATCGACTTTTATCTCGATAAATTTCATATTAAGATTTTGACTTTTATCTCAGGATCTTTAATCTTGACATTTGTCTCAAGATCTTGACAATAAATTGCCTTATACCTATATTCCCAGTTCAACAATTAAACACAAAAATAGTGTTACAATTTATGTAATCATTATACAAGATTTGATGCAGTAATTTTATGTTGCCGTGGGATAAAATTAGGTCAAAATCTTTATATTAACCTCAATATTGTGAGATAAAAGTCAACATTTTGAGACAAAAGTTAAGTTCTTGTGATGATGAATATTGGGATAGAAAATAAAATCAGACCTTTGACCCTGAAGCTTTCTGGAGTTCTCAGTATAGTTTTATTTCAAGGTCGTGAGTTTTTTCTCATGATTTTAATATTATTGCATCTCTAATTCAATTCAATAAGTGAAGATGTTAACTTAATAATTAAACCACGCAAACAACATTCCAGTATTACTATTTATGTAGTAATCGTTGCTAGATTTAGTGCAATAACTTTATGTTGGAATCAATTTCAAGATCTTGGGATACAGCTCAGGATTTTGAGATAAAAGTCAAGATATTTATATAAAAGTCAATATCTTGAGATAAACTTCAATATTGTGAGATATAAGTCAAGATATTGAAATGATGAATGTAAAGAATTGATATAGGAAATGAAAGTGGAACTTTGACTTCTCGGCTGTTCCGTATTTCCTACCATCTAGTTCGACGCTTCCTATGTTTGTACCGCTTTCGAGAAAGATCTACAAGCATACACACAGACATTTTTTATTCCATATTTGAGTTTAGCGTGTTATGAAATGGGGTTTTGTAGAAAATTTTGTATTCTACGATGACCATTAAAAATGTTTGTCAGATTGTAATAGGTATATGTATTTAATTAAATCAAAGGTACAATAAATAAATATCTTAAAATAGTTACTATGACTCTTATAAATAAATGAAAAGTAGAGTAAATATTATCCTCTTCGCTCATTCACTGAACATTTAATATAATTGTTGCACATTGTGTGATATTCTTCTCAATTTTATCGTAAATAATGTTAGTTTTAAGCATTTTTTGTTTAATTACAATAAAAAAAATTATTTTTTTTAAGTTTAAATAATCAATAACTTTACTTACTGTACTGACAGTTTTTCAGAATTCGTTCACCAACACTGTGATATGATTTTTTTTTTCTACAATCGATATTAATGGTCTTAGAAATGTGCAATCTACTCTGCCTTTTGTATTTGTGAAGTATAATAAGAGTGATGAGCTAATTTCTTGCGTGCAGTGCAAGTTTATTGTTTTCAGTTAGAGTGAAAGCTGAGCTTATATAAAGCTTTAATTTATTCTAAATATGTATTGATGCCCTATTTCTTTTTCAGAAATTGCAAACGATCGGAGAAGATTTCTGTGGCCTTGACGTAAACACACCGCTGGGTGGAGAACAACCCGTAGCAGCAGTGCCCGTGTTACTTTTTAACACCCGGTTGACAGCGGTAGTAGCCACCTCGACGGGGGACTTCACTGTGGTTTTCATAGGCACCTCCACGGGGCATCTAAAAAAGGTTCGTTTTTTACATTGATGTTTTTATTATTATATAGGATTTCTCAAAAGATATTTTTCGTAATTAAGTCTTATAGCCTAATTTTGTATCAGCCTGCTTGATTGAAATGCTCTACTGTACACTGAAAAGCACTTAGAAATATGTAAATCATTTATAATGCGAATAAATGAAAATTTAAACACGGATCAATGTCATTTAGCTCACATACAGGGTGACTCACCAGTTCGTGGACGGTCAGTATTTCCTCAATAGTTTGAAATTTGAAATATCTTCGATAAAAATTGTAGGAAAATAATAGTGGCATATTTTTGAAATTATTTTTAAATCTACAGAGTGAGTGTTTCACATAGTGATGGCAAGCGAATACCATATATTTTTTAAAGAGAACACCAAACATTTTCTTTTTATATAATGGTTTAATAAACGTTAATAAAACTGTAAATTTTACTAAAACTCAAATGGAACCGAAACAAGCTATCTCAACGTTGTATAAACGTTCCTATCAATCAAGAGGGAAATCTATAAGACTGTTACAAAACGTTGTAGTACCGTTTCAAACACTTTCTTTAACACTACTAAACAAGCCTTGAACAGTCTTTATTTATTTTTATATCGGCGTTTCAACAACAATATAATGATATATGTAAAGACGTTAATACAATCTTATTAAAACTTTTGCAAAATTTTCTGTTATGATTTTCCTCTATCTCTAGTTATGGTGTGTAGTAGAGTTCAAAACGAGATCTATCTCGTTTTCCGTGGAACATTGAAAGGTAAAAATTTATGGATTACGTTGTTGTATAGTATTTGGCTTGCGTATACACCCCCTAAATTCGCCTGGCGATATCGGTGTCCAAACAACTCCTAGGGGTGAAAAAGCGAAAAAAATAGAAAATTAGATTTTTCCCTAGTCTTTCTAAGAGTTTCCAAATTTTTGTTTTACTATGTACAATAATAAATTTATAGCAAATTATATGTGAAGAAATTGCATTAGTTGAAGCGGATAATGATTGTTATAAACCCATGTAACTTCCTTATTATGCATATATTCATTTTACTATTTTCGCAAATTCATTACACTTCTAATTGTAGGTAGACGAACGAAAATTTTAGAAAACTGATAAGAATAAAAATTATAGCCTGTACTGTCTAGATTATAATCATTTTTTTATTTTTATATTCCGCTTATAAATAAGAAAGTTATAAAAGAAATACTAACCCATTGACAAAATTCCCGCAGAACCCCTGTTGCAACTATCGCAAGATCTGTCTATTTCCCTCTCTCTCACACTCGCTGCTCGCATAGTCGTAAAAGTATTGCCATTTAAATTATTCATTAGAAATTAGCCTGGATAATGTGATATAACATAACAATAATTTAGGACGTAATCCTAACAAAAATAAGTTAAAAATACATTAACGCAGATACTAATGACCTAAGTTACATAGTTTTTAAAATATAGACTGATGAATTTTGGGAGGAAAAACTACTTTTATAATGAATGATTATTTACCCACACCCTTTACTTGTCTTAATAATAATAATAATAATAGTGCTAATAATAATAATAGGAGGAGTGTGAAATGTCACAATAATAGTAAGAAATATTGTTATTTATAAACCAATTAAGAATAATACTAAACAAATAAAATTGATGAAAGTAATACATTTTCATATTAATTGAAAAATGCACATTATAATAAAATACAAAAGTAACGATCTCCGAAATTGTCATTTTGCTAAATTAGCTTTTTTCCATCTTTTAACTCATGCTTTATTTAAGGCTTTATTATTTATATGTGCGGGTAATGTAATTCATAATTTAAGTAATTGTCAAGATATTCGGTTTATAGGTAATTTAGCTAAATCTATACCCTTAACTTGTGTATTTTTTAATAATAATTCATCGTCCATTTCTTCATCTACAACTGTAATTTGGTCTGTGTAATCATTTTGGCAAGAGTTCCCACTCGAACAACACCAGTTTTATTAGAAAAACGTAGTTTAAACGATTCGCGATACTTTTATTTATTCTCCACCCGTACTCCAAAAGTTTCGGCATATTAATAACTGGGTTTAAAGAACTGCTCCATATAATAAATTGGTAAAATGCTCTCAAACAGTGTTGATTCAAGGCGTCACTTATAGGGGGCGATTTGTCTATACTGATTTGAGATGCCATCTTCGCCCTCAAATCATTAATATTATGGCAATTACTGGAAGAGTACAGTAACATGCAAAACTTTTCCAACTCCTTAAATTTTGTTACTTCTAAAGAAACAGACTTTTCACATGAACGCGATAGCAGACTGAAATTTGTTTCAAAGATTTTCTACACACTTTTTTCCCCAATTCCATTAAATTGGCTAGTTAGTGCGTGAAATAATAATATATTTTGTTTTAAAATGTTATCAAGATTGATAAATTTATATCTATTATTTTCATTTGTGCTGACTGCATGTAAACATTTACGTCAAAACTTTCTATAAAATGAAGTAAGTATCTTTACAGCTAATAATGCATTCTGTAAAACCTTCAGATTTGGCTGATAATATGTGCAGCAATATTCTAGTATCTGCATCTTCATGATTAAAAGATAATAATTTTCTTGAATGAAGTGATTTTTGACTTTTAATCGGCAATTTAAATTCCGCATTTAATTCGTTTTCGGTATTACTTGATGAAGACTCCATATTTCACAATAATGTTATAAATATATAACAATATCTAATTAAACACCACTAAAAACATGTAATGAATCAATATTCTACACAGGAGTATGCATGCATTCATCATATGTGAGCATATAGAAGAGCTTTGCGGGCCGAGGTGACGAGCGGGAAGACGTGTTAAAGTGCGAGGGAAAACGCACAGAGTAGAGATAGTTGCAACTGGGGGCTGAATTACATTTTTAACAACAACTAACTATTTTCTTTGTAACTCGCTTATTTATAATAAAAAACTAAAACAGAAAAAACTAGTCTAATCCAGATAGTATAGACTACAACTTTTATTCTTATCAATTTTTTCAAATTTTCGTTCGTCTGCCTACAATCACAAGAGGAATGAATTTACGAAAATAGCAAAATAAATATTTGCGCGATAAGAGAACTATGCTAGGTTTTAGGAGACAGCGTACGCTTTAAACAATACATTTCTCTTACCTATAAATAGCCGTAACTTTGTTATAATGTATAATTTATCAAAAATAAAAAAAATTGCAGAAAGATGAGACAAATACCTAATTTTTCGTTTTTTCGGTTTTTCGCCCCTGGGGGGTGCTTGGACACCGGTATCGCCAGACGAATTTAAGGGGTGTATGTTTAGTACTATATAATAAAGTACCCAGTACATTTTTACCTTTCAATGTTCCACGGAACATGTTTCTAGACGACTTTTTCGTATTCTGAGTCTCTACTAGTAAACACATACGACTAAATGATGACTTTATTATGATCCTCAATATTTTACTGTACATAATACACTTGGACCTTATATGTGGTATAATAATGGGCTGTTGTGAGTAGACCGCTGTTGAAAATTAGCTGCAAATGAATATTGTCGGTGAATATAATTGTTTCCCCTCTATAAAATCTAATCTGGGGAACCGTAGAAGCTATATGAAGTACATGCTATATTATGAGTTCTGTGTATAAGGAGGTATACACGTTTAAAGTGTAACAAATGTTCGGCCGGGACCGCTGGAAGCAGGGGTAGTCCGATCGGAGTGTTCTTGGTATCATTGTGTACGTTACCACTCTGCGTCGCACAAAAGAGGTTTCACAATTACGGGGGTGGCAATGGGGGAGAAAAATGTTGGACCCCTTCATATTGGCTACTTATATAAGACTCTGTCAATGTTTATGTGCATAAGTGAAAACTAAGTTTTCCGAGCCCCTTAGGGTAAGGGGTAATTTCGTGTGTATTAGTGGCAAGTCAATATATGGTTGTCAAAGACAAGAAAAAAAAATATATAAGAATGACTTCGTAGATGATAGCGAATGTTATTAACATGTGGATAATAGGGTGTGCGCTTGGGCAGTTTTCAGAGTTGTTTGGTAATTTGGGGATAGGGGGTGGAAATATACACATGTGAATTTTATTCATAATAACTACGTTAACTTCCAGTGTGTTAGAAGTTTGCTTGGTGACGAATTCTGTACACTTTTTTAATAAACAAAAAGAAGATTTTTAGTTAGAATGTATGTTTGTCCGTATGTATGCATGTGCCCTCATAATCTGAGAACCACTGATCTGTTTTGATTGCAGATTAGAGAATTTCTTAACATCCTGTATTTATAATATGAGTTTTTAATCTTTCTGTTCATGAAAGCCGTATCCAGTCTATGTTAGAAGATAATGAGTTTGGAATTAAGTTTTGTAGAAAATACCTACCTATCTATAAATTTTTAATATAAAAACAGTCACCTGACAAATCAATATTTCATATTATATATTAACTTTCGCATGGATAATGAGATAGAAAACTCCTCTAGCGTGCTTGGGGACTAAATTAACTTTTTTCTTTGACAGATTATAGATTAATATTGTTCAGATTTTCAAGTTACAAATATCTGAAAATATAAATAATATAGTCAGTCATCCGGCCAGTATCATAATTGCTAGCTTTTCTATAATTTGAATAATTAACAGGGTAGACTCAATTGGAGCTTTTGCTAAATAGCTGAAATTAAATTATCGCTAGTAAAAGATTCGAACTACAATAAAAAACGATATGGCATATTCTATAAGAAAGTAAAACGTCTTCTCATGCACAACGTCTTGGCAGATGTTCGGTAACCTATGCGTTATTCTAGCCGACCGCCATTTGTTACGTGGCACGTCGAACAGCATCACACCCTCCGTCGTGGTTGAATGTTAAGATCAGCCCAATTTTTTGGAGGTCGCCCTCTTCGCCTCCCGAACAGTCAATGTCCCAGAGGCATAAGGAAACATAGATAAAACTAAGACGTATTTTTGTGATAATTCTGTCTCCGTTAAATATAATAATTGTAGTTGGGAGGGTTGTCGTGAACAAGGACTCAAAGGCATACCATCATGTTTACCCACAACCTCACAAATTGTAAACTAGATTTTTCTCTTACTATATGATTCTATATCAGATTCGGTGGTTGCTATTTTACTTTCTTGCTCACCCCTCATCATGAAAAGATCATGAAAATCCATTCATTATAATTGGGTTCCGTTATTTTTTAATTTTTTTGCACTCGACTATACGCTAGAAATTACATACAGGTGGTGGTTGTGCTAAGAGCAAAGTGTTCTAAACTGAATTTATTGACAAAACTTTGCATAAATTCATTTTAGAATGTTTTTAATTTCTGACATAGTCAGAATGGCTTATAAAAGAATGCAAATATTGAAAATTGGTATTTTCATAGATAGATAGATTTTATTTTTAATAAATTACTCTTTCTGCTGTTTGTAAAATATGTTTTATTATACACACACAAAAATACGTAACTTTCAAATACTCTTAGAGTATATTAATTGTAGGCTCCACTACTAGATAGGTGATAGATACGTCAATGCTATTTATTTTATTTTCTTATCTGTCAAACATTTGACAACTAATTGAAATACTTCACTTTATGGAAAAAAAATAAGCTTTTGTTTTGGTTCTTGATGAAACGAGAGCAGCTTTATGACAGGGAGCTTATAACAAGAGCGAACAACGTTCAAAGGAAATTTCTTACAGGAAGAAGCATAGATTATAGTTCAAGGTGGGTCCTTTTGAATATAATAGTTTGAGACAGATTTTGTAAATAAATTCAGTTTAGAGCATTTTTTTATAACTCCGTAACTATCCTCTTCGGGGATTTAATGTTGTAATGATTTATACACAGAATTTGATGGTCTTTCAGATGCCAGAATAATAAATACACTGTTCCATTTAAATCACACTACGATGTCCTTGAAACAAATCACCTAATGAATATTTGATATTGTCTAGTAGATTTAAAAAAAATGTGAAACTTTTATACTAACCATTTTTTTCTGAAACATGTAGTTCTCCAGAAAATCGGCCGCTTCCAGACTTTTGAAGAACCCTGTATATTGAAAACTTGAATCACAGCCGTGCGTTACAAACACATTGTTGTTGAACTTTACATGAATGTATCGGATAAAAGTGATAGAAATAAAAATGTAAACATTATTTTAAAAATTATGTTGCTTTTATATACGTACGTTTAAAGCGTGAAATTAGTGATTTAAAATAAATGTGGAAAGAAATTCTTATCGTAAGAGGTTTTGTTAGAAATTATTCGATTCTTCAGCGTGAAACTATTTAAATGTTAAAACGTTTTTATAGAAATTGAGGAGGATCCTCTATCTCTTTTAGGGTTTTTCTATCTATTTACAAGAAAATCTCATTTTTTTATGAGAGCTGTTGGGCCACCGCTATTTACATTTTCCCGTGTTGTTCACCTCTGGCAGGAAATATATATTGAATATTTCCTATCTATTTTTATTCTTACACAACAAAGAATATACAATATACTAATGTACATGTTATATAGGTATAGACTTGCTATATTTTTTCTAGTATATTGTGTGTTGTATGTATTTCTCAGTGACTGCTTATGCTTGAATTTTTTACAGTATATGTCACTATTTCAAGGTCGTACTGTACTGTTAGTCATTGCTCTTTTAAGTCCGCTACGTGCTATCATCGCCAAATAACCGTTTACGTGTTTTTATAAATAATAATAACGAACCCAGGAATTCTGATGTTATTTAGTAGGTATAATAATATTAATGTGACTAACAACAACGTTACTCATTTCATTTGGATTTGTATACTTGGAGAATACAATAATGTCCTAGGCAAACCTTTCAGTAAGACTTTTAAATTATCTGTAAAACAGCCTAAACCAAAAAAAGATAAACTAGACTTAAATTATACAATTCGTATAATTGTGTGATCGAGAGACAAGCACACTTGATCCCGGGTTCGAATCCCGGTTATGGCAAATGTCGAGTATCTAAGAACATTTTTCTATTTGAATTTAAAAATAATAAAATAATATAATTTCACCCCATATTTAAAGGTCCAGATCATGGTTGCAAATGTATGAAATAGTTATTCTCAAGAAGCATATATTTGAAAGTTATGAACAAAAAATGTATTTGTTCCTTATGGTCATATCCACCACTATATAAAATTTCAAAGTAGAGCAACATAGAAAACGTACCAAAAATATTATTTAGGTCTATTTTTAGGCACCATTGGCCATTTAATATTTTATGTTGGAATTTACAATGCTGAAATTACCTGTTCAGAAAATATTTATATGTCCACCTCTCAAAGTTCAATGGATGTTACCTAATTTTTTAATAAAAAAATGTCTGATATTGCCAATGAGACTTCGAAACCGACTTTGAGACGAAGAAATGTCGATTTTCTCAATACATATAAACTTTCATCCATTGGCTATAAAACGAGTGTTCACACAAAATGTTTTTTCTTCTGCTTCCTGAGATAATAATTATTAAAACTACCTGTGTGGTAATAAAATGTATTCATTTCATAATCATCGAGTCCTATTTGGTTCGGTCCATCGTAATGCGAACATTGCGAACACTTAATATGCGAGGAAATTGTATCAATTTACGCTTGCCCGTCAAAGGCATTATTGCCATGCACGGATTGTAGGTCGAGAGGGAAATGTACAGACAAAGCAGAATCTCTGGGCGGCACCACAGTATAGTCTTTATATTGAGGTACGATGCATGAGCACAAGCAGATGGTTAATTGTTGCACGGAAATCATCGTGTCTTAAATCGTTCCTCCTAGTGAAAAAAAGTGAACTTACACTTGTTTTTGACTAGTTTTAGAATATACATTCTTGTAATTCTCAGGAACAAAGTATAATTGCCTAGAACTATCATCAGAGGCTACACAAAAACTAGTTTCTCTTATTTTTTTTATAAGTGCAAACATTGTTTTGACGCTTACGACATCGCATTAGCTTTCATCTTCCTGATATATGCCTATTGCCTATATTATTTGTCTGATTAAAAATTACTAGTAAATAATTTTAGTACATGTTTTTTACTAATCAAAATGTCTAATAAAAAGTGTTTAGGCACATTGAAATATTTATCAAAAATTGCCAACGCGCAATTCTGTTTTATTTGAAAAGTTTAATTAATTAGAGTTTTCAAGCGTAAAACAAAAGAGCCTTTCAAATCGTGATTAAATAACAGAATGCACTTTGTCATAAATTCCCGTTTTTAAACCAACCCCTTTGATTTCCATTCTACTTAATCTTGTAGTGTTTCAGAAGTGCCATGAAAATAATTAAGATTAAATCATCAAATACACACCATTTACGAAATAATTTTCGGGAGAAAGCATTCTCTGAATGTAAGGACTAGCGTTTGGAGATTTTGCCTGGTTGTTTCCTATTATAAACGAATTATTTGCAGTGTTCGATTTTTAACATTTCAATCTCATAATATAAAAGACATCTAAATTGAACTGCCAGACTTATCAAGTGTACAAAGAAAAATTTAATTGAGGAGACGATGTGTGCCAAAACGTATGGCGATGACTATGTCGTAGCAATTAAATAATAATAAGACTTTTGACAAGAGTAAAATATAATTATCCATAATGGCGTTTATAATGCAACAAACGGGTTCATTGTAGAATTCTATTTTCGAAATGCGCGAACAGTTGGTTAGTGAATTTATTCAATATCTACGCGTTTGAAAGGAAGATTTTATCGTTTGTTCGACCATAGTGCAGATATGTCTTATTTAACTTGTGGCAAAACTATGATACCATGAGGAGATCTGCTTTGTACAAGTATCAGCTTGGGCCGGCGTATGACGTCACTCGCTGTAAATTTTCAGATCGAGTTGTCGGCAGTCACTTAAAACAACGAATCTACATATACTGTGTGTTAAAAAAAAAAACTGCAAAAATTCAAAGACCCTCCAAAAAGAAACTAATCTGTTTCGACCAGGGTTCGCCCGATTTAAATTATTTGATATAAATTACGATTTAAATCAACGATTTTAATTAACTGATTTTTTAAATTAATCAATGATTAAAATAAAAAATAAAAAAATACCATTTATTTATTTTATTGTATAATAGTCAAAATGCAAATAAAATTATATTCTTAATAAATAATGACAGATAGATAATAAACACTTAACAGAGAAACAGAAAAGTTTAAAAAAATTTAAATTATGTAACACTAACAATACATAACTACCTAACTACACTTACACTACCACACTACCAGTATTATTATTATTACATTAATATTACTGGTTTTCAATATTCTCGTTATAGTATTTGTACAGGAATACTAATTTTCCTGCCTTGTCCACTCCTAATCTATTTCTTAAATTCGAGTGAACAAGTCCAAATGTAGAAAATACTCTTTCTACTTAAGCTGACGAAGAAACAGCACATAAACATTGCTTCACGAAAGGAAGAAGTATAGCAATATCAGGTATGTTCTTTTGTGAAACCCACCACTGTAAGGCACTAACATTGCACCTCTTCTGAAAACATAACTACTGAAAATGGTTCCATTTTGGCTTCAAGTTTTGTAATGAGTGGTAGTAATACTAATTCACTATTTCCAATATTTCCATACGTTATTTAATGCTTGATCTTTTTATGCACTAGTCAATTTGAATTTGGTTTTGGTTGTATCCAAAATACATGCCACAAAATGAAAGGGGCCTAAGTGCTTGTTTATACCGTTCTTCAAAAATTTGTATTTGAGACAACGATAAGTCTAATTCTTCCTGGAATATTCTTTCTAATTCCTTCCATACTTCTACTGCATCGGATAGAAAAGTTTGTTTTTTCTGTAATTTATCACGTCCCACAGCTTTAAGATTTTTAGATATTCTTCAGCTGATCGTTTAAGACCAATGCTTGAAACTTTTTGATATATTGTTGAATCAGCTTCTTTTTTATTCTCCTCACATACTTTTAATAGTTTCTCCCATTGGCTTACATATACCTCTAAACAATCTGACATACTATTCCATCTTACGTCACTCGGAAGCACTAATGGTTTTCCACCAGCCTGCACGTATTATGCCCTAGCCAGATGATTATTTCTGAAGTATTTGCAAAACATGCTGTTTGCTATCTTTTATTTCTAAATCTTTGCAGAGTAGGTTTAAAAGATGAGCCGAGCATCAATAAGTTTTGATTATAGAATCTAGTTTTTCTAGTCTAGTCTGGTCGCGACATTATCCGTTACAAAAGATTGCACGTCACAGTTGTATTTAGATTTACAAGATATAATTAAATTGCAAGCAATTTCAGTTAAATAATCGCCTGTGTGGGGATTTCCAAACGTATCTATTGTTTCAAATTAAAAAGATTGTCAATTTTCAGTGGTTATAGTAGCACAAGCAACATGCTTATTGTAGACATTAGACCAATCATCAATAGACATGTTTACACTCTGCCCAGAAAGACTTCCAAAACATTTTAATTTTTCCTCCTTATATATTTGTTCTAAAAAGGTCGTGGACATTATTTTTCCTGAAGGGGGCTTATAACCAGGTCTTAACATATCGATAGCCTTTATCACATGCGGATTGTATAAACACCTGAAGCTAGTATTAGTTGCAAATACAGCTTTTGCGATTTGTTTATCTATTTCTTGTTTTTTATATGCAGATGTTCGAACGACAAAGTTTATCAGATTAGCAGGAGCGTCTGTTCTTCTTTTTTTAGAGACTGAATCATAGTAGTAGTAGTAGTAAATGGTAACTATGCTGTTGATGGCATTGAAAAATCAAAACCAGACAAACCTGACGTTGATGAAGATGAGCTTGGCAGTTGTCCTTGAAAACTGGTGGTTGAGGTCGAAGACGTTGATATCCAGCTTGCAATTGTTGCATTATCTGATTCTTTATTTTTTGTAAAAGAAAAGGAGAAAATATTTAAGTTGATAAATGATAAGATAAAATATTAGAGGAGTCGGTAGAAGTTTTCACTTCGGAGAAATTCCAGACATAATTAGTTTTGCAACTAACTTGACGCTCAAGGACTATTGTTGGTAATGTTAACTTTTAGTTGTTTCTGACATGTTCAGAGATGTATTCGAAAAGTTACGCCTCCCGAAATTATTCCGAAATAGTGCATATTTTCATCCTTTATTGACACCATTATATTTATTTATTAATAAAATATTAAGGTTAAATATTTATCTCGAAACTAAACTAAATTAATGTTATTATTATTATCATATGTAGTGTATAGTGTATACATACCTTCATCTGTTGTTAAACCAACTTCTTTATTACTTGGTCCAGCGGTATCTAGATCTACGTATAATGTCTTACACTTTTCATGATGGTTTTTTAATCTTTGAACAAGTCCTCGCATTTATTTTCTGCAAGTTTTACAAATCGCTCTACTACCAATCTTTCCCATTTCTGTTTTTTTTTTGTTCTATAAAATAATTCCAAAGTGTGCCTTTTTTCCTTCCACTCATTTTTATTTTACACTTCATTTGTTCACTTTTAATTTTAATTAACTTGAACAAGACTAGCACGAGTACAGATAATTTGTCAAATGAAGCAGCTTACGAATTGGCCACCCTTCTATATCATATTGTGAAGACCATTTTCTACAGGATTTAACAAGAAAATTCGCTCAATAACACGAACGAGTATATTAAGAATAAGAAACTAAGAACCAGAAATATACGGTTGAACATATTGAAATGAAATTTTGGTATTTTCTAAAGTAGCCAAACATAGACATTCAGCATTCAGCCCTATTATTTGATGGATTGTTTAGGTTGTTAAATATAACGTACATGTTATGTTATGACTGATATATTTCATATTTTAAGTTGAATACGTGTATTGTATGATATAAAATTATTTTGATGACATTAACAGCAAATGGTATTAAGTTTCTGTTACTTAAAATTTCACGTTCGAATTATAACAAGAAAATGAATATAGTTCTAACATTAAAGTAGTATGGATACTGATTGTGGGGAACTGAAACTCTCGGAGAGGTCTGATTAAATAAATCAATACGAGACAGTGTCAAAACTCAAAAAAAGAAAATACTGTTTTTTTATTGTTTGCAGGTAAAAATAGACCATACCACAATATACACAATTAAAAGAATAAAAAAAATCACGATTTGAAAATTAAAAAAAAAATAATAATCGTTGATTTTTTATTTTTTCTTAAAAATCATGATATTTTTCGAACCCTGGTTTCGACCCTGACAGTATCGGAGCTCACGGTCGTCTGCTCCCGTCATTTTTCCTAATACGCCCCTGCTCTAATAACGACCGTGTGCCCTCTTTACTACCTCTACGCGTGTAGAGCGTGGCAATACGCTTGCTGTTCTCACTAACTTTTCATACGACGCAATCTTTAAATTCCCCAATAAATTTTCCTTATCTCACCAAGCCGCCGCTAGAGGCGCTGGTTAATATCTACAGAATAGCTGTTGCTTATAGTATCCAACTCGCCAACTATTTCAAGCGAGAGCCATGTTAAATCGACTCGACTCGGAGTGCGTAGTAATACATCAAATTAGTATGCTTGGAGTTGATTCTAGCTAGTATAAACCTGCTGCTCTAGTAATTTTGTCAAATTGTACACTACCATGAAAATACTCGATATAAAACACTGAACTGTAAAATTGTGAACATCTGAATGAAAATATGTTTATAGATTAAAGATCTAACTACTCCGTAATAAAACGAATACTTCGCATTTACTTTATACAGGGAGTTTCGCGAGGAAACGAACATACTTTGATGCCAGATAGAGGACACCAAAAGTAATTATAATCACCCATATAAAACTAAAAAATACTTATACAGGATATTGTTTTCTTGAAGAACAACAACATTTTTTTTGAGTCCGGACCTGGATTTTTTGTGTGTGCGCGATACAAGTACTTATTCAGATATAATACACTAGTGTGTATTATTAGTGCCAAATATGAACTTATTATTCCATTCCTTTACAAAGTAACAACCACACGAAATTTTGGCAAAAATATATAAAACACTCTGTATTTCAGCAACAAGACCCAACTAGCTTTCTCAATGGATGATTATGATTACCCTCGGTGTCCTCTATCTGCCATTAAAGCATGTCCGTTTCTTCGTGAAACATCCTGTATATTAAAGAAATGTTTCTAGCAAACGAAGCAGAACCTATTAATTTTTTGGAAAGTTTCATGTCTTTTTTAAAATTCATTATCTACTTTTGTTTTGTGGAAATTATAACATCTTTTTCATATACTTTTTAGAAGTTATTATTAAGCTGAATTTTTGCTTTGGTGACTCTTTTTAAAAAGACAAGAATAATTATTGTCTCTAAGTTCAAAAATTCCCTAAATTTAAGCACAGGTTGCATAATGCTGACAATTTCAATATAGAACAGTCCTGTTTAAAGTTTTTACTTTATTACAATAAGAACTAGTGATATACTCCAAAAGAACATAACGAATGTAAAAATTTGGCCGTTTTTTTCCTTCCGATGGTAGCAATAACAAGAAAAATAAATTGTGTCAAAAACAAACGTCTATCGATAGATGTTAGAGCGTAACAACGAATAAACCACTGAATAAACAATTAATTGATTTAGTCATTATGTTTTGCTTACTTAACAAAACACTTTATTCATTCTACGCATAGTGCGCTAAGTTCGATGTAAAATAAAATAACAAAGAAAGACGGAAGCCATTTTGTCGGAATACAGGAATCATAACGAACGATTCACAGCGAGCTGTAATCAACTTGAACAATTTATTTAGCAATAACTTTCATGGAATCCCACTTGAGAAATTTCGTTTATCCGTTACTTAAAATATACATATTAATTAGTTGCCGTATTCAGTCTCAAGTAGTGTCTGCTTTATTAACGATATGTCAATATATCTGATTTTAACGAGAAATACATGGATACAACACAATTCCTTTTGTTCATTGGTTTGTTGGGCCCAAGTCAAGGTATGAATATAATGTATTTAATTCTTTATTTAGTAAAAATAAAGAAACGATAAAATGCTTGTTTCGTTTAATTTTGGTAACATCTTAAATTTATGACCATATCTTTTAAATCGCCCCGTATGGTATGCGTTATACGACAATTCTCAATACTTTAAAAAGATTACTGCCACAGAATATGTATACATAGCTTTAGAATATCCCATATAATAGGAAAGAAAATACGAGTCTTTAATCATGGAAAAACCTGAGCATCTTGAGATTTTTCTCATTATAATGGAATTTAAAAGTCAATATAATGAAAAAATCTTATTGGGAAAATCTCATTATAAAGAGATTTAAAAAAAGAAGTGGAATGACACCAAGACGGAATAGAAGTATTATAATTTATCGTAGAAAAACAAAAATTTACGAGAGCGGTGAAATTTTAATTCAAAGTTAGACTTTGAGAAATATTATTTACACGTCACAAATCTGTTCGTTCATTTTCTTGTGGATTAATTTCGTAAAAGAAGGAAAAATACACCGGAGAGAACGGTTAGTTAATTACGTCACCTCATTTCGACGAGGTTATTGAAAGTTGAGGATATCACAACGATGACGAGGGGTGGTGGATCTCAACTGGAAGCAGTTGATGCAGTCGATGATAACATAGGCGGAGTAGACTGGCTATTCTAGTCATTATGATTTGTAATTCTAAAATAAGTCGAGTCGCTGTATCGAAATTTAAAAAAAATCCAAAACATTTTTAATACTTTACAGATTTTTTTAAACGTTGGAAATATCTTCTTGGGTCCATAAATCGAAAATTTAAAGGAGTTTTTTTTTGTTGGTCGAACCTCCGACATTGTTAAATAAACATAAGTTAACAATTGAATAACTACCTTAATAATTATTCAAAATGGCTGAATTTTGTTTTAGGGGGGTTTTGGGGGTTGTTGATTACGAATTTGATATTAAAGAGTTCAAATTCAAGATGGCGGAATCAAAATGGCGCATATGTTATTGATTATTTCGTATATTTTTTAACTAACAATTGAATAACTGCCAGAAAAATAACTGAAAATGCCTCAAAATTTTTTTTGGGGGGGTCAGAGGTCGCTGATTACGAATTTGATATCAAAGAGTCCAAAATCAAAATGGCGGTTGTGACACTAATTGTTTGGAATATTCTCTGTGAATATTCATAATTCTATCGGAAAATTTCCAGAAAAGCTTAGGTCGCGAATTATTAATTTAAGAAGAAAAAGTCAGAAATGAAAATGGCGGATTCAAAATGGCCGAAATATCATTCATTATTTTAAATATTTTTGTAAATCTGTCATTCTAAAAAAATTACTCTCAGGGAAACCGAATTTTTTAATATAACAAAATGTTAAATGTGACCATGCTTAACGTACGTTTCAAATGTTATTGGTTTGTAGTCCAAATCAGTTATTGTATTCAAAGGCCGTTACTAATAAGCATCTACTCCGCGAGCGTACGGCCGGAAAATCGCTCCGTTTTTTTTTGAATTTCTGGAAAACGGTTTAGAATTTTTGAATGAAATAAAATGCAGTTAAGCTAATAAACGTACCTTTCGACTGTTTTTTATTTGAAGTCGATATCTATAATTGTTTTCAAATGTGACCCCTCACAAGCACCTGTCCCACCGGCGCACAGTGGGGCAAAAACAGACAATTCTTGGCAAAAATTCTAAAACTCATGAAACCAACTCAAAATAAGCTCGCGAATGCAGCAAAAATAACGAAAAAAATATGGCTGAATAGTTAGGGTAGTTTTGATGGGGTGGAAATTGAATTTACCGCCTAAAATTCTGAAACTTCGAGTTGGAATAGAATTCGAACTCCACATTAACAGAAAAATTGTGTTAAAAATAACTTGATGCAAGGGGGTGAATTTTTAAGGGTGGTAAATTAAAATATCTAGATAAAATTCTGAAACTTTGGATTTGTATAGAAATTAGCCTCCAAAATATTGAAAAATTGGTGAAGAAAATCCCTATTATGAAATAGGGTAGTTTTTGGGGGTGAAAACAAGAATATTCTGAAACTCACGTAAGCTAAACAATATTTCAATATAATTACTATCTCTGAACTGAATTTGTGGTAGGTTCCTTGTGAAACATCTTGACAATAATTGTTAATTATAAATTAAACACTGCTTTTAGATGAATCAATATATATATTATAGATACTCTACATATATTTCGGCTTGTTAGGCCTTTATCAAGAGTAGTACAAAGTGAATACTAAAGTTTGCAATGTGGTTATTCTAATTTATACCTAAAAGTATTTATGCTTTAATCTGTTTATGGCCTCTAATATATTTAAGACTTAAACTTTAATTTTGGGAATTTTTCAGATAGGCCTAAGCTGATTATATAAATCAATGGATAACTCTTACCAATTTGTTAATTATTGGGGTGTTCAAGGAATTTTGCTGGTCATTCATGGTACAAGGGTTGTTTTTAAGAGATTTTTTTTATGTTGTCTGCAACATAAATTTGCTTCATTCAGAAAGAAAAGGTAAACGTTTAGATCTTCTTGAGCAACTAGAAAGAGTGTTTAATGTGTCTAGATAACTTGGCCTCAATCAATAATGCTAGGGCATCTTCACCTGACATTTGGTTAGATTGAAATTGGAGAGATCTTTTAGAAGCCTGTCTGATCTTACTTACTCGTGTAGGAGTGGTTGCAGTGGCTTCTTTTACTAATTTAGAAGCTTCTGCACGGCCAGACGCTCTTAGAGTCATCTGGGTAGCGTAACTTAGTACCTCAATACTGGTAGATTTTCGTAAGTCTTCAGTTTTTTTTGCGCTTAGTGCGTTCAGTACTTTCTCCAAAAGAAATTGTCGGACGTCCGCGCTGCTTTAATTTTGAAGGTTCATAGCTTGTAAAATAAATTGATGTGTCCAGCCAATTTCCATATTTCTTTAAAAACCCAGATTTTGATCTTCCCACTCTCATCCACCTCGACTTGAAATCGGATTTAAAGTGGTATATTTTGCTTTGTAAGCACTTTATATACCACTCAGGACAACCTATCATTTCTTTGATATGTGTTTGTAAATAAATAAACTGATCTTCCATTTTTTTCTGACCAGAACCTTGTAAAATGTCGAAAAGTTCTTTTCGGCTCATGGTAATATTAGAAATTGTTCCTGAAATCAAGAAAAACAATAATTGTTAAAATGAATTCAAAATTACCATAATTTCCGTAAAAAAATATTTTTTTATCATAGAAATGCAAAAAAATCGCAAAATATTTTAATGGCCCTAATTTGTACATTGACAACACAATTTAATAACGCAAACGAAAGTGCTCGAGATGCCTCGATACACAACTAAAAGTTTCCCTATTTCTACAAACCCACTATTTTTATAAAATTTTACAGTAATGACTAAATACTTTTATTTAACGGTGATCAATTTTTTTTTTACACAATAAAAATTACTAAAAATATAACACATACCTGAAGTTGACGGCTCCATAACAAAACGGTAGAATTTTAACTGAATTTTTAAGGGTAGGGCAGGGCGCGTTGTAGTATCTGACCATTTCTGTCTTATGCGCCCAATAGTTAGTTACACTAGTATCATAAAATCAAATATGTTTACAGTACTTTAGTTTTGAATTAATACCAACTTTTAGGGGTTCTGGCCCCACTGTGCGGCGTGGGGTCGGAAAATTGCTGTTTTTTTTTTTCAATATCTAGAAAACGGTTTCGATTTTTTTAATGAAATAAAATGCAAGATGAAGCCAATAAACGTACTTTTCGACTGTTTTTTGTTTGGAGCCAATACGTGTAATTGTTTTCAAATGCGACCTCTCATAAGCACCCATTCCACCAGCAGCATACAGCTGGAAAACCGCTCCGTTTTTTTTTAATTTCTGGAAAACGGATTCGATTTTTTGAGTGAAACAAAAACAAAATGTTTCTAATGAACGCACCCTCGAGTATTCTTAATTTCTAGCAGATTTTTATCATTTGTTGTTGTTATAATCAAAAATCAGTTCTTTAATTATTTAAGTTCACTTTTCCAACGAAAAAATTCTTTTATATATTTTCCAGAATATGTGGTGTAGTGGAATTCTATTTTTGGTGTATACCTACATACAAGGTATCTATAAGATAAATATATGCCTGATACCTATATATGATGATTAATATATTACACGTTTATTTGAAAATGCGCGCGGATTTTTGTATCTATAAATTTTTTGTTAATAAACAAATACTTTTTATGAATTTTTAAATTTATATATGTAATCAGCGACCCCCAAAGCCCCCCTAAACAAATTCAGTCATTTTGAATAATTATTCAGGAAGCTATTCAATTGTTAACTTAATTTGTTTATTTACCAATGTCGGAGGTTCGACCGGCAAAAGATATACTCTTAACTTTTCGACTTACAGACCCAAAAAGATATTTCCAAAGATTCAAAAAAATCGGTAAAGTATTGAACGTTTTTTTGGGTTTTTTATAAATTTCGATACAGGGACTCGATTGTAACTAATTTAATCAAAAATACTTCATACACTATGTATTTAACAATCAATTCGCACTACGCCAGTCGATGACTCAGAAATAACTAAATTGATGTTTTGGTAAAATTGGCACACTTATGGTACAGGAGCCGGCCATACATTTGTAACCCCTGGAGACACGATTAACCCTTTGCCTTAGAGTATTGCCAACATGAAAAGTGATATGAGAATTTTTCTTAGCGCTAGCTCATGTACCATTAGTTTCGCCTAAACCTTACATATCTTTTGAGTTAACTCAAGTAATTCATTAAATCCAGTTGCATTTGAACCAGAACCGGTGTAGGGACGTTGACTGTCCGTTTGATGTGCTAATTAAGAGCCGTCCAATGAGCAGAGTCAAAATCGTGCAGTTGGAGAAAGGGTCGGGTCACTTATCTGGTACACAGATGGATCGAAGATGGCTGAAGGGGTTGACGTGGGCGTGACGGGGCCTAATGACAGGAAGCCTAACCAACATACAAGCAGAAATTTGTGTGCTCAAAAATGCATAAATAAAAGCATTCGAAGCGCAGATATTTCACATAGCCAAGCAGCATTAAAGGCTGTCAAGTTATGAGTCTAAAATTACCTGGGAATGCAGACAATCCCTGAAGTAACTGGCAAAGAACAACAAGGTTACCTTGATCTGGGTGCCAGAGCACGAGGGAAATGAATTAGCTGATGCCCTTGCAAAGAAAAATTCGGATGCCCCATTTTTTGGACCCGAACCGTTTTGTAGCTTATCTAAGGAACACAACGGAGGAGATTCTAAAATATGAAAAGGAACAAAAAAAGTCCTACTGGAGGAATACTACAGGCCAATGACTAGTGAATAAGTTCGATAGAGAATGACACAGGTTTTTCGAACTCGGAAAGTCAGACTTAAGGCTGACGACAAAACGCCACTGCCCCTTGAGATTTCCTCATAAGAATATGGACAAGGCAGACAATGATACTTGCAGATACTGTGATACTGCAATAGAGAGAGACTGCGGAACATATCCTTTGCGACTGCAAAGTGGTATACCACATTAAGCTAAAGTACCTAAAAAATATGGAATTAACGCCTGAAGACATAGGGAAAGAGTCAAAAGCTTTACAAATTGCTTGGGCATCTTGGACAACAAGAGTAGGGTAATTCACAAAAGATCTTTTAGGTCGATGTGATGAAGAATGGCTGAAAGAGCCGAGCGACCCCTTAAACAATCTACAATCTAGATCACTTCTTAACTCTGGGGTATATAAGGCATTAGCAACTACTATATGTATATGTTTACTTTATCGTCCGCACATTCATTGCACTGTGGTACACGCCTCAAACCTCTAAATACTTCGTACATCGGGACGCAACAGGCCTCATACTCCTGTGCGATATGAAAACAGTTCAATTGTAATAATTTATATATATTGTATGTATGTGCACGGTGTGCGGATGCCACTGTGAAAAGTACTTTTGCCTTTTCGTAGGCAACAGGGATGAGCACGTGACGTGATTTTCAAAGTGTCATGTAGGCCCAAATTATACCTTTGTATGTAGGGATTTACAGATTAGTGTGAACTCCAAACCACGTTCGTCGGTTACCAACTTAACCTACTAGTTGTCGGTCCGGGGTTGTCTTAGTCGACAGACTACATACAGGCTGTTAGATGAGATATTTGATCACCCATCCAAATGGAGGGCGCGATCAGACTTATCAGACGTTATTTTACTGATCGGCTGAGATCGAGTGTTGAAATTTCAATCGGTGCGGTCACCGATTATATTACTGTGAAGTGCTTGTAAACATTTCTAAAGACTACTACATCTTTTCTCTTTAGGAATAAAGCTAGTACGATTGAAGTCTATAAATACGGCGGATCCATTTATTAAAATAGCATTATACTAAGATGAGCTGTTTTTGGCAAATTGATTGATGTTTGGAATGAAAAAAATATTTTCTTGTACAAAAACGGATACTATAGCATTGCCGACAATCTTTTTTAGCTAAATTAGGGTAATATTTAATTTAGCCTAATTTAGCTTATTGGGAAAATGTATCTGCCTGAAGAAAGTTGTACTTTTCATGAGAGTCTACAAAGTACTGCACAATATACTGAGAGCATTTCACCAAACAAGCTGGCATCATCGAGAGTTAATTAAAAATATATAAAAAAATATAGCAATTATAAACAAACTGGTTGAGTGCGACGTATCAAACTCGGGCGCCTTATAAATAGTGAACTCTCAAGTATTTACATTTTCAAAGAATTTACGTTTCAATGATCTTTGCAGAAAGTAAGAACAATTAGATTCTAGTGTAAGTTACAAACTAAAACATATTTTCAAATTCTGTTTATGGTACAAGATACATCGGACGAGTGAGGTTTGGTGTGACCGCAGCAGATGCTAATTATTCTACTAATTGAGATATAAGTGTCCTAAACTATGTGTCTTACAATATATAACATAATCTGTGTCCTAGACATGGGCATTAGATTTCTCTGCAATCATAGAACTGGTTGCTTAGATACGATACGCATCACCTGCCATTAGCGTTACAAAAAGAGAAATTTACTATTTAGGAAACGTTATAGTTGTATTTACTGCTGTATCAGCTTGATAAATGTTGTGAAAATTGACCGTCCATTTAAAAAATACTCCTCTATGTCCACTGTGTGACTACATATATTATTCGATTACTACTTTGAATTTAATAATAATAATAATAATATTAAAAGCAGTGCGAAATTCCATGAAAATAATAATACATTTATTTACCAATGCGACACATATAACCGTTTATCCATTTGCTTTATACACATACACAAGCAAATACCCAAATAGCTTGAAAAACGTATACTTAGGTGTACTAATGTTCAAGTTTCGCTGGAGTCTCCCACACTCTCCCAGTGTAGGTACCAGCATCCAATCAAAGAACAATTCTAGATACATAACAGCAATCTCTTCAATACATGCCTTGTTTGCTCCCAACATAATCACATCATATAGCCATAAAAAAGGATAAAAATCATAACAATCCCGAGACAAGAGTGGCGGGTATGTGTAAAAGGATAAATATTTTCATCAAAATTAATTCTTGTTCTTTATACAACAATGTGATGTATAGGCATGTAAAATTACAGTAAGATAGTGCTTGATGTATTTCAAATTTAATTATATCTATTGTAACAAATCTATAAAATGTCTCATAATTCGTAAAAATTACATTTCTCTGTTCTTTCTGAACGTTTACATATAATAAGAGGGTAAATTATACATATTCACATGGTTAAATTGTTATAGTGAATGTTATTATAATTTATTATATTTATATATTGAATGTCATATTTAATAACACCACAAATTAGACAAGCCTCAAATTCAGTGTCTAGATTGTCTGGGAGGGAGTTATACAGGGTGTAATTAGTTTCATGTCATAAAAAAACTGGTAATAGGGACCGATATGACTTTTTTCTCTAGGGGCGCTTTGAAAAAAACTGACCTGGGTTTACATGTTTAATGTTAAGGTAGGGAACCTTTGAGAACCACTGTTTTTCAGGGTCAATGGATGTTATGGTTCCGAATATTAGAAATAATAAAAAACTGTAATACTCGACTTGTGTTCCCGCCGGTAGAAGTTGGGCACTTTGATGGTATTAATTGTACCGAACTTTTTATATCACTAATTATGAAAATGTAAATAATTGCTTCTCTTTGGGCACAACGCAAGCATGGCATGGCCGCATGGGTTTAAATAGGATATGTTTACATGTGTTTTTTAATTTGGAAGGAAGGTATTGTAGCTTTTATTGTCGTTTATAAGAATTTATAAAATTTAAAAGTGGTTTATTAACATTTGCAACATTGTGTTAAAAGCTTAAAACATTTGTAATTATTTTATGAAATTGGAAAACGAACAGTTAGACGTCCGAGATGCGATAACAGAAAATAGTTGTGTGTTTTAGGTTAGGAAAAAATCTGATTTTTTTAACGAATTGAGCGCATAATTTTTGTCTCCCATAATGTCCAAAATCTGCGTTTTAAAACACCACACTAAACTGTGAATTAACGTTATCAATAAAGAAAACAAAAAGAAAAACTTGGTCCAAAATCCAAAAAGTAATACAAAAAGCACGAACGAGAAGTAGTGTCTTACGTAACCAAGTACTAATGACTTGAACGATAAGTCAATAAAATCAACCTTAACGTAAGTGGCACAAAATTTAAAAAAAAAACAAAAGCAACAGACAAAATCAAGGAACGGTTAGGTCGCGTCGTATGGTACGTTATTTACCATGTAACGACACAAACTGAAATTATTATAGTCGTCTTCATAATTTTAAGGCATGTAAAAAATGCGGTAACTACAAAGCGGGCAGGCGGCATCTTTACCTATTAAATGATACCGCCGCGCGGACTCCTTTGACGGGAAATATGAAGGCAACTATACTTGAGAATATTATAGTCGTCTTCATATTTTTAATGCATGTAAAAATTGCCGTCAAAGAAGTCCGCGCGGCGGTATCATTGAATCGGTAAAGATGCCGCCTGCCCGCTTTGTAGTTACCGCATTTTTTGTGTGCACTGGAAATATGAGGACAACTATACAAGGGAGAGTATAGGTGCTACGCGTAATAAGATAATTTGGCCGGGAAGAAACAAGAAACATGACGGTGTCCTCTGTCGGTCGCTTTTAACTACTTTGTCGGCATGCTTTTCGATGATCTCTTAGGCGCACCATACTTATTTGCACGAATGTCAGAGTATGCTAGCAGTTCTCAAACTATGTTATTAATGATTTTGGAAATTTTTGTTTTAATTTTTTTTCTCCAAAACTATGAGCTTTAGACCCCATGTTATATAAGGTTGTTTTGTTTGTCTTGTTGTTCCCTACTACCAGTTTTTTTAATGACGTGAAACTAATTACACCCTGTATATTTCAAATAACACAGACATACAATCGGTACTAGTCAACATTACCTTGCATAAGCTGGAAATTGAATTCAGTTATTGTTAAGCAATGGGATCAAATATGCTACCCATAACACCATTTAGCTCACCGAATTACCAAGTTGATCAAATATTCACAACCCCCAGATATACAGAAAGTTAGAGAAAAAAACATATTGTAATAAAGCATCTTTATTTACATATACACCAAAACAGAAATTACTGATTTTTAAACAGTACTGTTTTTGTTAAAATACTCCTTCTGTTTCCTCCTACATCTTTTAATTTTCGTAAACTTTTATTCCCAATAAAGTAATGTTATTATTACTATTAATTATTGTGTTCTGTTTATATATTAGCACAGCAAAAACGTGTGTGTGGGGAATATTTGGCTACAGAAAAAAAAATTCTCAGCCACAGAAAATTATATTGTTGCTAATATTATATTTTTATGTTATTTGTTCTAATAAAATGTACGATTAGGTCAAAAATTTCCTTTCTATTATAACTTAGTAGGCTTGTTATATTTATTGGTAAATTGATTTCGAGATTAACCAGGTCATTTAAAAATTTCTCTATTTCAGCAGAATATTTCTTACACGCAAAGAATACATGGTTAAGGTCTCCCAGGGACGTGTTATCACATGGGCATATAGAGGTGTTCTGAAGGCCTATCTTGCACAGATGTGCAGGGAAGGCAGCAAAAACATAAATTATTTGTTTTACTGTCCAGGATCTAAAAAAATAATAATGAAATCAATATAGTGGGCACATCATGCGTTGTGTGATAAATACATATTTGTTTTTGTGTAATTTCGATGCTTGAGGTTTACTCAAGAAAATAAGTCAAGTCTTGACCTTACTTAACTTTTGCCTCCAATAATCTCTGTATGTAGCTGTTCTTCTTCAACTTCTGAGACTCCGTGCGTCTTCCGCTACTGCGTCTTCCCATCGTTTTCTTGTTTTCCACTGGTCTTTTGTTTTGCATTCGTGTATTAAGCTCTCTTCCGTTCTTACTACGTGCCCAGCCCACTACAACCTTTGTAATCGGATGTATTCAGAGAGTGGTGCTTCTTTGAAAAGTTGGTATAGTTCGTTGTGTCGTAATTTCCAGATACTATTATCGAGTACTGGCCCTAGAATTCTTCGCAGAACTTTACTTTCGAATACGTTTAGTTTAATTATAAACTGTTTTTTAGGACACATTCTTCGCTGCCGTAGCTAACTATTGGTCTGATCATTGTTTTGTACACTCTTAGCCACGGATTTAACAAATATAATAGGTAGAGAGTACACGTTTTATTCTAAGGGAATTTTGCATTGAAAGGATATTAAAATTCAATTTTTATTTCACCTTACAACTGTAAATAAAACCACATCATGTTACGAGTATGAAGTTAAAAGCCGTGAATAGATCGACTAGCCAATCAGGACGTCGGGAATGTTTACGACTGAAGTACCTCATACGGTGATTAGCTTAGCGACAAACAAACGAATACACATTATGTATCTAGGGGTAAGTCCTCTGATTGGAGGTAGCAGCTACCCTATTAGTTTGAAGCATACAGATGAGGCAGCCATTTGCGGAGTCGCTCATTTTGTTTAAATAACATATTGTTTACTGTTTGTATACTTATAAGAACAATGTTTGATGTCATTGTCAGGTCATTCCATAAATAAGTTGACATAATTTTTTTCTAATTTGCACGTGTTGTGCAACATTTTTTATGAAATTAAAAACGCTAGTTTCTTTCAACGTATGTGTTAGAAAATATTTAACCACATGAGCAATAAACGGTAGACACAACATTTCGACTGTAGGATTATTTCACGGCGACCGAGTGTATTTTGCTTTGCTTGCAATAATGCAGATCAGCGGGAAAGACCAGGGCACCAGGTAGTCACTGACGCGCGTTGATCCTGCCAGTTTAAAAATTATAAAAAAACCGACAAAGGATATAACGAGCGATGTCATGAACGTCAACCGACAGTTTTTAGATTCACTTTTCAATTATCGTAAATATTGTTTTTTAATTTAGTATTTATTGATAGGCATGATGTAAATTATTTATTTATAATAAATAATGTTAGATTAATGAACAACTCCATAAATGAGTTAATAAAAATAAATAAATATCACTTAGCCTACGACTGTGCTACCGGCAATATTAAGAATGAACCAAGAACTTACAAGGGACTTGTAATGGTGAGCCAGGTACACAATCGACTGCTTTCGTTTGAGGTAAGCGCATAACATATCTGGTTAACTATACTCGTATACGGATATATCTTATCCTGGTAGCAACGCTGTAGACTGAATTTTTAAATTGACAATAGAAATACTATACAATAGGGTGGAGTGAAAATGGCGAAAAAAATGTTTTCTTCGAATTTGATTTCTCCTATATGTGGAAAAGTGACTACATGTAGGGTCAATTAACTGTGAGAAAACTGAGTCTCATACGATTACGTTTTCCGGTGCCCCAGGCTCTTCAAATTTATGACTTCTCTAAATAAGTGAAACTATTAAAACCTATGATTAATGCAGCTCATCACTTGTTTTAATGGTCAAATCCTCCGATATGTTACCCGTCGATATAGACAAACTCATGTTAGACAAATATTTTTGGTCTGTGCTTAACATTTGTAAGTCACTTTCGGGTAGTTCTGTGGTAATCTTTTGAAACTCTGTGACTGGTAGAGATTCGCAAGATTGTAATGCTTTTCCGATTTCGCCAGAAAACCCAGAAGGGCCAGTAGTTTCACCATCTAAATGTATTATTAAATGATGCAAAGGTAATTAATTTGCGTGTAACATACAAATGAATCACTGTAGTGGCCTTCCAATATGCCTTTATAGCTTTCTATTTACACCATTATGAATTCCCGTATTGACAGCGGTTCCATCACATCCAATAGCTACTAAGTTCGTCAAATCCATATGTTTCTGCAGAAACTGTATCAAATTTTCGGAAATTGCCTCTGCTGTGCCAAATGGAACAGTGATGTGTCCAAAATATTTAGATCCGGGTTCTGAAACAATCACAATATGTTCTTCGCTAATTGTACTTCTGTGATTTATATTACCAATTGAATGCTGAACGAGTGTATTATCTTTTCGTCCATAGAAATAAATGGCTTGTAAAAAATGCTTGTCTTGCTTGGTGCTTAAAACGTTCCTTCTTCATTTTCTCTCTCTTATCTTACTTCTATCAATTATTTTACAAGTTTCTTCTTTGGTTACCAGTCCAATATCTTTTAATACAGCAGACGCAATAATAGCAGCGGATCTATCACAGACACCTGTGCGATCGAACGCTTGTGCGAGGCTTGGTAAGTTAAGACGCATTTGTTTAGATCGATGGCGTTGTAATTTCTGGCTAGCCTCCTGCTTTGCATTATAACTGCCATCAATATCATCTGTCACTTCACCATCTGACAGTTCCATATCCAGCACATTGGAAGTAGAAGTTGAAGGTAGCGATCTTGTTTCCAAGACTCTCCGATGTAAGGGTCGCTGAATGTTTCGCGTAGCTACTGGATCAATTGTGCCAATAAACATTTTTCTCTCAGTTCTCTGGTCTACTAGAAATTCTCTTTCTCCAATTGGCACTTTGTTTTTACACTTATACAATGAAAAATTCGCGCACTTGCAGGACGAAATATCGAAAAGTTTTGTTTCTGCAATTTCTCTAAATTTTTTCACTTTTTGTCTAAAAGCATCATTCAATCGGGATTTTAGAGGTTTCTTAAGGTTTCTCAATTTTTCGTGATATTGTCTTATCATATGTAAAATTTGTTGATCTGTCACCACGAGAATAGACGCCTTAGACCAAACAAGTTTCAGCTCTGCAATCAAAATCTCTGCAAGAGAGCCCCAAATACAGGGCAGTCAATATCCTTTCTAGTTTTTGGCATATTTCACAAAAAGACTCGAATATAAAAATTCACTAAATAGCAACCAAAGTAACCGAGATGCAATTATGCGGTTGTAAAACTATTTTCGAATGAATATCGGCAGCTTAAACCCACACTCACTTAACGACAGTCCCTGGAGAAATAATTGAATCGGCTTTGTTTCTGGGAATCGGCGACAAATTTTGACAGTGACTCCAGGTTTTGCAGGGAATTAATATTACTTAGCCCACCACTTTTCCGCATATAGGCGTTCAGAAACTAAAATGTCAGATTTTTCACTCCACCCTGCTATACAATGTTATAGATGCTAAATATTCATGTTATGTGATTTACGAAATAAATCCAGTTAATCTAGACGAGGCCCTAATTTTTTTACAGATGGCTGATTGTGTAACTTAAGGTGGCCATTCCCTAGAAAGAGACATCCGATAGGGAAATATTTATTATTTTTGCCCATAACTTTTTTTCTTAGTACGTATTATTTAAAAAAACTACAAGAGTACTTATGTAGAACCATAACTAGACTATTACTATGAATTTTCACTCAATAATTTCAGTTGTTTGCAAAATAGCTAGATTTAAAACTAGGAAATAGGAAGATTAATATAATTTCTAAATTTAAATCTAGCTACTTTGCAAACCGCTGAAATTATTGAGTGAAAATTCATAGTAATAGTCTTGTTATGGTTCTTTCTACTTAGGTACTCTTATAGTTTTTTTTAAATATACGTACTAGGAAAAACAAGTTACTGCAAAGAATAATAAATATTTCCCTATCGGATATCTCTTTCTAGAGAATGACCACCTTAAAGAGGTAGGCTTTTTTTCAGATGCGAAGTTCGTAAAATAATCACTGAATATTTATGGAATATTTTTCATATCTCCTTTTTTGTATAACCGTTGGTTTTCGAACATATACCCGAAATAAATTAACACTATGTACTTTTTAATTACTTGAACCCTTGCTATTATCTGAGAAGCGCAGCCCGTTTAGTTACGTGATCCCCTTAAAATTACGATAACACTTGAAATCCATCTAGCTCGAGGCCTTCAAAGTTCCGGCGCATCGAATGAATTTAATTCAAATATTTTATCGCCATGGAACCCAGCGTTTTTCACTGAAATTGGTAAACCAAAGCAGAATACTAAATAAGTTTGTTTTTTCTTAATTGCGTGTAGATTCCTTACGTCAGTGAATTCTCAATTCAACATTTTTCTTATTAAATGTATTTCAACTAATATACTAACTACTTTATAGATTTTGAACAACAATTACTTTTCAAGAATTTCAAATATTTTGTTTAATAGAACTGATATTTTTACGTATTTCTCTGATTTCATAAATGTACTTTGTGTCCCCCAAACTGGGACTGTATGCATTTTTATCTCCTTTATTATATAATAAGAATGCGGCTAAATGGAAAAGTTTTGAAGAATTTTTTTGGCATTGCAATAGTGCTTTTGAATTTAATCTGTCCCTTCTCTAACACTATTTCAGAAACTACAAATTCCACAACTGAAAATTATATCGGAACAAGTATCATTCCTCCGATTAAAGAACTTATCCCTAGATGCATAACGTGTATTCGTTTGTTTGTCGCTGTGGCAATCACCGTCTGAGGTACTTCAGTTGTAAAGATTCCCGACGTCCTGATTGGCTAGTCGATCTATTCACGGCTTTTACCTTCATAGTCGTAACATGATGTGGTTCTGTTTACAGTTGTAATAAGGTGAAATAAAAATAAAATTTTAATATCCTTTCAATACATAATTCCCTAATTTTATTCCCTAGTAATAATAACATTACTTTATTGGGAATAAAAGTTTACGAAAATTAAAAGATGTAGGAGGAATCAGTACAGTTTTTGTTAAAATACTCCTTGTATTTTAACAAAAACTGTACTGTTTAAAAATCAATAATTTCTGTTTTGGTGTATATGTAAATAAAGATGCTTTACTACAATATGTTATTTTTTCTCTAACTTTCTGTATATCTGGTGGTTGTGAATATTTGCCCGACTTGGTAATTCGGCGAGCTGTTATGGGTAGCATATTTGATCCCATCGCCTAACCATAACTGAATTCAATTTTCAGCTTTTACAATATAATGTTGGCTATTAACGAATGTATGTCTGTGTTATTTGAAATATAAAACTCCCTCCTAGACAATCTTGACATTGAATTTGAGGCTTGTCTAATTTGTCTAATCTACTGCACGTTCGATTTTGTTCAAAATCAATAGGGTTCTGTCCAAATTTCACTACAATCCGACTTTTCATTGTTAAGTTATGGTACTTAAAAGAAACGCGACGGACGGACATACAGGCAGACGGACGGACGTTTTGAAAGTTGTTCAGAATTCGATAAAAAAACACATTGATATGAAAATATTTTTTCCAGGAGCGATATTACCGGTTTTATACTCTTCCTTTTTTATTTGCGAATAGTATAATAATAAACGTCTTTGTATAATAAAAACTTATACAGAGTTCGGGGCGAAGTTTAGCGTAGGCTATTTTTAGGCTTAACCTCAAATCAAGGGGCTTCTGTTCTAAGACCTTGCCGACCAAAAAATGTCGCCATTATTACCATTATCTTGCCAGGAAATTTTCTCTTCAATAACCATAACTATGCCACGATTATGAGCCTACTAGTCGACATTCATCCAGGAGATTAACACACGCTTTGTGAGACAAATAAACCATCAGATTGACATGCAACTAGGTAACTAAAACCGGCGACAGACAAGCGTTGAGTTAAAATGCGTCAAGTTCGAGCGTTGTAGTAAACCAGTGTATTGTGGCACTGTGGTCTGTCTGGGTATATCAGTCTAAATGGATTACTATAACGGACACACCTAATATGCGTTGCAACGCCCGTTAATTTACTTAATTCGCATTTGACGTGAAACCTCTTGCAGGGATCCGAGGTGCTGATGAGGAAACGAAATGAAATGCGAAAAACTGACACAATTTAAATCGCTGTAGCTCCGATAGGGAGTAGTTAATACACCGCTAGATAGTAGATGAATCGAAGTATAAACGGAACCGGCTTGACTCCTGCCGCGTGCATGACGTCATCGCAGCGGCGCGGCGATGCACAGATCTGGGCCGTTTCCAACGATCGAAAGTCAATTACAGCTGGTCGCTGCTTAGCGTACGGACGTTGCGCATTGACAAGTGAGATATAATTCGATTTGTATTGATTATTTCACATTTAAATGAAGGAAATATGAGACGTATTCAAAAATGCACGATTCATTCTCAATTATTTCAAAACCTAAATTTCTGTCTTTTATAATAACGGAGATATGCAGGTTTAATTTGGCGCCATGTGAAATCAGGATTACACACTACAAAATGAATTACTATAAAACGGTTAATCTAAGGAAACGATACTTCTGAGATTAAAGTGAGAAGCTATGTATTTCAAAGTAGCTAGTATAAAATAATTGCTGCAATAATAAACGCATCGAATTTATAAAAATGTAGGGCCTGGTTTATCAACACGTAATAAAGGAGTTAGTTTGTTATCTGCTGGTTGTGGATATCCGGCAGATAATGCGTTAAAAAAGTTGGTATCGTTTATCAAAAGTATAAGTTTCCGTTAATCAGCCATCTTTTAGTTTGTACAATTTTTTCGTAAGTATCAAAAATAATTAATAAAATTATGGAATTATGGATTATTATGGAATTTCGCACTACTCTTTGTGTAGGAAATTTGTACCGATTCATTGTCGTTACACCAAAGAATGCAGCTGTGTTGGAGCCCGATACAGGTTATTGGGCCCTTCTGACGACGATGCTCATGTATCATTTAACAAATTAGCGTCCAGATCTCAACAAAGGAAAGCCCATTAAAAACTTGGCACACAGCTCTTCGATGGAACAATAAGAAACACACTGATGAGCAAGAGCCAAACTTGTTTGATGGAGCAACGCAAACACCAACTCCTAAATAGACCATATCTGGTGGGTTGGAAAATAAGGGAGAGGGTTAAAAATATTGTGACAAAAAGAACAACAAGCAACACAGTTCATAAAATACTATATGGAAACTAGAGACAAAGAAACTGGTACGTAAAGGATACAACAAAACATCAAATAACACTTGGAACATTTTCCTAGTATAGAAAGAAAAATTTAAAAACAGATATACCAGGAGGAAATGGAAAGCAATTAACAGGGAAAGAACTTAACTGGTCAACGAGTTCAAAAATAAAGGAATAGCAACGGGGAAAACGTTGACGTGGAAGAAATCACCCATGAGCATACAATAAATACGAACAACTAAAGAAGATAATGGTCGCAGAAAAATAAACTTATACCAACATGAGGATAAGAACATGGCAAAAATCTTAGCCTAAACGTGGTCAAACAAAAATGGAAGCTCGCTAATGGATACAACAAAACAGCAAATAATGACACCTGAATGTCTCCCTACTACAGAACAAAGAATTTACCAGAAGGAATACAGTAAAGAAAGATCAAGAATATAATACACACTGCAAGATTTAGAAAAGAAAGATAAAGAAGACTCAGAAGATGATAGACAAGGAGGGGATTATAGAAGGAAACTTAAAAGAAACATCTTACAAACACCTACACTCCCATCCTATATTCCCACACCATGCGTCGTCATGTGGCTCTCGCTGCTGGCAACAAACGGTGGTATATAAAAATATCCGGATATCCGGAAGTGGCAGCAATCAATAAGTTATTTATCAGACATTTTCTCGATTACTCTTCTAATTCACGTCTTACTGGACGTTTTGTAAGCCATATCTAATTGGCGCTATTTGTTCATAGTACGCTTAACAGTATCCATATGTCGCGGTTGCTTGTTAGGTACACGGTCTCGCCAAAGCTCTTTCCCACCGCCTTTTTAGTGACATCAGCCCAACATTTTGGAAGGTGTCCTCTTCACCTCTTGCCATCTGTTTTTCCTGAACTATCAACCGTTTTATATTGTTCTCTCTCAGGTTGATCTGACCAAAAATATTAGAGGACTCGCGAAAATTAGAGATTTGCTCTTGGGGACGTTACGTACCATACCAACAATTTACAATCTGATGGGAAATATTGAAATAGTATTTTAAAATTTGTGTTTCTAGTATTAATTTAAATAATGTATATTTACATATTTATTTATATAAATAAAGGATGTGATTAATTAAAATAAGTTTCTTAAAATTATTACAAAGACCGGATGTTTTTACTTAATTACGATAAATAAAACGAAATGACTAAAGCGCTATTTTGTAAAACCACTGAATATTTTAATCAATTAACTGATATAAATCTGGGGATATCTGTCTATTGTTACTGCTAGGAAATGTTCTTTTTATAGTATATTTATTTGAATAGGTAAAAGCTTCAACTTAAAATTGACAATTTATGTCTTATTGGTACCATAGTGTCTGAGTACTTTTGAAATATTTACTCGTTGAAATCCAAGTTATTTTTTTGCCTTTAATCAAATTAATCGCAGTTATTCCTGACTCGTTATATAATTATTTTACATCACAGAATGGTATTGCATTCAGTGTAAATTAACCAGACGAAAATTACCTCGCCGCAAAATTAAATTGTAATTGCAAAGATTTAATTTGGGTACTCCTTAAAATTCTCGTGTAAACTCCGGAGACCCTGTTATTGAGATATTTCCTAAAGTCTTCTAATATTTCGTTAGAAGAAATGGCCATTCGTTTTCAACGAATAGATAAAATCTTAAACATAAACAGATCGTGCAAAATGCGGGTACAGTTTATTTCAGAGATATAAAAAATATACAAACTTTCTAAAAATATCGCCAATTAGCACAAGGAAAAGTGACGCAATGTAGTTTCCTTTATGTTAAAAAAAAAGTAAGCAGCATAATTGTAGCTTCATTTGTAAAATTATAGCACAAGACCAATACAAAAAGTAAATAGAACATGCATTTATTAAAATTACAGTAAAACGAAAGAAATATTTTTGTTTCTTCTGTCACAGGCTTGCGCGACTCAAAATAAAAACGCGGGCATGTATTGAATGTTGATATTTATATTGTATGTAGTTTTCAAAGGAGCCCTACGTTTTTATTTTTAATTATGGAAACCTGAAAATACCCTGATAATAGAAACAAAAATTTACAAATTTCGCAATTGTTGCAACCATCGGGACATTGGAAATGGTAACACCATGCATGAAACATAAAGCTATTCCGGAAACAGCTACGATCCGTCCCAAAAAACATGATTTTAGGTACTTGTTACAAAAAAAACTATTCGCTATTTGTCAAACTTTGTGAATCCATGGCGACTACGATAGGCGCTGACCACAACCCCGTTATAACTTCATGTTCTCCGCGCATACTCATACTGTGCACACTTGCTCAGTATTACGTCATCTGATCTCCACTCTTTCATGTTGTAACTTTGACCCCATATACGAACATTAACATTTCCAATGTTAAAAAACGGGGGACACCCCCGCACCCTCCTTTCTTTGTTTGCGACGCTAATACTGCCTGCGGCGCTGATAGTTATTAACAATTAGATAGCAAAATAAAAATTAACCTAACTAACCTAACCACCTAACCATCCCATGGAAGATTGAAATCATTATAGGAAAAAGAAGGAAAACAGTGTTTCTGCCGTCAGATCTAATCTGAATTCATTAATCGTTGCAAAATAAAAATAAAAATTCGGCGTGCCCAGGAGTTGACAAACAGCGCTATAGCACTGAAGAAATAGTTTGAACAGGCGGTTAGGTGGTTAGGCGCCTCCCACATAGTAACAGGCTCTCGCTCAGTATTACATCATTCGACCTTGATACTTTCATGTCAACGGCCTTGGAAAAAACTCGCAACTTTTGTCCTATACGCGAACATTAACATTTCCAATGTTAAAATATTTTTTTAGTGCCGTTCTAATCAAACTCAGTAAACACCAATACGTTAGAAATGCGTTTATAATGTCTAAACACCATTTAAAAATAACGCGGTTTTACACATGTTAGATGACGAAAGTATAAACGTTTAATATTAATAAATGTGAAACGATTATTTTTAGCTATTAAATTCTTAAATTTTTATGCTTCGAAAAAACGTTTGATTAAGGTTTTTAGTTGGCGTAAATTAAATCTAGTAAACAAGGTTTAAGAAACGTATTATTCCAACGTTTTTCTTGGGTCTTTGGATGTTACATTTTAAAGTCTAAGAAATGGTTAATAGATGTCTTTCCAACGGTTATTTTTGCGCTTCTTCGTGTTCTACCATCACCATTAGGATCTCGGTTACTATTGATGGTAGAAAGATTGCAAACATTTTGAAATGTTTTATGACTATTCAGAATATCTTGAAAAATACGGCCACTCTTTCATTTTTTAAATATTGTAAAAACAAAACATTTTTTAAATTTTCGTTAGCCTGTTTCGATGTTATTTTTGATCCTAGACTTCTAAGAGTTAAGCACTATTAAGACACTGCTTAAATCATGATGATGTTCACTCATGACATTATGCCAATTAATGTGGCTGTCATAAAAAAAATCAAAATTTAAAGTCTATAATTAGAAAGGAAAATAAGACTTTTCATTGACGAGAGGTGTTGATTTAGTCAGCCTCTTAGTAATGTTTCTCTTGTAAAAGTCTGGGAAATTATCAGGCTAAATAGAAATGCCTAACTATTCGAATTAAATGGTCCTTTTTCCCCCCTAAAAAAGTGACAATATAACCACATAACTTTCTCCTATTTGCTGAGAAAGAACTCGTATGTATATAAATAACACATTATCCATCGATAAGATTATTTCATCCATGCAGAGCGTTTATCTGCATCGTTATTGATACGTTTAGAGAACGACAGTTCGTTCCATTGTTTAAACGATCGTATACAATGTATATTATACGTATGAATGGTACATGTTTTTAAACAATGTAAGGCAGAATCCGCGTAGAGTTATTTTATACATTGATTACTATCCTATAATTTACTTACTGTTGCATATATACATAATTACATATTCGTAATTTAATATATATTTATGACCGTATAGTGTACAAAATTGTTTTACGTTAGTGTATTCATTAACTTCAATACGTTTCCGACACGTTTTATATCACGTTTTTGATCGACATCAGTGGATTATTCAGTTGATATGGACGTTTTATGAATGTTTAAGAGAACAGTCTTATTTCAACATTTTAAATAACGTTAATTCTATGTTGCCAAAGAGACTGACATTTTTCGTGAAAAGAATCAACAGATGAAACTTTTTAAAAACGTATGGGAAGCATGTTTTCAAAAAATATTTCCTTATTAAATTCAACCATCTAAACCTGGTGACCGTCAAAACTCCCAGATAAGGAGTTTTCAGCTATTTTCATGAAGCTAATTTGTCCATGCTACTCTATAGGTGTGGGAGAGGGGCGTGATATATCACAAATATGATGCAAAATTGTACTCAGTACAATATTGTATCATATTTCAGTAAATGCGAAAAGCAAAGCAAATCTGATATGATATTGTAGTTAATAATAAATGTTTGACTATTTATACCATAGCTTTATAATAAACAGAAATATGAAGATTGTCTATTGTAAACAAAACGCATCTGATTAATATGTAATGAAGCACGCAGACTAATTTCTCATATAAATATTTAAGCAAATCTTTGCTTATTATTTTGGGAACCAGACATAATAGGTACAATTGGTAATTCTTATTGCAGACTATGCCATTTATATTCTCGATAATAAGGTGTTATATGATTTCGTTTCTGCACATTAGCAGTTTCGAAGTTTTGCAGTCACTGTCCATCAATTCACGCGCCATACACTATATCGCTATATTTTACAACAGATGGAATGCGACTACAAGTTTCAACTTAGTTGAATAAGGTAGCACGAATAGTTGCGAGTAATGAGTTTCAGAACACGTCCATAATCCTAATAATCCTAAAAATAAATCGCTATACTTTACGTACCTACATCAATTTACAAATACAGACAGTAGAATATATAATGGAATATCATTAAGGATCCTAAAAGACCCCCCTTTATAATCCCTCAAACCCACTCTTCATCCAACTACCTAGTTTTAACCTAGCCAACACAGACATATTACTTGTCAATAAATAATAACAAAAAAGAAGACAACCGTGAATTTATATACAGGTTTTGCGTTAAATCAATACGATTCCAAGACATTAGACACCCACAATGGGCTTGGAAATTTTTTAAAAAGTCTCGTTTTTTTTTTAAACAATCAATACGAATCATTATTATAATTACAGTAGCGTTTAAATCAAGTCAATACGATCATTAATTACAGAGATATAAGCTTTTAAAATCTGCAAATAACGATACGGCTTGCTGCAATGCCCGAAACTCGAGCTGGCCGGCTGTGACGTAATCGGCGCCGATGTCGCACTCCGCTCGCCTTATTTGAATGAATTTATATAAGTAAAACAGTCTTATTTTGAGTTCCTAAGTAGTTGTGACAATAATGGAGCAGGGATTTGTTCGTGGACAGTCGGGTAACTTACCAAAAATCGACTGAAATAAAGAACATTAATACGTTTAATTATTATTCCCATTGGTTACCCAGCTTGATATACAAAATATAATCAATTTTCGTCCTGGAGCTACATAACAGCAAAATATGTTTTCTTAATTCTCACACAGCGAATTCACTTTTTAAACCTATCTGGAAAAAATATTTACAATATTTAATAAAGCTCGGTAATGCGGCATCAAAAACTTAAAAACTTGGTAAGAAAATTTTAACCTCACAAAAAAAATGTAAAGATATATGCACCGATGTACTAAATCACCCTGTATATTTAAAAATAATTTTTAAGTGTGCACTCTTCGACACTACACCAGTTACATACAGAAAAATTTGAATTATTTTAATAAGAGCAATATTTTATTTATTTTTTTTATCTTATTTTAATGCCTTATTTTTATTAACGTCCTGGCGGAGTTCAGCTATTGCTGCTCTACCACTCAACCAGGACTCGTACACATAAACATCAACACAACAACCATTCCCTGCGATATTGCCATCTACCGCAGCTGAGACTCGAACTCAGGAGAGATAACAGCGACTAGACATGTTGTGCCACCCAACAGCGATCTAAATCACTGCTACCGTCTCCGTAACACATGAAAAAACGCCACCAACATCCATACCCTGGCCAGGATTCGAACCCGGAACTCCGTGGTCGCAAGCCAAACATTTTTTTCCATTTAAATATAATTTTGTTAATTAAAATATTACATTGTATGAAGCTTATTTCTAAAGGTATATATATGAATATCACATATAAAAGTAGGTACGTACAGTACATTATTTGGGTGTGGGATTTGGGGAGGGGGGGGTTTGTTGTTTTGTCGGGTAGTGTGTCTTGTCGGGTTAGCAAGCCAAACACCTTCAGCATTGCGCCACCGAGCTGGCTGGGATATATGACTGATACACTGTTGGGACACCCTGTATGTGAGTGCTGGATAATGTAAGTATTGCATTATGTAGGTAGAGATAACTATTACAATTTTAAGTTAACTTCGAAATGGTCTTCACAACAAAACCGATTACTTGTACTCGAAAAGGTGATATTATTCTTTTTATCTCTCTTTATTGCATCACACCATTGTTTTCGTGTTTTTTCACCTTTTGGCATAATTATAAATAATTTGTTTGGCGTAGTGATTGTTGTATTGGTACATGGAGGCACAACACAGTATTTGTAACGAATATTTTGTGTAGCCATCTCTATAACATCGCAGCAAAGCATCGGTACTATGATCACTACGGGGTAAATGGGCGTCGATGACGTAGTGCACTCAGTCGAGCTGCTACTAGGAAAGATGGGGGCGTGGACTAATTGCTCGAACTTCAACAATTAATTGTAAAGCCATTTTAAGTGCTAGATAAATAAATTAAATTGCAGTGTTTAAGTTACAACGTGCACATTTTTATAAAAATATATAAAAAATATCGTTTTTAAGCCCATTGTTTTAGTAAACGATAAATATAAGCGCATGAAGGAGGACATTTTTGTTTTAATGTTACTCAGGGTCGAATATTTAATATTAGAAACCAAGAAATTGTCTATCTTTATGTGATTATGTCAGTATATTTAATAAAGCGAATCAATGAGATCAGTCTGAAAGTATAAAAATGTATCATCCTCTCAAAGATATTATCAAGAGAGTTTCTCCTTCGAATAGTCATTCAAAAAAACATGGTAGTCTCTCTAGTCATTCTTAGAAGATACTTTTGTAACAAAACACATCAGAAATAAAAATATTGGTTACATGTCAAAGTTAGGATCCTAACTTAGAAATAAAACCAATGGTTTATGTATGTGTTTGGTCACATAACGAAGTATCCTCCAGGTAGAGATACTTCTAACTCAAGGATGTTTCATAGGGAGAAATCTTTTCCAGATAATGATATATTATTTCATTTTGAGAATGATGTCATTAATTAGCTTTATTAAGATACTAGTGTGATCAGAATTAGATCAACAGCATATAGAAAATAGCTGAATACGAAAAAACTATTTTTTAATAATTATAAAGACAGAAATAAAATAATAATTCTTAAATAACAAATCAACTTTTTTTAATTTTATGGGAGCACTCCTTTTATTATTTTTCTCGAAAGCAAAAAAATGTGTGACTTCTTTTTCTTAGTTTTCCAGATAAAAAATTATTTTGGAAATAGACAATAACACTTTCAAACGGGTCACATATTACAATGCTGAACGAAATCATCTTTTCAGTAATAATGAATCGCACGATTTATTTGGCTTAAAAATGGCGCGACAAATCAATTTAATCTCCGAAGATGAGTTGGGTGCTTTCATTAAATATTTTTTGAGACAACCTCTTCAAATGAAAGGAAATTGGCAATATTTGACTAGCCATAAAACATTTAATAATTTCTATTGAATTTCAAGTTACAACAAAAGTTGAGAAACAGAACTTGAAAACATACAATTTCTTAAAATTGTGATTAATAAAATAATTCTTATTCCCTACAATAAGTTCAAAATTTAAAAACTTACCCAGAAAAAATTCTGCATGTGTATGTAAACTCCTCCATATTCTGCAAAAAATAAGAAAATTATTTTTTTCCCAAATTATTCTTCTAAAATATAACACTTGACCGCGGTTGAATGACAAAACACGATTAGTCGCCGTTATACCCTTTGAGTTCAAGTCTCATGCAGATGGCAGTGTTCTCTGTAGATGTTAAAGAGTATTAGTGACAGAACTTCATCTTCACCAATTAACTTAAGCTCTCCCATGGAGAAAAAGAATTACTGTATTATATATATTTGGCTCCCAATTTTATTCCTTCGAGTGGAAACGAATATTTTCAGTTGTGCTGTCATCATAAGCCATTGAATTTGCCAGTTTTGACTATTGACATGTTTAAAAGCTTACGCACAGTTGGGCCGTTGACAATGGAACAAAATTTTCAACCAAAGTAATATTTGCTAGGTCATTTATATAGGCTAGGATCAAGGTATTAGACGTTTCTTGGGATCTGTTCAGTTTAGAAATTTAAAAATTTGGCCAAGGGGTTTTTTGAATATAGCGGATCTAACGAAAATATTTTCATCCATGTGTTACTTCGTTACTTCCGCTTACACCGGATGGAGCACCTAACTTTGTTATTTTAAATGGAACACCCTATATTTTGTTTCATATTTGGAATCCTCATAAAATTTTAGCTTGGGTTTATGTACCATAATATAATCTTAAACCTACCAGTTTTCGCGATAATTAATATTTTTGACGGTTTCTACCCTTCCGAACAAAAAAATCAAAATCTTCTATCATTTGGCCGATTTAGAGACTTTCTTTTGAAACTCATACAGCACCCTATGATCTAACTAAAAATTGTCTGAAATTTTCACAATATAATACAGGGTACTTTATTTTCACAGTCGAACATTGTTTTAGTTCAAACGTCCAAAAGTCAATTTTGTAAAATGGAACCCCTGTATATTTTCAAAGAATTTAATAGAGGATTGAATTCTGCATCGATTGATATTAGCATTCCCTATACCTATCTCTCTCGGTTTTTTTTATTGTGGATGAAGTTTTGTAACATGTAGATATACAATCAGCACTGTACAATACTGTACATGTCCATATAGCTTCATACATAGTAGACAATGAAAAATTTCAGAATATCTTGTTTTATCAGTATTAAACACCGTGTTAGTGTTGCCGAGTTGTAGCGAAAGTACACGAACGTAGTATTTGTTCATTTAGAACAGATTTCTGTAAGCATGTGATCATACATCTTCAAAAGAATCATGATTTTTTTAATAGGATTATTCGAACTGACAAAAGCTAAATTTTCCAAAGAAGAAATTTTTGACAGACGAAATGTACACCACAGGGCACAACAAAATTTTCATGCGGTGAGAGAATCGAATTTCCAGGAGAAATTTAGTTATAACGTTTTTAATAACTATTTGTCTCTGTGTAATATTAGGTATGCTCTGTTCAGTAAGATTTTATGTACATGGTTTGTCTATAATAATAATAATAATAATAAATTTAAAAGCTCTGCTAAAAAATCGGCAGCTACTGAAAGCGGCTGGAACCTCCCCGCCCAGTTGATGGGCTGCTAAACAGCACTCTGCTACTTTTTAACTGTAATTTGGTTCGTAGCAGTAGCAACTGCTATGAGGTCTGATAACTAGCTGCTATTTTTTATAGCGGGTTGAAATTACTTCGTGAATATGCCAACGCGCCCAAACAGCAACACAAGCAGTCAGCGCCAGCGTCGGCCTTTTAATCCTTTTTTGATAAGGGTGATGAAGGCCGGCCGCTGGCCGACTGCTATAGGCAAACCAAACATATTTCGTTAACTAGTGACCAATTCTCCAACTCTGAATAATTATAAACACCTAATATATAATGGAATTTAATCATGTAACATTTTCTGCAATTATTAAAGTTTATAACGAATAAAAAAAAATCCGGACTGTGTTGAGATCGATCTGTCGATCTCTTGATTTGTAAGTCAACGGTTTAACCCCCTCGACCACTGAAAACTTACAATATAGTTTCACATAATTATTATGTTGATAGTATGGAAACATTGAATTCTGTCTGTTTCCAATACAACAATTTGTATAAAAATATATATATAAAAAAGTGTGCAAGTGTGATATACCGATGAAATCGGAATTTTAACTGAGTTCCAATGGTTAAATTACAAATTGTAAGTAATAATAAAATTAACAACTTGTTGCGCCAAAGCGGCACTTAACCTAATCCGACCTCAACCAAACCCTTTTCGGATCTTCTAGAGCACTAAAGAAACCCTCATGCCAGGTTTTGTCCAAATCCGTTCAGTAGTTTCGCCGCTATCGTGTTAACACACATACACACACACGCACAGACATTTTTTAAAAAACACTTTTTTGGATTCCTGGGACCTCAAAACCTAAAGATTTGATGTTACCTTAATTTTCGATTTTGGACCAATTTTAGTAACCTCCCACAATTTTGTGGGGAGGTTAAAAATATATTTATGTTTTATGTGTAAATGATGAACATATCACTGAGATAATTTTAAAATCTTAATATTCAATTAATTTATAATAAATACCATTAGATTTAGATTAGCGCTTTGTTTTACTAACTCAGGTCACTTGGGTATAATACATTAAATAATGGTTCTGTTTTTTTTTCAGGTTGTGGTCGAATCTTCAACTTCTGCTTTAGAATATGGGGATTTGACTGTTGAAGAAAATTCACCTGTAAATCCAGATTTACATTTCGATTCACAATCTATGCATCTGTACGTCATGACAGAAAAGAAGGTGAGTTGTGCGTTCACTGCATTCGATAAAAGTCTTGACAGCACTACTTATTTTAGGATTGTTTTCTCCCTCACTATACCTAAATTTTGCAATTTTACCAGTTTCACTTAAATAAAAAAATAACATTTTTTTTGCTTGATGGAAATGAATGTGTTTATGACTATTATTATCAAGGACTTATTTGTACACTTTTCTCTAAGTAAAAATCCTATTCAAACAGAATTTAATGTACTCTTTCATTTCGCTCTGCTGGAAACAAGAGCACATTTTCGACGTTATATACAAATATTTTTAATAAATACTGAATTTAATTGTCTGTTCCTAGAGCAATAATATTTTCAACTACTTGATTACGCTTAAATACACTAAAATGCTTCAACCAGAATTAAAGCTGGTATCAAAAATAATGGATCAAAAATGAATAATAAATGAAAGAATGCTTTTAATAATCGAACAATAATCCCTACTTACTAATACATTTACCTCTGAATTGCTAAATACCGTTCGATCTATTTGTTACTACAATATTTTATCAATGAAATGTTTCAGATTAAAGTTAATTTTATGACTAACCGGCATAAAAAAGACTGAAATATAGAGGTGTAATACAAAAAATATGTCCCAGGTAGGACACAAATATTGGCTTAATATAAATAACTCAATATTGAACCAATAATAAATATGAACATTTTACTATATCGAATCAATGTTGGTTAAACTTTAATGAGGAGATATTAAAAAATTATATCACATAATATTGTATTCAGATATAAATCGACTGTATGTTAACCTAACATTTAATGTAAAATTTGACCCAGTGCCTAAAAGTGATAAAACAGTGTCAACATATATTGATAGACACGTATACATACAGGGTGACCCAGAGTTAAACAGAGCCAACCATGAACTACTTATTGCAACATTAGAAATGTTAGGTGCCAGTGGAAATATATTGGAATGGTCGGTTACGATGTGTAAAATGTGGTAGTTTTCTAATCATTGATTAAAGTAACATCAGGAGTTCCTCTAGGACCTCACATTGGTCCTCTATTATTTAATCTCTCTGTGAATGATTTAGTAATAGAAAATAGTAATTTCCTAATGTTTGCGTATGATTTAAAAGTGTTTAGAGTAATTAAAAATATTTCTGATGCTGAATTGTTGCAAATTGATTTGGATGGTTTGTCCCATTGGTGCGAAGAATATGTCCTACACTAAAAAATGCTATAAGATTACATTTGTAAGAATAAACTCGCCTTATAGTTATCCTTACAAAATTGAGAATAAAATGTTGCACAAGACTAATCGTGTAAAAGATCTGGGAATTAATCTCGATAATAAACTGGTTAAATTTTCATCAATTTCTAGGTATATAACCGCGAATTTAACACATATAATAGGTACAGAGTAAGCATGTTTTATTCTAAGGGAATTATGTACCTATTGAAAGGATATTAAAATTAAATTGCTATTTTACCTTATTAGAACAGTAAACATAACCCCATCATGTTACGACTATGAACTTATGAAGTTTATACTTACTTGTGGAACGACCGAAATACATATTTTCTAAACTGTTTTCTGCAAACCGAACAGTACTGCACCATTTTATAATAACTATATTGTCACTACACTGTATAAAATATCACTTTTTCACCACTAAATTGCTCTGATATCCTGAAAACACCTATTATCATTAATAGCGGACACGTATATAGAGATATTCGTCATTATGGTAAACGAACCGATCATCTCTGAAACGTTACGGATTTTTGACAATAAAGCCGTGAATAGATCGACTTAGCTCGGAGGAGGTGCGTTTTTGGAAAAACTCTGTAGATGAAAAAAGTCTTATTTTAACGTGGAAAATCGATCGATCCTGAACGTTTACCGGTTTAACTCCCTGTCACCATGTATAAAATATATTTATAATGTACACCTATATATACATATATGACGAACATACACAAAATTCTTGTTTGTACCTCTCTGGCTTGAGTATCCTTATTATAAACACAAGCTAACCATTATACTCTTCGCTGACTTACTGCATTTTTTACATAATTGTTGCATATTCTATAGAATACTTTCCGCATTTTTATCGTAAATAAAAATTATTGTTAGTTTGTATTAGCGAGTGATGACCTTGTCTAACTACAAGATGAATAAAAGCTGCCAAAGCTTGGTCCATAATCTTATCGCATTTGTCACAAATTTATTGCTATTAAGTTGATAAGCATTAGGGACTATTGCCTAATTAGCCGTGTTGCGTCACAATGCAAAAAATTACCCGTCTCTTTTTGGTGCGAACAGGTTCGGGTAATTAAAACACTTCAATTTACAATAATATATTTATTTAATACTTTACACAAGACAAGACAGAGAAACTTTAGATACATTGCAAACGAAATATTTGACTGACATTACTGACATTTATAATCTTGGTTTTTTTATAACTGAAAACAACAATAGAGATATAGCCCCGTTGAATCAGCACACATTCATTCGAAATCATGTTCTTAAAATAAACAAATAACATTGATAACTGGAAATAGTAAACATAAAACAGTTCTTTCCATGTGTCTCCTACAAGCCAGTTTTGCAATATAGCAATACTTTTTTATTTATCGACCGACTTTGTTAAAAAACAATAGGGTTCTTCCTCTAGCTAACATTAACTTGCTGTCTACAAATTTCAATACAATCGGACTTTTCGTTTTTAAGTTATCATGCTTACACAAAATGTGATGGGTGAACAGACAGACAGACAGATGGACGGACATTTTGAAAATTTTTGAGAATTCGGTCACCAACACAGTGATTTGATAATATTTTCTCTAGCGATATTACTGGTTTTAGAAATGTAATGAACGAATGCAATATACTCTTCGTTTTGTATTTGCGAAGAGTCTAATAAGGACATTAAATAAAAAGCTCACATTTGAATGATTAATAATATTTCAAAATATGCTTTACAAAACAAAAGATGTTATAATACGCCCCGGCAAAAATATTTATCATGTATGGCCAGTAATATTTATCAGGTATCCAGTAACCTGTTCGTTTTCTTCTCCATATTTTCACAATTCATATTTCCACAATTGTCGAAGGGCGCCTGTTTCACTTCTGCTGCTGCCGTTTCTACTATCACGGTCCTGCTAACCTCTGTTACTACAAACATTTCAACACTGGTTGACGATCCTGTATTGGGTGACACCGGGTCGCTAATCTCTGCAGATGCTGGTCCTGGAGCGTGTGCGTGAGTTAATTCTGTGTTCAGCTACGAGCTGTCGAGGATGTAGTCCAATGCGTAAACTCCAGAGGTGACTGATTTGTCCAACCTAGCTGCATTTAGCGGCTATCTTCACCTCCTCGTCGAAGGAGATGTCCTCATACCTTGTATCTGAGGATTTTCTTACGCTCAGACTGCATCGGCGCTTTGAATGGACCATTTTGACTTAGCTGGTACACCTAAGGCCGATACAGGATCTGTGTACTATAGTTTTTGGCTTCTTCTCTGCAGTCAATACTGGTTAGGTAAATTATCGTTATCTTCTTGCAAACCACTTGTAAGGAGAGCCATCTACATATATAAGATTATAAGAATATATAAAAACTTCAATATTGTACAGCCAATGTTAGCATATGTACATAAATGTTAATATCTAAAACATTATGCACAATATGAGGTCTAAAATTGATTTTGCTAGTAGGGAATGAATATGAAATTTTCAATATTTTAAAACCAATATCCATAATTATGTATCGATATCGACTAAATGACATTCCGTCATCAACGTCGATGAGCACAGACATTGCAGTATTACATAAGCAATATATATATAGTATGAGTTACAAGAGAGTTTCCCAATATGTTCACAATATAACTCTCCAATATTTCAAAATTAATATTTATCATTATTAATTGTTGTAGAATATTATCAGGAAGTGTAAGAAATAATGTGATATAAATATAGACTTTTCAGTATTGTAAAATGAATATCTATTTGCATTGAAAAATATTGCTTAAAAAATATAATTTACAGATAATTTGTCATTATGGAATGGTGTGAATTTTGTAGTAGTTGAAATTTATTATTCGTTATTATGAATTGATATTAGATGTGCAGTATTGATAATTAATTTTAAATATGAGGATATAAATATAGAATATTCAATACTGCATTAATAATATTTGTTTATATGGATGAATAAATCTTTAGATATATTTATCAATATTGTCTGTAGTCATCTGGGTGGGAATTTGTAAAAATAGATATAGCACCAACATATAGACAGACATATCAATAATGTCTATATTTATTAATAACAGCCGAATATTTTGGTTGTGGTTTCAATGTATTGACCCAATATTAAATCTAGTGCCAGCCAATTATGTTCCGCTTGAGATATGACAATTATGCACCACTTTTTCAAATTAAAATTGTATTAATATTTTTAATATATTTTCATTTCTTTACTTTTTGTTAGGTGTCCAAGGTTAAAGTCCAAGAGTGTACCGTTTACAGAAATTGTTTGGAGTGTTTAGGAGTTAAAGATCCATATTGTGGATGGTGTTCATTAGAAAATAAGTAAGTCATCTTGTAATTTTATTTTCTAAACTTTTTCTTTCAGCCAAAGCTTGGATCTCAAACGTAAACCGATTAAAAAAATGTTTAATTACATTGTAGTACGAATTTAATTTCCACAGCATAGATTGTACAATACTCCTGACAGCAATGAAATAAATTGTGATTTCTAAACAAAACATTTGATGTTTTTATGTGTGTGTTTAGCATGCAACACAAATATGAATAAAGTAATTAAATTATTTTTTTTGTACACTATTGGAAATTATTTTGATTTGTTTTGTTAAATGGTCGGGCTGTAACAACAGAATTTCAAATTGGTTCTTTAGAAATAGAAAAATTCAAAACAATCAAAAAGATTTGAAATGAATGATTCTGCAAATTAGCTAGCCCTTTCAGCCACATATATCCTACAAAAAGTACATCAACGGTACCTCCAATCAAAGAACTGACTTGTTCTTTGATTGGAAAATGGTACAATATATAAAAGATGGGCCTACAATTCCGATTACGCTCTTGTCAGGGGGTAAAAGTATGCAAGAAGAGGGCAAGGGACATTTGCACCGTTCTTCCAATTGAAAACAAATTGCGTAAACCGCACAAATGCTCCTTGCCCTTCTCGGATACCATCTACTGACTTTCAACGGACGACCTTGACCTACCTCATAATTTTGCAAACAAGACATTGTTCCGCTGTTCAGAATTATTTATATTCCACCAAAGACCAACAGCTTCCTCTCGCACAGCTAATTGAGGTTAAGATTATAATTTTATAAAGTAACGAAACCGCCACAATGTATTAAGAATGACGTCACCTACTTGATGGGAGCGCAATCGGCACCCGTCCGATGGGAATGTAGACACGGTGTATATAAAATACACTATTCAAAAAGTCATAATTGTGGGATGGTTCATAACTTTTCCATTATACACACAACGGCAAATTTAAAGGAACGGAGATAATTGCCATTTTTTTTCTACATACATTTTTTTCTCCTAACAAATTTGAAGGTTTAGACAGCAATTAGCTATTAGCTAATTTTCCTTTTGTGAGATTTCGATCAAATTTGTTAAGAGACAGAAAGTTGGAAAGTGTTGATAGAGCCGGTCTCTATTTATTTATCTCAGTTAAAAATGACTTACCGATGTTAAATGATATGATTATTATTTCCAAATTTCGCAATTTTAGATGCAGTTTGCGTTCAGACTGTCAAGATGCAGCCAAAGATCCATTATATTGGATTAGCTATAAGAGTGGAAGATGTACAACAATAACTTCAGTCATTCCAAATCAATTGCAGAGAACCACTGCTAGAACGGTACAGTTTGCATTAGGTAATTCATTGTCTTAAACCATTTACCTTGTTTTTTTTTTCCAGTTGGATCTTGTAATTGATAACCTGCCAACTTTGCAAGGGCACTTTTTGTGTGCCTTTACAGCACTTGATAAAACACTAATTACCAATGCTACAAGAAAAGGCTCAGGTGTAAATTGTACCACGCCCAGAACTGATACTTTACCCTCCATTCCCCCTGGACAACGTAAGAAATAATAAAATGGCCATTCACGTAATACCACCTAACTTTAAATTGTGTTCCAGATCACTTCACTGCAAAGTTGTCAGTAAGAATGACTTCTGGACCAGATTTTGTTGCAACCAATTTTACATTTTTCGATTGCAACACGTACAGTTCCTGCACTCAGTGTGTCTCCTCGTCATTCCCTTGTGATTGGTGTGTTGACGGACATAGATGTACTCATGACACTGCAGAAAACTGCCGAAATGATATCCTCGTCACTGGTGTTAGCGTAAGTATTTCTAAATTCTTAAATAAAACTTAACACATTACCTACAGATAATCATTCAATGTGACCCTAGCTAATGATGAAATACCGTTGAAAAGTTTTAAGCAACATAAAAAAAATCTTAATACTACGCAGGGTTCGCATGTAAGAGTGCCATTTAATAATAATGATATTGTACAAGTCATGTTACAACGTCGGTAGTATAAATAATAGTATCTACATGTCCTAATGTAGAAAAAAATACAGTCATTTGATTCAGGACCAGCATTACTACCTAAAGCCAGTGCCACTTGATCCGTCAAACATTGGATGCAACGCCGAAGCGAACGTTCGGTATTCAGCACTTGGTATATCATTCTGCTGCATTGTGTGGTAAGGATTGAATCCAACGTTATTGGAACGTTTGTTACTGCTTCTTCAAAATCTCAATTTGCTATTTATGTGAAGAAATATTTAACAATGCATTAGCAAATTTAATTTTCTGTAACTTTATATACGAAGTAATTATGCAGATATATTTATTTATATTATGTTTAAATTAACATGAATCAATGAAAACGCAAGCTAAGAAAAACAGTTAATATTGTTACTTATAATACCTGAGGTTAATTTAAATATTTTCTAACCCAATAAGTTAAAAAATTAGGTACATTTTTAAAATATACTTGTTGCAATACAAGATAACGAGTGATTCATTTAGAGGTACTTTTTTCAATGGGAATTTTATGACAGATCAAGCGTGAGTCGTGTCAAACTGTCACGATATTTTTGTTCAGTATTGTTTGGCATTTCGTTATGGAAAGACTTAGCCCGGCACAGCGTCTACAAATTGTTCAGTTGTATTATGAAAATCATCGTTCTACAAGGAATGTGTTTCGTGCCCTTAGAGCAACTTATGGTCCACATAATCGGCCTACCGAACGCACAATTCGCTGTACCATCGAAAAATTTGAAACCCAATTTTCATTATTGGCTAATACGCGACCAAATAGACCACATCCAGCACATAGTGAAGAAAATATAGCCGCAGTAACTGAGAGTGTACGAGATGACCGTGATGAATCGATTCGGCGCCGTTCTCAACAGCTTGGCTTGTATTCAACAACTTGGCGCATTTTACGAAAGGATCTTGGTTTAAAAGCCTACAAAATTCAACTCGTGCAAGAATTGAAGCTGGCCGACTTTCCGAATCGTCACCGTTTCAGTCTTTGGAGTCTTGAAAAGCTTGAACTAGATCCAATGTTTTCGACCAAAATTTTGTTCAGCTATGAGGCCCATTTCTGGCTTAATGGCTACGTCAATAAGCAAAATTGCCGTATTTGGGCTGAAGAGCAACCCGAAGAGGTTCAAGAGATGCCATTACATCCAGACAAAACAACGGTTTGGTGTGGTTTATGGGCTGGTGGAATCATTGGTCCATATTTCTTAAAAAATGAGGCTGACGTAACTGTTAATGGCTCCCGTTATCGCGCAATGATAACAGACTATTTGCTGCCCGAAATTGAAGCTCGTAATCTAGACTATATTTGGTACCAACAAGATGGCGCTACTTGCCACACAGCCCGTGAAACCATGGCTATATTGCGAGAACAATTCGGTGAACAGTTAATTTCACGCTTTGGACCAGTGAATTATCCATGTAGATCATGTGATCACACCTGTAGACTTTTTCCTTTGGGGCTACATAAAGTCCAAAGTCTACATGGATAAGCCAGCAACGATTGAGGAATTGGAAGCCAACATTACTCGCATCATTGGCCAAATACCACTCGAAAATTGGAACTTCAGAATGGACCATGTTAGCTGCAGTCACGGCCAACACTTGAAAGAAATAATCTTTAAAAAATAAATGTAAAGAATTGTTCTTTTATATGATAAGAGAGATTACCCTTACCCGATAAAATTGTTTCTTTTTATTTTTTTGTTTGTTATTTTTGAAAAAAGTATCTCTAAATGAATCACCCGTTATAAGAATGTGTTTATCCATTCATGTAACAGCTACGGAATGAAATCAGACTATGCATCCAACGTTGGAATCATCCTCTGACACGTGCCAACGCCAACTATACCAACAAGTGCTGGAATGTGGCAACTGGCCAACGTTTGTCACACAGTATTCATCTCTTGTTGTTTGAAGAATGGCCACACGATGCGACAAACTATCATCATGTGTTGAACATTGAATGACATTCGACGCATCATGTGGCACTGGCTTAACTGTTATCCTCCATATATTCTTTAATTAAATAATATGTTTTTGAAATTAAAGACAGTTTTAACTTCCTTTTAAACTTTCCTACTGATTAAATGTTTTTTGTTGCATCTGGTAATTTATTAAATTAAGTTATTCCAGAGTGAGTAGGTGAATTTTTATTGGTACTGTGGATTCAGTTGTCAAATCATTGCCCTTTCTGGATAAATATTCATGAAAGTCTCCACTCTGCTGGAATGGCTGTGATTGTATTTTTATTTAACGGATACATTTTAATTGATACACACACAATAGAGTCAAAATGTTATTATTTTTAAAATGTGGCTTACAGGATTCCCTTTTGTCTAAACTGAATATTAATTGTATTGTACTTACCATTTTGTAAAATGAGAATTCTTTCAGCTCCACTAAAGTTTCACGAAAGTCAGTGGCAGACTGACACTTGGTGGTTGTGGCGCAGTGTTGCCAATAATATTAACCGTAATTATCCGCCGGCTGACATGAAAATGTCCGATTCAGTGTTGCCGCAGCCTTTTCGGCGATCTCGGTAGATATTGAGGCAAATAGATTTCTTACAAATTTTGAAAAGCGGGAAGGGAGAATTGTCTAAACATTTCTTTTCCTCACTCAAATTTTGAAGAGCGGAGAGGGGATCTCTGCACTATTTTTTCCCTCGTTCAAAATTTTGAAGAGCGGGTGCCGAATGGTCCGAAATATCTGCAGTATTAAAAAAACTCCACCAATAGACAACACTGTTGTGTGGCGGCGAGAGCACATGTGCACGAAGGTTCTCAATATATAAGGGGAGCGTTGTGGCGATTGCCACCACGCTACCATTGTAAGTCCGCCACTGATGAAACTGCTATTATTCTACAATATGGCTGAATAAATGAATACATAGTATATGTTTATTGATTTTTTTATTTTCAAGAAAGGATTTAAATTGCAAAATTGTGTAATATCTCACCGAGCACTTTGATAAACGTATTTCCTTTGTTGAATTGAATTTTGCGAGTAAACATCCCAGATAGCAAAAACATAAACTTATGTTATTCCTAAGATATTCCTACAGAATATTTCATTATTCTTAGAATAACACGAAAATAATTATTATCTTTTAAGGATATTCCTAGAAGTAACAAACGGTACAACTATATGTCTCTTTAGAATAATTTCGGAATAATTCGCACAGTATTCTCTGGAGAATCTAGAATAGTTTGAGAATATATTTTTATGGTTAATCATAGATTATATTTTCAAGTTATCTTTATACTAACCCCAAACTATATGTGCATAATACTAAATTATTCTTAGGATATTTTTATGTTTAATCTTGGATCATATTTTCAGGTTATCTTTATATTAATTCAGAATAATATGTAATATTTTTGACCATTACTTTTTTCCTTAGCACATATTTAAAAAACTATAAGACTACCTAAGTAAAACCATAACAAGACTATCACTAGAGTTTCCATTCAATAATTCCATTCGTTTCCAAAATTGCTAGATTAAAAACTACGAAATAGGAAGATTACTTCATACCTAATCTTTAAATTTAAATCTAACTATTTTGCAAACTGAAATTATTGAGTGAAAATTCATAGTAATAGTCTTGTTATGGTTCAACTTGGGTAGTCTAATAGTTTTTAAAATACACGTGCTAAGAAAAAAAGGTTATGGCCAAAAATAATAAAGATTTCCCTATCGCATGTTTCTTTCTAGGAAATGACCTACAAGAGTAACTACAAATATTTTCATTTTGAAATAATTTGTTATACAGAATGTTCAAATACGGACATTTTTAACTTATTCTTTAAAAAATACAATTATTACATTTCAGGCAGTTTATAAATATTTTAGATAAGGAATATATAGATTACATAAAAGCAAAATAAGACACTCCTAATAATTGGGTTAAAGATTTATTTGTTAAATATTTACTCTCGCAACATTTTCTAAAATTCCAATAACGGAACAAAACTTAAATAGTAAATTCAGTCGTTGGAAGAAGAATGATATAATAAATATACACTTCAGTCCATGTAGGTCTCTGCTAGCTTATTTGAAGAATGCAAAGGCTACTACTTATACTAGCGGTTCTGGTTTTTCATTCTTTTCTTTAGTTAGCCATAAACTTCAATTTGTTTTGAAGTGACCTCAATATTATTTTTTTAAACTGCATCTGAAATTGAACATATACCATATACCCATACATTTTATAGCATTAGACAATTAAGCAGTGTAGTATGGAGAAATTGGATATGTCAACTTTTGTTTCATAATGCCTCACACACATTCACACTAAATAGAACAGAAAAAAATATGTGCATATATAAAACCGTAGCCTTACCAATAATCACATTGCATAAAATAGAATTTGACAAAGGTTTTCTCCAGTCTCTATGCCCATGTAAAGTAAATAATATTAAAACATTCCCTGAGATAAGTTTTGTCAAAAATCTTCTCCACCCTCAATACGTTCCACCACCCAATCTCGCCAGATTGTTCACCTGTTAATAAAAAAACAGAATTGTTTACTTACTACTTTACTATAACTTTCATTTATAGACATGTGCTAATGGTACTTTATAAACCACGAGCAAATTTTTAAAAACAGAACAATATACGCATCTGAATTTAAGATTCCAGCACGGGACAGATAACGTCCAAACTGATTAGTAGGTCATTCTTAGTATTTGTTGGTTTTTTTAAATAATAATGCGTAAGAGAAGAATAAATTACGTACCTAAAATATGTAAACATTAAAAGTGACACTGACCTAGTAATAAGTTTAGCCAAAGATCAATCGGAAGCGTACTGCTTATTTTCAGTTGCATATAATACTGCCTACCATATAATACTACTTTAACAGACACATATTTAAAAAAAGGATTGTTGTGTAAAGAAGTGAAGTTTAATACCTATTTTCTTCCTAATAACGGAAACAAATATTCATTTTAAAACCAGCTAAAATATAGCTTTTATAAAGTTAGGTTAGGTTAATTGATGTTTATGGCGTGACAAAAATGATTTGTCCATATCCAAGATACATATATATTTAAATAGACAAAAAATTTATCGATTCACTTACCTTCTTTAATTGTTTTTTTGATTGCACATAATCGCAAACATAACGAACAATGAAATAAAACAAGCAAACCCCAAATTGTCAAGCACGAAGCACGCCATATAAACCTACGATTTCACGAGTAGTCTAATTAATAGTCAAAAGTTAACCTATTAAATTATTTATAAAATATATTTCAAACATATTCTATACTTCTCTTATTAAAATATTTTTATCATATTATTTTATGAAGTATTTTTAAAATAATAATCCAAAGATAAGTTTTGCAATTATTCATAAAATATATTCAAAATATATTCCATACTTATGTATTTCAATTATTCTAATGTTATTTATTAGAAGATATTCTAAAAATAATAATAAATTATTTGGTTATTCAGAGTATAATTTAAAGATATTTTTTATAATTAATCGAATAATATTTTTTGGGAAGATTTTCAGATTATTCTTAGAATATCTTGTGCTATCTGGGATTTACCATTTCACAACACAGACGATTACGTGTAGGTACACAATAGGATAGAGTTCAGTCAGCAGTAGAAATGGAAAATCAATTCCACTCATTTAGCATTACAAGCGCGACAGCTGCTTCAAAAAGGTACTCCGACAAAATAATATTACTTTGGAACAATTGTCATCTAATGTTCTTGAGAGACGTGTAATCAGTTATTTTGGCATTGAGTATCTAGATGTTACGTTACCTAAAAGTACCTCGACAGAATAACGGTATGGAAATAATGATCTATCTCTGTTTAACAGCACATTGTGAACAGAATAATTTATTTACAATTGGGAAACTTTAGTATCATTTATGAAAGTGAAAACATTCTTACAACATGTCTTAGTACACCCCTCATAAATAGTGAAATTGCACCATGACGTCCGACCTCTGTTAATACGTCAAACCAACTAATAAAAATTTTAATTTTGCAGAGGGCTGGTCCAAGCTATAGATCTGGCCCAGCATTTTGTCCAACAATTAATGCAACGGTGGGAAACTCCCCAGAAATACTAGTAGCCTCTGGAATAAAGAAAGCGATTAAAGTTAAGGTTCACATCATAGGGCAGTTCATCGTACAAACTAGATTCGTATGTCAATTTAATATAGAAGGACGAGTTACCAGCGTTAATGCTCAACTACTAGGTGATACTATTTATTGTGATGCTATGGAATTCTCTTACACCTCTAGAGCTCCAAATATTACAGCCACATTTGCCGTTATTTGGGGTGGTTCAAAGCCTCTAGACAACCCAGACAATATACACAGTAAGCAAAATCAATACCTTATATAGGGTGATTTACCACAACATGCGGAACATTTGTAAGTAAGTTGTCCCCACCGAAAGGAGTTAAAAAAATGAAAAATTAAAAAAATTGAAAAAAGAAAATTACCTTATTTTTTTTGTAGAAATTCGCCGTCTATGACTAATTAATCTCACGTAACGCGGTGCAACCATATCAATTCCCCTCCTCCTTTATCATAATTGGAACTGACAGCGAAGCTGGCAGGGTAAGAAGTGACTTTTTGGATTTAATCACACAATAAAAATAGCAAAAATAAAAATAATTTTTGTAGAACACAGCACACCAGAAAACATAAAAGTAACGAAAAGTCAAAGAAAATGTTTGAATGCTTGACCATTGACACTCAGTGCATTGTTCTAAACGCAGATAATATTTTCGTGTATGCGATCACATTTGTCTCTTTGATCACGAATCAGATTCGAGGCATTGTCAATGGCTTGTTGTTGTCTATTGACTTAGCGTACACCAAACCCCTCATGTAACCACACAAAAAAAAATCCAAATGGGAGCCGGAAAGAAACAGACCATACATAAACAACTTTTGATCACTTGAAAAAGACACGAAGCGGCGCACGCGTAAATACGTGTAAACAATTGAAGCATTAAGGGTAGCCAGATTCCATGGTTCAGTAGCGTATCATTACAAATTTTAATGCAAAACAATGTACTAAATTGCTAAAAAATGCTAACAATATTCAAGTAGACTTCTTCAATATCTCAGTCGATAATTTAAAAAGGCACTTGAGATGTAATTATTATGGATAGCTTACGGATAACTTGTTCGCTTATAATAATTAAGGATATATACTTTTATGATCTGTCCCGTTATTTGTGTTGTTCTATATACTCTCATTGTCGTATTTAAAGTGTATTTCTATTTGTTGTTCTGTTCTATTTTTGTAATTTATTTATTAATAGTCATTTAAGTAAGTCAATTGTAATATGTAATTGGGCTAACCCGTGAATTAAATTAAATAAATAAATTATTTCGGATCACTTTAAAATTTTGCAGGGGATTTCCCACATAGAAAACCAGTACACCACTTTACTTTCCGCATGTTGTAGTAAATCACCCTGTGTACAGTATGTCTCACTTTTCATGACTCCCATATCGCAGTTCCCTTATTAACAATGCGATTTAAAAAAAATTTGGGTGGAAGATACATCAGGAGATTGTTTCACGGTAAAATATTTAAAAATACACCAGTGGCGTTCGTCCTTATGCAGAAAAATGAACCTAATCTTCCAAAAAAAGATATTAGGGAAAGTTTCAAGTGTGAGAGAATCCCATAATTTTGTTCGTTGTTATCAAAAATCACCAATACCGAATTTCAATAAGATAGTGTACTTGGTGTTCATGTAATAAAATAATGAAATCTCCCTTTTTAAAGTACCTCTTCATTACGTCCAAAAATAAAGTTACGACTAATAACTGATACTTTTAAAAGGAAAATTTTATTTTCTCATTACGCGAACACCAGTAAACTGCTTTATTGAAATTCGTTATTAGTGAGTTTTTGATAACAACGAATAAGAATATGAGATTGTTTCACAGTTAAAACTTTGCCTAATATCTTTTTTTGGAAAATTAGGTTCATTTATCTTCATAAGGATGAACGTCGTGATTGGTAAGTACCTTCCTCCCAAATTTTAGAAAAATCGCATTATTAACAAGGGTGCTGTGATATGGGAGTCATGAAAAGTGAGACATACTGTATATATAGCAGTTATCTAACAATAAATTTTTAGTTGTGATTTATCGATGTCGAGATATGGCCGACAATTGTGGGATATGTTTAGCTTTAGCTGAAAAGTATGACTGCGGATGGTGTCAAAGTTCTGACCGTTGTGAAGTGAAAGATCAGTGCGAAAAAGGATCTGCCGTTTGGCTTAACAGAAGTCAGACTTGTCCGAATCCAGAAGTTACTTCTTTTAGTCCAGAGTTAGGACCTTGGGAGGGAGGAACAAATATTACCATACAGGGCATTAATTTAGGAAAAAACTTCCAAGATATATATTCAGGAATTAGCATAGCGGGTATCAACTGTCAGCCATATGAGCATCTTTACATTAAAACCAAGCAAATAGTGTGTCAGGTAGGTAATTAACAATTTTGAAATATACAATATAATAATACTTGGTTGTTCGAAAGGTTGATGGTCCTGGCACAAAGGAACTTCGTCACGGACCTGTAACCGTTAAAGTTGAAGACTACCGAGGTGAATCCAAAACACATTACAGATTCGTTAATCCTAACATAACAGGAATTTCCCCTAGATACGGGCCTAAATCTGGCGGAACAATGTTACAAATCACTGGAGAATACATGAATGCTGGTAGTAATATTCAAGCTTTTCTCGATGACCTACCTTGCCGAATTCTCTCGTAAGTACCTTATTTGCAGTTATATCCATCATTATCACAGCACAAAGAAAGATAAGCATATTTCTATTTCTAAATGCACATAATTTTTTAAGGACTGACCAAAACCAAGCATTATGTATAACCAGTGCATCGGGAACTACCTCTAAAAAGAAACTAAAAATGAAATTCGACAAAGGCGATAGATACCTGGAGAACATGATGTTCGAATATGTGGAAGATCCAGTAATTGAATCAGCTGAATCTGGTGTCGCAAGCCAGATCAAAGTTCCGAAAGGTATTCCAGCCGGTGGTATAAAAATATCTGTAACAGGAAGAAATTTAGCCTATATCCAGAAACCCCAAATGTATGTTTTTTACGAACAGAAAATGTTTATTAGCGTAAGTATTGATGTTCTCATTAAAATGACAACATTTAAAATATATTTGCCCGTAGGAATGTACTGTGTTGAGCAATACCAGTATGGTATGTAGTAGTCCAGTTATAGATGCAGCAGAAGACGTTAAGTTGGATGCAGACAATCCGTTGCGATTAGAGTATGGATTCAGGATGGATAATGTAACAGGAGTACAAAATTTAACACTCAATAAAGAGTTTAATCCATTTCTGTTATTTCCAAACCCCATATTTGTACCATTTGAAAAGGAAGTGAAATATTATAAATCTGACTATCTCAACATAAATGTAAGTATTAGTACACTTTCATTTTTATATTATATAAATAAATGGAATATTCTTTCTAGGGGCAAAATATTGATAGGGCTTGCCAAGAGTCAGATGTTGAGGTACGAATAGGAAAGAGTTCTTGTAACGTCACTTCCTTATCTCGTCAACAGCTCACATGTCGTCCACCAGAAACACAACCACAAGCAATTAATGACCAAGGACTACCGAACGGAGAAGCTTTGCCTGAAGTTATTGTCATTGTTGGAGGTTCAGTGCGCTACAATATCGGTGTGCTTTCTTATTCCTCACCTCAGGGCCTTAACGGGCCTATTACCAAACCGACTCTTTATGGAATAATTGGCCTTAGTGTAATAATTTTCATTGTCTTTATATTGTTCCTAATTGCATACAGACGAAAGTCTACAGAGAGTAACCGTGTTTTGAAAAATATGCAGGAACAGATGGACATTTTAGAACTTAGGGTAGCAGCTGAATGTAAAGAGGCATTTGCAGAGCTTCAGACAGAGATGACAGATCTTACAGGAGATTTAACCTCTGGAGGTATTCCATTCTTGGATTACAGAACTTATGCAATGAAGATATTGTTTCCTAACGTAGATGACCACATTGTTTTACAATGGGAACGTCCCGAGTTGATCTGCAAGGAAAAAGGCTTACGCTTGTTTGGTCAGTTGATAATGAATAAAACGTTTTTACTTCTGTTTATTAGAACATTGGAAAGTAACAGGTACTTTTCAATGAGAGATAGAGTAAATGTCGCAAGCCTAATAATGGTTACATTGCAAAGTAAAATGGAATACTGTACAGACATTCTTAAGACATTGTTGGCTGAACTAATAGAAAAATGCATGGAGGGTAAGAGCCATCCAAAATTGCTTCTCAGGCGAACAGAAAGTGTTGCTGAAAAAATGCTTAGTGCTTGGTTCACATTTCTCCTGTACAAATTCTTACGTGAATGTGCTGGTGAACCACTGTTCATGTTATTTAGAGCTGTTAAGCAGCAGGTTGATAAGGGACCAGTGGATGCCATCACTTCTGAGGCCAGATACTCCCTCAGTGAAGAAAAACTTATAAGACAATCAATAGATTTTAAGCCCATGGTAAGGAATATTAAAAATGACATGAAGCACTATTTATATCTCTTGTTTTATTTCAGACTGTCTACGTGTCTATATCTCAACAAACCGTGTTTGTGGGAAGTCTCGATCATAACACGGATAACGTTCCTGTTAAAGTTTTAGATTGTGATACAATTAGTCAAGTTAAAGAGAAATCTTTGGATACTATTTATAGAGCAACACCATATTCTCAAAGGCCACGGAAAGATGATCTAGATCTTGGTGAGTTTCATTTAGTTATTAACACCTTAACTGTAAGTAAAAAAACCTGTATAGTAGTTCCTCGATAACCTGAAATCCAATGGGTTATATTCTGAAATGTTCTGATTGTATTAAATCCTTTCTAACCCTGTATTAGAGAAAGTAGTATAACATACAAGTTCGAAGGAAATATGGCGATTTACATGAAAACAATTAGTTTTTCGAAAAATTTGTATAGAACCTTTTAATGAAAACTGATTTTTCATACATTTCACAGATCATATGCCCGGTTGAATGAGTGAGAAGTATTGACTTTTCTTGGTGTTTCAATACTTCTCATCCGAAAAGACAAACAGAATTAATAGAAATTATAAGTCAAAAACCGATAATTTTATGTTTACCCCAGAACTAATTAGAGAATCTAGACAATTGAAAGAATTAAATTGGTATAGGAAATTTTCTACTTCTAAAGAAGTAGACATTCGTTACAAGGAATTAAAAAAACAATTTGAAAAAAAATAAGCGTTAGTAAAAGAGAATTTCATAATAAATTATTAAGTAACGCAGAAAACAAAAGCAAAAAAATGTGGGAACTTGTGAGCCTACAATTGGATAGGAAACAAATAAAAACAAACAAAATACAACTAAATATAAACAATGAACTCGTCACCAACACCAATATAATTGCTAATACGTTTGCCAAATACTTTGCCACTTCAATAAAAGAAATAGCTGAGATCAAGCTTTCACATAACACTCTTGACTGCGCTATGCAACCTGATGTGGGATATACACCATGTTTTTTTACCCCTCATTAGAACATGAAATCATAAATATAATCACAAAATTAAAAAATAAACCTTCAACTGGTTACGATGAAATACCAACTTTACTTATAAGAGTGTAAATACGAACTATGTCACTGCTTAAGTGACATAGTAAATAAATCTGTTAGCAGTGGGCAGTTCCCCAAGCAGTTAAAGTTATCGAGACAACTCCCATGTTCAAAAAGGGCGATTCTGCTATACTAGAAAATTAGCTATAGTAACGCTCAGTCCTTTTGCAAAAATTCTTGAAAAAGCTGTCTAAATTCGGCTAATCGATTTCCTTAAAAAAAATCACTTATTAACTAGCTGTCAACTTGGGTTCCGAAAGGGATTTTCAACTGAGGCAGCCACAACTGAACTTACGCAACAGATTATTAACAAGCTAGATACTGGAAATATGGTAGTGGGAGTCTATTTCGACTTATAGCGTGCATTTGACACTATAAATCCTCTTTTTCTGTCCAAAAAACTTAATTGTATGGGAATCCGTGGGCCAATTAATGATTGGACTATCTCCTATGTAGCACATAGGAAATTAGTAGTAAACATTGAAGACCTTTACTCTGACCAATTTGATGTTGAGCTTGGTACGCCCCAGGGAAGCGTACTAGGACCGTTGTTGTTTCTGCTATACATGAATGATCTGCCATCCTATATAAACGAGGGGAGGCTGTTCATGTACAAAGATGACACAACAATAATAATATCTTCACAAACCAGAGACGAGGTTATTATACTAACATCCACTGAAACCTTTCACAGAGTGGTGTGCTAGAAATCATCTAATTATTAAGCTGAGTAAAACAGTATGTATTGAATTTACCAATCCCTACAAAAAGCAAGATTTAAATCTAAATTTTAATAAAAATAACATTAGTTTAACTTCTAGTAAAACTACAGAATTTCTAGGTAGCCCATTAGATAGTTCACTAGGCTGGGGTAACCAAATTGACTCTGCAAAAAAGAATAATTCGTCTCATATTTGATTTATCCTACAACGAGACATGTCCGAATACATTTAAAAGTAAAAAGGTTTTAACTCTTACGGGAATATACATTTTTAAATTATTACAGCAGACTTATAAAAATATAGATAACTTCTTAAAAAATAGTAATCTCCATTCCTATCCAACGCGCATAAAGGACAACATTCATATTGATAGCTTTAAGCGCACATTTTATAAGAAATATCCGGATTACGCAGGACCCAAATACTTCAACATGTTACCTGGAAAAGTTAGAAATTCATGCCCATTGTTTAGATTTAAAAACTGGCTATAATCTTTATTGCTAGAAAACTGTTTCTACAATTTAGATGAATTCGAATTGTATCTTACTCAAAGTAATATTTAAGAATTAAAAAACCTTGCCTGACTAAATTTTAGGTATGATCTATTTTTGTTTCTCACTGTACAACTAATTGAAATTTTCCTGAATGTGCCCCACTGTATAACACCTAATCGTATGTACATTACCATATCTTATATAGCACTCTGGATTGTTATTTTTATGTAAAGGTTTTAATTATGGTGTAGTGTAAATGTAATAATGTAATGTGAATGTTTCTATGTTGTCTTTTTTACAAAATAACTTAGGCTCTGGCCTTCTTTGAAGTACCTTATCCATATCTTTGTATTTGGCAACCAAGGGTTTAATAAAGATTATTATTATTATTAATAAAAAGCTTTTAGTTTTTAACCAAAAGTACATAGATTAAAAGAAAACAAAACATATTAATTGAGAAGGAAAAAAGCACAAGTCCCTGTTCTCAATCTTAAGCGTTAGTAAACACGCTAATGATTATACTCTTCACTGATTTGCTGCACTTTTATATAATTGTTGCACATTCTATAGGATACAAAACATAAAAAAATATATATTTTTAAAATTTAAATATTAATTTAACTTTTTTATTCATTGATCGATTTTGTTCAAAATCATTAGGGTTCTTCTGGCTAAAACTACTTAATTTCAATACAATCGGACTTTTCGTTCTTAAGTTATTGTGCTTACAAGAAACATGATGGACAGACAGACAGACGGACATACAGACCGATGGATAGACACACATTTTGAAAGTTGTTCGGAATTCTATCACCAATACAGTGGATATGTTGCAGAAAGAACCAGGTTCTCACTGTTTGGCAAAGGGCCACTGAAGCCGGAGGACCTGGACGATTTCTCACCCAACAAAATTATCAGCTTTATCAAAAAGCGGAATCTGTTGGGTGAACTATAACTAGGAGCGAGCCACAATAGACCTGATGGTCGCAGTGGAGGGTCTGACAGGAGCCCACTCATATATGAACCTAACCTAACCTAAGATAATCTTAAGATTAGAATATAAAATTAGGCTCATTGAGGTTTAAAAATGTTCGAAATTAAATTTTTATTATGTTTATTTCAGAATGGCGCACAGGTACTTCAGGTAGATTAATACTCTATGATGAAGATAGCACTACAAAAGTAGAAGGAGACTGGAAAAGAAGAAATACATTGCAACATTACAGAGTACCTGATGGTGGATGCCTAAATTTAGTATCCAAACAAAGTTCCATTTATAGTTTAACAATTTTCTCAGAGAAAAACGATAAGTCTCATAAGTATGAGACTCTCAATCTCAGTAAATTTAGCTCAGTAAGTCCACCTCTAAGCCGAGCAACAAGCCCCCTAAATCACGACCATGATCAGGGTTTGAAGGTTTGGCATCTGGTCAAACATCACGATAACGATAATCAAAAGGAAGGCGAAAGGGGCAATAAAATGGTGTCGGAGATTTATTTAACAAGACTGTTAGCCACCAAGGGTACACTTCAGAAGTTCGTAGATGATCTGTTTGAAACAATATTTAGTACAGCTCACAGAGGATCTGCATTACCGCTTGCTATAAAATATATGTTTGATTTTTTGGATGATCAGGCATTACAACATGGAATCTCAGACCCCGAAGTAGTACACACGTGGAAGAGCAATTCGTTGCCACTTAGATTTTGGGTAAATCTAATAAAAAACCCCAATTTTGTATTTGACATTCACAAGTCAAATATCGTCGACTCATGTTTATCTGTAGTTGCTCAAACATTTATGGATTCTTGTTCTACTTCCGATCATAGACTAGGTTTGTTTTCAATTTCCCTCAGGTAACTTTTATTAAAATAACTTTTGCTTTACAGGAAAGGATTCACCAAGTTCCAAACTTTTATACGCTAAAGACATCCCTTGTTATAAAGAATGGGTAGAACGATATTATACAGACATTAAAATGATGCCAGCTATTTCAGATCAAGATATGAATGCAATGTTAGCAGAGGATTCTAGGGTAAGTTCATGTTCATTATTTACAATGATTAAGGATAAACTTTGTTTCTTGTCTAAAACTTGACTATACTCCGTTCGCCCAAGAGATTCAGCTAAGCCACTCCCCATTTTGCTTAGACCATTGAGGGCAACAACCAGCTTCACACGCTACAAATTTATAAAAGCGGCAAAATTAAAAAATTATTGAATGGTATAATAGATTGTATATGTTCTTTTATATTATCACAAGTGAGAACCAGCGAGGAGCAGTTGTTATTCAACAAATACGCTTTTGGCTCCTGAAGTGCATGTGTTTCCCGATATTCATGAAGAATTTTGAAAAAGTTCCGGTCACTCACACCTAAATTATGTATAATTAATATAGATAATAATAATAAACTCAAATATAAACTATAATAAATATACATTGTTAAACTAAGAATTCCTCGAGAGAAAGTACTTTGAGCATGCCTGTATAATACAAAAAAGAAAATTACTTGCTGCCTTTGCAGTAAACTCGACGTTTTGTGTCTTAATAAGGTTGTCTGGGTTCTCTGCAGCAGAAGCCTTAAAGATATTCACAATATTTTCCTCGTCTTTAACCGAAAAATGTTTGCTGTTCCGTTTTTTCGGCGGAGAAAGGGCTTGAGCTTGATTCATAATTAATTTGACAAGAATGAATTTTTAACCTAAAAAGAAAAAGTGGTTCTGACATTTAATCAATATTATAAATCGTTTTTATTGCGTACCTTGATATACACAAATATGCACCACAGTATTGAAAACACTGTTTTATTAGATGAATAGGAATAACAACAAATAACAACAGTTATTTCTAAAAACCATACATCAGATTTGAGGCTGAAAACGATTTGCCTCGGAGAACAAATACCTCATATATTAGCGTTTTCGACATAGCTGGTTGTAATATGGGTTTTAAAAATTCAACCAATGAAATATATTCAAATTTAGCGCACATATGTGGGGACTGGCTTAGCTGAATCTCTTGGGCGAACGGAGTATAGGAAAAATTGGTAAATACTACTATAGTTTTAGTCTATTTGAAAATGAAAGAGGGTAAATCCAATAAATATATGGTCAGGGTGCCTATTAGTAATTTATTTCTATTATAATAATATATTATATTGGTGAGACTTCAACAGTATGAATGGATCAACACATGCTTAAGACCAAAGTGAAAAATTGTTGTGATGTTCGTAGACAACAATAATGCATGTACATCTGAACTAAGCAATTGTAGGAGACACTGGAAAAATGATTTCCTTGCATACCTAAGAACCAGTCATGAACTGCACAGAATCTGTGAAGTCTGTAAACATTATTAGGCATTCTAGAACGCTCAACTCTGCTGGATGGCAAACAAACAGTTTGATGCAGTTTGCTTTGCATTGCGTTGTGAGATTCTCTCATATTTGCAGTTAATTTGTATTTGTGTGAAATTAACAGAGCTGTTGTATGTACCGATAAAATGTACTTAAGTATTAAGTATCAGTGTTTTCAGTACAAATATTTAGGTGACATTTAAAATTCGAAGTAAATATTACTGTTCAGTTCAGTTACCTCAATGATTAAGTATTAAGCACGTTATAAGAAGCTCCTGTTTTGACCCGATTCAAAATCAAGCAAACTTCACATTCAGTAGTAAATACTGAGAGTATTGTACTTCATCATCACATATTGGATATACATTGCATATATATGAACGTCACAACATAAATTTTTTTAATAAAATAGTTAAAATATACAAAATTTTGATAAAATAGTTAAAAATCACAACTAATTAAAATCCTAACCTAACCCTAATGTCACTGATTATGCTGTGAGGCAATTTAGCATCACTGCGGCTCGTGATTCATGTACTCTTCAACTGAGAGTAATCCGTTTTTATTCTCAGCTAGAATTCTTTCTAGAGATAACACACTTTGGCAACATTTCATATTTCTTCCTAACAGTAGCGCATCAATGATATGATTTCCAAGACATGGATTGGGTTTTACAGCCTGATTCTCGTCCAAAGTGTTGTTACGCCATTCCTGTCGTTTCTTGGCTTAACTTTCTCGACACATAATTTCTTGTGCTAACATTTTACTTCTAATAAATCTCCCCTTATAATGCACTTGATCATCGGAACTTAACATTCTTAAGTTGTTAAATAACCGAACTTCAAATCATTTAAGTAATAAAATTTACATAATAAACATTGGTAAAAGTACAATGAAGTCTTGCATGTATTCTCTGCTCCTGTTCAGCTGATGTCAGTGACAAGTCGATCAGCTGGCGTCAGAAGTTATATGCGGCGTTGCCAAATATTTCTCTACTCTCTCTCTCTCGCGTCTCAAGTTTATCGATTCGTTAACAGATGTCGCACCTCTCACAATATAACTACCTTAAGTAAAATTCAAATGTTAGATGGTAGAATAACAAACATTTTAAAATACCTGTGTATAATTTCTCTCTGTGTTGGTGATTGTCGTATTTAAAGTGTATTTCTATTTGTTGTTTTGTTCTATTTTTGTAATTTATTTATTAATAGTCATTTAAGCAAGTCAATTGTAATGTGTAATTGGGCTAACCCGTGAATTAAATAAATAAATAAAAATAAATTTTATGACAATCATTTATATTTCTGGTATTCCTAATATGTTAATTAATATTTTATTTTTAGCTCCATACAACTGAGTTCAATACGAATTGTGCCCTGCACGAATTATACACGTATGCAATGAAGTACAACGAGCAGCTGACAGTTACTTTGGAAGAGGATGAGTTCTCCCAGAAACAGCGACTGGCCTACAAATTAGAGCAGGTGCACAATATAATGGCGGAACAAGGGCAGCCGTGATACTGGCCTGACCTGACGTGTCCGTCAGCACCACCTCTCTCGCCCGTAATTCCATCGGCACCTCAGGAACTGGCTTGCTGATAAACGTTTTATGCCAAATATACATATCCATCAGACTATTTCTCTGTGTGTTACGAATTGCTGTTGTGCAATTAATAATTGTTCAGTGTATATGCGGGGTCGGTGCTCACTCAGTGACTTCAAAGTGCCTCTGGTAGATTGAGTGATGTGCTGTCTCTATAAATGAGTGTACTATATTTTTATGATAACAGTTTAGATTTATGCTTTGCCGTGCTGAATTTCAGCGTTAGTCCATATTGTCGATATTCACTGAAATATCCAGTCTAATAATGCTTTTTTGATATTTGTATAATGATTGTACCTTTATACAGTTTAATATTTTTGTATTTAGTTGAATGCAATCATGATGATTGTCTTCCGCAATGAAGGAAGCACCAGGGTGTAGTATTTACTTGCGACCTTTCAATCAATGGATGTCTCAATCTCTACATACTATGCACGAGGTCGTATCAATGTGGTTTGTGTATGTGTAATAAGGCTGTGTACATTTCTCTTGTTTGTAAGCAAACCAGCGTTATAAGTTGCCGCACCAACAGTTTTTGGACAGTATTGCCGTTACTGTTGACGGCGTTGCTGCCATCAGCTATTTCACATTTGTTCCTCTCCATTTGAGGCTGGTTCATGTCATTTTGTTTTATTGTTTTACTTTTTATATGTGCAATCTACGAGTCATAGCTTAGCTTTACTCGTTTGTAATTATTTGCTGAATGTTCCACTGCTTTGTAATTAGTACGTTTTACATCAGAGCTAATTTGGTATTAAAAAAGTTTTCCGTTTTAACAAAGTTGGTTAATGGAGAAAGTATATTTTTTCAATCAAAGAATTTGTTTTGTTACTGTTGTAATTTTTAAAATTTTCCGTTTTTCCAATGATAAATATCTTTGTTAAATTGGAGAGCCTGAATATAATATATGGAGTGTCTAAATTACTGCCATAACACAACAAAATATGTTCCAAAAACCCTATACATTCCTTTTTAGTGAGAATTAATATATTATATTATCATGTCATGTGAAACATTCAGTACATTTTAATTGTAATTTTAATACTTTAAAAGTAAATAATTTTATAATTACTTTTTATTTAAAATAGTCTTTATTTAAAATTTGTTTTAATAATGTTTTGTTTTTGCTCTGTCATCACTAACTTCTCACTCCCCATGCCCTTCCATAACAGTCTGCTCCGTAAACAATGACATGCTTTCGAATTAAATGTAAATTGGAGTAGATATTTTTTTTGAAAGTCTGTGCTGGCATTGGTCTGGCTCAATCCATATACTTAGGTATAAATATGGAAAAGTATATAAATCATTTTCATTAATGCAAAGAGGTGTATCTCCATATATTTGTTGTGTCAAATGCCAGTTAATGGCAAAAGTAAAGTTAACCTTACATTTAATGGGCATATACCTTTTTGAGATAATGACGAAGATGTATTTTAAGGGAACAATAACTTATATTTTGTTAACTGTTGTGTGGAGGAAAAAAGATGTTGAAATATTTTTGTAGTAGATTACATATTTAAAGACAACGGATGCACACCCAATGTGGAAGTATATTGAGATTAATTTTTTCCAGAAAAATATCAGCACCACTACCAAGTATCATACTGGGATCTCCAGGATGAAAACAAAGTCTTGCTTCCTGACCAGGTAGTCCTAAGTCAACAGAGTTAATTCTTTACACTTTTCAGTTAAGAAAAGTTGGAGGTTAAGAAACTTCAAAGGTATTGATTACTGTCGACAAAAACATTCGAGACAATTTTAATTATAAATAGGATTTCTGTGAATTATTGAAATATATTCTTTATAGGATTTTGCAAACAGCCTTGAATTAACTTGCTGCTCTCAAAGTGCCCTCACAAAAATAATTTATTTGCCATTCGCTGGATTTGACTTCTTTTTTCAATCCAATTAAGAATTGTCTTTAATTCATAAAGCATATGGAAGAATGGTTCTGTTTTACAAGAATCATTTTTAACCCAAATTTTCCTTTCATATTAAAACCTTTAGCTTAAAATTGATAATTTAATAGATAACATCCATCAACATAGTGGAATACTTTATTCCTTAGAGCTAAAAATCCAATTAGAATTAGATATTTCACTGAGTGGGTTTAGTTGGTACCATTGTCATAAAAATTGACAGAATTAAAATTGTTACATACAATTTACACGCGCCAATATTCTTGACTAAAGATGACAGTCTCGGATGATTAGGGGTCGAGCTTGAGCTCTTTGCCCCAATCATCGCTGTAGACCTGGACCGGCCTCGTAAGGGGTGGGCCTGCTTTTTCGCCTATCCCCCCCGCAAATGCGGACAGTATTGGCGATGTTAGCAAACCTCCCCTGGTCCTGGCTGTTGGACCCTGCCAGCTGGGTCATTTCTTCTGGCGCTCTTCTGTCTTGGTCTTCTTTCTTCGCTGGCATGTATAGGTTCCCGGGAGCGTCTTTCGTCTGTCGTGAGAGGGAACGGCTGTTACCGAGCCCTCTCGGAGTTTGAAAGGGATTTGGGGGTGTTGACTAGTCGGAAGCCCAGGGTGCCAATTGGCATCATGTGCTCCGATTTCGTCAGAAGGAGGTGTGAACTGTGTAGTTCAGGATTGTGTTCGGCCAGAGACGCTTTCTTAGCGTCGGAGGCCGGCACGGGCTAGGGTAAGGGTACGAGCTGGTTGTTTGCTTGGAATCCCCGGGATCGGGTATTGGATGTTTTTGGTCATTGTCTCCTTGCGGTGTGGCTTGCAGATCGGGCTGAAACAGATAAAGAGTTAGTTATACTTACCCATTATCCAGGATCTGGAGCTTACAATTTACAATGAATATAATACATCAATGATACATGATAATGATCCATAGTCATTTTTCACAAAGTTGCTTGTAACCGAAGCATATATATTAACTAAGTCCAGGGGGTATCTACGGAAATAAGTCTACAAGTCGCCGTTGCTCAAAAATGAATTGTTTCAAAGTATCGTAATTATTTTGAGGTATATACCCCTTTATTTTTTGGGATAAAAATGTTATTAACGATAAGAGCAACAAATATATGTGAAAATTGGTTACCTTTTTTGCTCTTTCATCAATATCTTGAAAACTAAGCGATATAGGATAAAATACTGTACATACTTTTTTGATGGAGCATAAAATTCTCTAAAATAATGGTTATAACAAAAAAAAAAAAAAAGAATGGTATAGATGATTCTTAAGTTTATACAGGCTGCCAAACTCTCGTAATAGGATTCCGACGGATTGTTTTTTTTATTGTTCAATAGTTCATTCAATAGTTTATTAATTTAAATTGCAATTAAGAATCTGAAAAAAGTCTGTACTGGTGTATTTGTTAAGTAAACAGAAAAATTACTTGACACAAGAAACTGGCAGGAAGCAGCGAGAGACCGAGGCAGATGGAGGCAAAGGTTAAAGGAGGGTCCAACGAAGGAGTGTAGTACCACGGGAAGAAGAAGAAGAAGAAGTTGTATTTATTATAATTATTATTTTAGAGAATATTATGCTCCACCAAAAAGGTACATATAGTATTTTACCCTATCTCGCTTAGTCCTCAAGATATTGACGAAAAACGACAAAATGTACTCAATTTTTACCTATATTTGTTAATATATTTTTGATCCCAAAAAATAAAGGAGGTCTATACCTCAAAATAAGTACAGTACTTTAAAACAATTCCATTTTTTGAGACGGCAACTTGTAAAGCATATAATGACAGACATAAATATTTAATATGTTTGGAATATTGAACTTTATGCCATGGCTATGTTTATTTGCTCCAGTTTCCTTATAAAAAAGTATGTTGGTTTTAGGTTATGTCCACACATACCCCAAGTAGCACAGTGTGGTCTATAAAGTTTTCACAGCTAAATATTAGCCGCGACAACATTGTGATAACCGCCGTTTAGCTGTAATTTGGCCTTAAAACCTCAAAGCCTTTTATTCCAAACATTTTTGCTACAATAACGTTGCTGCAACATAATTGAACAAGCAAATGGCTGCAATTGCTATTTGGACAACTGGATCAGCAGAAATATGCTCTCCACGGCTATTGCAACAGCTCAATAACAGCTGTAACAATTTGTTGTAATTTTTGGCTGGATTATATACTTTACAGCAAAAAAAAATGCAATGTGACAGCTAAACCTATATTTTCCACGTTGGTAGCTGTGGGTTGGCTTTTAAAGCTTTAGACAACAGCAACAAAAAAGGCAAGATTACTTTGCTGTCAACCAATATATAATTTGACAAATAAAGCAATTTAGCCTTTAATAAGTACAGTGAATGTAGCAGCAAAATGTCAATTATTACCTCTTCTTCTTCTTCAAAAGCCACTAAGCAGTGAATCAACATCTGTAAGTGATTTGCAACCAAACACAATCTAAATAGTTGAGATGGTCTATATGGTTGCCTAACGGTTGTTATTTGTAATATTATTCTCCAGTGCAGGTCACTTCAGTCACTCATCTTAACGGCCATATTTTCTTTTCAAGGAGGACTGTGAGAAGTGCAGCCATTTTGAACAGTATTTGATTTTTTTTCAATTTTTTTATCGTTTGTTATTATTTTGTAGCAAAAAAGTGTTGTAATAGTCTCTAGTGGACATAATATTTATAAGTAAATATTATTAAACAATTTTCCGAAAAAAAAAATTAAAAACCATAATTTTGAAGATATTAACAATTTTTTTAAACCAGGAAATTTCTGAGGCGCTTCGTACATACAGAAGTACAACGTTCATATCTCACGAAAAAATGACATTCGCATGTAATTTTATTCACGGTTTATCATCAAACTCGCTTATATTTTTTCAAGTATTAACCTATAGGTTAGATAATAAAGCACACATACATGGATGGCAGAATATTGAATTTATTTATATCCCAAAAATTGTTATTGAAGTAAATTATTACAGCCAAATAGTTTATTATGAACAAATTTGTACATCAAAACCGTTACCCAGCTTTAATATATACTTTTCTTCCAAATAAAATTCACATCTAAATAGCCGTAATGTAACAAATTAGCCACAACTGTGTGGTTATTATAATGCTTTAAACGCCAAAAAATGTTGTACCATTTTAGTTACCACAACGTTGTCGCAACCACTTTAAAACGTTAGCGCAGCTGGCTATAATAGCCAAATGGCTGTAACTTTAGCTGCGATAACGTTAGCACAACTTGTTTACAGCTGCTTGTGTTACTTGGGACTGGTGGTTGATGGAAAACTTGGACAAAACTTTATAAGCTGATTTCTTTTGACTGCTTTGAACAAAAAATATTTTGAATTGTTGCTTAAATATTTTTGAAATTGGCAAAACATCTTTTTCCTCTGCACCAGTGATTTACTTGCTGTCTTTTAATACGAATTGCCACCGTCCTTAAAATTGGAACAATGTATTCTCAAATTAGCTTACGGACAGCCGCGCATTGAAGAGTCCAGTAAGGCACGTTATAATTTTTAATAACCATGTCTGTAAAATTTCTACTCTTTATTTGTAATTATTTAAGTTTTGTATATAAAATTTTATGCCAAAAAATTTGCTTCTGGACAATTGCATAGGAAGATTTGTAAATAATAAATGTGTGTATGTACGTACGTTTGGATGAATGCATATGTGTTTGTAAGTGTGCACGCATGATACATATTTATAGTAATGTGTGTACATTCGATTGCATCTGCAATAATGTGAATGGTAATGTACTACTATATGTTATTATAAAAGACTGAATGGAGTTACTAAAATACTTAATAGAAAAAATCATCTTATATTGTGTTTTATTTCATGACCTTTATAATAATAATAATAATAATAATAATACTTTATTTCCACATTTAAAATGTAAATATACAACAAAATGTAGAGTACGTCAATCCTTATACTAGAGTGCAAATGTAAACATAAACACTAGACCTGTAATAAATATTACAATAGTCAACAAGCAAAATTAAAGACACTTAAAAAAAAGAAAACAAATTACTTATATAAAACGTGTAGACAGTTAAAAAATTTAAATATATCTGTATTAAACAAAAAACTCATCCAGGGTATAGCACACTTTATTTACTAATAAATGTTTGAGTTTTACTCTAAAAATTTTAACATTTGAAGATGATCTAATTTCATCGGTTAAAAAATTGAAACATTTACAGCCATTATATATAAAACTTTTCTGGAACATTGCTGTTCGAAAGGAAGTAGTATGCATTTGCTCTTTATGCCGTGTTTCATACCCGTGTCTTATTTGATTGTTTAAGTACATAGTCTTGTTTTTGAAAACATACGTACAGATCTCCAATATATAAGTACTCGCTAAAGTCAGAATTTTTAGATTTTTGAAGGCATTTCTGCAAGTCTCTAAACTTTTTAATCCCGCAATTATGCGCACTGCATATTTCCATAATATAAAAACCCTATTTACTTGAGAACTATTTCCCCAATTAATTATGCCATATTTTAATCTTGAATGAAAGTTGGCATAATATAGAGTTAGTAGAATTTCCGCACTACAATGATTGGACATAAATTTTAGTCCAAAACAACTGCTTCTTACTTTCCCACATAGCATTTCTATATGATGATTCCACTGTATATGCATATCTACAGTAATGCCTAACATTTTAATGGATTCTGTAGGAAATATTTGAAAATTGTTAGAAAAATGCACACGGTGGATTAAATTTTCAACTCGCTCATGGATCTTTTCTAAAAAAAAAAAATTGGGATTAAAGAGGCAAGTTTGTTTCCTTACTTTGATGTTCGGAGCTTGGATTTCATTATTTTGACATTACATTTAAACCGGTCGATAAATATAATTTCAATATGTACAACTTTTATTTGGGGTATTTTCCATCTTTTGAAGAAAAATATCATGAAAAAAATAATTTTTTCCAAATTCTTTTGGCTGTAAAAAATTAAGCGAAAAAGAATCATAAAAAAGTCATCTTCTTTGGCACTTGGTCTTGATTGACCACAGATTCCCATGTATTCAAATTTTGCTTGTATTTCTTATGTACTTCGCTAAATAAATACATTAGATAATATAAGATAATAGCTCACAATTAGTGGATTTTTTCTCCACAAACGATATATACAATTCTAAATTTACATTTGAAAAGCTAAAGGGTGGGTAACCATAAAATAAGTGTATTTTCCCTTAAGGAGCTTGGGATTCCTATTCGTGTATTTATTACCTAGGGATCATGATATTCATGAAAGAGAAATAAATTCCAATAGTTTGGTACATAAGTGACAGGAAACAGTCAAAATCTTATATGAAATCCACGCACACTAAGTCGAACTATAACAAAATAACGAATTAAAAGGCCATATTTAATATATCGATAAAAATAGTGAAGAATTATTGATCTGAGTCTTCGCTCTTCCTATCAGACTACTGAGAGGTAGCAGCATTCAGTACTCCTAATGGATGTGATATGTGCCTCGGAGTTACCTTTTTTGTGTTCAGTTAATTGGAATTTCCACAGGGAGAAGATAATCCACAAAGCGAGACTATCCCTGGGGACATGTCGAAAAATTTGTGGAAAATCTTGGGGTATTGGTCCTAAACAAGTATATTGGATATACTTTACAGTCATTAGACCAATGATAGCATATGGCTCAATGGTTTGGTGGTCGGAAGGGCCACAACAAAATACCAAAGCCAAACTCTCTGGATTGCAAGCATGCATGGCAATAACTGGTGCAATGAGCACCACACTATCAGCTGCTCTGGAAGTCCTCCTGGAATTACCTCCTCTGCATACTTACCTGGAGAGGGAGGACAACATACAGAATCCATCAACCAGTAAACAATATGCCGCAGGCTAGCATCATGGAGCACAACAGGCTGTTGGACGACTTAAACTGTGACACCATCCTGGGAATGCCTTCAGATGTGATGCCTACCTTGATCAACCATGAACTGCCCTTTAAGGTGTATATAGTTGCAAATCAAAAGTAAGAATAACTTTGTGCTGTGTACACAGAGGCTAGAACAGACATAGTCTAGGCACAGATCAATAAAAATATTTTCAGACAGCCAAGCGGCTCTTAAAGCCGTCGTAACTCTAAAACGGTCTGGAATTGCCAGGAGCCTCTTACCTGACTGGGCAGAAATAACAAACTGACTTTGATCTGGATACCTGGCCACTCTGGCATGGAAGGTAACGAAGTTGCCGATTCTTTGGCTAGAGAAGACGCGGCAACCAAATTTATAGAACCAGAACCGTCACTTGGCATATCTGCAAACTTTGCCAAGGCTGCTTTCCTAACCTGGGCTAAATTGAAAACAATCCAGCACCGGCAGGAACTACCAGGATTAGTTCAGTCAAGGCAGTTTATTACATACCCCTTGAAGTCAAGAACTAAAAAACTATTAGAGTTAAATAGGCTACACCTAAGATCTCTAATTGGCCTATACACTGGGCACTACAGACTAAATCATCACCTACACAGAAATGGGCTGATGGAACACACCGAACGCACTCTGTGTCTGAAGAATCGTGAAACGGCAAAACACGTTCCGTGTACCTGTCCTGCTGCAGAAAGAACCAGTTCCTCACTGTTTGGCAAAGGGCGATTGGAGCCAAAAGACCTGGACGGTTTCTCCCCCAACAACATTATCGGCTTTATTAATAAGCTGAATCTGTCGGGTGAACTATAACTAGAAGTGAGCCACAATAGACCTAGATGGTCGCAGTATAGGTTCTGATAAACCCACTCACACATTAACCTAACCTACCTATCCTTTTGCCAAAAACACCAGTTCATAACAACCACAATAAAATGAACCCTGTACATGGTTATTAGTCGAGGAATAATGGGAGATAAGAAGTAATCTGGTAACGGTAGCTGTTATAAGATATTTGCAGGAAGGGTTCTATCACCCTGTTATGGGCCATATGCCTTGAGGATCTCGCAAAATTTAGCAATTATGGATTTGGTCTTCTAATGGTGCCCAGTTCGTTACTATAAAATAAGAGCATGGTGATTTTAAGCCTGATGCAAATTGCTCTTGGAAGAGCGGCAGAATGGACGATTTGTGATCAAGCCTGCTTGCTTGAACTGACAGATAATATATCTCAATTTGTTATACTTACCTATAGCTATTTTTATTGTCCACTTTCTCTGTCCACTAATTACTACAACACTGGCACAAGTCACTCCAGAACCCTGAAGACCTGAAGCTAATAGCAATAGCAAATACTGTGCCGTAATGCAATTGTTTATGTTTTCTAGACACAAATCAAACTTCCATACCTATATGCATCGCTTGCAAGTACTTCGAGTGCTAGCGAATTGTTAAAGTGTTCACGAATACTCAAAGTGTTCGCAAAATATATAAAATGCTCGGAACTACTCAAAGTGCTCGTGAATACTTAGGGTTTGCAAGCACTTCTCAAGATTACTAAGCCTTTTGACCAAGTGTTCGAACCATTAAGCTCTGATTTTAAAAAATGCTAGTGAGCTCAGTGCAGTTTTATGAGCATTAAGAACTGTATTTTGGGGTTGCTCTGGAGCGAAGTCATCTATTTTAAATATATTTTTACAAAAAAAATGTTACTTTACTAGACCAGTATAAATACATCACAGATAGTACAAAGCTATATACTTGAAGCTGGTACTATTTACCTTAGTTAAGGCTTAAGGCTCTGCTTAAAAGTCAATTTAAACAAACAGTCACACACTGTCATTCACAAAGAAGGAAGCTATTAGTAATTATAATAGCTCCAACAAAAAATGTTATACAAATTGATTGTTAAATGGTAATTCTTTAGAAATGTCAGGATATATTGAGTTTTTCTGAAATTTCGCGTACTGTTCTAGATTTGAATATGTTGCAATAAATGAAAATGAAAATATTTTGACATTTTAACATTAAAGTTTGAAAATAATAAACACTGAAATAATATTGTTGAATTAAACATACAATTATTTATTAATAAGATCCCATTTTTAAAAGGAACATATACCTATTCTTGGAATTATTGCTTCTTTCAAATTTAGTAAATGTTTGACAACATTGCCAGTATTTTAAAATAATTTAAAAAATTCCAGTTGATGTAAATTTGTAATACTTACATATTTATGCATATTCTTAATAAAACTCCGGATGTACAAGCACAAAATTTCAAATATAATTTATCACCAAGCAGGCGGCATTAAATGACATCATAACGGATACGGATATTTTCTTGAAACTATAGTAGGAAGGAGTAAGGACACTGTACTTTTCCTATATGGTAAAAATGGAGGAATTATTGTTTCGCCAACGACTAAAGAATTAACAAGATAGGACAGTCAGGCGGAGAAGACGAAATATACGAAGACAGTTGTTAACTCCAAATTAAAGGGACACGACATCCAGTGTAAACGTTTTTGGAATTTGTCGGGTATGCATTAAATTAATTGTAAATGTAACCGAGAACTAACTTTTTTCTTACTGAGTGTAGTCCACACGTCGATGGCAAGAGAGAGGGGTCATGGACAAATATGATGGGAAGTGACCCAACTGTATATTATTAAACTATGCAATAACTGAGCGATAACTCCAATATAAATGTCGAGGTCAATGGCGCATTTGCTAAAAAGATAAAAGGTTTTTCGCCGGCTGTCCTAATTCTCTAATCTTTTTTGCTTTCACTGTAATGCGGGAAAACACACACGGACACAAGCACAATTATTAGTCAGATATACCTCTGCCCTGTTGAAATCAGCACCTGTTAGTAGCATCAAGTTTTTCGATAAGGTTTATTTTCTCAATATTTCCATAAGCACATAGGATTGTTTTGGTTTTAAATTTTCAGAGTTCTAGAACCGTTCCCGTCTTGCGAAGTTTAAGAAATTATAAATTTTAGTGCACTGCTCATGACTGTTTCTTTACTGTGCATGGTGGGAACTGTTCTAGAACCGTTCATGTTAGAACCAAAACAATTAAAGCTAATGTTTACTCCCTCTCCGTTTTCATTTTGAAACTGTGTGAAGACAGAAAAGGAGATAAGACTTCGACCAAAGATTAGAAACTTAACAAAATAGAACAGCAGGCGAAAGATCTTTGATATTTTAGTATAACGGCGCCATTAACATCGTCCGCCTTTAAAGTACTTTCAAATGTTGTTGCTTTCTTAGATATCGAAGGAGCCTTTGACCATACCTCCTTCGATTCAATCTGCGCCGCCGCTAACTATCATGGTATCGAGGACACCATCATTAGATGGTTGAGGGCCATGTTGGGGGGAAGGCAAATAACAGCTGCCAATGAAGAAACGGCAGTAAAAGTTTCAGTAGGGAGAGGCTGCCCACAAGGGGGCGTTCTCTCTCCTCTGTTATGGAACCTCGTTCTCGATGGCCTATTACAGGAACTCGAGAACGAGAATCTCTTTGCGCAAGGTTACGCAGATGACCTTGCAATCATCATCTCGGGAAAATTCCCAAATACAGTAAGCGGACTCTTGCAAAGGTCCTTGCAGATCGTACAAAGATGGTGCGATGACCAGGGCCTTAGAGTTAACCCCTCTAAGGCACAAATGGTCATCTTTACTAGGAGACGCAGGCTAGACGGTTTTGTCGAACCCATACTCTACAACACTACTTTAACGATCTCGAGGACAGTGAAGTATCTGGGGGTCATCCTGGACTCTAAGCTGACCTGGAGAGATCATATAGAGAGACAAGTACAAAGGGCCACTACAACCCTATGGGTATGTAGAAGAACCTTTGGCAAAACATGAGGGCTAAACCCCAAGGTGGCTATGTGGTATCCCAAGTAGCACAGATTGCTTTTTAAAAACGCTGTAAATATCTACTCCACCTTTTTATAAAGCTTAATACTTTATAAATAAGGTTTATCCAATAAAATACTTGTATTATTATTATAAATAAGAGTTAACAACAATAGTCCAGTATTAATGAGGTATCTATATACCCAAAATAGGCACAGTTTATACAGCCTCGGTAAACTCTGTAAAAGGTATATAGATACTTAAAGTAACATTACAGCAACCTCTTTGTTTCGTCTTACCAGCTATTATAAACAATGTTATATGACTACTAAGAAGTTGTTATATAATTGCTGCAAGTAAGTTTTTATGCAGTAAAAATTGTTCTAATGTAAGTTACTGTTTGCAATTATAAAGCATTGATATTACAGCTTCACACACACATACATTATAGTTGATATATTCTGCTGGGATGATGACGCAAATTGTTGTGGCAACTTATTAGGAAGCTGAATGAATATTGCCTGCGAATTAGTATATGCTGTCATTCGTAGAAAACTAAATTTGTCATGCGAAGAAAATTTTTCTGTTGAAATATGCTATTCTACTTCGAAATAAATAGACGCGCCTCCAAAATTCTTTGAATTTGATAATGATGACAATTATTAAAAAAATGTATTTTTAGATTTTTTTATAGGGAATTGTTTTAAAATGATGAGCCACGTATATTGAACACCCTATAAGTGATTGCTGTAAATATTTTGTAAAATTTTCGTTTTCAAGTGATAAAAAGTTAATTATACCTCGAACCGGTAACAATGGCCGCCCTGTCATATATACTTTTAGAAAATACAATATGGTTCCCAATAAGTATCCAAAGAAGGTCACTACAGAAGATGTTATAAATTCTTAAAACTGCCCTTTGGCCGTGTAGAAGTGATATAATAGCATTTTTCGAAGGTTATAAGATATTCCAATGAAACCTTCATCGAGCTCTTTCGTAATCACTGGCATATCCAGAGAAAGTCCTCAGACAGGTGAATTCTAATTGATAAAAATCCACATTTTATGTAATATTTGAATTTATCATAACATCATTTTGATTTTGAGAGCTAGAGTATTTTTTAAGTGTTAAGTTAACTTTCCTTATGAAATTACCACTTCGCTTTGCCCTTCTCCAATACTTATGCATATTGTAATGTAACACTTAACAACAAACAGCACATGAAAAATGTACGGAGCTTCAATGAAACTATAAGCGATTTTTTTAAAGGTTATGGAGCAGAGTAAGTTTAGCTGTATAAGAGTTCTATAAAGACGGAAGATTGTAACTACATAGCTTCAAAGCAGAATTTCAGTTGAATAAACGTTTTATAAAATACTCCTACTACACGTAAAATGCATTTATAAATAATCTATATTAGGGCTGACACGACTACATTGCTGCAAATTTTTGCTTTAAAAACCTTTAAATTTCAATGTTATAAAGCCATTATAGAGAAATTGCTAAACTGTAAAACATATGTATAAATGCTATATAGAGGTTTATGCATCTGCTATAAATATACATGGTGTGTGTCTGTATAATAGACCTTACTAAGCCATTATAAATTTAAAAAAAACTATATAAGATGCTTTAATAAAGAAAATTTATATTTATGCTGTGAAAGCATTTTATCAGCAATCTTATTCCGCCGAGTTACTTTATAAGCAGTTTAGTGCTGAATAAAGCTTCAATATAACTAATTTTCTGTATAAGTTGCCATAATCTATTATTTATAAAGCTTTAAGCGTAATAAGAGGACGACTTGTGTTACTATACTCCAATAAACATATATACATATATATATATATGTATGTAGCGACAGTCAAGCGGCCCTCAAGGCCCTTGCATCGTGTCGGACCAAGTCAAAATTGGTCCAAAACTGTAAACAGGCCCTCTGCGAACTTGGCTCCTCAAACTGGGTCAGACTTCTCTGGGTGCCTGGACACAGCAACATTGAGGGTAACGAGCGGGCCGATGCTCTGGCCAGAAGGGGCTCTCGGAGACCTCTGCTTGGTCCAGAGCCGGCTCTCGGCTACCCCAGATCCCAAGCCAAGAGGTTAATAGATAACTGGACTCGCTCCCAGTTCATTGACCTCTGGGATTCCTATCCAGGACTCCGGCAAGTGAAGCTCTTAATCTCAGGGCCCTTGCCGGAGAGAACAAAGCAAATTCTGCAGAAAGCAAATTAGAGCCGTGACAGGCCTCTTGACCGGACATGGCTCTTTTAGGAAACACCTGCACACAATAATGGGGGTGGTTGAACACCCCGATTGCAGGTTCTGCGAGGACGAGGAGGAGACTTCCATCCACGTCCTCGCTTCTTGCCCAGGACTGATGAACCTGAGGCACAAACAAATCGGTACTGGCTTTCCAGTGCTGGAGGAAGGTCTGTACGGGGGAGCTCCTTAACTTGTTAGCGGTGGCACAATGGGCCACAAGGCCTGAGTGCGGCGACCTCTGGGTGCCCCGCTAAAAGAAGAAAGAAGAAGATACCAAGGTCAAAGCTCATGAGATCTTGAAACACTTTTACATTGCAGTTATTGCGAAGTGGCCACAATGTGTCAAATAGACGGAGAAGGTAGTCGTTATAGAGAGAGAGAGAGAGGCCAATGGTGAAAAATCATATACTTATTAACTATGAAAAATCGACAACACTCTAGTAATAAAACAACCGAACTCAAACTGATTGCCTAATCCTAAGATTACAAATAATCCTGAAACTGTTTCCGCTGGATGTCGCGTCCTTTTAATTCGGAGTTAACAATTATGTTCGTCTATTTCGTATTCTCTGTCTGACTAACTGTCTTTTCTTGTTAACTCTCTACTCTTTGCTTCGACTGCTTTTGCACTTTTGGAGACGTAGTTCCCACAAATACTAAAAATCTTCGACTCGACACTCGGCGTGCGCTTCGTTAACCACGTTAGCATAATCGGGAGATGATTAAAATTGAGGCAATGTCAGCTTTACACCGAAGGTTCCAGCTCCCTCCAGGACTTCGACTGTATGTTTGCATGAAATCATCAGTTTGATATTTTTTCTGAACTCTCTCCTCCACTACATAATAATTTTCTATTTTGCCGTATAATAAGCCATTTCAAAAAATCTTAATGCTTAACTACGACAGATTGCAGGACGCTGTGAGATATGCCATACAAGATACAATAGAGATGAAAATCAATTAAAATAATGGGTCAGAAAACATTTATCAAGACGTTGTGAACAAGAAGAAACATTGCTCTGTTTGTTGGATCAAAAGTCAAACCTTTATGACAATGTTCTCTCAATATAAAATAAATTGAAACAAACATTTTTTGAATTGCGAAATCTTGAGAAAGATCAAGCAAGTCATAGGTGACTGTAAATGCCTTGGGTGACATATGTTTAGCGTGACATCTTTGAGTGAACTTCTAAAACCCCCAAGTGATTGAACCTCTATGATGCAATAGTTATGAATACATTATAACCGAAAGAGGGCAGCTCAACTGCTGAGAAGGAAACTGACTTGTTTTTATTTTTTGTTCAAATCTTAGAGTTGGAAAGAATGGAAAGATATATATCTTTCCTAGTCTAAGGTTCAAATTACAAACTATACTTTTGAAAGTAGTAATATAATTTTGTAGTTCTTAATTGTGCTATGAACAACCAGCCGTTTAATTTCAAGGGCTACGACGATCCAAAATGACAATAATTAACAAAATTATGGTTATAGAAGTATAATTACATTTTTATTTGTAAAAATTAATACATATATTTTAAAAACTATTATTGACGTTTTGTTGACACTTGACACTATTTGTACCTAACTTCACCATAGGTGATTGACAGGTTAGAGAGAAACAGAAAACCGTTTGATTAGTGTGTGGAGAAAATCAAACAATAGACTAGCTGGTGCATCACTTAACAGGTATCCTTTCTTTTTCTCGTGCTTTCCCGTGTATCCTGTCATTTGCATTAATCATGTTGCAAGTACAATGATTAGTATGAGAAATATTTAAGTTTTAATGTATAAAAATGGTGGTGAAATGGCAGCATTGGACTTTGTTAAAGTAGTAAAATAGAATAGCATAAGTAATCAGGAACAGAAAGCCCAAATGACATGGGATTTTGCACGAGAAGGTATTTTTTCCTATCAATATGTCTTCTACAAATGGTAAGTTTACTTTTTTTCTGCAGATAATTGCATCAAACCTAATCATTTTTATTTTGCAGATATCAGTGGTGGAGAGGCAAGTGTTCGATTTTCTAGGTTTTCTGTGGATTCCCATTTTAGTAAATTTTTTTGAAATTATATTTATTATTTTTGGTTTCTTCGGTGCATATCAATATCGCTCAAAATATATAATAGCAGTAAGTAACTGAATTCAGTTGGATTAGATTATAAAATTAATAATGTTTTGTTTCCAGTATCTACTTTGGCATGTATTTTGGTTAGCTTGGAATATATTTGTGATTTGTTTATATTTAAATGTAGCTGGACTGGATCATGAGGTATGTAGGTATTGCAAAAAGACAATTCTGTTGCATGAAGTGGTGACTGCAAGTCTAACCTTGGCTTTTTTACAAAAATAACCTAACCAAATCACAGAGTGTATTGTTTTCTGGCTGAAGTATTTCAAAACTATTTTGCTGTTGTGAGGTCCTGCCTAATTATATAAGGAACTTACATATGACACCTGTTTTCATAAAATAGATGAAAGATAAATGTGTACAAAATATCCGTTCCAAAACTAAAATATAATAAATATCTTAAAATCCTGTCTGTTTTAATCAGTTAACAAATTTTTTCTAGATAAACTTTTATCATGGTTATTATAAATAAGTGAATCATTTTCAGTTAATGTTATTTATTTTAAATTAAATTTATTTTCAGATGACATCAATTATAAAATAATTATAATAAATGCCTAGTTAATTAACATGCGGGTTCAGCATTGGCAACAACTTTTGAATATTCAGTTTTCAGTTCCTTTAGCTGTCATTATAAACTGTTTTCACATTGATTGGATAGCTCTGGTTAAATAAGTGTACACCCAAAAATGTACGTTTATTGGTGCATTTCTGTGATTTGCCTTCTGATTAGACTAGTATAGATATTATCTATAATACGAAAAGGTGTGGGTGACATAGATGTGTATATAAACCATGCTGCTGCAGTTGCCACAAACTATTTGAGGGAATAGGAAATCACTTACTATTTATAAATTCCACAGGCCGCCATCTGCTGTAGGTAAACTAGTTTTCACCAAATACAGGGTGTAATTAGTTTCATGTCATTAAAAAAAAACTGGTGGTAGGGAACGACAAGACAAACAAAAAACCTTATATAACATGGGGTCCAAAAGCTCATAGTTTTGGAAAAAAAAAATAAACAAAAATTTCGCAAATTTTCAATAAAATTTTTTGAGAACTGCTGGAATATTGAGGTAGGTTTAGATCTAGATCTGATCTGAAGAAAACTATAGGTTTGTTCATGTGTGTTGCTGGAAGCAGATCTGAGCAACTAAATCATAAATATGTCCTTCATTTGTGTCAGATCATATGATCTGGTTTTGTTCATTTGTGTCGAGCAACTTGCTTGAGATCAAATAAATCACTGATTTCTTGCTCGAGCTCAGGAGTCTGAGCAATAAAATCAGAGCAGGAAATGTAACCTCTCAATCCTTGGTAAACAAACAATAAACGGCAAGTAAAATAAATTATATGTATTTATTTATTAAAAATGTCCAAGGAACAGGGAGATATTATTTTAAATGCCATCGTAAGGGTTGTGCAAGATGATCATTACATTCTGAAAACCGAGGGCGAGTGAAATTTGTAATATTGAGTAAAATATAATTAATTAGGTACCTGTGCCTACTTAAATTATTAATATTTATAGATATATATTTTTTTACAAGTTGATTAATCATGAATTAGCGGTAGGTGCAATATTGTATAACCCTACAAAATTCGAAATCCTGCACCATACCACCTTTCACATGTTCGTTTGTGTTTTGAATTGTTTTGATTGAAAATGCTGTCATTTGTCAAAATAACCTGCTAATGTGATTTTTTAAAATCAGTTGATCTCATTCTAGCAACACAAATGAACAAACCTTATCTCTCCCTTGTGCAATATTTTAGTTACTGTGGGTATTTCATTATGTACACACGTCCAACCTGCCGTTCCTTGTTTTTGTTATTTTTGAATTTCGCGTCATTGTGTATTTATAGTTAAGATTTATTTTATTGACTTACTGTTCAAGTTGTCAAATTCTTGATTACGTACAGACCACAACTTACTCGTTCGTTTTTTTTGTATTCCTTTTTGGCTTTTGTACCATGTTTTTATTTTATTTTTTTTTATTGACAACGTTAGTTGATAGTTTAATGTTTAGTGTTGAACGAAGTGCGTATGTCCTTAATTCGACGTACCGAACTGTATATTGATGCAGATGCAGATATTTTGAATCATTTAGGTAGGTAGTAAGCTTTTAACCCAGGACACTCATTTATGTTACAAATGTTAATAAACCACATTTAAATTTTCTAAATTATAAACAATCCAATATTTTGTTCCAAATTAAAAAACACACATGTAAAGAAATGCTCTGTTTAAACCTCTATGGCCATTATTTACTTGCAATTGTGCACGAAGAGAGAACAAATTATTTACCTCTTTATACTTGTCTCAGTTCGGTTGGGGTGCTCCATCAATGGCGGTCGATGATCCTTCGACACCGCGTGTGCCGGCGAGCATTTTTTTATGACAATTTAAAAGTTGTATAATTGGGAACTAGAAGTCCATTGCCAAGAAAAGCAGTGGTTCTCAATAGTTGTCTATCATAATATTAAATAAATTGACCTAGATCAGTTTTTTTCAAAGTGCCCCTAGAGGGAAAAGTCATAAAGGTTTTTTGTTTGTCTAGTCGGTCCCCATTACCAGTTTTTTTTTTAATGACGCTAAGGCATTTTAATTTATCCTACACCATTATATTTTTAACCACGTATCAATAGCTCAACATGGATTCTTCAAGGGCCGTTCAACAGTTACCAATTTAATTAATATTACAGAATTTATTTCTGATTCTATTGACAGGAGTGTACAAACAGATGTTATATATACTGATTTTTCTAAAGCTTTCGATAGACTGAATCACGGTATCCTCTTAGAAAAATTTGAATGTTATGGCTTCTCGGACAACCTTATTGAGCTTTTAAGTCCTATTAAACTGACAGAAAGCAATATGTTGTATACCATGGTATTAGATCTATTGAGGTTTTAGTCACGTCAGGAGTCCCCCAAGGTTCAAACTTAGGTCCACCAAGTTGTTTGTAAATGATATAGTAGATAATCTATCTGTTAACTGCTTTCTATATGCGGATGATTTAAAACTCTTTTGTAATATTGCGAGTGAAAAAGATTGCTATGAACTTCAAAACAGTATTGATATTATTGATACATGGTGTATGATAATAATAATATTAATAATAAAGATTTATTCATCATATAAAATTTCACACACAATGATGTAGTATAAAATTTATCGGACGAGTCCAAAATTTAGAAACAAACATAAATAAGTACAAATATATTATAGAAATAAAGAATATGAATAAGTAATTCTATATAATAAGTCATTGAATAAAATAGATAATTGTATAAGACAACAATTATGAACACATATAACGAACAAGAAATGTTGAATATCATTGCATTTCCAAATATTTGGCAAGAGAGTAGAATTCCATATTTAACAAATAGTTGTGTAGTGTTGATTTAAATTTATTAAAGTTACTAATTACTCCAAACAGAGATATGAACTTATTATAGCAAATAATACCTTGGTATATGTGAGAGTTTTGTCCAACAGAAAGTCTCGAAAATGGTAGATATAGATTATGATAAACAAATTACCCTTTGAGTGGAACAAAATATAACGTTATGACATTTACAACAAAGCAAAATATTATCCTGTACGATTACAAATTAGACAATCATATACTTTTCCGGCTAGACACATTTCGTGACTTGGGTGTGACATTTGATAAACAACTAACGTTTGTACACCACATCGAACTTGCTGTCGCTAAAAGTTTAAAGAATGCTGGGTTTTGTTATTAGAAACTCTGCACATTTTGAAAATGTACGCACATTAAAGCAACTCTACACTACTATTGTTAGACCACATCTTGAATATGCTTCAATAATATGGTGTCCAACTTATAATGTACACACACAAAATTTGGAAAGAACTTAACGCCGTTTCCTAAAACATGCGACTTTCAAAGCTGACGGGACATATCCGGCTATTGGTTATCCACATGAAGAATTGCTCTCTAGGTTTTCCTAGATAGTCTAGAGATCCGTAGATACCGATCGCAATTAACTTTTTTATATAATATTTTAAGTACATGATAACATCGACTGTGGAGATATTTTAAGTATGCTTAATTTTCAAATTCCTAGAGCGGCATCTAGATACAACAATTTATTTTACTTGCCTTTTTCAAGAACAAAAGTAAAAAAAAAAATTCTTGTATCCGGCAGATGTGCAGTATGTACAGTAATTTGAATAATCGATTAGATATATTCACTTGCAGTCTTAGGAACAAAGAATCTGTCTCTAACTTAAATTTTTGTTCTTTTTTGCTGGCACAACTAGCCTCACCGTATACTATACTTCTTGCATAAGCTGTATATTTTTTATGTATGTATTTTGTATATGTACCTTTATACAAAAATGTACTCTATAAGTTTAGTTTAGTTGTCTTTTGGATTAATTCACATGTATTCATGTATATATTATGTGTGTATATGTATATCTTTTCGTATTCTTCACAAGTTACTATTTTTAATTTTAGTTTTTATCCTGTAACTGGGTTTTTTAACCTGTCGAATAGTGTATCAAATAAATAAATAAAAAACCCGGTATTCACATTTCTTAAAAAATAGTCTGCATGCAAAAAAAAAGGAAGAAATTAGGATAGAACAAATAAGCCAATTAATCAATAACTAGTATGAGAGAGAGCAGTGAGAGCAGAGACGAAGCTGACGAGTATTAGTTTATTTCAAAATCAGATTGATATTGGTGCTATTGCAGGTGTGGCAACTTCAACTGTTTGGATTAGTTTCCAACTTCAATTGAAAATTATACTGATATTTCCTTTTTTTTTGATTAAATGTATTAATACAAAAATTTTTCTTTAAGAAAAATAAGGTATTGAAGTTAGACCACAACAGTGATAGTTGGTGGAAAAAAGAAGGTCCCGGCTGTAAAGTGCGGAATGTAGATGCAGTACCAGCTGAATATGATGGATGTCTAGTTGATTATATTCATGTTGAAATTTTCCAATCAGGATTGCAGTGTTTCTTTGCTGTAAGTATACCATGCATTACTGCTATTTTCTGGCGATGGGCGATATATCGCAAACTGTGATTTAATCATTTTATGTATGTCATTTTATGTATATCAGAGCATTGGGCTACTTCCGATGAAATCGAGAATCTAACTTTATCCAATTTAAACCTGATGGCTAGCTATTGTAGAATTAATAGACGACACGGTGGTGTTGCTATTTATGTTGACAATATTGCTAAATCAAAAGTTAAAACTGCTGCATTATTGAGTAACTTTAACTTCGAGATGAATATAGAGCTTTGCGGCTTAGTTTTGTGTCTTAAAAGAAGGATTTTGTTACTAGTCATTTATAGGCCTCCTTCTCCTTCTCCTGGAGACTAATATTTTTTTGACTAAATTGCAGGGATGTTTAATCCTTATCAGCAAAAAATATGACCACATAATTCTCTGTGGAGATCTTAACGTTGATTTTCGCTCAAATTCACATAATAGACAATTACTATCTGATATAATAATAATAATAATAATAATAAGCTTTATTGACTAACAGGAAAATCCCATTTACAAGACAATTAAGGAGAACAGTACAAATAAGAACATAATAATTGAATGTTACAATCAGTTTAAAAATTAAAAATAAAAGATTATTAATAGCCCAACTGTCATCTGGATGCATACGGCACGCATTACTAACCATAATTCTTGATTATGAGAGGCTCGTTATTGATGAGATAAAAGCAATTCTTTGACTTTATTAGAATATTGACGATCATCATTGTGGTAAATGTCTAAATGGATTGATAGGTGATTATAAAGTGAGCACATGCGATAGAGGGGGGACCTAAAGCCCAGATTTGTATTAGCCCTAGTAAGGTAAAATAGTGAGGTGGACCTAGTATTAAATCTGGGAACCAGTAGGTTAAGTTGAGCAGTCAGCTCAGCACAGTCCATCAGATTGTTACACAACTTGTATAAAAATTGTAGAGAAAGATATTTTCTTCTAGCTTCAAGTGAGGGAATGTTAAATCTGCTGAGGAGAGCTGATTGATCTGTACCTTGATGAGGATAAACCCCATCCAATTTCATAGCTAGGAATTTCAAGAATTTTCTTTGGATTTGCTCTAGTTTAGATGTGTACTCATTATATATAGGACTCCATACTGTTGAACCATACTCCAGCTTAGATCTTACATAACAGTAGTATAAAGTTTTAAGTGAAGCAACATTAGAAAAGTATCGACAGGTTCTGAAGATAAAACCTAACATTTTTAGTGCGGATTTGGTAACAGTTTCTACGTGCATATTGAATGATAGCTTGGAGTCAATGGTGATACCAAGATCCTTAAGCACTGTGCAGCGCTCAAGGCTTGTCGACTGAATTGTATAGTTGAATAAAATTTTGTTGTGCTTTAGGCTAAAGGTTATAACCTTACATTTTTCAATGTTGAGGGGTAGTCTATTTTCTAGACACCATTTATCAACTCGGTACAGATCCTCCTGTAGATCCAGACAGTCAGCCAATGACTGGATAGACCTATAGATTTTTAGATCATCAGCGAATAGAAGCATATTGCTACTAATTTGTCTGCCGATATCGTTGATGAATAGGGAGAAGAGCAGAGGAGCGAGGTTATAGGAGGATATATTTGAATCATTTAATATCTCCACGTATCTCAACGAACCTACTCACGTAGTAAGTAATATATATAGCATGTTATCAGAATCTGCCATTGATTACATGGTGATGGATCTTCCAAGCAATATGGTAAATGTATATATGAGCTATCCTTGCATTGCGGACCATGCTGCCCTAATTATATGTGTTAAAGACTTTTTGTCATACTCCCACCAACCTATTAAACAAACTATTACTACCCGCTATATTACTGAGGATAACATAGCCAAATTTCAATATATTTTATATAATACAAATTGGGATTTTATTAAATGTATGGACCCAATAAATGTTGATGAAGCCTTTTCAAATTTTCTGGAAATTTTAATGAATAAATTAGATGCTTCGTTTCCTCTTGAAACTAAGCAGATTACTAAAAATTACAATAATATTACAAACACAAAAAACTGGGTTACACCCAACATCAAGCGTGGAAGTGAATACCTCAAAAATTTGCATTGGCTTATCCACCGTTATAGCTCTCCCGACCTTGTTAATCTCTATAAGTGTACGAAACGTGAATACAGCAACCGTATAAGAAATGCCAAGCACAAGTATTTCTCCAATAGAATTTTAAATGCACCAAATTCCACAAAGGAAACCTGGAGGCTTATCAAATCTGAATTACATACCAACAATTCTTCTCCAGGTGATGTTAAATTAAACATAAATGGTAAAGTCACTGACAATCCTAATGATGTTACAGAACATTTTGCAAACTATTTCGCTTCAGTCACTGTAGACAAAGTAAAAAATCACTTTGGTGCTAGTTTATCACATATTGCACATCCAGTGAACTCAATGATCAGTCCATCTTTATTTATCCAGTTACACCTGATGAAATTAGGCAAATTATATTTGAATTAAAAAATAACAAGCTCTCGGTCCCGATGGACTCTCCACTGTATGCATGTGATTTCATCATTGAACCATTGTGCATTTTGATTAACGCATCTTTTCAATTGGGTGTTTTTCCATCCGTCTTAAAAACAGCTACTATTATCCCAATATTTAAAAAAAATGATTCTTTAGAACCAGAAAATTACAGACCAATATCCATCATAAGTGTGATCTCTAAAATAATGGAAAAAATTGCGTTTAATCGAATAATGGCATTTTTTAACTCTTTCAAAATACTGACAGATCGCCAACATGGGTTTCGCAAAAATCATTCTACTGAGACTGCTACAATTCAGCTTTTGCAATTTGTTTATAACGAAATGGACAAAGGTAACCTCGTAATGGGCCTGTTTTTTGACCTATCATGAGCGTTTGACTCTCTCAATCTGTCGTTTATGAAAGAAAAATTATTTAAGTTAGGCATTCGAGGAGTTTTTTTACAGTGGATCATGTCATATTTAACGGACAGATCTCTTCAGGTAAAAATCAATGAAACAATTGCAAAGGAACATGACGTTAGTCTTGGAGTGCCACAGGGCTCGGTACTGGGCCCTTTGATTTTTTTGATTTTTGTAAACGACTTACCATCATTCATATCAAAAGGAAACATCACCATGTTTGCCGATGATAACTCCTTTGGCATATCTGCACCGAGCCTTACGGAGCTCCTCGATGATGGTATGGCTGTTATGACTGAATTTGATGACTATTGCTGCAGAAATAATCTCATATTAAACCTGCAGAAAACCGTGTGCATGTATTTCTCGCAAAGAAAATCTTAACCTTCCAACGCCCATTTAAATTTTAACAATATGACCCTGCCATTTAGCCTGAATACAAAATTTTTGGGTCTTTCAATAGATACAAAACTAAGCTGGGATATACAAATCGATGAAGTATGCAAAAAACTTAACAAAGCATATTACTGTATACGCAAGCTCAAGAATTCCCTAGATACTGAGGCTTTATTGCAACTGTATTATTCAGTGGCTTATTGGCATATATCCTACAATATTATAATGTGGGGACGTGCAAAAAATTTGCAGCGAGTTTTTGTCTCCCAAAAGCGCATAATTAGATTAATTTTTAATCTTGATTTCACCACATCATGTAAAACCTCTTTTAAAAATCACAGAATATTAACGGTACCATCCATATATCTTTTTTCTTTATTAAAGTACATTAAAAGTAACATTCACCAATTCAAAACTGTTGCAAGTTACCATAATTATAATACTCGTCATGATGACTTATTAGCTCTGCCCCATCATAATACCTCTCATTTTGAAAAATCACCTCATTTCTCTGGTATCAGTTTTTACAACAAATTACCAAGTGTGATTAAGGAGGTCAACAATTATAACAAATATAAATCTAGTCTTAAACAACTTTTGCTTGAGAAATGTATATATACGTACAATGAATTTTAATCTGTATTTGTGTCATATTTATTGTTTTTGTGTTTTCTACCCTGGACTTGTGTAAACATTTTGATGTATTAGCACCAATAAATGATTATTATTATTATTATTATTATTATTATATTTACTACGTATTGTCCTGTATTGTATACTGAATTATGTATTTTTTTTCTTATTGACGTTCACATCTGTTATTGTAACAGCCTAAGTGATTATATATAAATAAATAAATAAATAAATAAATCACAGATATTAGAAAATCACAGGTAACTGCTGTTAATGAAGTTGATAGAATAGCGCGATGTGATCACGACTTTCCATATACCAATATATCTTTTACGATATAAATATCATTTACTTTGGGTCCACTTTTGTTTGCGACTAGATGTATTAACACGTAAAGCAAGCGATTCCGTGCCTTCTGTGTGTTAGATATGCAGGCGTTTCATACTCAAGGCTTATTTCGTACTATTTAGATATTTATATACACAGCTTTATATCTTATTCACCGAAGAGTATAATGGTTAGCTTGTTTACCTCTTAAAACTGCCGCTTGCCGTTGAGCAAAATTGTATGGTCGAGGTACCAAATTTTTGATAAATAATTGAACGGGAGAAATCCTTGAACTCTATTAAATCAAAATTATTCCATTAAATAATAGCAAATAAGAAAATAATAATAAGTAAACATATTAATTATTTAATTTGTACATTTTTATTAAAATTTGAGACTGATATTAAAAAGGTGTCAACCCTATTATAAATAACAGCAAAAATTAATGTCGCTGGTTGATATAACTAGCAACCTAAATTTAAACTAGAAATTTATTAATGCTTCCGAATTGTTTATATTTGTATAACTTTACAAAAATATGTTGTTACGAAGTTCAAAGATGCGTACCAGTCAAAATTAAGTGCTTTTGCTTTATGAACTATCAGTATTATCACCAATCCATAAATCAGGTTAGTTGCATAAGCAAATCATAATATGTATATATCATAAAATATACGTATTACATATCTAAGACTGCACAGATTACCAAAGTAGCGAATTCATCATTCATGGTCTGTCGGTGTTTATTTAGGAATAGAGAACAATTAACAAATTTTCTCATTCACTGCATTAGGAAAAGTCGTGATCACATCCCGTTTTAAATTCACTGATATAAAAAAATCACAGTAACGATTCACGTTGTGATTGAAAAATGGCGATATCGCCTAACACTACTATTTTCTAATTAGAAAATTTAACATTAACACATGCAGCACCATGTGCATTTTTTTATGGATATATACTACCTTCGCTACTTTTAGGCTATCTGGAACTGTCCCAGATTCAAGGAAGCAGTAGACTAAATGGGTTAGAGGTATTAATAAGTATTTTCTTTTATGATGTTGCTTGATATATCATCTGGTTCCGCAGACGATTTGTTTTTCAGCTTAGAAAAGATTTTTAACATTTCCTCCTCTGAAAAAGGTAGTGCTACCATAGAATGCGGATTACTATCTAAGGCATTTTTGTAATTATGTATTATTATTTACCTGTATAATATTTTATATAACGGCCTTTGGTGCATTAATGAAAAAACAAAGTAACCGTTATACAGGGCTCGGAACAGAGTTACTTTTTAGTAAATAGTTACTTTTTTTGGTAAAAGTTACTTAAGGTTACTTTTTTACGTATTTGGTTACTAGAGTTACTTTTTTCACTAGATTATCAAATATTTTCCTTACTTGGCAACGCTGCAGGACTTATCTCTCGGACGTTCTCGCCAAATTTCTTGTTGACATTTATGTAAAGGAGCAAACGCAAGAAGCAAACATAGAACTGAAACACAGTCGCAAATCGTCGTATCCTAGTTTTTGATTCGTTTTCTGTGAGCTGTTTTGAGTAAGTTTACTTCTGGTTGGATGTTACGGTATGAATAATAACGCTGGCTTAGTAATAGTTTCATGTTTGCAGTTTTAGTTGATTTCATGTAATAATTATTTTGGAACGTGAAGTGTGTGAACTTGTCTCAACTGTGAGGTATGAAGTTCTGTCACGGCATAAAGTGTGGTTCTGTCATCTCCGAGATTCTTGTTTTTGGCCGCTGATTTATTTGAAATTACGGACCAATGTTCTTCAGGTAATTTGTAACAAATTTGAAAATTGTTTTGTATTTTCATTATTTCCATTTATTTATTGCAGTCTTATGGGGAAAGTATCTGTCAAAGACGAATGGCTTACTAAGACTAATTGTAATGGACACAGAGTGTGTACCTGGGCACAAAAAATTGAAAATGATGTATTTAGTTTATTTTGCATTGCTTGTAATAAAATTATACAGATAACAAAGGGATGGCATAGTTTGGAAAAACATTTTTCATGTAAAAAACACATAACTGCGAATTCAAACTAAATAAGAACCAGTTAAAATCAACAATGACTAAAAATGCCAATGAATCTGCAGGTACTAGTTCAATTGGCTTTAATTAAGGGTCGGTTAAAGAGAGTACTCTCAAAGCAGAAATGCTTTGGTGTCTAAACATGGTATCTTGTGATTTTTCTGCAAATTCGTGTTCTAACATTGGGGTTTTATTTGATGCAAAGGAGGAAGCGTTTCAAAGTGAACAATAAAATATTGCAGTTCTAGAGAAGAAATATAAAGAAAAACGAGATGAGATAACATCACATAGGAAAATTATCGAGAAACTGTTTTCTGAAGGAAACCAAAGACTAAGACAATTGAAAAGAAAATTTTTGAAGATATAGCTGTCGCACAATCATTGTTAGAGTCAGCTCAAAAAGAAAGACAGAAAGAAACAAGACATATTAAAGAAGTAGAGGATTTAAATTCAAAGATTGAAAAGAAGAGAAAACTACTCCATGATAAAGAATGCATCAAGTCAAGTCAGAAAAAAAATCGTCCGTACAGTAGTAGAAAATGAAATAAAGTGTGATTCAAGTTACTTATGTTGTTTAAATGTTTAGGCAAATGTTTTTATGTTGTGCCGAAAATAGAGCCAATTTTTATTTTATATTTTTAAAAGTGAAAATAAAATATTTTCCTAAATAAAATCTATGAGTTACTTTTTGGTTACTTTTTTTTGTTTTTGGGTTAGTTTTGTTACTTTTTTTTCATTTAAATGTATTCCGAGCCCTGGTTATACTCGTTATACAATTACTGCACTTTTTATATAATTGTTGCACATTACATAGGATACTCTTCGCAGTTTTTTTGCAAATAATGTTGGTTTTAGATATTTTTAGTTTATTTACAAAACAAAAATATGTAAATTTTTTTTTTGGTTTAAAAAAATTTATAACTTTTTTTATTTATCCATCGATTTTGCTCATAGTCAATAGGGTTCTTCCTCTAGCTATCACTAACTTACTGTCCAAATTTCAATGCAATCGGACTTTTCGTTCTTAAGTTATTGTGCTTACAAGAAACGTGACGGATGGACAGACAGACGGACGGACGGACATTTTGAAAGTTGTTCAGAATTCGATCACCAACACAGTGATATGAAATTTTTTTCTCTACGAACAGTATTACCGGTTTTAGAAATGTGCCGATCGAATGCAATATACTCTTCGTTCTGTATTTGCGAAGAGTATAATTATTGAAAATATTTGCCATTGTGTTTGGTGACTTTATTACCTCATTATTATGTATTATATCTAGAATTGATATGTTCGGACTTTTTTATTTTGAAGTTTGAAGAAATTGTCCAAGAAGATTTGCTTTTATTTGACGAATTTTGGATTGTGTTATTAAAGTGAAATTTTTTACTGTTTTCTACCAGACTCTTGTGTTCGGACTTTCTTCTATTATATAGAGGATGGAGATTAGGATACTGCTTCTGAATTATGTATAGGTCCCTTAGTTTAGTACTTGATAATCTTACTTCAGGAGAAACCCAAGTTTTTTCTTTGAACTTTATTGAGGTTTTTGTAATTGGAAATGAGCTGTTAAAATGAGCCAATAAAGTATTCATAAACTCCTCAAATTTGTTGTTTATGCTACCCACATTGTATACTTTTTGCCAAGTCTATTTTCAAAAAGTGTTTTATTATTTTCTTTATATGTTCTATAAGACCAGTAGTGTACTTTAGTTGAATCTAGTTGATCGCAAACTGACTCGGATGATATGACAACCATTTTGAAGGTTGTATGTTGAAGAGTATCGTATACACATGCTCTAGCATCAATATTTGCAAAAATATTATCAATTCTGGTGTTGCTGTGAGTTGTAACTCGTGTATTATCAAGTATAATACTATGTAGCCCATACTGAGTGATTGTGTCAGTGATCTCGTCGCTTTCTGATAAAATTCAAAATCTTTTCCTATATTTAGTTCGTTGAAGTTAATCGGATATGTTTCAAGGCCTTCCTTTGCCCATATCGCAGTACCACCACCTCGGTGTATGGAATGACTAAAGTGATATGTTGTAAACTAGCAATGACAGACTCACACCTCGGAAGCATCAGTATGCTGCCTTTCTAATGATTCATGGCTCATCCATGTCAATAATAATAATACAAGTATTTTATTGGAATAAACCAAATGGCCATCGACCAAAGTCCGTCAGCCAGTTACAAAAGATATATTATCTTAATTATATAATCAGAGTAATAATTTTCTTATATTTAAATAAAAAATGTATTCATAAATATAGCAATATTCACTATGTAGTGTTACTTCAGTTTCAGTCTTCACCTAGTGTCCTAATTCATTCCCACATAATATGTTCTGGATATTTTCTGTGGTTGCGGTGTTCCTTGTTTCGTATTTTAGAGTTGGAGTATTTCTGCATTGTGGTCTCAGTGGGAGAACCTGTCATACCAAATTTTGCTCAGCTGTTAAGTCGTTGATCGTGCCATGTGTATTCTTCATCAAATCTTATTAACCTAGTTTGTGACATCTACAAGGTTTCCACCATCCATTCACAAGGCCGGCCTAATGAAATTTTTCGCCCCAGGCGAGTTCTGAGTTTTGTGCGCCCCCCTTCCTAATTTTCAATACTTTCTTAGGTAAGTTATACAAATTTTAGTAATGCGTCTAAAATTAATATTATCATAGAAATAAAAATGAATAACTAAGAAAAACGTACCTGTTCATAAAAACTGCTCTCTTCTAGCTTTCTGTAAAGCAAACTGCTTAATGAGTTCACTAAAATCCATCGAATGTAAAAGTTGAGTCATTGAAGATCTCAGATAAGTTTTAATTAACTTTAGGTTACTCGGTTACTGAGACTTGCCACAGTCACCGGAATTGCTAGGAGGATGCGCAAACTAATCCACACATTTGGCATAGTTTCGTGTAAGTTATTTTTATGTAAATGGTTTAAAACTTCAATAGGCGATTTACAATTAGTGTCTTTTAATGAAGACGTTAAATGAAATAATTCATCGCACAGCTGTTCTCCGTCAATATCATGGTCATCTCCAGCTTTTAAAATTTCACTAAGGGTACACTGTTCTTGTAAAATAGCACGACTATCCGAAATTGTTTGAATATTATACAAAAAAGACCATTTATCGCTGTGAGTCTGAAGCTGTGTAAATCGTTCAGTAATACAACTTATATAGATGTATCTAACAAAGGATAAAACACTGTTGTTTTATAGCGATGTTCGGGATCTAGAAGAGTTTCATCTTGGTCTTCGTACTGGACAAGTCTTTTCTTTCGTCTAGGCCATAACTTTTTAAACTGGGTTTCTATTTTCAATTCCTTACAAACTTCGCGAGCTTTTAAAACAGCTTCTGTGTATCCCGATTCTCGGTAGCGATAGTGAATAAGGAACTCCTTACATTTTTCAAAATACATAACGGCTGTTGGTAAGTCCATATCTACTTTTTGCATACTATTACTAACCAAATTAACTTGGAAAAGTACGTCATACCACACCATTAAGGTTATTAAGAATTCATAATCACACATGTGTGTTTCCAAAGACATTGCCTCTGATGATTCCTTAGGATCATACGATGTTCCCTGCAAAGCGGCAAGTGTATTATAAATGTCGGGAAACTGATAACAGACTGTTTTTAAACTGTCAATTAGACTCTCCCATCGTGTTCAGTCGAGCGAATTTTTATTATTCTGATTTTTCCTGCTGCTCCTAAAAATCTGTTGCTTTACGCACATGCAAAATTAGCGTATAGGGTAATTCAGCACTGGTTAGACCTGGTCTTACCAACACTATTTCTATAATAGACTAATTTGAACAATTTGCCTATTTAGTTATGTTATATTATGTCATACTTTTTATTTCTTACTGCAAAAGTATGTGTTTCCTATAAATAATGTATTTATTTGCTTATTTGCAGAAAACTCAGAACTCAGTCAAAGAAGACCGACAGTCGGCGGCGTCGGTGCTCTATGTAAAAACGATAAAATGCAAATATCTTGGACACGTCGCGAACTTTGTACTCCGCCAACCGCCGGCCGGGCGGTAATACTTTGATTTTTTGTAATCAGCCACAATCGGACAGCACGCTTACTGGTAGGTGGGCAGAAGCGGACTTATTTGAAGCACGTGCTTTCGTTCAAAATTTTAAATTTAATTACTCGGAAACTACAACCGACTTGGCGCCCCCCAGGATCTAGCGCCCCAGGCGATCGCCTGGCTCGCCTGCACTTTGGGACGGCCCTGTCCATTCATCAACTGTCTCATTTACTACTTCTTATTTCCCTATCCTTAACATGTCCTCCAGCACAAATCGGCATATAGTGATCACTATAAATGGTAAAAAAGACTGGTGACAGAATGTAACCTTGTCTGACGCCTTTGCCGACAGTCCATTTTCGGAATTAGTGTTATCAACTTTCTAATAAACAGAGCAGAGGAGAAATGCCCTGCAAATCACCCTATTATATTTAAGATATTACTTGGTGTGAAAGTTGGAATTATTATTAATAACTTCTGTCTTTTTTTCAGCTCTTTAACAGCATAATAGGTATATGTCTCTGCCGGGTATTTTTAGAAGAAGATGATACCTGTAAGTAGCATTAAATTTATTATCTCCTGTAGGTTATTTCCACTAACGTTTACGTGCTAGATTAGCCTTGATTATAAAATAATATATGGTGAAGTAATAAATTATAAATACCAAAAAGTTTCTGGTAACATTTTCTTGGTATATTGTTGATTATATCTTTAATAGATTAATAAATGACATTCTGGTAAATAAGAATGTTAGTATCATGGCCTCCTCATTAAGATATATTTTATAATCAACTAACAATAGACCAATATTATTAATATGCTTGCAGTTGATTTCATTGGTGGTTTTGATCCGCAAACTATTTGGTAAGTCACGGTACATGGAATGCACTTAACGCAAGTTGTAGATATTGTATGATCATTTTCTGCTATTATTTAAGTTTCTTCTCTCCTGTAGTATGTAGCCTATCGCTTTATCTTTATTTTCAGTTAATTACGAGAAGCCAGATGGGCCAGATAATTTCTTATTACATCCAATGTATGTGAGCTCCAGTGATAACTTGCACATTTCTAATAAGCATATCAACATAACACCAAAAAAATATGTTTTGACTAATCTTAAGTATTCTAATGATCACAAGCGTCTCAAAAATCCTAATAACCGACCAGTTTGTGCCGATACCATTCGAGATCCTTTTAAAAGAAGTAATTCCTTTAACTCTCTCACGATGACTAACAGAAAGGGTTCGATTAGACCTAAGTCCTTGTGTTCAGAAGCATATTTTGACTCATAAAATTAACATAATTTTTCTAGTGAGTCGAAATCAACTATTTGCACACAGCTTTGCATAAACTATGAATGAAATTATGAGCTATTTGGTACACAAATAGATGCTTATTTTGTAGTACAAAATGCAAAGGTTCATTTGTCATCTAAAATGAAAATAATAAACTAAACCATATTAACTATTACTACACATTGTATATTTAAAATAACAAGTTATATTTAATAATGCTTGTATACATAAGTTCCTGTTTTTTGACTATGTTTTGCTAAGTTTTTCCTAGTAATGCTTATTTGCATGTATTCTTATTATATTTACTAGTTACTGCATGTTTGTATTTTTATTACGTAACTAATAATAATAAATTATTTAATGATGATTTCTTGATTTATTTTAAGTGTTTGTTTTCGTTCATGTGTATCAGGAACCTAGTTTGCCCCTTTTCTTCTTTTTGAGAATAAAATGAGGTTTGTTAAAGATCTAAAAGTAATGGTCGAACAGTCCAAATTAAATTTAGTAAATATAACAGGTGTTCTAAAAGTGTACAATTAAACGAAGTGAGCTGATAGAGGAAGTCATTTATAATCAAGATAACCATATACAGTGTGTCTTACTTGTCACAATAACACCTTTATCACTCAGTTGTTAATAAATCGATTTATTTTTAACGTGCGTAAGTTTTACACCTCTTCAAGGTAATTAAAAGGGCATATTCCTATTTAATTTATTCCATAGACATGCACAATGGGCGGGGGTGGGGAGGTTTGAAAATGAGATCAGTGTTAAGGTAAATCGCATTTGGAATTTTTTTATAAAAAAATGTTACTACCATCTTACAGGACATCCACTAAAAACACCTTTGCACCAATTTTTTTAAATATTTCTCGCACAGTTTTAGAGTTATAGACAGAGGTATATAAATATGACGTTTTGTCAAGAATCAATGGCCTTTAACTAGGATTATGGTGGAGTTAGAAACAAAGTTCTTTCAAATTTTTTGCTACAAATTTGAAGGAATAATAAACAATTATTAAGGTATTAAACATAGGTAATGAAATAGAAAAATACCCGGAATTGGAAAGCAGAAAATAAAACTAAAACTGATTACGTTAAAAACAAACCATTATACAGGATGTGCAAAATATTCTCTCGAACCCGCTGGAAAAAGCACTTTTCCTACACTTCCACCGTAAATAGGTATTTACCTGTGGAACGGTTAATATAAATAAAAGTTCATTGCGGCAAGCTAAAGCACAGATTTCTGGGAAACATGAAACTATATACCTCTAGACGCAAGCGGGCAGGATTTCCACATCTTAGGAAACACTCTGTATGAATCCGTGGGTTCTAAATAATTTTAACAAGGGGTAAACCACTAACACTTTATTTAATAATTTACTGATTACACAAACTAACTTTTACAATGTTTACACTTTGTTTACTTGATGTTTAACCTCACTTTTTCGCTGCCAAACTTCACTCTAGTAAGAACTTCTTCACTTTTATAAAACTTCTTTTCCTGCGTCGGTAATCGCGCCTTATATACTCTGAAATTGCCTCTAGATCCATCCAGAACACAATCAAGAATCTTCTCTCTCCACACTCTAGAAAACTCTATCTCTTTCTACAAGTTGCCAGTCACTCACTATTAGGCATAGGCGTATCAATCTCGAGTTTCAAGAGGGTGTAATTCATAACAATTTATTAAAAATGTATAGGTGGTACACCGATAATAAAATCATTTAATTTTTAGCGTATCATAAATTAATTAAAATCATTTAATTGCAAAAAAACACAGACACTTAGATTTCAGCCGGCGGCATTTATATCAATATCATATTGACAAGCAACGTGTAAAACTAGTGGCCTACACAATAAAATCATATAGGAGCGTTCTTTTAATTGTATTTTTAATTAATTGTTAGTTAAAAATTCAGTAACACCATAATGACTGAAATGGTTTTTCTGTCTTTTTATTATGACGTCTTTACACTTTTCAACTCCAGTCACACAATAACATCATATAAAAATTTCTGCCACCAGCTCCCTAGCTATAACGTGATACATGAATCATCACAAATTTTTGATTTTTATGTCAGTTCTTATTTTAAAAATCCGCATTTATTATTACAAATCGCACCCTTGAAAAAACCGTTGCTGAATTGCAAGACCTAATGAACAGGACAGTGACATGGTTCAACAAATGGAGATTGAAACACAAATACAATAAAATCCCACATTTTAATCACGCACCGAATAACAACTCGCCAACAGTTACTGTCAACAATCACAACCTAACCTCTCAAACAACAGTGAAATATCTGGGAGTGATAAACATGATAAACAACCAAGAGTGATTGTAACCTTGTAGCATATATTTATCTGAATTTTTTTTTCCACGTATCTAAATTTTACTATCTGTCTATTATCCATACTTCATATTATAAAATTTATTATATTATTGTCAAAAAAGAAGGCTGAAGGACTTCGGTTAATGGCCATTTGGGTTTTTACTCAATAAAATACTTTTATTATTATTATTATTATTATTATTATGTTATTACAAATCTGAAGAACTACGAAAGTTAACAAAGCTTAAAGCTTCATCTTATCGCTTAGTGATATAGTTTCACACGTCAAACCCTCTGACTGACACTGACAGCCCTGCACGCTTGTACGGAAGAGGACAAGCTGAGACTTGCCTGTGTTAGATGTCGGTACATGTAATCGTTACTCGTCAGTTGAGGCTGCCAAAATTACTCGAGTACCTAATAATGTAAAGTACTTGTTTCGAGTAGAGAGTGCCATAAAAAAAAAGTACTCATGAGTACTTGTTACTGAGTGCTTTGGGTACTCAGTCCAATTACGAGTACAACTTACTCGAGTACTGCCCAGGTTTACACGGCACTAACATTTATAAATATGTGAATGGCACAAGTGCCCGCCTACAAAAAAAAATAAACTAACGACCATCAATCTGGGTTACAACGGCCTAAGTTTAAATTAATGAACAAAAATTCACTTACCTGTAATATTAGTGCTACCTCCGCACTAAGTAATAGTATGCTAATTAATTGCCGTAGCGAAAGTGTTAATACAACTGACCACAGAGGTATTAAAAATTTTAAGAATAATGAGGATTGTTCTTCTGTGTTAATTAATGTTGTTTTACTTGAATAGAATTCAAAAAAATACATAATTCAAAACTATTCCAAAATTTATTGCTGTAAAAGATGTGACGTCCAAAGGGGGGCGGGGTTCACTTAATTATGAAAACCTGAACCAAGAGGAATGTGGGTGGGAGGCTTCAAAAAACCACGAAATTTGCGTGATGTGGTTATTTTGATTAGATGACTATGACTTCTCCCATCACCTCGCCTCGTTTAATTGTAAACTTTTGGGAAGTGAAGCGAAGACAATCCATGAAATGGTGAATCTCCAGAGCCCTGGTGGGATTTAACATCTTCTGTTCTTTACAGTCGCAAAGAACTGGAATGGACATGCTGATGAATAACAAGATAAAATTCAAAAAGTGTTTGAAAAAATGGTCCATTTTTAACCCCCTCTGAGAACATCCTTTATTGAGAGTTAGAAATTTTGAACACCCCTGATGTGATTAACTATTTAATAGAATGCAATTGAGAATTTAATTGCATATGTAGTTTCAATAAGTGAGTTGTCAGAAAAGTGCTATCATACCCTTTTCTTTGGACAAATTCGCTAAATTCAATTTTTTTTATTTAAGAATTGTGGCAATAGGGCAAATCAGGTTCCAGATTTACCCAGTGTATGTGTGTGCTGAGAGAAAGAAAGCAAGATGTTCAAAAAATAATAAACTTTTAAAAGCATTTTGCATCAAAAGATGAAGTTTTTGGACATTTTGCTTGAATTGGAATTTATATTATAAAATTCAGTAATTAAATAGTCAAATTTTTGACAGTGTCACGTAAATCGTCCCGAAAAAACGCTAAACAACGAATGTCTCTCTACTCTATCGAATTTAGTTCCCAGTTGGAAAATAGGCATGGGGATAGCGACAATGATTTTGACCACTTACCCCCTCCTGTTTCACCTAAGCCAATGACCCCTAGGAGAGTAAAGAGACGTAGCGTTATGACGAGAGGATCATCAGGTAGGCACAGCACAAGTAGTAGAAGGCATTCCCAATCCAGGTCTTCCACTAGAAGCTCAAGAAGAATGGCTCAAAATCCTGTAACTCGTTTGTTAGAGCAGCAACAAAAGAATCAAGCATATGATAGTCCAACTAGCCCTTCCCCTATAGAATCTCCTCTGCCAAATTACTATAGTGCCTCAAATAACAATTTAATAAATCATCAAAACTGGCAAATCAATGGACACGCTAACCCAACATACCAGCAGTCATCACAGCAATCTTTAAATGAAACTGAGGATTTAGATGAACTTTATAATAACCGGCCAGCTTCTGTTAGATCCAGTTACTCAAATTTCCATGGTACTAGAGCCCTAAATTATTCTCCTCCTAAACACTACCATAGCCATGCCACTCCCCAAGTACCCCAAAAAAGAAATAACCCTAACAGAAACAGTATGCGGTCGATGGCCTTTTTAAATAACGGTCCACCAGCATATACATCCCAAGGACAAATTCCTGTTGACTCTGAAACCCCAATGTAGATAAGTTATTTATTTTATTCTTAAGTGTTCTTACTAGCCTAATGATTCCTTGACAATCATAAATCAATTATAATTGGTGTGTTCAGTACATTATAGAACATTTGATCTCAATCCTAGATATGAGAAATATTCATTAAACAGTTGCGGTATAATATGGACTAATATTAAATTTTTTTGAATTAATTTATAATTTGATTCCATAAATGTGGCCAATGTTTTATACAATATAGTTGACATTTTCAATTGGATATCGGATTTTGCATTACCAACTGTTAGTCTAGTCGAGAAGTGAGTAAAATAATTCGAAAAAGACGTTTTCTTATATTTTTTCGCCAACAAAAATTGCATTTGTTATTAACAAAAAACCAAAAAAAAATCGTTCAGATCTTTTTTTTTATATATATCCACCATTTAAATAATTAGTTGAGAAAGTATTTTCTCTTTAAAAATCATAATTGTCAATTCTCAATGGAATAATAGAAACATTTTTTTTTTCATCAATAATTTCTTTGTTTATTAAGTTAACAATTTGTTATAAACAGTTTCAGATTCTCGTACTTTTTTCCTAAAACTAAAAGAAAAAAAAATACAAAAACAACCATATGCAGCCAAATAGTGCTAACTGTAATAGTTTAGAAGATATAAGCATTGGAATATGTAAAAAACGTAATTTTTTATAAACAAATGCATGTAAAAATTGAACCATGACAGATACAGACTCAACGAAAATAGTATTTAAAATATCAACTAATGCTCTAAAGAATCATCGTGAATGTTGATTAATGTATCTTCAATAGTTTAAAAGTAACAGAAGTTTGTTACTTGATAAATGCAGTGTCCGCTTCAACTTTGGTATCGCGTTATATTTACAAATGCTATAAAAAATTAAAAAAAAAATTTTTTTCCGCATTTGACTGCATATGGGTGTTTTTGTATTTTTTTTAGTTTTAGAAAAAAAAGTACAAGAATCTGAAATTGTTTATAACAATTGTTAATTTAATAAACAAAGAAATTATTGATGAAAAAATTTTTTTTTCTGTTATTCCATTGAGAATTGCTAATTATGATTTTTAAAGAGAACATGGTTTCTTAACTAATTATTTAAATGGCGGATATATAAAAAACGATTATAAACAATAGGGACATTTTTTTAAGAATTTTTTTTTTTTTTAAATCATTACATACTCTAGACTACTAGTAAGAAAAAAATTGTTCAAAATATACAACTAGTCAATTTGTTTATAAATACATTATAGAAAACAAACTTTTTTTATTGCTGTTACCAGTCATGAAACCAGGAATATCATAACATATACATAAAAAAAGAAAAAAAACTTTAATAGATTTTTCATGTTTTGTTAACTTTAAAATTTATAAACAAAATAAAAAACTTAGAAATATTTATATGACCTAATCTTGTTGAGTATATGTAAGAAGGGCTCCATGAAGCAAAAAATGTATAGGCCAATTATTTAAACATTTTTTGTTGCTTTCAGTGGAAACGAAGGTTCAAAAAAAAATTAGTTAACAATATCCTCACTTTTTTAAAAATAAACTTAAAACATTTTTTCCAACGGAACTGTATTCTTTCAAGTGTTATGATGATACCATATAATTTATTCAAATTTTTAAACTGTTATTTAATACTACAAAAAAATTATTTTCTGTTGTACTCTCTCAAGAGGCTCGTGCTATAATGGCCGCGCAGAACCTGATTTTCAACATTAAATTGAAATTATAAATAATGGAGATGGAGTTCCGGGAGGTAGGACTTTTTTGTTGGAAATTTTCTCATCTTTTAGAATCTTTTTCTCAATTTCCGCTATCGCTTATAGTTTTTGAGTAATTGCCAAAAATCTGAGCAACTTTTTTTTTTCGTTTTTTGTTAATAACAACTTCAATTTTTGTTGGCGAAAAAAAAATAAGAAAACATCTTTTTCGGAGTATTTCTCCGAATCAAATGAGTTATTGTTTATATTTTTTGAACTCTTAGAACTATTTTTCACAACAAACTCACTTCTCGACTAGACTATGTACTATGCATGTTGAATGCCATATGACACATTATATGTGTCATATTCGAATTAGATACACTAAGTCTTCTGACGTGTATGCCAAGTCATGAGCATAATTAAAATTTTATAGTTTAACATTGCTTGTTATAAAAGCATTTCATCAACTTCACTGTCATATGATTCCTAGAACGTAAATTATCCGGTGACCTGTATGCTTCTATATCATATGTGATTCATTCGCTCCGTGTATCGGGACACTAGCGATCGAGGTGGTGAGATTATAAGTGTTTGAAAGCATTTTACGTTGAGGTACATATAGGCTTATTTTCAAAAAAAGTAAAAAAAAGAAAATAATTAGTTCTGAAATAAGGAAAGGTGTGCTCAAGTGTTCAGTGGTGGATTGCGATAATACTAGCTTGAATTCGACATTTGAGTTTTATTCATTTCCCACATCGAACCCATAACTAGACGTGGTTATGTGCGGTGCGTAGACAAGAGTAAGTGTAAACGACTTGTGCATTATTTGATACTTTTATCAGAGGTCATATTATTATATATAATAATTGAATTTCAATGGACATTGACATTTTATTTTAGTTGTGAATATAGAAATTTATATAGTCTATTCGGTTTAAGAGTGAAGTATTCCTGAGAACCAGTCTACACAGCCATTTGCAATGTAATTAGAATTTGAATCGGCTACTGTTCACGTCAACTCATCCTCCGTCGCAGAATCTTCTTATGCCATATTTAGTTATATGTGGGTAAATATTTTAATAAATTCAAAACTGATTGACGCTAATAAAATTTATAATCACACTTATAATTCGCAATCTTGTATACAAGCATTTAAAGCAAAATGAGGCGGGACTGAAACCAGTCCGTTTGACAATAAGTCGCAACAAGCAAGATCGTAAGAGATTGTAGTGTGAACTTGCCTCGCGTTTTGGCCAATGAGAAGCTCCCTATCTAAAAGCAACGATTTAGCGTGTTAAACTGAATGAACTTTAGGTTATGTATGAGTAATATGCTTTTTCTACGATCATTGTCAACGTAACTTATCCGACTTGGCATTGAATATTTTTTCATATATTGCATTACATATGGTGGTATATAATCAAAGCTTATATTTGGGTTTGAACGTGAGCACATTTTTCTGTTGTTTGTATATAAACGTGTAGGAAAAATCCTGATCGCAATTTAGCAAAAAAAGAGAACTGATAAAAGTTCTTTTATTTTCTTGCAATATTTTTTAATAATAGAATGATAAAATCATTCATTATATCTATTACCTTACATTTATATTCAATGTAAGACACTATTTTTATAAAAATTTACAAAAAATAACAAAAATTCTTACTGTTTAGTTTTCAAAACCACTACAGCACCAGTCTCATTTTCGAGTAGTAACATGATTGAATTTGTGAATATAATTTTTTTTATTCTACGTTTGTGAATCATATGTGGCCACGAAAGAACAAAATTATGTGAGAAACCAGTCGTGTTGTAAACATTTGTTTCAAACCAAAAACTTAGTATTTTTTCACACAGTTAATTATGCTATTTTCAAATAGTATTGAATGTGAAAGGTTAGTTATTATAGAGACAGTGAAGTTGTTAAGCAATAAAGCTTATTCATTGAATTTTGAACCAGGCATTATGAATAAGCTTTAATGAGGAGTTTTTACTCTAGGGTGTATAGTCCAGTGTAGTTAAAGGTCTCCCATAACTTGCATTCATTTCTTGTTACTCGAGAAAATAATTTTTTCATTTGTGCTCGATATGAATATTATTTGTGAGTACTTTAAGATCTCCCAATTTGTTTAAACAATTTTATTAAGGATGGTGTTTCTTTTTTTTTTTTTTTACTTTTCTCCACTTATGTTGTGAAAATGGTAATAATTGTGATACAAATGCATCAGATCTTTTTTGTAGTCTTTTTTGATGTCGTCATTACTTTCCGATGATACATCATGATACTTATCTTCAGGTTCTATGTCATCTTCTGAAAACAATATTGTCAAAGTCAGGGTTGTTGGGAAATTATATCTGAAAAATACGGTCATTATACATAAAATTAAAAATTACTTACCAGTTGATTCCTCCATTTCTATGGGTCAGATTATCACATCCATTACTGACTACGGAACTACTATGTCGCCCTTAGGCCAATTACAGTTATATTTATTATCAATTTCTGCCCATCCATTATTATTCAGTATTGAATATTATAAATGTACATTACGCCAAATGCTCAGTACATGAGTCGTCAAAAGATGTTGGAATAATTTAGTTGCCTGATGGTGGTAAGTCATAATTTTTCAATGTCTTGTAAAAAGATTCAGCAAAATTTTTAGCTTTGTATGTTGCACAAAATTTTTCAAAGTATACTTGATTTATATTATCAACATTTTTAAGATTACGTTTGGAAAACGATTTTTTCCAATATTTCAAAAATGTTGTTTTTTCAACCAATATGTGCTTCTCCCGTGTGCTTGATATTTAATATTTTTTTAGCAATGAAAATTCTTGTTGCCTTTTTGTAAAATGAAGGGTTATAATCGCATCTTGTCAGAGCATGGAAGCTTGGTAAGCTTTTACACATGGTTGGTAGGAATGTAATTGCTCAGTGTGTAATTTTAATGCGTCTGTTGCCTCTCGCCGACATCATACTTCATAAAAATATTTACATCAGTACTATTTAAATGGTACATGTTTCTCTGCTCAATTATTAAGACGTCAGTGACGGTAGATTGTATAATTATATTTTGAATGTTGGCACCCTCTATCTTTAAACACTCCTGCCATCCATTTGGAACTGGCAGTTATCGCCTGCTATTTATTTTTTACATTTAAAACGACAAATTTTCATATATATAAATTCTAGCCTTTATCAAGAATTTTTTTTTTTTTTGCATAAAAAATTTGCTGTTTGCAAAATTCATGTTGTGAGGCCATCGCTAAGTAGCATACTGATTTGCGCATACGAAATTTATTATCCCGTAGATGCACATGAAGTTCCATTGTACGACCTCTAGACAGACATTCTGTGGCTCATGTAATATTCTACTTGGCCACTCTTTGTTATATAGCAAGTCCGACAGCCTCATGCCATCTATTATGGCGTATCTATTACCGTTCTCGCTAAGTATTGGTGGAAGAACAGAAAACAATGTCTTTGAACCTTCACCAATGTTTTTCTGATTGTTTATACAAATTGGGAGACTTTACAAATACTCACAAGTACTATTCAAATGGAGTTCAATTGAATAGCACCAAAAAATTTTTTTTCGAGTACTGGGAAGTTAATGCAAGCAATTCCACTGAAGTAGTATTTTATACTACTTTTGCTTGATTTACTACAAATAAGCCTTAATGAGAAGTTTTTGTTGTAAGTTGCATTTGGCAAATAGTCCATATTTTATACTAATTTTGAAAAAAATATATTAGCCTTGATCCTGCACTCCAGTCTTCATGAATATGGAGCGACAGCTTGTTAAAGAGTACAACTCTGTCAGTAACGAACATATTTTATGCTGACTTCTTTATTGGAAAAGAATATTGTTCCATTCTGATGTCACAGTTGGTATATCTGGTATTCCTATTACTGCAGGTTTTTTAAACGATTATTAATAACAGTCGATTATTTACTGTTATTATTATTTTTTATTCAGTTGTTTAACGTCAGTCAATTCCTGACACCAATTAATTATTTGAGTTCTAAAATATGTTGATATATCAAGGTGTTTTGGGAACACCATTAGTTCTAATGTTGTGATATAAATTTAGTTAGACAATGCTCCATTATCATTATTTAATTTCATGCCTTAAATTGCTTGTCAACATTAGGATATACTACTCACCAACAGGGCCTTGCCTGCTGGGCGGTGCAAGGCGCTCAATCTCAAGGGAATATTGCAATATTCAAAATTTAAATAAAATACTATTTAAAATAAAAACTTTAAGTACTTGATGTAGGCTAAGTCCTGGTTGGAAAATGAAGAAGTGGCATTCAGAAGTCATAACTGTCAACAAATTTTGCCGTCTCAAATTTATTGCAGAGCGACAAGTGAGGCGGGAAAGGCATCAAAACGAAAGGAAATGCCGGCATGTGTATTTTTTTTTTTTTGGCTTGCCTACTGCCATATTAGACTTCAGATGCATCGATATTAGTGATTATTGTATTAGTTAATTACTGGTCGAGTGGACCGGACCCATTCTAGTTGCGTTATTTCTTAACATTTGCTTCAGAAAGGGCGGCAAATCGTAACTTGCACCAGGGCGCACATTGGGGCAGGCACGGCCCTGCTTACCAACAATATTTTGAAAGACTGCTTCTAGATATTTTTGGTACTATATATACATAGTTATAGTCTGGATACAATATATTACTTGTTTAATAATACTTTGTTTCCCTTGCCGCAAAAAATGTTCGAAGCAAAAATGATAAAAGTGTAATATTTTTCGTTATTAGTACTAGGTCTCATTGTGATTTTTTGTATATATTTAACAATCTCATAACGTTGCAATAACCTTGCCTTTATTGGGTTTATTCTACATATCACTCTAACAATAAATTTTTCGATGCTTATTGGCCTAAAGAAAAATCGTCCAAATATAGTCTTATATGGTCCCAGTTAACATTGGTGTGTTGGCATTTTTAATATTTTCGAAAGCTAATGTTTCGTGACATCACTATTACAATAAAATTGTACATAATTGTTTATTTGTGGTATTTCGCCTTACTATACATAAATTAGGGTGCTGCTTAAGCTCCAACTTTTAAAATATTTATGGGGCACCCTGCCGTTAGGTTCTTATACAGCAAATACAGTTAAAATTGGTACACTGAATTGTCTTTGTTAGGTATGACCAGTTTTGTAAATATTTAAAATTAAATCCTAGAATAGAGATTAAAAATGGAAATAACAATACATTTTTCTTCATAGAGTAATTTTCACATAAATTAACAAGTTTTTAGAAAATAAAATATCGTGTTTTTAAATACGTGAAAAACTACGAATTCATGTATAATTAGTAATACTATATGAGTATAGTAAAACTATACAAAGTGCAAATTCTATTAAATTTTTAGGCCTAAACATAGACCAAAAACTGAATAAATGAAATCTGCTCAAAGATATGCGTTAACTAGTTATATAATAAAACGATTAAGGATACTGTAACTTTTGCCATATTATGGATTGGTACATTCAGTTTTACAATACAGATTATGTATCTATCTATTATTATCACATGTAAAAAGTAATGTTTGCAAAAAATAAGTAGGTATATCCATGCTACACTCGTAGAGGTGACCAACAGTCTCCGGAATATACAGCGTGTCCCAAAAGTCCCGGAATGGTCAAATATATCGCAAACTGCTAATCTTTTCGAAAAACAGAAGAACACGTGTTCAATATTTACAAAAAAGCCTATCCAATGACACCAAACTTGACTCCCCTCACCCCCCTCTGCAGAGGGGAGGGGGCAACTTTGAAAAATTAAATGGGAACCCCCCATTTTTTATTGAAGAAACGGATTGTACGGCTGAAATTATGTAAGGTTCGTCTGAACATTTTTTTGGATTCGCTACAGATAGTGTTATAATTGCAAAAAATAAACTTAAAGGCGTAAGTTTGAAATAATCGGTCTACACCTGTAACAAAAAAACATGTGTTCAATATTTAAAAAAACCTATTCAATGACACCAAAGTTCACCCCTCCCCCCCCATCCCCCTGTCCAGGGGAGGAGGGGGGCAACTTTGAAAAATTAAATGGGAACCCCCATTCTTTGTAAAATCGTGGTGCTTATTTTAGGTGGCTCGCGTAACGTGAGTCACGTTGCCTCAAACCAGCTTTAATTTTTTTCGTGCTCAAATTGATAACCTCCTTTTTCTTGGTAAAGTCCTAACAGAAAGTAAACTTCATCGGTAACTTTCTGCAATACCTCTGGAGTTAGGTATTTTGTTCCTTCCCCCCCCCGCAGGGGGATGGGGGGGCAACTGAACACGTGTTTTTTTTGTTTCCGGTGTAAACCGATTATTTCAAACTTATGCCTTTAAGTTAATTTTTTGCGATTACAGCACTATCTGTAGCGAATCCAAAAAAATGTTCCAGACGAACCTTACGTAATTTCTGCTGTACAATCCGTTTCTTCAATAAAAAATGGGGGTTCCCATTTAATTTTTCAAAGTTGCCCCCTCCCTCCTCCCTGCTGAGGGGGGTGGGGGGAGTCAACTTTGGTGTCATTGAATAGGTTTTTCAAAATATCGAACACGTTTTTTTTCGATTCGGTGTAACCGATTATTTCAAACTTACGCCTTTAAGTTAATTTCTTGCGATTAGAGCGCCATCTGTAGCGAATCCAAAAAAAATTTCCAGACTTTTTTGTTTTCTGAAGAGATGAGCAGTTTGCGATATATTTGATCGTTCCGAGACTTTTGGGACACCCTGTATGTTTGTCTATATACATTCTTTAATATGTTCTTTTATTGCAACTTAATAACCAGGATTTGGATGTCAGTGCTCCATTTCACAAATTATCAGAGGTTAACTGGGACATGTTTATGATTATTTACCACGGGGTAGATCTTGATGAGGAACTAGTCAAAATAACTTTCAGATTTTAATGCTTAGCCCGGACCATCGGTCCGAGAGACTGACATGGCAAAGGATATCTTCGTTTTGAGTGTATTGGCCAAGTATAGACGCCAACAAACTTTTTGTCTCACATGTCGTCACGGTAAATGGCATCTTTCAATAAGTCAATCGGTCTTACAGACCGGTCGTCCAAGTAGTGTATAATGTTGTTGGTTTGACGGACCGGGTCGTCCATATGCCGTATTAATTTATTTTGATGTGTATGAAATAAGTACCATAAGAAAAAAAATTAGGCATCTTCAAATGATGGTTCTAATTTAAAATTAAATATATCTGGAGAGCTAATGTTTTTTTTTTCAACAATACCAATTTTTCAGAGCTGATAAAAAATACAAGGTGCCCTCTTAAATGTTTTTTAAAATTTTTTGGTCTGATAAGAAGTAAGCTAAGATACAGTGAGCTGCAAAATTAATGCATATTGTTAAAATACTATGATTTTTGTGATGATTATAAATTTTTAATGGCTGGCAAAGAAAGCAATGAATAGTTATTCTTGTAAAGAAATGATTTTTGGTATTCTAATTATAGATTCTAGTGAAAATCATATTTATATGTGATGAAAAAATTTATGAAAAATGGCCTAATGATCGGTAGCGTTAAGTTTTCAACTTATACGTGAACACACCACGCATTGTACACAACCCCTAAATTCAAAGCATAGGCTGTCCGGAAAGGGGTTACACATTTGAAAAAACATAGACAACATCCATTACCCACCGACATTGCCAGTGAGGGAACTGGGGATCGAACCCAGTACACGGTAGATAGTCTGACCAAATATGCTCGAATCTCATGTTCAAACAACAAATTGTAATCAATTTCTGCTTAAAGTTTTTTTACCGTTTGCTAGCGCATCTTGAACATTAAAGGAGAGGGCTGTAAAAATGACTACCCTTCCCATGGGGTTCCAAGATCCTCAGTGAAATTTAAATTAGGACTTTTAATTAGTAACATTCAGTCCAAATCACTCCATCTTCTATTTTGTATGCCGGCCTTTTATATATCGACCAATTCTGAAGATGTTATGCACTGCCAACAAAAAGCTTTTCGAGTGAATCATGGGGTATATTTTAATTAAAAATATTTTTATCTGTAGAGAATGTGTTTACTCCGAATTTGATCGTTTTTACTTTATATTCACATAAAGTATGCTCTTTTTGAAAGACACCAAAATTAAAACAAGAAAATTGATTTATACGGCATGGATTTGCTTAATTGTGCGTTAATTTTGTGTTGCAATGTAGAGTTCTAGTTTCATCTTATCAGGCATGTATAATAAATAATAACATTTTAATATTCAATTAATTAGTACCAAATAATACAAAATTCCACCAATCCTTCAAAGCAGAGAAACTAAAATTGAATTAGAGGTACCCTTTGACACGTTAATTATCTGTTTTTTATATGTTACTTAAAAGTGGAATTACACGATTTTCCATTAGGTGGGACATTTGCAAAAATAAAGTTCTTTGAAATTTTATAGAAGTACCACGAATATACAATTTTATAGCTATAAAAACATTTTCTAGACACCACAAAGTAACCATTTTTATAAATGAAAATGACTGAGTTTTATATACTTACATCTACATACTGAAATAAAAGTTTAGTCTATTGCCATTATATCCTAGGTACAAATACTATTACCGTTAGTTTATTTATATTTGTATATATTATGTGATGTGTCAATTTTATGGTTATTAAATTTACCTACACTTCTTTTTGTATTTGTATGTGTATATAGGGCTTGTAGATGTAGAAAATATTTTTACCAAAGTATTACCTAAAATATATTTTTATTATGTAGTTTATAACAAGAACTTAATATCAATAAAAAAATATACCTACTTTATGTTTTATTATAATATATACAATTTCTTATACTTCCTACTGTATGGTTTGAATAATTGATAATTTATAGATGCAGTAATTGCATGTAATATACGATTCAGATGTATTGACCCCTCACTTTAACCACGAATGTCTTAGAAACGGAAGAGCGGAAAAAACTGAAAAAAATAGTGTTCATTATGTGTATTCTAAATCATTCACTGATTTGAATGATGTACATTGGACAGTTTTGAAGTTGTGCTAAGTTATATTGAGAAATGTCCTACTTTGTAAGGAAATGTTGACCATACCAGTTTTAAATCCATTATATCTTGTAAAACATACCTACTATGCAAATAATATTTTAGATATCGATAGAACACGGCATTTTTTGAACGAAGAAATTTTGTCATAAAATTATTCTAAAATTTGTCAGTTATTCTCAATAACGTGACTTCAAGTTTATTCGGTTAGTTATCAATGCATTTAAAAATATTTTGGTACAGTAGCTAATTATTGTGTATCAAATATTAATTTAGTTAACAAGCGCAATAGATAATATTGTTGCAAGATTGCACTAATATTATCTATTGTGCTTAATAACTAAATTAATATTTGAAATATACCATTTTTTTGTCTGAAAATGCTTATATTTTATACAATGAACTATTTTGTCAATTTTTTTTTAAATGCATTGATAAATAACCGAATAAACATGAGGTCACATTTTTGAGAATAACTGTAAAATTTTAGAATAAAAAATTATGAAAAAATTCCTTGTAGAAAAAATGCCGTGTTCTGTCGGTATCAAAAATATTATTTGCATTGTATAGACCGTACCAAACTTATAGCAGTTTAAGTCGTAAAACAGAGAAGCGCTTGATCTAATAAATACCCCTAGTAGCACCAATATTGCACCAATATATAACCCATATAGGACCAATTGGATTACATATTGGTCCAATATGTTGTTAGGGACATGACGTTCGTCTGTTCGACAAGAACTTAAAATATTAGAATTTTTCCGCCAAAGCTACAAATAATTGGGGACACCTAAGTAAATTCTCTTGCTGATTAAATTGGATTGGCTGAAGTCTTATTGAATACTTGTTAGTTAAATCTTATTCAACGACAGGTATGTACACTTGCTTGCAAACAAAATAGTGCATTATTAATATCTAAATTGCCGGCTAGTGTGAAAAAAAAACAAGTAAAATTGGACGCCGGAACTTTTGACTCGAAACGCTGCCAATACCGTTAGAGTTATGAAAAAAATGGACATGGACAATTTTAAGAAGAATTAAATTTTCTAGAAAAAAGTCGGTGGCATGTGTCTATCTTCAATACTTTGGGCGTGAGAGTGATTGAAAGTTGATTACAAAATTTACAGTTGTCCAGTGCGCGACTTTCAACCATCTTCTCGCCAAAAGTATTTAAGACATATGCTACCACTGACATTTTTATAGAAAATTTAATTTTCTGTAAAATTGTTTACCTCCATTTTCTTCGTAACTCTAACGGATTTTACAGCGTTTCGAGTTAAACGTGCAGGTGTTCAGTCACTGAAGAAATCGTGGTGGAAAGACAATTCTTCCAAAAGTGCAAGCCAAATATTCGACAGTGTTGTACGTCTCTATCTTCGTCGTACAGTTGCAGTTGCATTAAAAAAAGGAGGTACACAGGTTAATGACAGACGTCGTAGTAATTGCCCGCATGCCGACAGTGTAAAAGAAAGACATTCACTTATTGACGGCATTTCGTACCTTGGCTGGACACTTACAACTTAGAATGCTATAAGTTTGGTATAATGTATAGGCATATTTTCCAAGATATAACGAATTTAAAACTGGTCAAAATTTCTTTAAAAAGTAGGATATTTTTCAATATAACTTCAGAGAACTTCAAAACGGCCTAATGTACATTATTCACATTTCAGTGAATGATTTATTAGAATAGACATAGCAATTCAATTTGGAATTTTGTCGGATCTCTTATTCGTTTTTTATATGTTGAAAATTTACAAAGGGAGAAAACAAATTAGCGATTTTGGTTGTGCAAAGATCTATGGTTGAGTTCCGATAATATTAAATCCATTAATATAACAATTTTTTTAAATTTTTGAAAACCACGTGATTTAAATCATATCAGCCCGTAATTACTGGCTCCCCTTCAGCTCGGAGTATGTCTACTGCATGCCAAGTATTATTTTCGTCAGTCAAATTTCTTTTTAGATGTAACACCAACAGAAATACAACAGAGACCCGCAGGCGGCAGTAAATAATATTTAGAATGTACTTTTACCGAAGAAAAAATACAGGGTCATCCAATACAAAAAATAATGTCAAATAAAGAGGAAGTTCTATGTAAATGCAGTACCCGTATTTGAAGAAATATAAGGATAGGTTTTTCAATTTTATCAAAAAATATTCATTCTTTATAAAGTTACATCGTTTTATTGAAATTTTATAAATTAAATATCAGTGTAAAATAAAATTTCAAAATGAAGTAACTTTATAAAGAATGCAGTTTTTTTGATGAAATTAAAAACTTACCCTTATATTCTCTTCCTTGTTCGAAAAAAAAAACACTGGATATTTTATAAGTGTTTTTCCAGATTGCAGGGTAGACACTGCACTTTTAAAAAAAACATTTCGCACATTTCAATCAAATATTTTTTTCCACAAAACGTCTCCGCTTGGCCTTGGTAGTGATCCATTAAAGTTTGGCGTGGGTCCCATGCTCCATTAGTTATAGCTTACCAAAATTTCACGGGCCGCCGCTGAATAGAAAGGAATTGTACACAGAACTGCGCTAGCGGTTTTAAGTATTTTTTTAACTCCTAGTAAAGCATTTAGCTCTTGGAATTATTATTTCTTTTATTTATATTAGAAATTAATAAAACATCTTATAATCAATCACTCTATATAATTACTTTCTTGATTTTACTCTAACCTGACTAGAAAAAGGAGCGCCTTTCAAAATTTTGCGCGAGGTCGATTGAGGGACTAAGGCCGGCCCTGTGTAAATGCGTTCTACAGAATTTCTATTTGTGTAAATTTTATATAAACTATGAATTAATCTCATCTTCTGTTAAATAATTCAACTAAATATACAATTATAAGTAAAATGTTACATGGATATTTGTTTATGTGAGACTTAGGTACATATTTATTATTGAAATTATACAATGAAAGGAAGTTACCTGTGAAGTTCGATCTTGTTTGTATAAAGCGCTTCATATGAATAGATAACTATTTAACTATTAGTATCGTCTCTCGGCACTAGATGGCGAAAGTTGAAAGTAGAAAAATTGCGTTGCATACACCTACCTATATATTTCACTCTGAGTTTGATTTCAATCAACATACTTCATAACTTTAAGGATAGATGGCAATATTTTTATATTGGATGGTTCTTTGAACTTGTATGATGATACATGTCAGTAGCGTGCGATTTTAAAGGGGTTTGAAAAGTCGATTTTTCAAGAAAAAGTATTAGCGATTTTTTTTAGAAAAAATTAGTAAGGTATTCTTAATTAACATCTTCAGAAACCCCTTTGCACAAGATTACACTGTAATGGGTTCAAAGCTGTTTGAGATAGTGGCCGTCAAAAAACAATTTTTTGGTCTAAAACTAATTTTTATCCTTTGAACGGATTCTCAAATCAAAAAAATGTATTCTTCATGTTTTGTTCAGACTAATGCATTGTACTAGACTGCATTGATTTTACACAAAAAAAAAAAAAAGGTGAAAAAAAACAAATTGACATGCACTTGCAATAACTTTTGTTTTCATGGCTTTCTTTATTGAAGATTGTTTGTTAGAAAAATAGTAGGTATGTACGAATTAGAATTTTGCCTTATTAAATAAATAAATAATTATTTTGTTATACAATCAATTCAACCTAGTAAAATACATTACTCTGAACAAAAAACAAAAATACGTTTTTTTTATTTGAGAATCTGTTTTACAAATAAAAATTAGTTTTAGTTCAAGAAATTGTTTTTTTGGCAGCCACTATCTCAAACATCTTTGAACACACTTCGATGTAATCTTGTGCAAGGGGGTTTGTAAAGGTGCTGATTAAAGAACACCTTACTAGTTTTTTCTGAAAAAATTGCTAATGCTTTTTTGCAAATTCGAATTTTCAAACCCCCGTCAAATCGTACGCTACAGAAATGTATCACATTGATTGATTGATTGATTAAGTTACCAGCGTAAGGTGGGCATTGCTGCCGATTCCGGGTATCCATGGAGGTTCGTTCCAACAAGCAGCTTGGTCGTCTATCGAACACGCCCAACGGACGGCCAAACCGCGTGCCGGAACCAAATCTCGGATGTTTTATATACCGCCGGACCGGCTGCATACGCCGGATTGGACTTGCTTGGTGTCAGCAGCGAGAGCCGCGTGATGCATGGGGTGGGAATACAAGATGGGAAGTGTAGGTGTTTGTGAGATGCTTCTTTTAAATTTCCATGCTTTTATTAAGTTGGCATGTGTCATCATCGGCTGGGGCGTGCAGGTGTTTGCGAGATGCTTCTTTTTAGTTTCCATGCTTCTTTTAAGTTTCCGTCTATCGTCATCTCCTTATTTTTCTTCTTCTAAGTTTTCTGTTTCTTCTGTTTCTGAATCTGGCATATTTGTTTATTAACCGCTCCACAGGTAAATATCCATTTACTCTGGAGTTACTGGGAAGGGGCCTATCTCGCGGTAATAATATTTTTTGCGCGTTATGAAAAAAAAAAGGTCCGAAGGGATAGTTTGCTCACTCTGTAGGTATGTCGTTTCTTTGAAAGAATCGGTTTCAATTTACAGTAATTGCTTTCAACTGCCGCCCCCCAACCCCGGGCACTTTCCACTTCATTACCTATTTTTTCTCCGTTGTTTAATAAACTGTCCTGTGACAAGGATTAATAAACCAATAAATAAATATCTTTTCAATTCTAATTTCCAATCTTTCAATTTAAATAAAGAAATAGACTTCATTAATGAGCTAAACTAAATTAAAATAAAAGTAAACAATTAAAGTAAACAAAAACGTATCTGTTTTATTCACATCTGGCTGGCTGTTGCTTATTTTATCTTACCCACTTGAAGAAGGGACCGAATCCATTCAGGTCAAGACTTTCTCTGGTTGTTTAATACACTCTTTTGTGTTGCTTTATCCAACCAACATAATTTAATCAAATATCAACTATATATAGCCAGGCTCGGGCTAACTTATATCAATCAATGCAGAATGGTTTACGCTTTAATTCAATACAATTTCGACGTTTTGTTGCTGTTTTATCCGGATTTACCTGGAGATCTTGTAGGAGCCACGAAACACGCGTCTGTCACCGAATTCGACACACTTTGAACTCCGTACACTACAGATATCACATATTACTAAATTCGAAGAATCACCTATATTCTCACCACCAAAGTTTGAAGGTAATCAAGCATCAATGAACGAGTATATAGGGGTGTTGCGATTTTAAGTGGTTCACACCGCATGAAACTTTATATTCTTGTAATTCTTTATCAGCCCTTGGCTTCTCCTCGCCAAGAAATTGGAATTTGAGTCGAGCTAGGCCTTCACATGGACTGAGGTTTCGTCTTGCTCCTGGCCGAATCTACACGTTGGATCCTCTGTCAGGCGCATCTCTATTTTGGCATAATAGAAGTTTCCCGTAACAGATGTGGCAGATAAGTATGACTTAATTCTACTTAATAATAATAAATAATAAAAATCGACTTTATTTATAATGGTGCATTACACAAATTACATAATGAAGAATGGTAATAACAAGCGCAACCAATAGCGAAGTCTAGCTACAGCTATTCATACGTACCCACTAGAACGCCTTGCAGAACTAGAAAAAAGAATATTTATATAATATCTAGAATAATGGCATGGTATGTGGACAATATTTAAAAAAGTAGTACAACAAATATACGAATAAATATATAAATATAATACATCATAATCAATCATGATACTAACAATTAGTAAAGGGTTCTGAAAATATGTCTACAAAATATTATAATGATAGTCGAATTATTACACTCTTCGCAAATACGAAACGAAGAGTAAATTGCATTCGATCTACACATTTCTAAAACCGGTAACATTGCTCGTAGAGAAAAAAAACACTGTGTTGGTGATCGAATTCTGAACAACTTTCAAAATGTCCGTCCGTCCGTCCGTCTGTCTGTCGGTCGGTTTCCCTGTCCGTCTGCCTGCCTGTCCGTCTTTCTGCCCGTCACGTTTCTTGTAAGCACGATAACTTAAGAACGAAAAGTCCGATTGTATTGAAATTTGGACAGTAAGTTAGTGTTAGTTAGAGGAAGAACCGTATTTTAAACAAAATTGATCAATAAATAAAAAAGGTATTAATTTTTTAAATTATTATTTTTTTAATGTTTTGTAATTAAACTAAAAATGTCTAAAACCAATATTATTTACAAAAAAAAACTGCGAAGAGTATCCTATACAATGTGCAACAATTATTAAAAAGTACAGTAGCTTTTTTTTTTGGTGTAAAGTGTTATATAACTAGCTCGGTTCGATCTTGACCGAGCGAGAGATGAGAGCGGCTAAAAAAAGGAAAACGGACAAAAACAAGTTAATTGTAAATGGGAAGCACTGTATGAGGAGTTACTCTATGGTCCAGGAATAGATGAGTACTGGTAAGTAACAAAATAATTTACATTATTACTATTATTTTTATGATTGAAATTTTAAACGCGCTTATTTCGATATTACATGGTGGTGTACCCGATTCTGAAAAATTACGCGACCGTTTTCAATTTTTCTTGTTTTATTTTATTCGTAATTGATTTTTCTCTGGTACGACCTACAATCATAGAGATTAAATAATTTTAACTATTTTTTTAAACGATTTTTCGTCCAAATATTTATCATTTTCTTAAATTTTTTCAAGATGGCGTTGTTTTGTTATAATTCGATTTTTTGGCCTATCCGTAAGTTATAGCCGAATTACTATACTATACACTTCAATATATGTTTCAAAAAATTTCCCTTTCAGATGCCTAGTACCTATCAAAAATCGTACACACCATTTTATCTCTGTTTAGCATCCTATTTAATAATGTCAACTAAATTTTTTTACGAAAAAAAAAACGTTTTGTTGTAATCTTTAAAGATGTATTTATTAAGCCGAAAAGGAATTATATACCCATATCTAATTAACTATTTCTGAAAAAAAATCATAGAAAAGTGCCTTTTTTAATGCATCTCGAGTGAGCGCCCTCTTAAAAATAAAGTTTCAGTTATTTGCAGTGACGAGATCTCCTGAAAAAAAACAAATTTTTTTTTTGTCATTTCCTCATTTTTTAACTCTTCCAGCACAACTACGAACATTTTTCTGTATCATTTTTAAGAATGTAGCGAGCGTAGATACGTCCGCCTATATTTTTAAATTTTTGAAATAAAGTGAATATTTTTTTCTACTCTATATTAATTGGTAGGCGCGATGTAAATTATTTATTTATAATAAATAATGCTAGTTTAATGAACAACTCCATAGATGATTCATGAAAAGTAAATAAATATCATTTAACCTACAACGAAGAGCAAACGAGAGCAAGTAGGTGGCATATAATGGTGAGCCAGATAAACGTTCGACTACTTTCGTTTGAGGTTGACTACCGCAAACGCACAACATATCTGGTTGACTATATTCGTATACGAGTATCGTTTGTAATATTCAAGCACAGTTTCGGTGTTATTCTGTCGCGGGCAAATTACTTCTGTTAAAAAGTAATTTGATTATGTACCATGTAATTAAATTACTGTTGCGTATTTCCACCTTTTAGGAAACATCCTGTATGAATCTGTGGGCTCTAAATAATTTTAACAAGCGGTAAAACACTAACACTTTTTTAAATAATTTACTGACAATACAATACTTCAAAATAACCTTTACACTTTGTTACTTGATATTTACCTCACTTTTGTTAACTTTTCAACTTCTTCACTTTTATAAAACTTCTTTAGTAAACTTCCCCTTCTGCGCCGGTAATCGTGCCATATATACTCTGAAATTGTCTGTAGATCCATCCAGAATCTTCTCTCACCATACTCTAGAAACTCTATCTCTTTCTACAAGTTTCCAGTCACTATTAGGCATAGGCGTATCAATCTCCAGTTCCAAGGGGGTGTAATACACAACATTACTATTGAAAAATGTAATTAAATTGTTGGTAATGGTAGTTGAATACATAAATTACTTCTAAATTTGTTAAAATGGAAATGGGAGATATTTAGTAAATCATAAGATCATTTGTTAGTATCATATACAAATACTGAATAATTGAAAAGAAAGATTAACGTAAATTTTGTATTAATCAGTAAAGACAGTAATCACAATGGAATTAAAATCTATCACTAAAAACAAATGTAAAAATAACGAACTATGAAATATGAATAATATATTATATGTTTATGTTTCCTTTTAACAGGATTAATTTTTCAAACAATTTGTTTGTTTATATAAGTGGCGAGAGAAAATAGAATTAGTCCTTTCATTGGAAATACTATACATTTTCAGTACGATGGAGCTCCTCCACATTCCGCTCATTTGGTCACGCAGCATTTAGATTTTCCAGGACGATAGATTGGTCGCGGTGACCCTATTAGTTGACTGGCTGGGTCTCCAGACTTCACACCGTTAGACTTCTGTTTGTGGAGATAAATAAAAAGTGAATGATAAATCAAAAGTGCAGCTCAGAAAAACGATTATTAAGATGAATTTGGGAGAGCAAACACGCTCTCTTCGTAAACGAACCGCAAAATATTTGGAGGTCCATGGATCATGTTTGAAAATTTACTGTAGATTACCCTTTAATGAAGGGAACAAAAGTGGAATTAAAATTGGAAATCAATTGTCCGACACCTAGAAGTCACGATTGCATCAATGATGTCGGCTATCACCCACCCTGTTCAAAATGTATGTAGATAAGGCAGGCCAAAATGCAGGAACATGGGCGTATGCGTAAATGTCGAATATCTGCATTTCCTTCATTTTGCAAACGACCAAGGTGTTGTTGCATCCGATGAAGATGACATCAACTACATGATGCGAACATTGACGGAGACTTACTGAAAATTTAGATTAAAAATTAGCTTTGACCAAACTAAATATTTGGTGTTCGGGGAAGGAGGGAGGGATTGACATGAGTGTAGATGAACAAAAAATAAAAGTCTAGTGAATGCACGTACCTAGGAGCCATTATGTCAAGGGGATATAAACAATACAATAATCCAGGGCAAACTGGTTCTTCAGAAGCTAAACTCGATTTGGGGGTCAGAACAAATAAAGAAGCCGACAAAAAAAGAATTTATAAAAGCGTTGTTCAAAGCATAGTGATATATGGATCAGAAACGTGGGAAATAACAAAAAAAATTATAATAAGGAAACGGATACGTTGAGAAGAAGCTGTAGGGTGTCTAGGCTAGAACATACAAGAAACACCGAAATAAGAGAAAGAATGAACACGGATGAAACAATTATGGATGACATAGAGAAGAAAAGACTGCTGCGGTATGGTGTCATTTAAGGCGTATGTGTATGGAGTCGGATAGGTGTCCTCAACGAGTGTGGCAGAAAGAAGAAAAAAGGTAGACCTGTGAGAGAATGGATGGAGGGAGAGATGGAGGAAAGAGGTAACCTGATTAATGGATGAATAAGAGAGTGTGGCGCTTAGGATGTGAGAAACGGCCCAATTAGCTGTAAACCACTCGCTGGATATACAGACTGTCTATTTTACGAGGGCCACACCAAATATCTCGCTTAATATCTATTGTAAAAGAATACAGTTTTAGAAACAGTTATCCCATTTTTTGTGAGCTATATTTCAGTAAAAAGAAATTTGAAATCCATAGCCTACTTTATGAGATATATTACAAAAACCTGAAAAATAGGAAAACCACAAACGGTTATAGCTTCCTTATTTGAGGAGATACGAAAAAAGTTAAAGGAATGAAAGTTGACGGCAAAGACAATAAGAAAAATAACGTGTAACAAAAAAATCGAAAAATGCAGTTGGCTTTGACATACGCTATTGTGCAAAAATGAAAAATACATATCTCAAAGTAGGCCATGACGCTATTAATTCCGTTATTTTTTTCTCATTCCAACGATATAAAACATGTCACAGAAATTTTAACCGATAGTGTCAATATTTAATATTTTACGAATACCACAATTCATATAATTGAATCGTAACAATCAGCTGTGCCATAATAGTAAAAATTCACTTTATAATGATTATAATTCCGTAATTATTTATTACAATTTAATACAAACCAATAAATATCTCATAAATAAAAATACAAGTAAATATGAATAATTTAATCTTTCTGCCACTGTTAATTCATAAAGAAAATCTTGAAATTCGTTTTGCAGGAAATTAAGGTATCTACGAGCGGTTAATTTGCCATCATAAAAATAAGGTCCAATTACTTTAGTCCCTAAAGGACCCAACCAAACATTCGTAGAAAATCTTTCTTGGAAAGCAGTCTCTCTGCACCAATGTGTATTTTCTCGTGTCCACTTATAATGCATATTTCTATTGAAAAATCCATTATTAGAAAAATTTGATTCGTCCGACCAAAGAATTTTGCTACATATCAGCGCGTCATTCCTTTTCTTATTTAATAACCATCTACAAAATCTTACTCTCCTTGGCTTATCTCCCTCATTTAAATGTTGAACTTTCCTCATTTTGTAGCATCGAAATCCGTTTTTTTTCAATATTTTTCTTGCACCGTCTTTTTTTATGCGACAGTTTCTCTGAATTTGTCTCAAAGAGGTTTCCTCATTTTGGTTAACATAATTCATTACTCTATTCACTTTTCTTACATTATCCGCAACATGCGCTCGCCTTACTACTTTTTTGAAAATGAACCGTGCGTTTTTAGATTTTGAACTAACTTCCTAAACATAGTTCGATTTGGCCGCGGAGCATCTGGAAATCTATCTCCGTAAACCGTGACTGCCATCTCAGCGTCAAAATTGCACTGACAATAAATGCTAATCATATCGAATTTGTTATTATTGGTGTACACCATAATTACTGATATAAAATTTGTCTTAGAACTCGACAACGCAACATACAACATACAACAGTGACAATCTGTCAAAATTAATAACTGTATACATTGTTTTTCACTAATTATGGCACAGCTGATTGTTACGATTCAATTATATGAATTGTGGTATTCGTAAAATATTAAATATTGACAACATCGGTTAAAATTTCTGTGACATGTTTTATATCGTTGGAATGAGAAAAAAATAACGGAATTAATGGCGTCATGGCCTACTTTGAGATATGTATTTTTCATTTTTGCACAATAGCGTATGTCAAAGCCAACTGCATTTTTCGATTTTTTTGTTACACGTTATTATTCTTATTATCTTTGCCGTCAACTTTCATTCCTTTAACTTTTTTCGTATCTCCTCAAATAAGGAAGCTATAACCGTTTGTGGTTTTCCTATTTTTCAGGTTTTTGTAATATATCTCATAAAGTAGGCTATGGATTTCAAATTTCTTTTTACTGAAATATAGCTCACAAAAAATGGGATAACTGTTTCTAAAACTTTATTCTTCTACAATAGATATTAAGCGAGATATTTGGTGTGGCCCTCGTAAAATAGACAGTCTATATACAGAGTGTCCATTAAAGAATGGGCCATAGAGGAACAGTGCATTCCTGACAATAAAATATTACGATTTAACCAAACTTACCTTAGTCAAAAAGTTGATATTAACAGAGATATAGGGTGTTAAAGTCAATATTATATTATAATTTTCCTACATAACTTCTGAAGTTTTTCAAATATTGGTACGAAAATTGGTGGATATGGGTCTTTTGATATGAGAAATTCAAATAATCTCCTATTTTTGGTGTAAATCCTAGAGGACGCCACATAAGCAATATTTAGGGTGTAAATGTACTCCTAACTTTTTCACCCGTAATGTTATAGTCTTTTTTAATAAAAAATCCTGAACCTTATGACCTCGTCTGTTTGTTATATTAAATCCGCAATCATAATTAAAATTCAAAATTCAAAAGAGAGCTTAAGACCTCAGGGGTGCAGGTTCTGCTTGATAGCTTGGCTTAATATTGGTAATCACTTACCTCGGCAAATACTAACAGAAAATTCAGAAAAGATAATATAGGGTTCTGAAAAACTCAACAAAAATAGTTGGACGCCACCTTATTTTGCGTACGTGAAAGTAACTAAAACAAATATTACCTACAACTTCAAACTATAGCTAGGCCCGGCAAAATAAGGAAACACCGAGGTATTATAATTTGAATGATCGATAAATCAAAATTAAACAACAAGAAAACAAAATAATCTATTAACTTTTTAGGTCACAAGTTAATACGAAAACCTATCTAGCTAACTTAAATTCTAAACAGTACAAAAACGTATGTTAACAAGAAGTAGATCGTGTAGTTAAACATGAAAACAAAATATTTCATACAGTAGTTAACCCTCATCAGGTTTCACAACCTAATTCATACAAGATTTGGGTAACTACAGATGGCTGCTACGCGAAACTGCTTTCTCTAATTCCTAAGACGATTCAAATGTTACTCGCGTTTTCTCACTCACTAGGCCATTCTTTATTTATGCCTATTTGGACATCGAATTTGTCAGCAAATCACGTCACGCGCCAAATGTCCGATGCTAACATGAAAATCTTCAAATTGTCTACCGCTCTCACTCGGGAAGTAAAAAACATCAATCACGATACCAGTCAACGTCACTAAAACGTATTCTCCACGCGCTACATCATAGTACATAAAATCAAAAAACTTACTGTTTTATTCCTGGACACCGAAGGTCAATGAACGTATGGCACTAAACAAAAATGAACGTACAAACCAGATAATTAAAACCACCAAAAATCATGGATGGCATCAAAGCAACTAATTCAGGTTAATCACGTAATTTGCTGCTATTTAATACAGATTCATTTTGTCATTTAATTGGCTATTAAATATTTGAACTTGGTGATTTACACATTACTCTGATGCACTATTTACATAAAATGTAGCGGCAATACTCAAAAAGAATAATCGTCACCATAAAAAGACTTTAAATATTCTTGCTTAAACAACTTGATTACCACTTAATTATACCGGAGAGGTCAAATTCGCCATTCTCCCGTGGTATATCTCGGCTCTCCGCCGATCCTCGACTGCCTCAAATCGACCAAAAACATCGCCTTGAGATCAACAAATCCCTCTTCGCCCTTCTACCTGTACCTCGTTGAAGGTCAAACGGTCTTTTACCTGCTAGAATATAAGGTTTTTACGAACGTACGAAAACAATCTTATAAATGCACACATTTTATACATGCTTTTACTTAAGTTAAGGTACTGAGTGTTCCTTCAAAACGTGACCGTTACAACCTACATCATTTTGACGGAGAAAAATTATACTTGTCATTAGCCTTAGAAATTGACCGTGTCAAATTAAACAACAAAATAATAATTAAAATAATTGCTACAATTCATTTTCAAATTATCATCCATTTAACTCAATACACTTTCGGCATCTTTTAAGAAAATTTTGCCTAATACAAAAAAAAAGGATGGAAGCAAATCGCGAATATGGTTTGCAGAGTTCTCATCTTGTGTTACTTGTTTGATAGTATACAAGGCTTTTCATGGTACCCCATAGGAAAAAGTCCATTGCCGTTAGGTCTGGACTCTGTGGTGGCCATGGATATTCACTTCCACGTTCAATCCAACGCCTACGAAATACATTATCTAAATGATTTCTTACAATCTGTGGATAGTGAACAGGTGCTCCGTCGAGTAAAAACCACATATTTTTGGATATCTAAAGGCATTTTATCAAACATTTTTGTAAATCATTTTGAAGGAAGTTTAGATAGTTTCCTCCATTTACTAGCGGTGGAAGTTCAAAAGGACCCACAAGGTAATGTCCAATTATTCCACACCAAATATTAATCTTAAATTCATATTGAAAATGTCTCATTCCTGCGGCCCTTGGATTCTCTTCAGCCTACAAATGACTGTTTTTGTGTTAAAGATTCCCATTCGAGTAAACGTTGCCTCATCCGTGAAACGAACCTTATTTAAAAAAGTGGGATCTCTTCTCTGCTTTTTTAACATAAATTCGCAAAATTGTATGCGACGAGGAAAATCACCTGGCAACAAATTTTGTACTGGTGTGAAATGGTATGGGTGTAATTGTTGCTCATGTAGAATGTTTGTTACTGTGTCACGGGTTAGTCCAGTATTTGCAGAGATTCGGCGAGTACTTATTTCAGGATCCTCTTCAATAAGATTTAATACTCCTTCCTCTTGTTGGACAGTACGAACTACAGGGCGTCCATGGGAACGTGTAGGACGACAAGAACTCGTTTCTTTTAATCTTGCAAAAAGTCTTGAGAATAATTTTCGATGAGGTTGCCTTCGATTTGGATAATCGGCATTGTGAAAAAAATATAATTTTTTCGTAATAAATTACAACACAGTAACTGTCAGATTTAGCCGTGTTTAATTGTCAAAAGTATTGTAGATATCGGCGCATACTACGTTAATATTTCCATAATGAATTATGCGGCTGACTGTTACAATGCGATTATTTCGAAAACGGTCAATTTCTGAGGCTTATGACAAGTATACTTTTTCTCCGTCAAAATGATGTAGGTTCAGGATTTTTTAATAAAAAAGGCTATAACATTATGGGTCAAAAAGTTAGGAGTACATTTACACCCTAAACATTGCTTATGTGGCCTCTAGGATGTACACCAAAAACAGGAGAAGATTTGATTTCTCATATCAAAAATACATATCCACCAATTTTTGTACAAATATTTGAAAAACTTCAAAAGTTATGTAGGAGAATTATAATATAATATTGATTTTAACTCTCTGTTAATATCAGCTTTTGGACTAAGGTGAATTTGGTTAAGTCGTAATATTTCAATGTCAGGAATCCACTGTTCCTCTATGGTCCATTCTTTAATGGAAACCCTGTATATTAAATTTTCATAATATTACTACTTTTATTTTTTTGTTATTAATCATTTACGATGCTGTAATTTGAAAACAAATGAAAATCTGATTACAACTATTTGGTTTTTAAAATTCTTAGTAATGCACTTATGTGTAGTATACACTCCCGAAGTTGCACTTTCCTACCGATTAACCCTGTACAGTTTTCGAGTCTTTTAAGTTGACCAATATCATTGTTTGTTCAGTTTAATTTTTTGTTCCTTCATTTAAGGTAGAAAAATTTCCATGATTTTAAATGTTCTATAATTAACTCCTTGCCGTCCTCCCTGTTCTACTGTAGCGATGCGGGAAATTATTTGCATTATTGTATGAAACATCATATTGTGCTTCTATTCCCAAGATACGTAAAAGGGTGAATAATGTTTTTATATTCTAGCCACGCAAACTGACGGATCCTGTTGGGATAACCTGAAACAGCATTTCTCAAACGTGGGAGGTTAATTAACGATCCCCTGTATCGCCCACACAAACAGCAGATATCATAATACAAAAGAGACTTTTGTAGAGACATCACGTAATACCTGCGATTTTAAAGCACTGGAATCAGCTTTGAAATCTATGATATAGGGGTATCAGCGTACGTAATGTGAAACTGGCGTTGGAACACTATTCCAGGGACGGGTCCCAGTTTATTTACGATAAAAAATTAGAGGACTGTATTGTGGCAGCACGTAATATAAGAGAAGATATCAAATGCCTGGTTGATATATCAAGTAAGCAATGTCTCACGATAACGTAATTTTTTTTGTGGGGCAGCAAACGTTATCTTATTTTAACCATTTTAAAAATTTGGGTTTAGGTGTAAATTATAAGCTAAGATTTTATGTACATATTAATATGATAACGAAAAATACATTTTATGCACTGAAAAAATGTTATGTATTAATTATTTCATTTGGAATTTTACAATCTTTTTTCTCTCTTCTCCTTTGTAATTAGAGAATAATATATTACATTACATTCTTATGTGGTTGAGCGTAAGAGCAGCGCAGCTGAACTCTGCCGTTTTTTTAAATTTGCAAATTTTAAAAATTTGTGTTTATTATTATCATTATTTACCTCCAACCTGCACCTCCGCCGTAATCTCAAATATTCTGCAATAGAAAGTACTTCTTCTAATGTGCAACTTCGCCAGAACTTCTAATATTTCATAATATGAAGTACTTCTTTCGATCTTTGCTGATGGAACCACCACCGAGTCATATTCTACAGTTTGCAAATCGTTAAGTAGTCGCTTACGCCATTCCAGAGAAATCGGTGAACAGGCATGAAAAAAACATACATACGGTTCGAATTGAGAATCTCCACGTTTCAACAATTTTTGAAGCCGGTTAAAATCGTAACCCGAGTGTTGTACATTATGTACATACTAATAATATACGATTGAAATGTATTGAGCACTTATTATACCGGCAGTGTCTCTGTACGTTACTCATATAATAAATTGTTGTTTAGAGGTATTTCTCCCGCCAACTGGAAGACTGCAATTATTTCTCCGATACCGAAAGTAAATAATAATCCTACTGACTATAATTATTTACAACCCATTAGTTTATTATATGTACTTAGTAAAATTCTTAAAAAAATAGTATACCGTCGGCATCATTCTCAAACCTCTTATCTACATTTTAGGAACTTTTAGGAAACGAAAAAAATCGGTAAAGAAGAACTTCCCTCTTTATTTGTGCATGGCGGTCACTCTAAAAAATTATTAATTACGAAATAACATTGAGAATAATAATCGGAATATAGTTATCACTATTATTACAGAAAACCTGATAACTTTTGGTAAAAAAATATACAGAGTGATCATCCGACAGCAAAAATTCATTACTAAATAACAGACGCCAAATATGTAAGGCTTGCGCAAATACCTTTACAAATGCCCACCATGGTTGAATTATTTTGTGGGATGACCATCCTGTACAATTTTCAATAAAACTATAATAGGTGCATATGCCAAATATTATTGCCATCTGTCACATTTTCAGATCCATATTCACGTAGTAGAGTGGAAGTATAGTAGTTGTTAAAAAATTTCTTAAAAAAAAAAGTCAAATTTCTGTTCTTCTGAAATAGACTTAGAATGTCATAAAACGTGGAAATTTTAAGTTTGAGCAAAACCTGTTTTCCTTCTATTTATAGTAGTGTTAAAAAATTCAAATTAAAAATAAAATTTAGTGGATTTAGAATGGAACGTGGGAATTTTAAATTTGAGCAAAAAAATGTTATTTCCATCTTTTCTAGTGGTACAAATTTTTCCAAAATAGTAAATAATGTTCGAAATTTTTTTTTCTGACAACTTTGGAATGTCATGAAACGTGGAAATTTTAAATTTGAGCAAAAAAAATGTTTTCATCTTTCTGTTCTATAGTAGTGGTAAAAAAAGATTACAAATTTTGTCATTTTTTTTTTTAGATAGGTTTAAGATACTATGAAACGTTGAAATTTTAAATTTGAGCAAAACTAATTTTTATTTCCATCTATTCTAGTGGTAACAAAACTTTTCAAAAATGTTGGTAAAAAAATATTCAATTTTTTTTTAAATAGGTTTAGAAAGTCATGAAACGTGGACATTTAAAATTTGAGCAAAACAATTTTTTTTTTCATCTATTTTAGTGGTAAAGAATTTTTCAAAAATGTTGGTAAAAGAAATTTTCAAAGATTATGTTATTGCAGAATGTCATGAAACGTGGAAATTTTAAATTCGAACAAAAAAAAAATTATTTCCATCTATTCTAGTGGTAAAAAATGTTGGTAAAAAATTGTTTTTTTCTTTTTAAGTTTAGAAAGTATGAAAGGTGGAAATTTTAAATTTGAGCAAAACACTTTTTTTCCATCTATTTTAGTGGTAAAAATGTTTTCAAAAAAGTTGGTAAAAGAAATTTTCAAAAATTATGTTATTGTAGAATGTCATGAAACGTGGAAATTTTAAATTCGAACAAAAAAATATTTCCATCTATTCTAGTGGTAAAACATTTTTCAAAAATGTTGGTAAAAAGTTTAATTTTTTTAAAATAGGTTTAGAAAGTATGAAACGTGGAAATTTTAAATTTGAGCTAAACATTTTTTCCATCTATTTTAGTGGTAAAGAATTTTTCAAAAATGGTAAAAAAAAATTCTTTTTTTTTCTGAAGTAGGTGTAGAATGTCATGAAACGTGGAAATTTTAAATTTGAGCAAAAAAAATTATTTCCATCTATTCTAGTGGTAAAACATTTTTCAAAAATGTTGGTAAAAAAAATGTATTATTTTTTTAAATAAGCTTAGAAAGCCATCAAACGTGGAAATTTTAAATTCGAACAAAACAATTTTTTCCCAACTATTTTAGTGAGAAATGTTGGTAAAAAAAATTTCATTTTTTTTCTGAAATAGGTGTAGAATGTCATGAAATGTGGAAATTTTAAATTTAAGAAAAACAAAATTTTTTTTCATTATTTATTCCCTTTAGACGGTCCACCCTATATATTTTCCAGTGAAAGTTTAACCATTTCTTCGCTGACAGCAGCGTCAGCTACCAATCAAATTTGGCTGTTCTCCGTCAAGTAGTTTTTTAGTTAATGCACCGACAGACAAACAGACAGACTGACAGACAGACAGACAGACAGACAGACAGACAGACAGACAGACAGACAGACAGACAGACAGACAGAGACAGACAGACAGACACACAGACTGTCGGAATTGAGAAAACTATATTTTCGTAATCTACGTGATCTGAAACGTGAAAATCCTAAGAAATCTCGGAGGGTGATTTTTTCTCGAATACAATACTTCCCTTCGGTATGCGAGGGAAGTAAAAATGTCTTGTTTTTACATAAAGCATCAGCATCTTTGCAAACTTTATGTTTGTGAGGTTTTTATTACTTAGGAGTAATTACATAATAGAAAATAGCAAGAATATTGAACAGATTAATTAATATGTGGCATTGTGAATTTCATTAATGCCTACTAAAAAAGTAAATTTTCATAATAAAACATTGTGGGTGTTGCTAACAGCACTTTATTATAAACATATTAAACAGAGACAAAAACGATATAACAATATATGGTTACTTATTATCATGAGGTAATTAATCGTAAAACGAATGATAATCAGCTTGAAGTACACTTTTCAGCTCTTGAGGGTCTTTAAATTTATTCAGGGATATTTTATTTAGCCTTTCTAGGTAAAGTTGTGGAGGTTTCCTCATTATAACCTATCCAGGTCTTATTGAAAGTAAACGCCAATGTTCAGAAAATACGCGCCAATACTCTTGACTTTGATGACCGTTTCGGATGATTAGGGGTCGAGCTCTTTGCCCCAATCATCGCCGTAGACCTGGACCGGCCTCGTAAGGGGTGGGCCTGCTTTTTACGACTACCTCACCTACAAATGCAGACGGTGTAGGCGAAGTTAGCAGACCTCCCCTGGTCCTGGCTGCCAGCTGGGTCGTTTCTTCTGGCGTTCTTCTGTCTTGAGTTCAGAAAATAACAACTTGTATTCTACCCTAGCTTTTTCAGAGTTTTGGTTTTTTACGAGAATGATATGCACATACAAGCTTTGATTACTGTTATTTACTTACTATATTCGAATATGAGGTTTGGTTTTAATGAAATATTAATACCAAACATAAATTATCTGCTTACGAGGTTTGATTACATCGTGCAGATACAGCTATGTGAATTTGTAAAAATCTCATTTTCGTCAAAAGTGGAGTTTCGAGGTATGAGAACGATGCCGACGACATCATGAAGTTGGAAATTATTTTTCGACGAATGACCTTTTCCCAAAAAATCAATCGGGTTTTAGAACTGTACACAGTTGTATTACTGCGCTGTTAACATATCGGATGACTTGGTGAAACATTTAGATCGGGCAAGCACACTCATCTCATAAAGCCGGGGATACATCTAAGAAACGTTGCCATTCGTTCGCGTTGTCCAACGTTTATTTCTATGTGTTTGTCAAGTGTAGACGGTAGATTGCAAAGAATTAATTGTTGCGCTAATGGTCAGCAATGCGAACGAACGTTTTCCATCGGCTGACGGTAAAATTAAAAGATCAGAGATTGCGAACCATGAATGTCTGCAAACGTTGCTATGTGGACGCGTTTAAAATAATTTCCAGTATTTCGATACCATTCGTCGAGAAATGTTTATATTGGTCTTCTTCTCACAAGTATGAGTGAAAATCAGTAGAACTTTACAGAAAAGAAAAGAGAAAACAAAGAGCCTTTTGGATGAATGATTTATACTTAGTAGAAATAGATATGAACTTACTACTGGACTGATACTTTTTTTTATTGCACACTCTGCGTGTATAGATTAAAACATGTGGTCACAACACACACTTCACAAATGTGTGGAACACTGCGAATGCTGGAAATCATACGTAATTCGTTCATGTGTCATGTTACCTAAAAACTTTTCCGGAATGTCTGCGAACAAGCATCAATGATGATAATGCAAATGAATGCTAACGAATGGCAACGTTTCTTAGATGTATCCTCGGCTTTAGACTACTCGAAAGTATTCGACTGTGTAAGTCTCATGAATTAATGTATGCTAAATTGAAATATTATGGTTATTTGTATAATAGCCACCAAATAGTGCGTACCAAATTTGGCCAATCTGAAGCTAAGTTAATTAAGTCTAGAGTACCTCAAGATTATAGAATAGAATAGAATAGAATAAATGTATTAAATCTTGTTACATAAACAATATTGGTTTTGTCAATTTAAAAAGAAGAGAATTACAAAGCAAAAAGTTGATTTAAAGTTATGGAATACAATGGAAAACAATAAGAATAAAAGTGTATAAAACAAACAAGAATGTAAAGAATAAACAATAAGCAGAAAAACATAAACTGTACTCATAAGGTACGTGTCATACACAACTGAAGAAAATATTTAGCATGAAAGAAATTCTATTACTGATTAAAAAATTCAATTATGCTATAGAAACAATGTTCTGTTAAGAATAGTTTCAGTTTGTTTCTGAATAATTTGAACGAATTTTGGGACGTTATTTCTGCAGGAAGTTTATTGTATATATAACTACCAGCATAATAGGGTGATTTTTTATATTTTATATTAAGACGAAAACTTTTGATGTGTATTTCTCGCGCACTTCTAGTGGAGTAACTGTGAATATCATTATTTGTTTTATATTTATTTAAATTTTTGTACATGAAGCAAGAGATTTTAAAAATATAAATTCCCGTGACAGTCATTATTTTTTTTTGCTTTGAATGTATGTCTACATGATTGTCTACAGCTTAAATCAAATAATATTCTAATCATTCTCTTTTGTATTACAAAAACTCTATTTGCCTCAGTCGACCCCATATACTAATATTATAACAACTAATGATTGAATACACTAAGGAATAGTAACATGTCGTTAATGCATTAATTCCTTTTTTAAGTTTACAATAGCAAATGTTGTTTTTGCTAACGTGGAACAGATAGTATCAATTTAAAAAGTTACACAATTCGGAGTAATTGTAATAGGCTTTACATTAATATTCTACAAAAAAAAATGGGTTTCGTAAAACTGCGAGAACATGAATCTAGGTATCAAAATTGATCAAATACACAAGTTAAAAAAAACGATGCTAGGCGTCGGTTGGCGTCGCGACGTAAAAACGCAGGAATATGAATTTAGGTATTAAAATGTATCAAATACACAAGTTTTATTAAATCGACGCTAGACGTCGGTTGGCGTCGAGGCGCAAAAATGCAAGAACATAAATTGAGATATCAGAATTGATCAAATACACAAGTTTTACAAAATCGAGGCTAGGTTTCGGTCGGCGTCGAGACGAAAACATGGAAGAGTATGATTCTAGGTACCAAAAAGACGTAAAAATAAAAGAACATTAATTTAGATATCAAAATTAATAAAATACATGTTTTACAGAAACGAAGCAAGGCGTCGATATCAAAATAGGTCAAATACACAAGTTTTACAAAATCAAGGTTAGGCGTCGGTCGACGTCGAGGAGAAAAAATGGAAGAATATGAATCTAGGTATCAAAATGTATCAAAATCAGAAGTTTCCCAAGAACTATGCTAGACGTCAGTCGGCGTCGAGACGAAAAAATGGAAGAACGTGAAACTAGATATCAAAATTTACCAGATTCAGAAGCTTTACAGAAACGAAACGACGCTAGGCGTCGGTCAGCGTCGAGCCGTAGAAATGCAAGAATATGAATCTAGCGATCAAAATTTATTAAATACACTAGTTTTACAAAAACGACGCTAGGCGTCGGTCGGCGTCTAGACGTAAAAAATGCAAGGACATAAATTTAGATATCAATGTTCATCAAGTTATACAATAACTGCGCTGGGCGTCGGTCGGCGCCGAGACGTAAGAATGCAAGAATATGAATCTAGGAATAAAAATTTATCAAATACACGAGTTTTACAAAAACGACACTAGGCGTCGGTCGACGTCGAGACGTAAAAATGCAAGAATATGAACGTAGGTATAAAAATTTATTAAATACACAAGTTTTACAAAAACAACCCTAGGCGTCGGTCGGCGTTGAGAGGTAAAAATGCAAAAATATGATTATCAAATACACTAGTTTTACAAAAACGACGCTAGGCGTCGGTCAGCGTCGAAACGTAAAAATGCAAGAACATGAATTTAGATACATTGGGTTGATTCTGCGGTTGGTTCCTTATGAAACATTCTTCAATAATTTAAATATTCAGGAAATTATGCTTTTTAATGTTTCAAAAAGTTTTATTAAAACTCTACACGTGTTTCGGCTTATTAGGCCTTTATCAAGAGTACAAGATATTACTAGTAATATCTTGCACTCTTGATAAAGGCCTAATAAGTCGAAACACTTGTAGAGTTTTAATAAAACTTTTTGAAACATTAGAAAGCATAATTTCCCGTATACCTACTTAAATTATGAATTTAGATATTAAAATTGATCAAATACACAAGTTTTACAGAAACGACACAGGGCGTGGGTCGTCGTCGAGATGTAAAAATGGAAGAGCATTATTCTAGGTACCAAAATTTTATAAAATTCGATCGGTGTAGAGACGTAAAAATGTAAACATGAGTATAGGCATCAAATTTATCTAATACACAAGTTATACAATAACTACGCTGGGCGTCGGTAGTCGTCGAGACGTAAAAATGCAAGAATGTGAATCTAGGAATCAAAATGTATCAATACACGAGTTTTACAAAAACAACGCTAGGCGTCGGTCGGCGTCGAGACGCAAAAATGCAAAAATATGACTGTAGGTATAAACATTTATTAAATACAAATGCAAAAATATGATTTTAGGTATCAAAATATATCAAATTCAAAATCAAATTTAGATCTTTCAAAAAGCATGCGATGTAACAACTCCGAACGCCTTCGTATAAAAAAAAACACCCGAATTTCCAAGCGTTACACAAATCGCTACTGGACCCCCGTATTACCGTTACATCTTCAATTTGTTAAATATTTTCAATGTTAAAAATTAAGGCATTGGTTTCTAGCACATACGCCAAAAATGAAGTTTCTGGACTCTTGCTAACTTGCTCTACTGATATTTCCTAATTACACACCCCCCTCCACCCCATCAAGAAAAAATACATACGTATATTGTCTGTAATTGTTTATTTGTGGCATATTCAGATTTTCTTACTTTTTATTGGGTATTTTGCCACTGAAAAATATTTAAAAATTTTAATGAAAAAACCTCTGCGCCAAACGGATCAGACAGAGGTTGGTTCTTGATACTTGACTGTTTCAAAAAGTCTCACAGCTAAAAATATATAAACTAGAACAATGTTATAAACTAAAAACTCAAAATCAAAGCTATAGGAAGTTAACGTTTCGGAAGAGAATCTACTTCCGTTCTCAAAACTTTTTGGCCGTCGTTTTTCAAACGGGCTCCACGCTAAGATCGGTTTTATCAAGAACCAAACCTCCAAATATTGTTCAAAACAGTACTTTGAATAAAGTATTATATTATTTATTATTATGGAATTTCGCACTCCTCTGTGGGGAGGAAATTTTACTGATCCCTTGGTGTTACACCAAAGAATGCAACTCTCCTGGAATCCATTCCAGATTATTGGGCCCTTTTGGCGACAATGATCATATCTCCTCCACCAGATCAGAGTCCAGATCTCAACAAGGGCTCACAGAGAGCCTACTCCAGAATTTTTTCTTGGAATATGTGCGCCATTCTCAATAGTGTGATCTTCTGCACTTGTTGCGCGCTCGGTCGACCAGGTATTATTATTATTATTATCAAAATTATTATATATTATTTTATTATATATCATTTTTGTGTGAAATTCTTACGTAAGATAATCTGATAATATCCCATCAATTCTTTCTGAGACAAGTAATAACGATGATAGCTACGCATTCACTGTTACCATCCCTTGTCATTTCTAAAATGTAAAATTTGTCCCTTTAGACGCTTATAAAATTAAAAACTAAACTAAGGAATCTATGCACTCTTCTAAAAATAAGTGACAACAATTTCTTCACAAAATGTTATAAAATGTCTAGATGTAATATCTGAGTATGTCGCTTCATTTTCACTATTCTTTAAATTCCTGATAACATTAATTGTGCCAAGATATCCTTGTAAAAGTTTATGAAATACCTACTGCTGTCATAGTATATATTTCTTCAATTTCATTACTCTATATAACGTACGAATTTAAAGGAAAACGAGCACATGGACGGCAGTATTGCTGATTGAAATGAGATTTTATTCTTCGACTTAAAGTGTCTAGTTTCACAGAACATTCAACTGCTGTTAAAATTTAGCACACCTATGTTTTATAAAAAGAAATTTCCAGAATATACTGAAAAGTCTTGATGTGATATTTGAAAATAATTGTAAATAAATAAACAGTTAACTATTAAACCTCTTTAAAAACTGTTGCAATCCCTGACGCTGTCGCTAGCGACACGACTGTAGGGATACAGAAAAGTCGACCTACTCCGCTAGCCCATATAGTCTGGGATTCAGTAATCGAAATTCTGATTAATTCTCTACTGCAACTCTTGGGCATACTTTGAAAATTAAGTCTATATTATGTAAAATTTTCTGCCGAATCCATTTCCGGAGGGCAATTTGCGATATAGGCTTCCTCCAGTGGTTTTGTGTTTATTCCTAACCCAGTCCTTGATCGCCCTTCTGGAATATATTAGCTGCCCCTTCTCTAGCAAATCCATCAGCTTCTCCATTGCCGTCAATTCTGAAGTGTTCTGGTACCCAGAGTCTGCCCCCTACCCGTCGATACCCTCTAATATTTATTTTATCAATAAATTATTACATATAAACATCAGTTTTATATATTGACAATTTTTATAGAGCAGGTTTTTAGTTTCATTTTTTCCTGCATTAGTAAATTGAACTGTTTTCGTTCCAACAAGTGATTTCCGAACTACAGAGCTTTCAGCTCGATTTAAGCCATGGCAATTCATTACCTATAAATGATATAAATTTTTTAAAGAAATATCACGTTTAATCGCAAACAAAAAAGAGTATCTTTTTTCTGAGGTCCTCAGCCATACCACCGGCTGGGTCATGTTTTATTTTATATGTTTTTATATATTTTTAGAACGTGACTATATATATATGAATGTAAATTCTTTCACTTAATGTCAAATGGCATACACCTTAGTTTAAGCTCTTAAATATGTAATTTATGAATTAATAAATGGTATTTAAATGGTAAATGGTACCCAGAGTAATGTGACTCTGTTCTGATCACCCAAAATTTTCAGCTCTTTGTGCCAGTCCCATACCAGTCGGGATGAAACTTTGTTAGAGGCTAGTGCTCTACGTACCGCCTGACAGTCGGATGCAATGGAGATCTGCTGGTTAACATATTGTCGATTTGTATTCTCGCGTAGTTGCGCACACATTCAAGTATAGCCAGAATTTCTGACTGAAATACAAGTGGCATGTTGCCCAAGGGAAAGGCTTATACTTGCCCTGGGTTTTACCCTATGTATTTCCAGCTCCAGCTCCTGTGCTTGTCTTAGACCCGTCAGTATACCAGGTTAGGCCCTTACCTAGTATGTCAGGAGCTCCTGTTAACCAGTCCTTCCTATCTTCAATGATATTGAAGGTAATTTTTGGTATCATGTAGTCTGACCTCATATTCAACAGGGGAAGACCCCCTGTCTTCTACTTTCTAGGTCTTCTACCGTGTCTATTATCCTCAGATGTCCTCCCGATCTAGCTCTGTGGAGATTCGGGGTATTTGAGTTTTGCAGCCTATATGTCCCCATTCTGGCTCCTCCCTTGATCACTATGCTAAGTGGAGGGAGGTTCAATAGGGTCTCCAAGGCTGCTGTGGGGGTGCCTTTCATAGCACCCGCAATTCCTAAGCAGTTACCAGTCCTTGTACCCCGGCTCAGCGTATTTGCCGCTATAGTCTGAGTTAGCTTTGACCACCAGACTAAAGCAGCGTACGTAATGGTGAGTATTGCAACGCTAGTGTAAAGCCAGCACAATACATTAGGCCTGAGCCTCCATATTTTAAGATATGATCGCCTGCAGGTTGCCAATGTGGCTAGTGATCTATGTATTATCCTGTTTAGGTATTGATTCCAGGTAAGCTTGGAGTTTATGGTAACTCCAAGGTATTTCACTTCTCCCGGCATCTGCAATTGTGTGTCTTGAAGGGCTAAAGGACCTAAGCCCTCCAGACTTCTTCTGGTGAATGGAACAATGTGGGCTTTTGATGAGCTGACATTCAGCCCTTCCTCATCGGTCCATTTTTTAACCATGTTTAGTGTCATCTGTAATTAATCCCTGACTATGTTATTAAACTTTCCCCGAACTATGATGATTATTATACCGTCAGCATATCCTTGGGCTTCAAATCCCTCAATTGTGAATTTTTGTAATAGACTGTCAAATAAAAAATTCCATAGCAGGGGGGACAAAACGCCCCCCTGCGGACAGCCTCTTGCGACTGACCCCTTTAGGTTTTCACCCATCATAGTGGTGAATACCATCCTGCCTTTGAGCATGCTATCGATCCACCTGCAGCAAGTGTCCTCGGTGCCACGCTCTCTTGAAGTTCTTGATGGAATTGAAGGAGGTGTTGTCGAATGCTCCCTATATGTCGAGGAAAGCACTCAGTGCCACCTCCTTGTGTTCCAGAATCTTCTCTACCTTCTGAATTAGGTGGTGAAGGATGTACGAGTTCCGCTCAGTCTTTGGTATAAATACCACCTTAACTGGTTTCCAACCCATTGGTATATATCCCACCGCTAGGTTGGCTCTGTACAGTATGCAGAGCTTAAATGCCAGCAGGTCTATACCCTGTTGAAGCATTATTAGCAGAATTCCATCCGGTCCCGGAGATTTATAAGGCTCAAATGAGTTTATTGCCCATCTGATTTTGGATTGATCTATCACTTCTTTGGTTACTGACCAGTCCGTTCTGGTGGCCCTGATTACAGTTGTCACCAGTACTATTCTTAGCCATTCCTCAAGTGATTGTTCAATAAGGGTAGATCTAAGAAAGTGCAGATGAAGCAGTTCCTCCATGGTTTCCTTTCCTGTGTTAGTGTAATCTTCTGTCTCTGTTAGTAGGAAGTTTATTGAGCAATTATTGTCCTTCGAGAGAATGTTGTGTAGTCTGGCACTTTCCGGGATATTCTCAATGCTCTATGTTAATTTTACACCCTAGGACACATGAAGATTTATAATTCCAGTATTATCCACTATCACCGATATGCCAACTGCATAATATTAGTTGAGGATAGATATGAATATAGATTAAAAGATTACGAAAAAGCCCGACGCATAACCAAATAATGGCCCAAATTCAAACTTGGAGATATATTCATCTTCCTGAATGGAAGTTGTTTATGTCCAATCCTAAGGATAAGCAGAGCCTATCGAATTATGTTGCTACGAAATCTTTGATGCATCTCCACATTTTGGGAAATGATGTTACATTAATAACCGCAGGAATGCTTTTTGGTGGAACAGCAACTATCACTTTGTAAACTATTGACTCTTATGCAATTTTAAACGCTTTCCCCAATAAGCGGATGTGTGTTAACTTATAGTAACAGCTTCTTACTTTTTCAGATGCTTGTATGGTCGCTTCAATTTTGAGGGTAGTTTAGATCATTTGCAAGCACATTTATTTAAAAACTGCAAAATAGATTTGAGAACATTGCCACCCACTCAAGATGCCTTCATTCAGCATGTAAAGCGAAGTGCCTACACACTGTTTATAAGGAAAATGCAAGTGATCCATGCCCTCAATCACTGAACATTTGCGAATATGGTTGGAAGACAGAGCACAATGTATTCACTCCGGTCATAATCACGAGACAACCAAAACCGGACAAATAAATGTGACAACTTGTAAATGTAGAAAAAATAAGTGAAGTAATAGGTGTTGCAAGGAGCTAATATGCTGCTTTTAATCCATGTTCATATCTATCCCCAACTATTATAATGCAGTTGACATAAGTGTGAGGGGGGATAATATTCCTTATGTACTGGAAATATAAATCTTCATACATCTTACAATTGCAGTTTTAATATTATTAGACATAGTCAGGGTCGTCGAGAGAAAATTACGGCCCGGGGGTAGTAACATACGGGCCCCCCTCGTAATAAAAATATACATGTGCATCTCCAACTTTTCCCGGATTTCAGAAATTCTGGTGGAATCCGGGCCTCCTCAGACATTGCGGGACCGGTGGGAGCCACCCCGACCCCCCCCCCTCTCGTCGGGCCTGGACATAGTACATGAAATAAATTAATATACAGTTTTAAACATTGCCGGATTTGAAGGAAGTGAGTCATATTCAGTCCGTGCTACTTATATAGTTCTCCGAAATAAATCGACATCTTTCGCTGGAATAATCTGATTGTAAAAATTCTTCCACTAACTGACTACAATACCGCTCACCCAATCGATATAATATTTCTAGAAATAGAAAAAGTACCTCGATGCTACATTTTTCTCTACAATGTTTCAGCACCCTCGCGTTCTTTATTTTTTCTTGGAGGATAAGTAACCAAAACAAGCTAACCTATACTCTTCGCCGATTTGTTGCACTTTTTATATAATTGTCGCACGTTCTATAGGACACTCTTCGCAGTTTTTTTTTGTAAATAATATTAGTGTTAGACATTTTTTGTTTAATTGGAAAACATAATTTTTAATTTTTTTAATTTAAAAAATTCATAACATTTTTATTTATTGATAGACTTTGTTCAAAAACAATAGGGCTCTTCTTCTAGCTAACGGTAACTTACTTTCCAAATTTCAAGACAATCGGACTTTTCGTTGTTAAGTTATCGTGCTTACAAGAAACGCGATGGACGGACAGACATGCAGACGGACAGACAGACGGACAGACAGACAGACGGACAGATGGACAGACGGACAGACGGACGGACTTTTTGAAAGTTGTTCAAAATTCGATCACCAACATATGAATGATATGAAAATTTTTTCTCCTCGAGCAATATTACCGGTTTTTGAAATGTGCTGATCGAATGCAGTATACTCTTCGTTTTGTATTTGCGAAGAGTATAATAATAATGCAACTCTGTCGTAATCGACATGCATTATCTAAGCTTCGTCTAAAATTTGAACCTAATAGCTTTTAAAGTTTTTGAGACAGTACGAGTTATATTCGAAAAATTTCAAATATCGTGTGTGGCAGAAAAGAGGTGTAAAATTAACATAGGGCATGAACGAAAGCCTGTATCGCAAGTCGCTCTCCGGAAATGAATTCGGCAGATAATTTTACATAATATAGACCTGATTTTAAAAGTATGCCATGGAGATACATAGGATTAAAAGTAAACGGTCTCTGCGTCTCCTACTAATAGATTGGAATCTTTCTGGAGGAGTTTAAAAAGATGGAATTTTATGATTATGTCTAAGGTTGTTGATTGGTTCTTATAACCTAAATGGTCAACTGGATTCTTCAAATGCAATGATTGTTACGTTATGTTATTATATAGGCCGTCCCTGGTTTTATACATGTAATATTGATTCAAAAAGCAGCCTGTGGGTGTGTGCGCAACAAGATACTAAGAATTGCTTGACGCTGTTACGCAGGTAACTAGATAAAGTTAGAAGATAGTTTCAGTGGCGGCTACTGTTTATTATTTTATTTATTTATTGCCTGGCATAAAAATCACATTAACTAAAATATAAATATAATCTGAAGGTGACCAGTAATGTATAGTCATGATATATAAAATTTATAAGTATATAACCATCGTAGTAAATATATATCACAAACATCTTGATTACAAATATGAATCGTCGCATTGTCAGTCGCGTTCAGACATCAACAAGTTAGTTTGGATAAGTTTATACTACTGGACCATAATCGTAACTGGCGGGCTTCTCAAAAATCTATTGCAATCCTCTAACGCATATTGGTGAGGCTTCCTTCTATTCGCTTTTCCAACGTTGAAATGGTTATATTGTATATGGAGTCTGGTTCGAAGTTGATGTTAACTTAGTAATTATAATAAATTAGACGTAGTGGATTGTTTTGTATCTTCTGGCATTCTGTGTCAAGAGCGCGTTGCCTACTTGGAGTGTGGAGGAAGAATATAACTCAACGTTGGAAGCTAGTGGATAGGAGGAGGTTGCTATTGAAACGAACTTTGAGATCTTTGCTAATTTATTGTTTAAGTGAAAGCCTGCAGCCTCTGTCCTAGGTGGGCCAGGTTTAAGCCGCTATTTGTCCCGTAGTCAACATATCCAAACGTTTGGAATAAATTAGCATATCTGTAATATACATGTTAAATTAGGGGTGCTAATGCTGAATCTTGAGGAAAGTTACAAAGTAATCTTAGTTTCTAGACAGTATCATACGCTACTGTAAAACAACTGATAGTGGATGGTAGCTTTGCAGTTCATCGCTGTGCTTGCCAGGTTTTAATATGGCTATCATTTTAAGTTCTTGGCAGGGAACTTTACATCCTTGAGAAATTTTACAAGCCCTGTTCCTGCACGTTTGCCACGGTTCCATGGAAACTAGGGATGACTGTCATCAGAACTTGGAACCTTTCCCGACTTCGCCTTTTGCCCTTGTAATATTTTCGACTGTGAAGAGTTGTGAATATGGTGTGCTTTCTTTAGATGCTATTTTCAGGCCTCTAAGTTCCCGTTTAACTCTGATGGTATAGTCACAGTTTTGTGGGAAGCTGAAGAACTGTTTAATATGTGAGCAGCTATTGTTTTTGGTGAGATGGGTGCCTTATCTCGAGCTCTCTTCCCGCCACCTACCGTCTCCACTTGAGTTGTCTGGTTAGGTTAGTTATATGTCCAGGCTAAGTAGTAATTCATCACCGATGTTTCGGTCTTTACTCTCGAGAAACTGTCTATTCACTATTCACTATATTCCTTCCATCCAGGAATATATTCTTTCTTATATTCTCGGGGAATATTTTCTCTCGTTAAACTCGCTCCAACCAACTTTTGGTAACTATTATGCTTTGGTGGTATCCGTGCTAGATGTTTATCGAGAACTTTCCCCAGGTGGCCTTATTAAAGATTCATCTAGGACGAAGATATGTACATGCTAGGGAGACTACCTATTTCTAAAACTATAGACCGGCATTGGGAGCGGAGAAATCGACGACAACCTCGCGCGTCGCTGTTAGTTGATTTGTGTTGGCATTTACACATCCGGATAGACATCAGTTTCCTATGCTGCTAAATTAAAGGTACTATGATCCCTAGTATCAAAAACAAGGTGGATAATATTTCCTTACGTCCAGTTGATTAGGTCTTCACCGTTTTGATCACATGATCTGCGTCTTCATAGCTGTCTACTTTTTTACCTTTGGGTTTATCTACAAATTAGTTTTTAAATATCTCTATTTAATAAGGTAGTACGGTATCATATGCCATCTGATATATGGAAAACAAAATATATTGGATTTATTAAATGTTATTGTTCCAGCGAGTCCTTAAATATTGATATAGCTACCGCACTGTTGACATACAATGTCAAGTTTACCAAGCTGTGTAATCTCCATATGTTAATTAATATGAGGTATTTAGAAAAAGTGTTTAAATATGTACCCTAGACTTGATTCCTTACACGCAATTTTGTTAAATGTAAATTATTCATAGCGGAAATAGCCAATAAAAAACTGCTAATATTATTCATAGCGATTTACAGTTTTATTTGTTCTCCTAAACACTGCCTTAAAAATTGATGAATTAAAAACTACGAAAGATAGATATAGTGACTTAATTTTTTTTATCGGAAAATAAGAAATTAAATAATGTAGTCCATAACTTCGCTGTCCTCGTGGAAAGGGTATTTCGTACGATAAAATCTGGCAATTATGAATCTAAGATAAATAGACAATGAAGCCGTTACAATCTCTTTTATAGCACGTATATACGCGTAATCGCTAGAGAAATTGAATATTTTTGGGTTACCTCTGTCGCGTTATTCCGTAATCAAATTATTACTTAGAAGTATGTACATTTTACAAGGACATACCACAAAAGGTGCCGTGGCTGCATTAGAATTGAAAGCGATACCTATAAAAAAATTGAAACTTCTAGCATATAAACCAAATTAAAAGTTTCTGGACTTTTTTTACTAGCTTGCTTTACCTATTTACCCTTCAACCCTTCAACGGAATAAGCTCAAAATATAATTTAGTTTCAGATCTCGTTACAATATATACGCGTTGTAACGTTCTGTGCTTTGGTAGCTGGTTTGGAAAAGTTACTCCAGGGTCTAGTTTAGTAAATAAGTTAGTCCAAATATAAATAAACAGTTTATTTTTCGTAAACAGGTAAATGAGGCAGTGTAACATATAATATACATTGATTTTACTGGTTTTCGTAATTTTTACGGTCTCTAGATATCTAGATCTCGTTGTGGCTTCGATGTTTTCGGTGTCACCGGGTCAGTTCTGATACAAGTAACCATGAGAACCCCAGCTCAGCAAGCTGAAGAATTCCTATCGGTCGGACTATACCCCCTCCGGTTCGGTGACGTCGCTAGGCATATGTGGAGTACCGACGGTAGCGTAACGGAGTCGGATAAATAAGTTGTTAATACAAAAGGCTTCGGCTCAGCACGCTAGAAAACCTAGAGTTTGACTTATATTCGGTCCTGCTCGGTAACGTCGGGGGACTTAGTACCTTCCCCTTCGTAACGGCGTCGGATAACTAACTTGTTAACACAGAAGACTCCAGTTTAACACTCTAAAGAGCCCAGAGGTCGACTTATATTCGGTTCGGCTTGGTAACGTCGCAAAGAGTACTATTACTGATGTCAGCCCAGCGCAGCACGCTGAAGATTAATGCCAGAAGAACACTGGTTTGAGTTGAATTTCGTCGCGCTTTTATTTATGAAATCCCGACATGTAGTTCGGATTGGGTGTATGCTCAGTACTCATATGCTGGTAGGGATAAACGGAAATCTAGTATGAGTGCCTCATTACAGTGTACAGTCTCAAGTCAATATTTTAATTTCATTTTGTTTACTCTAATAAAAGAGTGGGGGTGATGGTGGTTGGGGTGGCAGATGTCATATAAAAAAATAGAGACGTTTGCTTCTAACATATAGACTAAATTCCAACTTCCTGGACTCTTACTAGCTTGCATTACTTATTTACCCCTATTTGCTTCCCAACCCTTCAACGGAGTAAGCTCAAAATATAATTCAGTTTCAGATCTCGTTATGATACATACGTGTACAAGATTTCACTTCACTATATGGATGTGGAAGCAATATTTGAGTCTATACTTACCATCTTGAATTTTCTAATTCGTGAGATATAAGGGTGTACTCATTGTTATTACATTATTTGGTGGCTTTTTTTATACAGGGTGTTTTATGAGGAACTGTACATATTTCCAGGGGCGGTAGAGGACCACTTGGGTCTTCAGGAACGGCCATTGAAATTTTAATGTCTCTCTTAATTTCTGAGATACAGGGTGATAAACTGAATTTGGTCTAAATTTTTTTTGGCCGGAACGTCCTTACTATTGATCGGATTTTGTTTAACTTTTAGGTACTTTGTACACTTATCACAATTGATAGATTGCTATTATATATTTTTTTTAAATTGCAGTGCCGGACTTTTTTAATTTGATTTTTCCGATTCCTGTAAAAATGATCACTCTGTAATATTTTTTTTTAACATTCAGGTGCCAATTATAAAAGTCACTAAATATAAACATGTAATTAGATTTTTTTGTCGCAACTTTGTTGATTTTCTTACAAGCGATCGAATTTGCCAAAAAGGGGAAATTGAAGAAAAATTGCTTTATTTGCTTACATTAATTGTCCAAATGGTCACATTAATTATTTACAAAAATTATTTAAAAATATTACAAATAATTAGAGCAAATGTTCAAAATGAGAACCTTCAGCTTCCATACATTTTTGTTGGCGTTTATTTAAATTGCCAATAGATTTTCTAATTTGCGCAGGATTGTTTCTAATTTGGTCACTACAGAGGAAAATTCGCTGAAGTAACTAATCTCTAGTATTTATTGGGATACTGTAGAATTCAATTTTGAATCTCCATAGAAAATAATCGACGGGGTTGAAATCTGGTGATCTAGCCGGCCAAGGATGAGGTCCCCCACGTCCAATCCATCTGTTTGGATTGTAGCAATTCAACTGCCACAGTAACTGAGAGTTACAGACAACCATAAAATTTCTTTTTGTTCTTACTATGCTGATATAAATAAAAATAACAAAATTATCCTGTAATTATTTTCAATTAATAAACCAAATCGTTAAACGGTGTCACTTAGCTAGAAATATAAATAGGAAAAGAAATTCACACTTTAAACGACTTTTTACCATAGTAGTACACTGTAATTTGTTCAAAAATAGAACACCATACATAGATGTAGCTTCTCACTCTCCTGACTAGTGTTGCCCTCTGCTCATACAAAGTTTTAAAGAGTTTCATTCTGAGGTGAGTTTCGAAAAGATACAGACTGTTAAAGTTTTCCCTAGTACCACTAAAAACGATTATAGGAAAAAACTGACAAAGATTTAATCACCCTTGGTCGTGAGTTGTACAGTATGCAAGGGAAAATTAATTAAAGTATCTTCACTTTGAGGCCACATACCACCTACGGGTAGTAGAACTTTTTTAAATTCATCTAAAGATAATAATTTCTGTATATTTTTTTTAATTTAAGTTTTCTCTTAATTTTAGGCCTCCTTTTTATTTATTTCTTCTTTCTTTGAATCCTTTACAATTTTCTCCTTACTTCATGTATTCAGAATAAATTTTGATTAAGTAGCATTAAGAAATATCAGGAGCTGGCATTGTCAAGATTGGTATCAATAGCAAAAATCGAGAATTTGTTTGTGAATTCCAAACCATTTTTTCATGCCCAGCCTTGCCAAATTGTATCTTGAAACCCTGCTATTACTCTGCAAATAATTTATTTAGACTACATAAAAGCATCCTTCAAGGACTTCTCTTCAAGAAAACAGGTTGTATGCAGTTTATGTTCTTTTATATTGAAGCTGTTCTTCTTACCGTTCGGCGTTCCATACATTGTAAAACAACAATATTGGTAAACTTTATATAACGATCTATATAGTATATTTTCTCTTAAATTTTAAACGTGAAATTATTATAAAATACATATATCTATGTACATATAATATAGTAGATATAAGATTTTTTCTTTTTTTGTTTGGCTACGTATACATGTATACCACGGTTTAATTGTAATGTAATCATTATAAACATTTTTTTATTTATCAATACATACACTAATTTTAAGTGTAAATATCTCAACTTTGTACTTCAAAATTTCACGAATTTCTTTACATTATAGTCTCACAGATTGTATAATTTTTGTTTTATTTCCATAATGTTAACGTTTAAAAGTTAACTTATTAGTTGGTTATCTTTAAAAATTTTAACATCATTTAATTTGGAAGCAACTAATTGGCGCCCCTGTATGCAATAATTTACTATAAACATCTAAAAGAAATTAACATCATTTTCAATACCCATTACCCAGCTCCCGAAAGATAAACTGAGAGCCGTTCGCAGTTTACCATGAAAACAACTTATAATAACAAACATGAAAATTTACAAAAAATTTAAATAGGCATTTTTATGGTGACAGGATACCTACTCATTATCCAAATACCTTCTAACCTCAATACCAAAATGAGGAGCTCCGTCATGCTGGAAGTATTGTTCTCTTACATTAATTCGTTGCATTAAACCACGTACAATATTTTGTCAGAAACCTAAATAAGTTAGTCTTGCTGGAAGAATATATGGGTTGTTGTTAATCATACCGCACCAAACATTTACCGAGAACTTATGTTGAGAATGGACTTCTCTTATAGCATGAGGATTGTTTTCGGCCCAGTCATGCGAATTTCTTGAATTAAATACGCCATCCCGTGTAAATTGGGCCTCGTCCGTGAATAAAGTTCGATATGTAGTAGGTCTGTGATCAATAATCCAGCGCCAAAATTCTAATCTACTTACCCTCTCACTTGCTGAATATGATACGGATGTAATTCTTTATTTAGAGTCCTCCAAACCCGCACATGAGGAACTCCTAATTGGGCACTTATTCGTCGGGTACTTACTTCAGGGTGTCATTGAACAATATTAATGATATTTTCTTGATCCTCAACGCTTTGAACAATATTTTGTTCCACTTTGGATGATGGAATACTGCCGTGTTCTCTTGCATAGCGCCGCGCCAATATTCTTGACTAAAGATAACGGTCTCGGATGATTCTGGGTCGAGCTTGAGCTCTTTGTGCCAATCATCGCTGTAGACCTGGACGGGGTTCGTAAGGGGTGGGCCTGCTTTTTCGCCTATCCCTCTTCGCAAATGCGGATGGTGTAGGCAATGTTAGCAAACCTCCCTTGGTCCTGGCTGTTAGACCCTGCCAGCTGAGTCGTTTCTTGTGGCGCTCTTCTGTCTTGGTCTTCGTTATTCGCTGGCATGTCGGTTCCTGGGAGCGTATTTCGTCTGTAGTGAAAGGAAACCGCTGTTGCCCGCCCAAAGATGCTTATTTTAGCGTCAGAGGCTGGGACGGACTAGGGTAAGGGTACCGAGCTGGTTGTTTGCTTGGTATCCCCGGGATCGGGTGATTTGGGTGTTTCTGGTCATTGTCTCCTTGAGGGGTGGTTTGAAGGTCGAGCTGAAATAGAAAAACGGTTAAGTTACACTTACCCTTTATCCAGGATCTGGAGCTTCGGCTTCTTGTGCCTCGGAGCGTCGTTGGGGTCGTAGTCAGTCGCTTGTCTGACCAGCGGAGTCCCATGCTCTGCTGCACGGGCGTATAGATTCTCCGCTCTGTCCCGGATGACTTCAGTTACCGGGGTGTATTCCAGGGCTCTGAAGATGTCGGCGTTTCTGGCCAAAAAAATGGTGCATCCAAGTGCACGTTTTCCACGTTTTCCATGGTTTGTATCCTTTTCAGGTGGGTGACTGCTTGGTATCCCCAGGCAACAGAGGCGTAGGTCAGAATAGATGTAATAATAATAATAAATGACTGTATTAAACAAATAGTGTTTGCTTACATAAGCGAAGTTCAGGTGTCATACCACCTGCTCTTTCACTTAATTGTAATGAGGGTCCTGATAAGCGTGAGCTTGTTCCTCAGGTTGAGTTGGCTCTGTCTATCTATCATAGGGTGGAGTAAAGTCCTCCTCGTCCTGTGTATTGTCGCTTCAGTGTTCTGTCTCCACGTTAGGCTTTGATCCATGATAACGCCAAGGTACTTGACGGTATTGGGCCATCACAAAATCCATAAACAAAAATAATATCAACATATTCCTCATTTGCAAATTTATAAGGCATGATTATTAGCAGACTAAATTAACCAAGTACACTAGTTCTACTGTTTATGACCACAAACAATAAATGTCAAACTATCTAGGCCTACTTACTAATAATATTGTAATAATAAAAAGAAAACTGTTTAATTTCCAATTATAAAATGTACCTAGCTACGCTCTCTTTGGAATTAAAAAAACTTTGGTTTTAAGTTATTTGTCAATATTGAACATTATTTACCGAGTTTAAATTGGTCATTTTTAATTATTTGGACAATTCGTGTAAGCAAATAAAGCTGTTTTTCTTCAAATTCCCCCTTTTGCCAAATTCAATCGCTTGTGAAGAAATCAACAAAAGTGCGACAAAAATCTAATTACACGTTTATGTTTAGTGATGTATGAAGTTCTTAATTGGCACCTGAATGTTAAGAAAACTATTACAGGTTGATCATTTTTACAGAAATTGGAAAAATGAAATAAAAAAAGTCTGGCACTGGATTTAAAAAAAAAATTATAACAGCAATCTATCAACTGTGATAAGTGTATAAAGTGTCTAAAATTTAAACAAAATCCGATGAATAGTAAGGACGTTATGGCCAAAATAAATTTAGATCAAAATCAGTTTGCCACCCTGTATTTCAGAAATTAAGAGCGACAGGAACATTTCAATGGCCGTTCCTGAATACCCAAGTGATCCTCTATCGCTCCTGGCAGTATGTACAGGTCCTAATGAAACATCCTGTATGTAAAGAAATTGACACAAATTGTTTTTATATTTTAAAACTTGTAACATAAATTACAACATTCTAAAAAGTTAAGCAATCTTAGGCGCGGTTAGCATTTGGAAACGTGAATTGCTGGGAAATGCTATACTAAAGATACTCAATTTTAGGCGGTAATTGCATACTAGATATGCCATTCTTTACAGAGTATGTAAAGCAGTTGGTTCCCTGTCCATTAAATGTTAATCAAGCAAAATATCCCTTCTGTTCAATCTCAGATTAATTATGAGTATAGCGGAGTCTTAAAATGCACAAGAAAATTTTTCGAGCAGTAGAGAGAACCTTAGCCCTCTTATTGAAGGACCATACAGGTACTAGAATTTCGTTTTACGATATTTTTTTCTGGAATTTGTGTATTTCTTCAAATGTTATATCTTTCCAACTTATTATTTTCTCATTAATACACACATAGGGCTGATTTCAATGGAATAACTATTGGGGAATAAGAAAATGTTAGTGTTAGAAGCAGTCTTACATTTTGGGAAGGCCTGTTTTTATACACACAAAGTTTTGTTTTCGTGATATCGAATTTAGTTCCTTTGGTGTATCGGACTCAACTGAAGCTTTGCCATCATATCTCAAACAGCGTATAATCACGTTTCAAAAATAAAGTTGATAGAATCTCGTATGTAGAACCCTAGAGCTAATGTAATCTGATCATTTCAAGCGGAAGAGAACGGAGTTATATTAACACGGCAAAGGGGAATTTAAAAAAAATGCCAACCGGGATTCTTCACCGGAAATATGTACTTCTCAGTATGTACAATTATTGTACCTGAAATTCAGCAGCTGAAAATTAGTGCGTCTGTGTTTAATTAACAAGCGAAGTTACTGAAAACGAGTTTTTGGCTTATATAATTTTATCTTTAGGTTTCACGAAAATGCGCCCGTGAAAGAAGTTGTAGGTATTAAAAATGTCAGTTAATAAGTCTTTTAACAAAACGCAAAATATTGCTAAAAAACGCTGTCTCTTAATTAATTTTTAACTTTAAAAATAATAAACGTAGACGTAACAAACTTTGATAGATAGATTAGGTTTTGCTGTGTAGAATAAGTGTTTTTTTTTTTTTGGAAATTTGTACTTGTATAATTTTTGCAAAAAAGCATTTGTTTATTAACCTATTAACGCCCAGTGATCTATTTATAGATCACAAGAAACAATGTTTTATTAACATGACAATTACACATTTAATTTCTTAAAAAGTGATTTAAATTGATATCTAGAATTACTACAACAGTAGAAGACCATTTTCTAATAATTTGTCAAATTGGAAGTATTTTAAAAAAATTCTTTAAAATCATGAAAAAAATTGTCACTTACACTAACTTTATTTATTTATAAACAGAAACCTAATGAATATGGATGAAATGATATATGTCATAATGAGTCCCTATAATATAAAAGTTTATTATCCTATAACTCATTTTATAATATTTTCTTTATCAGCATAATTGTAAACAATTTTATTTAGCTGATCTATATTTATACCTCTGGGCACATATGATATCAAATTGGAACTTTGAGAGTTTATCCGCATCAGATTTGTTAGGTCATTGTTTATTATTGGTCAGTCTTAGCCAGTGTGTGAGATAAAATCTTTTAGTGCTAGTTACACTAAAATATCACCTACTTCCGTTGTATTGGTGAAAAATATAATTGGTTGTTGCGTTGCGTTGATACAGTCAAGTAAGTGAAAATTACGATAAAATTATAATATAAAAATTTAAAACATGTTGGTAGTTTGAACAATAATAATAATAATAATAATAATAATAATAATAATAATAATAATAATGCACAAGCTCTCCGCTAATACGAGTCCCTACTACAAGTACCAACCTGACAACGTGCTCGAAAATGACACTCACAAGTTGTACTGGAACCGAAGCATTATAACGGATAAAACCATACCTTGTAATCGGCCAGACATCACCCTCACAGATAAGACATCCAACACCACGTACCTAATAGACATTGCCATTCCCAACTCGCACAACCTTCAGACCACTTGGAATGAAAAGCTAAGCAAATATAGACCTCTCGCTGATGAAATTAAGAACATGTGGAAGCAGAAACAGGTTTATATAATCCCGATAGTCATATCGGCAACGGCAGTCATCCCGCGGAAACTGCATGAAAGTATCCTTAGGCTACAGCTGCATCCACTCACTTACATCCAACTCCAGAAGTCAGTTGTCCTCAATACCACAGCAATAGTCCGGTCCCACCTCAACATTTCTTAATAGAATTGATAGTTACTTGTTTGTAAAAACCGTACCTATCACTTTCCGTCGAAAAGACGTGCGAAACAAAATAATAATAATAATAATAACCCCGCAAGGGGAGATCACTTTGATCTACGTGCGTAGCGAGCACGCGGACCCCTAGCTACAACCGACCAGGGACCCCACTTTGCGGGCACGGGCGTTGGCACTCCCGGTTTACCCTAGCCAACCGACCAATGGGGTTTGCACCCCCTTTGGACGTGATAAAATAGCACCAACTACACGGAACCAAGCCTCGGTAGGGCGCCGTAACGATCGGGAACGGCGCTCTAACACTCAGCCCGATCATGATGACGACCCGGCTATGGAAAATAGGAATCCAGCTGAACGACGTGCTTCCCCGGGAAGACTAGGGACCACTATAGCTGGAAAACCCCGGCAACGCATGAAATGGACAATGGAAATGAATGAAAGCATCATGCGTAGCTACTATCATATTACGAGGAATGAAGCAGACACAGTAGCATATAGACCATTACTGCACCAAGCTTTTCTCCAAAGATATCCTGATCATCAGGTCACCGAACAACGTGTTGCAGATCAAAGACGCACCATAGTACAAAGAAATCTCGTACCCGAAGCTAGATTAGCCCAAATAAGGCAAGAGGTGGCCAGAGAGCTACATTTTGATGAGGCTGCAGATCCTGTACCTCAACCGGAGCAGGAAGCCGAAGATCCGACATCTCCAACGGAGCCAATAGCCCATGTCCCAGGTATGGATTTGGCACCCGTCGCCCATCTTGAGGAGGAAACCGAAAACTCAAATATCCGTAAGCTCACGCTGGAGTTTAGAAGCGCTCTGATCCAATTCGAAGGCACTGACCCTTTACTTAGACCATCTATCCCAAGGCAAAACTCATCGAGAAAGCTGGCAAATGCCACAACAATGATGAACTCCGTAATACTCCCAGCACATCTAGGGGAGAATGTGAAGGAGTTTGAAGATTTACATACCACCGTATATGCGGCAGCTGTCGCGATCGTCAGATTTGCTGGAGGGAAAATAGCAAGGCCTCGATCAGGCGCCCCACCCCGAAAAAAGAAACCGGCCTGGGACCATCGATTGTCTTATGAAGTAGAGGAACTACGAACTAAAATAGGCAGACTAATGCAATATATAGCCGGAAACAAAAGTCTCAAAATAATAAACTTCTACCGAAAGTTACAGAGAACAATGGCAGTGCACACCCAACAAGATCCCCCAAACAACACTCCTGAGCTCCTTTTGGATACTTTACGACAGAAACTTGCAGTGAAAGCCAACAGGCTGCGAAGATATAGGCAGTCGGCCAAGAGGAGGGAGCAAAACTCACTATTTTCACGCAGCGAGAGAGATTTCTACCGTGGATTGAGAGAAGGCACCCAAGTAAATGTGAGTCATCCACCTACTAATGAGAGTATTGAGAACTTCTGGGGGGGAATTTGGACTAACGGGGTAGAGCATGTGGAAGACGCCACATGGATAGCATCTGAGGAGGAGAGAGTCTCTAGCATACCTGTCATGGAGATTGTGAATTTTTCCATTGAAGATGTCACAGCTGCAGTGAACAAAACTCAAAATTGGAAAGCTACAGGCCCTGACGGTATCCATAACTTTTGGCTCAAGAAGCTACCTTGCGTACATCCATACCTCGCCAGATTTTTCTCTGCATTCCTTCGGGACCCACACCGGATGCCTCAGTATATAACAAAAGGAAGGACGTTCCTGCTCCCCAAAGATGGTAATAACACCGAGGATCCCTCCAAATACCGACCAATCACCTGTCTTTGTACCCTGTATAAAATTCTAACTTCGTGTATAGCTGACAAAATCTACGACCATCTGAAACAACACTCTGTATTAGCTGTGGAGCAAAAAGGCTGTGTCAAGATGGCACAGGGATGCAAAGAGCAACTTATTATCGATTCAGTAGTGATGGAACAGGCCTACAATAAAGCTCGGAACATATTTACTGCCTTCATTGACTATAAGAAGGCCTTTGATAGTGTACCTCATTCGTGGCTCATCCGCGTGTTGGAGCTGTATAAGGTAGCACCCAGTATAGTAGAAACGCTTAAGTATGCAATGTCATCGTGGGAGACTGTCCTGCATCTGTACCATAGGGAAGGCTCCATTCGCTCTCATCCTATTCCAATTAAAAGAGGCATTTTTCAAGGGGACAGTCTGAGTCCATTATGGTTTTGCCTTGCATTGAACCCGCTATCGGCACTCCTAAATAGTACTGCATACGGATTTCTTATCAAGGGAGCTGATAGAACGCAGTACAGGCTATCTCACTTGATGTATATGGATGACATCAAATTATATGCCGCCACTGAGAGACAAATCACCAGCCTGCTGCAGCTCACGGAAAGATTTTCTAACGATATCCAAATGTCGTTCGGAATGGACAAGTGCCGCAGACTTAGTATCGAGAGGGGCCAGGCAACCCAGCGGGGGTTTGAACTAGTGGATGGGAGCTCTATCGATGCCATGGACAAAAGCGAGGCATATAAGTATCTAGGCCTTCAGCAAACTCGTCGCGTTCAGCACAAGGATATTTGCCGCCGTGTCACGGATACCTACCTCCAAAGAGTCAACGATATCCTCAAGTCAAGTCTAAACGGGAAAAACCTGTTTAAAGCAATCAATACCTTCGCAATCCCGGTACTGACGTACACGTTTGGTGTCGTTAAATGGTCGGAGACTGAGCTTGGGGATATTGAGAGAGCTACGCGGAGGTTGCTGACTAAGTTCCGGTTGCATCACCCTAGGTCAGCGCTGGAACGAATAACCTTACCTCGCCATGAAGGAGGACGCGGCCTAATAGATATCAGTAGGCTTTGCAAGAAGCAAACACGTGGGCTCCAGAAGTACTTTGCAAGACAAGCCAATGACTTACATCGGACTATAAAGAAATCGGACAACAGGTACACCCCACTAGATTTACTTCACGATGATGGCACTGAAATTGCAACCGACGCGGCCTACCTACAACAAAAAAGACAAGGCTGGATAACAAAGCCACTCCATGGCAGGTATGCGAACGTCCTCAGTCAGCCGCATGTTGATTTTAAAGCTTCGTGTGGTTGGCTGGGGCGTGCTGATCTCTTTGCGGAGACTGAGGGCTTTATGGTTGCCATCCAGGATCAGGTTGTTGCCACCAAAAATTATATGAAGTACATCGTTAGGGCCCATGTTGAAGATGACCTGTGCAGGAGATGCCGTCAGCAGCCCGAAACTATACAACATATCACGGCTGCCTGCCAAATGCTAGCTGCCGCCGAATACCTCACGCGGCATAATCAAGTTGCTAAAATTATTCATCAAAGCTTGGCACGGCGACACGGCTTACTGAATGAGGATGTACCTTACTACCAGTACACTCCAAGTCCAGTGTTGGAGAATGATACCCACAAGCTGTACTGGGACCGCTCCGTGTTGACGGACCGAACAATTGTCCACAACAGACCGGATATCATCCTGTTGGAGAAACTGAAAAAAGAAGCTTGCCTGATAGATGTAGGGATTCCTAATGATCACAACATCCAGAACTACTTTGCTGAAAAAGAAGGCAAATACCAGCGACTCGGGCAAGAGATTCAGCAAATGTGGCATCAAGAGAGTGTGGCGGTAATCCCCTTGATAATATCGACGACCGGAGTAGTCCCCAAAACACTTGTTGCCAACCTAACAAAGCTTGGAATTGCCGATAAGATTGCAGCCATCCAAAAAGCCGTAATCCTGTCGACTACCTCAATCGTCCGCTCATTCCTGAATTCAACACTATAATCACAAGTATCTTGCTGCGGCCGATACTTGTTTGTGTACCCACTATTAGTGGAGATTTAATTTATAATAATAATAATAATAATAATAATAATAATAATAAGATCTCTGTACATGGAAATACAAAAGGCTGCCATTCTCCAAACTTGCCACATCGTTAGAAAATTTCTTAACAACTGGGCTGCATGGGACTGATTGAATTGTCTCCCCATGCCGCTCTATATAGCCTTGTCCTCGACACTACAAAAAGGATAGGCGAATACTACCCAGTTTCAAAGCTGAGAACAAAGTGAAAAAAAAAAAATAATAATAATAATAAAAAATAAGAAAGATAATAATAATAATAAAACACGGAAGCCCTGTCCGGCAACGGAAAAACCGGAAATAATAATAATAATAATAATAATAATAATAATAATAATAATAAATTAACTTTTTAGAGAACATGCAGAAGATAGAAAAAATTATTGATTATCCTAATTTTCATATTGATGATGATGATAGTGCTACTCTAGAACCAAATTATGTGACAGATGAAGACGAAGTGGATGATGACAAATTGGGCATAGCGGAGGTATAAGATGTTCCTGGTCAGTTGGAGATACAATACGGTCATGAAGATCAAGATGCAGAAGACATTGCTGAAGACCAGAGTACAAGTGCCATTTCTGAGCAAAAAGGTATGAAAAAGTAGAAACTTTCTAATTTTCTAAAGAAATGGAAAAAATGCGATCCCAAGTATACTTTTACCGACACAGAGTTTGCTACTATTGAAAAATATAAAGTAGAGGCACTGATAAAAGAACATAGAGCCCTCACCCCATTGAAGATTTTTGAGAAATTTGCGTTGCGCTAAGCGTGTAAGAAACGATGCTTCATTGGGTTTAGAAATTGATGAACTAAAGTGTTTTATAGGAATACTTTTGTTTTCTGGATATCACCGAGTTCCAGCTGAAAGAATGTACTGGTCTACAGATACAGACTTAGGTGTTTCAATTAATGTATGGGTGGTGTCGATCGTCATGATTGGTTCATTAGTAAATATGGAATCCAGATTCGTGGAAAAAAATGGTTCTGGTCAATGTTCATTCGGATTCTGGATATGGCACTAACAGGCGCCTAGATTTTGTACCGCACCATGCATGGTTGTGAGGCTATCAGTTATCTAGAATTCCGTAGAGCGGTTGCAGTTCCATATATGAAACTCACATCCTCTGCTAAAAGGAAAACCAAAGCAGCAGTGGCCCCTGAAGACGTCCGTTTCGATAGCCTAAATCATTTTATGCAATATCGTGATGGTCAGAGAAGATGCCAAATAAAATATTGCAAGAGTAGACCTATAAGCTACTGCACAAAATGTGACGTTACTCTGTGCCAATAGTTTTCTACCTTACCACCAAATATAGCTGTTAAATTTTGCCATTATTATTATAATTTAGTGACATTTTACTGATGTTCTAATGGTAATATTATTAGATAATAAGTAAAATAAAATGATTATTATATATTAAAATATATATTATATCTGCCCAGTGACCTATTTATAGATCACCACTTTTTTGATAAACCACATGATGAATATTTTTTTTATTATTTTTTACATTCATTTGGAAGTATTTTGAACATACATACCCAATATGTTTGCAAAATTCAAAAAAAAAAAATTGTCTTGGGCGTTAATGGGTTAAAAAAGCACTACCTTGAAAATTAATTTCTACAGCTTGGGGATGTCGTAGCTGCAGCGGGCGCAATAGTCTATTATCATAGGGCTCAAAAACGATCGCTCGCGTCGATGCCTTGCTAAGTTTTAAAACGCGTTATTTTATGAAAATATAAGCCAACGGGGTCACCAAATGCCCTGTTGGCATTTCTGAAAATGGATTTTTCTCCAGTAATCCACAATTCAAGATGGCGACTAGGCCGATTTTTCAAAAAAATCTTCGATAATAATTGACCAATTTACGAAAAAGAATACTAGAGTTCAAAATATTTAATATCTAATGGAATATTCCCAAAAAAACTAAAATTTTAATTTTTTAATTTTATTTATCATTTTTTATCTTGAAAACAACAAGCCATATGGAATAAAGTTTCAAATAAAAAATGTGCAGAATTCTATGCTGAATCCAACGATATACAAATTTATAGGTATTGATTGAAAAATAACCCGTTAAATGTGCAAAAACATGACGTGCGCCATTCGACTCATTTCAATTAGTATAGTCATATACGTTCTTTTTTTAATACCGCGTGTTACGATCTGTTATTATTTACACTGCATTTTTTACATAATTGTTGCACATTCTATAGAATACTATTCGCATCGTAAATAATTTAGTTTTAGACGTTTAATCTAATTACAGAATATTAAAAATCGGTTTTTTTAAATTTAAATAGCTAAACACTTTTTTATTTATTGATTGATTTTGTTAAAAAACAATAGGGTTCTTAATATAGTTAACACTAACCTACTGTCCAATTTTTAATACAATCGGACTTTTCGTTCTTATGTTATTGTGCTTACAAGAAAGTAACGGACAGACGGACGAACGGACTTTTTGAAAGTTGTTCAGGATTCGATCACCCACACGGTGATATGAATTTTGTTTTCTCTACGAACGATATTATCGGTTTTACAAATGTGCCGATCAAATGCAATATTCTCTTCGTCTTGCTTTTGCGAAGAGTATAATAACGGAACTTAATTTTAGTGCATGTTTTATGTGTCAAAAACCCGTTGTAAAAAGTCATGCAAGGACATGCTAGCAACTAAAGACTGGTTGTCTAAGATTTAATCTTAGACAACGAGTCTTTTGTTGCTAACATGTGGGTCAGGAAAGGAAGACTCGCTAAAAAGCAGCACAAAGTCAAACATATGTCAACAATACTGTGGCGCATCTTATCGTGTCTCAAACAGATCATTAATAAAAAAATACTTCCCATAAAGATTTTTCAACATCAAAACCAGAAAGAAGCTCACTGAATACCTCGCCAAGAAAGTTCGGAATTGAGAAAGCATGTTGTAACTTCATATAACCCGCTGACAAACATAGAAGACAATAATCATGAAGAAGCTAATACTATTGTAGTACTTCATGTAACTCAACAATATGGAAAGACGTACAAATTTCTGTTCACAGTAAGTATACAGATGTGTTTGTGTTTCTGGTTAGCTTTTATGAGCAATTACCAGAGAAAGCTGTAATGGTAACCAGTCGAGGAAAGACTGAAAAAGAAATAGATATAGGAAAAGTCGTAAAATCATTAGGTATCGGACACATGCATCATTAATTTTTTCCGTGCTTTTGCTGCGCAGATTCTCAACAATTAGCAAAGAATATTGTATATACAGACTGTCTATTTTACGAGGGCCACACCAAATATCTCCCTTAATATCTATTGTAGAAGAATAAAGTTTTAGAAACAGTTATCCCATTTTTTGTGAGCTATATTTCAGTAAAAAGAAATTTGAAATCCATAGCCTACTTTATGAGATATATTACAAAAACCTGAAAAATAGGAAAACCACAAACGGTTATAGCTTCCTTATTTGAGGAGATACGAAAAAAGTTAAAGGAATGAAAGTTGACGGCAAAGACAATAAGAATAATAACGTGTAACAAAGAAATCGAAAAATGCAGTTGGCTTTGACATACGCTATTGTGCAAAAATGAAAAATACATATCTCAAAGTAGGCCATGACGCCATTAATTCCGTTATTTTTTTCTCATTCCAACGATATAAAACATGTCACAGAAATTTTAACCGATAGTGTCAATATTTAATATTTTACAAATACCACAATTCATATAATTGAATCGTAACAATCAGCTGTGCCATAATAGTAAAAATTCACTTTATAATAATTATAATTCCGTAATTATTTATTACAATTTAATACAAACCAATAAATATCTCATAAATAAAAATACAAGTACAAAACGAACATCCAAAGAAAAAAACGAAAAACTATGTATAACAGTACTACCTACTACTATATTGAAAAGAAATTGTGTGTATTTATTTTTCTAACTACAAATGCTCAAATTGTGCACCATGCATTCTGACACATAAACGTGCTCTACGAGACACGTCACGCATTACATTTTGGAGCATTTCAGGAGTAATTGCCTCACATGCGTTTCGAATTCTGGTTTTGATGTCCTCAATATTTTCAGGGGCAGTTTGAAATACCTTGTCTTTAATGTAACCCCAGATGAAAAAATCCAAGGGAGTAATATCTGGTGATCGAGCTGGCGATAGAATGGGTCCATAGGGGCCTATCCAGCTATCTGGCATAACTTGATTTAAATAATTTGTACATATTACAGCAGTGTGAGGTGGAGCCCCATCTTGTTGAAAATATGAATAATTTAATCTTTCTGCCACTGTTAATTCATAAAGAAAATCTTGAAATTCGTTTTGCAGGAAATTAAGGTATCTACGAGCGGTTAATTTGCCATCATAAAAATAAGGTCCAATTACTTTAGTCCCTAAAAGACCCAACCAAACATTCGTAGAAAATCTTTCTTGGAAAGCAGTCTCTCTGCACCAATGTGTATTTTCTCGTGTCCACTTATAATGCATATTTCTATTGAAAAATCCTTTATTAGAAAAATTTGATTCGTCCGACCAAAGAATTTTGCTACATATCAGCGCGTCATTCCTTTTCTTATTTAATAACCATCTACAAAATCTTACTCTCCTTGGCTTATCTCCCTCATTTAAATGTTGAACTTTCCTCATTTTGTAGCATCGAAATCCGTTTTTTTTCAATATTTTTCTTGCACTGTCTTTTTTTATGCGACAGTTTCTCTGAATTTGTCTCAAAGAGGTTTCCTCATTTTGATTAACATAATTCATTACTCTATTCACTTTTCTTACATTATCCGCAACATGCGCTCGCCTTACTACTTTTTTTGAAAATGAACCGTGCGTTTTTAGATTTTGAACTAACTTCCTAAACATAGTTCGATTTGGCTGCGGAGCATCTGGAAATCTATCTCCGTAAACCGTGACTGCCATCTCAGCATCAAAATTGCACTGACAATAAATGCTAATCATATCGAATTTGTTATTATTGGTGTACACCATATTTACTGATATAAAATTTGTCTTAGAACTCGACAACGCAACATACAACATACAACAGTGACAATCTGTCAAATTTATTAATAACTGTATACATTGTTTTTCACTAATTATGGCACAGCTGATTGTTACGATTCAATTATATGAATTGTGGTATTCGTAAAATATTAAATATTGACACTATCGGTTAAAATTTCTGTTACATGTTTTATATCGTTGGAATGAGAAAAAAATAACGGAATTAATGGCGTCATGGCCTACTTTGAAATATGTATTTTTCATTTTTGCACAATAGCGTATGTCAAAGCCAACTGCATTTTTCGATTTTTTTGTTACACGTTATTATTCTTATTGCCTTTGCCGTCAACTTTCATTCCTTTAACTTTTTTCGTATCTCCTCAAATAAGGAAGCTATAACCGTTTGTGGTTTTCCTATTTTTCAGGTTTTTGTAATATATCTCATAAAGTAGGCTATGGATTTCAAATTTCTTTTTACTGAAATATAGCTCACAAAAAATGGGATAACTGTTTCTAAAACTTTACTCTTCTACAATAGATATTAAGTGAGATATTTGGTGTGGCCCTCGTAAAATAGACAGTCTGTATATCTGTAGGAATCATCAGCAATACTGAAATCGCTTGCATTGTTGGGAACTTTGAACACAATTACCACATAAATTGAAGACAATTTTCACGAATTAGTATGTTTGCTCTATAAAAATGAATTAATAAAGAAGGTAACTGACTCGTGTTTTCCAATAAAAATCAAGAAGGAGATAACCTGCCACCCACAATTGATGGGTTTGGGGTTGATTGTTATTTTATTTTAGGGTCCATTATACTGCAACACTATGGAGAAGTGCGAATGAAAATATCCAAAATTTGTGGGTGGAGAAATAATCACGAATATTTAAAACTAGTCTCCATGCTTAACCCACACGCCTCAAGAGCTGTAAAATTAACCTTGACAAATCTAGCTGCAAAAAGGTACACATTGATGTGTTCCTGAAACAAAATTTAATAATTTTCACAGAAGCCTGTCAGTGTTCTGCAGGAAACTCTTTTGTGCAAATACCTCAGATTCAACAACTCTATCGATCATGGAAGAATATGAAGATACATCAGGTAAATTGTAGTATTTTTACTTATGGCGAATAACAAAAAATATTTTTTAGAAGATGATGACATGTAGATAACTTAAGAATTGTTTTAAGTCGAAGAAGACAATTAAAAACGCAATTTAGATTGTTAGATTATATAAGATTATGTCAAACTATTATTTTATGATATTGTGATAACAATATAAACACATTTATTTAATCCGCCGCGCGCCGTTTTAAAAAAGTTGTAATTCTTTGTTAATAAAAAATTTAAAACATTTCTGACATGGCTTAAATGCAATTTTTAACTTAGAGAAGCTATATTATAGTATCCCATTAATTAACTGTGTGCCCGACCAAACTCACCTTGAGCAATATTCTTCCACAATACCCGTAGCGCGCCATGATTCTTAAATTTTAGAGTGTTATTGTTTAACCAATAATAAATAAACTATATACTGTTGCATTCAGTATTAAATTCTACACATTTTTATTTAAACTGTTTATCCATATAACTCTTTGTTTTCCAAATAGAAATATTTAAAAAAGTTAGAAAACAAAAATTTTACATCTTTTGCAACATTCTCAGTTAGATATTAAATATTCTTAGATCTTGTACTTTTTATAGTAAAACATATACTTTTTGGAGTATTTCCTTTTTTTGAAATAAAAGATGGGACAACTACACAATTCCAAAAGAAAAAACACTCATTGTACACGGCAAAACCTATAATCTAAGTTTGTTACGTTAATAATACGCCTACGTTAAGAATAATTTTTTTTAAATACTTCAAAAACGGTGTTTATATAATTTACGCCAAGAATATTACGAATATTAGAATGTAGTTTAATAAGAATTGAAGGTAAATCTATCCACCAAGTTGATTCAACTAAATTTCTTGGTGTAAGTGTAGATAATGGGCGGGATGGCCCTATTCAATGGCCTCCACGTTCCCCAGACCTAACTCCATTGGATTTTATGTCCGAGGTCGTGCCAAAGAGCTCGTGTACGCGACGGAGGTTGCGACTAGGGAGGAACTTGTCCTGTTGTCCAACTCATAGAAACGGCTTTCGGTACAATTAGGGAGGAAATACGACTTTATACAACAACTGTCGAAATACGAAGCAGATGTTGGGCCTGCATTCGCAACAGAGACCAATACTTTGAGCAAGATTTTTAATTTTTTTTAATAAAAGATAAAAATGTAACTGTTTCTTTATTTCAAGAAAACCAATGAACAGAAAGAGATAGAAGATAGATTTTACTTCGCAAAAGTGAGATAACAGATTTTACCTGTTTCCAATGCATAATTTAAGCAGAAATAATTTTTTATTCGGAATTTTGAATATTAGCCTTATGTGACCAGATTAATTAATTTAGCGAATTCACGAAGTTATTAAAAGATTTTTATGACATGTGGCACATCACTAGCAAGAGGATAGACTAGAGAATTTTTGAGGGAGTTGGAAGATCCCGGTTGCTCTGAGTTTTTTTTTTATAGCCATGTAAAGTCTAAGTTTAAATTTAAATTTTACCTATTCCGAAAGTTTGCGAGTGAATAAAAAAACAACTAGATGACTAATGCCATTAATTTTGGATTTAAAAGAACCCTTCTACAATACACATCAAAATAAAAATGAAATTTGCAGTCTACGCCTAATACTTTTTTTATAACTTGAATTTAAATGTAGAATTTGGGATTTTTTTCATTAAAAAGATAAAAGATCGATATGAAAAATCCCGCAGGGCATGGGAAGTATTAAGGGGCCTGAAAGGATAGCAGATAACCCTTTCTGTCGGCCATTTCCATTTGGCACACGATGCACCAAACACCCTGTATATCTTCATTTCTAAATAACGTCCGAATTATCTACAAAATAATATAATAATTAACCAGTTTATTACTGGAAAATAATTTCTACGCCTGACTTTTACGTCAAAGGAATAGTTCGGGAGTGATTTTTGACAAATCAACAGGTCTGTGTAAGTAGTATCTATGGATATTGAATATAATAAATATATTTATAAAGTTATGTATTTAACATACACAGCACAAAAACGCCTTGAGAGATGAAACAATAGGTTTCTGAAATGTCAGCAAAATATTTTACTTTTATATGTTTATTCTTATTTGCGTCATTTGTCCAGAAAACGCCTTCAACGTTTCTTTGACGTAAGAGCCACAGGCGAGGCGTATATCGGATAATTGTGTTATTTTGTAAATTCCTCGGACGTTGTTTAGAAGTGAAGACATATCTGCCAGGAAGTCCCAAGAAGAAAAGTAGAAGAACTAGTGTGACAGTTGATGTCATTTTTTATTCACACTGTTTATTGTATGTTGAAAATTAGTTCAAAGATATTCATAAGTAATCAAAGCTTAAAACATTTTAAGGTTTTGCTTTCTTTCCTGTATGTAATACAAACTATTTACATAATTTGTTTTCCCATTTTAACTACAAAATCTTTATATTTTACACATAAACAATTAATTTTCTATTCGAAAGTGTACGTTAATTGCAGCACATTCGATTATTTAAGATCAGCTTGCCCTAGAAATATTTAGTTTCATTATCATATGGCAATTAAAAGGGGACAAACTAACCATTATACTCTTCTCCGATTTACTGTATTTTTAGCATAATTGTTGCACATTCTATAGGATACTCCTCGCAGTTTTATCGTAAATAAATAATGTTGGTTTATGTTAGTGAGTGTCCTTGACCTTCCTACTATGACATGAGTTTAAGTCGCTAAGCCTGGTCTATAATCGTATCGCATTTGTGACGAATTTATTACTTTTAAGTATATAAACATTAGATGGCATTGAAATATATATGTGGCCGTTTATGTTTCATTTTAAATTGTTTTAAATAACCTTTCTCAGAAAGATTGTTTTCGTTTTACACCTTTCTTGTTTAATTCCAAACATGAAAAAACGGATTTTTAAAGAATTGAAATAATTCATAACTTCTTTATTTACTGATCGATTTTGTTCAATGTGGCTCTTCCTCTGGCTAACACTTAACTTACTGTCCAAATTTCAATACAATCGAAATTTCCGTTCTTAAGTTACCATGCATATAACAAAAACGTGACGGGCGGATGGAGAGACAGACGGACAGATGGACGGACGGACAGACAGACGGACGTTTTGAAAGTTGTTCAGAATTCGATCACCAACACAGTGATATGAAATTTTTTCTCTACGACTGATAGTACCGGTTTTAGAAATGTGCCTATCAAATGCAATATACTCTTCATATAATAAACACTGGATTTTAAAATCAAACCAGCTGTGTTTCACTAGCGGCCACAAACTGAAGATTAATAATTAATAATGAGTTATGGAGCATTCTATCTAGTTTCATAGCATTTTCAGGAAATAATGCCCGTGAGTAATATGCCGCTCTTCATTCAACACGCCGATTTGCAGTATAACTACTCTCTTTCACACATCAAATGATCACATTATATTAATTGCAGGGTCGCACATAAAAGGTCCTAACAGCTTCATATTTGAGATATGAGAAGTAACAATTCAGCGTGATGTACCAAGAAAACCAAATTCTATGTCTTAGAGAAAGTGAAGTGCATTTAAAAACGCATATTCACAAATTTTGTGGAGCCATTTCGATAAAAAAAAATTCTTGCAAAAAACGATTATTATTTACTTTAACATTTTCTTGTTCCTCAATAATAACTTGATCCGAATTTTTAAAACGTCCTGGGTGGTGTGTGACGTTTCCCTTACATCTCACCGCCACATCATTTGGCCCACTAAGTATATATACGAGCGGCCATGTTAAGTTCGTTGGAAAAGCGTACTCCAACCTTACTGACGAGTTCACGGAGTAGCCATGGAACGAAACGCTAAAATTTTTCTACTCCACATAGCCCCTCTCCTAGGATTGCGCTGATGCGGCTAGAGTGCGTCAAGTAAAGAGTGGGGTACTCGCTTCGTTTCTGTCCAGTTTATCCATCGTTCTTATTCTACCATCAGGTTTCTCGTGACTCTGTCACTGGTCGGGGAATGATGTGGCGTGTGACGTTTCCCTTACATCTCACTGCCACATCATTTGGCCTACTAAGTATATAAACTGCTGGCCACTCGAACTTACGCATAGAGACTTTTAGGCAAAATTTAAAGTTCAATATTTTCAACAGGAATACAAATTTTTGAACGCGGCTTGCAAATTTTAAGAGCTGCTTTTTTTCGGATTAAGCTGCATGACGTATATTTATCGTAGGACCATTATATATTATTATATATGGGGTGATCAATGAAGTCATGCAAAAAGTCAAAAAGTTTGTATGAGTGAAATTTCCGCAAGAAATTTTTTTGGTCGTTGCAATACGGTTCCTTACTAAGGTAACACCAATATCTCTAGACGGTTTTGTCAGTTTTTGGATTAAGGCCCTTAGGCCTTGTACACACTACTCAACATAAAATTTGGATACCGAAATCTTTAAAATGCTATAACTTGACATTGGATTGACGGTTCTTGATGATTTTTGCGGATTTGAAATCCTTATTTCACGTAGATTTTCTATGGTCTAAGCATTTTATTTGAGGGTTGAAATTTACACATACAAACTTTTTGATTTTTTGCATGACTTCATTGATCACCCCGTATATAATAAACTTATGGTCCTACGATAAATATACGTCATGCAGCTTAATCCGAAAAAAACTAGCTCTTAAAATTTGCAAGCCACGTTCAAAAATTTGCATTCCTGTTGAAAATATTGAACTTTAAATTTTGCCTAAAAGTCTCTATGTGTAAGTTCGAGTGGCCAGCAGTGTATATGACCATGTTAAGTTCGTTAGAAAAGTGTATAAGGCAGTGGCTACTCCAGCCTTATTGACGACTTCCGGAAGTAGCCACGGAACGAAACGCTAACATTTTTCCACTCCACACCCTGTGTGCCTATTAATGAGGGAGAAAAACAGAAAACAGAAAAGATTGAACACATGAAGCAAATATAAAAATTTCAGATTCTGCGCTTGTGATCTCTTAATCAGATGACTTAGGTCCCCTTAAATAAGCGAGATAGCGTTCTTTGTCCATTCTCGTTGACTTGGTTGTGCCTGGATTTGAATCCAGACTGTCTGGCCCACTTGAGACTTAAATTTAAAAAAATATATATTCAATCGATTATGTACATGTACGTACATAATATTATTGTAATGATTAAATTTTTTGTACTTTTCTTCTTAATGCCAAGTTTTCATTTTAAACTCTAGAGTTACATGTTTTTCCGTCCATTTTAATAAGGCGAGCGTGACATTACAGATTACTATTACTATATAAAATTCACCGCGATAATCTCATTATAGATCCGGAAATTACAACATGCGATGCTCTCGCATCTTGAACCACTTTGATTTCTCGCCTCATTGCCGTTAGCGCCTTTGAATTTCCGATAATTGCTATGTAGTGCATTGTATCGAATCCAAATCAAGTAAATGCATGAACATTTATGAAATATTATTTTAAATCGAAGCCAACTACGCGTGAATTTTAGGGAAAATATGTAATATACAGGATGTTTAGTAAACCACAGATTATCGTGAACATAATGGCTGATCACATCATGCCGTTAAAATACTACTACACTTGACCGTGGCACAAACCTCACGGTTTTTGAGATATGGACACATTTAAAAATGTTAGAAAATCATCATCTTAGGTAAATTTTTTGTGCACTGTACCTACAGACAAAGTTTTATTCCAATTTTGTTTGCTAGATATTACTGAAGAGTAGTCGTAACAAACATAGAGAGCAGATTTTCGATAGCCTAGGAAAAAAAGTTAATTTTAGAATTTGGTTTTGTCAACTTTCCGTCAACAAATTTTGATCTTCAGTTGTGAAAACAATGTATTACATAAACATGGCATCTTAAATTTGCCCAATTTGTCCAGATTCCGAAATGGTACAAAAGTTGCTATAAATTATTCTTCGAAGTATAGCTATTACCGTTCAAATAAAATAGGTAAGAGTATGGTAATTATAAGTATTGCAAATTCGTTTAAAATGTGCTCTATTTCTCATTTTATCGAGGTGAGGGAAGCAGTGCATTGTACATTTACTACAGCATGTAATTTTCATTCGGTGTTAATTTGTTGTTGGTGAACTTTATCTTTATATCCAGTAACGGGAGTCCACTGGATTCAAATCCGGAGACCGTGGTGGTCCAAACCTTCGTTTATAAATTTAATTTAAATGCTCTCTCACAAGTTATCCATACTGTGCTGAATATCCTTCATTTGGCGGCCACATTGATTGTCGTGGATTCCAAATCCCTAAACGAAAGAAGTCCCGGTACTGACCGTTACACAAAACAAAAGTCGTTAATACGAAAGCAGAACTAATAAAGTGAGATGGGTAGCAATCAAAGTAGCGTAACTGATTAAAGTAAAGGTGACATCTGTGGTGGGTGACGTTTCCCTTATATCTCACCGTCACATCATTTAGCCCACTTATATACGAACCACAATATTGAGTTCGTTGGAAGAGCGTATAAGGCAGTGGCTGCTCCAGCCTTACTGATGAGTGCACGGAGTAACCACGGAACGAAATGCTAACATTTTATAACTGCACATTGGTGACCCCGACGTGATTTGCACACGCACGTTATTCACGACGTACTCTACACCTACTCTACACCCTTCGGAGATACGCGCACAAGCATGTGCGAGTTCAGCATTGCGTTGCATAGCCGCTCTTCTGGGGTTTTACTGATGCGGGTAGAGATTGTGATACTTAGGGGAACAGAAGACCCCGAACCCAATACCTGCTTCATTAGCGTTCTACGGCTCGAGAACGAATGTGTTATGTGTTAAATTTGTGCAGTGAATATTTAGTGTTTTTCGAACAGTGAATTCTTTGCTTCTTTGTCTTCAAGTGAATAATAATAATAATAATTTCTTTATTTACGTTTGCTATACAATAGTACAGGTGCGACAAGTCATATGTGGAAATCCAGATGTTGACTACTATTATTGACAATAATAAAATGTAAAATTACAATTTGTGGAGTAATTTTTTTTCATATAACATAAACGGAGAACATATACAAACAATAAGCGTATCTATATTTAAAAAGAACCTAATAATAAAAATAAACAACCCAGTACTTAAAATATAAGGGTATTAAATCAATTAATAAGTGTAATAAGTTTCATTCAATAATGATTTATTCGTCACTACCATTTTCAAAAACCTCTTGTATAGTGTAGAAGCATATTCTTACAAGGTACTTTTTTAATTTGTTTTTGAACATAGAGACACTTAGTTGATTTTTCATGTTAACGGGTAGTGAATTAAAAATATTGGCGCAGCAGACGTACGAACTTTTTTTGAAAAGAGAGAGATTGTAAGTATTTATCGATATTTGATCGGCTATGCGAGTGTTATGTGCATATGCACATAACACTTGGAATGAATCGGCAATGTCTGATATAGAACAAGGTAAGAGCTTTACTGTAAGCAGTTATTTCATTTTGTTTGCCATTTGGTACCTAAGTTATAGATAGCCTTTTATCGAGCAAGCGAAACTTTATGTTTCTGTTACGCTTTACTTCTCTAAGCTTCCGCATTGTAGTTTCTTTATAATATTGAATGCAGTGTCCATTATATGTCCTGTGAATTGCAACTGCATATTGTTGCCATGTTTTGAGTTAGGGTGTTTTGAATACGTTAATACAGGCGAAAAATATTAAATTTCAAATGTAATAATAATTATTATTGATATTGCAGTCACTGATTTCATTCAATTTGTTGATTAATCACTACTTCAAAGTGAAATTTATTCTCAGTACACAACATCTCTAATTTGTACCATCCTATACTTTTCAACCCCTATATTAGATACGAAAGTAGATGAAATTGGCAAACGTTATAATACCTCCTCTTTTGCGTTTCTTTCAGATCCTAGCGCCCATCTTGTAAATCCAAGCGACTTAGTTTATTCAAGATTTGGAGAGAAAATCTGAAAATTCCAAAGAGAAATATCACTAAAGAATGGTGACCAAAGAGGACTTATTGCGTATACTTTTTTGGTTTCATCGGATCCTTTTATAAATATAGAAATGGGAATCTTAGCTGATTGTCACATAGATCTCAAAGCCAAAGTAGTTCGAGTGAACCACAAAGTGACTACGAAAGTGACTATTAATCAACAATTAAATTTATTTTCAACATTGTAATCCTTTGATTTTGTAAAATAATACATTATTAAAAGTTTTTTTTTGAGGTAAAATTCTATTAGTATCCTAAGTTTCCATATTTTATCAATGAGTTTCGATTTGCACAACCTGAAACCAAGCCCTATTTACCAGTGAAAGTTTTTTTTACAGCTTTTCCGTCAATTTGGAGGTAATATTCTATTCGAATCCTAAATTTCACAATTTCATACAATTATTTCAATTTCCACCCCCCTGAAACCCACCACCCCCATTTAACGATAGATTTTTAAAGTTATTTATCCTGCAATTGCCAGCTGATATTGGGGCGTTTCCATGAGTTTCAGAATTGTGGCAAAAATTTTTAAAATCTAACCCTCTGTAGCTATGCAAAAGACACGGTGAATTTATTTGTCACCAATTACGGATGGTATTACATGCCGGCATCTGCGCACAAAAACTTCATACATGGAGCTAAAATTGTTGAGTCTGCGATGTTATCAATCTCCAACTCTCAGAAAAAGCTCAAGGAATAAAGACCTAAAACAATAAAAGGTATGGATTTTCTGGCACTACTTTAATGTGGTTGGAAAGTTATTTATCATTTAGATGCCAAAAAACAAAATATGATGGTCAATATTCTGAAAGCAGCTATAACAACAATGGAGTCCCGCAAGAGAGTGTTCTTGGTCCTCTGTTATTTATCCTTTATATTAATGATTTGGGTAAAGTATTAGTCAATTGCAAAATACATCTCTTTGCAGATGACACGCTAATCTACTTTAGCCACGAAGATTATAACGTTTTGATTTCCACTATTAATGAAGATTTAAATAGGCTTACTCAAAAATTTTATGCAAACAGGCTAAAAATAAATGAAGCAAAATCAAAGTGTATGTTTATAGGATCCGACTGGGCTTATAAAAACTTTTGTAATTTACAAATAAAAGTCAAAATTGGCAATAAGGAGCTAGATTTTCAAGATGACATTAAATACCTGGGATTATTAATAGATAGGAATTTAAAATTTAAGAATCATGTGGATTATATTTCTAAAAAAATTGGGAAAAAAATAGGATACTTTTATAGACTTAGTAGACACATTTCTATAAACACTAAAGTTACATTATATAACAGTATTATTTTACCCCATTTTACCTACTGTTCGTCAGTTATATATGTATCTCAAGTAAACTGTTACAGGCTACAGATTCTACAAAATAAATCCATGCGTATCATCTTAGGTGTAAATCAATTTACACATATTAACACAATGTTGGAAATATTAGGTTGGCTCGATATAAAAAAGAATATGTATATTCAAACAATGTTATTTATTTACAAAATATTAAATAAGATGGTACCAGATTATTTATCCTCGAGGCTAGTGAGTGTAAATGAAGTCCATTCCTATAACACTAGGAATAAAAACAACTGTTATGTAAATAACACAACTAACACCCTCACGTACAATAGCCTATTTCATAAAGGTATTATTGAATATAACTCTCTACCCAACCACCTGAAAACTGTTAATAACATTCGTTTATTCAAATCGAAGCTTATTAAGTATGTAAAGGAAAATATGTAAATGTAGATATGGATATATATGTGTGTACATATATGTATGTATATGTATATATGTGTATATAAAATGCAAGTGTATGTTATTCGTAAGCTGTTTATATTATTACTTATTATTATGTTATTTATGTTATTCATGTTATTAGTAGGTTAGTCATAAATTATTATTATTATTATTATCATTATTGTTAATATTTGTACATTGCTGGGAGACATGCACTAAATTAGTGCATCTACTATTGTATTTACTTTACTATTGCCATGTATTATCTTTAGATAAATAAATGCTATTCATTCATTCATTCATACAGTACAAAGCCACACTAGAAAATCATTTAGACAGCCAACGAACGAGGATCCTCTTCATTGTCTGTTAATTTCGTCCAACCCACCACAGGACTTAGAAAATTGCCCCAAAAGAGGTCAACGACATTACCTTCCGAAGTATTAAGTCCACTAGCAATATCAGAAGAACCCAAACCTTCAGCGACTTCGATGGCATAAACACCACAGGAAAGCACCTCCGAAACCAGTAGTGGACAGGACAGTAATGATTAGGTAGACAAGTGTGTATTTTTGATAGGTATTACTTTATTTATAATTTCTGTTAAAAAATCTATAATACATTTATCTTTTGAATGCCTATTGTCTCTTTTTATTCCACAGTGTTAACAATATATAATTTTTTTGAATCATTTTCTAAAAGTACCGACTAAACAATTTTTTGAATTCTTACATATCACTTCCAGGACGGGAAGGTATTTTAAAAATATTTTTCTCATAAATAACAGGCGCAATCAATGCGCATGCAAGATTGAAAAAAATCGCGCGTTATTTATATTTTCAACCCTTAGAAGTCACCCCCAGGGGTTGTTAATTTTTTCCTTTATTTTTCTCATGGAAATTTAGGTATCAACAGTACGTAAACTGAGTTTCAAAAATATTGAAGGCTGTTTATATTTTCAACCCCTATGGTGTCAATTTTTTTTAGTATTTTTCCCTTAATGACCTATGCACATTAAGTAAATCTGCAGAGTTCTTAGAGTAGGAAAGATATATATTGTAAGGAGTCATAACGCTACTGCCAATGGTGAAGCCAACTGCCACCAAAGCGCAAGCGCCACTGGCGGAACATATGTACAATATGTAGATGTCAAGTTTATCACGTCAAAGGAATAAAACGATACAAAACTGGTATTTTTTCCAGAAACAGCTTCATATTACAATTAATGAGTGCCATGGATATTAATTCGACAAATTGTGCATACAGTGAGTCTGAAAAGTATGAAATAAATTCATTGGAATTCAAGTGTTTGGGAAAACTATTGGGCACGTCGATCTTTTTAATTTGGCAGCTCTCATCATTGTGGATATATATTTTTGGTTGTCCCCACACTATTGTCATTTATTATAAACAATTCGAGACATTACATTTTAGAAAATGTCGAAATAAGTTGGGTGCGATAATCAAAAATAAAAACAAAAATTAGCGTGTCAGTCAAATATTTTTCCTTTCACTGTTAATTAAGCTATCACTTGAATATTTCTGAGACTGACTGTATACCTACTCAAATTCAGTTAATTTATTTAGAATACGTACCTTGATTATTATATATTAGTGCTACATAAAATATACGTAAACTTTTTACTTACTGAAATTCAGTTCATTTGTTTAGAATACGTACCTTGATTACTATTAGTGCTACATAAAATATACGTAAACTTTTCACTTGTTTTTCAATTATCTGTGTGATAAAAAATAATACATAATGTATTGGGTAGGTATATTTATAGAAAGTAACACCCAGCTAGATGCAAATACAACAAAACATTTATTTCAAAAACATACAAATAATTTTCCTACATTATTACTTGGGAGCATTTTCATATATACATTTATATATTCGATGTTATATGATGGCATCTTTTTGTTCTCTGAAACAAGAAAAAAATATGACGTGCAAATAAAAAGAAAAGTCAGATCACGACTGATTGCCTGTTGGCGTACTTTGTTAAAAAAAGATTATACAAGAAACGATGCTCACCTTCTTTACTTGTAAGTAGCTGGGTAATTCTAGGAAAATTGTTGGCACAGCTTCTGTTTCAACCGCGGAAACTTAGAAGGACCGTATGTAAAAAATTTCAATAGCTGTTCAAAAAAAGGATAACACACATGGAGTGCAGGCTTACCTTCGGCCGTTGCTATGGCTTCGTTGGAGAGCTCTCCCTGGCATCCACGGTGGTTAAGGACAATAATGCGTTGCTTTCACTGCACTTTGATTTAACAATTTTCAACAATTATTAAAAGATTAATTAGAATTTGTTAGTGCACTAAAAGTGACCGACCGGCCGTTATATTTTTCAGGATCTTGTCCTTTTCCTACTCTCTTGCGCATGACCACTTTGTTCCCTTTCTTTTCAGTGACCGTAGAAAAGGCGTGCCAACAAACAATGTGTGTATGTGTAATATGTTTAAATTAAAAAACCCAAAAATTAATAATAAAATAAAATAAAAAGTCGGAGGGGTAGCCCAGTCTCCGACATTCCGCCCACCAAAACCACTTTGAGGTTTTCCTAGTCATAGGAAGAGAAAAAAAAAATAGTACGTTTATACAAAATTAAAAAAAAAATTAACACGAGAATAATAAAAAAGTTATTGTCCAGGTAATGGACAGAGTTTCACAACGGGACGTTGCAAAATTCCATTTTGCGTTTTTAGGGTTACCACGCGTACCACTCCGTCTACTCCGGGATGTAGGTTGGTTATTCGTCCAAGAGCCCATTCAAGAGGAGGTTTCTGTTCGTTTTTTATAAGAACTAACATATGCAATTTGAGATTAGGTAGGGACTTTGTCCATTTGTAGCGTTGTTGCAAAGTATGTAAATATTCTTGGCTCCACCTCTTCCAAAAATCAGCGTGCATTCTTTGTAGCATCTGCCAACGTGTCAAACGATTTAGTGGAATATTCGACATGTTAGGTTCGGGGATCGTAGAGAGAGGTTCCATGGTAAGAAAATGTCCCGGTGTTAGCGGGGTGAGATCATTAGGATCTTCACTAATCGCAGAGAGAGGGCGCGAATTTAGAAGTGATTCAATTTGTGTCAGTAGTGTATAAAATTCCTCGTAGGTCATTATTTGGTCGCCTACGACGCGATAAATATGTGTTTTTACGGACTTAACGCCTGCTTCACTTAATCCATTGAAATGTGGTGAAGCCGGAGGGTTGAAATGCCATTTTATACGCAGTTGGGTAGCAGCAGCTTCAGAGAAGGCTAGGAGCTGATTGCTTGCTCCTATGAAATTGGTGCCCTGATCAGAGTAAAGGTCGGACACTCTACCCCTTCGTGCCATGAAGCGGCGAAAACTAGCTAAAAAGGCCTCCGTCGTCATGTCTGAAGACAACTCCAAATGAAGAGCTTTCGTAGCACAGCAGACGAAAAGGCAAATATATGCTTTGGAGGTTTTAGCTCCTCTGTATCTTCCCATTGTTATTCTGAATGGACCAGCGTAATCTAATGAGACATGAGAAAATGCTTTGACTTGGGAAATGCGGAATGTGGGAAGATCCGCCATAAATGGGGTATAAGCCTGAGGCTTTGAGCGAAAACACTTAAGGCATTTAGATAGGCAGCGATAAATAGCAGCGCGAGGAGAGATTATCCAGAAATTCTGAATAAGTAAGTTATGTAAAGTTTTTAGCCCAGGATGAAAATTTTCCTTATGAGCTTGTTCTATAATAAGATCAGTTAATCTATGATTTTTCGGCAATAAAATAGGATGTTTAGCATCAAAAGAAAGAGAAGATTTTCTTAGTCTACCGCCCACCCTGAGGATACCTGCTTCGTCTACGAATGGAGCGAGTTTGCGGAATGGCTTGGGTAGAGAAGTATTATTTTTACAAGAAAGAATGATATCTGAAAAAGATTCTTTTTGTACTTCTTTAATAATGAAATGTAATGCTGGATGATTGTCCGATGGATCATGAACCTTGATTTTCTTCAGGACAGAAATGAACTTCAAAACATAGGCTACAATCCTTTGGATTTTTCTCAGAGAAGAAAATTTTGAAAGTAAAACTGAAGTGGGCGAAGGAGTTTCGATAGAAACGTGCAGAACCAACTGTTTTTCTTCCCGTGATGCATCTGGGCAATGATTTAGTAAAATAGAAGGTTGTTCGGGCCAAGTTTCGGGGCTATGGAGTAGAAAATCTGGACCCTTCCACCACAGATTATGTTCCAGCAATTGCACAGGGGTGAGACCTCGAGAAGCACAATCGGCAGGGTTTTCCCCAGTAGGGACATATTTCCAAGAAGTAGGAGGTATGATATCCTGAATATATGCCACTCTATTGGCGATAAATGTTTTCCAGCGATGTGGAGATGAGGAAAGCCACGCAAGGGTAACTTGTGAATCCGACCAAGCGTAGATTGCATCGAACACCAGACGTTCCGAATAGGATTTCTTTACAAACTTAAGCAGATCAGATAATAGGTACGCTGCACATAACTCAAGACGAGGCAAGGATACAACCTTGAGGGGTGCGACTCTGGATTTTCCTGAAATCAGAGTCGTTTTTACTTGGCCAAGGGAAGTGGTGCATCTGAAATAAATTACGCACCCGTAACCTACAGAACTCGCATCGCAGAAACCATGCATTTCTAGCCGAGAGATGGTCTTCGAGACCAGTAATCTGGGTAACTGGAGTTTAGATATTTCAGGTAGTTCAGATATAAAACGATGCCAAATTTTGACAATATCCTCGGTAGGAGTGTCATCCCAATCACTCTTTGAAAGCCAGAGCCGTTGTAAAATACATTTTGCATAAAAAACGATTGGGGTTAAAAACCCCAGAGGGTCAAAGACTCTTGCGATTTGTGAGAGCACACTACGTTTAGTGCATAGGGAGCCAAGCGGTGTGACTGAGTAGGAGAAAACGTCCAGATTAGGATCCCATTGAAGGCCAAGAACCTTTATGAAACTAGGACCATCTGTATCGAAATTGAGGGGCATCTGAATATCTGTATTTGGAACAGCAGATAAAATTGCAGAATGGTTGCTAGCCCATTTTCGCAATTCAAAGCCACCCTTTTTAAGGAGGGTAATTAATTCTGTTTGAAGCTGAAGGGCGGATTCTATTGAGTCTGAGCCGCTGACGCAATCATCAATATATACAGAATCCTGTAAAACCTTTGAAGCCAATGGATGATTATTATTTTCAATAAGGGCCAATTCCTTTAAAGTTCTAAGAGCCAGGTAGGGAGCAGATGATACTCCGAAGGTCACTCTGTCAAGAGTATATTCTCTAATTTCCTCTGCAGCAGAAAAACGCCAGATAAATCTTTGAAATTTTCTATGTTCTGGTTTTACAAATATCTGATAATACATCTGCTTAATATCGCAGACGAATGCCACTGGAAAAGTACGAAATTTTAATAAAATAGTTGCTAAATCTTGATGAAGTTTAGGCCCTGCAAAGAGAGCATCATTTAAGCTGATACCCTTTGTGCCCTTTGCACTTGCGTCGAAAACTATTCGTAGTTTAGTAGATACGCTTTCTGGCTTTAGGACACAATGGTGAGGCAAATAAAAGGCTGAAGATGATCGATAATCTGAGCGAGGAACCTCCGAGATATATCGTTTCTGTATGTACTCTTTTATGAAATTTGAATAAGAGTCATGAAGTTCAGGGTTTTTATAGAGACGAGACTCGAGACATTGAAAACGCCGATAGGCTTGTGTATAAGTATCGCCGAAGTCCGGTTCTAATGAATGCTTAAACGGAAGTGGAACAACAAAATTTCCAGAATTTTCTCGATAAGTCGAATCTTGGTAGATTGCTTCACATTTAACATCATCAGCTGAGAGAGAGATGTTGGATACAGGTGTCTGTTCAATTTCCCAAAATTTTTGAAGTATGAAGTCCACTTGGGGTTCAAGAGAAATATGACAGTTAAGGAGAGAGGTATTTTGCGATGAGCCTTCTGTCCTGCCTTGTAATATCCATCCAAAAATTGTTTGGATTGCCACAGGTTGACCTAATTTGCCAAAAATGCGACCAGAGCCTAACATAAAAGGTACCAGTTCTGCGCCGAGCAGTATATCTATAGGACCAGGTCTATGAAACTGGCTATCAGCTAGGGGTAGATTTTTTATATGAGACCAATTTTGGGTGTTGATTGTAATTTTGGGTTGATCTGAGCACACCTTTGGTAAAATGATAGCCTCAAAGGTAAATGTAGGGTCAGTTTTACCACAAGGTTTTAGGAAACACTGCGTAATACCATTATTTGTGGTAGAAATCAAGTTGTTTACTCCCTCAATAGGGACAGGGTAATGCTGTCGCCGTAGACCTAAACGATTGACACAATTTTCCGTAATGAAGTTCGCCATACTGGCAGTGTCGAAAAGAACACGAACCTTTTGAAAATTACCACGTACGTCTCGAATTTCAACTTCAGCTGTCGATAAGAGAACAGTAGTTTGTTTCATGGGTGTTGTGCAAGTGTGACATTGTAAGGACTGAAAAGATTGGTCAATGTTTTGTGTGGCCAGTGTATGTCCTACAGCCGCTGGCTGTGAGGATGTATTTTGGTCAGAATTGTTTTCATTGTCAGCTCTCGGCGGGGATGAATTAGAATTTTTATTAGAATTTAAATGGAGTAACGTATGATGCGGCAACTGGCAAATTTTACACCTTGTGGAAGAGGGACACTTACGTACAGAATGCGGTGCGCGCACGCAGTTAGTACAAAAGTTATGCTGTCTTACAAGAACAAGTCTTTCAGGGGGTGATTTGGCTAGAAATAGCGGACATCGATACAAAGCATGATTAGCGGAACATAATATGCAAGTAGAATGAGAATTTTGTCGATTGACATCAACCGTGTTAATATAAGATGATGTCATAAATGGTTTTTTAGCGTTCAAGGAAGGCTGGAATGCTGACCTGCTTGAGGAGCCACTCGGTTTGACTTTACTCGACCCCGGCACCATATTTTGACAATTTTCTAAGCCCCTGCATTGACTGTCTAAATAGACTGTAAGCATTTTGTAAGTAGGCATGTCTGTAGTACTGTATTCAAGTTCAAAATCTGTTCTTGTTTTCGAATCTAACTTTTGCAACAAAATATTGAAAATCAAAAAATCCCAGGAATCTATATCAAATTTTAAAACTTTAAGAGCTGCAAGGTTTTCTGAAAATGTGGCCAGTAAATGCCGAAGATCTTTGGCTGAAGGTTTTTGTAAAGTTTGAGCAGTGTATATTTCATTAAAATAAGTTGTAGCTAAAAGTCGCTTATTTTGATACCTTTCAACCAGGGCATCATACGCGATTTGATAATTATTTTCCAGTAGTGGAATGGCTTTAATTAAATTGAAAGCTTCATTTTTCACTGACATCAGCAAATATTGCATTTTATCAACTCCTGTCAAATGAGTATTGTTGTGAATTGCGCTGTTATATAAGTCAAAAAAAGTTGGCCACATTTTCAAGTCACCGTCAAAGGTAGGCACACTGACTTTTGGAAGTTTCACCCACGAAGTAGAGGAATCATTTCTAGTTGTGGTAGGGGTAGAATTATTAGTTTCTGTAAGCGTCAATTCTAACCTCTTACTCTTTATGCCATATAAATAGTTATCAGCTGCAATTCTATCAGCGTCCTGAGTTTTAAATTCTGTGTCATCAGAAATCAAAGAAATAATTTCGTTATGAAATTCTTGAAATTCTTCGTAAATTGTTTCTACAAAGTCAACCCTCGCTAAGAAATTTTGTTTATAAAATGGTTCAGCTGTTGAATTCGTACCGTATTCATATATTTCTTGTAATCGAGTTAGCGGAACTTTACGTTTGAACGTTAGTTTATTAATTTTTTCCTTATTAGCCGACATTTTTTCAGTTGTTTAAACGTAAATGAAATGAGAGCGCGATAAAGGAAACTAGAAAACAGTAAAGTATGGTATAAATTCGCCAAATATTTATTCTATTGTGAGAAGTAAGTATTTGGGAGAGATTACGTGTAATATACGCACAGAATTAAAACTCAGGATGTAAGAATGCACTATAGGTATTCAATTAAATACCACAAACAATGTTTAATTTATATTAGGTAAATAAATTGAAATGTAAACATGAATGACCTTGAAGGGTTCTGTGGGTAAATGCCTGAACTGCGCTATTATATTCGATTTGTTTCACGTTAGAGCAAAGGAAAGAGATAGTAAATGCAAATATATTTACGCTTAATAAAGAAAGAAAAGTACACGTGTCGCGTCGTATTTTTATCACGTGTGAAAACCGTTGGCTGAATTAAAATGTCCAAATCTTAACGAAATTTGTTAAGAGAATTAAAATAATCTATTAAAGCTGGTACACATCCACGGCTCGGCAAGGACCAATGTTTCAACCGCGGAAACTTAGAAGGACCGTATGTAAAAAATTTCAATAGCTGTTCAAAAAAAGGATAACACACATGGAGTGCAGGCTTACCTTCGGCCGTTGCTATGGCTTCGTTGGAGAGCTCTCCCTGGCATCCACGGTGGTTAAGGACAATAATGCGTTGCTTTCACTGCACTTTGATTTAACAATTTTCAACAATTATTAAAAGATTAATTAGAATTTGTTAGTGCACTAAAAGTGACCGACCGGCCGTTATATTTTTCAGGATCTTGTCCTTTTCCTACTCTCTTGCGCATGACCACTTTGTTCCCTTTCTTTTCAGTGACCGTAGAAAAGGCGTGCCAACAAACAATGTGTGTATGTGTAATATGTTTAAATTAAAAAACCCAAAAATTAATAATAAAATAAAATAAAAAGTCGGAGGGGTAGCCCAGTCTCCGACAGCTTCATTTAATAATTTCATTTTATTTCCCTCTGGTAGAACCATTTCTTTTCAAAATGAATACTACAAAGCCTATCATAACTTGGTGTTGAAGCTCAGTCTACTAATTTCATATTTTCTAACCATAATTTTCGTTTCTTAGGATCGTTTGGAAACCTAAGAAAACAGAGTAATATAAATTCAAATGTAATAATACATTTTATAGCATTTATTACCTAAATTTCCTTAAAATAAATACGTATGGGGTGTTTGGAGGGTCGATGCAAACCCTTGCGGAGGTGATAGAGGAGATCATTTAGACTGCATTAAGCCAAACACATCCAAGTACAAAGTCTTACGGTGGAAAATCTTAAAAAATGTAAGACTGTACTAAGTTGTGCTTGGCTTAATGCAGTCTAAATGATCTCCCTTGTCACCTCCGCAAGGCTTTGCATCGACTTGTCAAAAATCCTGTATAGTAATGTATATATAATAGTAATAATTTATTACTCAAAAGTAATTGCACCATGGTGTATTGACATAAACAAACAAACAAAACAAAAAACGTGCATCTATTGTAAATCTTTTAAAACAAAGCAAATATGGCCTGTGAATATTTTACTTGAATATTTCAGAATTCACTTTTACCTGAATTATGCCACTGAGATTGACTACGCAGCCAAAACCTTTTCTAATTTTATTGCCCAAATATTTAAGACTATTGTAAAACGAGTGAAAGTTGATAATATATTTGATTTCACCATATGTTAGAATTAAATGGATTTTTGTAGAAACTTTTTGATTTCTACCATGATAAAAAAATGTATCTCGTTATAATATACTTTTACGTAATTATATCAAGTAAGTATAAAAGAAATATATTCAAAGAAGGAAACAATAAGCCAGCCACTGTAAATATGAACCTAACCTATACAGACAGACGTTGGATTTATATTTACACAAGTTATAATTAATTTTGAATGCTGTTTTTTATTCCACTTTTATGATTTTCCCAGTTTTGTCTAGTGGGCGGGATTTTTCTAAAAAAAAACACGGTTTTTTGCCAAACTTATTGCCTTCAGCGATGTTGCAGGATTTCGGTATGACAATGTCACCGATTTTAAGCAATATGTTTATGGAGGATTTTGAGACTAGACATGTTCAAAATTGTGCATGCTGTTATCTGGTGGAGATGCGCCAGATTGCAAAGATATCATCTATGATATCTTTGCAATCTGGCCTTATGGTATTGAGTTACTAGATAGTTTTTTGGAACATTTAGATAATAAAGAACCTTCTATTAAATTCACTTTTGAAAAGGAAACTAGAAACGAATTACCATTTTTAGATGTTTTAATTAATAGAGTAAATGGTACAATTGAAACAAGTGTTTATAGAAAATCAACACATGCCAACAGATATTTAAATTTCAACTCAAATCAGTCTATTCACGTTAAGAATAGTTGTAAAAATGTTGTAAAATATTTGTATGATAGGGCCAAAATTATTTCTTCCAATGATGAAATACTAAACAATGAGAAGCGGGTTTATAAGGGAAGTTCTTATAAATAACCAATACCCTGGGGGTTTTGTCGATAAAACCGTCATAAATATTGAAAATAACAATCAGGTACGATAATAACCTGAAAAACGTTACACAGCGATAATTCTTTATGTATGCGGATTATCCGAAAAGTTGCGCCTCATCGTTGATAGATTTGATATTAGGACGGTAGTTCAAACAAACAACACTTTAAGATCTATTCTGACAAAGACGAAACCGAAGAACCACGAGAAAAAATTCAAAAAACTGCATTTATAGTATTCCGTGAGTGCAACAAACAATACGTGGGTGAGTCATCTAGACCTTTTAGTGTAAGATTGGGCGAACATCAAAATTACATCAGAAAAAATGAAATTCAGAGATCTGCGAACACGCTTGGGAGAAAAGGACATAGAATAAACTGGGACTCGGCAAAAATTTTAACAAAAGAGGCAGATAGCAAAAAAAAAGAAAAATTAAAGAATCCGCAATAAAATTATTGAAGGAGGATAGATGCGTGTCGAATTCTTCCGTAGATGTCCGTACAACTTGGTTGCCAATGTTAAAAGAAGAACTTCACAAACTTAACATTGTATAAAAACTAAAAAAACTGTTAACTATATCAACTGTTCTATGTAAATAGTAAGTATCTATGGATATTGAGTATAACAAACATTCTTAGAGCTGTGTATTTATCGTTTGAAAAAGGAAACAGATTAAATTTCCGAAACGTCGGCGAAATATTTAATTTCAAGGTTTTATACTTACTTGTGTTGTTTATTTAAAAAAAAGCAACCTCTAACTGATCCTTTGGCGTAAAAGTCACAGCCGTAGAGGTTATTTATCAGTAACATTCTGGTTAATTGTGATATTTTGTAGATTCCCCGAGCACCGCTTAAAAAGAAAAAATGCATGTGGCAGGAAGTCCCAAGGAATTGAAGAAGAAAAAAAATGAGATAACACAAATAACATTTAGACAAAATATTTATACTCTGCAACCTCGGTAACCCCCAAGTACCGTTTTTCAGTAGAATTAAACGATAGATGATCAAATTTATCCACCATTTTGAATTCTTGAGTTTCGATCACATATTCTGCGATTTAAGAAATCTCCAGATACCAATTTTTAGGGAATCGGATATTACATGATAATAAACTGTCCGCCATCTTGAATTTTTATATAAAAATTTCAGAATTATATTGCCATCTGTACTGTATACACATGCAAAATTTCAAGTCAATACCACATCTGGAAGTGAGTGAACGTTGAGTTGCACATTTCTTTTTACATGCAAAGTTATAAAATTAACCAGTTAAAGTTACAGATCAAGCTGGTAATTCATGTTAAATATTAAAGCCTTGAGTTAAGACTATTGAATAATAAATTATATTAAATACATTTTGTGCAGAATTTAAGCTAGGCTGTTTGGTGAAAGAATTCGATGAAATGCCGGAGGCGCAGGGAATAGACGTTATTTCCCGGTTTAAAAATAGCACTACGACCGACGGTTATTAAAGGATAAATATTTATTTGTTGGATGTATAAAGTAATGCGATAATAATAAAAGTGTTGAGGGGCTTGTTCGTGAACAAAATAGAAAAACTGCGATTCTGTTGGTTGATCGAGACAAAAAGTATAGGCAAATAAAAATATCGTAAAATAATTTAAAACATTTTTGGATTAACTAGGGTTAACTCAGTAAGGAGACAATTAATTGATTTCAAATTTTTACTTTGTTGTCATTGTTCATTTTGTAATAAAGTGATTTAATGTGAAGGTTAAAATTTAGTAGGTAGTAGGCTGTGAGAATCTGTAAGCGTAAGTATAGCAAACGGGAATTTATATAGTTTTCGAGGTAGATACGAAGTATATTGAGAAAAAATAAATATGTAGGATGGAGGCCATTTTTTATTTGGAACTTTTTTTAGGATTTGCAATTTTTGAGTAAATCGCTGGTGAATATTCAGGACGTCTTTTGGGAATGAATTTTTTTCCGTAATATTATGAAATTACCAATAACAGGTATAAATATTAAGCACTAGTTTAATAAAACTAAGAATATCGTTTTTTGGTTATCGGTGTGGATAATAACACTCACGGATAAATAGAGTATCCGAGGAAATTTCCCATTCTTTAAAATACTATCTAGATACTAATTAATGTCCAGTGAAGTCAATTTTTTCAGAAATATTTTCTTCGAATAAGAATAAGTACTGGTAAATTGAATGAATGCAACTCGCGCACAATTTACTCTTAATTATGAAAAATTGCGGAATTTAAGAGTATCAAGGGTAATTAAGCCAGTTATACAGGGTTATTCTCGAAAACCGGGTATTGGATGTTTCTTGGAATCTGTCGAGTTCAGAAATTTGAAAATTGGCCTAATGGAATTTTTCAATATGGTGGATCTTAGGAAAATATTTTCATGCATATGTTACTTCTGTTTACACTGGATGTATCACCTAACTTTTTTATTTTAAATGGAACACCCTATATTCTATTTCATATTTGGGTTCCTTATAAAATTTTATCTTGGGTTCATGTACCATAATATATTCTTAAACATCCCAGTTTTAAAGGTAATTAATATTTTTGGAGATTTTTGACGGTTCCTGCCCTCCCAAAAAAAAAAAAAAGAAAAATACCTCTATCATGTAGCCGTTTTAGAAATTTTATTTTCAAACTCATACAAGTACCCAATCATTTTTAAAAGTGAATTATTATTTGTTTGCTTAATTCTATTGAAACATTCTTTATAGGATTTTGCAAGCAGCAGAAAAATAACCATCTATGAGAACTAAAAGAAAAACAAAGGCCTAAAATGAATTCATTTACCTACCTCGTCTTAAACATTTTTCATTCTAATGGATTACATTTTCATGAAATCTGTCATTCTGTTTTGGAAATGCTTAGCCTTTGAAACGTTTTTCGCCCTTATTCTGGAGCTTATCAGAAAGGCACAAAGCCACCCATAAAGATGTTTCATGCAAAACCAAGATAATTTCTATGAATAAGTATGAAATAATTATATTTTGAATTTTCATGACCGTAGGGGGTTATGTCGATACTAGTTTAATCTGCATGGCCGTAAGGGATTATGTGGATGCTAGTTGTTGAATGGGAATTTTTAAATAAGAAATTATGCAAATTCATTTTAGGATTTTAATTTGCTAGCATCATCAGAATATAGGTTATGGAAAGAATGCAAAGATCTTATTAATATTTTTACTCATAGTTTATCTTTTAGTTTTCATAGATAGTTATTTTTCTTCTGTTTGCAAAATCGTATAGGTAAAGGATATGTTTCAATACAATTAAACAAACAAATAATAATTCACTTTTAAACATGCATAGAGTATATAGGCTCCAATACTAGTTAGCTAATAGATAGGTGAAGATCTATTGTTTTTATCAATCAATGTCAAATATAATTATTTCATACTTATTCATAAAAAGAGACTTGGTTTTGTATGAAACATATTTATGAGTGGCTTTGTGCCTTTCTGATAAGCTCCAGAATAAGGGCGAAAAACGTTTCAAAGTCTAAGCATTTCCAACACAGAATGATACATTTCATGAAAATGTAATCCATTAGAATGAAAATTTTTTTAATACAAGATAGGTACAGGAATGTAGTATTTGTTTACTTAAACAGATTTCTTAAGCATGTCATCGTACATCTTCAAGAGAATCATGATTTTTTTAAAAGAATTATTTGTACTGACGAAGCTAAATTTTCCAAAAAAGGAATTTTTAACAGACGAAATGTACACCACTGAGCACAACAAAATCCTCATGCAGTGAGAGAATCAAGTTTCCAGGACAAACTTAGTTTAAAAGTTTTCTGCTTATTAGTAGATAACAAGTTTAAGTCATCATATCTGCGAGGAGAATTTAAATAGCAATGAATACGTGTAAATTTTGAGAACAGTAGCTCTTATTTTTATTGATAATTTGCCGCAATATATTTATAATTTTATGTATTATAAAGTGCACGGTTGCGGTCCACATGGGAAGTGTATGACGAATTAGTAGCGTAGGTCGAAGATAGGTGGTTTGGCTACCGGGGATCTTGGAGATGGCCAGCAAGGTCTTCTGATTTGGCCCCCCTTAGATTTTTGCCATCGGAGAAATATCAAAAATATTGTTTATGTCACCCTGGTTACTACCAAAGGAGATCTGAAGAACAGAGTGCGGACTGCATTTCAACAAATAAATCCCCACGAAATTCGCCGAGCCACTGTAAATGGCCAGGATATTGGCTTATCTGGAGCAAAATGGAGGCCATCTTGAACAGTTGTTGCATTAAATATTTATGTGTTATGTGTTCATTCGTTTTGTAAATTTTGTTCCAAAGCATTTTTTATAAATCTAATATAAAATGATTATTTTTCATGTTATTATCTTGATAATAAACAAATAATGATCAATTATCTGCATGATTATTCTCGTTCATGATAAAAAAGGGAACAAGTTATGACGTGTTGCGTACTAACAAACAGTGCTAACTTTTTATGCACATTTTACAAAAATTCGTCCATAATAAAAAAAAAACAAAGAGAAATAGGTATATGGAATGATCAATTGGAGAATTTAATACTATATTAAATAGAAAACATGTACTATATGACGTTTGAACTAAAACATATTCGACTGTAAAAATAATATGCCCTGTATAATATAGTGAAAACCCCTGTATAATATTGTAGGAGACCACTTTTAGTTAAATCATAGGGTACTTGTATGAGTTTGAAAAGGGAATGTCTTAATCGGCCACATGGTAGAAGATATCAACGCCATCAGCCCCGACTTATTGCGACCATTTTTGCAGCTACACGTCGCATTTCAATCTTTCAGTATTGATACTGGAGATCCATTTTTAACGTGTGAAAAAGAAGAAATTATATTAATCATACAAACTTCAGAACATGGTATCGAAAAGTACCTAGGGTAGGGGAGGGGGAATTTCTGCAGAATATTTCTCTTGCAGTTTCTGTCATGTGCAACCTTATATAATCCAAATTCCCAAAATTTCTGTATGATAACTAGATCCAGAATATCATTAAAATTTAGTTTGTCTTAAGGAGCTTCATGTAATTTTTATGTAAAATATCAATCTGCGTGTTTTTGCCAATTTTGAAAAAAACTTGATCCAATCGGAACCAGTAAGAGCGTTAAAAGCCCGTAAACTTCTACATATGTTTCTGTCCAACTTTTTAAATATGGTGTATAATTTGGATATATCTTCATTTATTAATGTCGTTATTTGGATGTTCCGATTCCATATAAATTTCTCATATTCTAAAATAGCAAAGAAACTAGCAAAATAATTTGATTCTCTCACTATTCTATCGACGGTAAACCACATGTAGTGTCTTTCAATGAATGAAAAATAACACAGGCCTGCATGAAATTTGTGATGACGTGATTTTTGTTTGTTAAGCTCAGTTTTTATATAGAAATAACTAATTAAATACCATTGGGCTCCATCACCCACAGAATTTTTTTTTCCCAAAAAAAAAGAAAAAAATATTAAAAACATTTCTTTTACATAATGGCAATGTTTTTGCTTCTGTTCCTGTCGGCCATTCAGTTCATTTAAAGGAAAACTATGAAAATTTAGAGGAATTACTTTTAAGAATACAATATAAAGATCACAACTGGGAATTGTGTGGAGATCTAAAAATTTTAGGCCTTCTCTTGGTTCAGCAGTCTGGATTTACTAAATTTCCATGTTTCCTGTGCGAGTGGGATAGCAGGAACCGAGAACAGCATTGGATAAAAAGAGACTGGCCACAAAGAAAGACTTTAACACCTGAAACCAAAAATGTAATTCGCGAAAGTCTTATTGACCCTAAAAAAGTTTTACTTCCACCACTTCACATAAAACTTGGACTTATGAAACAATTTGTTAAGGCATTAAACAAAGAAGGAAATTGTTTTAAATATTTGTGTAACACATTTACGGCTCTGTCAGAGGCAAAATTAAAGGAGGGAATCTTTGTAGGGCCGCAGATTAGGAGCTTGATGAAAGATAGAGAATTTGAAAATGTAATGGAAGATAAGGAAAAACATGCATGGAATGCTTTTAAAGAAGTTGTACATAAATTTCTAGGGAATTATAAAGACACAAACTATGTTGAGATCGTTGAAAATATGCTGGAAAAATTCAGGATTCTTGGTTGCAATATGAGCATAAAAATTCACTTTTTACATTCCCATTTGGACTATTTCCCGGAAAATCTTGGGGACGTGAGTGAAGAGCAAGGTGAAAGATTTCATCAAGATATTAAAGAGGTGGAAAAAAGATACCAGGGGCGCTGGGACACAAAAATGATGGCCGATTACTGTTGGACATTGAGGAGAGATCTTCCTTTAGCTGAATATGACGGAAAAGCAACAAAAAGAAGCTTTTCTGAAAAAAGAAAACGGTTTTTTTAAGAAGCGTAAAGAATAAACAACTATTCCAAATAGTTTCAATGTCTATATCTTGTATGTTTTTGTATTTTTCTCTTTAATATGTTATAAAACTAGCTTATAAATTAAATAAATCGTGTTTTTCCAAATTTCTTGATTTTGCTGGTTTGAAAAATAACCTTACGTGATACAAAAAAACTGAAAGCAGATTTGAAATCAGTGCTACCCAATTACCAAAAAACAGTTAAAATTTTTAAATCAACTTTGAAAATGTTATCAAATGCAGGCCTGTGTAATTACACTGTGTATCACTTTTTCATTGTACCCATCGTCGTATATTAAACATTTGATTAATTCGTGTAATTTATGTACAATTATATGGAAGTTTAATTTTGAAAATAGTATGAACGTTTGCTCTATATTTCTATACAAGACATCATTTCTTTTTTTCATGGTTCTATAATGCCTTGTATACCGATGTGGGTAGGCTTTTTACCATGTCACCAAATCTATCGAATGCAGGTAGTATCTTCGCCACAGATACTGTAACTATTATTAGTTGCCTCCCTTTTACACTTTACTGGAAATTGAAAGGAAACCGAATGTAGTTATAAATATCGCCATGAAATAGTAAACACATAACATAACACTACATTATTACGTGACGGTAATGATAAGAGACAATTTTTTAAACCAAAACTAATATCTGATGACCACCACCACTCCCATTTTATATCGTGAATAAGCATCCTAATGTGTATTGTGTATATAAAAACCTAGAACAGAATAGGATTTTTTAATTAAAGAAAAGACGATGTTTTTTAGATTTGTTGTGTCTATATTTCTATTTGGTGAATAAGTAATTTGCCGTCAACTTGTCAGATTTCGAATTCAAGCAGATAAAAGTACTTTTATAAGCATACGTTCAACTTCTGCACTGTTTTCTGAGGCCAGCCGGTATCAAAACAAATCACACTTTTATTTACTCTGTGATAGTGTAGATGAACCTAGTATCGTATGGTCTGATGGACACGACAAGAATTATGTATAATTTAGGCCGGAGTCGTGTCATCGCTACGATACTTATCAACTCTACTCACAAGGGGGGGGTTCAAGTTACCCTTCAGACTACCTAAGACGAAAATAGACGAAATTATACTTACTGTGATTGCTACAGTCTGCTTTCTCTGTCGAACTCTTATGTCGGGCGGTGCACTTTTAATGAATATATCTTATAATTAGCACTTTCTTAGAAACACTTCTTAATAATTAAGACAGTTGATGGATTCTATGAGTATTCGGACAAGTACACAAACGTGGCGGGATCAAATGTGACCCGTAGTAAGTAATTGTCCGACTCACGCCACAGAATGGCACGTCACAAATCTTATAATTAGTGGATCAATAAGAAATCGAATTCAAAATATATTTTCATTTATTGAAATAATTCATAAAATGTAAAAAATATAAATATTCAATACTTAACTAAGGCAAACATCAAAGAGCACCACCACTCGGCAAGCCGTTACCTCCCATAGGAGTGTAACTCATCCAGCGTCGAGAGAACTATGACAACCGACTGTACAATAACATTCAGACTCCCAATTAGTAATGATTGTAAAATGTATGCGGAACTTTTTTGAAAATTATTCACTTTTAATTTTGCACTGAAATTAATGAAATGATTGTCAGGATGCTTAAGGAAGCTATCTATATGAGTTCGATAGTTTCCTGCTTTTATAAACGTACTAACGGCATCGAACTCAAATATACTTTTTTTCCGTCGACTCTCCTTCGAGCGACTACTATGACAATGTCCGCCTGAGCCTGGATAAAAAGTATTTTGGGTTCGTCTGAATCGACCCTCCGACTTTGAATTTTTTGAATAATTTTTGGTACGTTCTAGTGATTTGGATAAGGATTATGCCCTCCCCTTTGAAGGATAACTAAATGAGGATTTTGGTTTTTATTGGAAAAACCGTCCCATTGATTCTTTCCTAAATTTTGACGTTTAAAATAGCTGCTCGCTACATACTGACTGAAGATTTCGCCCTGTGAACCACTAAATTCGTGGTACTTTCGAAAAACCGAATTCGTGGTACTTTTGAAAAATTCATCTCGAGGAGCGGTTTTCTGCTTTGTACAAGTTTCTTTATTGTACTTCCAAAAAACGAAATTTTTGATATTTTCAAAGAATTAAATTCGTTGTACTTTCGAAAAATTTGTTGGACGGAGCAGTTTTCCGCCCCGTGCGATTTTATTCGTGGTACTTTCGAAAAACCAAATTCGTTCCCACACAGCACATGACATCCCTAGGATATCCTCATTTGGTCCTGTATATCCCAATCGAGGACAACATTCCTCAGGATATCCTTAGGATATCCCAATAAAATATATACAACCTGAGAATATCCCAAATGGGGATATCCTAGACAAATCCTGGCAGGATGTCCTAGTAATATCCCGCAAAGATATTAAAAGCCTAACAAAATATTCACTGTAGGAATATGCTGGGCAAGTCCTAGAATCGTCCTATTATAGGTATTATTATTTAGGAGATTTCAACAATAAAAATAATGAAAAGTATATATGTTATTTTGAGGCTATTTATTTAGTGTGTTATTGGTTTGTAAAATTTGCTTCTAAAAACATTTGTTTGTTCTATTTGATAATCCCCTCCAGTATAAATAATTCGTTAAAAATGTATATCTTATTTAAACAGCAGTTGTTTATAATTTGGTTTTAATACATTTGCTGTGTTTTGAATTAGCCACCTTTTTGTGACAAGTCGAAAGTTCTAAGAAATCTGCCACGCGTCGATGTCTTTTCCTCGTTCATTTTAAAGTTCTTTGGACAAATAAGATTACGTTAAATATTTCATAAATATAATGCTGCTGTTATATCTTTGTATTTATTATATTATCTAAAAGGGGAAAATGTGATTGGATATTGTCCGCAGATGTTATTGTCAGATACGTAATCCTTTATATTTTTCTGAATAGATTTTTTTTTAAATTCATAACTTTTCAGCACGCTATGATTTTTTAAAGTTGCACGTATCATCCCTTATAACTTCTAACCACCCTAAACTCTGTTGATTTTAATAATACCAAAAAAGGCAGGAGATCAATTTTTATGTAATATTTCATGCTTTTACAATTTTTATTTTACTATCTTTTACACATTTTGAGTACTTTTGAAAAACACTTTGTTATATTTTTTTTCACCCATTCTCGGGGTTGAAAAAAAAATTCTTTCATTAATCGTGTTCAAATACTTCAAAGTAACATATCAAAAATTCAAGTATTTACCTTAAAATTTTGATTTGTCGACCTATTTCATGGATTATATATAACCTTTATTAGTTTGGTAGATTTACTTTTAAAGTCATATAAGCCAATTGATAGATACAAATATGTATATGGAGTTGTACATATATGTATCACATTTTTGTTAGTCATTTTACCTCTGCCATTATATAAACTTGTATTCCTTTGCCTTCTCTTATTGGCTCGGTTTAAAAGCAATGATCCCATAAAATAATACGTACTTTTTTGCTGTCTTTAGAAATATTCAATAAACCCTAAAAAAACTGGGAATGTCCTATATAAAGTCCGATCGATGTCCTCAGGTTGTAGTAAAGCCCAGGCATAACCCATATAAGAGCTGATGATGTCCTGTACACACGCGTACTGATGTCCTGAGGACGTCATCAGCAAAGCCCGAACTGTCCCATTTGGTTATCCTACGGACATCCTAAGGTGATAATGGGATCTTCCTAGGATATCCCATATATCCTGAAAGTTGTCCCCAGTATGTCCTGAGGATGTCCTTGTGCTGTATGGGTTGTACATTCAAAAAACCAAATTCGTGGTACTTTCGAAAAGTTCGTCGGGCGGAGCGGTTTTCCGCTCCGTGCAACTTGAGAGTCAATTTTTTGAGTAGTTTTGAAAATTCGAACGACGGAGTCCAAAGGCGATTGACCGTCGTCCTCGAGGAAAAGTCAATATTTTGGTCATTTTTGGTGAAATAATTGTTTACGCAGATTTTGATTTAATATGATACTAGAGGTGGTTATAAGTCTTTTTAATGGTTTAAATATGATTTTTTCACGGGATTTTTGTCTGAATTTACTTTTATAGTAAATTGGATATTTTTTCAAATGGATCGTTTTACTGTGTTCAATAACAACATGATTTTTTAAAATAAAGCTAATTTGTTGACGAATAGTTTAAGAACCACAACCCAATTTTGGAATGTGGTACCAAAATAAAACAGCTGTTCTAACGTTGGCAATATAGGTTTTTGTTGGTGAATTGTCGTGTATTTTCCATTGTCATTTGAGTACTTTCTTTAAGATAGTATTTAACAATATACAGGGTAGGTCAAACACTTCAGAAAATGATTTAATTTTACTGAAAAAATTTATTTCAAAACAAAACGAAAATTATTTATCGAACGAACTACAACATAAGTAAATCAACGTTTCGAAACTTCAGACAAGTTTCCAAAACGTCGAGTTCTTTTACCTCTTCAGACAAATAAGTTTTATAAACCATTAATATTTTGTTAACTATTTTATCTGATATTAATAAAATAAGGCAAAAATTCTAAATCGTTTTTAATTAATAATTGATAATTATAATTACCATAATACCATAATATACATTTCTGGTGTGATGAAATTCTAGACGTACAGAAACACAACTTTCAGTATTAGAAAAAATTAATAATCAATTAATTGAAAACTCGAATCACCTGAACACCTTAACACAAGTAATTTTCCAAACTTCTTTAGCCTTTAGAGATTTATAAAGTTTTTCTGCATCCTTCTCAAACAGTATAGTAGTAAAATGAGAGAAAAATTCAAATAAAGTCGTTCAAATTGTTATTTTGCATCAACGTTTGCTAACAAGCACGCGGATGAGGCACGTGAAGTAATTCCAGATGCCTGACCTTTTTATTGTATTTAGTCATATTTGAGAATTAGAAGATGTAACAAATGAGTTGCTGAAAGACAGGACCGTCATAGCCGCCACAATAATACAATTTATTTTAAGATCAATTGGTGATTTATCGAAATATTTTACATCAGCACTTGCTGACAGGCACGTGAATGAGACACGTGTTGTAATTCCAGAATTATGTATTACTACATTTACGCATATTTAAAAATTAAAAGATGTAACAAATCAGTCGCTTAAAGATAGAACCGCCAGGGCTGTCACGACAATACAATGTAATGTAAGACTATTTAATGATTTATTGAAAATATTCAAGCTAGAGAAAATATGATAAATAATCACTATTAACTGCGTGCATCTGTAATTTCTTTAAATATTAGTAGAGATTGAAGCGCCTTTAACGCAGGCAATTGACAAATTGTATCGCTTTGCATTGGAATAATTTTTTCCCTCATAATTTGCAGTCTTAGTACCCTTCGTATATTTTGAGGAATTGATCAGAAAGAGGCCACCATTTTTGACTGATTCCTGATGTCTAAAAGCAGTTCGTCTGTTGGTCCTTTGATGAGTGCTTTCCCCATATTGATTTCCTGGAAAATTCATCTTTGATAATTCCTTTAGCTGAGCGATTAGTAATTTTCAGCAAGGCTTCTCGGCCATAAAAAGTGTAGTTGAAAGCCTTGTTGTTCCTTTGTACCATCTAGTCTGCTCTCATGTTCAGCAGTTTACTATGCTCATGTATCTTGATCTTGTTCCATGGAAACTCAGGTCGTTTGAGTTTTGTGGTTTGTAAGCCCCCATTTTGACTTCCTCTGGATCACTATGCCAAATGGTTAAAGTTTACCGTTGCTTAAAATTCTAATTTTAAAGACCAAATAAATACAAATATAATGTCCATTGGCGAAGGTTGCAGGAAATTAACTCACAGGAACGTGAACATGCCTACAATAATGGTAAATGATTAGAATGTTCAAGATAGACACAGATTTTATGAAGGTATTGCTACACAAGAATTCTTATCAAAGCGGTTTTGAAAAGTATATTTACTTGAATTCCTTCTTATCATTGTTAATATATCCAAAATTTCATAGCATGGATGGAAGATTTTCTCAATTTTAAATATTTATTTACAAGATGTTCTGTACCTTAATCCAGATGTATTCCTTCTTGCAATATTGTCATGCAGGAAAGAGTCAAATCCGGGAAAGTAGCAAATGCTTGTATAAATAAAACATTCGACCCTAGTCTACTTTAAATCTGAAAACAATAGAAAACAAATTCAATGTCGATATTGGAATTGTGACATTGACCAGTATAAACTTCTGCTAAAGAAGCAATTACAAAATACATAAAACGAATAATCAAAAGCAAACTCTCTTGGTTCTTTCAGTTCTTGAGTTCCGACGTTGTAGTGTCGACAGTCAGTTTTAGTTTTTGGGGCCCTCATCTTAAGATGTGGGGCCCAGGCCCTTCAAGCAGTTTTAGTGATCTCCACCCTGGAGATCACAAATTAAATTGTATAATGTAAGGTAACACCTCTGCCTCCCCACTGTGTATATTGGTAAGATCGTTTAAATTTGTTGTGTTCCATTTTTATTATGTGTATTATTGTTGTTGATTATTTGCATCTGTTGGTTGTTCGTTATTCCCTAAACGAGTGTTTCAATAAAACGATGTAAAATCTTAAAGCTGCCCTTTTTAACACACTTCTTCAAGAAACTCAAAGTCACGTAGGGCGTAGGGCCATGATTTCAGGCCCACACCAAAAACCTGTTGTGAATGCGCGGGCTATGGCTTCGCAGGCCCTCGCTTTAAGCCTTCGTGACAATATAAGCACACGGTTCGCTACACTAGGAGACCTGCAAAGAATTATTCAATATCTATCACTACTTTAAAAGTTCAAGAAATACAAGATTTTTACAGTCTCTACTAGTTTTTGAGATAGATATTTAATAGCAAAACAACATTGCACTCTGATTACAATTATAATTAATACGTGAATTTTCAGTCTAAGGATAAGTCCATATATATTCCAAGTAATTCAAGATCTGTCACCTGTTGAGTAGTTTTATTTTTAAATCGAATAAGTGAATTAGCAAAGTAATTTGACTTTATAGGATGAAACTACATAAAATAGGTTTTCGCTCTAGTTATTATTAAATGGATATTTGCAAAATATTGTGAAACTGATAGAAAATTTAAACTTAAACTATATTTTTATCACTTATCGCAATTATATATCGTCTGAAAATGCATAATGGAAAGATGTTATATTCTGTTTTATGTCGTTAATATACAATAGAAACAAAATGACTCCAGAACACTGCCTTGCGGTATATCTAGACTAATGTAAAAGTTTTGAAACCTTCATACCAAAATAGTCTATAAATTGTTCTATTATCGAGGTAACATTTAAGAAGACTAAGACTATTGCATTGACCATAACACTCTAGTTTGTATAGAAGAACGTCGTGATCCACAGAGTCAAATGCTTTTGAGAGATCCATATATATTGCGACAACCGAATGACCCATCTGAATTTCGGTACCGATGACCTAAAAAACTCCGTAAAGCGTTGACTAGGAGAAAATATATTTTTTGTGTCGAGAGAGTTAACTATGAAAAAATTTTTTCAAATATTTTTGAAAATACTTAAAATAGAGATATCGATCTTAAATTGGTAATGGTTGTTTCTTTTTTGTTAATTTAAAAAAAAAAAATTGAAAATGAGGGGGGTTCTCAATTGGACCAATTGGTATGATTTTTATGTTCATTCAATTACTTCTCTAGAATTAGAATTAGATTTAGGAAGGAGGAGCTGGCTGATTGACCTTCACCATAGCGATTCTCATGGATCTACTGTGGTGCTTCTGTTTGTTTCCTTAGAGCACCTTGTTTAGCTTTGTCGTTTGTATCAGACATTGTCCTCTGTATCAGACTCCACAGCCTTGATAAGGGCTCCTTAGTATAGCTATGGACTGAGGTTTCCTCTGCCTCTTGGCAGAATTTGCATGTTATATCATCTGCCAGGCCCATTAGACTCAGATGTCTATTAAGTCAGCTGTGTCTGGTTAGAAGACCCACTAATTCTATTGGCCTTTCTATTTTGGCGTAATAGGTCCTCCGTATAGGCCCATCGGTCCTTAACGAATATTTTGGCCTTTCTTTAGAATAGTGTGAGCGATTTTTATGAAAGCATTATGCACTGTAGAGTATGGCTCGACGGTGATCCACTGATAGTTTCTTTAAGTTGCTCAGCACAAGATGAACAAAAAATTGGAAAGAAAATTCTTTCGAGAATATGGCGTACGCACCTTTTAAAAAACAGTTACTAAAAATTATGAAATAAAATTGCATCATCGCTCATTTAGTTGAACTTCATTACCTAATATTGATGCTATTATCTAATATTGAGAATTAAGAAAATGAACAAATATCACAATCGTGTGTCCTTTTAACCTACCTAAATGTCGATATTAGGTAATAAATTTCAATTAACTGAATGACGGTGTTTTATTGCATAATTTGCAGTGACTGTTTTTAAAGGCGGTTCAATTTATTTAAACAGAAAAGAAAAGAAAAGAAATTTGAATAGTTTCTAGAGAGACTCAAGAATCTATAATATGACAAAATGATTGCTACACTTTTTTATTTATTGTAATAACAATTATTTTATTTGGTTACATTTTCGCAGTTAGTTGTTTACATTTATCGCAGTAAGTTTGTTGCGTAGGTTTAAAATTTTATTCCTGTTCGTTCTTCTAAATAAGATAATTAAAATACTTAGTTATAAAGAAGCCGTGATAGTATATTAATTAATCATAATGAATCTCCCACGTGAAATGAAGATAACGTCTTCTGTTAGTCTTAGAAGTCTTATAATCCCGAGTCCCGGGTTACCTAGCTTAAAATCCGTCACTGGCGGCACCCTAACAGGTCGGTTGCGATCGGGTGGTATAAAGTAATAGCAAGAGAAGGGAGGCTTTCTATTGTGAGCTGCCTCCGTCCCGACAGTGTCGATATTGTGCCCCAGCCATGGTTCGGGTGGCGGTTTCGCCTCACCCGCTGCTGCTGGTCATGGTGATTGTAGCAGTTTGTGCAGCCATACCTTACGCGGTTATGGCTATAGATCTTAGCAGGTTATATGGACACATCAGCTCAAAAAGAGGTAAGTCCAATGAACTACTTACTATTCCCGGTCCCGGGCACTTGTTGGGTAGCCGCATCAACAGTTGTCGCAGTAGCACGATCAATAGTCATTATATTTTTTCAATGCATTTTTTTGTTTTTGTTTGTTTCCTTTTTCCACAATGTCAAATAACTCCTGTGCTACCTTTAGAGAACGTAGCGACTGACCGCTTTTGCTCGCGTAACTGCATTTGCATACTTCTTTTCATACTGCCAAAAGATTCAAATTAAAATCATTAACGAATATCTAGATATAAGCTGTTCAAACCATATGGAATTAAAAAGCGCCAATTCTTTCTCTCAGCCGTAATATAATTACCTATTATTATATACACATTTTTATCTCTTTTAATACCTATGTAAATGGGATAACAAATACTAAAGGCGAAACTTTGTGCTGTTTGACAACTTCTAATTTCATAAAAGGGATAGTAGCAAACTCGTCATATACAGTGTGTCCCACTTTTCATGGAGCCACCCTCATATCTTGCTCACCTGATATCCGAATGTTTTGAAATTTTGGTGGTGAATATGTACCTATGAAGTGAGTCTTTAGACGTAACCACATTCAACTGTAGTCAGTGGCGTTCGATTCTATCATGGAAAAAGGGGGTTGATTTTTTAATAAAAAGTATTAGCGATTTTTTTAGAGAAAACTAGTAAAATATTCCTAATCAGCACCTTTAGAAACCCCGTTGTACAAGATTACATCGTTGTGTGTTCAAAGGCGTTTGAGATATGGGCCCTTAAAAATCAATTTTTTTCAACTTAAAATAATTTGTATCTGTGAAACGGATTGTCATATGAAAAAAATGTATTCTTTATTTTTTGTTCAGAATAATGTATTGTACTAGTATGAAATGATTCTACAAAAAAAAATACTATTTTTTTAATAAGGCAATAATTTTAATTTGTACATACCATACCTACCATGTTTCTAACAAATAATCTACACAAATAATTTAATTATACAATTCTTTGCGTTTCTATGTAACCACCATCATTCCGAATACATTGCTCAATCCGTTTTCTTACATGCCGTACAACTTTTCTAATCTCGGCTGGAGTGATTTCAACACATGCCTGTCTAATTCTGATCATTAACTCATCTTGGCTACGTGGTCTGTTATTATACACTATATTTTTTAGACGACCCCCACAAATAAAAATCAAGGGGTGTCAGGTCTGGAGACCTCGGGGGAAACTCCTGAACTTGACTTCTTAAACCTATCCATCTACCTGGAAAACTATCTTCTAGTCAACCTCTTGCAACATTATGAGCCGGGGCACCATCAAGTTGATAATACAAGTATCTTCCGACATCTTGAGGCAGATTATTGAGAAAGGGTTCAATTTCTCTTTGCAACAAATTTAAATAAGCTTCTCCATTCAATCTTGGAATGAAAAAAGGCCAAATAATCTGATCCTTCCATAAACCACTCCAAACGTTAACTTTTGACACATATTGGCTTTTAGTACTGATAAACCAGTGGGGATTTTCGTCAGCCCAAAAACGGCAATTCTGAGAGCATACTACCTCATTGGTAGTGAATGTTGCTTCATCGGTAAATATGACGTTTTGCAGAAAATTGACATTGTTTAAAAATTCACCCTGGGCCCAAAAACAGAAATCTAATCTTCTGTATGTATCTCCATCTTCTAGGGTATGCAGAAATTTTGGTTTGAATGCTCTTTTTCTATGTTTTTTCAGGCAACGCCAAACGATGTTTTTACTAAAATTTAGATTTAATGCTACTTGCCTTATGCCAGATCTTGGATGTTCTCTAAAATATTGTAAAATGCGTTCCTCGTTTTGAATTTGCCGATTTTGTAAATTATAATTCTTTGGTCTTAACTTACATACATTTCCACCATTGTTAAAATTTGTATTAATAGTTGCTACCAATTTATGGCGAATGGGAGGCTGACGGCCAGGATGCCGTAAATTAAATTCATCAGCAGCTTCTCTAAATGATCTGGCATTATTCCGACTAAACGAACCAATTCCACTTTTTCTTGCATTGTTAAATGTTGAGCCATTTTCATAAAAAAAATCAGTTCAGTTATTATGTAACATTAATCCATCATTCATTAAATTTTTAACGTATTAACTTATTGACTTTCAACAATACATTGACACTTGCAATAATTTTTGTTTTCATGGCTTACTTAGGTCTTTATTAAAGATTATTTGTTAAAAACATGGTAGGTATGTACAAATTAGAATTTTTGCCTTATTAAAAAAAAAAAATAGTAATTTTTTTGTAGAATTATTTCATACTAGTACAATACATTATTCTGAACAAAAAATAAAGAATACATTTTTTTCATATGACAATCCGTTTCACAGATACAAATTATTTTAAGTTGAAAAAAATTGATTTTTAATGGCCCATATCTCAAACGCCTTTGAACACACAACGATGTAATCTTGTACAACGGGGTTTCTAAAGGTGCTGATTAGGAATATTTTGCTAGTTTTTCTCTAATAAAATCGCTACTACTTTTTTTTTTTTTTTTAAATCGCCCCTCTTTTTCCATGATAGAATCGAACGCCACTGACTACAGTCGAATGTGGTTACGTCTAAAGACTCACTTCATAGGTTTATTCATTATTCACCACCAAAATTTCAAAACATTTGGATATCAGGTGAGCGAGATATGAGGTTGGCTCCATGAAAAGTGGGACACGGTATAGATAGTATGCGAAAGCTAATTTTATACATTGTCTTTTTACATTTTTTCTTAATTCCTATGTACTATATTAAATGAGTTGACAACTTACTGCAGAATGTCTCTAAGCCTTCTCCTTCGGTGGATTCCTCCTCAGAAATTAAGTAGACCACTAAATTGTTATAGCCTTCTATGATGGGGCGGGGGGTTTGGAAAAATTTTGTTGCGGTTGTCAGAATCATTATATGCTACAGGCGGATGTATCTGTTAATCACGTATTTATTAAAACCTTTCATTAAACGCTTTGTTGTCTGTCTGCTACAAATCTTGCAATCAAAATTTCGACTACCTAATTCTAATTAAGCTAGAGCTTTGAAATTTTGCACACGTGTGTAGGTCTGGTGACGACGCAATACAGTATATTTCATATTATTATAAATTCAATATGGCGGATGTCCCGAGATGGCGCACAGTGGAAAATTTACCACTATTTTGGACAAAAGTCCATTTGACGCACAGTTCTTGACCGACTTGAATATATTTTCTTTTTAATTACCCGTGAATAATTCTAGTTTACCCTTCAATTTACTACAATTTAAATATCTATTCTTCTGATGTCAGAAATAAGTTAGTAGACAAATTGTGGTAGGTTTAGAGTAAATTTTTTAACATTAGGTACTTACCGACCTTATAGACAGACTCCTCTCTGAAACATTGGTGTTGTGCGAATGGCTTTGCAGCAACAGCCATAGATTATAAGTATAGATAGATAGATTCTTCTGATGAACGTATCTGACCAAACATTAAAAAAAAAATTTTGGACAAAAATAGTGACTACCCTATATTATTTTAATTAAAAAAGCAAGTAACGTAAAAAAGTAACCAAATTTCAATTTTCAAAAGTTGGAAGTATAAGAAGTCCATGGATATGCAACCTCAAAGTTCTTATCTGCTCCTTAATTGTAAACACTTAAATACATCTATTACACTATTATATTTTATAAAGCTTGAATTTAACGTCATCCTTGAGAAAACATTCTTATCTTTTATATTTGTTAGGTATTTTAAAATTAATTTTATTCATACATACAATTAATTAAACAGCTTATATATCGAAAAGATCCTGAAGAGTGTCCAATATCTAGAAACTCTACCATTTTTGGACAAGTTGGATAACCTGTTCGTAATCAGCAATCCAAAAATAATAAAATCATTCAACAACAGCCTAAAGTGAGAAATTATATATCGAAGAATCCAAAAAAGTTCCTAAAAACCAAAAATGGGCAATATTTAAAAATTGGACCACTTTTGGACAAATTGCGTGGCATGTCTTTATCCAGAGAATCCAAAAAACATGAAATGCAACTATAAACGGTGATCTACAATACAAAGCAGACATTATTTTCATTAAAAATTGTTTTTTTTAATGTTCCGATATTGTGTCAAATACGTTAATCACAAGAACAGATTACGACAATCGGAGGGTAAACTAGAATCATTCACGAGTATTTAAAAAAAAAATCAAATAGATCAAAAACTGTGCGTCAAACGGACTTTTGTCCAAGAAAAGTTTAACACTGTGTGGCGGTTTACATATTTCTTCACAATTTTCTTCATATAGGTATCAAATGAAAGGGTTTGACCAGCAAAATACGATAAACTATGTGACACCATTCTAACTCCAATATACCGGACGAACCGGGATGGCGGATTATTATCTTTCTCTTCATAAGCGCCTTGATATGGGCATCAAATGAAAGGATTTTATTTGATGCCCATATCATGGCGGTTGTGAACGTCATTATAAATCCAATATGGCGAATGCCCCAGGATGGCGGATTACATTTTTCTTCACAATCCCCTCGACACGGTCTGCCTGTCTGTAAAAGAAGTAACAATTAAGAAGTAAAAAAATGTTATATATGAGAAAAATATTTTTAAAAAAATTCTTACGCCTTGAAATTAAAAGCTTTGGGGGCGGTTAATGGGGCATAGTACAATAGTATTACATGACCGCTCCCAAAGCTTTTGTTTCTAGATGTATTTTAAAAATAATTTTTTACTTAGTAGATTTTTTTAAATAAAAACTTTATTTTAATTTTTTATATATAATTTTTGGCAAGAGTTGTCTTGTCACCACTATTTCCGCATATATAACGATTTTTATAAATACGCAGAAGAAATCCTTTGCAGAGCATATTAATTTATGATTGCAATTTACAGACTCTCGTCTTGCGTTGGTCGGACTGTTTTCAAAGACTTGATAGTTTACTTTGATCTTAAACTTATTTTCATAAAATATATTGAGTCAATACCAGCTGATGCCATTAAAGTATTAGGATTTGTCACGTGGAACCACAAGGGGTCTATGAACATTTACGCTTTCCGTGTTTTATAGTTTACATTTTTTATTGTGATGTTCTTTTGCCACCGTCGTTGTATCAAGTTACAGAAAACGAGAAAGTTAGTTTGATACACTTCAGAAATAAAAAATGTGTCTTTAACTAATGATTGTTTATTTTAAAGATTATCATACTGTATCTTCTTCTTTTAATTATGATTTTAAAATATACATAAATTTTATACTATAAGTTCATAGCTACAATATATACAGGGTCTCTCATCATGACCTTAAATTACATGTGCTTCCGAAACGGTTAAAAGTATATCTTGGAAATATTCAAATACAGATATTCTAATTCAAATATTTAAAATTTTTCATCTTCATACTAAATAGAACATTTTATATACTTTAGCGTCTTTAGATCCTTTTGTGAATAATTATAATGTAATCTTGTGTGGCATGTACATTAGAAACTTACGGCTTAAGCAATATTCACTCATATTAATTTTTTTTGACAAATGTGGACTTCTCAAAACTATATATTACTAATCAGTTCTCAGTAAAAACGCAACATCGCGGTTTTTACTATCGTGTCGTCATTCCCATCGACGTGTTTATCATACCCGTTTGATTTAGGTATATTATAGCCGGATAATTTTCTTTTATTCCTTATCGTAGCTACCGGCACGGTCACTCAGCCACTAAGCATCTACTAAGACACGCTTGGTTAGACTGACTATCGGGTACTTAGTTCTAGAGTCGGGTACAATTTAAACTGACTTGTGTCATGGCCGCTAAAACATCTGAACTAAGATTTTATTTGATGCATAAGAAATGCCAGTAGTTCTCAAACAGTTCTCAGCAATGATGTCGCTAAATAATTAAAAAAAAAATAGGAAAGATATTATCATAAAATGTTAAGATTATTAATTAAGTAACTTCATAATTTTAGTGGAATTCTGATTATACAGTGTCCATAAAGTTGGCTACACATGGGAAAAAATTGCATTTTTGACATTTCTAAAAAACTCGATTGGGGGTTCGTATATGCATGTCCAACAACAAAAAATTACATTTTGACACATGTCATGACGTGATCACCGGTTTGGCAGGACTGTAAAAAATAGTTGACCGTGGTACCGAAAAGTGGGTCAAATTGTTCAGATATCGAAAAATTTTATGAAGAAAAAGTGCATTTAGAATACAACAAGGACCCTATATATCAATTTTGAAGCAAATATGAGGAAAATAATAAAGTGAAAATTTTACCCCCACCATTAAATATCATAAACTCTTGTGTCTATTTCACAAATATTTGATTAGTTTCGACAAAAACTATGTATTTTAGTTGAATAAAGGTATTTGAATGTAAAAAAAGAAACGAACCCCCAATACAGTATTTTTTAGAAATCTCAATAATACAAATTTTTCCCATATGTAGCCAGCTTTATGTCGTACACTGTAGGTATATAGGTTCGGGCACAAATGAAACTGATAACAAAAAATGAAATGCCCAATTTACTCAATAACAATGAGTGATCAGAAAAAGAAATCAAAGACTAATATTACTACAGTCCAACAAGAGACACGGGAAGGTTTGGACATTTCTTGCCAGGAAAGGATAGGATCGTAGTATTAGTAGGGGAAACGATGTCAGTAAAAACAAAATATTTCATATAACAAAAGAAAATCTGAAATCTCTATGAGGATAACGAAAATAAATTATTTCTCTTTTAGCGGTAATAAATAAAAATTCTGGTTGACAAAATAAATATTAAAAAAATTAACAGTAATTTTAAAATAAATAAATAAAAACAATTTTGAAAGAACAACGCATTGACACGTTTTCATAAACACTAAAACACTACAATTGAACAATTTATCTACTCGACGCATGTTTCACCATTCGTGTATTAATATATAACGTAAAAGAATAGATTTTATTAGAGATAAACACGCGCTAGTAGTAATAAAAGACACATTTTTGGGGAAAATAAAGTTTTAACAAAACTCGCGGCGCAGTTTAATAAAATAAAAATTTTGGAAGGAATATTATTAACTTTTAATAATTAATCAAATAAAAGAAAAATTAAAGTGCTTGGGGATCGATCTCGCAACAACACCATTTATATTTATTGCTGTTCGAGCATCTTACCGATTAAGCTACGCAATCGTGTGTGTTTATTCTACTCTAAAACGTGTAATATCTACGTACTAGAAAATTGTAAGATTTAGTGGTTTGACATTGTCCATTTGACGGTTGAATATCCACTATTTACCACTAAAAATAACTTAAATATTTCATATAAAGACGTTTTTCATATTTAGAGTGGTGTTAGTTCACGGAAATAAATAATATTCGTCGTTAAATCACGCAGTTTGAGAATCACTGAGCTTATGACTATGTTTCTCACTCCTCAGTGTACATTTCATATTTCCGTCTCAAAAGAAGTGGGAAAGAATCTTGGTAGACATATATTGACAATATCTTTATGCTATGGCTTTAAGTTTGTGTGTAAGAGATAGTGAAAACGTATGTGCAATATTAATTCATGCATCGGTCTTTTTAAACTTGACCCGACTCTACCCCCAACTGGCAATGTTGGAGAGTAATGGATGTTGTCTGCGTTTTTTCAAATGTGTAACCCCCTTCCATACAGGGCTTTAGATTCGGGGATTGTCTACTATGTGTGATGTGTTTATGTTATGTTATGCAGAAAATAAATCTGTACAGAAATTCGGTTCATAACAGGTGTTTCTCGGATTCGAAAGAACTTTGAGTAGATTAACAAATATATCAATTTAACTCTAAAATATTATTAAAGTATGATTAACACTACTCTCATGAAATGATAATTGCTGTTAGATCTAAATCTATTATTTAAAATTTGCCACATATGCAAAATAGCATGGTAGAATACTCACTATTGAAATCAGACTTTGTTCGCCATACTAGATGATCGCCAGAAGCGTAAAAAGTCATGTTATATATAAGTAATATTTATAACGAAATTAAGTAAAACACTACTATGTTTTTTACTCAATTTCGTTATTGTTATGGATTACCACAGAGTAACGGCTTCCTCAATCAATTTCCTAAGTAATATTTTATTATAGTTTTGAAATGTAATGGTATTGAAGTATTTAATACAAAAATAGGAAGATTATTAAGATATAGAACATGCAATAAACATTGTGTCTTAGGTTCAAACGATTTTTATATAGGTTAGGAGATTTATATAGGTTAGGATATAAATTTCAGCTTAAAACGTTATTGAGATATTTTTATCAACACTGGTATGAAACGAATTTAAGTTTCAGTTAGGCATTAATGCCTATTGATAGCGACAAGTTGAGTCAGGCTTAAACTGTTTATTTCAAATTTGGATATAGTAGAATATCCCTTACCGAAGTTGTCATTCTAAGAAAGTAATTAATTAAGTAGACGGTCGATGAAAATAATATTGGGAATATAATGATCCACAAAAAGGGTCTTAAACAATTTTTCTCTATCTAGCAGTTAACCAAAGTGAAGCTAGATAGAGAAAAATGACTGAAGACATTTTTTGTGGAGCATTATATTTCCAATATGAGCAAGTTAAAGACCGGAAAACATAATTTTCGCAACTTTAATTAACAATAATTCGAAAACCCCACAAATTTGAAATGTACAAATTGAACCTGATAATATTTACGAAAAGTGATGATCCTATGCTTCCTAGAGATACTCGGATTTAAGGTGGGAATTTCCAAGAAAGAGACATCCGATAGGGAAATATTTATTATTTTTGGCCATAACTTTTTCTATCTGTCCCTCTGGCTGTCTGTCTGTCAGTCAATCTGCCCGTCTGTACGTCTGTCGGTTCGCCACGTTTCTTGTAAGCATGATAAAATTAGGACAGTAAGTTAGTGTTAGCTAGTGGAAGAACCCTATTGTCTTTGGACAAAATCGATCAATAAAGAAAGAAGTTCTTAATTATTTAAATTTAAAGAAATATATTTTGTCACTAAAACTAATATTATTTACAAAAGAAATTGCGAAGAGTATCCTATAGAACGTGCAACAGTTATGTAAAACGTGCAGTAAATCGGCGTAGAGTATAATAATGGTTAGCTTGTCAATGAGACCTCTGAAGTAGCTACGAAAAGAATGATATATGAAGTTTGCTTTCTCTTTGAACTAAACGGGTAATTAAAAAAACATGTTTAGTTAATTACTTTTTGTCACTTTTTGCAATGATTACTTTGAATAAGCTAGCTTGGGTAGGTTTGATTTGTCAAATCAACTTAAGGTGGCCATTCCCTAGAAAGAGACATCCGATAGGGAAATATTTATTATTTTTGCCCATAACTTTTTTTTCTTAGTACGTATATTTAAAAAATATATAAGAATACCTAAGTAGAACTATAACAAGACTATTAATATGAATTTTCACTCAATAATTTCAGTGGTTTGCAAAATAGCTCGATTTAAAACTACGAAATAGGAAGATTAACACAATTTTTAAATTTAAATCGAGCTATTTTGCAAACCACTAAAATTATTGAGTGAAAATTCATAGTAATAGTCTAGTTATGGTTCTACTTAGGTACTCTTATAGTTTTTTTAAATATACGTACTAAGAAAAAAAAGTTATAGCTCAAAATAGTAAATATTTCCCTATCGGATATCTCTTTCTATGGAATCGCCACCTTAACGAAGAGTAAGTCGTATTTTATTTTAGTATTTGAAGAGATAGTATTTTACAGGTCCCGCAGACCGAATTTTGGAAAAGTCGCAATTATGTACGATTAAAAATTAAAGAAATGATTTATTTTGAAAATCAAAAAAGCGTATATAGGTTGGATCATGTGTATTTTCGCTAACAGAATCCAAATATGTAAGAATATGCAGGTTTGTTAAAAATTAGATTTTCACGTAAATTACATTGAACGGAAGTCGGCCATTTCGGTTATTTACAAGACATTATTGGAAATTCTATCTCAACTCACTACACCAAGCTTGAAAATAATGTCTATGCAAATTCAAAAGTTACAAGAGTATCCCTATGGACTGAGCTTGAAATATAATTTTGGTGGGTGCAATTTTTGTCCACCCAGTATAATTATTTTTGCTTCCGTTTATATTCACTCGAATTTCTACTATTCTAGCAAAATGCGCTTCTTTGCAATTTGACTTGAAATTTATTCGTAGTCTTATTACCTGTCTTCATCAGGCCCTGTCGTGTTTGTGTATTTACCGGGCTGTGAGTCCAATACTCCACAGGGGAGTGAAGTGAAGCGATTTTTATTATTTAGCTTATTTAGCTTACGGCTATAAGGTAAAACAAACCTACGAAATGGACTCCTGAACGGTTGAAAATATCGAAGTAATTCGCAGTGTTTAGTGCCTCAACCTACGGCTACACAGTAATTACTTTAATGTCTTAACCCACGTTACATAGTAATAATATCCTAAATAAATATTAAAGTATAGTAAGTACAAAAATAAACACGTGGATGAGAATGACTAATGATACGATAGTAAACCCTAATGACAGCGGTATTGGAGTAAAAATAAAACCAAGAGCGCAAGGATGTACCAGTACTGCGTTTTTCCTGAGAACTGAGTACCTATGTATCCATTTTAAACGATCTACACTTGCCAAAAAAATTAAAGTTCAGTGAACACTGTCTAAAAGTTTTTGAGATAAATGGTCCATCAAATGGCATTAGAATTTAAAGTAGAATTTAAACATGTAGAAATACACAAAGCGTTTTATTTAAAATTTGAAAAATGAAGATATTTTAACTGGGTAAAGTACCATGGAAAACCTGCATACGAAAGTTTCCTATCTGTACCCTTAACAGTTTAGGAAACACAGATAGTTTATGTTGTGGTGAGACACCCTGTATATAGTTATAAAATGTTTTCTGTTCTGTTTTAACAGTAGGATGTGAATTTTCTTTTCACACATTCTAGTAGCCTCTCATGTAGGTTCTATATAAAAGAAAATGCATGTCGCTTTGAATTTTTAACGTTTGGCATCAGATTTAGTATCAGACACTTCGAAAATACCTAATGACCAATTTTGGCGAATTTTGAATTTTGTCCAGTTTTTGATAGTCCGGTCCACTCTACACTGACCTGACTTGATGAAAAAACTAAAATGGAGCCACCGCCGCGCCAGGCAATAATACTCCATAGTTTGTAAACAATGATATTATTATACTCTACGCAAATATGAAAATGAAGAGTATACCTATATGAAAAATGCATCAAACTTCTCGATACTGGTATGACTAATATATTAAACACTATAAATAACCTAGAATTTCAATTATCACCAGAAAAATCATGTATTGAAATTTTTACAAGACATAATATCCCTAATATGGATATTATACAGCTGGACAACGTTCGCCTCCCGCTATAAAGCCAATTATTTGGGCATTATGTTAGATCAAAAACTAACCTGGAAACCTGTTGTAAACAAGTTGAGACGTCAGTTCCTTTCAGAGAAATTTATCCTTAAGTCACACATTAAAAAATCACCAATTATGGACAAAATTAGCCAGTTAAATTAATCATGATCTTGTCAACAAATACTTGTCAAAAAAGAATTCACCACCTTTGTGCATAGGATTTCGAAATCCAGAATTAGACAAACTATGTACACGATCGGATGATAAAGACTATTTGAGTTATTTTAAGAAACCAACGGTAATATCACCTAGTTATTGTGAATTACCTGAAGGAAACGAGATTATTTTAAACAACATAACATCCCAATGGCATAATTACTTACATATTTATACAGACGCGTCAAAAAATGAAAATGGGACGGGATGTGCAATGTTTGCACCCAGTATCAACCTGAAAGAAAAGTGTACACTGCATCAAGATACTTCGGTATACTCTGCCGAGTCTATGGGAATTCTGAAAGCTCTACAATATATTATTGAATATCACGATTGTAAAATTTTATCTGATTCGCTGTCTGTTCTAACATCCATTAAAAATAGTATAGATATGAATTCTGCTTTCTGTAACCTGTACATTATCAAAATTAAATCCGTATTATGTAAATTGACTGAGAGAGATTACATCATTAAATTTGTTTGGGTTAAAGGTCATATTGGCCTTAAGAACAATGAAAAAGTAGATCAGTGGGCTAAAGAAAGTATATCCTCAGGAATACCCTTATACAACGCATCACATCTAGAGGATGGCATTGGAAAATGCAAAAGTCTTTTAAAAAAAACAGCGGTCTCAAATTGGAATGAATACTGCTTTACTAATCCGACAAGGTACACACTTATCTAGCAAGAAATCCCAAAAGAACATTGGAATAATAGAGTTAATGATTCCAGAAGGGGCATAACGCATATAAGGAGATATAAATTTGGTCATGGCTGTTATCCATATCACCTGCATAAGATAGGACTATTATCATCAAATATTTGTGAGCAGTGTAGTGAAATAAGGGACCTAGATCATATTTTCTTCAAATGTCGTAAATACGCTCAAGAAATTGAAGAAGAATCAAGAATTGAAGTTGAAGCACAATTTAATTTACTTCATCTTCTGACTCCAAATAAAAAAATATATTGATTGCATAATTTCATTCATAAATGAGACAAAAATAAGTATTTAGAGTAGGTTTAGCGTTTATCTTTGTCACCTGTATGTTTATTCTGTTGTTTTTAGTAACCTACGTTACCCGTGGTCAATAGTTGGGTGAGTAATTGAAAAATGCCCTGATCAACCCCTGGGCGAGAAGCGTGTGTCCCTGTCCTTATCCTATTGTGTAAAGGAAAGATTCATATTTTGTCGAATAGGTTAGAATTAGGTAAAATAATTTAAGTAACATAAATTGTGTCTGACTGTGGGTCAATTGCCCTAATGCCATTAAAAAAAAATCACAGATTGCGCAATTCCTGCAACCATCGGGGCATTGGAAATGATAACACCATACATAAAACATAAACTTTTTCCGGGCTCGGCTTCGCCTCGTCCGGAAACAGCTACGATCCACTTTCGATTGCGACATCGCTGTATTTCGACCTTAAATGAAAACTGGTAACTTGACCCCCTGTGATATATGCAACCCATACTACATTTGCATATATGAGCCGATGCATATACGACAGTATCATTCGACCGCGACACCGCTGTCTTTTGACCTTGAACGAAAACTGGTAACTCAACTCCGATATACGAACATAAACATTTCCAATGTTAAAGGCATATACCTGTTGCATTTGATCGGTACATTTTGAATACTGTATATATTCCTCGTAGAGAAAAAAATGTTCATATTGTGTTAGTTATCAGTTGCTTTCGTTATCACGCGCGCTTTCGACAAATGTTCGATGAAAGAGCATTTTCCCGATTTTTGTTCACATTATACTGGACATAGGATAATTATAATGGGACCATACTTTTGAGTTTGCAAAAGATTTCATGGAAATCGGTTAAGCGAATCATGATTGAACAAGCTAACTAGTATACTCTTCGCCGATATTCTGCCCTTTGTATATAATTGATGCATATTCTATAGAATAACTCTTTGCAGTTTTTTTTTTTTTGTAGATAATAGTAGTTTTAAATTTTCTGCTTAGTTACAAAACATAAAAGGATATATTAAAAAAAAATGAAATAATTAATAACTTTTCTCTTTACTGATCAATTTTGTCAAAAAATAATGTACTGTCCGAATTTCAGTACTCTCATTCTTAAATTATCGTGCTTACAAGAAACGTGACGGACGGACGGACGGACAGACGGACATATAGAAAGATGGACAGACAGACAGACAGACGGATATTGTGAAAGTTCTTCAGAATTCGATCACTAACAAAGTGATTCTTTACGAGCGATATTACCGGTTTTAGAAACGTGCCGATCAAAAAGCCGTTCCCTCTCACGACAGTCTAAAGACGCTCCCGGAAGCCAACATGCCAGCGAAGAAAGAAACTCAAGACAGAAGAGCGCCAGAAGAAACGACCCAGCTGGCAGGGTCCAACAGCCAGGACCAGGGGAGGTCTGCTAACTTCGCCTACACCGTCTGCATTGCAGGGGGGGCTAGTCGTAAAAGGCGGGCCCACCCCTTACGAGGCCGGTCCAGGTCTACAGCGATGATTGGAACAAAGAGCTCAAGCTCGACCCCTAATCATCCGAGACCGTCATCACAGTTAAGAATATTGGCGCGCCGATCAAAAGAAGTACGTGTAATCGCAGTTACCAAAAGGGCAAAGAATAGAAAACATACATACTATTCCATCGAGACCGTCCTTCTTCTTGAAACATTAGTTCCATGTCTAAAGCGTATTATTTTTTGGAATATTTACTGTTGTAACAAAAACCATACGTACAAATTTAATATACTTATTTTCAAATTTTATTTTTATTCCAAACATATTAAGCAAGAGCAAGAATTAACTAACATCAAACATTTTGAAGAAACTTGGAATAGTTGTTTATGTAAAATTGACTTTTAAAAGACTTCTCATGTAATTTTTATAACAGTAAATATCTTGTCAACGGTAAACTTCTGATATAAGGAACTTGTTACTACATTTTGAAAAAAAATGTAGTATACGTTTAGCATTTTTCCGGTGGACCATCGAAACCCGAAAAGCACGTCGGATCGATGTGAAAGTCTATCGATTCGAGAGCGAATTTAGAAAATTCCGTCCGTCGGTCAGTCTGTCTGTCGGTCTGTCTGTCTGTCTGTCAGTCTGTCGGTCTGTCTGTCACGCTCGGCCCCCTTAATCCGTTTTCGGATTGCGATGAAACTTGGGTGGTTAATAGGAGGTCTTTAGAAAACCTTAACGCCGGAAGCTCGGCTCCGTTAGGAAACCGGAAGTACCCGATATAGACGTTTCGAGTTTTTCGGGAGAAATTGAATAACTCGATAACGGGTAGTCGGATCGAGACATTTCAAAAAAGAAATGGTGCCGCTGGCAAAGCTCTACAAATAAGTATACCAGAGGCTATGTCGAAAAACAAATGAAAATTGATTTTTTTTGCAAAAAACTGGTTTTCTCGAAATCGGGCTAGGAAGCACGATAACTGTCCAGAATATTGATCGATTTCGATGAGACTTGGTGGGATCAAAGGTACCCGGCCACAAATCAAGCCTATTGCAGACGGACCGAATCCGTTGACCGCAAGTATGTTTTCCAGGGCCGAGTATGATTTTTCAAAGAAATTAATAACTCCCGAACCGAATATCCGATTTTGATTTTCAAAAATGGCAATTGTAGGGCTCGATTAGGTCTATTAGTTGACGTTTGTGAGAAATTTGACAAAACAAAAGCGAATCTACAAATCCTGGAAAACTTGATTTTTTTGATAAATTCTACAAATTCCGAACAGTTTCCTAATAAAAATCGAAAATTAACTATTCCGTCGATCTATCTCTATAACCAGTATAAAGGCATGGACCTTTTTGGACAAAAAATCTGATATAGAGTTTTTTCGAAAAACTTAAAATAAACGAGTTATTTACGAAAATGCATTCCATAGAATTATTTAAAAAAATATTACAAATTGATAAGTGATAATGTTGTATTTAAAATATCATGATTCATTTCCTCATTTTCATTTACTAAATAAAAATAGAGCCGATGCCCTTTCCATGTTTCGAAATGTAGTTAGCTTTTATTTTAGTCAATGCAAAAAAAAAAAAATAAAGCATGTCAAAGCACTGAGTCATCTTACGACCCTCTGCTGAAAATGTGAATCATCCCAACAAATTGAATAAAAAGCATATCAAAATGTAGTTTTTTTCACTTGTTAAGTTTGGTCTTATTTAACGAGGACAGAGTTATTTTAAAATTGTTTATGTAAGCTGTCACATATGATACAGAAGACGTCAACTTAGAACTTTCTCTCGGTAATACTTACAGCCATTTTGATAATCCATTATTGTATAAACACTATTTCTAAACTATATAGGATACCGAACCTGAAATTAAAGTACTCAACTTTATAAAATACCCTGTATATTGTACTAATTATATCTTTAGATGGACTTTGTTCTTACATTTAGCGTTATATTCTCTTTCCTGTTATTAGCCCATCTTTCACAATACATTTTTAAGATTACTGCAGAGTAGCAGAGTGTGGTAAGACATTAATGAAATTAGAAAAATTTATTGCTCTATTCCCTACGGTGTGAAATCCACTAACGGTTCTCTTTCTTACTTTCTCCCTACGCGATAATCCAGATAAAATATAAATAATGTTTAGCTTCAATAATACTATCCTGTTTCCATTTTCGATAGGATTATTGAATATCTGTTGATTATTAACATTATTTCTAAATTTTCTCATTCCAAACACCCTATTTATTGTACTTATTATATACTTTACAGGATCTATATCGCTACATTTAGCGTTTCTTTCTCATTCTTGTTATTAGCCCATTTCTTACAATACATTATTAAAAGATTACTGCAGAGTAGCAAAATGCGGCACGGTATTAATGAAATTAGAAAAATTTATTGCACTGTGTTCTCTAGGGTGTCAAATCCCCTAACGGTTCTCTTTATTACTATCTTTCTACACTACAGGCCAGATAAAACATAAATAATTTCTAGTTTCACTGTTTTGTCTCCATTTTCTATTGAATATATTGATTATTAATATTAAGATTACTGCAAATTTTCTTATTCCAAATGCTTTCTATATTCTACTAATTATATAGATTAGATAGTATCCATTATCATACCCACCGCGTTCTCATTTCTTATAACACATGTTTAAAAGATTACTGCAGAGTACAGGATGCTGTAAGGCATTAATGAAATTAGAAATATTTATTGCATTTTGCTGGCTAGGGTGTGAAATCTACCCACAGTTTTCTTTCTTACTTTCTCTCTACACGATATACCAGATGCAACAGAAATATTTATTAGTTCCAACTCCACTATCTTTTCACCATTATTGGAAGATCTATTAATATCTGTTGATTATTAAGATTGTCTCTAAATTGTCTTATTCCAAATCGACCACACTCTGAATATCCTCTAATTATTAAATCAATCATAGATCTGGGTTGTAAGTGGCACCATCTTTATGGCCGGGGTTATCTCCATTTACTGCCTAATATTAGATAGAATTTCACTCAATTCACATTAAATTCTTGGAGTGGCAAATTGATAGGCTCCAAATCACATCTTTAATATAAAAAAATATTATCGTTTAAGTGGCCGTCTTTTTAATGAAACATTAGCTATTGCCGTATTGCCTCGTATTGCTCCATTACCGGAGTTTTTACGAGGTTAGGAGTACATTTTTTCCTGTAAAAGGTCGTTTCTCACTATAGGTTAAGTTACTATCTGGTTCATGCTCATATTACGTTCCAGTCAAAATATATTCTTCATTGTATGTATTTTATTGCAACCTGTTGACACTAACCGTCTCTATTCGATCAAGCGATCACTTGATATATTTCTCTTGGCGACCCTAGATGCGACAAGCTCACAACGGCCAAATATTCTTCTAAAGAAATGCTGCAATCAAGAGATCACCCACAAAACATGAAATATTTATGGACCTTTGATAAAACTCGATTTTGTTAAAAAAAATCGATTGTGGAAGCCGTTACTTTGTGATAATTAATCATGACAATATGAGAAAGGATACTACTTTGCTCTATATCACTGAATTTATTATACCATACACGATACTGTAGTTTCGATACCTTAACTTACCATTTTCAAACGTTGCGTTGATTCAAATGAAGGAATTTACAAAGGGCTGTGCATATTTATACTAAGTACTGGTTACACTATTCTACAGATCTTAGAAAAACAACAAACATTAAGAATTTTAAAATAAGTAGAAAATTATGTAACTAAGGAATAAGTTATGTAAATTTACTTTATAAAGGATTATTTTAATGCATTAAACAGAGTGGATTGATATAGGTCGAACTTGGTCATTTAGAAGATTATTTCCGGGAATTTTGTTGGATTTGGTAATTTCTATTGTTTCTAGTAAATCTAATTTAAAATCTTTTATCTTTCACGTGTAATATCTTTAGATCGTTTGTATTGGGAAAATTGTGACTTGTTTCTAAAATATGATGTTATAAGTTGACTCTCATTTTTGAAAATTAAAACAACGTAAATGTTCTTTGTATCTAATTTCGAATGAACGACCAGTTTGACCTATATACAATTACAATCCAGACATGTAATTTTAAAAACTGATTTTTTTATAAGATTAGTTCTATCCTTAGCATAATACAATATATTGAATAATTTCCAAATTACATAAATCAATAACATTCACCCTAATATTAAATTTACAGTTGAGACAGAGAAAGATAATACAATCAGCTTTCTGGATCTAACCCTAACACATGGAGACAAAATTCGCTTTTATATTTATAGAAAGCCAACTTCACGGATACAACTCAAATTTTTCACGTAGCCCCAAATCACATAAATTAGCAGCATATAATTCCATGATACATAGAGCTTCATAATTACCACTTTCCGAATTTAGGAACTAAATTAGACACCATAAAGTCAATAGCCCTAAATAACGGTGTTCAAGAAGGAACAATAATAAACTTAATTAACAAAAAACAAATCAAATTAGCTTATTTCAGTATATATCCCTATATTAAAGACAGTAGCAGTAACAAAAAATATCCTTAACGTACTTTGGTGACATATCTGATAGAATTGGTAGCATAATCTGAAAGTCAGCTTTAAACCAGCTTTCAAATTATTGAATATATTGTATAATGCAGAGGATAAAACTAATCCTATAAAGAAATCAGCTTTTTATAAAATTACAGGTGCCTTGTATATAGGTCAAACTGGTCATTCATTCGAAATTAGGTACAAAGAACATTCACGTTGTTCTCAAAAAACAGACTCAACTTTTGCAAATTATATTTTAGAAACAAATCAAAATGTATCTAATATAAACGATCTAAAGACATTATTCGTGAAAAACAAATATTTTAATTTGAATTTGCTAGAATTAATAGAAATTATTAAATCCAACAAAATTCCCGAAAACAATCTTCTAAATGACCAGTTGGACCTATATCAATCCACACTGTTTAATGCATTAAAATAATTCCTTGTCAAGTAACTTACCTAATTAACATAATTTACTACTTATTTAAAATTTTAAATGTTTGTTGGTTCTAAGATCTGATTAATTAATACCTAGAATAGTGTAATTAGTACTTAGTATAAATATGCACAGACTTTTGTAAATTAATTAATTCATTTGAATCAGCGTTTGAAAATGGTACATTCTGGTATCGAAAATGCAGTAACGTGTATGTTATAAATGTTATAACAAATTCAGTGATAAAAAATAAAATATTGTTGTTGTGTTGTTGTTGTGTTGTTATTACATATGTTTCAACAATGTTCAAATAACGTTTTGCCGACACGCTAATATCTCTGGAATAAAATATCCGAAAATAACATTCTTTTGGTATGACTTAAACGTTTTAAAATATTTTGCAAACATTTCTGCAACGTTGTCATTGTATTATTTCAAAATATTTTTAGAACATCTATACATTCTGAAATTACATGTTTAGCAAATGCCATTAAAATGTTTATATGACCTCTGCAAAATATTTTGCAATTATAGTGTTTATTGGAATTAAACGCACACATTATCACAGACTGCCGAGGTTTACAATAGATGTTGATAGATGAATATGCTTATGAGTGATAAGGATGCCGCTGTAAGAAACCGATCGTTGCATATAAGTAGCGTGCCTTGTGAAATAAGAAGTATTACTTGAGGCGAAAATATAAACATATACACTGTTTCTATAAAAAAAATCAATATACCTATATATTTTTTATATCTTATATACACATGTTTTAACAGGTTGCACATATATTATTTAATATTTACGAAATGTTCTACAAACATTCTTTAAACATCCACTGATGCATTTGACTGTCTATATTGATTGATTGATTTGCCAGCGTAAGATGATCATTGCTGCCGATTCCGGACATCCAATCTGGAGGTTCGTTGCAACGCCCGTTATTACACCCTTCACTCGCTGTGACATATTCATGATATGGCTGGGCAGCTGCATCCGGCCGCCCAACGGACGACCAAACCGCGTGCCCTAACAGACCTTGGAAGTTTATATATACCGCAGGATAGGCTGCATCCGCTGGATTGGACATGAAACATGCTTGTTGCCAACAGCGAGAGCCACATGACGCATGGGAGTAGGAATGTAGGATGGGAAGTGTAGGTGTTTGTGAGATGCTTCTTTTCAGTTTCCATGCTTCTTTTAAGTTTCCATCTATCATCATTTCCTTATTTATTCTTCTTATAAGTTCACTGCTTCTTCTGTTTCGGAATCTAGCAGTGTGCATCTCCTCCTGCCCGCTTGCGTCCATATATGGTTTCATGTTTCACAGGTAAATATCCATTTACGGTGGATGTGCTGGGAAGGGCCTTATCTTGAGGTAAACAAGAGCTTTTTATAGCGGGTTATGAGAAAGAGGCCCGGGGGAATATCTTGTATGCCCTGTATATTGGTTTGTTCTTGAAGTAATCAGTTTTAATTTCTGTTTTCCAATTCCGGATAATTGTTGTCTGTTGGTGCATTAACTAAAAACTATTTGACGGATAGCAGTCAAATTTGGTAGGTAGTTGACCATACTGTCAGCGAAGAAATGGTTAAATTTTCACTGGAAAATATACAGGGTGGACCGTCTAAAGGGAATAAATAACGAAAAAAATTTTTTTTTGCTCAAATTTAAAATTTCCACGTTTCATGACACGCTAAACCTATTTCAGAAAAAAAAATTTGAAATTTAAAAATAACATATTTAAAAATTTTTTTACCACTAAAATAGATGGAATTTTTTTTCTTTGTTCAAATTTAAAATTTCCTCGTTTCATAGCATTCTAAACCTATTAAAAAAAAAATAGAAAAATTATTTGCCATTTTTGAAAAAACTTTACCACTAGAATAGATGGAAAAAAAATTTTCTTTTTTCAAATTTAAAATTTTCCATGGCATTCTAAACCTATTCAAACAAATTTAAAAATTTTTTTGAATAATTTAAAAATAATATTTTATTGATCACTACGTATTATAGAATAAATGAAGATTTTTTTTTTCTCAAATTTAAAATTTCTACGTGTCATGACATTCCAAACCTATTTCGGTAAAAAATTGCAACGTTTTTTTACCATTCTGTAAAAAATTTTACCAGTAGAATAGATGAAAATTTTTTTTTTGCTCAAATTTAAAATTTTCACGTTTGATGACATTCTAAACCCATTTCAGAAAAAAAAAATTGGATATTTTTTTCACCATCATTTTTGAAAAATTTGTTACCACTAAAATAGATGGAATTTTTTTTTTCTTTGCTCAAATTTAAATTTTTCAGGTTTCATGGCATTCTAAACCTATTAAAAAAAATTATCACTACTATAGAATAGAAGGAAACTTTCCTTTTTGCTTCATGCACAAATAAAGAGAGAAGTTCTGTGTAAGTTCTTTACCGATTTTTTTAGAGGTTTTCAAATTTTTCATGCCAAAATGACGGGACTAATTAGATTTAGCTTCTCTCTTATGTAAGATGTAAAACTGATGAAACACATATGCATTTGTGTTATAAAACGCGAATAATAAAAATATGGTTTCCAACCATGCATATGCTTTCAGTTTTCCAGCCACCATTTTGGTATTTATTTTTATTTTTTTAAACCAATGTCATAATCTTTTACAGCGTGAAATTTTCTGTGATTTGATACCAAGCACAGTTTTTTATGAGTTTTTACAAAATTTTCAAGATGGCGGCCAAAAAGAGGCATTTTGCGCTGTCAGATTTTTCTAAACTTTTAGTACGTCAAAAAGATACCAACAACGAACTATAAAATTGAAACCCCGTCTTTGTGGGAATTAGTTCCATGTATCACCCATTTTTTGCATATATCTACTGTACTAAGAGACGAAGAGGACAACCTACAAAACGTTGGGCTGATGTCACGAAAGAGCTAATGGGAAAGGGCTTCGGTGAAGCCATGTGCTTAACAGGCAGCCGCAATAAATGGCACGAGGCTGTCTGACATGCAAAGGGAGGCCAGAATATTACATGAAACACTAAACGTGTGCCAAGACGTAAATAAGAAGAAAAAACCATTTAATATGAAATTATATTTTAATAAATATCTATTGATCATAATTATTGTCAAAGCAGTTTCAGATGATTGTGAAACTACTCATGTAAAGCTAAATTAATGAAGCAAGGTAACATCAAATTTACTTCTCTAATTAGTTTTCCATGTATATACGTAATATTGATGCACTACGTTAATTAAATATCCTACTTAATTTTAACCTGTGTACTCCCAGGATGTGTTTTGTAATCAATAGCAACCCTTCTTTTAATTAATTTAAAATATGTCATATGCAAATATAAAATTATCCAATTTTAAAAACCATAATTTCAATTGCATGCACATACGTATTAGAATTTTCGAGATAAAATCTATGTGTAGTCAACATGAAATTAACATGGAAGTCTAGACTTTGTTATTTTTATCAAATACATGCGATTTAAGTTTGTCAGTATTTTTTATCACAGGAAACAGTTTCTTTTAGTTGTGCAATAAAATACAAAATTAACCAGGGCTTATTTCAGGTAATTCAAATGTTATGTATTTGATGAAATTCGACATTGGCAACCAACAGGTTTTGCATAAATGTATATCGAGTAGAACATAATACAGAATTTATTGCACAATCCATTGGGTTGTGTTCTATTTATAGGTCAATTTTCCCAGAGCCTAATTTCGCTGATAAAAGTTGGTAAATTCTGGAAATTTTAATTATAGCTTTTTGAAAAGCGGACATTCTACTCTAGAAAATGGTACCATTTTTATATTGATTCTAGTTTTTATTAAGTTCTAAAATTGCGACTGAATAAAGGGTTCCGGTGGCGATGTTTGGGAGGTCGGAGGGGCTTCTTTCTTGGGATCTCTTCAGTTTTGGATTCCTCATAAAATTTTAGCTTGGGTTTATGTACCATAATATACTCTTAAACCTACCAGTTTTCGAGATAGGTAACATTTTTAGAGATTTTTGACGGTTCCTACCCTTTCAAGAAAAAATCGATATCTTCTATCATGTGGCATATTTAGAGACTCTTTTCAAACTCATACAAGTACCCTATGCAGGCCCGGCATCTACTCAATTTAACGTGTGGTGCTCAGTGTGGTACTAGTAAATATTGAGAGAGGGGGAAGGAGAAGGATACCGGAGGAGAAACCTACTTTGCAGACTTTTTTAGTTATTTATTATAGTCATGCATGTATAGGGTGATCATATGAACCTTAGAACCTCTTTTAACTTTGTTAGTTTTGGAGTTAATTAAAAAAGTTAAAAAATAAAAGTTATAGAAAATCACGTGTTTTCCAAATATTGTTTCAGAAAAACAATGCAAAGTTGCATTTCGGAGATATGAACTTAACTTTCATTTTTACTTCCACATCCGCGTAGTGGAGTGGAAATATTGTAATCGTAAGAAAAATTCAAAAATTTCATTTGTTAAAATGGGCTTAGAATGTCATAAATCGTCGAGATTTTAAATTTGAGCGAAGAAAAAGTCTGCCTTATTGTCTGCTTGTCTGTCTATCGGTCTGTCTGTCGGTCTGTAACTTGTTTTTTGTGTGCACATTTTCTCAGCAACTGTTTAAGACATTTACTTGAAATTTGGTACACATATGTATTATGACGAGATCTGGAGCTAGATTATATTTTGCGCTAATTCTGGTGAAGGATTGGGGGTTAAATAGGAGTAAATAAGGAAAAATATATGAAGCAAGATGGTATGAGTACAGTAACTTGGAATTTGGTGTATATACTAGAAGCCAAAATCTCAAATTTTTTACAATGTTTTCAACCACTCCCCCCCACCACCACCCCACCCCCTCTCCATTATTAAAGGGTTTAATAAAATAAAATTGAGATATTGACTTGAAATTTGGTAGAGATATGTATTATAACGACATCTGGAAATAGATTGTATTTTGAGCTGAGTCCGTTGAAGTGTTAGGGATTATATAAGGATAAATAGTGAAAAGTAAATCAAGCAAGTTGGTAAGAGCACAGAACTTGGGATTTGGTGTGTATGCTAGATGCGATGGCCTCAAGTTTTCTTATAATATTTTCCATCTCCCACTACCCCCACTCCCTTATTAAAAAGGTTAATAAATAAAATTGAGATTTTCACTTGAAATTTGGTACACATATCTATTATGCAACATCTGAAACGAGATTATATTTTGAAATGATTCCGTTCAAGGAGTGGGGGGTGAGTAGAGGTAAATGGGGAAAAATAAGTAAAGCTGGTAAGAGTACAGAGACTTAGGATTTGGTGTATATACCTACTAGAAATCACGGCCTCAGATTTTTTCCAATATTTTTCAATCCCCCACCCCCAGTACCTCCACTCAATTATTGAAGGGGTTGGTAACATAAAATTGATATATTCACTTGAAAGTTAGTACACGTATGTATTGTAATGACATTTGATTGAGAATATTCCGTTGAATGGGTGTGAATAAGTAGGGTAATCTAATAAGAGTCTAGAAACTTAATTTTTAACGTATATGGTAGAAAACAACGGCTACAATTTTTCTATGACATCTTCCAAAAATATTACTAAAATTCTATGATCGATAATTTCCACATACTAGAGTGCAAATATAATTAAGATGATTCCTTTAAAGCGACATGGACGAAAAATCTGGATGTGGAAGTAGTGATTATTTAGGCAGCGGTTTTTTTTAATGGAATACCCTGTCTATTCTTACGCCATTTGAGAGGCCATAAAAAAGTTTTTAATGATATACAAAACATAACATTTATCTTAAAAAAATTGAATCTAATTTACTATAAATTGAAAATTTATCAAATTAGCCGTGGAAAACAAAAATATGTAGTTTAAAGTAAACAATATGTTAGTTACGTCAATAATTTGTTGATAACTAATTTCACTTTGTTCTACATAAAATGGAGAATTTTAATGCTTGCTAGATATTTCTCGGATTACCATGACTTAATGGGAACAAAATATAAAATTATGTGTCTAGTATAGAGTTTTTAGGGAAAATATATCATTAAAAATATTTTTATGACCTTTCAGATATTAACACTAACCTAATAATTTCTTCATACATTTTTAGTTTTATTACAAAACATACAATTGTTTTTTAATTTAAATAATATTTTTTTACTTATTAATCGATTTTGCTCAATTTTACATGGAGGTTTTCATATCAAATTATAGCACAAAATATTTGCATAGTATGGCTAAAAATTTAATAATTAATAACTTTTATGCCTATTGATCAATTTTATTAAAAAACAACAGGTCTCTTCCTCTAGCTAACAGGAACTTACTCTTCATGTTTTCATACAATCGCACTTTTCGTTCTTAAGTTATCGTGCTTATAAGAAACGTGGTGGACGCACAGATAGACAGATGGACAGACAGATGGACAAACAGATGGACAGACAGATGGACAAACAAATGGACAGACAGAAGGACAGACAGACGGACAGGCATACGGACGGAGAGACAGAAGGACGTACAGACGGACAGGCAGATGGACGGTCGGACATCTTGAAAGTTTAGAATTCGATCACCAACACAGTAATATGAAAATGTTCTCTCTACGAGCGATATTACCGGTTTTGAAAATGTGCCTATCGAATTCAATATACTCAGGGGTCGGGGGTGTTTCGCCTTGCCCCAATGGTTTTGAGGGGGGCCTGGGTTTCATCCGAAGTTAGATAAGCGTTTGCAAAAGACGAAATGAGAGAGGTATACAAAATTTCGATCAAGGAAAATGTTGAATTATAAGGAGTATTACCTCCCTGCTCTTCAAAATTTCGATCGAGGTAAATATTCAATCCTAGGGAGTATCGTACCCCCGCTCCTCGAAATTTTTATTGAAATAAATAGTTTATTATTAGGAAATGTCGCCCCCTGCTCTTCAAAATTTATATTGAAGATTACTGGGAGTTGTAGAGATTGACCATTTTTTATCATTGCTGCAGCCGTAGTGATATCAGTCGGTGCTAAATCGCCTATTATGGATTGTTTCACAGTCAAGGTGATGATAGTAAACAAAAATAAAATAGATTTAAAAAATTATGAAAACGCAACGAACTAATGTAGAGAAAATACGTGTTGACATCGAGTTTGACATTGACTAAAAATATGCAAAAGAAACAAAAATTGTACTAAAAATATATGGGTGTCTAGACTTTAAAATCTGTTAGTAGAAAAAAATAAGTAGATACAAATGCCGATTTATATCCGTTCCTTTAAAATTGCCATTTAGTGTTTGTTTTACTTTAGATTGTAGAGAAGTTAATATTAAAACTTCATATATTACAATATTTTTAAATAAATATTCCAAAAGTATAATATGAATAATTTGTTTACAAATATTTGTCAAATGCTGCGCTAGATTGGCCTACGATTACATCGACTACTTTGATGTTAAATACAATTTATAAATTTTATTCAAAGATAAAACACAAATATACAGGCATACAAATTAATACAGGTGTGAGTTTAAAGCGGGAAATCCTTCTCAAGCGTCTGTAATTATAAATAAACCCTTATTAATGCTGCGAGACCCGAACGTGGCCCTAATTGGCTCAACGATTTGGGGATGGCTCCTTAAAATAATCTGATTACCGCTTCCTTATGAATACAGAAGTTAAATATTTCTGTGAAATTAATTACTTATGTTAGACATTTTCTAAAAAGCTATCGAGATAGTCTCTTAATTATGAATGTTTTAAGAAACTACCTAATAGAGTATTCCAGTTATATACAGGGCAGGAGATAATAAGTACTTACAAATATGTAGTGTATGAGAGAAATAAAAGAGAAATAATATAATGTAAAATCAATAGATAAAACAAAATTTTAAATTATGCAGTTAATATTTTTATTGCAGCTACGTTGCAGTGGAAGATAGGAAACTGTTATTTAACTAGATTATTATAGCTCTCATACATTTTGTATAGTGACGAGAATTTCTAAACGTTTGTTCTGAGAGAATAGAATAATGAGTTTTGCCTAAAACCTGGGTGTTCGAAGATTTAGTCAATTTAAAAAGAAAAACTTGCTGTGAAATACTTCGACTAGGCCTCATAATCGAAAGTGAAAACCTATTTAACAGTACAGATTTTGGAAAATCAATAGCGTGATAGACACCATCTGTCTTATGTGTCAAATTCTTTGAAAATGCCTCTGAATTATTTCTGTATTTTGTGTTCATATATTATAGTGGTACGAATATTCCAATTTGTATTGAACAAAACATTGATATATTAGTTTCAGTGTGTTGATGCAGTTAAAATGGTAAGAACCAAGTATTAGGAAGTATTAAAACTATCAATTTTTTGAATCAGATTAACGAAAAAGAACCTTCAATTAAATTTACAATAGAAATAGAGAATAATAATGAATTACCTTTCTTAGATATTTTAATTAAAAAATTAGATAACACATACCAAACCAGTGTGTATAGAAAACAAACACACACAAACAGATACTTAAATTTCAATTCAAATCAACATATTAGTGTTAAGAAAGGTGTTGTTAAGTGTTTGTACGACAGGGCCAAAATTATTTCTTCAAATGATGTAATATTAAGAAACGAAAAACAATTTATAAAAACTGTCTTATTAAATAATCAATATCCTGAGAGTTTTGTTGATAGTCAGTTATTGAACATTGGTAGTCAATGGCAGTAATTCCATATATACATGGTTTATCGGATAAATTACGAAAAATTGGGAACAGGTTTTCCGTACGAACGGTTTTTCAAACGGGCTCCATGCTAAGATCGGTTTTATCAAGAACCAAACCTCCAAATATTGTTCAAAGTTCAAAAAATTGTATTTATAGTGTTCCGTGTGAGTGCGGAAAACATTACGTAGGTGAATCATCTAGACCTTTCAACGTAAGGCTTGGTGAACATAGAAATTACGCTAGAAGGGGAGAATTTGAAAAATCCAAAATGTGTGAACACGCGTGGGATAATAATCATAGAATTAAATGGGACTCGGCGAAGATTTTGGAAAAAGTGAGCAACGGAACTAAAAGAAAATTTAAAGAATCCGCGATTATTTTATTAAACGAGGATAGATGCGTTTCTAATTATTCAATAGGTTTTTGTACTAGTTGGTTGCCCATCCTTAGAGACGAAGTAAGTAAAAATAAGATAAATATAATTTAATGTCTCACGTGACTATGGAAATACATAAACAAAGAACTGTCATGGTTGACGGCCAAAAAAGTTTTGAGAACGGAAGTAGATTCTCTTCCGAAACGTTAACTACCTATAGCTTTGATTTTCAGTTTTTAGTTTGTAACATTGTTCTAGTTTATATATTTTTAGGTGTGAGACTTTTTGAAACAGTCAAGTACTCAAGAACCAACCTCTGTCTGATCCGTTTGGCGCAGAGGTTTTTTCATTAAAATTTTTAAATATTTTTCAGTGGCAAAATACCCAATAAAAAGTAAGAAAATATTAAAACTATCATTATTTACTGATGGTGTTTGTATGTTAATTAAATGACAGTTTGGTATCAAATGTTACACCGAGGTCACAGAATGCTGATGAACGTGTAAACACTGAATCGTCTATACAATTTAATTCGACATATTGGTGTTCATTAGTAAAAATTACACTTCCCTATGCTCAACTGTAATCTGCTTATCATTCAACCATTTTACTAAAGTCAGTTTGTAATGCCACACAATCACTTACATAATTTATATTATTGTATAACTCCATATCATCTGCGTACAAAATACAATTGGCATTCAATTTCTGTGATGCCTCTAATGAAGATATTAAAGAGTAATGAGCGGAACGCCGAGCCTTGGGGTATACCCGAGGTAGATACAAATTGCGCAGATCGGTCTGTTATGAAGTCTAGTCCAGTGTTCCCACAATCCTCGTCCACACATGTATAGGGCGTCCCATTTGAAACGAAATACCTTGGATAACTCTTGAAAGAATAATTTCATGAAAAGGTGCAGAGAATGATCGAATTTTATTCTTAGCTGGTCATCTTTTGGTATAAAATTCAGTTATTATTGCTTTCCCGTTCGTTGCATGGTTACCCTTTCAAAACTTTTCAAATGGAATATGCATTGAGTGATATATTATTTTACAGATCTTTTAATGATGTTCGGTAGAGAAGTATTAAAAAGGGTTAATGACGGCTGTCATAAATTTTTTATTGTACTTTTTCTATGCTAATAGTGACGCCTGCTGGTATTCTTATCCACTCTATTCCGTTTACTTGGTACGAATAGATTAGAATTTTTCTCATCTATGAGAAAGGACGTACCATTTTCTGTCTCACAGAGTTGTCACAAAATTAATTTTTGGTTTCATGTACTGCGACTTTTAAGGTGACCGTTTTCAAGAAAGAGACATCCGATAGGGAAATATTTATTATTCTTGACCATAACTTTTTCTTCTTAGTACCGGTACATAAAGAACTATGAGACTGCCTAAGTAGAACCATAATAAGACTATTACTATGAATGTTCACTCAATAATTTCAGTGGTTGGCAAAATAGTTAGATTTAAATTTAAGGATTAGGATCTTCCTATTTCGTAGTTTTAAATCAAACTATTTTGGAAACGAATCGAATTATTGAATTACTAAGAAAAAAGAGTTATGACCAAAAATAATAAATATTTCCCTGTCGGATATCTCTTTCTTGGAAATGGCCATCTTAACGTGGCCTACGCTGAAGAATGTATAGCATTGTTTTACTGACGTTTGCTATAAATTTCAGCAATCTGGAGTTGCCACAGATGTCTGTAACTCCAATTCATATAGTAGTACAAAGATTCTTCAGTCACTAGCCCATATATTCACGCGCTATATTTTGTGAAAGATCACTTCAATCTCATCAATTAATTTAAACCACCTTTGCAGTAATATTGTGGACCCCAGCTGCATTGTTAAACTCTGAATTTTTCGCGTCATAGTTTAGTTTGTGCCCTTTTGATTTCAAAACGTTGTTAATACCTAGAATCGTGAGGTGTTTCCTGGTCTATACTTCTGTTAATTTCGGTTGTTGTATCCAAGTTATTTACATTTCTATGTATGTTGTTTTGTATTCTGTTGAAGCTCGTATAAGCTCCTCTTTTAGCATTACCTGCAAGCCATTGAGTTTTCGTCAGTCTTTGATTTCACTTATGTATTTTTCTTGGAAAGCTGGATCATCAGTTTTATTGGCTAGATCTTTTTGTATATTTCTTCGACGCGTCTTTCGCCTTCATATAATATTTACCATGAAACTACCATTTCGTGGCACCCAAGTACAAAGGCACTTTGGATGTTGTAAGGATTCAGTACCAGAATCATGTAAATGCCCAGTTATAATGATTAGGAGATTACACACCTCGGAGTATTATTTGGGACACGAAAGATATAGCCAAAGCTCCTATAGATCACACACTCGTCTTTCTGGAATCTAATGGAATAGTTAGGTAATGGGATAAAATTAGCTTGAACGTCAATAACGGAAGGAAAGCTTCAGTGGCGAAACTAGTAAGGAAGAGGAAGATAATATCTAGGTAAAGCTAAATCATCTTTACCACTTCACATCAATATTCACATTTACTAGCAATGCTCGCAATTGTTCATTTTCAAGATATATCAACTTGCTAGCTACTATGAAACTTATTGCTAAAAACATAACTACTTTGATCATGTTTAAGTCGAAACATGAAAAATACAGTTTTCCTAAATAAAAGAAACTTACATTTCTTATCTCTTACCCACTGGAAATTTAAAACCAAGGACAGGTCAACATGAACTGTTTCTTTTTAACATGTGTCACGTATTAGCTTTATTAATTTTGTTATATTCAGTAAATGTTCATAAAATATTATGGGGCCAGCGTAGATGCGTCTTGATTGTACTTGTATTTCAATACGAAAAGTTAAGCAATGCCAATTGCGTTAGTACTTGGATGGGTCATCCTCCAGGGGAATACACCGATTTCGCTTAACCTTCGCAGGGCTTGTATATCAGCGCCAACGTAGAAGCTATGCCATTTTAGGCGGAGATTGTGTAGTGGATATACCATCCGTCGGAGGGGATGTATAGCAATCAGTTCCCTGTCTACTAAATGTTGAGCAAGCAAAAAATGTATACTCTTCTTACGAAAAGAGGATTGGAAAGAATTTTTCAGGTTGGTGAGCGGTGGAATTGATGATTAGCCTTAGTAGGGGAAATAGGCCGGCGTTAAATAAGTGAATTTGTTTTGTACATATTTGTTAAATGTTGCGAAAACTCGTTAATGCAATGATATACGTATTTCCCTTGTGTACGGTGTACTACGATAAAAATTCTAAAATGTTAAGCAAGTCGATTAATTATTTTTAGAACCTCGATGAGAAATATATTTCCACGAATTTGACTAAAAGCCGAAAATGTATCTAAAATGTTTGTAATGGTAATTAAACACTCATTAATAATTCGAGACTCGAACGTGACCTTAATTTGTTCAACGATTTCACGTTTTAAAATAATCCGACGGACGCTTCGCTATAAATAGAAAACGTTTATATTCAAATTTCGTATTCACAATCTAAATATATATGGCTAAATTAAACTGGGCCCCATATCAGTTGGATGAAAATCCAATGTCATTTCTTAGTTTCTTTGGATGTTACGGCATCAGAAGTTATTATTATTATGCTATTTTCTTCACATCTTGCCAAACAAGTGATCTATGAGTATTCTAGTTGGTCTCCGCTTGCTGCATAGCACGTCTGACAGTATCGCACAATCTACCGCGGTGGCCTGTTACGCACATAACTTCACCAAAACTCATTCTCATTAGATCCCGCTGCCTCTTAATAATAATGATAATAATAATAATAATAATAATGATAATAATAATAATAATAGCAATAATAATAATAGAGATGTATGAGAACCTGGCTATAGAAATAAGACGTATCTGGAAAATGAAGGAAGTTAACATCATACCTATTGTAATATCGAACACTGGAGTCATGTCTACTAACCTGACAGTAAATTTTAAAAAATTAAATTTTTCTGAAATGATGATACTTACCATTCAAAAGGCAGCAATCTTGCAAACGTGCCATATCACCAGGAAGTTTTTAAGTACGCTGAGATGAGATGAATTTCTCCTTCAACGATACTACTAATTGCCAGCTAGCTATAGGACAGTCCATTCGTCCGCGCCATGTCTCGACGCAGGATCCCGAGATGTTGGTGAAAATAACCCGGCAAGACTAGCCGAGGTTGTGTGAAAAGGCATAATAATAATAATAAATGCTTCATTTTACGCAGGCTATTTGTTTACGAATAAAAAGAGAGATACATAGAATACATAGAAAAAACAACTTAGATACAAATGTACGCAAAGGAAAAGAATACAACATTTAATATAAGCTTAAACCCTTAATGAAGATGTTAATTCATAACTAATTTTGTAAATAACCCAACACTACTAACATCTTTTATTTCGTTCAGCAAAGCGTTGAAAAGTCTCAGACCGTCGCCAAGAAGAGTTTTCTGCAATTTACTGGACCTTACAAATTCGATATTATAATTACCTTTTGACTTCATATCATACTAGTGTTTTTCAGATCTAGTCACTAGAACATTTTGCAGATACTCTGGAGATTTCTTACGTCTAATTTTGTAGATTAAAGACATTTGCCTTATCAATGTTTTGCGTCACGGACAACCATTTCAGTGATTTCAAGATGGTTAAAATATATTAAGCACAATTTAATATTATTCTCATTATATTGTTTTGAGTACCTTTAATCTATTTATATTTTCATTTGAACAGGAAATTAGCAAAGAAATATAATAATGAAAATGTGGTAAAATTGTCTTATATATTAACAATTTACTCCATTCTGACAGTTTCCTAGAAATACGATAAATAATAACATGTTTTCCCCTACTCTCTTACAAAAATAAATCAACATTATGAGAAAAGGTAAGTTGCTGATATAAAATCACTTCCAGATACCTGATCTCAAACACTACTTCAATTTTATTATTTTTTATACATACATTAGTATCATCTCCGGAGTATTTTTGACGATTATGTTTAGATCCAATTAACATACATTTTGTTTTGGCCGAATTCAGTTTTAATTTATAATCAGTTATACAAAATATCAAGTTCTACATTTAAAGTTTGCACTATATCTTTCAAGTTGTACTCTGACACAGATATTAGTGTATCATCTGCAAATAAAGTAACAAACGAATTAAAATTTCTTTGACTAAAATCATTTATGTATAGCACAAAGAGAGGTGGCCCTAGCACACTTCCCTGCTTGACCCCATATATACTATCCAGCGAGTTTGATATTTTGTTATTAACTTCAGTTTTATGATACCTATTTTCTAAATAACTTGCCATTCATTTTAGGGCAGTCGAGCTTTTACCATATTTCTGTAATTTCCACAATATTATACTTCCAATCCACTACGTGGATGTTGACGTAATAGAAAGTGGTCAAATTTATAACAAGAATTTGTTTTTACCAACCACACAAGACATACTGAAATAGCACCCCAAGCTCTGGCGTCATGACTTTAACCTACATAGAAGATACATAACGATTATTATCAGTCGAGTAAAATATGGACATGGTTATTCCCTGCACATGTTTATAGAATAGGGTTTTCCCCTACAAATTTAGGCGACATATATAACATTAAAGGTGATTTGGATCTTATATTTTTTAATTGTAACAAATATGTTGATGCTACTAATGAATCTATTAAAATTATACATAAACATCCCTTTCATTGTCTTATCTCTGTTATGTTTCAATTAAATCGATATTCTACACTGACTTACATCTTCCTTATACATAAAAGCGTTGTAAAAAATACGTTAGAGTTCTGATTTCTCTTTTTAAACTTCTGTTGTTATAGGTACCGTGGCATTACCTGTGAAAAATTAAAACGGCTTGATTAGCACCCTAGGCGACAAGCGCACAGTGGACCGTATTGCCGATCTAGGTGGACAAAATTCATAGCGCCTCATAAGACTAATATATAGGCTTTTATAGGGTTGTATTGTATTTTACATATTATAATTGTTTATTGACTATAATTATAAATCATAGGCGTACACAAAAAAATTGAAAGGGATTGTAATTAGTAAAAGTCGATATATTTTACTACATAAAATAGTTAGTAAAATAGTTTTTTGTGTTTATAAAGAATACGTTTCAAGATAATAAATTACAATTAGCAAACTAATATGTTTCCCAAGTAGTTAAAAATACTAACATATGGACACATAACAATTATAATATCTTAAAATATTACATCATAAAAAACTACCCTTAAAAACTAATATATTTTAACCAGATAATTAGTGTAATCAGAATCGTCATTGTCAGGATCAGATTCTGTAGAATCCTCTATGGTGAATTCGTCCGCGGCCTTAAAAGTGGATGAATTATTGTTATCAGATTGTAATGGTACTAAGACTATTTTAGGAGATTTAAGACATCAGAGGAAATCGCTCCTGTTGATTTAGGAAGGGTTCGAAAACTGTTTATTATAGGATCGGAAGTTACTAAAAGCATCGTGAAAAAATCTCTGTTTGTGGAAATACGAGATGTTTCTCTGGTGTGCGATTCCCTAAACCTCCTACAATCTTTATTTCTGGCTTCCTGTGCCTCTTCTGATAATTTCCCTATGGGTAAAATACTACTATTGATAATGGCGACACTATGCATACGAAGTTTGTGCACAGTAACAGGTATACAATACCATGGATAGAGACGTAAATACATTTCCCTAGTTTCCCTAATATATTTTTCAAATTCATCAATATTTATTTCATAGCCTGATAATAATGCTTGAAGTATAATCCCAAATCTATTAATAATGTTTTTATCCAATCCCGTAATATCGCACTTTTTTCGGCATTTGCAAAAAACGTCGAGCAGTATTTCCATCAATTGTGGAGCCAACACCTGGTTTTGACCTATCTACTATTAAGCCCATGTTTTATTTAAATTGGTTTTGAATATGTAATTTTCCTTGCTTGACACTTGTTTTGTCAGATTCATCTTTTATTTGCCATTTTCTTACGTAAAGTCTACAGCTGATATATAGGAAACATTCAAAACATCTGGTCCAACAATATAACGTAGATAGGCCAAAGCTATATTGTTCACGTTTGTCTTCTTTATATCCTACTGATAACACATTCATTTCTTTATGCGTGGCTCCACAAATATAGCAAGATTAGCTAGAACGATGTTCCGTTAGGGAATTACAGACTTTTCCGTCAATCATTGTTAACATCATCTGATGATGGACACTTGTCTCTGAATCTCCTATAATTATTTTGGTTCGTCGTAAATGAACTATTTGGTCTTTAATTAATTGGGTTTCACTCCGGGCTAATTCATCAGTTTTTTTAACAAATAGAAACTTTATTGGACGACACAATCTCGTTGAAGAAGATCTTGTATTTTGCCACACACTTATAATATGTTCACCGTTCACCGGACTTAACTTAATTGGAGCAAAAGAAAAAATTAATAAGTATTCATCATCACTAGTTGCGTCAGAAAATTTTTGTTTATAACGACTATGGCCCGAACTTCCATCACAACCCTACTTAATAAAAATATTAAAATTAGTAATATCTAATGATACTAAACGTTTGGCTACATATTTTTGAACACTATAAAATCTGTGGACAGTTAAATCTAATATAGATTGAACGGATACTTCAGCACTACTTTCAGTTATTGTCACAAATTCTTCAGAAGGACAACAAGCTGTTTTTGATTTTTGCAATCAATGCAATTTTATAATACGAAGGAATAATACGTTCATAGCCGTTTTCCTCTGTAATTTATAAAAAAAGCTTGGTTTGCTTACCATCAACATATAGAGCAAGTGCTTCGTCACTACTCAATGCACGCATTTCATTTTTTCGGGATCGCAATGTTTTTATATTTGTTGCTCTTGTAGGAGAAACCTCTTTAATAATATTAGCAGCATCTCTTTTACCTGAAGAACGAACACACACACCTCAGCTGCATAGGTCAATTCGTTATACGAACTCGAGTCTAACAAACGTTGAACTTTCCTTGTCTTAGTTCTCTCGCTAGATTCGTCAAAACTTTTTACTGGGCAACCAGAACTTGTACCATTCGATATTGATGACCGAACTTTTTAAGTAACTGCTACGAATTCGATGTCATCACTACTTAATCAGTCGTCGTGTTTTCTTAAAAAATGTTCTAATTTTCATGATGGTTCTTCCCACCGTTCCAAAATTTTTGAAGATAACTGATTTATATTAGCTTTCATACTTCTTCTGCTGTTTTCACTCAAATCGGTCATTTTGAATTTGTTAATTACTAAATTTAAAAGTTGTTCCTGCTGAGTATTTTTATCAAAACCTCACCACATGAAAAACTCTCTTCGCGACAATGTATGTCGTGATACTGAAAAAAATTAAAAATATGTGTTATCGCAAAACATCGAGAAAAATGCAAAACAGTTAAAAACTAGAGACTTTAGCCTGTGACATAAGCCAAAAGCAGTATGGAAGCTCTTGTAAGTAACAAAGTTCCAGCATGCAGAACTTTTAGAACCTTGTTATTCTGCTGAAAAATATCATCCTATTTTTAAGGCCTATAGTTTAACACCTATAGTTGTAGCATCCGTAACACAAAGTGTCACTAGAATATTATATCACAAAATAACTTTGAAGACATGCACCTCTCGCTACGGTTGCAAACGAAATGATGACAGGTGCCTGTTAATCTCAAATTTTTGTTCTATAAAGTAAACAGTGAATTTGGCTGCATGGACTATGTCCAATTCCAAAAAAACACAGTTCATTAATACATACATAATAGCACAATTTGTCATAAGGATAAATAATTGCAAAAACCTGTTTCTACCTATAATACGTATTTCTAAATTTATCATTAGTTAATCTCACTTAACAGAGGAGGAATGAATAGTCAACTAACGGTTTGGCGAAACCACCAGGTTTTGTACAAGTCTCTCTACCCTTATCGTATACATATACATACACCACATCCTGTGGTTTATATTCCCGACCTTACAAACACAGAGTCATTCCCTTACATTCCAAATAATTTAATGAATGGTTTAGAGTTAAATTAATGTGGGTTTCCTTAAATTTGCATCTTACCCTACGGGAATAGGGCCAACTCCCATAACGCCGCAAAGTTGAGATGCCAAATTAATTAAAAAGTTGCGAAGTATTGTTCGGCTAAGTGGATTTCTCGGGAAACCCAAATTAATATCGACGTCATATTATTCATCTACTTGACTTATATTGGTTTAATACTTTTAAAAGATTTATCTTAGGTTTGATATCATTTAAATTTGATTAGTTATAACAATTTGGTTATAGTATGCGTAATTAATTCAATTAAATAAGTACAATTTTTTAAATTAATAATCATAATAATAAAAATGGACAGAATGCTAAACTCAGATCTCGAATAAAAAAATTCCTGTGTATGTAGGAGTGTGTAGAGTACTTCTTTGTAAATACGATAATTTCTGTTAGACTTAAAATGTTCCTTGCGAATCTGGACTATGTCTAAAATATCAATAAAATACTTCCTATTGAAATTCTGCCATATCCGCCATACAGGATGTACGATTACATGATGGAGTCTCGGATCCGATTTTCGGTGATAGCATTGGGATTTCCTATGAAAACAAATAGTCGAGTGCAGGAGAAGAAAGCGTGTCGAATTCGGTGACAGACGAGTGCTTCGTGGCTCCTACAAGATCTCGAGATAAATTCGGATAAAGCGGCAACAAAACGTCGAAATTGTATTGGATTAAAGCATTAACAATTCTGCATTGATTGATATAAGTTAGCACGTGTCTGGTTATTTCATATAGTTGATGTTTGATTAACTTATGTTGGTTGAATAAATCAACACAAAAGAGTGTATATAAACAACCCGAGAAAGTGTACTGCTTGACCGAAAAATCTCTACCTGGATGGATGCGGTCTCTTTTTCAAGTGGGTGATATAAAATAAGCAAAAGCCAGCCAGATGTGGATGTGAATGAAATAGATAAGTTTTTGTTTACTTTATTTTCATTTAGTTTAGCTCATTAATGAAGTCTGTTTCTTTATTTAAATTTAAAAATTAGAAATTAAAATTGAAAAGATATTAATTTATTGGTTTATTAATCCTTGTCATAGGACAGTTTAATAAACATCAGAGAAAAAAATTAGGTAATGGAATAGAAAATACCCGGAATTGGAAGGCGGCAGTTGAAAATAATTACTGTAAATTGAAACCGATTGTTTCAAAGAAACGACATACCTACAGGGTGAGCAAACTATCTCTTTGGACCCCTTTTCTCATAACTCGCAAAAAAAATTGTTACCGCGAGATAGGGCCCTTCCCAGCAACTCCACCATAAATGGATATTTACCTGTGGAACGGTTAATAAATAAAAAAAGCTGCCAGATTCAGAAACAGAATAAACAGAATGCCTAGAAGAAGAAAAATAAGGAGACAACGATAGATAGAAACTTAAAAGAAGCATCTCGCAAACACTTGCACACCCCAGCCGATGATGACACTTGGAAACTTAATAGAAGTATGGAAACTTAAAAGAAGCATCTCACAAACCTACTACACTTCCCATCCTGTATTCCCACCCCATGCGTCATGTGGCTCTCGCTGCTGACAATAAGCATGTCCAATGTCCAACCCGGAGTATGCAGCCGGTCCGGCGGTATATAAAATATCCGAGATTTGGTTCTGGCACGCGGTTTGGCCGTCCGTTGGGCGTGTTCGACGGACGACCAGGCTGCGTGTTGGAACGAACCTCCATGGATGCCCGGAATCGGTAGCAATGCCCACCATACGCTGGCAAATCAATCAATCAAAACAAATAGTCGAGTGTAATTAGATTTTTACCTCGGGACCCACTTATAATGAATGGATATTCATGATTTTTTTGTATCGAGTTTCTAATACTGAGTACAAAAAAGTTTACCCTTTAAAAATTGCCGCTTTTTAACTTGGGGGTGGTTTCCACCCCCTCTAGAGGTGTGAGCAAAAAAATAAAATAATAACCACCTAATCTGATGAAGCCATGGCAAAGTGGTATAAACATAACAACATAAACATAAACACCACACTTAGTAGACACTCCTTAAATCCAAGGCTTCTTATAGGCTGTCCGGAAGGGAGTTACACATTTGAAAAAATGCAGACAACATCCATTACCCACCAACATTGCCAGTGTAAGTACTGGGGAAGTCTGACCAAGCGCGCTCGCTCTCAAATATGTCAGAAATAATCAGTATGCTGTTAAAAAGACATATAATAGAAATAAAGTAGGTAAACTCAAATCCAAAATATAAGCAGCATTTGCGGCTTCCTTTATTCTTATTTTTAAATAGGTGTTCGTTTGCAAGCGCGTGGCTCTCGAGGCGGCTCTCTTTGTGATGTAATTCTTAAGGGATGCCGCTTTGAATGTTATATTTTGCACACAACTTTTTTACTCTTTTATAGGATTTTTTATATCCATGCGGCTTGAAAGATAACATTGTTATGTGCAAAATAATGAGTGCTTTCTAATTTTTTTTTAAGAAAAAATTTAAGATCTTCCTGCTGTTATTGGCCATATAACCTAAATTCAAAAAATCTGTACCAGTTATATAGCATTACTAATATGCTCTAATTTCTTGGAATATTTAAAATAAAATATACCTTCTTTAAATTATGAAAAATTTTACGATTTTGCTGAGAAGATTCCTTTTTTTGTATATAACTCCAAAACGATTGCATTAAATAGTTCAGTCGGTAAATTAAAAAATGCACCAGAGGCTCGCAAAACATTTTCCTTCTGTAACTGTTAGTGCGAGGATTAAACATCGCAAAAATTAGTTCTGGGGGTGCCGCGTAACCCCCCAAAAAAACCACCCCTTCGGTGAAAAAGCCTTATTTTACTGATAACTTGTTAACCCTTGAAGATATAAAAAAATTGCTAATCATAAAAAGAAAGCTTGACTAATTACATAAAAAAAGTCCTATTATAATTTTCTTGTATATGCCATGGTTTTCGAGAAAATCGATATTGACAAAAATTGCAAAGTTTGTATTTTTAATAAGCGTGAATTTTCGTTTATTTGAAATTTTTGCGCGCGAGTTATAGAAAAAATTGAATTGCTCGAAAACCAAACAAACTAGGAAGAAAAATCAAAATGGGTTTTAACGGGGATATAAAATACTTTCTTGTGTTGCCATTTTTTGAGGGCTATTGATATTTATTAGTATATAAAAATAACAATATAATATAGTTATCTATTGATTTTTTGTGCATCTAACTATTCACAGATCCATAAAAAATAACTGACTATAATATAAGTTATAAATGCATTAGCTTTTAGTTCAAGGTAGTACTTCAATGCAGAAAAAGTTAGGAATAAAAATATTCATATTTACAAATTTAGCAGCATGTTAAAGTTAGCCAAAAAAAATCCAAAAAAGGCTGCATATTCAAATTTTTAATGATATTCTTTTAATGCAATTTTTTAACTATTAAGAGATTAGAAACAATAGTTATGTGGTAGGAATGATAGGAAGAGCCGACATCGAAGGATCAAAAAGCGACGTCGCTATGAACGCTTGGCCGACACAAGCCAGTTATAAACTCAAAAAAAAATTTTTTTAGCTAGATTTTCAAGATGTTTGGGTGTTTCTTTTATTTTTAGGAAAGAATAGAGAATTGGCGAAAATTTGACAAACGTCAACGTGCCGGTAAATTCGTAAATGTGAATATTACGAGTACAAGTACTACCTTGAACTAAAAGATAATGCATTTATAACTTTAAAGTCAGTTAGGGCAATGTGAATAGTTAAAAGTGCAAATAATCAAGAGGTAACTATATTATATTCTTATTTTTATATACTAATAGATATCAATAGCCATCAAGAATGGAAACAAAAAAGAGTATTTTATATCTCCTTTAAATCCAATTTTGATTTCTCTTCCTAGCCTGTTTGATTTTCCAGCAGATTTTTTCTATAGGCCGCGCGCAAAAAATTTCAAATAAACGAAAATTCGTACGCATTAAAAATACAAATTTTGACATGTATTTCAATATTGATTTTCTTGAAAACCATGGCATACACATGAAAATTACAAGAGGACTTTCTTTTAGGCAATTAGTCAAGCTTTATTTTTTATGATGACCAATTTTTTTATATCTTCAACGGTTAACGAGTTGTAGTTTTTTGATGTATAATCCCTCCACTAACAGTTACTAAAGGAAAATCTCAGATAACATTTTTTGTTATGGACATCTTCATAAGTATTGGACTTAAACAAAAATATGACAATATAGAAAATTAAAGCTTAACAAGTGGTATATTAATTTGTTTCTTAAAATTTTTGTAGAATTAATAGTTTCGGAAATATGACATTACAATTGTGGGGCTTGAACTTTTAGTGGCAAAGAAATACATTTGAATCTCATGTTTCTGCAAAATTTTGACAAATTGAAGCTCTCAAAATCAGAGCATGTTAGTAATATTATATAATAATAAAAACTGGTATAGATTTTTGGAATTTCCTTGCTATGGCAAATGAAAGAAGGAAAATCCTGAGAAATTTTTTATTTAAAAAAATTACAAAACACTTATTGTTTTGCACATAACATCGTTATTTTTCAAACTGTACGGATGGAAAAAAAATCATATCAAAGAGTACTTCAAGTCCCTTAATTTCTATTATATGTATTTTTAACATCATACTGTTATGAATTACACCCCCTTGGAACTGGAAATTGATACGTCTATGCCTAATAGTGACTGGAAACTTGTAGAAAGAAATGGACTTTTTCTAGAGTATGGTGAGAAGATTCTTGATTGTTTCTGGATGAATCTAGATGCAATTTCAGAGGTTAAATATCAAGTAAACAAAGTGTAAAGTTTATTTTGAAGTATTGTATAGTCAGTAAATTATTAAATAAAGTGTTAGTGGTTTATCTCCTGTCGAAATTATTTTAGAACTCACGGATTCATACAGGGTGGTTCCTAAAGGTGGGAAATACGTAACAATACTGATTATTTCTGACATGTTTGAGATAAACCTTCGAGTGCCATTTTTAAGCTATCATATTTTTGCTATTCATCGTACAGAAATAAACAAAAAATAAAATAGATGTAATTTCATATTCTTATTTTTTGTATCTTACCACTTTTTCAGTAAATGAGACTTTTGAGTTATTTACGAAGAACAGTATCAAGGTACCCATTTTTGTAAAGTAAAATCGTAATTTTTAAATCGTTATAACTTGGAAAATATAAATACCTCTCCCGTACAAATTCACTTCATGCTTTCAGGAATAAATGTGGTTGTATTACCTAAGGCGTGTGTTACTTTAAAATATCATTAAGGTATTTTAATAATAATATTGTTACGAAATGAATGAAAGTTATAGTAGAGAGTTGACAAATGGGAATACCTATTTGGATAATAAAAAAAAGAAGATATTGGCTATGTACTCAATCTCAATAGCACCACCTAAACAAATGCTAGTTAAATATATATTCGCAGTCTGCCACGCCAACTCTAAGTTTCATTCATATAACATAATTTAACAAGGTATTTTATTCTTAAAATGTGTTAAATTATCACATTGTGGTATTTCTGATGATGGTGGAATAAGTCGAAACGTTAGAAGAAAATGTAAAATGTGTACTTGACTGTTAGACAAAAACAAAAAATTAAATTAAATATTGGTAAATGGGGCTCGTATACCAGCGCATACACAAAAGCTATGCAATTTTAGGCGGAGATTGTGAAGTGGATATATTACTCTTCTTCCAAGAAGAGGTTTGGCAAAATTTCCTGTAAAGGCGATTATCTCGAGAAGTACAGAAGAGGTTTCAGAAATACGCGATTTTGATTAAACCGTTTGCATATCATTATCCCACAATATGTTGTTTCACTATATTCAATATATAATTCGAATATACCTAACATTAATTAAGTAAATATTACAATTACTGCAAGACCTTGCATCTACATAAGTTAAATATTTAGGAGTAACAGTGAACAAAAAATTGTAATGGCACGAACATATACTATTATTACTCAGTTCAAAAAAAGATTGCCCTGTTCAACTGAAATATGGCCTCAATAAAAAACCTAAAATTATAATGTGTGTCTACGTTTATTGTTTCTGTACTTCTTTTAGTGTATTACAGATTTATAATATAATACAAATTATAATAATATAATAATGAAATCAATACACTATAAATACAATAAATATATGAATATATACATATATGAATATATAAACATATGGATATATGAATATAAGACTACTATGAATGCTCATACTGTGGAATGGTGTATGATAAATAAATAAATAAATATATTATGTGAAAAATAAGAAATTAATGAAATTAATACATTGTTGCGTATTTTCCACCTTTTAGGAAACACCCTGTATGAATCCGTGGGTTCTAAATAATTTCAACAAGAGATAAACACTAACACTTTATTTGATAATTTACTGACTACACAATACTTGAAAATACACTTTGTTTACTTAATATTTAACCTCACTTTTTCCACTTTCCAACTTGTTCACTTTTATAAACTGCCTTCTTAATAAACTTCCTCTTCCGCGCTGGTAATCGCGCCTTGTATACTCCGAATTTGACTCTCTAGATCCATCTAGAAACAATCAAGAATCTTCTCCAACCACATTCCAGAAAAGTCCATTTCTTTCTGCTGGCTTCCAGTCACAATTAGTAGGCATAGGCGTATCATCCCCAGTTCCAAGGGGGTGTAATTCATAACAACATACATTTTGTTATTAACTTAGAGATGTCTTATTAAGAAAAACAATACTAATAGTGTGTAACGCTCTTGTGAGTCAACACGCGAAAATACTTCAAAACCTATAAAAGTGATATAAAAAACAATATTAAATATTATTTTAGATTAATTCGAGTGTATCATTATCTAAAAAAATAAAAAGCCTACGTGTAAAATATTTATACATTGTTGAATGTGTAGTACATGCTAAAACTTATATGACAATCTATGACTTATTCACATATGAATATAGCACAAGATCAAAGAAAAATGAAAACGTAGCTGTGATAAAGTATATTAGAACAAAACAAAATTTTATTCGAACTAAAAAATATTCCAAATAAAAAACAATTTCGGAATAAATATTGACTCATATGATAAATCTAAACTATTTAAATCTAAAAAATACACAAAGTCTATACATGTATTCTACTAAAGATTTTGAAACTTAAAATATCTTAATATAATTAATTGCTGGTTAATTATATCTGAAAATTTATTAAAAAAATGAAACAAACAAACGACAAATAACTCTATTTATTAAATGAGCATGAGACTTTGCGGGTGAGTGAATAACAATACACTTTCGTTTAATATACAAAAACAATCTAGCATAAACAATAAATACATATACAAAAAATTATTAGATACAAGATATAAACTCAAACATTTGCGTCTGGCCAGTTCCGCGTAAAATAAATGTTTTGCTATTATAAAAACAAGAGTTAAATGATACTAATTTTTACAACAATATCAAAATCTATAAATTAGTTACAAAAGGAAACCGACAAGTTGATATTCGATATACTAGTTGCCGAACTAACATAAATTTTCGCACAACACGAAATTTGCTTGAGGACACGCTGAGGTGTAAATTTGAACTATCGCAACGATTTCATTACTTAAATTTTCAGGGAAACCATTGATGAAAACTAAATGTTTATAACCGGATGCAATATCCGGAAATTATAATTCTGGTTACCAAACATCCAGGGCCTACAAGATCATGACTAACTAAATACCTTAGCAAACGTTGTTTATGGCGTGGGCCATTTAAAATGCATAAAACGAAGTAGAAAGTTTATAGCGTACTATATAACTCGTTAACTATTGATAACATTGATTCTAGATATCAATTTACTAAAGCCGGTAGGTGGATGACCAATATTATAGACTGTTTAATTTATCTTAACAATTCTTCTGACCAGCGTCTTTAACGAAGGTCTTCTTCCTCTTTCCTATGCGATTACACCATGCTGATGCTTTTTAGGCGGGTAGTTTTTGATTGGTTATTTATAAAATGACGCGCAATGGATCTATTTATTCATTCGTATGGATTTCTAGCTTACTAGCAGGGTAGGCTTAAGGTAATTTTGGAACAAAATATTAAATAAAACAGTATTTTAGGTAAATTACTCTTATTATTGGGTGGATAAAAAGTAACCCGTTAAAATTTTCATACTTCCTCAAACAGCTCTATTTTATATTATTATTGTAATTATTTTTTTATAAGTAGACTGTTTCTATGTATGTATACGTATGTCTATATAGGTGTCTATGTATGTATAGGTACATAAATTACATTCTATACATTTTATATTATTTAAGTTACTACATTGTGTACTATCACAATTATTATTATATTCTAAAATATACATTGGTGCACACAAACCCCAGTGGGGTTTAGGCACATTGTTTCTTTTTAGTGTAATATTATAAATGTGAAGTGAAATGTTATGTTGAAGATATACCTACTACTACATTTCATTTTTACTTTCATAATAAGTTATTCCTTATTCGAAAAACAACAAAGCAGCTCAAGAAAATACATTGTTACTCCGTACAATTTTGTTTCTGTAATGAAATTATCAGCTAAATGTTTTCATTGAAAATTTTCTTAATACGGTTCTGGCGACCTGTTGAAACCTCTTTAGCCAACCCCTTGATTTGTGATGATTGCAATCACTGACGATTTCCGATAAAAAGGCGTTACATGCCTCCTTAATTTTGATTATAATGATATCAATGATTTTATGTGAAACTTAACATAAATAAATACAAAAATAGTTACCTACACGAATCATAAAATGATTAATAAAATTGAACGAAGGATATTAGTTAATATTGTTGTAGCGTAAATAAGCAAAAATTTGATCGATTTTCCATTAGGTTGAGGATTCGGAAAAGTTTTTTAGTATATGTAACTCTATGACTATGTGAATTTGTCGAATTGTCGTCCATTCAGATTATACAGGGACCGAAACAACATCGTGCAAATATAGTCAATGCGAAAGTATGTCCCACCCATTTCAACATGATTTTGTTATGCCGTGAGGTGGTGAATGAAACATTATTTGAAATTTCGACTGTTGGCTGCTTTCTTCATCGACCAACGGTAACTGACTTTCGACCGTTAGAAACGGCTCCGCAACTGCGATGACGTCATGCACGCGGCAGTAGTAGGACCCATTTCGTTATGCACTTTGATCCGTCTACTATCTAATAGTATATTAACTACTCACATTCACATCTTACTTTTGGAGTTACACAGATTTAAAGCGTTTCACTTTTCGCGTTTCATCCGTTTCTTCGTCTGCACTTCGGGCCACTGCATGAAAAATGTTTCACGTAAAAAAAGTTTGTATGTGTATATGTATGCGTGTATGTGTGTATGAAGACCTTATAACTGAATATTCACTGTTGGTGTAATGAGCGTATATTCACTGAGGTATTCGAATAAAAACGAGGAAAAAAATTAAATGTGTTCAAAGGAATACTACAAATCGAAGAAATAATACGATGAGATAGTTTTGAACACCAACAACTTGTTTTGAAAATGATGTTTGTAAAAACTTCATTTATTCCAGAATAACTAGGTTTATGTGTTCAAAAATTATTATTATAAGTCAGTCTGCTAAATAAAGTACTTTGAATTTAATTGTTTCAATCAAGAACTGTGCGTCTGACGAGAGAAACGCAAGAGACTGTTTTCATGTAGACGCGCCAATACTCTTGACTAAAGATGACGAGCTAGGATGATTAGGGGTTGAGCTTAATTTGCCCTAATTGTCGCTGTAGACCTGGACCGGCCTCGTAAGGGATAGGCCTGCTTTTTCGCCTATCCTCCCCCGCAAATGTGGACGGTATTGGCGATATTAGCAAACCTCCCCAGGTCCGGGCTGTTGGACCCTGCCAGTTGGGTCGTTTCTTCTGGCGGCCTACTGTCTTGGTCTTCTTTCTTCGCTGGCATGTATAGGCTCCCGGGAGCGTCTTTTGCCTGTCTTAATAGGGAAATGGGGTTACCGAGTCCTCTCAGAGTTTGAAAGGGATTTGGGGGTGTTGATTAGTCAGAAGCCCAGGGTGCCAATTGGCATCATGTGCTCCGATTTCGTGTTCGGCCAGAGACGCTTTCTTAACGTAAGAGGCTGGCACGGGCTAGCGTAAGGGTACCGAGCTCGTTGTTTGTTTGGTATCCCCGGGATCGGGTAATTGGATGTTTTTGGTCATTGTCTCCTTGCGGTGTGGCTTGCAGATCGGGCTGAAATAAATAAAGGGTTAGTTATACTTATCCATTATCCAGGATCTGGAGCTTAGGCCTCTTGTGCCTCGGAGCGTCGTTGGAGTCATAGTCAGTCACCTGTCTGACCAGCGGATTCCCATGCTCTGTTGCACGGGCGTATAGGTTCTTCGCTCTGTCGCGGATGACTTCAGTTACTGGGGTGTATTCTAGGTCTCTGAAGATGTTTCTGACAAACCATGGTGCATCTACGACGCACCGAAGTGCGACGTTTTCCGCGGTTTGTATCCTCTTCAGATGGGTGGCTGCTTGGTATCCCCAGGCAACGGAGATGTAGGTCAGAATAAGTGCAATGAGGGTCCTGATAAGCGTGAGCTTGTTTCTCAAGTTGAGTTGGGTCTGTCTACCTATCATAGGGTAAAGTAGAGTCCTCCTTGTCCTCGCTTTCTGTATTATCGCTTCCGTGTTCTGTCTTCACGTCAGGCTTAGATCCACCTCCGAGGTAATGTTTCAACACAGTTCCGGAGAAGGAAGAGGGGGGTTTTTTTAGTGAGGTAGAAATCCCACATATCCCTGTCCGCCGGACCACCAGGGCAGGGAACCTTTTGAAGGTTTTTCCCCCTCAGGGAAAAAAAACGGCTTTGGTCCATGATAACGCCAAAGTACTTGACGGTATCCTGCCATTGAATGTTCTCGCCGTTCAAGGAGACGTGTCCTGTGGTAGTTTGCTTCCTGACTCTCTTGAAGAAGATGGCTTTGTTCTTCTCCGCGTTGATTTTGACTTTCCACTTATTGCATCACTCTTCCAGAAGGGATGCTGCTTCCTGGATTTCATGTTGAATTGATCAGACCAATCAGAAAACATATCCACATGGCAAAATGTCAGTGGCGTACCATTTTGTTGGTAAAATATATCAGAGGACATGTTTGCAGGGGCGCCACTGGTGGAGCTATAAAATAACTATTCTAACTCAAACATTTCGTTTCACTATTTCGAGTATGCTCTTGTTACACCTTAATATTACATTTTAAGGAACTTTTAAGTAAAACTCAAACACCGGAACCATTTTTATTAAAATCTTCGGGTTACTGTAGTGACGAAACTAGGCATAGCAGGGGTTTGAGCCCATTGATAAATTTAATCAGCATCACGTGAACTACACTATATCAAATTTCACCCACTTCGATAGGGACCGCTTTTCCATACGATTAATGCGTGGTCTAAGAGATTCTAGGTATAACACATATTTGAGAGTTTTCGAGAAAATGTAGTTTGAAAATGTTATATCGATCATAAATTATTCCATTTCCACATGAAATAAATGAATGTAGGAACAAATCTGTTATGGTTATATACGTTATTTGGTGAGTAAAGTTTTATAAAGACATTAAAATTTCATTTCCGGTAGAACCGGAAGTACTACGAAAAGAACTCAAATTACTTCGATACAATTAATGAAACACCCCGTATTGAAACTTAAATTTACATTCTGCTAACCTTTCTGGATATTTTATGATTCTAGTGTCCTTTGCCTAAACCCAATAATTTTTGAGATATCGGCAACTGTAAATATCACAAAGGAAGATTATTTCTTGTCGAGAAGTGGTCATTTTGAATATTTAAATTATGGTTATATTATACCTACCTGTTAATTTTAGTGTTACACTTTTGAGAATTATTTTGATTTTCATGGAATACTCCCAATATTTCTTTACTTTGAACATATTTATGATATTTACAGTGATTTTTTCATTATAAAATATTTCAGAATGGATCATATCATACATACATGTATGATTTTTGGTATTACTGTATTTATTCAACATATCTTATATCTTTGGTCTTGCTGATACGAATTCGAATTCAGATTATCAAAATTCAACATGGCGGATCTAAAATGGCGGCCAAAAATGTTAAAATTAGTTAAATTTGTTCTATTATGCAAATTGCTCTTAAAAATCGGTACCCAGGGGTTTTCTGGGAATATGCTGTGGAACGATGAAATGTGACAGTAAACATAAATTAAATGAAAATAATACTGCAACAATGATTTCATCTATTTTAGATCTAAACAACCCAGATAACAACCTTGCCATTATAAATTTTTTGGGAATCAATTTGGATTTCAAATTTACGTGAAATATCCATGGCAAACTGCTAGTCGAATCTCTAGTAAGGACAGGTGCTTGCAGACCGATTTTTATCAATTTTGACCAAATCGCAGTATTTTACTATTAAAACTAAAAATAAAAAATGCATGCGTTTCCGATTTCTGCAAAACATGTTCGAATACTTAAAATCGTTAATTTAATGTTACAGGCGATGCATGTCACCCTTACGAACCATTCAAATGTCCCGGAGATGGAAACTGCATCTCAATCCAGTATTTGTGTGATGGAGCACCGGATTGTCCAGATGGATATGACGAGGACTCTAGACTTTGCACTGCCGCAAAAAGACCTCCCGTCGAAGAAACTGGAAGCTTCCTAAAATCCCTCCTTGCAAGCCATGGACCAAACTATTTAGAAAAATTATTTGGAAGCAAAGCACGCGATGCTCTAAAACCACTTGGGGGAGTCGATAAAGTTGCAATTGCGTTATCAGGTAAGATATTGACTATATCTATCTAATACCTTTAAACATTTAACCTTTCAAATCATTTTTTGAACATATTAACTTTTTTATAATAAATTCATGAAGGTCATGCCTACGTTGTATATATTATTACAGAGTAACGGTGTATAGTTCACTTCATTTATTCGGCATATTTTTAAAGAATAATTATCTGCGTTCATTTATTGCTGTAAAAGATACAGTTGTATACTAATAGAAGCCAGATACAGATATTTTTGTATTATCCTTGTATTTTGTATCACTACTATCCATAACTTATGGTTTCGCAGATTTGAACTATTTACACCAATTCAATATGGTATGCGAAAATCAACTGAATTAATTTGGGTCATTTATTTCTGTGTACATATGCCTTGTGAAAAACTGTTTAAGGCATACAGGAGAAAAAGGGCTACAAATATTGATAGACTTACCTTAAAATGACATATATGATTTAGTTTCTTTCGAAAATTTAGCTCGATGTTTTGTTAGAATTTTGTTTGGCAGGCTATCATTTATAGGAGGCCATTCATTAATTACATCACGCAAATTTCATGGTTATTCTACCTCCCCCCCCCATAGGTCACAGGTTGTCACATTCGAGTCAACCCCTCTCCTCCCGTTGTGACGTCTCACATTTTAAATTTTGAGGTAGAATTATCTGATTTTTGTTTTTTTTTTTAATTCCATTCAATTATAATAATGGTATGCGTTAATACAAATAATGTGATGTCCCAAAAGTTTGACCCCCTCCTCCCCTCTTGTCGTACTCTGTCACACTTTATGGACCCCCTCCTCCCCTCAAATTTATTTCATGTCTACGGAGGAGGCCTTTTATCGGTATACTTTGAGAGCTGCGTATCAAATAATTGTCTGGAAAAGTGCAACTGTGATAAATCCACAAATTCTCAATCCTACTGATTTTGGTTGATATGGTTGAATAAATATGCTTATACCTAAATGAATAATTATAAATTTTTGTCCAGTTGTACTTTGAAAAATGTATTTTGTAAGTGTAGACTTAAAAAATATACCGGGAACTGCAGTTGTACCAAAGCTGAGTTAGATTGTATAATAGGTTGCTATTGTGAAGGCGAATGTATTACAGGTATTAATTTACTTTAGTCCTGATCTGTGCACATCACTTTTATATTGTTATTATACTCTTTGCAAATACAAAACAGAGTATATTGAATCTGATCGGCACATTTCTAATATCGGTAATATCGCTCGTAGAGACAAAAATAACATACCACTGTGTCGGTGATCGCATTCTGAACGATTTTCAAAATGTTTGACTGTCTGTCCTTCTGTCTGTCTGTCCGTCTTTCTGTACGTCCGTCCGTCTGCCTGTCACATTTTTTTTTGTAAGCACAATAACTTAAGAAAGAAAACTCCGATTGTTTTGAAATTTGGACAGTAAATTAGTATCAGCTAGCGGAGGACTTCTATTGTTTTCGAACAAAATCGATCAGTAAATAAAATAGGTACGAATTATTCAAATTTAAAAGATGTTACTTTTTAACTTTAGTAATTAAACAAAAAATGTCTAAAACTACCATTATTTATGAGAAAACTGCGAGGAGTATCCTATGGAATGTGCAACAATTATACAAAAGTTGAATAAATCAGCGAAGAGTATAATGTTTAGCTCGTTTTTCATGCACAAGAAGTAAATTCAATTTGATTTAGATTGTACGTTATTTTCTGTATTTCATGAATATTTTAAATTATAATACATATATATTTGTTCAAACGTAAATTTAAATTTAAATCTTTGTGTTCTTTCTTCCATGATAACAAATGACAGTATTTACGTAAGTAATAAAATAAGAAGAACGTATTGAAATCACAGTAAATTGTGTGTCACTGATTAGCTACAGCGCGCGTGGCGTTTAAAACAGTAGCGAAAAACAACGGAAGAATAAAGTAATGCAGATAACTCTTTCACTAGAAATTGTTCCATTGTTTCCTGCATATTTGGCATCATAAAAATACCTTGATGCTGCACTTCTCGGGTTTACACAATTCTTGTAGCACCTGTTAACAACAATTTCGAAAATAATTTGGTAGCATCTGAAAGAGTATAGTTTCTATTGGTATAAAAATCATCGAGAAATGTTAAAAAATAAACCTGCAAATCTGGTGCCGACATAAAGTTAATCAATTTTCAGTAATACAGAAGTATTCGGAAAAAAATATTTACGCTTTTTTGCAAACACGGACGGTGCCTCATTCCAAATGATGTACTTATTCTTTCAAAATTATGTCTTCGACTGTACACCCTACGATCGAATTTGTGGCTCCTAACTTCTGAATATAAACGCGTACTGATACTGAGGAAAATACAAAACTGAATAATGTCGTATTTCAACTACTTTGCAGAAATATAATTATGAGAAAGTTTGTTGAAAGCTCATTCCTTTCTGGGTTCTTTCAAACGCTACTGAATAATTAAAATTACGCTGTTCGTTGATATTTTCCTTTTAAATCTCTTGTAAATTACGAGTTTTTCGTGAATGGCGAAAGGCAAGTAAAACAATTCAACAGAGATTCGGTTTCAACATTTCCTTCCCCACGGGACCGAACTCAGGCATTGAGAATTATTTTCATTGTGAAAAGGCCTGTTTCGTTCTTTAAAATATTTACAGGTTTTTTCAAGTATGTATTGTTCGTAAATAAATGGTTCATAAAGAGCACTCTTTTTCAAACGCACACCGTCTTGCAGGAGTGGCTTCATGCCCGTGTATGGGGGCCCATCGACAAATTTCTGCAAATCGGTAAGAGGGGGACATGCTTTTATAATGCGCGGTACAAGCTGCAAAACAGAAGAAAGTGCAAATTTTCGTATTTTTGTTCATAAAATGAACTTAAATAGGGTATTGTATCCAATAACTGCAGAGAGAAATTCAGATAATTCTCTTATCTATTTTCTTGGCAAAACGATTAATTATAGAGTCCACATTAACTTTAATATCCCTGGGAATGTAGAGGAGAGCAAGCCCATTTATAGGTCAATACTTCTAAGCCTTGTCTGGGGAATGGACGGGCTGCTTGTTCTCAATTGAAAGTCACGAGTACGTCTTGACTGTAAGTATTTATATTTGTCGATACTATCCGCCTCTTATTAAATAAATCATCTTGTCCATATTTTTCTTTAGTATCAGCATCTCGACGCTTCATTTTCAATGTTATCTCGGTATCTGCAGTGATTTTGTCATATTCTTCGCGGTCCTTCTGGGAAAGGGCCATGGCCTCCTGTCCCCTTCTTAGATCCGCACCTGACGCCTTCACAGACGATTCTTAACTAGTTGGCCTAGTTACATCCCATCAATTTCTTGATGACATCGATCCAACCTCGAGAGCGTCCTCTTCGTTGCTTACCAATTTGTGTGACAGATATACAACACGGCACTTAATAGATTTATTGAGTAAGCCAATAGATAGAAATCTATCTTCATCTAATTCACAACGTCTTTTCTAAGTGTCTAGTCTGTGTTATCTTCTTGCTGCATGGCACATCTGACGGAATCACATCATCTATTATGGTTGACTGTTATCTAACAATATATCTTCTTCTCATTCACAACGTCTTGTTTTATGTCTTGAGATTCATGTGCAAGTTGGCCTCAATTTGCTGTGTAGCTTGTCTCACAGTGTGACGTTAAATTCACTTGGCAGGTGGTTAAGCGTCTCTTTCAGTCGGTTGACGGTAAGGACCGAATGCGAAAAATTTGGGCGCCAGTTCCTTTTCTGGTGGAAGAATCAGTTACCCTCAAAGCCAGTTCAGCAGTGCTTGAATAGCTACAGCGAAGAAACGGTAGCGTCCAGCGGGTCTTGGGATAGTTAGACTTCACATACACCACAGTAAAGAGCACGATTTAGATTATATAACCAGATTTGTTATCTTAAAACCGACAATACAATACTACTTAATACTACGTCTACTATTACCAAAAAGACAACAAAGAGCTTAAGCTAAAGTGAGGTTACGGTAAACAAGAGCGAAACTCATGTGAAAATGGTGATGATACGATGTTAAAAACAGTCAGGCGGTTAATGACACGGTAATACGATAAACGGTTAGTGAGTAGTGCCGACGGCCAAAAGCGGTAAAACGGGCAGTTGTACAGACAGTGCAATATGGATACCAGGAGTGAGTAGGCACTTACCAAGTTGGTACTTACAAACTTTACTCACTTCCTCCTGTTGCTGATAGGCACGCCTGCAGCTCAACGGACTGGAGTGGACTTCTTTCCAGGAACGGCAGGCACGAACTCCTGTCTGGCTTCTAGACGATGCCTCTTGATACTCCAAGCGGCACAAATGGTGGAGGGTGAGAGGGCGTAGTCGGATTGCTTGTTGGTCCTACTTATTTCTTATCTCCTCACTGTCGGCTATCCTCCTTTTTTGGGCATCGTGTTGCTGGTAGCTTAACTACTCAAGGCGGACGGTCGGTGTAGCCTGAACTCTGACTTGCAGAAACTGAAATTGATACTTCACTGCTAGAGAGAGGAACGGCGTAGTCGGAATGCGTACCAGTACTTATGGAAAAATATAATCGGCCTTACCTACAAGTTCACTTACTTGCTATTCCGTTGATATGGCCAGAAATTGAGATGATTTGAGAAAATGCTATTCTGGAGATTCATTTTGGTAGATACATTTCTTGGAGTTGTTGGTGTGATGGGCTATTCAGGGAACTCGCAGCAACCGTGTCCAGACCCTACAATACTTTTTGGAAATTAATATTTTTATAGATTTGTTTCCTATTTAATTTTCATAGAGTACCTTTTCTGATGTTTGCAAAATTCAATAATTAATATGTTTTATCTGAATTATATGTATAGAAAAAATAATTCACTTTAAATAACGGTACCGTTGCGGTTTCGGTTTTAAGCAAAACGGAAATAACGGTGCCGGTTCAATTTTTGTTACAAGAAAGACGATTCTGGTTCAGTTCTAGTTTTTAAATAAAACTGAAATAATGATTCCGATGTCTATACGGTTCCGGTTCTTACATGTTCGTCAGCCTTATTTGAGTCCGCTTTCAACATCCTTCTCTTGGTTCACAGTGTTCTCATCAACATAATATTGTAGCTTATTTAGGGAGTCGCTCAGCTCTTCCAGCCTTTCCTCACATCGAGCTAAAAGATCTTTTGTGCATTACCCTACAATTAGTTGTGGCCTAAGACTCCCAGCTGTTTAAAAATCTTGCGATTTTCCTGGGGGCTACTTTCCCTATGTCTTTAGGCGTTAATTTCACCTTCTCTAGGTTCTTTAGCCTAGTGCGGACTTACATTCGCAAAAATAGGTTCCGTAGTCAAGAGGCCTGTTATCAGCCTTAAGTTGGACTTTTCGAATTCAAGAAGCCTTGTAGCATTCTTTCTCGAACAAATGATAAACGTTTTGGCTTTTCTTTGGCCTGGTGTATTCCTCCAGTAGGACTCTTTCAATTCATTTTCCCATTTTAGGATATTCTCCTTATGTGTCCCTTGAATAAGCTACAAAACGGTTCAGGCCCAAAAAATGGGGCTTAAGTATCTTTTTTGCAAAGACGTCGGCTAATTCATTTTCTTCTATTCTCTCATGCCTTGGAACCCACATCAAGGTTACATAATACCATCATCATAATCATCATCACTTTTCATCTTTTCTTCATGCCTTATTTGTACTAATGTCCTGGTGGAGTTTAATCATTCTACCACTCGACCCGAATACAAAATAATTATTCCCTGCGACCATCTACCGCAGCTGAGACCTGAACGCAAGAGGGATGACACCGACTAGTGGTGATGTCTCACTCAATTGCGATCTAACTCACTGCTATCGTATCGGCAACGTTTTAAAAATGCTACTAAAGATCCATACTTTTATAAGTTCTTTTCATCTATCTAGTGCGTTTTAAGAATTGCAAAGAAAGCGAGCAGTGTACTTATTCGCAAATGTAGTTTGAAATATGAAAAGTGTGTTAGCACCTTAATGTCGCTGTGAAATATTACAGAATGGCCGTATTATAGTTTAAAAAATAATAATTACCTTGTACGCTACCTTTATGGCTTAATCTACGCGACGAATTCAATATTATATTTCTACTGCAAGTCAATTTCAATAGTATTACGCAGGTCATCTTATTTCCCGTGTCCGGTAGTGTGACATATAGCCTTGTGTACAAGCAGGCATATGCTAGCGCAATACAGAATCGGCTTCGTTTCGTACAGGTAGTTATTGGCTAAATGGTATAATTAAAATATTAAAACTTTTTACATCAAAAGCCTTGAAAAAGGAAACAGATTAGATTTCCGAAACGTCGGCGAAATATTTAATTTCAAGTTTTTATACTTATTTGTGTTGTTTATTTATAAAAACCAACCTTTAACTGATCCTTTGACGTAAACGTCACAGGTGTAGAGGTTTTTTACCAGTAACATACTGGTTAATTGTGATATATTTTGTAGATTCCCTTAGCACCGCTTAGAAAGAAAACATACATGTGGCAGGAAGTCCCAAAGAATTGAAGAAGGAAAAAAATTAAGATAATGCCACAAATAACATTTAGACAATATTTTTACATCAGTTTCAGATCGAAATTAAAACAAAACGACTACAGTATTAAACCAATAATGATTTCTTTTAACACTTTTATATTTGATATAAATAATTCATTATTGAAGTATCAAGTATGGTTCAAAGTTAAGTGTCAATGTTTAGGAAAAACTAAAGCCAGTCCTGTCTCTCCTCGACATTTCCCTAACTAGCCGGAAAGCCGGTATCTTTACTGTATTTACTATACTATACTATATGTTTTTTCAACCCATTAGATAGAAGAGAAGATCTATACCAGGATTCGAACCTAGTGTTTCGTAATTTCGAGCGTAGCATGATTGGAGCCACTGAATCGAGCGTACAATGATTGGAAAACTGATTAGTTGTTAAATGATGGGTTAATTTCAGTAAGAGTTACCACAAACACATTAAGTCGAAAACATTTTTAAAAATAGAAATTATTTTTAGGAGTTCCGGTTCCGTCCGTGATACCTACGTAATATAAATAGGGATTGGGTTACGGTACTGATCCTGAAAAAAATAGAGATCGGGTTCTCGAAAAATTGTGTCCCAGTCCAGGTTCCTAATATTGTGTAATAAGGCCCAATTAAACTTGTGACCAAGTGATATTTTATTTCATAATTTTTAATGACTTTTTTAACAAGGTTCATCTTTTAAAGTGCTCCCAACCTCTTTAGTGGCAAAAGTTTGATAACTTCTAAATGTATAAAACATCAAGATTAATTAGTGAAAATATCATGAAAACTATTTTTATTAATAATTGATAATAGATAGTAATTATATCTGCACTAACGTCTTTTTCTAAGAAATGGCGAAGGATCCGGTGATTTTAATTTTCATTACATTTTATTAGCTTTACCAGTAAGTTTGTATGTAAAAAATGCAACTCAATTTTCACCCAGTTGCAGATGTCGTATTGACTTGAAATTTTGTGTGTGTAATGTGTTTATAAGGTTCACATGACAATATATTTTGACATTTCTTCATAGAAAAGTTAAAGATGGCGGACAGTTTATTGTCAATTAATATCCGTTCCTATTAAAAATGGGTATCTGGGGATTGTTCAGGTCGCAGATTATAAATATGAGATCAAAATTAAAATATTCAAAATGGTGGGTACAATATGACGCCTTAAATGTAACTAATTAATTTGATATAAATAGTTAAATTTTACGCGGCAGCGGATCATTTAAAACAGTTCAGATGCGTGTGACGTCACAACGCATGTAGAAGGCAACGATGCGAGGCTGGAACATTATTTTATTTTCTTTGTGCATTTTTTATATAGTTCTAGTTGGCCTTTAGAAGCGTGTTTACTTAATGATGATATGACTTATTTTTATTACGTTTTCCAGCTAATACCCAGCACATTAGTGGAAATTGCGTTGAAAGTAGTTTTGGAGTTACATGGAGATACATACATACACGAGGACATACAGAAACATACAACTGAAACACGGTCTTTAAATGTTTATATAGACAATTAGAAATAATTTCAATCGTTAATTCAATTCTGTTATGGGTAAATTCGGAACTAAATGTAATGAGCAATAATAAGCGTGTTCTTAATATTTCACTGGAGTTTCATTAATTCTAAAAATAAAATAAGGAAAGGTTTGGTAATTTCGTAATTTACGTCTCACTTACAGTATTACTTAAAGAACAAGGCGATATGATTAATCGATTCCCTTACAAAGAGCATACAAACATCGTTTATATAAAAATAAGAAAATGACGCACTAAGTTATAACTACTTATTATTCTTCAATCTTAATAACTAAAACATGATTACGAGCGTCTCATTATTAATTAAACGCCTTTCCAAGGAGGAAACTAAATACAGAAAAACCGCTGCCTAAGGAATCGCTACTTCCACATCCAGATTTCCCATCCGTAGAACTTCCGAATACCAAGGCAATTTCCTGGCGTTTCCGACTCCATATTAGGACGGTGCCGAATCCATATCCGAGCGCTGCTGAATTTATATTCGGGCGCTGCCAAATACTAAGATAACTTCTGGGCTGCCTGGTCCAAGTTAGGGCGCTGCTGAATCTATATTTCCATATTCGGGTGCTCCCGAACACCAAGGTGACCCGATCGCTGCCGAATACCGAGGCAATTTCCGGGCGTCACCGAATCTATATTAGGACGCTGCCGAATCCATATTAGAGCGCTGCCGAATTCCAGGGTAATTTTCGGGCGCTGCCGAGTCCAAATTAGGGCGGTTCCGAATCAATATTCGGACGCTGCATAATTTAGCGCCGCCAATTCCATATTCGTGCGCTACCGAATAGCAAGGTAACTTCCGGGCACTGTCGAATCTAAATTAGGGCGCTGCAGAATCTCTCCGGGCGCTGCCGAATCTACTGTTGAACACTATTCTCCAAGATTCATTTTAATTGCATTATTTGACTAAAACATACTAACATACAAAGCAAGTTAAATAAAAGCTTTTAAAAATTAAGTTTGTGGACCTTTCTTGCTTTACTTATTATTCCATATATACCCTCTCCCCTTTCACGGAATCATTTCAATCAGATGCCATTACAACATATATGCGTGTACCAAACTTCAAGAGAATATCTCAGTTTTATTTTACTAACACTTTTAATAATGGAGTAAAGGTGGTGGGGGAATTGAAAAAATATTATAAAGAAATCTGAGGCCTTGGCTTAGTAATATACTCCAAATCCCAAGTTTTCATACTCTTGTCAGCTTACTTTACTTATTTTCACCTATTCACTCCTATTTACCCTTCACTCCTTCAACGGAATCATCCTCAACATATAATCTAGTTCCAAATGTCGTTATAATAACTACGTGTACCAAATTTCAAGTGATATCTTAATTTTATCTAATTAAGCTTTTTAATAATGGAGTAAATTGTTTTTTACGTATACCAATACTTCGCAAATATATGCATGGTAAAGGTAAAAGTTTCAAATTTTTAAAAATAGGCTTACAAGATTGAAGTCTAGTAGCACCGAAAATGTTTCTTACTGTCCGCTTTTGCAGTTTAAATAATCGAGTTGTATATGGAGAAATACCCCAGAATATTATACCATATCGAAATCTGGACAGAAAGTTTGAATGATAAAAAGTTAAGCATATAGATTTCATTATGTCTATATAATGCGAAACATAGTGATGACAGTTTACATGGCAAATTAAAGGCTTGAGACTTCCAGCTCAAGTCGTTGTAAATGCATAGACCATGGAACTTTGTAGATGCTACTTGTTTTAATGATGTGTGGTCGGCCTTAATTAGATAATTTTCATTTATTAAGCTTTTTCTTTACCTGAAATTGACGAAAACAGTTTTTGATACATTTAGGTGTAATTTATTGGAGAAAAATCATTTAAGAAAACGACTTGACTAGTAGTGGTCCCAAAATGGAACCTTGCGGTATTCCAATGTTTACATCCATTTCACTCGATTGTATACCGTTTATATCACCCCCTTGTTTTCGGTTTGAAAGATAATACCGCATTTGTTAAGTTTTTCAATGCGTAATTTGTCGTTCACTAGGTTAAAAGCCTTGCTTAAATCCATAAATAAGCCAGTACATTTATTGCTAATGTCTAAGTTATCATATAATGTATTTATAAACACCAATATGGAACTACATGTATTTTTGCCGTTTCTAAACCCGTGTTGAAACCAATTTACTATCTCAATTTATCCAGAAAATGCGTAATTTTATTAACAACAATCTTATTTAAAATTGTTGACACAGCGCTTAAAGGGGATATTGGTCTATAATTTTCCATTGCATATTTACCATCCTTATTATAGATTGGTATAACTTTGAATGTTTTGAAAAGAACCTGCAGTTAGTGACCTATTTATAAGAAACGTCAATGGACGAATAATGAAATTTATAGCTGCGTTTAATGAATTTGATGAAATCCCATCTATTCCTGATGAATTTGACTGTTTCAACTTTTTTATTACCTCATTTTCTGAGGTTGGGGTAAAAAACACCGTTGGAAAATTGCTTTCAGTTATTTCTGGAGTATTATCGTTTGATGGAAAACTTAAAGTATGAGACTTTTCAACAAAAAACTCATTACAGTTAACAGATATTCGTTTAGCATCTGTTATTACATTTTCTGTAACATGAATTTCCTGAATCTTATTTTTTATCTGACTCTTGCCTATAGTTTTATTAATAATATTCCATATAGTTCGACTATTATTGTATGATTTGATAAATGATTTCTTATTATCTAGTGTTTTTGCAGGTTTTACGACTTTTTTGTAAATTTTTAAATATTTTGTATAGAAGTCAATACAGATCTGATCTATTGATTTAATTGACAATTTGCTAAGTTCTTTTAATTTCTGAGAGGATTTTCTTATTCCAGTAGTTACCCACTGCTTATCTTTGACATGTTTTTTAAAAGGAAGCGTTATGTAAAAATAGTGTTGCAAAATATGTACAAATTTATTGAAACCATCAACAGACTGACTTAGATAAATGTAGTCAAATGTTTCATTACTGATCTTTAAAAAAGTCACATAGACAAAAATTCTTCCATATCCAAGGTCAGTTTGGTGATAAAGATACTTGATACTTAATATTTGCCCTAAATGATCTGACATACCATTTTCTTGAACAGAACAAGATTCTTCATTATTCAACATATCAGTATTTGTACCTACAGATGTAATCAATAGCACTAAAAGAGTCTGTAGTCTGTAGTGCCTTATAGGTTTGTTGGTCATAACATTTACGTTGTATTCTAGCAATATATCAATTAACTTGTTTCGTTGGTTACTATTGGACAATAATTAATGTTAAAATCTCCACATAGGATAATTTGTTGCTTATTTCTAGTATACTGGAATAAGAATTGATTTAGTTCTGATAGGAATAAATTAACATCTGCTGAGGGCGACTTGTATAAACAAAATATATTTATAGACTGGTTATGTTTGTCAATTAATTCACAGACTTCAAAAGATTTTTGACTTGATATGTTTTCCATATTTTTCATTTCAGTTATAGAGCTTTCCAGGTCATTTTTACAGCAAATTGCAACCCCGCCATTTTTAAATTCATTTCAACAGAAATAGCCATTTATGCTCACCAACTCTACCTGATCTTTGTTCATCCAATGTTCCGAAACACCGGCAATGTCAATGTTGTCTATATATCAAGGGTACTCTAATGAATCAGTCTTATTTCCGATACTCTGGACATTTTGATGAAAGATATTTAGAGAACAATTTTTCTCATTTTTTAGTTGCTATGCACTATCCTCATTTGGTGTGACCTTCTGCTTCTCACAACAAATTCTTTTATGCAAGACAGGACATGTAATGTTAAACATAGAATGATTTATCTATAGTAGGAGCAATAGATACAAAGTAATTGTTTAAGAGTGTCTTTAGTACGTTTCTCTATCCACTGCAGCAGAAATGGCGCTGTATCACTCTCAGCCGGTATCAGTGTAATGCCTATTAAGGCTTGCCATTATTGAGAGCAAAATCATCCCTGTACAAGTCTAATGTATTTAACCTACGCCTTTGTAAAAAAACCTCTGCGCAAGGGGTTTTACTACAAACAACGAAATAAATAAGCTCTCGCGAAGCCACCACCGCTCGTCACCCACGATCTGTTTGACAATATATTCCGTTTCCACATTACACTGATAGTGTAGGAATACCTTTTAGATATTTCCTTAATGCAGTTAAATTATTTCGAAATATTTTGTTGTAATATCCAGTCACCTCAAGGATATTGGTGTCGTTTAACTTACTATGTTTATTATGTTCAATGCTAACTGAATTGTTGTTTTGTTTCAGAGTCGCAAACCATCGAAGATTTCGGAGCAGCCTTACACTTAATGCGTTCAGATCTGGAACACCTGCGTTCTGTATTTATGGCTGTAGAGAACGGAGATTTGGGCATGTTAAAATCGTTGGGAATTAAGGACTCAGAAATTGGTGATGTGAAATTCTTCTTGGAGAAACTAGTTAACACCGGATTTTTAGACTGAACCATATTTGACCCTGCTGCTAACACCCTCTTCGCTCACCCTCAGCCACATTTACCTTTAAGTAAATCTTTCTACTCTTACCTCCCTTATTAGTCTGTCTGTCTGTACGTCCTTAATCAGCAGCAGAGTCCGTTATGATCCGTCCCCTATCATTCCCTTTATTATACTTCGACCTCTTTAGCTGTCTCAAAGGGCAGTCGATTAAACAACGGCCAATTTACAGACTTATGAAAACATATCAAAGCACCAAAAGTATTACATACTTTGGAAAAACGGCACATATCATAATAGGTGTATTACTAGAGTTTAAGAAAATGTGTGTTACATTTAAAAAAGCACAGATTTACGAGTATAATATTATTAGTAAAATATAGTTTTTATTAATGTTATTTATCTTAATGTTTTAAGGAGTTGTATCTTGTGTCATTATAATTGTGATCAATAAAAAATAGTTAAGAGATACGACTCCCAAAACAATTATGTGGCACTAACTTAGATTTAAGTATAGAAATAGAATTCCGGCTGGGCCGGTATCTCCAAAATCCCTAGCCCAAGTAGAAAAGAATTGTGACGGCGTGAAAACTTTGTTGCAAATGGTGCAGGGTAACGAAGCGCCGACTCCATCATGGTTTTTCCAAGCCTGTGGTTAAGATTTTGTAAAGCTAAAGGTGAACGACATGTTCAACAGAGCAGCGCCTTTAAGGGCCTAACGCGCTTTTTCTTCATGACATATCGTTAACCCGACAGTTACACAACTATGTGATCTTTGTACATATCTTGTGGTGCCGATAGACGCAGCTCTAAGAAGATAACGACCTGACATTTACCATCAAATCAAAAGAGCGCGACTATCGCCATCTATTTAAAATACCAGCACAATCACATCCGCAAAGCGAGAAATATACCCATAGTTCATATAAGATATACATATATATTTTTTCGACTATTAGTGGAAATGTTTGTGTTTGGTGTGCGATGAAAATATTCTTTATATGAAGTACCTCCCATTTTATTAAACATATTTAAATAAGGCTGGTTGGTTATTTATACATATAAATGTTTTTTATTATAACGTCAATGCATTATTAATTATTGTGAAGTGGAATTTCTAACTAAATAAAATATTATCATATAAACAGTGCTTTATTCTATGCCTGAAGCAGCTTCACCCACAAAGTGGTGTCCCAAGACACCGCGCTTTAAACTCATGGCAAATCTATTTGAAGAACGATAACAGATAAAAAAGATAAATAGGGGAAAGTTGGGTAAAACGGGATACCTAGTGGAAGAAAAATCATAACTATACAGAATACAAACAAAACATCACAATTTTTGGTATAAAGCACCATTGACATGTTTGCTTTCATGTCGTGAAAGCATTTTCCATGAGCTCTTTTATTAAAAAAAGGTATTAATTTTTTTCTACTTACAAAATATTTCGTTTTAGGAACCCGGTCGGGTAAAACGGAATGTTACATGCGTCCAAAGCGGGATACACACTGAATAGGTAGGTAATCTTAAATGGCAAATAGCACAAATGTTCAAAATTGTCAAAACTATAATTATTAAGTACATTATTAATAGTTAACTTAATCTACCGACAGAGATCATAAATGAAGAGGCTTTCGCATCAGGTTCAATACCGGCGCAGGCTTCATGGGCCCGTCATTACAAGGACCCTGATATTTAATCCATCCATCCTCTGGCTTTGAATTGGAATATAAGTCACTACAGTAAATACAGACAGCGGCGCTAGATACCTGCTCTTCCTCGGAGGTGCTGTCTTCTTCAATTTCCCGTGTTTTTGGGTAGGATTTGTTTGATCGTTTTGAATTGGATTTGTTTTTTTGTTTTAGATTCGACTTGGTTGCCTGTTTGTTAATTTTTGACTTGCCCTTTACATCTCCTATGTTCAGTGTTTTAATTTTCTTGTTTTTCTTCCTAATGACTTCCTCCAACTTCTTTTGTCATTAGGGCTGGAAGGCTTTCTTTCAGCTTGGAATAGGAGCAAAATATTTTGGTGACATAATAATTTAATATAATAAAATGCTGCCGAAAATATGGAAGAGTAGGAAGAAGTAACACCTTCATTTAAAGATTTGGAGCAGCTAGGATCAGGGGCACACGTGTTATTTATGGACTTCACGCTGTCTTCATTATTAAAGTTAACAGACTTTCGCGGAATCGTAGATCTCGGTGGAGTTTTATGTATATTAGGTCTTGATGACTGCGGAGTTACTTCCTCATGCAGAGTTTTATGTCTATCAGGTGTTAGTGGGTAAGCAGCCGGCTGTGCAGTAGTTTCCTGTGTTGGTGTTTGATTTTCGATTGGTCTATTTGTGGTTTTCGCTGATTCAAACATCCAGTCTGGAGAAACATCCGGATTTAACGGCCATATTCCTGTTTTCTTGAATCCGTTAACTGCTGTTTGAATACTGACAGCCCTCATAAAAGCATCCCCACAAAGCCTTCTATTTGAGCGATAGTAACGATCCTACCGGGATGTTGTTGCAACCACTTCTGCATCCATACAAATGGATGGTAAGCAGCTGTACTCCCTGGTGGTGTATCATCCAATAGTTCAGGTTTTGCCCTTGTCCGAGGAAAAACAAACATAGTAGGCATGAAGGCACCTGCAGCGCCTATGCAGGTTTCTGATGTTACAAGAACTCCATGTTCTGCCAAAGAAAGGCTACCAACTTGCTTCTTTCCTCGTAATGTTTAAACACCTGGACCGTCTTTTCGGAACTGTCATAATGCCAGTTTCGTTCACATTATAAAGTCTCTTCGGCGGTATTTTATGTCTTATAAATTTCAGCTAATAATGAGAAAAAATTAGCAACGGCAGATCTATTAAAGCTCATGGCTCTTGCCAGAGAGGTAGGTCCTGGAAGCCTCAATGCTACTTTTCGGTGTCGTTTTAGAAAGCCGTACAGCCGAGCTTTGCCAGATTATTTTTTTTTCATTGTTGAATCGATTAGCTTGACCATTACGCTCAGCTAGGTGAAAATAAGCCAAACTTCGTAGATCCTCAAGTGTAAAGCCAAATAAACATGCTTCCAAAGCTAAAATATGATTCTCTAATTGCTCTTGTGCTTCTGTGAAAACTGGTTTGTGGCGTCCCAGGCCCTTTTTAGCAGATGTTTTCGTGTAAGCACACCTTTCCGCACTTTCTTCACATGTGATTCTATTGTAGTACGGGGAATACCATATTTTTTGGACGCTTTAAGGTAACCCATAGTACCATCCAAAATAGCGGTAACAGTTTTACGCATACTCACTCCAGGACTGTCTTTCGGTTTTCTTTTGTATTTTCCCATGACTCTGTACAATCAAAAATAAAATTACCTCATTACATTAATACAGTGAAAAGAGAAGTGGTTGGCTAAAACGGGACATTCCTGATTTACCCCACTAACTTTTATCCCGTTTTACCCAACTGGTAATTTACCATGAGAATTAATTTCCCGATTAATTGTGAAAAGTATCATATAGCATTTAGTGCTTAATTATACGCAAAGATATGTAGATTATTATGGATGAACAACACATTTGATATTTCTGCACTCAATGAGTACCACCTAGCGGATTTTAGTGGAAGCTGCGGCCTGCCTGCTATAGATTTCCACTTCTCGAAATTAGTTAGAGACCTATCCTGCAGATGGCAGCCTCCAGACTTCCAGAAATAGCTGTGTCCTGTTTTACTTCAAATTCTTGTCAGTTATGCAATAAAAAAATAGAATATCTTTTTTCCCTAAAAAAATTATCACTTCGTTGATCACCGCCTACTGAGAACTGTTGAATATGAAAATTTAAAAGCGCATAGTGGGCTTTGTCTATTCAAAAAATTTCATTAAGAAAAAAATTTCATAGTTGCAAACTTAGCCCAAACGGGAACTGAAGTAAGTGTGGCCAATACAACTAAAATAATTACAAGCATGTGATGCTTCAGGTTATACCAGATGTCGATACCAATATGCTTATTTTGAACGGAACCCCCTATATATTTTCGACCTTTCGAAATGATCATAAGATTCTGAGTCGAAGCATGTGGCATAGATCCAGCATTTCGGAGATATTTGACTATAAAAAAATTGACAGATGCAATGATTTGACAGAATCGCTATAACTTTCTGCGTGTAGGAGATCCCCACTTGCCCTTTGGCACGTAGAAAGAACATAAGGTGAGCTACTCTCCACAATAAAAATAAATTCCATAATAGTGTACCAAGTGTTTTATTCTTCATGTTACATTTTGTCAAATTCAAACCTCAAAAACTATTTTAGTTCAAATGGAACACCTGTATTTGTTTACATCAGGTTATGTAAAATTAAATTCCATTTTTTCTAGTATAGGCATTGTAGGGTTTGAAATTTCTTAAATGTTCAAGAGTTCTTAGTAAAAATTGCTGTCAATTTAGCCATGATTAGAAACAATCATTAATGTCAGTCATTCTCTTATGTCAAAAAATGCCAGCACGTTTAAATTACACCCACAAAAACTTTTTAAATGTGTTTATTATTTATGGAGAATTTGATAAAGTAATATCAAGATCATGTAACAGATTTGCTACTTGATAACCACAAGAACGGAAACCGTCATCATACGCTATAAAAAGCACACTGGATAATTTTAGAATATTTAGCTCCGTTAAGGCTGGAAGTCTAAGGGAGAGTAGCTCGTCTTGTTCTTTTTACGTGCCAAAGAGCAAATGGGGATCTCCTGACATGAAGAAAGTTACAACGATTCTGGAAAACCATTGCACCTGCCCATTTTTTTATAAAACGTCAAATCTTTCCAACACTGCTGGGTTTAGGTATAGGGTACGCCATGTGTTTCGAGTCAGAATATTATGGTCATTTTGAAAAGTCGAAAATCTATTCTGAATGTTCGGTGGCTTAACTCTGGGCCACTCTGTATATATCACCGCAGAAATGAATTTAATAAAACCTACTATGTTTTTAAAATTCTCATATTTTTTAACCGATTTCAGTGGGCCACGATGGACTAAGCAAATTTCTTAGGCAAAAAAATAAATCAATTTTGTAAATTGCATAATTGTCAAAAATTATTAAGCAAAATATTATAATAATACCTGCCCAAACTTTAACTGAAAATCGTATCTGATGTCTGAATTGAAAAAAGACTTGTGAATTTTCTTTACTTCATTTATGGCCCATGAAAACTAACATAGCTGTTTCTGTACAGGCCATGCAACAAATACGTTTGCAAAACCGAATTACCCTGATAGTGAGGCGCCATGTGACACGACAATATTTATATCAAAGGGAGCCAGAAGTACCTTATGCAGCGGTAACACAGGTTTACAAAAAAAATTGCTCCAAGGACTAAACCTACCATGCCATAAGTATTTTTGTTGGCTGAAACCGAAATTTTAAATAAAAAATTTTCATAAAACATAATCAAATGCAAATGCAAATTCCCTACAATGTAAGAGTAATCTAAAATAGAATTGAGGAAATGAATATATTACTAGCAAAAATACTCGTAATTATTTCAAACTCTTACTAAAGACTCATCATAGATAAGTACAAAAACATATATCCTTCTAAACAAAATACTTTGCTGGCTACATGCCACGAACAACATTGAATTATAAGAAAGAAATATGCACATTACGTACAGATAACTGTCACAATAATGTTAGTTTTAATTTTAAATTATCCTGTTCAACAAAACCAAAAAACAACCAAAGACAAAAACACTTACCAAAAACTTTGAAAACTTTCACAGACACGTGTTTCTGTATCCTACACAAGGATACTTCTTCAGTGCTACTTCTTTCAACTACTGCGTAGATAAAATAAGATAAGATTTATTGGTTTTCAATATACAAGAGTATTTACACAAAAAAATTTTATACGACAATACATACAAAAATATGTACAGGGTTATTCCCGGAAAGAGGGTATTAGACGTATCTGGGGATCTGTTCAGTTTAGAAATTTGAAAATTGGGTTAAGGGGTTTCTTGGTTACGATGGATCTAATGAAAATATTTTAGTGCATGTGTTACTTCCGCTTACACCGGATGTAGCACCTAACTTTGTTATTTTAAATGGAACACCAAGTTTTTTATCTCATATTTGGACTCCTCGTAAAATTTAAGCTAGGGGTCATGTACCATAATATACTCTTAGACCTATCGGTTTTCGAGACAATTAATATTTTTGGAGATTTTTCACGGTTCCACCCTTCCGATAAGAAATCGATATCTCTATCGAGGCCGATTTAGAGACTATACTTTCAAACCCATACAATTACCCTATGATTTAACTAAACATTGTCTTATAGTTTCATAATATCATACAGGATACTTTATTCTCACAGTCGAACATTGTTTAGTTCAAACGTCCCATTTTTGTAACACTTTTAATACCTAGATATTAAAAAGTGTTTCACCTGTGCGAACGGCAGCTAGCTTTTTGTTGGAGAGCATAGGGCCGTGGATTAAGAGTGTGGGCATTCAAAGGGCATCACCGGGCTGTCATAAAATGTGATTGCATAATCTTGCTAGCCAAGGAACAAGTTTAAATTTCTAGCTATTAAGCGATGAAATTCTCGAAATCTATCGATAATGTCAAAATTTACACTTCGCTATGAAATCTCAAAATCTAGGCAAATATCAGATGCACTAGTGAAAATAACAAGAACATGTAGACATTAAACATTTATTACAACAAAAATAAATAACTAAAGTTACTTAACTTGATCTGTACCCAACGAAGAAAATTCTATGTATTCCCTAACAAAACTATTCAAGTGATTTAAAATATATTTGAGAGGTTCTCTCGCAACAAGGAATTATATATTATGCACAACGAGTTATAGTTTTCAACAGTGAATTAAAAAGACATCACTACGAGTTTATTTGTCACTAAAGTGTGACGTTAATGGACAAAAATCCATGTGGTAATAAATTACAATATTCACTGTGCAACTCAGATGTTAATACAATGTTCTAAAATAGGTAAGCTACCTTAAGATATTTAATAAACAATGTGGCCAAAGGTATACTAACCTCAGATGGTACCATGCGATGCCTTTACAATAAGATCTTAAAGTATTTCAATATTCCACACATAAACTTAGTGTTAAACTATGATTGCAAAAGTGATAGTATGATTGACTTTAATATATGAGCAAAAAATTACTGAATAGGTCTATAATAATTTTTTCAAAAACATGCAACAAACATGAAACAGGAAAACCTGATCAGAGCCTTGGGATTTTCCTTGACTGCTGCAGCGTGACCTGTTACCACTTTCTGCACATTGCGGACGATGACTACAACCATAAATGCATGCCGGACACCAGACTGCCTGCATTAAATCTGGTGCACATAACTCCCCAAGCCAAAAGTTCTCTAAACGTTAGCAATACCAATACATAACTAAACTTCTGAGTAATAGGCTTCCTACTATTACTACTCCTCTAAATACTAGGCCCCATATAACTAAAATTACAGCACCAAACAGCTGGGCTCTTATATAAACTGCTCCACTTAATAGCCTAACCCAAACATGTGCCTGAACCATACAAATTGTCTCTGGCCTTATCCAAACATAGACCTATCCAAACATATGCCTCTTCCAAATACTCTGTAATAATTACTGAAAATAAGAACTTTTGCAAGACAAAACTCAATCTAAAAGGCTCTCATATAGAGAGTATTACATAACCTCACGAAACACGTGGCGTCAAAATTACGGCAACCAACAGAATTCCTTCCTGGAATTTACAGAACTCTTGCGGCAGAGCGATGCGGAATTTTTGAGGACATGCAAATCCATAACTGTGATAACGATGTAGAACCCCAAAACCTCCACAAAATTCAAGACCGCCATCCGCCTACCTCATGTTTCTGTCAAGCGGGAGCACCGGAAATCTGCCAAAATTTCCTCAATGTTGCCAACTTGCGCACTCTTTGAACATTTTCTCTAGCCAATGACAATGCACCACCAAAGGACTCAATAACACAGGTTTAAAAAATAAAAAAGTTGTCTGGATCTGGGGCCAGACCATACATTTCTTATGTATTTCTCGACGCTGAATTCGAATCTATTTTTAGTTTTGCTCTATCACGTCAGGATTTTGAGATATTCTAACCTAAAAGTTAGACATATTTGAGGTTATGTAGCTTCAAGAATTTTTTTTCTCAAGAAATCATCTTAAAAATCACCTTTAAAATGCCTTTGAGTTTGCTCAAATATCTTTTTTTTTCGCCGAGATATTGCAGTTTAAATAATGATCACAATGTTTCCGTGCTAATTAAATATATTGGGAAAGACATGATATGAACAGACAATTTTAAAAATTAGATGTCGCAGCGAAAAAAAAAAGATATTTGAGCAAACTCTATGCCATTTTAAAGAGGAAGATTTGTACTTTAAGATCCCATACAAAAAATTCTCGAAGCTGCGTAACCTCAAATATGTCTAACTTTTAGGTTAGAATATCTCAAAATCCTGTCCTGATAGAACAAAACTAAAAATAGATTCGAATTCAGCATCGAAAAATACATAAGAGACGTATGGTCTGACCCCAGATCAGACAGCTTTATTTTTTTTGTAAACCTGTGTAATCAAAAGACTGAATTTCACAACTATGTAATACCTCAACTACAAGAACATACGATTAACACCACTAACTCAAACTGTTCTTAAAGAAAACATGTTTACTTTCTCAATATTAAGACTTCTGCAGACATGCGACACGCTACGCCCTTTAGAGTAAGAGTGGTGGCATACCTCTTTACTCCAATAAGTGAATTAATTTACTGTAAGTAAATTGAAATTAGTCATGTAGCTCTTTCAAATGCAACATTTTCACAGAATTTAATAGTGTTGAATTCTGCATTCCTATACTTATCTCCCTCGGTTTTTTTTTATTATGGACGAAGTTTTGTAAAATGTAGATATACAATTAGCACTGTAGAATGTACATACGTATAGTAGGCATTGACAAATTTCATAATGTTTTGTTTTACCAATATAAACACCGTGTTAGTATTGCTGAGTGGTGGCGATGGTACAGGAATGTAGTATTTGTTAACTTAGAACAGATTTTGTGTAAGCATGTGATCGTACTCCTTCAAGACAATCATTATTTTTACTTCCACATCCACGTAGTGGATTGGAAGTATAGTAATCGCAAAAAAATTTTCAAAAATTTTTATTCGTGAAATAGGTTTAGAATGTCATGAAACGTCGAGATTTTAAATTTGAGCGAAAAAAAAATTTCTGTCTGTCGGTCTGTCTGTAACTTTTTTTGTCCGCACGTTTTCTCCGAAACGGTTTGAGATATTGACTTGAAATTTTGTACACGTATATATTATGACGAGATCTGGAACTGGATTGTTTTTTGAGGAAATCCGGTGAAGGGTTGGGGGTTAAATAGGGGAAAATAGGAAAAAATAAGTAAAGCAAGCTTGTAAGAGAACAGACACTTGAAATTTGGTGTATGTGCTAGAAGTTAAAGCCTAAGATTTTTTTATAACATCTTTCAACCCCCCACCACCCCTACCCCATTAATGGGGTTGATAAAATAAAGTTGAGATTTTCATTTGAAATTTCGTACACGTATGTATTATAACGACGTCTGAAATTAGATTATATTTTGAGATGATTCCGTTGAAGGGTTGGGGGTTAATTTGGGGTAAATAGGGGAATATAAGCAAAACAAGTTGGTAAGAGTACAGAAACTTGTAATTCGGTATACGTACTGGAAGCCAAGGAGTCAGATTTTTTTATAATATTTTTCAACCCCCACCACCCCTACTCCAATATGAAAATGGTTGATTAAATAAAATTGAGATATTCATTTGAAGTTTGGTACACGCATGTATTATGACGACATCTGGAACTAGATTATAATTTGAGATGATTCCGTTGAAGAGTTGGGGGTTAAATAGGGGTAAATAGGGGAAAATAAGTAAAGCAAGCTGGTAAGACCACAGAAACTTGAAATTCGGTGTATGTACTAGAAGCCAAAGCGTCAGATTTTTTTATAATATTTTTCAACCCCCACCACCCCTACTCCAATATGAAAAGGGTTGATTAAATAAAATTGAGATATTCATTTGAAATTTGGTACACGTATGTATTATAACGACATCTGGAACTAGATTATAATTTGAGATGATTCCGTTGAAGGGTTGGGGGTTAAATAGGGGTAAATAGGGGAAAATAAGTAAAGCAAGCTGGTAAGACTACAGAAACTTTAAATTCGGTGTATATACTAGAAGCCAAGGTCTCAGATTATTTATAATATTTTTCAACCCCCACCACCCCTACCCTACTTCATTATTACAAGGGTTGATAAAATAAAATTGAGATATTCATTTGAAATTTGATACACGTATGAATTATAACGACATCTGGAACTAGATTATTCTTTGAGATGATTCCTTTGAAGGGTTCGGGGTTATTTAGGGGTAAATAGGGGGAAATAAGTAAAGCAAGCAGGTATGACTACAGAAACTTGAAATTCGGTGTATGTACAAGAGGCAAAGGCCCCAGATTTTTTGATAATTTATTTCAGCCCTCACCACCCCTACTCCATTATTCAAGGGGTTGATAAAATAAAATTGAGATATTCACATGAAATTTAGTACGCATATGTATCATAACGACATCTGGAACTAGATTATATTTTGAGATGATTCCGTTGAAGGGTTGGAGGTTAAATAGGGGTAAATAGGGGAAAATAAGTAAAGCAAGCTGGTAAGACTACAGAAACTTGAAATTCGGTGTATGTACTAGAAGCGAAGGTCTCACGTTTTTTTATTAGTATTTTCTATTTCTCCCCACCACCCCCACTCCCTTATTAAGAGTTGATAAAATTAAATTTAAATTTTCACTTGAAATTTGGTACATTTATATATTATAATTATATCTGAAACTAGATTATATTTTGACATGATTGCGTTGAAGGAGTGGGGGTAAGTAGAGGTAAATAGGGAAAAATAAGTAAAGCAAGCTGGTAAGAGTATTGCAACTTGAAATTCGGTGTATGTCCTAGAAGCCAAGACCTCAAATTTTTTAACAATATGTTTCAACCCTTCCACTACCCTTACCGCATTATTAAAGGGGTTGATAAAATAAAATTGAGATATTCACTTGTAATTTGGTAGACGTATGTATTATAACGACATCTGGAACTAGATTATATTTTGGGATGATTCCGTAGAAGGGTTAGGGTTAATAGGAGTGACTAGGGGAAAATAAGTAAATCAAGGTGATAAGAGTACAGAAATTTGGGATTCGGTGTATATACTAGAAACCAAGGCCTCAGATTTCTTTCTAATATTTTTCAAACTCCACCACCTCCGCTTCATTATTAATGGGATTGATAACATCAAATTGAGATATTCACTTGAGATTAGTACACGTATGTATTGTAGTGACATCTGATTGAGATGCCTCCATTGAAGGGGTGGGAGGTGAATAGTAGAAAATAAGTAGGGTGAACTAAAAACTTCATTTCTAACGTATATGGTAGAAACCAACTCCTCAAACTTTTCTATGACATCTGCCCCAAATATTATTAAAATTCTATGACCAATAATTTCCACATACTAGAGTGCAAATATAGTCAAGATGTTTCCTTTAAATAGATTTGGATGAAGAATCTGGATGTGGAAGTAGTGATTCCTTAGGCAGCGGTTTTTTAAAAGGATTATTTGAACTGACGAAGCTAAATTTTCCAAAGAAGTAATTTTTAACAGACCAAATGTACACCGCTGGACACAACAAATTTCTCATGCGGTGCGAAAATCAAATTTCCAGGACAAATTTAGTTTGAACATTTTCTGCTTATTAGTAGATAACAAGTATAAGTATCATATCTACTAGAAGAATTTAAATAGCAATAAATACGTGGGAGTTTTGCGAGCGGTTTCAGTGAGTTTTTGATAACAGCGAATGAGATTATGAGATTGTTTTACAGTTAACACTTTGCCTAATATCTTTTTTGGAAAATTAGGTACATTTTCCTTAACAACAACGGACGCCACTGGTGAATTTTAATATATGATATCGTTGCACAATTTTCTGATGGAAAAGTATCTTCCACCCCAGTGGTATGGGAGTCATGAAAAGTGAGATATACTGTATAGTGTATTAATGAAACATATTCTTTATAGGATTTTGCAAAATCCTATAAAGAATGTTCATTACAAGTATAAGAAAACAAAAAGTAATTCACTTTTAAATGCTGTATAGTAGTTAAGCCACTATTTAAAAATTCCGGTATAGAGTAAAGAGCATTATGTACAAGAAACTGCTTAATCCTGTATTTAGAGGATTTCTCTGTCAGGAATTTGGTCCCTGGAGATAGTGCATTATAGAATTCCAGGCCTCAGTACGCAGTGCCATCTCTAGTTTTAGTCAATCTTAAATAGTTAGCGGCCAAGCTGTTTTATTGTCAAAATACGGTTTCTTGCCAAATTTCGATGTAAAATGTGTTCATAAGTATTCACATCAGAGGTCCCTACCCCAAAACATAATGGAAATTACTGTTTTCTATGTTAAAAGAGGGCACTCCGCTCTCCAAAGGGCAATAAAGGACAAAAAGTGCCAAATATTAATTGTTTATTTAAAAGTGAATTATTTATTATTTGTTTGCTTGTAGTAATTAAACATATTCTTTATAGGATTTTGCAAACAGCAGAAAGAAAAACTATCTATGAGAACTAAAGGAAAAACTATATATAAAAATATTAATGAAATCTTTGCATTCTTTCGATAACCTGACTTCTGGTTATGCTAACAAGTAAAAATTCTTATTTGCCATTCTCATTTTAACACTAGCATCCAACATAGTCCCCTACGGCTAGGCAGGTTAAACTAGTATCTACATGATCCCCTACGATATGTAAATTCAGTTAAAAATGAGAGCAAAGGCCTGAAATTAATTTATTTATGTACCTTGTCTTTAATTTTTTTTTAAATTCTAATGAATTACGTTTTCATAAAATCTCATTCAGTATCTTGGAAATGCCTTTAAAACGTTTTTCGTCCTTATTGTGGATTTTATACTTATTCATGGATATTGTCTTAGTTTTGCATGGAACATCGTTATGAGTGGCTTTGGGCTTTTCTGATGAGTCCACAATAAGGACGAAAAACGTTTCAAAGGCTAAGCATTTCCAAGAAACTGAATGAGATTTTATGAAAATGTAGCTCATTAGAATGAAAAATTTTTTAAAGACAAGGTACGTAAATAAATTAATTTCAGGCCTTTGCTCTTATTTTTAACTGATTTTACATATCGTAGGGGATCATGTAAATACTAGTTTAACCTGCCTAGCCGTAGTGGACTATGTTGGATGCTAGTGTTAAAATGAGAATGGCAAATAAGAATTTTTACTTGTTAGCATAACCACAAGTCAGGTTATCGAAAGAATGCAAAGATTTCATTAATATTTTTATATATAGTTTTTTCCTTTAGTTCTCATAGATAGTTTTTCTTTCCGCTGTTTGCAAAATCCTATAAAGAATATGTTTCGTTAATCGCTTATTGCTCGAAGGTGCAGTGTTTTTTAAGACTAGCCTTACTTGACATAACTAGTGTAAACCCAAGCAAGCAACAATCCTTTGGAAGGGTTTTAACAATTCGTAAACTCCCTGTTAAGTTTTTAGCCCTTAGGTGGTCAGCCACAAACCTTGACACTAGTTAGGTCAGGTCAACGATTAATATTTGGCCCCTTCTTGCATTTTGGAGGGCAGAGTGCCCTTATTTAACATCAGATTCTTGTTCAACATTAAAAGTACATAGGAAAACACACCTTGCACTTCTTTTTTCTATAAAATTGAATGTTTGTCCTTTATTGCCCTTGAGGATAGAGAATTCATTTTTTTTCGAGTTTGATTTTTGTAATACTTTTAAAAAATTTGCTAGAGGCGTTTTATATCCTTTGCACTAATGCACTATTAGTGTATTTTCATTGCATTTCCCAGTATCATGAGAGTGCCATATTAGTTTCATAAAATTATGTTCAGTATAAAGTGAACAAAAGTAGGGAAATGTATTTCTCTATTAGAGAATATGTGAACATAGAAACTTACAACTTTCCAAGCCTCTAATTAATAATATGTTGAGAAAATTGCTGATTGATTATACCTGAAAATTTTCTAAAAAAATGAAACAAGCAAACGACAAATAACTCTATTTATTAAATGAGTACGAGACGTCAGGGGCGAGTAACACTTTCTTTAAATATACAAAAACAATATATACATATACAAAATATTATTAGATGGAAATGCAAAATTAAACTCAAACATTCGCGCCTGGCCAGTTCCACGTGAAATAAATGTTTTACTATTATAGAGACAAGAGTTAAATGATAATAATTTTTACAACAATATCAAAATCTATAAACTAGTTACAAAGGGAAACAGACAAGTTATTATTCGATATGTTAGTTGCCGAACTAACATATATTTTCACACACCATGAAAGAGATTTATTTGAGGACACGCTGAGGTGTAAATTAGGACAGTCGCGACAATTTCACTACTTAGTTTTTCAGGGAAACCATCGATGAAAACTAAATGTTTACAACTGGATGCAATATCCGGAAATTACAATTCTGGTTACCGAACGTCCAGGGACTACAGGATCATGACTAAGTAAATACCTTAGCAAACGTTCTTTATGGCGTCGGCCGTTTAAAATGTAGAAAACGAAGAAGGTAGAACGTCGTTAGCGTACTTACAGTTTTAAGTCCTCTGTAATTTGGAATTACACTACTTCATTATATAATTTGATAAATATTGATAACATTAATTCTAGGTATCAATTTACTAAAGCATATAGACTAGATAAACGCGGTTATAGACTTTTTAAAATATCGCGACAATTCTCGTGCATAACTTCCCCGGTCAGGGGTCCGGTCTGGAATCCTTTATCTCCTACGCGATTACACCGTACTGACGCCAAAAGTGGCGGGATCGTTTTTGATTGGTTATTTATAAAACGACGCGCAATGGATCTATTTATTCATGCGTATGGATTTCCAGCGTACTAGCAGGGTAGGCTTAAGGTAATTTTAGAACAAAACATTAAATAAAAGCAGTATTTTAGGTAAACTACTCTTATTATAGAGTGGATAAAAAGCAACCCGTTAGAACATAAGGCGAGAGCGCGGAATTTAGAATAAATTGTGTTAAAATAGTAGTTAGGTATTATTGGAGTAGCTAATACTGTGTATAGTATCAAGTTAAATACAGAAAATGGCGAATCCAATAAGGCAGCTAGCAAAACTTTTGCTGATTTTCGTTAAATCTGTTCCATGGAGACATTTCTTTTGCTTTGAAGATATTACATAAGAGGCCCTTAAAAATGTGGACATTTTTATTTTGAAAAAAATTGCACCCCTGCACCCTTAATAAGACGATCATCAAATATTGTAAGATAAAACTTCACCGTCAGTCATTCAGATAATTGATCCTTATTACCTAATATCGATACTGAGTTATGAAAATGAACAAGTAACAATTTTGAACGTATTCTTAACCATATTGGTATTAGGCAGTAAAGCAGTAAGGTGCAATTAACTCAACGATGGTGAAAATTTATTTCAAAATTTTTTAATTGCTATTATAAATTGATATTCAAATCATTCGGCTTATTTATTTGCCAAATGCGGACATTTTCAAACTCAATTTATTTTAAAACGGTTGCTAATATTTATTTAAACAAGAAGGATCATCTTACGTAAAAATGTACCATCAATTCTAAATTTACGATAAAAATTGAAAAAAGTTGAACAAAAAAAAATAATGGAGTAAAACACTCTCGTCTTCTCTTAAAAGAGACGTTCACGACTTTAACCATAAATTAACTAGCGCATTTTATTCAGCATGAAACACAAGTGAGTGCCTAAAATAGAGAGAAAAAAACGGACCCCTTTAAAGCCTTGTAAGTCCCTAGGAGTACATTTTTACCAGACGTTAATAAGAACTTTTTCACTTATTTTGGTGAATACAACACTCTGTAGAGGTTTGGACAATATTTTAGAAACGCTCTGTACATAAAGATTATTATTTATTTATATATACCTATTATATATAAAATACACACATTTAGGACTGATCGGATATTTATTATTATTAATACAATAAATTATTTAATATTTCGCTAAAATTCGCTTCGAATTGAAATACTTTTAGATCTTGCATTCTTCCTCCCAGTTTCCTGGTAATACTGGTTCTAGAGCCGCCTTCCAAGCATTAAATTTACATGGGGCACTACAAGAATAAATATTTTTTTCTTCCGCAGCTCCATCCCACGAGTTTCTGTAGATTATCTGCAAAATAAATTCTGTAAAAATTGAATCATTTAGCCTAGGCAAAAAGCCAGAAAAGGTACGTTTAAAAAAAATACAGTTTTTTAACAAAATGTAAAATACTGCTAAAAAACACTGTTTCTTAATCAATTTTTAGCTTTAAAAATAATGAACTTAGACGTAACAAACTGTTACGAATTTTTCTTATAAATTCTAACATGATAATTTAATTTGTAACACTAGTTACGCACATTTTCTATCACACGGTGTATTGTAAAATTCATACTTAGTGTATAATTAGTAAATGCAGTTTATGAAAATTAATAGCTGTTTATTTTTATTAGTTGGCAATTTTCATCTGTTGTTTTTATTGAGAACTCTTTTTTTGAAACAAAAATTACCTATCGGTTTGATAGCGATCGTCGAGTCGATCTTGGAATATTATTCTGTAGCGAGATGTAAAAGAATAGACACCTAGTGAATTACCAAAATCAAATTTTATTTTTCAAACGGCTTTGCCATTGGTAGACTAAATGAGGACGATATTTATGTGGATTATGGTATATGGTTTGATAATATCGCCCGTAAACATTTTTTGGATCTTTTCTCTGGAGGAATTTGTTGAAATTATAAAACGTCTCTTTTGTGCATAGGGTATAAAGCACGGGAGGTGAGTTTCATTTAATTTCTTACTTTACTCTCTATTAAAATTTGATTCTTATAAAAGTCTTCTCGGTATTATTTCATGATGTTGTATTTTAGGCATTTTCCTCTGGTCTGGTGTGATAGTCAAGGTATACCTGTGTTTTAATTATAAGCGTATGGAAATAAATCATTTGGGCTGTAAGGGAAGATAAGACGGGGGAGTTTAGTAGCAGTAGCCATCCCAGTATCGAATCTCAGCGTAAACTTTACTCATTTTCTTCACTACCATAAGTACTAAATAGTGGAAATTTTATTATTACTAGTTGGCTGAGGATATCTCAAAGTTATTAGACATTTTTATGCTTTAAGGCTTACAAAGTGAGCCATAATAAATATTTATTTTCTATACCAACGTTTAATATTAGGATAATTTTATTAAATAGCTACCTAGGCAAGGTTAATTTACTTAGTCAATCTGTGGACAGAGATATTTTGTGAAATATATTTTTAGGGGTGGTTATTGGGTTACCTTTATCTAGGATTGCCCGGAGAGTCAGGGGAGTTATGGACATTTTTTACGTTTTGTTTACGATATTAGGGGAAATTATTCATTACGTAAACTATATAGATGTAAATGAATATATATTTTTGAGATATTCAGTTAGATACTATGATATCTTATTCTTTGACTGTTATCATATGTTTTTTTCTACAATAAATAGAATGTGTATTTTTAATTAATTTGGTTGTTGATTTATTCAAACCTAATTAAAATTTTGTTGTTGTTTAGCCTAAGTTTAGTAATTTCAGTCAGTAAGTAATGTATGCGATATAAGGAAATTACTTGGCGCCCAGATAATAGCTTTTAAACTTAAAAAAAAAATATATAACTTAATACTCACTCCCGACTCTAATGAATCTCTAGTCGGACATACCTGATATTACCAAAGCTAGAAAGCACGTAACAGAACTTTGACAGATTATAGGTTTTGCTGTGTAGAATGAGTGTGGTTTATTTTTTTGGAAATATGTACACACTTGTATAACTTTTGCAAAAAAGCATTGTTTATTAAAAAGGCACTTTTTTAAAAATTAATTTCTACAACTTAGTTATGTAGTAGCGTGACATGGTTGGGCTTATTTTTTTCCTCAAGAGTTGCCTAGGCTGATTCTGAAGCCCTAAGGAAAAACGCCCTATTTGCAAAAATTGCAGTCAGGTTATTACATTTTCTGTCCCATTTGCATGTATTCTAACTATTTTCCAGTTAAAAATGGCCGATATGCAGCAAGAAGGTGAAATACTCTTATATTTTGTTTGTCCTAAGTGCTCATAACTGTATATTTATAATTCAAAATGTTCTAATTGCGTTGTACTAAAAATAAGTTGTGCATGCCTTTAATTCCAAGATAAAACTTTTTAGCTCAGTAACATGAATAGCTCAACTGTTCTATCGGTTCCGCGATTGCAGAACGTGTTATAAACAAGGACAGTATTCTTAGTTAACAAGCTAAAACTTTCAATATATCAAAACTAACAAAATGCTAGATAGAACGCTTTTCCTTAGGACGGCAGAATTATATTGAATGCGGCGACGCAAATATGTATCTATTATTCTTTACACATATTTTTTGTAAAACAATCATAAATAAAAATTGGAAGTCTTACATCTAAGTGCCAAGATAAAAGAAATCCCCTTTAAATAGTCTAATTCAACCGCATTGTTTTTTGTAGTGAAAGAAACTGTACTGAATTTACCTTTACTTCATCATTGGAATACAACTCGAATATTAAGGAGGCTCCAAAACTTGGTTTTATTGTATCTATAAGATTTAAACTTCTTAGAACATGCACAATTGTTAAGTCGTGTCCGGAATATAAAAGCACTATTGGTTCCTTCTTTCCTTCCAAAATGTTTTCCATTGAGCTAACAACGGTTTTCAAAAGTACACCTAAACAAATAAAAAATTAATAAAATGTGTGCTTTCCAATACATGTGCTCCGATTAGGAACACATGTATAATCGAAAATATATAAATAAAGAAGAAAATTGAAAGGATTTGAACAGATCATAATTAAAAACAAGCATAAAGTGTGCACATAAATTCGGTAATTCCATGCTCACACAAATTTTCAGCATGGTCATCAAAAAAAAATACTATGATGTACAAATATATCAAAACTGCTGTATACACTGTGTCTCTCTAGATTAGTTAATATATCAGTTTTACATTAAACTCTAGTTACAATTTAGTTTTACTAAACATTATTATGAAACAAGTGATTCTTATTATAGTTTGAATTAAATTGACTTAAAAAACTTACTGAAAAGGCAATATCGGGTCTAGTAAGTACAGCTAAATACATGAGACTCCCTATTAATTTTGATAAGGTATATCAACTTTACTTCCACTCTCTAGAAGAAAATCCAACTTAGATTCGAGTGGAGTATTTAAAGGTTTACATCCAGTCATGTAAAAACGCTTAAGTAACTGTTCAATATATTTTTCTTGAAAGCTATAGTGTTGTTTGATTTATTCATATCAACCTGCATACCTAAACATACTTTGACTAAACCTAAATCTTTGATTTTAAATTTAGACCCTAATTCTTTCTTTAAAAAAATAGTTTCTGATTGATTTATTCGAGAAAATGAAGAAATGATCAACATATAACGCAACTACTGTTATCGTTTTGTTCTCATGATTTTTTATAAATAAATTTGAATTTCTGTAATCCAGACAACCAAGAGTAGTGATTACTCTTTAATTCCAGGCCCTTGAGGTTTGTTTTAACCCATAAACAGCTTTCTTTAATTTAAAAACCTTATTTGTACCGTTGTCGAAAAGTCTCAATGTTGAATGTCTCATTACCGGAGAGAGTTTCGTCGTAATCAGTACCCCTTTAAACACTCATTTGCTTTGAACTAATGTTGCTCCTCTTGGTAGATCATGTAGTTGCTATGCCTCACTCTCTTCAAAAGAATCTAATTCTTCTCCTATCACACGCTTCCACAATTCAGAATCTGACCTAGACAAAGCATCTGTCACTGATACTGATTCGCCTTCAAAATTACTCTGATCTATCGTCATAAAAGTTATGTACTCCTCCATGTTCTCTGGTTTAACTTTTCTGCTCGATCTTGCAATATTATCAAACTCAGGCTCTGATTCTTCATTGATATGATCTTCATCTGACATGTCATGAAATATTTCATTATTTTCTGAATCAAAACTTTCTTCATTCTGGTTAATATTTCTATCTAACCTCACTGAATCAGATGTTTCTGGGATTTTAAACTCATTATTCACTGGATAATCCAGCATGAGTTTTTCTTCATCAACCGAGCTTGTGCTTTCCATCACAACAATGTCTCGACTAATTACAGTGTTATCTTAGAATCATATAATCTATAACCCATTTAAATCTTTTTTGCTTGGGAATTTGCACCATTATTTTCCTACCACTAAATCACTAACGTTAGGTTTTTTACCTGACAAAACTTCATACGGGGTTCTATTATTCAGACCAGAAACAACACTTCGGTTTCTGACTTACACTGTGATTGACTGTGTTGGCCGAATTTCTCTTGGGCGATGCATCCTTTCTAAGGAACCATTCTGCTCTGGCGTATGTGGTGCAGCTCTTTCGTGAATAATCCTGTTCTTTTCTAAAAATTGCTTTAAATTATTATTACAAAACTCTTTACCGTTATCTACTCTCAGGATTTTTATTCTTCTTTCTTTTGATTCTCGACCATATTGAAGTACTTAGCACCACCAACTGAAGTAACCTCCATAGGTCCGCACACATGAGCATGTATAATTTCTAATCGTGTGTCGTCTACTTTCCTTCGTTACATACTTCACAATTGATTAAGCCTATTTTACAACTGTCACTAAATTGTAATCTTTCGACTGTACCATCTTTCATTTTCATCGGAACTGTTAATATGACCTAACTTCCTGTGCCATATACTACTTGTAGCGGCCGCTACTTATGACAAGAAACATTTTTCTATGGTCGTCTGACGTTTATAAACACTATTAACCAAGTTAGCTACTAAAATCAGCTGATTCTGCTTGCTAATAATCTTACAAACACTTGCATCATAATGAACTTTGTTGCCATTTTTAATAAGTTGACTCGCTGATAATAAATTTGTAGTCAACTGGGGAACACATATCAAATCCTTTATTGTAACCTCAAATTCTCCATTTTTAACTACCGTTTTAACCTTCAAATCGCCTGAACATTCCACAGGGACCTTAGCTTTATTGGCAACAACAATCTGTTTCATATCAGCACTAAAGGCGTGATTCTGTCCATTATAATTGTTAGAAGGACAATTTGTTTTGTAATGTCCCATCTTATTGCACTTGTAACACTGAATTCCTTTGTGTTTGTTTCACTTGTCAAAATTAACTGGCGACTCGGTACTGCCATCTCTTTTACCGGACTGAAATTTTTTTTCTTTCCTTTGGTATTACCTCTATTACCAAAATTGCGCTTCTCTTCATTACCAACTGCCAAAGTGTTACCTATTTTATCGAATTCCATGTCGAGCAGTGTTGTTTTTATGAAATCAGACGCAATGGCAATGCCAGAATGCTCTATTGCCATGATCATCGGTGAATAATTCTCGGGCAGTCCCGCTAACAGCAGGGATGCTATCCATTCTTCATCAATATTAAATCATGTATCTTCTAGTCTCTGGACCGTTTCCATAATTTGATTCACGTACGACGCCATGTTGTCGCAGTCATCTAACCTCGTGGAGATAAGCAATCTAAGAAAAGTAATTTCTCTGGTGAATCCTGCATCATCATACAGCGATTTTAATTTTTTCTATAATTCTGATGCCGTCTTTGTCTCTTTTATGTGCACATAAAGGCTGAGGTCAATGATTCAAATTAATTTTGCTTTAGCTTGACTATTTTTCGTTGCATCAGTTTCGGTTCCTTCGATGCACGCCTTAAGTCCATCAAGGATCAAAATATTTTCCACTGCAAAACACCACTCGTCATAATTTTCACGGCCTTTTAGTTTCTGAATACTCACGATGAAACTACTGTTTGACATTTTTTTAAACTTATTTTCTTGTACAACAAACCGTATACTTAAAAAGAACGAAACGTGGTCTGGGACCATAACCTGTTGAAATTCAAAAAGTTGGAAAGAAAACGCTATTAATTCTGTGACGGTTATAAGAAAACTAAACTTATCTTTCTACTGACATTTGACAAAAAGCAATGCTGCCACTTCAGCAAATCATATTACACTATTTTTAATACCAACATATTTTAAAATGTTGATGACTTTAACAGTTTACATACCGAAAATATTTTAGGACGCAGCGGACTAAAATATTTTCGGTAGGAGGGAGTAGGGTAACTATATCAAAGTAATTTGTAATTATAATTCAAACAGGTGTGTTTCAACGAAAACTAGAAGAAATAAACGTTTTTTTCATTTGAATCAAGACAGTACTTATTTTATACGAGAACAATGTTGCTCTATGTATTAAGTAATACATTATATTTATGATTTAACATTTTCTACAAAAATTGAGCATGCCCCACTCTACCATCGATACATAAGCGGCAGGGCTTTGAGGTTTTTTATGTGCATGCGGTTAATATCGTGTAAATATATCTGCGGATGTATTTATATTTTTTTTTTCGAAAATATATGACGAATTACTTTATCCCTGATACAACTGCGTATGCACACTTGAAAATATTGTTTTGTATCAAGAACGTTGTGTTTGTATGTACGCAAATAAAAAAATCGTGTAAAACAAATACATTTGTGGCCAGAAATCAATAAGTCGGTAATAAATACATTTATTTACGACAAACCTTTATTTGCTTTATACAAGGATTTTTTTTATATGCGCATAAATAAACAAAATTTTCTTGATTCAAAACAATTGATTTTAGTGTATGCAAAAATATTATTATTTCCCCTTGTGGTGTACTACTAATAATACTAGGCATTATAGAAATCAGTTATTATATTTACCCCCTTTCATTCTCTTCATATATTCTGTTTCAGAATATAACGCCAAATTTTGAGCCCCTAACTTCTCCATTGTCTTCATCATGGTTCCATTTATCCACAACGGCAGTGTCAGATTGTTTAACATCTCAATTTCTAATGTATTGAACAATGATTCTACTGTTCCTAAATTATTTACCTCCATTCCAGTATTTTCAGTTAAATATTTAAGTAGGTTCTTATTTTCGGAAATTATATTTTGAACTTTATCTGACTGCATTACTCCTTTGAACATTTGATCGTATTTTTCGCATTCGGCTTTCATGGCTATGGACTAAAAATAATAACAGAAATCTTAGCGACTAGCATAAACCAATAAGAATGTTATATAGTTCGAAATGGTCAAATCATTAATTAGATACTTAAATTATCTTGATAGTAGTCCCGCTGAGAAAGGGGAGGTCAGCTACGATACCCGTCACGGAACTATTTTTTACTTCCACACAGTGTATTGTATGCTAATTGTCATACCCTTTCATTTGACACCCATGCCGAGGGGGTTGTAAAAAATAGGCGATCCGCCATTTTGGGCCGGCCGCCATATTGGATTTAGAATGACGTCACATAGCTTATTGCATTCTATTTTAGATACCCTCTCATTTGATAACCATGTCGAGGGGGTTGTCAAGAAAAAAGCAATTGGCCATTTTGTGATGACCATATTGGATCTAGCATAATATACGGTATTGTATTGTCTTCAGAGCCAAAGTTGCGTGCAAAATTATAGCATGATTGGATATTGGGAAGCGGCAAAAAATTCGATCACCAGATTTGAACATACATACACACGAGATTTCGAGCTAAAGAAAACCATTGAAAAATTTGTTACGATTTGATGCGAATTGTATTCTCAAAAAGTATGTTTTGGGAAAAAGTCGTATTTCGAGACGCAGTGTTAGATAGATATGAATGGATTATTTAGGCATGAAGTATCTATTCATTTCGTCTTAAAGAGACCTTTTGTGAGTATCACTCGACCTAGTATTTACTACGATCCAAAAATTCTAATAATACCCGAAAATTATCATCAGAGAATTTGTGGTTTTGCAATAAAAACGAATAAAACATGTGTTCTTTCAAAGGAAACAACAAAACTTCTGAAATTTCACACAGGTTCATTGTATTTCATTTTAGCGTTTTACAGATAACAAATCTGATGGGTACCTACATTCTCACATATCCAATTAAATGAACCTTCAGAAACTGAAAAAATAAATCGATTTTGGAAATCCAGAAGTTACAGTCTTTAAGTAGAAGGCCATTATGCACAGTTACGATACCAGGACCGCAGCGGGAACTAAATATTAGGCAGGGCACATTTTGCTCTTGTCAGAGCTAAAACCAATTCTAACGTTCGTAGTTGACATTTTACCTGGCCAACCCCCGTGGCTACGGCCCTGTACATTTCGATTGTTTACCAGTTTAATTATGCTTTTGTTTATAACTTACTGTATCTTGACTTCTTGGTAAATAATTAATTGGAATTGGTTGCCAGCGTAATTCGTAATTCCAGATTTGTTCTCCCTTTGGTGGAAACAATCCGGCAGCAACTAATTCAGCGCTCATTAAACATCTATCCGCATAGCTGCTAGTAATATGAACATTCTGACTCCAATATAGTTCAGGGACAAACTCTTTGTAGTAACTTCTCAGTTTTTCTCCAAAATTGTACATTTGCAATTTACCCCTCTAAAAAAATCTTAAAACATATTAAATACCTACCCACATTATTAATAAGAATTTCTGTTCTCAAACTTACATTAGTTAGGTGCCCCCAACCACCAGACCACGAATAATTTCTATGTGGGTCATTGGGGTAAGTTTCGGTGGGGGACCTTTCCCCATGTCTAAAAAGCTTTAAAAAACGATTCCCATAATATAAAGCCTCATATCTTTAAGTATGCGTAATTGAATGATCACTTACCACGTGCAATTGTTTTAAGACAACGTCACCGTGTACTAAACTAAACAAGAAAATTGAACAAATGCAACTAATCTTTAAAAAGCAAAACATTATAAAATTTAAAATTGGCGGTGGAACTTTACTAATACAATCTATATGTCAGTGTCGTGTCATTGATTTATTGAGATACACTATCTGCGTCATTAGATTTACTTATATTGAGTTGTTAAATTCCGATGGATAATCTAATAATAAATGTCATTGGTCATGAGGTAAAATTAACACAGACTGACATCTGCCAGAGAGAAGTTAAACTAGTGAATTAAATGAAAAAGATTGTGAATATCTGTTCATCTGAATGAAGTTCATTGATCTTTAGTTGTATTATATAGCCATATAAAGGAGCACAGTGGCGTAGCTATGCGCGGGAAATTCGGGCAGTTACCCGGGGCCTCAAACTTTTAGGACCCTCCGGGTCCCACGAAATATTTATATCGTGTTTTAATAATACTAATAATAACGCGAGCCTCTCCTGTTTTCATGGAGTTCTTGTATTTTACACTTCCATCCAATGAACAATATTTGTTTTGTAAAGGTATTTTGAATACCACCATGACCGAATAATAAAAATTTTAGTAACCACTTTAAGAGCTCAAATGCCGCACTCTATAAGGGTCACCATTATAACCAACCACTTTATATATCTCTAAGTTTCTTAGCAAGAAGTAATACAAATTTAACTGCTACTCTAATAAACTTTCTTATAAACTTTAAATACAGAACTTCCCCCTTCTCGCGCTTTATTTCACCACAAACCTCTTTCTCCTCCTTTAGTTGTTGATGCTGATATTATTACATATTCCTTTCTAACAATATGGAAGTTGTTACAGGTAGAATTTCGCTTAGAATTATAGCATATATTAAAGATTAAATTATGCAGGATTCAATTGTTCAATGCCGATTACTTGTCTCTTGGCCGTATGCTACTCGTCATAATGTGTTACCTCGAATAATTGGTTGCCTACTTTAATAATTATAAATCGTTCGACTTACAATTCAATTGATATAAGTCGATGATCCGCACAAAAAAGGGAACCACTATGCCGCTAAAAAGCAGTTCCACTATATCTTTTCCTACTTTTTCGAATTCACTTTGGGGTGTTGAATGAATTAGATTAGGCTTTCTAAGAAGTATTTAAATAATTGTTGTATTTAAATAATTGTGAGGAATATTTTCTTGTGTTGTTCCCACAGTTGCCGTTTACCGGATTAAACTTGGCTCACGACGAACTTAGCATAAGCCACCCTCACATAAATTTGAATGTTCAAAGAAGCCTTCTACAAGGAGCAGAAGTAAGTAATTAACCCTATATTTTGTTCACTTAAGGTAATTTGAGCGTTATTTTCTTTCAGGGTTTTCTTTTACAAATATTATTTTGGCTTTAAGTATTATTTCTTCCATTTTGAATGTCCGTGTCCATCCGTTTCTTGGCATAATTTTATGGTCTGGTTTGCTAAATATTTTTGCGAGTAGTAGTTGTACCAAGCACAGACTCTGGATTATTTTTCACTCAAACTTGCTTGCTGACGACGCGATGCCCCTGTTTCGAGAAACCACCCTACAGGAGATGCTTTTGGAAAACACGGGAACACAGCTAAGTGCTAGAATAATTTAGTGTGATTTTTATTTAAGTATTTATTCTTATGAATTATATGCGATACATTTATGGAAAAATCTTATACGTATAACGCCCAATACAGCCGTTGGTACACAGCCAAACATAGGATGTGGAGCGACCAGATGCCAGCTGTGGAATGATGCCACTTCTGCAGGTACGCGCAGATGGTATTTCTCCACAGTTCATCTTTGATAGACCCTATGCAATACACAGCAACAGTAGCAATGAGGCTGTCAGTGAAGGAACAGTTAACATATTCACAGACGGATCGAAAAAGAAAGAAGGAACAGGTTGTGGGGTATACTCCAGGAATCTGCAAATTCAAATTAAATGGGCTATGGACAAACAAAACAGTATAACACAAACAGAACTGGCGGGCATAACCATAGCCGCAAAAGAAATTTCCCGTAGACAAATAACGGGAAAAACAATCAGAATCTACACTGATAGTAGACAATCACTACTGGCCCTACAGAGACACAAAATAATAACAGGGTCAGTATGGGAATGCCATCAAGCACTTGTGGGCGCCTCCAGCATGAAGAATGTCATTCTATGCTGGGTCAAAGGGCATGCACAGTGCAGAGGCAACAGGAAAGCTGACAGTCTGGCGAAGAAGGCAGCCAGTCTAAGTATACTTGGACCTGGCCCTTCTAATATACTGCCGACCTCAGCAATAATGCTAATGATTAAAGAAAACACCCACAGAAAATTTAAAAAACTGTGAGACGAAACTCATAGTTGTCAGTTGGCCAGGGATCTGCTTAGATACCCCGACAAGGATACAACGATGATCTACCTGGGAATGTCCAGGAAGAACCTGCACTTCTCGACAGGAATTCTTACTGGTCATTGCCAGCTGAGAAAGCGCCTTTATAACATGAAGTTAAACGACACACCCCTAATCAGAATCTACAGTGATAGTAGACAATCACTACTGGCCCTACAGAGACACAAAATAATAACAGGGTCAGTATGGGAATGCCATCAAGCACTTGTGGGCGCCTCCAGCATGAAGAGTGTCATTCTATGCTGGGTCAAAGGGCATGCACAGTGCAGAGGCAACAGGAAAGCTGACAGTCTGGCGAAGAAGGCAGCCAGTCTAAGTATACTTGGACCTGGCCCTTCTAATATACTGCCGACCTCAGCAATAATGCTAATGATTAAAGAAAACACCCACAGAAAATTTAAAAAACTGTGAGACGAAACTCATAGTTGTCAGTTGGCCAGGGATCTGCTTAGATACCCCGACAAGGATACAACGATGATCTACCTGGGAATGTCCAGGAAGAACCTGCACTTCGCGACAGGAATTCTTACTGGTCATTGCCAGCTGAGAAAGCGCCTTTATAACATGAAGTTAAACGACACACCCTTATGCAGAGGTTGTGAACAAGAAGACGAGACTGTCGAACACGTACTCTGTTAGTGTCCGGCAGTCTCCTCTAGCAGAGAATCCATTTTGGAAGAACGTTGGCCTACTTTGGCCGACTTGAGGGATATTCCCCTAGGCAGGATCACCACCTTCTTCACAAGATTCGGATGGTTGGAGGCCTAGGTGGAATCTTGTATCCCTCGGGAGGACGTACAAGAGGCCCAATGGGGCCAAACTCCAAACTCCAACGCCCAATATTTTTACAAATTCAGGTCAAATGTTTTAACAGTATTTGAATTAGCTGTAAGTTATAACATACCCACACAGCACAAGGCTGTCCGAGGGACGTACCATGGCAAAGACAATTTAAGATTTAGGCTTGCCTATGGACGTCCCAATATCCCAATATGTGTGCTTTTCGGCACTCTTTTGGTCGTCCCAATGTCTCAACTTGGTACCTACTGGATAAAGGCAATACGACGGACATCCTGAAGGATGCCTGAAGCTTATAACCAGGGACATACCACTATATTCCGGGCTATTTCGGGACGTCGTAAGTACTACGAAAGGGCATCCATAGGGACATTAGAGGATGTACAGAGTACACACTGAAACATCCCAGAACATCCTAACATTGTATTTTCTTACGTTTTATATGTATGGGCCGAAGTGCTACCTACTTATAATTATATATAAGTAGGTAGCACATAAATCAGCATATATATTTTTTGTTTTTTGTAAAATAGTAGTTTCTCTGACGATGGTCAATACACTGAAACAAAAGAAAATATAAAATTCTCATTTGCGTTGACCGAAAAACACATCAGGTTATTTGATATCAACCGTCAAGAAAATAAAAACCGATATAAGACAGATTTTAAAAACAAATTCACATTTGTAATGTCAAAAATCTACTTCGAAAAAATATAAAATAACAAAATAAGTAGGATGCACATGAATATTTTGTTTTTTGTAAATTTTGTTTCATTGTCGAAGGCTAATACATGAAAATGTTAGAAAATATCATAACTTTCGTTTAAACTGACCAAAATATAAAAAAAATTGCACATCAAGTTATTTGAATCATCAGTTAAGAAATTTAAACACCTAGGGACTATAAGAAGCTAAATATATGTAATATTTAAAGACAAAACTCATTTGTAATATCAAAAAGCAAACTTCTTAGAGGAACATAAGTAAAATAACATTTTTCAAACTGAATTATATAGAAACATATTTTTTCATCACCTAATGCGTTCTTACTTCTCTACTCTCTTCTTTGCTTCGCTCTTCTTTTTGCCCTTCTCAGATTCTTTTAAAAACTTCTCTGCTTCGTATTTCATAATATTATACCCATTCATGGTTGCATCTAAAATAAACATAAGTATACTTATTATTTGTATGTATCAGCATTATCAACCAAAATTTAGTCTATGTGAAAACTGGGCAAGATAAAGAAAACAGGAAAGATCGAACTGAAGCATTAATAACAATAATTTGTCGAATTATAAATTGCAATCCTACATTACGACTTTATTTTAATGCATTATATTTGTCTTCTATACACATCACATATGGTTGTGACTGCGAAGCCATTTACACAACACCATTCATAAACCAATAACAGTTTTGTGCAATTTACTGAAACAAACCTCAATGAAACAATATATCAGGATCAGGACAGATTTGTAAATTAACTGAAAATTTGTCCACGCATGTCCTGTCTGATACATATGTCCTGTAAGAGTGTAATGAAAGTTTCAAACAATTATCTTATAGCAAAATTATTTTCACTTACCTATTTCCATACGTAGTTCATTGTCAAACTTCACAACACTACGACCTGGTTCACATTCTCTCTCCAACCTGGCTTCGTAACATTTAAATCTTGGGCCAAATAAATTTCATTTTGTAGGTTTCTTGGTCATTGAAAATAAGGGAGCCAGCATTTTTGTTTAATACTATAAGTTTTCTATAAAGTTTCTTCTCTTTAGTTTCCTTTGGCACCCTGAAAGTTTACAAAATTGTATCAAATTTGGGAAGTTTTATAGGTTATGTTATGTTGTTACATGACTTGTCGATTACTTTCTATAGTGTCAAACAAAAAGGTCTTAAGTAAAATTGAATTAAACAGATAAAACAGAATCAAAAGTGTTAGAAATATTTTCTACAACCGCTAATAACACAGGTTCACAAACAAAAAGTTGTCTGTATCTCGGATCAGACCATACGTTTCTTATGTATTTTTCGACGCTGAATTCGAATCTGTTTTTAGTTTTGCTCTACCATGTCAGGATTTTGAGATATTCTAACCTAAAAGTTAGACATATTTGAGGTTATGTAGCTTTGAGATTTTTTTTCTCAAGAAACCATCTATGGGATCTTAAAGTACAAATCTTCCTCTTTAAAATGCCGTAGAGTTTGCTCAAATATCTTTTTTTTTCGCTGAGGTATCGAATTTTTAAAATTGTCTGTTCATATCATATCTTTCCCAATACATTTAATTAGTACGGAAACCTTATGGTCATTATTTAAATTGCAATATCTTGGCGAAAGAAAAAAGATATTTGAGCAAACTTAACGGTATTTTAAAGGTGAAGACTTGTACTTTAAGATCCCACACATGGTTTCTTGAGAAAAAAAATTCTCAAAGCTACATAACCTCAAATATGTCCAACTTCTAGGTTAGAATATCTCAAAATTCTGTCGTGATAGAGCAAAACTAAAACCAGATTTGAATTCAGCGTCGAAAAACACATAAGAAACGTATGGTCTGACCCCAGATCCAGAAGACTTTCTTCTTTTTGTAAACCTGTGTAATTTATGTTATTTGATGTAGATAAATTAACTGTTATTTCACATAAATACATACAATAGAAAGTCAGGTTTGTGATATTTGATATGGCCGCCGAAAATCGTAATGGCGCCTTACTTGAACATATTAAAGAAATATATTGGGTCACAGTTTAAGGATATTTAGGACTGGACGTACTTTTTTAATCCCGATGTCAATTCACAGTTAATGTCAAAATGAAACCAGTCCAGGGTATCCATCTGGTCACCTTTTGAAGGACATCCTGGGACATCGTAAATGGGACGTCCATTTTGCTATATACTTTACGTACTCGGATATCCAGGTACTTCAATTTGACATCCCATATCCCGATTGTGCTGTGTGAGTATGTCGTTTATTAGAATAATTTTGTTTCTTTTTTTTATTAACAAATGACTCCATTAAAATTGATGTACCTATTGTTTGTACACGAGCGAAAGTGATCACATTCGGTCGGTAAGATTGTTTAAACAAACTTCGTTTATTATCACATCTATGTAGAACAATGAAATTCGGATACATGTTAAATTTGGAATACTACTGCTTACATAAGTAATATGATCGTGATATAATTTGGTATATCTATACAAATTAGTAGATATTAAAACGTTTGCTTTTCGATACATTTCTTCTTTGGTATATCAACTAATATCCCCCCAGGATGACCACTACGAAGGACAATCACCCTTCTTACCTGCTCCCCCGCCGACTAGCTGGCTGGAGTGCGTGGCTTCCATCGTCGCTCACTATAAAATAATTTTTATTTGTTACTGGCAGGCAATTTTGTGTAACGAAATTTTAATACAATGTTTTTTTTTAGTATGATAATTGGTAGTTTGCACCCTCAAATAATATTTATTGCTATTGCATCATTTTGTCGAGACCTAGCTCCGGTTACAAGGCATTTACTCTATATATGAAATATATACGTAGTTCAATTATTATTATAAATGTATTATACTTGACTTTTGTGGCATCAAATATACCTCCGAAATGGTCATGCAATTAATTGCTTCTTTATTGTAAAAATGACATTTGTACTTCGAAAAAATAAAGGCGCCACATAAATTTTCATATTTAAAAATATTGTAGCGTGTTTCCGCCCCTGTACACCCTGTATAAATATTGTCTAAATGTTATTTGTGGCATTATCTTAATTTTTTTTCTTCTTCAATTCTTTGGCATTTCCTGCCACATATATTTTTTCTTTTTAAGCGGTGCTCGGGGAATCCACAAAGTATCACAATTAACCAGTATGGTACTGGTAAATAACCTCTACGCCTGTGACTTTTACGTTAAAGGATCAGTTAGAGGTAGTTTTTTTTAATAAATAACACAAATAAGTATAAAAACTTGAAATTAAATATTTCGCCGACGTTTCGGAAATCTAATCTGCTTCCTTCTTCAACGCTTTTTTTGAAAAATCTTTTTTTCTCTGTATGATAAATATACAGCTCTAAGAATGTTTGTTATATTCAATATCCATAGATACTTACTATTTACATAGAACTGTTGATGGAGTTAACAGTTTTTTAGTTTTTATATAATGCTAAGTTTGTGAAGTTCTTCTTTTAACATTGGTAACCAAGTTGTACAGACATCTACGGAACAATTCGACATGCATCTATCCTCATTCAATAATATTATCGGGGATTCTTTAATTTTTCTTTTTTTGCTATCTGCCTCTTTTGTTAAAATTTTCGCCGAGTCCCAGTTTATTCTATGTACGTTCTCCCAAGCGTGTTCGCAGATGAAATTCAGAGGTCCAAGATCTGTGAACACGCTTGAGAGAACAGACATAGAATAAACTGGGACTCGGCAAAAATTTAAACAAAAGAGGCAGATAGCAAAAAAAGAAAAATTAAAGAATCCGCGATAATATTTTTGAATGATGATAGAACGCGTGTCGAATATTTCCGTAGAAATCTGTACAACTTGGTTACCAATGTTAAAAGAACTTCACAAACTTAACATTGTATAAAAACTAAAAAAACTGTTAACTGTATCAACAGTTCTATGTAAATAGTAAGTATCTATGGATATTGAATATAACAAACATTCTTAGAGTTGTGTATTTATCATACACAGCAAAAAAGATTTTTCAAAAAAATCCTTGAAAAAGGAAACAGATTAGATTTCCGAAACGTCGGCGAAATATTTAATTTCAAGTTTTTATACTTATTTGTGTTATTTATTTAAAAAAGCAACCTCTAACTGATCCTCCTTTGACGTAAAAGTTACAGGCGTAGAGGTTATTTACCAGTAACATACTGGTTAATTGTGATATTTTGTAGATTCCCAGAGCACCGCTTAAAAAGAAAAAATACATGTGGCAGGAAGACCCAAAGAATTGAAGAAATAAATTCAAATAATTTTAACAAGGGATAAACACTTTATTTAATAACTTCTCAAAACTACACAATACTTTTCCCTAATTAAAATATGCTTCGTATTTACTTTCGGATTTCTAACCTCACTTTTCTCTACCAAACTTCACTTTAATAAAACTTCTTCACTTTTCAACATCCTGCCATGAATATCGCAGTATATACTCTAAAGACGCTTCCAGAGTCATCTACAGTGTGTTTCACTTCTCGTGAAGACACCCCTGTATCTTCTTTATTTGTGGCCGAATTAATTTCAAAATTTTATGAGGTATACAACTCTGTAAGGCGACTTTAATCAACACATAAATGTCGTTTAGATATAAAACCTCGGCTTACTGCGATAAAAAGAAAATCGCAATTTTCGAGAAATCATAGTAGGCTTAGATATAGACGAAAATTTTGTTAATAAAAGTTGTCCAGAATCACTAGATATGCCACCCTATAAAATTTGGTGAAAATTGGAATACGTTGAAAAAAAATTTTTTTGTTTCACTTCTCGTGAAGACACCCCTGTATCTTCTTTATTTATAGCCGAATTAATTTCAAATTTTTATGAGGTATACAACTCTATAATGCCACTTTAATCAACACATAAATGTCGTTTAGATATAAAACCTCGGCTTACTGCGATAAAAAGAAAATCGCAATTTTCCAGAAATCATAGTAGGCTTAGATATAGACGAAAATTTTGTTAATAATAGTTGTTCAGAATCACTAGATATGCCACCCTATAAAATTTGGTGAAAATTGGAATATGTTGAAAAAAAAATTTTTGTTTCACTTCTCGTGAAAACACGTATCTTTTTTATTTGTTACAGAATTTCAAGACTAATTTATTTTAAAAAAATTATCAGTTACACAGCGATATTGTCCAAACATACGGAGAGAACTTTTTCCAACAAATGAGTCGTGCACAATTATTATTAAAATTATTTATTAAATAAAAGGTAATGAAACAGTATTTACAGTGAATGACTAAAATGCCACTTATTATACTATTATATTCGGCCCCTTTCTACTAACCCACCCTCAAGTGTAATACACTTCTCAATCCGCTTTCTGTTATTTATTACAACTCTTCGCAGTTCTTGAGCCGTAACTTCTAAACACGCGTGCCTTATCCTCACACAAAGCTGCTCCACATTTTGAGGTCTGGTCTTATAAACTTTATTTTTAATATGACCCCAAAAATAAAAATCCATGGGAGTGAGATCAGGAGATCTGGGTGGCCAATGTATTAGAGGGCTATTTCGTCCTATCCATCTTTGGGGAAAATGTTCGTTCATCCATGCTCTTACTACTACGGAATTATGGATAGATGCTCCGTCGAGTTGGAAATACAATTGTTCCAAAGGAAAATCGACTATTGCATTCCACAGATCATTATTTAAAAATTGTAGCATATGTAACGCATTTATATTTTGAAAAAAGAAGAACGGCCCTATTATTGTTTCATTAAAAATTCCACACCACACATTTACCTTCTGGGAATATTGCCTTTTACAATTTATTATCCAATCAGGATTTTCTACTGCCCAGTATCTAGAATTTTGTGATGATACTACCCCGTTGGTGGAGAAAGTTGCTTCGTCCGTGAAAATTACTTTCTTCAAGAAGTCTCTATTATTTAAATAATTACCTTGGATCCATAAACAATATTCTAGTCTTCTCTCTTCATCACCTTCCTCCAAGGTATGTACAAATTTTGGTTTAAACGGTTGTAACTTATGGCGTTTTAAACATCTCCAAATTTTTGACGCCGACAAATTGAGGTCACGAGCCATATTTCTAAGGCTGGTAGTGGGATTGGCGTTAAACGCCGCTAATATAACGTCATCCTCTCCATGTCTTCGACTGAGATGTACTCTCGGTTTAAGCACATTACCAGTTGTATTGAACAAGTGACATATTCTTGCAACGGTACCATGGTGTATTGGTCGTCTTAGAGGATGTCTTAAATTAAATTCTTCTGCAGCTTCTCTTGAAGACCGTACATTTTCACCGACTATCTTTATTATTTCTACTTTTTCATCAGTGGTTAAAAAAATTCTAACCATTATGATTAAAAAAATTAAATAATTAAACTTACGAACTGAACAATAAATAACAATAATCACTTCTGTCATAGAAGTAAGAATGGAGAAATAAACAAAATAGTTATTGACAGTTAATTTCACGGCACTCTTAACATTTAAAACAAAAAATCAAAAAACCCCTAATGTTCCTAAAATTCTGAGTCGATAAGAAGGATATGATGGAAAGTTACTCCTCAAGAACATTGACAACGAAAAAAACAAAAAAAAAGGAACAGTGTTACAACTTGATATGTAATAAAAAGTGGCCCTTTTAGCGTTTTATTGAATCATGATTTTTGTTCACGACTTTCGTTTGTTGGAAAAAGTTCTCTCTGTGGGTTGGATAAAGTCATTTTATAGAGTTGTATAATTGATACATTTTTTAAAATAAATTAGTCTTAAAATTCGATCACAAATAAAAAAAAGATGGGGTGTCTTCACGAGATGAAAAAAAAATTTTTTTTCAAAGTTTTCCGATTTTCACCAAATTTTATAGGGGGGCATATCTAGTGATTCTGAACAACTATTATTAACAAAATTTTCGTCTATATCTAAGCCTACTATGATTTCTCGAAAATTGCGATTTTCTTTTTATCGCAGTAAGTCGAGGTTTTATATCTAAACGACATTCATGTGTTGATTAAAGTCGCCTTACAGAGTTGTATACCTCATAAAAATTTGAAATTAATTCGGCCACAAATAAAGAAGATACAGGGGTGTCTTCACGAGAAGTGAAACAAAAATTTTTTTTTCAAAGTATTCCGATTTTCACCAAATTTTATAGGGGGGCATATCTAGTGATTCTGAACAACTTTTATTAATAAAATTTTCGTCTATATCTAAGCCTACTATGATTTCTCGAAAATCTCGATTTTCTTTTTATCGCAGTAAGCCGAGGTTTTATATCTAAACGACATTTATGTGTTGATTAAAGTCGCCTTACAGAGTTGTATACCTCATAAAAATTTGAAATTAATTGGGCCACAAATAAAGAAGATACAGGGGTGTCTTCACGAGAAGTGAAACAAAAATTTTTTTTTCAAAGTATTCCGATTTTCACCAAATTTTATAGGGGGGCATATCTAGTGATTCTGAACAACTTTTATTAATAAAATTTTCGTCTATATCTAAGCCTACTATGATTTCTCGAAAATCTCGATTTTCTTTTTATCGCAGTAAGCCGAGGTTTTATATCTAAACGACATTTATGTGTTGATTAAAGTCGCCTTACAGAGTTGTATACCTCATAAAAATTTGAAATTAATTGGGCCACAAATAAAGAAGATACAGGGGTGTCTTCACGAGAAGTGAAACACACTGTAGAACCAAATCGGGAATCTTCTCCTACCACACTCCAGAAAACTCGACTTCTTTCTATACACTTCTAGAAAGCATACTATTGTCTCAGAGATGAATCAAGCTTTGCATTACTGGTTGCCCAACCATTTTCAGTTAATTTCAGCTAGTAGTAGTCATGGGCGTACAGTCTCCATTTCTTAGGGGTGTAATGCATAACAATATTAACTAAAACGATTTATTTCAAAATTTAATAAAATAGAAACCTCTCAATAGCGATATGAAAAGGTTAGTACCTGCTTCAAATACCATCTAGTGCCTTCGTTAAACTGATGTACCTATCTAGTTTATAGAAATATAATTGTTTTTCTCTAAGACGATTCTACCGACTTTGATCAAATTTAAAACATAGGTACTCCTTTAGAACCAGTATGAGATAGCATGATTAGTTGCTCCTAAAAAATACAGGAAGAGAGACTTTGGAGATGTATGAGTTTAGAAAATTAAATCACTTTTATAATAATAATAATAATAATAATAATAATAATAATAATAATAATAATAATAATAATAATAATAATAATAATAAAGGACTTTATTAACCAGATTAATATTACAATTTATAATAACGATTTTACTGGGCGAGGTTCAGTAAAGCCTAAAGGCATCCTGTTCTTCCACCTTCCTTTAAATTGACTCCAACGATCTTGATTAAATTTAGTATATAATAGAACATACTCCTTTAGTGTCTGTATGGAATGAACGGCTCCCCCTAGAAAATGTAGAGAAGACTGTGTAAATGCAAGGTTGGAAATTTAATGACACACTATAGTTGTATAATAATGTCTTCTTAACCGCTTCTCAAGTCACCGAGTTAACTCCTTAAAAATCCAGAATGATTTAGTGTTAGTTAAAGAGAAACGAGGCCCTACAGTTTATAGTGGAGTCCGAACCACATCTTGGGGATCATTTTATAATTAAAATTATTTCGCGGTGAGCAGGGATTGAACCTGCTTCGCTAGGTATGCCAGTATGCAAGCTAGACGCGCTAAACCACTGAGCTACCGTTGTGTCTGAATGTTTATTAATTTTCTGAAATGTCTTTATATTAATTTAAAATACACAATAAATTTTGCCTTTCGACGTTACTAAAATGAGCGACGAGAATAATTTATCCCAGCCAGCTTGAAAAGAAAAATTACAAAAGTTATGAAAGAATGTTGAAAAATGAAGAAATTTGATTTTTTCAAATGTGAATGAGCCGAATCCGGGAGCTAAAATATATGTGGTCCAGGGCGTTGTGTCGATTATAAAAGAACTTAATATTCAATGAATGAACTATTTGATGGAACACCACTATTTTTTCTGTGATATGCTCATTTCGTAAGTAACAACATATATGTTTATTGGAGTAAAATTGGAGGATTACTTCATAGTGTAAAAAACTCTGCTTAAGGAATGACTACATCCACATCCAGATTTTTCATCCCAGTCACTCTAAAGGAAACTTCTTGACTATATTTGCACTCTAGTATGTGGAAATTATCGATCATAGAATTTTAATAATATTTGGGGCGGATGTCATAGAAAAATTTGAGGCGTTCGTTTTTACCATATTCGTTAAAATGAGGTTTCTAGCTTGCTCTACTTATTTTCCACTAAATATTATAAAAAAAAACTGAGGCCTTCGCTTCTAGTATATACACCAAATTCCAAATTTCTGTACTCTTAGCAACTTGCTTTACTTATTTTCACCTATTTACCCCTATTTAACCCCCAACTCTTCAACAAAATCATCTCAAAATATAATCTAGTTTCAGATGTCGTTATAATACATACGTGCACCAAATTGAATATCTCAATTTTATTTTATTAAGCCCTTTAACAATGGAGTAATGGTGGTGGGGGGTTGAACAATATTGTAAAAAATCTGAGGCCTTGACTTCTAGTAGATACACTGAATTTCAAGTTTCTGTACCCTTACCAACTTGCTTTACTTCTTTTCTCCTATTTACTCCTATTTAACCCCCAACCCGTCAACTGAAACATCTCAAATTATAATCTAGTTCCAGATGCCGTTATAATACATACGTGTACCAAATTTTAAGTGAATATCTTAATTTTATTTTATCAACCCCTTTAATAATGGAGTAGTAGAGTACATAGACCGAATATCAAGTTTCTGTACTCTTACCAGCTTGCTTTACTCATTTAACCTCCAATCATTCAACGGTATCATGGAATCATCTCAAAATATAATCAAGTTCCAGATGTCGTTATAATATATACGTGTACCAAATTTCAAGTGATTTTATTTTATCAACGCCTTTAATAATGGAGTAGGGGTTGGTAGAGGGTTGAAAAATATTCTAAAAAAATTTGAGGCCTTGGCTTCTAGTACATAGACAGAACTTCAAGTTTCTGTGCTCTTACCAGTTTGCTTTAATTATTTTCCCCTATTTACCCCTATTTAACCCCAACACTTCAACGGAATCATATCGAAATACAATCAAGTTCCAGATCTCGTTATAATACATATGTGTACCAATTTTTAAGTGAATGTCTTAATTTTATTTTATCAACCTCTTTAATAATGGAGTGTGGGGGTGGTAGGGGGATGGAAAATAATATAAATCTAGTTCCAGATCTCGTTATAATCTATACGTGTATAAAATTTCAAGTCAATATCTTAAATCGTTCCGCAGAAAACGTGCCGACAAAAAAAGTTGCAGACAGACATATGTTTCAGATGTTTCATGACATTTTAAACCTATCAAAAAAGAAAATTTTTGAAATTTTTTTTACGATTTTTTTACTTCCAATCCACTACGTGGATGTAGAAATAGAAATAAGAAATAAATTTTGGCCCCCTAATATTTATGTAATTTAATTGGAATCAGAAATCAACATTCATTTTCAGCTCGTGACTCAATAAAATGAATATCATTTGAACAATACATTAAATGAATAGGAGGTATTTTTTTTAAATAAAGTCAGCTGCAAAGGAAGAATAAGCTAACATTATACTCTTTAGTGGTTTATTGAAGTTATAACTTATATAATTATTGTACATTCTATGGGATACTCTTCACAGTTTTATCGTAAATAATGTCAGTTAAGTTAAGCCTCCAAGCCTGGTCCATAATTTCATCGCATTTAATAATGATAGTAATAAGAATAATAATAAGCGTCTTTATTAATTCCAATTAAGGATAGAAAAGAAATACAGCTGCATGTAATATACGTTTTTGGAAATAAAAGGCGAAGTTCGACTTATTTAGTGAGTACACTAACAAGTTGCTCTTCCACTTAACCCGAAAAATGAGAACGAAAAAAATTTCCGTCTAAATTACCTATTGGAATATACATACTAAATTAGGATAATAAATTGAATGAATAAAATTAAATAAATAATGAATAATGAAAGGGCATTTCATACATCATAGGCAAGTTTATACGTATGATACTAGAAATAGAAATGATTTTAGAACACCACGCTTCCGACTTTCGAAAACAACAAAACATTCTTTGAATTTTAAATTGTTCAATTATCTACCGAACTATTTAAAATTCTTGCCTAATTCGAGTACATTTAAGGGGATAATCAAAAAGCATTTGCTTATACATTGTTTGTATTCAGTTAAGGAATATATGCAAACCCCCTTTGAAATTATATCCCCTGTTAATTAATTATATATTTATACATAATTATATACTGAGAAATGCTTACCGTCATCACACTTTTATAAATTGATAATAATTGTTTGAGTTTTTACAAATTGTTTGTAAATTGTTCTTGTAGTTACTTACTTTTAGCGTGTCTTTTCATATTTTAATGTGTTTATAACTGCATGCCTTCGCAGTATGCATTCGATAACTCTATATTGTTATACTTATTTTATTGTTTTTCTTTGACTTGCCAAAAATGTTATATTATGTAATTTGGTTAAATAAAATATCTATCTATCTATCTATCTATCTATCTATCTATATTAATTCAGTTTATAATGATAAGTTCAATTTAATGTTGTTTATCGAGGTGAAACTTTTTTAATTTAATTTTGAATTGGTGAATACATTTATAGTTTTTAATACATGTGGAATGAAATTATGCATTTTGCGTATCTAATAGGTGAAGGATCTCTTAAAAATTCTGTTTTAAATGGTAGAGTTAATACAATTTTAAATCTTATATTAATATTGTGGACAATAGTACGAAATTTTATTTTTCTATGTAAGTAGGATGGCTCTCTATAATTAATAATTTTATGACAAAGTGTGGCAGCATGCATAATTCTACGATTTTCCATATTCAACCAGCCAGCATTTTTTAATTTATGTGATATTCTTTGTCGTCTTCTTATCTCAAATATAAGTCGTAGACATGAATTTTGAACAGTTTAAATTTTGCGTTTATACTGACTGGTTAAATTTGGGCCGTACACAGTATCCGCATAATTAAATTTTGACAATACCAAGGCTTCGCAAAGCATTACTTTTATTTTCGGTGTCAAATAATGTCTGTTGCCGTAAATTGGTTTTAAAGAGAAGTATGAACGTTGTATATTATTATTAATATATTTTTCAAGTCATAACTCACCATTTGTGACAAATTTGACTTTTAACATTAGAGAATATTGAAACTTATGCATAGTCGGTTTTGCAATGTGAAAATATTTATTCATATCTAAACTATAAAATTTTCTCAAATTATTTATTTAATTCTTTTATTTTCTAAATTGTTTAAAAAACTCTCTCTAGAGGGGTGGGATTGGGTTTGTTTTAGACATTTTTGTTAAATTACAAAACATAAAAAAATTTACTGATAGATTTCGTTGAAAAACAATAGGGCTCCTCCACTAGCCAACTTTAATTTACTGTCCAATCGGGGTTTCTTTCTTAAGTTGTCACGCTTACAAAAACGTGACAAACGGACATTTTGAAAGTCGTTCAGAATTCGATTACCAACACAGTGATATGAAAATTTTTGGCTCTGTTGCTGAGCTAACAATATTTACCATGCGATTCTGAGTTTTGTTCAGTTTTCGTTTTTTGTTTCACTTTTTTAATTTTTTTTCACATCGTCTTTGCTTGGAAATGTGTATCTTTTTCTTTTAGTCTTTTATAGTTTTACTAGCGTAGAAGATTTTGCCCGCAAGTTTTACAATAATTCGTTTCGATTAAGCCTTTCCCAAATCACTGTTATTTTCAGTCACTTGTGTACGTTTGGGCCTCTTCATGAAGACATGGTGTAACTTTCCACTCTAGCAGCTTCTCTAAAGCAGCTTGAATGATGGAATTCATTACATGTAACAGATTTCACTTTGTTCATAACATTTTTTTTGCAATGTTTGGTCAAAATATTTTCGTTTTTATTCTCTTAATTCGAACGATTCTAAATTGTTGGTTTTCGTGAATTATATTATATTTATGTAAAAAAATTGATGAAGATGTCACTGTATATTGTATAATCCCGATCCCTTATCAGTAAAATCATGTTTTCTCCAAAACACTTTTGTTGGTGCCAAACAAGAGTCGCTTTTTTGGGAAAATCATTTAAGACAGTCTGGAATTACAAAAATGCATGTGTCAAATATTCCCTTTTCCCGTTTTCTCTTTCAATTTTCATTAGTTTCCACACATATGATCTTAACGTTCTATTTTAAATGAGAAGTAAACTTTTTCTAAATTGTTCAACATTATGGTAGTAAATATTCAAACAAATTAATATTCCTAGATGAACTAATTCAACGTTTTGAACTTGATTGTCTCCGACTCTTGACCAAGTTGTAACAGTATTGCAATGCAAAATACTTAAATCGTAGTTTTCTGTAATCTATTCATTCAAGATATCTGTATAATAACCAGAGATGGAGACAACTATATTATGCGATAAGTGGCGGTTCGTAAATTTTTATGCAACAAAATCTTTGGATCCTACAGTTTTCTGTAACTCATGCTATAGGATATTTGCCTGAATGGCATCTACTTTCATTTGGCATGAGACGGCTAGATGGTGGTCGGATTCCTTTAGCTTCTACATCTACATCCTGTTGTTTATAAAATATATCACTGCATTTTCATATAAGTATATAAAAGTAATTGAAATAAATGATTCTGCATTGAAAAATAAGTTATACCAGTAGAGAAACTTTTCGCACTTAAACTGCTCTCGATCAACGGATTAATGAAATTAAACCTCTGACTGAAATCATTCTAACTAAAATAGACAAGAGTCTACGTACACCAATTTAGCAATTATTCGTGCATGCATGATGTGCGGCGCAAATAATTATTAATAATTAGATATTAGAATAACCAAACCTAAAGAAATCATACATTCCGGGACCACCATAAACGAACGTGTTACCTATGCACCAATATTTTGCTTATAGGACAGGGAGGGGGGCGATAAAATGTCATTTCGCCCAGGGTGGCAAAAGAGCCAGAGCGGCCCCTGAAAGGAAGTGTTGACATAAAATTATATATCTTAGTTCCTTAGTTCTAGCTTCAGTGATTTAAACCTTCTACATGCCGATTTTTAGTTTTTAGAGAAGATACAAAAACGCACTAACGTTGAAGTAAGTCTTACATACAATGCCTTAGTATTTTCTGATATATCAGATTCATTCCTTCTAATGGCACATAATTATAATTTGTATCTTTTCGTTAAAGTAGTGGAGGGGCCATTTAAAAAATGCGCTCGCAGAAATTGACCATTTTAATCCCTTCCCTTACTATTGTAACATTTGTGATATTCTCTTATATGAACGTTCGCTTGAAACCCTATCCAGTTGCACCTATTTCAAAAACGATGAAAGAATTGTAGGTTTCAGACAAAAATAAAACCAAGAATCGCGCTATGTCCCACAATAAAAAACAAAAGTGCAACTAAGGACACGGGTTTCCTACCTTAGTGGTCTTCCTTCTCTTATAACAACACTATTTGTATCGAACATAGTGAAATAATTATTAATATTATTATTATATTTAGCCACGCTACGCTAGTGAGGAACATTAACTCCGAAACACGTGTTCGTTGCTGCACCTTGGTTTCCTATTAGAGGATATAGAGCGATTCTTGATTTTGTTTCTATTTAAAAAAATACTCTGTTGATTAAATGTGAAGGTATTTGGATAACCCCAGCCTGATCCTCCTGGTTATTATACGACTATTTTCTCTGGTTATCCTATTGACGAGCACTAGTATTGAGGTACTGAACAGCATTTTGATTACTTAATACCTTTGTTTTCCATTGTAAAACGCTAAACTAAATGACATTTTATTGGATATAACACAGTTTTGTAGCTGTCTAAATGTACTTAATAAACAAAAAATTCGCAAATTTTCAATAAAATCTTTTGAGAACTGCTGGAATATTGAGGTAGGTTTAGATCGTCGCGCGTGTCTTTGCCTATGATACTCAATATTTGTGTAGATAGCTATAAAATATCGGCGGTCTTTAGCGGTGCGGTAAATAAGATGAAAGACGTCGACGTTTTCTGAGTGTTTAGTAGATCTGATCTGAAGACAACTATACTCTGACTCTCCCTTGTACAATATTTTAGTTTCTGTGGGTGTCTTGTTATGTACACACGTCGCTGTTTTTGTTATTTTTGAATTTCGGGTCGCTGTGTATTTATAGTGAAGATTTATTTTATTGACTTTACCGTTCAAGTCGTTAAATTCTTGATTACGTACAGACACAACTTACTTATTCTTTCTTTTTGTATTCCGTTTTGGATTTAGGTCCAAGTTTTTCTTTTATTTTTCTTTATTGACAACGTTAGTTGATAGTTTATTGTTTAGTGTTGAACGGAGTACGTATGTCCTTAATTCGACGTACCGAACTGTGTATTGATGCAGATGCAAATTTCGAATAATTTACTTAGGTAAGCTTTTAACCCAGGACACTCATTTATGTTACGAACGTTAATAAATCACATTTAATTATCTAAATTATAAACATTAATCCAATATTTTGTTCCAAATTAAAAGACACACATGCAAAGAAATGTTATGTTTAAACTTCTACGGGCATTATTTGCTTGCAGTTGTGCAGGAAAAGGAATTATTCACCTCTTTATAATTGCCTCAGTTCGGTTGAGGCGGTCCATCAAAGGCGGTCGATGATCCAAGGCCTTTGCACTTTTTTATGACAATTTAAAAGCTGTATAATTGGGAACTACATTGACCAAGAAAAGCAGTGGTTCTCAGTTATTTTCAACATTAATATTAAAAAAAATAAATAAAAATAAAAAAGGTTGACCTAGGTCAGTTTTTTTCAAAGTACCCCTAGAGGGAAAAGTCATAAAGGTTTTATGTTTGTCTAGTCGGTCCTCATTACCACTTTTTTTTTAATTGACAAGAAACTGATTACACGCTGTAGAATGACGACACAATACCACAACAGGCATTTGCATGACATCAACGTCATTTGCACGGCAATTGTGTAACTTTTTGTTTATTTTTTGAATAACGGGTTATATCTCTGTTGTTTTTTGTTATTGGCATAGTAATTTACATATTTAATTAGTTCCACATCCACGTGGATTGAAACTATAGTAATCGTAAAAAAAAAAATCATTTTTTTTTTGAAATGGGTTTAGAATGTCCTGAAACGTCGAGATTTTAAATTTGAGCGAAAAAAAATTTTCTATCCGTCGGTCGGTCTGTAACTTTTTTGTCTGCACGTTTTCTCCGGAACGATTTAAGATATTGACTTGGAATTCTGTACACATATTATATATGTGAAGGGTTGGTGCGTAAATAGGGGGAAATAAGTAAAGCAAGCTGGTAAGAATAAAGAAACTTGAAATTTGGTGTATGTACTGGAACCCAAGGCCTCAAAATTTTTTATAATATTTTCCATCCCCCCACCAAGCCCCCACTCCATTATTAAAGGGGTTGATAAAATAAAATTGAGATAGGTATTCGCTTGAAATTTGGTATACGTATACATTATAATGACATCAGGAACTAAATTATATTTTGGGATTATTCCGTTTAAGGGTTGGAGATTGAATAGGGGTAAATAGGGAAAAATAAGTAAAGCAAGCTGGTAAGAGTACAGAAACTTGAAATTCGGTGTATGTACTAGAAGCCAAGGCCTCAGGTTTTTTTATAATATTTTTGGTAGTAGTTTCTAGTATTGACGTAAAACCAGTATAATTTTTGGTAGAGTGAAAGATATGTTGTTAATAAATAAAGCATTATTGAAATCATTAAAATTATTATTTGAAAACATACACTACCCTGTGGTACGTCTTTAATCAATGTAGCCAATTACATTTCATTTAGTCAAATACCTACTTTCTTTAGTTAAATATTATGAGCATGTAAAGGGAAGAAATCAAATGAACAAGGTTTTCATTGTAACTGTCTTTATTTCAATTCCATTTTCTACAATATATTAATCTAGGTTTATTCTGTATAATAATGACGTGACAAGCACGCATTTCCAATCTCATGCGGAGGAACCAGAAATATGTGTTATAACTGAAGATCAAGAACATGCAACACAATTATTATTCTATTCTTGGCAAAATATTTTTCGTATCACCTGATTGTCAAGTTGTTGGTATAATATACATGGCCTCGTCAATGAGCATATTGAGGATATTCAACGTTTATATTGTGGGGTGCATTTGTATATATGTACATATTTGTTATCTACTGTTACCTACTAGTGCTGAAAATAGCTAGCTATAAGCTACAAAACGATTTCCTTTCCGTCGCTGATGAGGCTTTCTGAACATTGGTCGATTTTTACGATCATTGCGTAAATAAAATTAACATCCAAAACGATATTCTATATTTTTGAGATGTTCTAAGTAAAATAAACCTATAACAGCCAGAGTTGCTGCGTACAGGAGGGGCCTGGAATGCTCGGTGTCTCGCTGTCTCGAAAGATACAACTTCTACAAATACCAAAATATTTGAACAGAACACTCGAATACCAACACTCAAGTGTTGTCGGCTATTAAAGAGCAAAACTGCATTTGCGCCCTAGTCCGTGACAGACTATCCCTCTACTGAACGTACAGTAATGATTTATTACATTTCTGTTTAGAACGATATTTCAATATAAATATTTTATAGATAGTTTGTAGGAAATGTGATAAATATCATATGGCCTTTCAATATGAGTCATACTAAATACAAAACCATACTGAGATATGAAAGAGACGTAATTAACAAGGGAAAACGAAACCTTCGTATGATAACCTGTTTGTTCATTTGTTGGTCGGTTTGTCACAGTGGTTTATCTCCTAAACTATTAGAGCTAGAAACATGCAATTTCACATGTGATTAGAGTCTGACATTCCGTAGGAAGCTCAGGATTCATTGTCTCAAGAACATTTTCTGATCCCTTTTTTGTGGATTAAAATGTGAGATTTATATTTTTTTATCCACAAACAGGACCTGAACAATCTACGACTTTATGTATTTTTGCACCGTATTCAAAAAAATTATCTCAGTTTCCAACAGAGTTACAATTTACAAACTCAGAATCTTCTCTAAACACCTAAATAAAAGACTTAAGCTAAGGCCGTCGACAGAAATAAATATTATGCAAGGCTCAGTTTCTTCGTATCAGGGTTAATACCAACGCTAACGTTCGTAGTTGGCAATTTTCACTTCGACATCACTTCCAAGGATTCGATTTTTTTACCAGGGCTTAACTTTCAATTATAACTGTTGCATTGAAGAATAAAGTCGAGTCATTCGAGGGAATCTTCAAATATTGCTAGAGAAATGAATCAAGATACAAATGTATTTAAATTGAACTTTAGAATTATTGCTACCAATTCGTGAGCAAGGAGACTAGATCAGTCTTAAATTCTGCGAACATACGGCTTTAGCGACTACTGTACCTATATCTCTATGTCGTCTGTACTTTCCTTGCACTGTACTTTCGAAAGGTTAAAATAATCGGGATATGACGCGCCGTATGCGTCAATAGGCGATATGGGAGCACCACGATCGTATTAATTAATTTTAACTGTATGTGTACATTACATGAACATCATTGTGAAGTGTTTATAGAAATCGGAGAAACTTAATACAATTGATGTTTATAAAGACGGTGGCTCCATCTACTAAAATAACATTAGGTATACTAAAATCTCCATTAGCAAATAAGCTGTTTTTGGCCAATTGCCTAATGAAATTAGCTAAAACTAAATTAATTAAAATAATATTACTACGATATACAGGTTTCTTTTGAAATATATTCATATATTCAGTTCTATGAATACGCACATTTTTCTGATACAAAAATATTTATTTATCAACATGGTCAAAAACAGCCAAGAGAAAATAAATTTTGAATATTGCCACCAATTATTGAGTACGCTTATGGGTACTGTTTCTATGTGGTGGTCTTTCTGTAATTGATCCTGATCTTGTTCCTCATTTTCACTGCATCGGTGCCAAAAGCAAAAAGGTATGCAGCAAGTCTTAATTGCTGTCAAAATAAGCACCTGATCAATTTTGTGTGTCCTTTTTCAGTTTTATTTACAATTTTATCATTTTGTGCAGACTTGATAACACTGTAATAAGAATCAATAACTTACGTTGTGGGTACCAAAATTGGAGAGGTAAACGTTAGTCTATTTTCTTTGAATTTTTAAATATAACAAATGATCTACATTGGTCTACATAACATATATGGATGTATTTCAAAAACACCCTGTATTGTTTCTCTTGAGGAAAAGTAGAGAATCATGTAGCAATTTCTATTCTTTGAAATAATTATGATATCGAGTGTCTGGAACGAATCATTTCACATATGAGGACGACCGGTTTCGCCGGTGTATTGATTTAGATGTCTGTTTTAACAGAGAAGCAGAAACAGCAGAAGATAATACCTCTATTTTATTTCAGGTATATATAATGTAACAAAGAATTGTTCGATATTTGGATGTGAATTTTAAAAATTCTTCTCTACATCAGCGCTGCGCTGCCAATATATAGAATAATAATTGTGTTTTATTTTGACCGCTCTTATAACAATACTTCGTATTTAAACATCAGCGTTAGTTTCATCTTTGATGTGGCTAATTTTTACAGTATCAAAATAGAGCCCCGCTGATATCTAAAGAAAACTAATAAATACCTTTTGCCTTCATCAATCCAATATACACAAATAAAATATATATTACAAAATTTAATACATTCAGATTTCTTAAAGTTTTCTTTAAATAACTCATTTTATTTTTATTTTCTTAGTCATTTAAAGAAAATTAACAACAAGATTGAACGTTTATTAACTATTTTACAATTTTAGGTACAACATAAACATTTAACAAAAACATAGGTACTATAAGGTAGGTACACACTATACACTGCGGCTTTCACTAAAGTATTGACTAGATTTTGGTTATATTTAACAATTGTAGAAGCTGACGCATCGTTCACAACTAACGTACCCTCCATGACTTACTTTGACTCTAAACGTTACACAACATTTATTAGAGCTAACACACAGAAATATATGATATGTCAATATGATGAATGTTTAAACTTTGGGGCAAGGGAACACAGTGAATAAGTGAAATATTTAAAAACACACATAAAAACAGTTTGGTTCATTAGTAATATGGTTGGGTTTCGTTAGCTGCTAGACAATTTGTAACCTAGTGGCCAATAATGTAATTGGTCGTAGCCATCTCAAGAATATATTCTTAGTAGAAAAGCATCAAGCTTTATATTTAAGAACACAAAATATAAATGCTTACAAACTACCATTTCATAACAATAATTGATAAGTTAAACTAATATTTTACGCGAACCACGATTTTTCATGATTCAAATATTCATAGCGCAGCGCTAGGTTGTATCACGTGTGAAACTTTGTATTCCCTGGTCTGCGCTTCATTTCACAATCTGGTTTTAAACACTGATGTAAGACTAGTATCTTCGCTCCAGTTTAGACTAGGTTTGTTAAGGAAATTAATTGACTTTTTTAGAATTTCCATAAAAATTCTCAGAGATTTGCTTCAATTAGCAAATTATAAAACAGAATCACTTTTAGGTAGATTCTTACCTACATCCTATATCCTATAAGCCACATAACATCTGACTAAAAATTTTCTATGCTAAACACGAAAAATATGCATATTTTTGGTATTCAGCATTGACACATTCCAACCCTTATAGTATCGATACATACCTCAAATTGTTGGTTAGTTAATATTATAAGATTTCACAGGACAACGAAAGAAAAAAGTTATCTGTTCACGGGACCCGACATAGTAATCCTTATGTATGCATTTCGAAGTGCTGAGCACGTCCGACGTCGGTTTAGCTACATCATCCAAAAATTTAGATTTTCTGTTATTCTCGCGATTTACAGAAAATTGGTGGGCGATGGAGGTAAACGAACATTGGATTCGTCAAAATACATAGGGATTACTTTGTCGAGTCCCGAGAACAAACAACTTTTTTGTGGTCCTCTGTTTTTGATGAATCAGTGAATTGAAGAATAGTTCTCTTTATTTGGCCCCGAAACGATTTTTCTAATTACTTTAATATCAGCTTTACTAATTTAAAATGTTAAACTGCGTAGGTAATTAAAAATGTTTGTACCTTTAAGCAAACTTTTCTCAAAAAAGGTAAAATCAGTCTTGACAAATTTTAAATAATTCTGGTTTATTACTTCCCATGCTTACCGAAGAGAAGTATTACAATTGCCATAAAATTCCTTTTCGAGATTTATTTCAATTTTTCCATTTCAGACTATGTATTACACGAATTAGCGTCTTTCATAGCGTTGGCACTTAGCGATATAGCAGTTTCCTATTTTTTCATTCTCATTACAAAGTGCCAATAGAGTCAGAAAAAAATTCAGATCATATAGATCAGAAATAACAGAGACAGTCTCAATTGATTAGAAACGCACTCGGCCAGCCGAGGCGCGGTAAGTGACGTCACTTGGTATTTATGCCTCTAATATGGTTCGTTAGCACTGCGCGCCAGCGCTGAGTTTCGCTGATCAAAGTAATTTGTAATTGGTTAATTCTATAGGGAAGCCATTTTAATTATAGCTCCTTAAAAGGGGAAGATTCATCTCCTCAAAAAAATGTTACCATATTAAAATTGATTTGAACTTTTATAAAATTCTAAAATTGTGATTTAAACTTGTCGCAGTCAGTTCTTGATAAAACCTATCTTAGCGTGGAGTCCGTTTGAAAAACCGTTCGTACGGAAAATTCAAAAAATTGTATTTATAGTGTTCCGTGTGAGTGCGGAAAACATTACGTAGGTGAATCATCTAGACCTTTCAACGTAAGGCTTGGTGAACATAGAAATTACGCTAGAAGGGGAGAATTTGAAAAATCCAAAATTTGTGAACACGCGTGGGATAATAATCATAGAATTAAATGGGACTCGGCGAAGATTTTGGAAAAAGAGAGCAACGGAACTAAAAGAAAACTTAAAGAATCCGCGATTATTTTATTAAACGAGGATAGATGCGTTTCTAATTATTCAATAGATTTTTGTACTAGTTGGTTGCCCATCCTTAGAGACGAAGTAAGTAAAAATAAGATAAATATAATTTAATCTCTCACGTGACTATGGAAATACATAAACAAAGAACTGTCATGGTTGACGGCCAAAAAAGTTTTGAGAACGGAAGTAGATTCTCTTCCGAAACGTTAACTACCTATAGCTTTGATTTTGAGATTTTAGTTTATAACATTCTTCTAGTTTATATATTTTTAGGTGTGAGACTTTTTGAAACAGTCAAGTACTCAAGAACCAACCTCTGTCTGATCCGTTTGGCGCAGAGGTTTTTTCATTAAAATTTTTAAATATTTTTCAGTGGCAAAATACCCAATAAAAAGTAAGAGAATCTAATCAAAATTACCTTATCCAATTTACATAAATGTTGTTACTCGGGAGTTCTCAAGGTTGCTGATTACGAATCTGATATCCAAATTGTCATAAACGAATCTACAAGATGGCGGAATCAATGGCTGCTCTAAAATTTTACAAAATGATGAAAGATGAAATATTATTTTTTAGCATTTTATAGCCGCCATTGATTCCACCATCTTGCAGATTTGTTTGGGACAAAACCGAACTTTTCCAGACAAATTAACTTTCTGAAGGCACTTTATGGCCAAACCAGCTGATTTCTTTTTTAAATACTCAGAATCAAATTCCTAATCGATCCCCCCAGACAGAGTTTTGATTTTCATTATAATTTTTAGAATAAAGACCGTTTAATTTTTTTCAAAAATTAAATTCTCAGGTAATATATAATATCTTAAATATGAAACTTTCAGCAATATTGATACTAATTGCCCTTCATCTTTCCTCTAAAGGTAAAAGTAAAGAAGCCTATGTACTTCTTGAGATATGATGTTTTAAAATTTTTAAAAGAATTAAAATTCCGCCTGAAGGGATCGATTAAGAATTTGGTTCAAAGTATTTAAAAAAGCTCGTTTGGCCATAGAGTGCTTTCAAAAAGTTAATTTATCTGAAAAAGTTCAGATTGGACCCACTGTGCGTCCGTCCTAAAGCATACACAGGAAAATGTGTATAGGATGTTGTTGAAATTTCGTATGTAGCAAATTTTTGGAAAATAACGTGTAAAAAATAAAATCAAGAAAAATGTGGCGTTGCAAAAAATCATCACAAGTATACCTGGTGTATAGAAAATGTGAATCTTGCGAAGCTCGTTTATAAGTTAGCTCGAGACCTGTGTAGAGACTACAAGCCTGACAAAGACTTAACATTTAATACCAAAATTTGCAGACTTCTCTCATATTTAGGAAACGAGCACCTATCTCATGTCGCACCTAGGAAATTTTTGGTAGGATATTATGTGTAGGATATGTATGTAGAATTATAATCTAAACATTTGAACATGGTCATCAAATTAACCAGATCGGAGAGAAACTTTTTACTTTCCACAAGTGTTTCAAATAACCTAAAGCCAATCAAGACTACAAGATAATGTACAAGTAATATGATTAGACTTTTTACCGTGGCTTGATTCGTGTTTCTTTGTTTCATATTTGTGCAAGAACTGTTCTTAAATAATGCTGTTTGCGGCTTTTCTACGTGAAACTTACGTATTTTCATATACAATTTTTATTATGACTAAATTCACTGACAACTTTCGACTATTTTTACAGATAATCTGGCTTGAGGGTTCTTTGACAGAACCCTGAAGATGTGTAGTCGAAAGCATTTGTCAAAACGTAGCGTAAAATTATACAAAAAATAGAAAAAATCTTTTATTCAATAACGTTATCGTATATATATATAAAGCCTTTTTTAATTACAATTATAATTCGTTTCCTTTTTGCACAGTTCTTTTAGACAATAATATAACTATCACAGAGTATGATATTTCAAGAATTGCTAACTAAAACAATACATGCAGGTCTAGGGCCGCCTAATTCTCTTGCCTCTTAGGTTACTATAGTTATGTAATTGACTACTGTGCGAAATAAAATTACAAACGTCTTACAATTGTATTCCTTGATGAATATGTGCGCTAATTCCAAAACGACCGTTTTAATATTTCTAAATAATTTAGTTGCGGATGATAATTCGCTTACTTTTTCCGTGTATTTGACAGCCTGCCTCAATTTACGAAGGAAACTGGGAAATGCAATAAATTGGAAAAAATAGAAAATGATTTTTTGCTGATGTATCGCTTTTAAGACAATTAGACTTAATTGAGATGTTGAATTTAAATATAGGTAAACCTTTAGCAGCAGTGATTGTCTATAACCTGAAAATTCCGATGTCATGGGTATTCATGTCATATTTATAGGTGTCATATTTCTCGTGTTTATATGACATCATCAGGGTTCGTATGTCAGAGCACCATTTCACAGTTTATAAGGGACGTATTCAGACATCTTTGTAAGAATAGTTTTATTTGGATAACCATATTCGTAGCTTCGCATTTGTAATCAGTTATTTAATTGAGGTATTATCAGGTAAAGCATCGTCGAGTTACTCAGTGGTAAAATAATTGGTTACTTGTAACGAACGACGAACGACAAAAGGTTGGTCTCGAGATCTAATGATCTCAGCGATCGTTTCAAAGTAACGTTACTTTTGTCATGGCACTCTTTTGAAGTGGCCGTGCTTCTGACGCCACATAAGTGGAACCGCTTTTGGAGTACAGATAGTGGCAAGCGCAATCTTCACTCGCACGATGCAACTCAACAAAAAAAATTCGTTTATCAAAGCCCTCGCTGAGATACAAGTTCTACATATATCGTTGAGAAGATTCGGAGAAGCAGTAAGAATGGCAACATTTCAGTATATTTTAAAGTATACTTATGATGTTCATCCATACCTAAATTAACTTATAAATAACGTTATAATTCATATTGTTAAAAAAAATCACGTAACAAAACAACTTATCTTAGGCGTACTAAACGTGAACTAGAGCCAACATTTAGCTAAGAATTAGCGAAAATGTTAGCCGGGTGTAATATTCCGTTAAATAAACTGATAAATTCGCTTCTAAGAAATCGATGAGAAGGATAACTTATATGTCGTGGTTATAAGCAATGGTCTATTCGATATTTACAATAACTCTATCTTATTAACTTTTTATCATGGTGCCACGACGATTGAATAGATTTGGTGTCGGTGCCAGGTATCACATTGACAAGGTATGATTGTATATTTTTTGCGCCTGAAATACTAAATGCAAGTAAAGACATTATTATAAACGTTCCTGAGTCCGCCCCTTATAAATTGTAAAATGGTGCTATGACATACGGTCTCTGGACATTATCATGCGCCTGGCAGTGCCTTTTATGAAATAAATTTTTGATTGAAAAATACTGCATGGAAAAATTTTAATTTGATTTCCCTCTATTTGACAAACCCTCAATATCATCTGCGAATGAATCGAAAACACCAATCACGCATTTTAGTTGCAATTCCCAGCTGTTGTTTCCTCGTAAATTGAATTAAAAGACGCTTATTTTATTTCGTAATTCGATTTACGACGGTATAAACCTATAAAATATATCAAAGGTATATTTGTAATAGCCTTTGGGCAACATTAAAACCATATTGTATTTTAAAATTTTGAACTTCAACTCTGCAATTTATATTTATGTAACGTTTCCTCGCTTTGACTTAACCATAAGTTTATACAGTTTGAATATTTTTGAAGAGAAATGTCTAACCATTACTTGTCTTCTACAGTTAAATGTGGAAGTCTAACAGTTGTCGTATACCGGAGGTTTGAATAAATCACATCTAATATCAATCAGAGGATGTCGTTAATGTTTCCACAATATGCCATTCATTTTTTTTTGCGCCGCACTAAAAGGAGTTTTGAATACAATAATATCACGGTTGTATATTAAGGTTTTGAATCTCTAAACAGTAATTAACTCTACCTCCGAAGACGTTGTTTTCACAAACACCAAAGTCATTGAAAACAACACTCAAATACCAACAATCGATGCGCGTTGGCATTATCGAAACGCACGTCGAACGTTGATATTCGTGTACAGTGTTTAAGGGTTTTGGACTTTGTGGAAACTATGTCTCTAGTGGCAGTATAATGTTGAAGATTACAACCCCCACCAGGAGAAATCAACTGTTAAACCTCCCTAATCTAAACAAGTGGCTGTCGACATCGATTGTAATTACATTTTAATACTTATGTACTAAATGGAACAACTTTGTTCTTACCTGTATACTAGTGTACATGCAAATTAAATTTGAATCAGTTCATATAATACCAAATATAAATCCATTGTAGTATACATTCTAGGACTAGACTTTCTACCTATAGTTAAATCAAATCGTGGGCACGCTATGTGTACTGAAACTGGGTGTTTCTATATACTATCTGATTCTTTATAAAAAATCATATGAGACCTTTAGTACCCCTTTAAAAATACATACATTTTCCGGGATAGACAATGCCATATGATAGATTTTTAAAAATGTATCAAACTTACATTGGCGTTTGGGTAATTTATAGCAACATAAGCATAAATATACCAGTTCTAGTAAAATCTAGTATATGTATTAATTAGGATCAACATGTTTTATAACATCTTTGATTTAAGTTTTCTTTACAAATGCATTCTTTGATGTTATCTCTATCCAATTGCCGGCGTGTTTATAAAAAGTTTGTATAATGTTACAACTCAATTTGAAAATAATTTGTTTTCTGTGATATTTTGTGGACGGCCCTCATTTATTTTAACTATCTTGGCAATTATGAAAATTATCATATTAACAAAATTGTGCTAAATTAACAAAATGTGTGGTTTTATGTTCAAACTCACAAGAAGGAGATGGATAATATTTTTCTCTGCGACTTCGTTTTTCTGATTGTTAACTTATCGTAATTATATTTCTTAAAGTCAAATAAAGTTTTAAGTATTTACTAATTCTTTGTTTATTCGAGAACTTTTGTGCTTTCTTAGGTTGTATCAATCTTAACGTTGCACTTCTATGTATAATCCTACTATATCTCAGGTAATCAGGCAGCTTGGAGCACTGACATCAAACGTAATCTCTAAAATCATCCTAGAATATTAACAAGAATAAATCTACGGTCTAGTAAAAACATATTCACTGCACTCTGAGTCCTACAGACTCAGATATTACCGAGAATACAGGGACGCTGACGTCTAGAAAGGCTCTAGCAAGCTCGTCTTGCCAAATATGTATAGTTTTGAAGACTCTCCTGGAGCATTCCAAAATCGAAAATTTTCTGGATGGAATGAGGCAAACAAGTGCAATCCTCGTGCTGAGTAAGAATATCTCATTCAGCGCATCTTCAGTTAAGGTATTGTTGAGTGTAATTCAGAGTTAATTACAGAACTTAGGACATAAGAGAACTAGCCTTGATCCTCGCTCTAGTTCGTAACTTGTAAAATCCTCTCACACAAATGAGTGCTTATAAACAGCATTTGCTGCGTTGCACTTATCTACAGCATAGGCATCCTCCTGAGTGCTAATAACGCACCAGACTTTTATCGCATATCGTACTTATTGACTGGTACGCCTAGAAATTACTTGAGAAGCTACAGTTTTTAAAACATTTATCAAAACATTCAACATTGAAATATTAATTCTAATGAATATTACATCTATGCGAAAAACGATGTGAAGCGTTTCTGAGCCCAAGATATGGGTAGGTGTATTTTTAGCACTAACATAATTTTACAGCTAGAAGCAATAGTTTCCGAAAACATTAAAAATATCTTTGCAATTGTAAAATAATGTGATCTGAAATTTTTGTTACTAAGCTAACATCAAACTGATGGTGAGTACACCAATTTGCTACCATGCTTAGTGTAGGCATCGATCTGAGACTGGGTTGCTTGGATCGACGTACCAGAGCAGTTATAACAGTATGCCAGATCTATATTTTTTCTACAAAACCTTTATTAAGCCTACATGAGAAAATCGTTAATTAAGCGTTTTGAAGCCGATATATAGTACGGATATTTTAGCACCGCCAAAGCATGAAAATATACTGCTTGTATAGCTAGGCAATAATTTGAATGCATTTTTTTCACAACGCGGTACCTACAAACAATGGTCTTTCAGGTACTCTGCCGTTTCGTAGTTGTCTATTTGTGGAAGAGCTGCCTTTCTGGGTGCTAGTAATGCACAAGGGTTCCGTCGCAACTATGACATGTCGGTGAACATATGTTATGTCTATTCTAAGTAATATCTCTAAATATTATTTTAAAGTACATCAAGAGAATACCACATTTTACGTCAAATTTTTCAGTTTTAATGAATAAGTACTACAACATTTATATACGAAAAATGATAACTATATCTTTCCAGGCCTAACTGCCTTAACACAAACAAAGCATCGAAATATAGTGATGCTCAGCTGGAAACATTAACTTTAAAAAGGGTAGTTATTGAAGATTAAAATAAACTTTCCATGGATGTATTTCTTGTGACTCTGTCATTTCACTTTGAAATGGTGGAATTGAAAAGCATTAAGTAATCATGATTAAAGCTAGGATATACGAGTGACACTTATTATGACACATACACATTTTTGACAGCCTATGGCTACATCGAAACATTAAGGACAACAAGTAATGATTCAGGCTGTATTCATTTTGGGAGCCCATTCGCAATGCAAACAGCCGAGTCATATCAACTATATCATATGTGCGAAGAACCATGCGCAGAAGGTCTTTCCAGAATAAGACATCTATGAAAGGGCAATTTATTTGAGAAACTATGTTTTCTTACAAGCTAGTGTCACACATATCAACATGATCCACATTAGTATTCTTATATAAAAAACTACAACATATATATGGGATGAGTATTAATTAAATCTTCCCGAACTCTAAATGCGGAGATACTGGAGATATATTTTTCAGTATTACTAAAGCGTTACAACTTACAACTGTATAGCTGGAAGCAACAATTGTAATGTATCAAAAAAGTACATCAAGTTATACAACACAGTACTTAGTAAAAACGACTTCTCAAGTATTTGTTAGGCTTCTATTTCTGGAATACACGCCATGTAGCACCTGTTGGGATATATACATATATCGGAGGGTCGCGGAAACCGTGGATTCGTGAATAACTCAGTTTCTATGGTCCAAATGGGAACAACACCTACTACAATAGTTGTACATCTGTAAATTCTCTATCTTAAAGGTTCCATACATTTTTCCGTACGCCTAACCGTTTTGAAAATACGACTATATTTAACATTTGCCAAATCTACAAAACATTCAACAGCTGTAAAATTATCATCACTTCCACCAACATTTTCAGCAGCTCAACGACAATTCTGTAGAGTGTATTATCAAGTTCCATCATGGTTGGGGAAAGACATTGATCGTGAGCAGTAGGCTTGGATTGGGAACAATGATATTTTGCAGCCAGTACCAACGCAGTTACCACCAGCAACAGACATATTGCTAAATTCAATTTTTTGCAACTGTGCGAAGAGTTGTGCAGGAAAATGTAGCTGTAGGAAAGTATGACTGAATTGTTCAACAGCTTGTGGTCATTACCACGGTCACTCACTGATTGAATACCGCACCTATAATTGCTATGAATGGTGAAATGGTCAAAATGAAGGTAATGACAACGATTTATCATTAGACGATAACGTTTCAGATACGGAAGGTGTCGGAAATATTGACTAATTTAAGATCCGGCATGGATAAAGCCTCCTGGGGAAACCATGTAAAAAAATGCGCTCCGAGAATTCTACCTCTATGGTAGTGTGAAAATGAATGTATTTTTTGACTTATTCGTTGTAAATAAATGTAAATAAAATGTATAGGTCATTCTGGTAGGGAATAAAGATCACCCAGCTCTATAACAACAATATTAAATTTTTATTCTGAGGCATAGAAATCAAGACCATTGCGAAATATGTGGTGCGAAAGGTTAGGCATACGAAAAAAATGTGTAGGACCTCTAGATAGAAAATTTATACATGGATAAGTTCTCTAATAGGTTTTGTTCCCGCGGTTGTATCATGGCGTAACTACCAAGTGTTATTCAAGATGTCCAAATAAATACAATAAACAAAATTTGTTTCGTAGGGCACGAATTTGGCAACAAATGTCTAAAACGCCTGGATTACTATGCATTTCATTAATGAAGATTTTCACCATTCTGTGCACATTTTTTGCTAAAATTTGTAAACTTTGCAGTATTAATAATAATTAATAATCGTAGATTACGTGAGGTCATTAATATATCAAATCAGCAATTTTTATTTCATTTTTTATTGATACTGTTATTGCTATTAATTACGATATATAGATTATTATCGAGTTTTTTAAATAATATTTCATGTAGATTAGAAATTAACTGCTTAATTGGTATGTAGTTTTAAGTTGTAATTAAATTTTGAACATTGTTTCAAGTATACTGCTATATTGTTATTGTTAATTGTTCGTTCATGTTATAATTAGCATAGGAAGGTACATCAGAAAATGACAAAAGAAGTAAGAAAATTTCGCAACTGACATTTAGACAGGACGGTATAAGTTTGAAAAATATTTGATAATATTTTCACATATCTATGATGTCATCAATAATCTCTTTAAATAGATACCCTACATTTTATTCTAAAAATGGATAGACCTCTTGCAAAAGAATTCAGTGATATAATTATTGTTTTTTGTGGACATTCAAGGAAAATCTTCAATTTCAAAACTTAATTTTCTATTACAAAGTTCATTTTTATTACAATAAATACCTAAGTGTGCACGATTAACAATTTGGCAATGAACAATACGATGTTCGAAACTATTAATTACATTTTCAATTATGTCTAGTGTTATGCATTTCGTTTCGTTGCTTTAATCCATTCATTATATCTGGTCTAATTACGTATACTCTGCTTTTAAGATAACTCCACAAGAAAAAATCCACTGTGGTTAAATCAGGCGAATGTGGCGGCCATTCAATAGACCCTCTTCTGCCTATCTTCTGCATATTTTGATTAGAAAAACTGAATACAATAGCTGGATTAAAACAACGAATCCTAGATGAAATACAAAATATAACACCAAACCTAATTTATAGTTTCGAACATCATATTAAAAATATCTTTGCAATTGTAAAATAATGTGATCTGACATTTTTGTTACTAAGCTAACATCAAACTGATGGTGAATACACCAATTTGCTATGACGCTTAGTGTAGGCATCGATCTGAGACTGGGTTGCTTGGATCTAAGTACCAGAGCAGTTATAACAACATGCCAGATCTGTATTTTTTTCTACAAAACCTTTATTAAGCCTACATGAGAAAATCGTTAATTAAGCGTTCTGAAGCCGATATATAGTACGGATATTTTAGCACCGCGAAAGCATTAAAATATACTGCTTGTATAGCTAGGCAATAGTTTGAATGCATTTTTTTCACAACGCGGTACCTACAAACAATGGTCTTTCAGGTACTCTGCCGTGTCGTAGTTGTCTATTTGTGGAAGAGCTGCCTTTCTGGGTGCTAGTAATGCACAAGGGTCCCGTCGCAACTATGATATGTCGGTGAGCATATGTTATGTCTATTCTAAGTAATAATTCTAAATATTATTTTAAAGTACATCAAGAGAATACCACATTTTACGTTAAATTTTTCAGTTTTAATGAATAAGTACTACAACATTTATATACGAAAAATGATAACTATATCTTTCCAGGCCTAACTGCCTTAACACAAACAAAGCATCGAAATATAGTGATGCTCAGCTGGAAACATTAACTTTAATAAGGTAGTTATTGAAGATTAAAATAAACTTTCCATGAATGTATTTCTTGTGATTCTGTCATTTCACTTTGCAATAGTGGAATTGAAAAACATTAAGTAATCATGATTAAAGCTAGGATATACGAGTGACACTTATTATGACACAGACACATTTTTGACAGCCTATGGCTACATCGAAACATTAAGGACAACAAGTAATGATTCAGGCTGTATTCATTTTGGGAGCCCATTCGCAATGCAAACAGCCGAGTCATATCAACTATATCATATGTGCGAAGAACCATGCGCAGAAGGTCTTTCCAGAATAAGACATCTATGAAAGAGCAATTTATCTGAGAAACTATGTTTTCTTACAAGCTAGTGTCACACACATTAACATGTTCCACATTAATATTCTTATATAAAAAACAACAACATATATATGGGATGAGTATTAATTAAATCTTCCCGAACTCTAAATGCGGAGATACGAGCAGATATATTTTTCAGTACTACCAAAGCGTTACAACTTACAACTGTATAGCTGGAAGCAACAATTGTAATGTATCAAAAAAGTACATCAAGTGACACAACACAGTACTTAGCAAAAATGACTTCTCAAGTATTTGCTAGGCTTCTATTTCTGGAATGCACGCCATGTAGCACCTGTTGTGATATATACATATTCTTAACATAGCTCAATGCAGTATAATAATAATAAAGCCTTGAATCTGGCTGCATACATATTGAGAGCCTATTCACCATGCAAACAGCTGAGTCTTATATTACATACTAAAAATGGTTTCTATTATCCCTTGCTGTCTTCCAAGCCGCCTTAACCATTTAATGAAGATTAGACTGGCTCTGCCTTTGCTATTACTGCATTTCGAATTTAGACAATTTTGGCACCAAAGATGAGTGGATATTCAAACGATGACAGCCAATAAATGGGAACTTGGTAACACTATAATCAGAGCCACAGTCCACGAGCAGATAAATAGGTATCCCCCAAATTTACAGATTGTAGCCTATGGCATGGAGACCTCTTACGTAATACCAAACGATCTTCACATCCGAAGCTTTCATTTTCTCAATAGAATGCATGCATCTACTAGGCATCGAAATATTGTCAGTACTTCAACATCACTCTTCCTCATATGCTCCTACGCCAAGAGTAGCCTTATGGTAACAGAAAACAGATACATCTCGGAGCTACTTGTTTCTCAAATATTATGCCCTTTACATGAAATAAAAACAACCGGCAAATTTATTACATTTTTCTGAACTCCAAGTTACGTTGGCATATATTGGAATGAAAAAATAGAGTAAAGGGCACGCCAGGTTACCAAGAGATACTGGTTCTTATTATAAAATTTCACCCGTAAGATCTCACCAATGCATAGAAGAAAAGAGAAAGTAATGAATGTCAAATCAAGTGGCAAAGAAAAGAAGCACGTACAACAATTAGTCTCCCTGCACACTACTACAAAAAATAGATGATTCCAAGTTGTTATAGATAGGTAACGAATCAGGTATATAACCCGACTTGTATATATGTATCTATTAAGATGAAACAACAACCAATGGCGCTTAGAGTGTAATATTCTTCTAAAAGTAAAACCTTAAAACATCTGGTAGAGTGTTCTAGTTACTTGATCCACATAAATCGCTTGAACTTACAAAACACAGTAATAGATGTATTAAACGATAATGATATCAGCTAACTAATAACTTACCTGAAAGCTTGTATTCTCTATTGCATAATATAAAAGGACATATTAAAGTGAAACTAAAAAACTCTCTTTGTGAGTAAGTAAATAAAACAAATACCCGAGCAAATATCCGTCGCTTTGAATGATTAGATTCGTTGTCATAGAATTCTAATATCTAACATTTTTGGGACAACCTGTATATTTTTGCATATTTGGATCCTGCTGACCACAATATAAATATGATCCAATATTCAGATATTTGGGTTTGCAAGAAATGTAAATGTATAATTGTGATTTATTAGTTTTGATATTAGAAGGCCGCGACTTTAAAATGTTATATTCATTATTGTTAGCAAATCAAACCTACTCAGAGCCAACTTATTTAAAATAATTATTGTAAAAAATCGATTATCTAAATTTTATTTTCTTCTTTTAGTTACAAATATATTTCAAAAAGATCGTGTTCAATCTTAATATTTGAAGAGATCATATTTTACAAATGCTTGCAGATCAATGTTTAAAAAATTGAATAAGCCGCCGCGTTTTATTATTAAAACTAAAAATGAAAAGAACGTATTATTTGAAAGTCAAAATTATCTCTGAGGATTGAATCATCTGTATTTTAGCCAGTAGGAGCCAAATATGCAAAAATAGAAAGGTTGTTAAAAATTAGAATTTCATGAAAGTTGCACCGAAGTTAGCCATTTGGGTTCTTTACGTCACCTAATTGGAAGTTCTCTCATATCACAGCACCGAATTGGTCCATTTCAACGTTACAAGTTTCCCTATGGGCTGCGCCACCTGGTAGAATGACGATTTCCAAATTCAACTTTGACGATGCTTAGTGCGGAAACTATGGATCTTCCACGATAACTGTGATCAAGTAGAGCAGTAAAATAAGACAAGAAAACGGGCTTAACTTCGGAATCCTTTGTAACAGGGCGGACTTTTCTCACATCAAAAACGTATACGAAGTTTTTTTGTACGATCAAGAATGTAGGCTCCAGATCTTTTTGTTTAACGCATGAAAATGGAACGCAGCGATACGTAAGTACGGCGCGCGAAGTGTGCACGATCTCGGATGCTCTTCACTAAATTTCTTATAACTTGTGAACTAAGTAATTAATGAAATTGAGCTCAACAAAGCTTAAATGAGAGAAGAAATATGTGACTATTGGATTATCATATTTTCAAATATAAGAATGAATGTATGTAGGAATAGTACACATATGAAGTCGAAACATAAAAATATTTCCGACGAATTCTGTAAAAGCTCTACCATGTCTACAATTTTTAAGATTAAAACCTGGAACTTTCACATATTACTTTTGAAGTGATGTGTAAAAAGATCCGATGGATAGGTGTGCTAAATAATTTCTTTTATAAAAGTTATTAACATTTTAGTTTCACGAATTTAGAAGCAGAGAAAATTTTTTCCTCTATTCTCGTAAAATAAAGAGAGTTAATTTAATTTTTAAATTAAATTCCCTTAAAGCATCTTAAAGAACACATTTCAAGCTTTAAAAACCGCATCTAGAGAAATCTAGTAGCGCTATTTAAACCAGAGTAATAGGTGGTTAAAGTTAGTTATACATATAAAATTTTACAACTTTCTTAAAATTTTGGAAGTGACTATCTTCAATAATAAATATTTGAGATTTCTTTTACGCATCATATCCTTTTATACATTACTTCAAGAGTAATATGTGAATATTCTAGGTTTTTATCTTAAAAATTGTAGAAATGGTAGAGTTTTTACCGATTTCATGGGAAATCTCTTTATGTTCCGACTTCGTATATATACTACTTGTACATACATTCATTTTTATATTTGAAAATATAATAATCCAATAGTTACATGTTTCCTCTTTCATTTAAGCTTTGTTGAGCTCAATTTCATTAATTAGTTCAAAAGTTTAGTGTAGCGCGACCGAGATCGCGCACGCTTCGCGCGCCGTACTAACGTGTCGCCGCGTTCTATTTTCATGGGTTAAACAAAAAGATCTAGAGCCTACAAATGTCTTGATTTGCAAAATTGTCTTATAGTTTCTCCTCGTGGACGGTGTTGAAGTTATACAACCTCAACTTACTCAAGTACCATTTTGTAATATTCTTGCTTATTTATTGAAACAACTCTGCAATAGTATTGTCCAGTTATTAATTATTTCTCTACTTGAGGCTGGGAATAATAATTCGTATATTGCAAAAAGTCAATAGATAATTTCACTACTGAAGTAGTAATAGTCTTTATCGCTGCCAGGTTCTTGTACGAAGTAAACGCCGCTCATTACAAAAAAAGAAAGAAAATTAGTTTTTGGTCTTTATCACTCAATAAACGAATCATCTATGATATTCTGTTATATTTTGAACTGATTCTAGTCACTGATTCAAAAACAAAATTAATTTTCCCACTGTTTTGTTATGTATTTGTATGAATGGAAATCTGAGATAAAGAAGTTGCTTTAGATTGCACACCGTTTAACAATAAAACGATGTAGTGATTTTGCTCATAAAACATATAATGCTAATTTGTGACAGACATTGTGTTCTTGATAATTTTCATAACTGTGCTTGATAGAACAAGGACCGATCCACCAATAAAAATAGCTGTTTCAACGTGTCAGACGCGAGAGTTTCTCACAATTGCTCGAGTGCCGAGTTGACAACGGCACGTTAATTGTGTGGTTGTCGAATGGTAGGGCACTGGATGAGTGGTTCCTTTACACTTAGACACTAATACAGCCGTTAAATATGTGGTGCTTCTAAAGTTTAGCGTGCAAGTTATATACTGTCATTAACGAACGTATAGCTATTTCATATATAAATGCTAAATAATACTCGTCGTTCTATGTTCTACATCTGCGGTATACTTAAATCTTGTATCAAAACTTTCCTTCGTTCATTATACATATTATATAAAATGTTGGATTTTGGGATATCACGTTTAAATAATGTATATATTTTGTATATCACGCTCGCGTTCATTATCATTGAGATGCCCTAACAAACACGGAGCGTTGCGCACGATAAATATATCTCAATCAAACCGATCTAGTTACTGCCATATCATTCTGTATGTACAATAATACAATAAATGTTTTAAATGTATTTGTATCTATCCGTTTAAACTACTAAGTTGATTCAAGATGTTTCGAGCTCATAGCATATATGTGTATATAAATATGTATTCGGATCGCAACTGCACTCCGTGTTATTCTTTGATTACATAACTATCTACTAACCTATCTATGTCTCCTATCTAACTGTCTCTCCTAATTCTACTTGCATTTGTACAGATCAAACTTAAATTAAGTTGAAACCTCAATTCAATTCTTTACAAATATAAACTCTTATATCCTATTTTGTTTATTAATATGACAACCCTACCGCAGAAGTACAGGTAACTTAAGTAAAAATAGTTGATCCTTAAAATCGAGAGCAGACGGTACGAGGCGCCGAGGCCTAAAGTTCTGAAGAACTTTAGATGTAATCTCACGACTTGATCCTCATCTGTCTTCTTTCGGCGTCTGCGTCCACAAAATTTGTTGCTTGAATTTTTGGGCGCGTTATGCTCAGACCAGAAGGCTGGGAGCTAGCCAGTCGTCTTCTCCTATCTGCCAAAAAGACGCGAAATTAAGAAAGATGTTCTCATGCAATGTCGTGAAACCAGTGAGCTAATGGTACGAGCGTGAGCTAGGCTAACAACTAGCCTAGGCTAGGCGGCAGCAGACGCCAGTGCAGGTATGCAGGGTCCACAACCTCTCAGCATTCATACCAGCATGTCACCCAACCCTTTGCTGTATCGAAGCTTTAGTCCTCGTCAGCTCTACAATAAATGGATGGACTTAGGACTTCTAGATGTGTTCTGTGTTACTACTTGAAATTTGGCACAAACAATTACATTTTCGCGAAAACTACTGATACGGTATCTTGTAGGTTTTAATATATCACTATGTCGGGTTGATGACAATTGTGTGTGTTTCATTGGGCCTGAAATAGAAAATAATGATATTTAGAACGCTAGTTGGGGACCGATGGGGAACGTAGAGTTATAGTCAAGCAATCTATGGATAAATTTCACCTAATTTCATGCTTGAAACTCGCGGCAATCAGAACAATTACGTGCTATTTTATAGACTATTCCTTAGACAGGAACAGGATCGTATAATATATACTATTTCCGATATTAATCTCGCTAGAAATCAAAATGAGAACTATGTTTAATATCGTTTTGATATTAATAAATAATGGCAAAGTGATTTTACAAATAAATTCATGATTTCCTCCAAATATTATGCTTATATTATTACAGATATACAAGAGCACAAAAATTAGGAACACCTTAATTTCTAGAGAAACATTTAGAGTCAAGGGGGAATATAGAACACGGTTGATCGAAGACAGTTCCTTTGCATCTAAAACAAATAATAAAATAATACAGAAGTACAATTCAAGTACAACAAAATACTTACACATATTCTAAACCTTTCGAAATTTTATAAATGTCAAACAATATGAATATTCAAGCCATTATTCTGTTGTTTGTGGCGTGAGACTATGGCTACAATGCCCCGGAAAGAACTGAGTATTACGGAGTACAGAAAATGCCAATTAGGACGAGGTTCTCAGGCACAGATCGACCAGGCTTCCCTAGTGTCTGCTCTTGTTTTAGAGCTGAAACTCCACAAAATATGCATGGAACATACATTAAGACCGACCTATGATAATATTCTCGGCCGTTATATGATGTCCTATTGAACAAATTACTAGCCGAAAAAAATTGGACTCTCTAAAATAGATAATATGTTGAAATTTAACTAACGCACTGAAATATTTATCCGCTTGGTATATTCATCAGTGATGATGCGATGACTAAGAAACACAGACAACACAAAAAACTGGAAAGTAAATTTTGTAAACTTTAGATTGCTAGAAGAACCGTAAATTTCGAAATTTAGTCAGATAATTGATCAAGAAAGAGGAATATAACATAACAACGTGGAGGGAATGAGAAAGACAGAAGTAGTTTGAACTCCTGAAATACGCTGACAGGGAATTTACAATAAGTAGAGAAGAAGTCAAGAAATATGGTGGATGGTCAAGAAACAGCAGCAGTTTGTAGACTATATGGCATGGGTATCAATCTTCTATTCACATAGTCTTTGAATACGATTTTACAAGTAGATAAGCTATGGCAGTTCCGTGACAAAATCTCATGTATTTTCGAATGGACGTTCATTAATAACATTTGAGAATTCATATGAGAATCTTCATCGACTAGGGGAATAACATATAATATGTTGTGTTAATTCAAGCTGACTCGTTCTCATTGCTGCGGTTAAAAAATGCTGCAAAATACGAGATATGAAACTTTAATAATGATCACATATCTATTACTCGTTACATCAAACTTTATGCAGGAATATATCAAAGATATGAACAGTGTTATTGTTTTGTTAAAATTTATACCACAGTTATAGATAATAATTTTGAATCTAGTATTACTTTATGGTGATTCTCCAGAAATAAGTTGTCTAATTTTTGTGCCTAATGTAAACTGATAAAAGTAACTTAAGGATATAATGATTTGCCACAGAAAAATTGAATCCATGAAAATATTTTCGTGCCCGAAAAAATATCATTCTCCTTATTCACGACATATTTTTAGAACCTTCGTGAATCATGCAGTATCTACTTGACATCTCTTTGATGTATGCCATGTCTGATAGTATCACGCCATGCAGCACGATTATCTGTAAGGCATACAACCTCACCAAACTACCATCCCATGAGTTCCTTGATGACATTGACTCGACATTTTGAAGAGCATCGCTTACCATCTAGTATTCCCTGAACCATTAACTGATCTATATTGTTGTTTTTGGGATCGTTTTCCTTGAAGAATTGAATTGTTGGTATTATTTGCTGTTGAATAAATTTGTAAAAAATATCTCCAGATTCATATCTCATAAGCATTAATACTGTCTGCTTGTCCCCCAAGGGTCTATATCTTAAAGATATAAAGAAAGATGGAGAAGGAATGAGCGTTAGCAATCCTGATCTGAGTTTGCTCAACTGGTACGTTATCGATCTGTATTCTCATATTCGTAGTTACTGGTATTGTCAACAAAATCTCCAAGGTGAGTGTGATGCTATAAGCAGGATACAGTATTTTATCTAGATTTCTGGCTTTGGAAACTAGTTTTTTGACCGGAAGGTTATGGCATTCTTGTCTACAACCTAACATAGATAGTTTTCATTTGCTCAGTCTATCATAACCAGATCAATAACAATTTTTGTTTTGTTGTAGTTTAGGCTTAAGCCACACTCAAGGTCCTTAGTGTTTGAATATTGTCAAATGGCTGTATCAAAGTATTTTTGTTTGCTGCTACTAAGGTGGTATAATCCACAAATTTCAGAAAGACAGAAATCCAGTTTTCGCTCTTAACTCTCCATTCAATCATTCTTCCAGCGTACTTGTATCTTATTGATGTTAAAGAAGATTGATAGTTGAACGTATGTATGTCTAATTCTTTCGATAACTTTGTACTTGTCAGAATTGGTGTTCTCGATTTTCATCAAAGTAGAATTCTTTTCGCATAGTCGGCTAATAATGAGGATCATATGGGTACAAGGAGCAAATGTCTTGCTGACTTATTAAGAATTGTTGAGCTCTTACTCTAAAAAGTTTTTCGGTAGTGTACGAAACAAGGGTAATCAGGCACGTGATGTCCCATCGCTTTCTTGATTAGTTGTCGTATGTTCAGCATTTATTCTCTAATACAAAGCCCTTTAACTTGTTTACTCATGAGATATTTGTCAAAGTAAATTCTGTCGAATTGAATAATATAGAGCATATTGAGAGCATGTGATATTAATGACAGCAATCTGTGATTGCCAGAAAATATGTTTCTTTGTTTTTTATGTACTGGTACTTCATTCATCGTAATATTGCGGAAAGTCTTCGTCAGACTCGAAATGGTGGCCTTGATCATGTTCAAAAAGCTTCTCGCAGTATTTTCGCCAAACGTCAATAATCTACTCCCTGCCAATTTTTAGCGTACTAGTAGAGTCTTTAATTAAACATGCTCTGAATTAGCACTAGTGTATAATCACCCGTACTGTTTGGAAGAAGTTCTTGCTGATAGTAAGATCAACATGTGACTTAATTTCACTTTCGGGTTGATATTTAATTAAACCATTATTTGCTGTTATCGCTAGAACCTTCTTAGTAATGCTTAAAATCAAGTTATCCAAAGCATACATCAGGAAGAGTTCATCTTAAAGATCTAGATTGTTACAAACGGTTTTCGATATATCTTTCAAGAATCATCCCAATCACCTTCAATATACTTAAGACTTGGTTGCTGTTGAACCAAGAATGTATCTTTTGAACTCACCAATTCTTAACTCCTGAATTAAGCGGCTTCCCCAGAACATTTGTAAAGAAAGGGTCTAAACAACATTGGGCACATTATCTGTTTTATTGACCTATTCCTGTCTGACATTTTAGAGTTTGGAGGAAACAAGTTCTTGATAATAATGTTCCAAGAACATTAGCGTACGAAAATTTCCTTGAAAAATCACTATATCCTTAACGCAATTTGATGTGATGAGGCTTTCAAGTTTTCGAATAAATTAAGTGTAGGTAATTTGAGGTAATAAAAGAGTGCTGAATTTTTAAAGTGATATATCAACGAAGATTTAGAAAAAAATGTGAACTAGTAAAATATATACGTGTTTTAAGTACATTTCATTGCAACACATTAAAATCTGGAAGGGAGCAGTGTCGTCGAGCGTAAAATTTTGAAAATCGGTTACACACTTTTCGCAATAACTTAAATGTACAAATCAAGGAGGTGTACACGAACATCATACCCATTCTAAGAGGAAATAAATAGGACCAATGTATATTTTCAGACATGCACTCTACAGTTTCATATCGCCCGTGTTACATTTCCAGACATTCTACAACAAAAAGCAGTCATGCTTGGCGAAGCGTGGTAATGACAAAGCGTAAAATCCTTACCTGATACTGTTGTATAGGGAAAACAATTCCTGGTTGCTGCAAAGTAGCGGTGGGAGCTGTCATTTGCTGGGGTGTTGCAGGAAGTTGTGGTTGACCAGGAATACCTTGCCAAGCTGTTGCTGCTGTCGGTACTTGCAGACCCATTCTAGAAGGAACATTAAAATATCATATCATCAATTTATTCTTATAAATTTAACTTACCCCATGTAGGATTGCTGGTATCCGCCGAATTGTCCATAGGCATATCCCTGCATGCCGCCCAAAAACTGATTTTGCATTTGAGCAGAACTAGCTGTGGGATAATTCTGTGGATACCAGTAGCCCAATTGTTGACCATAAGCGCTGTAAGGGAAACTGGTACCGGCAATGGCCTGAAAATGAATTAATTGATGGTGTAGGTTAAACACATCAATGAGCTTGAAACTCGGGTATGAGGCAATTTATGATTTTAAAAAAGACAACTGGTGAAATATTTATACATATTATTTATTCTTAGCCATAAAAGAAACTTTTCTAAAATACGGTAATATTTCAAAAATAAAATTGTGAACAATGCGAAATGTAATGTACTGCCCTTTTATCAATAAAACACAAGACTTTCACGTTAAAATATGTATTGGTCTTTACCTCTCTTGTGTTGGATACGTAATCAATAGCTGAATATATTGTAACCTACAAGCTTCACTACTTGTTTTTTTCTGCTTATATACGATGCTAATATTCTACATGTATCATGATCAATAAAAGTTTCATATGAAATTTTCCCAGAAAGGAAAAATATACTTTGCAATAATTGAGAATCGGAAGGTGACGAATAGTTTTGTTCCTTAACTTGATTATATTTTTTACATACTTATATCAGTTGTTCTAAAACATTTTTACTGCAGTATTAATTAGTACGTTTTTCGCATGTGTAGTGTATGTAGAGTTGATAAAATTTGGAATATATTCTAAATCTCTGAAAATATTCAGGAACACCTGTTACTGCTTGTCGGCAAATCAGTGACGTCACAATTGATGACATCCATATTAAAAAAAACAGCATCCCTTATTTTTTGTAGATGATATGATGTTTACGTCCATAATTTTTTTCATAATTTGGCTAGTTTTTGAGAAAAAAACCAACTCAAAGGACAACGATTTTATTTATTTACCATTAAAATATGACTTATATATTGAAATAGTTGCAGTAAACGATCAAAATTTTGACAACTTACTAAATTCTTCGCTTCAATCAGATTTTTCCCTAATTTGAAAAATTATGTTTTCATATCTCACGTTTCGTTAAATTTTCCAAATTATTCGATCTTAATAAACATTAGTTTTTATGTAAACTTCCATGAGAAAACCCAGCGGAGACAAATCTGGAAATGTGTCTGATCAATCGATAGGTCCTCGTGGTCTAATTCATCCGGTAAGAAAAATATTGCTCAGGTATTGCTGTACATTAACAATGACATATTGTGGAGGGACTCTATCTTACTAATACCGTTAGTTATTTGCGGACAGATCAGGACTGTTTTAATAAGGGTGCAAAGCAGTCATCGCAGGAATCATTTCATCCCGACGAAACTGCAGGTACCGTGGTCCAGTATGTTTTGAAAACAGAGAAGAGTCAAAAGATGTACCATTAACAATTCTTAATAGCAGTAATGAGACAATTCCCGTCTTACGAAATGGATTACGATTGTGCCAACAATAATCGTATGGTTACAGTTTATTATTACGTACGATTAAAAAATAAAGCAATTTAAAGCAAAAAAATTATTATTATTCTATATTTGATAATGTTGAACTTAAATAAAGAGTAGTAAATAAATTCTAATAGTCAAAATTGATAACTGGTAAATTTGTAATTAAGAAACATAGTTTTCGTGAATTTAGGAGCTCAAATGTTTTCGTTTAAAAACGAGACCTGAGAAGTTTCTTGAATGCCAAATAATGCGTCGTCAAACAGAAGTATTGACGAGCATAAAAGTAAGAAATAACTTAAACAATTAACAGTAAACAAATTATTCTTCATTGTAATTATTTTCTTACTATTGTTTTCACATTTCTTGAGGATATTGTATATGTGATAATTGCATCTAACGAGGATTTTGTCATCCAGTACCTACAGTTTTAATAATGTACTGCAATTAAAGCAAAAGGAAAATATTCGCTACAAACACATTACAAATTTTACTCAGACGTTCACAAAACTGTATGTTTTGATCATGGTCATTTTATGCAAGCTCGTCTACAATAATAACTGCAAGAATCGACCTTTCTTCATAAAATTTTTTAATGATGGCGTTACGATAATAACTGTTATCCTGTCCGGTTTGTCGAGTGGTACCATCAGCGTTGGACTGGGACTAAGAGGGCCTACCGGGCAAACTGCATTGAGGGCCACATATCAAATTTTTTAATATATTTTTTTGCATACCCACCCTCTAATACGTTTTTTAAGTTAGGCACCCTCTTAGAAATGTTTTTTTTTATTTATTTAAAAATAAATACATACATTTCTGTTAGGTACATAATACGATCAAAATAAAAAATATACCTATATCCCATAATAAATGACAAAATGGAAAATACGGATTATTAATTTAAAGTGGGTATTAAAAGCTACTACAAATCTAGATTCTAATTTGCAAGAACGCAGCTTAAGAAATAAAAACGTTATGTCTTTTGTTTATTAGCGAAAATCAAGTCTTTTTTTAGAGTAATAAATCACAGTCATGCTTTGCAAAAATTGGTTATTCTTTTTTGCAAAAAGGTTAGTTAGATTTTGAATATTATATAAGAATGTTTTATACATTTATTTTAGTTGAAAATTGCGAACTCCCCGGGAGGTCAAAGTTGTCCATTTTTTTCCTCGATGGGATAAACAAATAGGATTGTGCCAAACTATCGCACCGACAGCACCCATCGTTTGCACACTTATAAAGAACCATAAAACACACTTATTTAAGAAAGTTTTATAAAATTTTAACACCAAATTAAAAAGTTATGTTAATAATTAAAAAACTATATTGCAGGTTTTCTGGCAATAACTTTTTTAAAAATTTCATTCACTTTCCTCTATGGTCGATAGTTCTCCGCTCCAATTGTTGATAAAAAACGACAATGCAAATGAAATTTTTTGACCCACGAAATGAGAAGCCTCTTCCATTACCTCTCCCAAAGCAATTCTTCAAAAACATTGCGTCTACTAATTTATTTAAAAATTCTGTCTGTTTTTCCTTCATTTGATTGGCCTATTAAGCATTAGAGCACGCGCACGGGTGTTTAATGTTTATTCCGTGAGCGGGGCTCGGGGTAAAGATAAAAAATATGAATCAAAACCCGCGCCACCGACACCCACTTCGTTTGTTCAAGCAGATCGAAATTACTACTAAACATAAACAATCTGTTTTCCAGTATTGCCACGTCATTCGAGTTCGAAATTAAAGTGATTTACTGGACGCTATGAAATTGGGATTTGTGAATGTCCAAATATCACATGGGGCAAGAGGGTCAATTTTGGGTCTATAGGGGTGCCACATTTTGAGTCATTAGAGGGGCCTACCGGGCATTTGCCCGGTTGGCCGGCGCCCCAGTCCGACACTGGGTACCATGCGTTTTATTTTGTTCACCCAGTATAGTAATTTTTGTTCTTTCTGATCTTTCAAGTCGATCACTCTTAGGGAGATCCATAATTTCTAAATTAAGTAAAATAATTGTCCTTTGAATTCCTTTTCCTTGTCATGAGCAGACAGTCATATTAGAGAAAAAGCGATCTTAAAAAGGTTTGCAGGCTGAACAAACCATACTATAAAAAAATAGTATAAACAAAAGAGTAGCGTAATTCATTAGAATTGAATGGCTTTACTTTTTTGCCGATGGTGTTAATTATGATTAGGTTAGGTGTAATTGAATTTAAAAGTGTATTTTTCAATGTTTCGAATTTCTTCCATTATTTATCAACTCACTGTATAATTCAATTGTTTTACCTGTCCAGCAACAGGAGCGTTATTTGGATCTCCGGATTCTTTGCCCCATGAACATTTTACAATTTGTCCATTGATATCTGTGTTGTGCACTGCGACGATGGCATGTGTGGCTGATTCCTTTGTAGAGAACCTGAAAGCAAATTCCTCACAATGTGTTTTCTGGAATTCTCGTTCTGGAGAAAATGGGGAATTTATTTATTAGTTTCATGCAAAAACATTTATTTGAATATTCACAAAAAAATTTAAAATGTTTGTCTAAATACAGGGTAAATCGGGAGACAGTACCAAACTACGGGAGTGTATACTATGCATATGTGTGTCACTGAAAAACCTAATAGCTATAATACAATTTTTATTTGCCTTCAAATTACACCGTCTTAAATAATTAATAAGAAAACACAGAAAAGTAATCGCGATTGTCCACTTTTGATTTATACACAATCAGAAGTCTACGGGTACAAGGTCTGGAGACCTCGCCGCCCAATTAGTAGGACCACCACGACCAATCCATCGGTGCTGCGTGACCATGTGAGCAGAATTTGGAGGAGCTCCATTGTGCTTAGCATTTCTTATGTTTAACGGAACATCATCTAATGCTTCTAAATCATTTTGCAAAAGTAACAGGTAAATCATCTAACAGATTTATCTCAAAAATGAAAGGATCAGTAAAGCAATTATCAACGATACCACACTACATATTAACAGAAAAAGGAAGCTGAAAATGTGCTTCTATTATTGCATGTAGATTTTCGTCAGACCATCATCGTTGAGAGTTACGGATATTATTGATGGCATCACGAATAAATGTAACTTCATCAGTAAAAATTATACAAGGAACCAAGTGATGATTAGCATATTTCCACCTGCAAAATTGCATGGATCTAATGTGGTTTTCCGATTGCAGATGCTGTACTCTCTGTAAGTAGTATGGGGATAAGTCCTGTATATAGTATGCGAATCACTCTTGTCTGTGGAATTTCAAATTGCGCGGCAATTCTTCCTAAGCTAGTTCCTGGGCTCCTTCTTACTGAATCAATAATGTTCTTCATTCCACCTACATCTTGACTACAGGCAAGTTTAGATGCTATGTGAGTACTGGGAAGTTCACCACTATTTATTGAAGACCTTGAACAACACGTTTGATCCTTTGGCGTGGAAGTCGTTATAGGTATTCTTCAACCACAGCACGTCCATTCCCATTGCAGAAAACCATAAGCAAACACCATATTTGCATATTGAAGATGCAAGTAGTAGTGGCGACGTTAATCTTTTTCATAAAATCGGTAACAATCGATGAAAAATGACAACTTAACGTTTGGCAGTGAACTCTATACAAACATAGAGTTCACTGACGTTTGGTAACTCAAAAGTGCTCGCCTACATGACTAAGCTTATAAAGACTGATACAAGTTGTTTGCCAAAGTGTTTTTGATAATAAACGTTTAAGACACTACAAAGAAGAAAACAAACAAAAATCGGATTAGAATTTTTGGGTTTTTTGGTTATATAATGCGTAGTATACACTCCCAGAGTATGGCATCTTCCTGCCGACTCACCCTGTGTAATGGTTTAGTAAAATATCTTTTAAAATACGTTTGGGTTTATTGTAAAATGTCACACCTCGAACTATTACAAACTTTTCAAAAGAATTTAATTTCATGACTTACTCATGTTATACTACAATTTTAGACATTTTATCCCTTTCATCAGTTCCAAGTACATCAATAGCATAAATTTTACCTCACAAACGCATATCCCTTTTCCTTGAATACCCTGATTTCTTGAATTGTTCCAAAGGGAGCGAATGTCTTCTGCATGAGCTCCTCCGTCAACCCGTTTGTTATGCCTCCGCAGTACACTGTGCAGTTTGTCGGACTACTCTGGTTGTAAACTTCATCAAATGTTAGCGGTTTCGTATTTACTGAAACAAATGCATAATGTTAGGATTTTTTAAAGGCTGTTTGCGCCAACTGCACATCTTTGTCTGGAGACAAAAGCTTTACACCAGAAAATCTGGATGTTCTTAGATAATACTCTAACGCTAATAACAAAAACTAAAACCTAAAAAGTCAATAAGGACGGAGATGCAAAGATAGTTAAAATCTAATATTTTGACATCTGTAAATGCATATATTTAGGTATTACTACTGTAAGGGTTTGATCTCTGAATAAACAAAAATTAGGAAATTGATGGTTCGAGAGAAACCAAAGACTGTCTGTTCTTTTTAAAACACTTATAGACCAACTGCGCTATAATATTTCTGCTTACTCTCGATAGGTAGATGGTAATATGAAAAAAAAAAAATGCAATTAGCTCAAGAGACACTATATCTAAAATCTTCTTGACGTAGAATAATCTTATATGGTAACTAGTAGACGCTACTGTCAAGAAAGAAACTAAATATACCTGTAAGGAAAAATATACATGGTGGAGACCCCACAAAAATGATTCAAAAATTGTCACGAGGGACAATAATATTTTGCATGAAGTTAACACATTTGCTTGCTATAATTTTAGTGAAAAATATAGATAATATGCCCATAGTCATCATAAAGAAAGGAAAAATTGACAGAGGAAAATAATATTTGGAAGGTACTCCATAATATTCTTTTTCCTTCTTCAATTCTTTGGGACTTCCTGCCACATGTATGTTTTCTTTTTAAGTGGTGTTAAGATAATCTACAAAATATATCACAATTAACCAGTATGATACTGGTAAATAACCTCTACGCCTGTGACGTTTACGTCAAAGGATCAGTTAGAGGCTGTTTCTTTAAATAAACAACACAAATAAGTATAAAAACTTGAAATTAAATATTTCGCCGACGTTTCGGAAATCTAATCTGTTTCCTTTTTCAAGGCTTTTTTGAAAAATCTTTTTTGCTGTGTAGGACAAATACACAGCTCTAAGAATGTTTGTTATATTCAATATCCATAGATACTTACTATTTACATAAAACTGTTGATATAGTTAACAGTTTTTTTAGTTTTTATACAATGTTAAGTTTGTGAAGTTCTTCTTTTAACATTGGCAGCCAAGTTGTACAGACATCCACGGAACAATTCGACACGCAACTATCCTCATTTAATAATATTATCGCGGATTTTTTAATTTTACTTTTTTTGCTATCTGCCTCTTTTGTTAAAATTTTTGCCGAGTCCCAGTTTATTCTATGTCCGTTCTATCACCCGTGTTCGCAGATCTTGGACCTCTGAATTTCATTTTTTCTGATATAATTTTGATGTTCGCCCGATCTTACACTAAAAGGTCTGGATGACTCACCCACGTATTGTTTGTCGCACTCACACGGAATACTATAAATGCAATTTTTTGAATTTTGCTCGTGGTTCTTCGCTTTCGTCTTTGTCAGAATAGATCTTAAAGTGTTGCTTGTTTGAAATACCGTCCTAATATCAAATCTATCACCGATGCGGCGTAAGTTTTCGGACAATCCGCATATATAAAGAATTAGCGCTGTGTAACGTTTTTCAGGTTTTTGTCGTACCTGATTGTTATTTTCAATATTTATGAAGGTTTTATCGACAAAACCCCCAGGGTATTGGTTATTAATAGGAACTTCCTTTATAAACCGCTTCTCATTGTTTAGTATTTCATCATTAGAAGAAATGATTTTGGCCCTATCATACAAACGTTTTACAACACCCCTCTTAACGTGCATCGACTGATTTGAGTTGAAATTTAAATATCTGTTGGTATGTGTTGGTTTTCTATAAACAATTGTTTCAATTGTGAAGAAAGAAAGTCAGATACACTTTTAGTTATACAGTGATATAAGATCTGGTCACCAAAAGAAAAAAAAAGTGACATATGTAGAGAGTGTAAATATTTTTACAGATTTTGGTATTGATGCACCGGGATATGCAAACATATTTGATAAATTTAGTACTAGCCAAAATTGCGTCAGAAAAAAATATGGAAATAACTATCACAACAGTTGGAATTATCGTCACGTTCTTGGAAGGAACAATTCCTGTTGACATGTTACTCTTAAAGGGTACCTTGGGATAAGAAAGGTGAAATTCTCCTTGACACGAATTTTGGGATACACCTGATAGAGTCGTATCTGGGACCTAAAAAATATGATCGACAAAAATCGAATCAATTTAAAATTCTAAAAAAAAGCATGCATATAGTAATCCCAAAGACCTGTAGCTTTAATTTTTTGGGGCTCCATTGCGCCTCACTAAGACCCTTAAAAATATTAATAAATTTTTCAAAGTCGAATCTTTTTGTCAAGATAAAGAGGTGCGAACAATTTTATTTCATTGCACTATTTGTGACCAAATAAAGCAATTTAAAAATTCAATGTTTTCATTCTTTCAACGAAAATTCACATTAATTAGATAGAAGGAGTGGCTTTGAAAGCTTGGTGGCCCCCTGGGGCAAAGGACAGTCCCTGAAGCCGAGAGTCACCCCCTTGGGGTAAATACATACCCCCTGTGGCCCAAAGACAATCCTCTCTTGTAAAATGTTATCCTGTTGAGGTCAATAGTCATCTGGCATGGTTGAATAGCCTCCCAGAGAGCAAAAGGGTAAGCAGAGGTCAAAAGGCATCTCCTGGTGTCAAGGGTCACCCAAAGAAGCCCTCCCCCAGTTAAGAAGTCTTCCAGAATTGGTAAATAGTGGGGTCAATATTCATATAGCGTGTGTAGCAAGCAGGCCAACTTTACAACTTTGTAAGTTGTCATATTCAAACAGTAATTATCACCGCAATACTGATTGCATTTTAATTTTTTTAATTTCACATTTATGAGGAGGAAATAACTAATAATCAAATGAAATTAAGTTCTCAATTTAAAAGATGTATGGGAACAGCTAATGTATGTGCAAACAATGTACATATACCTTTCAATATTTAGATATGTATTGTTTTTAGTATTGAAATTTTTGCCAAATTAAATTTCTTATAAAATGTGTTTAAAAATTAAAATATTTTTAAATATTTTTTATAATAAAACTTAATATGACAAAAATGGTTTCTTACTTTTAATTTCTTGTATATCATAATGAATACTTACCTCGGGGGGGTATTTGCCCAGTACGTGCCTTCTTGCTCTTTAGGAGACGATTCACCCATGATGGATGACTTTTGATCCCAAGAGGGAAACTGTTTACTAAAAAAGGTGATCTTTGTGCCTCAGGGGGTCAACCCAATGGGGTGGATATTGATCCCAGGGGAGTGTCCTTTACCCCAGGGGTTGATTCATTACCCAAGCTTTAAAAGCTGCCTATATAATTAACGTGAGTTTTTGTAAAAAAAAATGAAAAAAATGAAGCTTGAGCCTGACGCACGGGGGTTTGGAAACTTTTAAACTACCTTAATAATTGCGTTATTTAGTCACAAATAATGTGATGTAATAACATTTTCCGCACCTCTTTATCATAATAAAATTATTCGACTTTAAAAAATTTAAAAATATTTGTAAGGGCCTTAGTGGGGCCCAGTAGAGCCCCAAAAATTGAGGCCATAGGTCTTTGGAATTACTACACAAAGGGTTATTTTCAGAATGTTAAATTGATTTCATTTGTGTAAAAAATAAATAAAAACTGAAGTGGGCCCTCTCTTGGTCAGGGGGGTGGGGGATAATTTTGATATAAGGGCCTTAGTGGGGCCCAATAGAGCCACGAAAATTGAGGTTATAGGTATTTGGGATTACTACACGAAGGATTTTTTATATAATTTTGATATACAAACCCAGTTGATCTTATTTTTCAGGACCAAGGAACTATCCTATCATGTTTATTCCAAAACTAGTGTCAAGGGTCATTTGAATTATCTTATCCCGAGTTATCCTTTAAGACCAAATTCATGCTAAATTCAATTAATTAAGAACACAGTAATTTTCAAGGTTCTGCACTTTAAGAAACAAAATAAAATGTGATTCAAGATTATACAGAATCTTCCATTTTCATATAAATAGAGTCCGTTGAGTGTGGGTTTGAGTGAGTTTGAAAATTTGCTATGTATTTATGAAATTACTCGAATAATTTTAAGTTAATTGAAAAAAAGAAGCGTATGTTAATTGGATCTAAATATAATTGCCAAAAATACTCCGTAGATGATATTAATGTATGTACAAAAAATAATAAAATTGAAACAGTGTCTGAGATAAAGTATCTGGAGGTGATTTTGGATCAGCAACTTACCTATTCTCATAATGTTAATTATCTTTATAAGAAAATATGGAAAAAAATTGTTTTTTTTTTCTATCGTATTTCTAGGAACCTGTCAGAATGGAGTAAATTTGTAATATACAACACAATTTTGTCACCACAGTTTCAATAGTTTCATTATTGTACTTCTTTGCTAATTCTTTGTTCAATTGAAAATATACACAGATTACAGATACTCCAAAATAAAATAATGAGAATTATACTAAATAGAAAAATATAACTTAGTCAATAATAGTGTTATCTTAATGACATATCATGCTCTTTTCCATAGCGTAATGTGCTATGGTATCTTACTTTGGGGAGGATATTCACATGCCGCTAAAATTTTAAAATTGCAAAAACGAGCAGTAAGAATCATTACAAATTCTAAATTTAATGACACCTGTAGACCGTTGTTTAAAAATTTAGGTATACTTACTTCCACCAATCAGTACATATTTGAATGTATTATCTATGCACATAACCATGTTAGGGAATACCACATTCAAACTAGCTATAATACTAGACACAGATCTATAGTGACTCCATTCTTCCGTTTATCGAAGAACATTAATAGTTACAGGTATAAATCAGTACAACTATATACTCTCTTACCAGATGAATGGAAAAATCTAACCGATACAAAATGTATTAAAAAAATTAAAAGTTTTCTGAATGAGGAGGTTTTTTATGAAGTCCAAGAGTTTATTGACTATTTTCAATATATAACTTGATATAGTTAGATCTTTAAGCAGTTCTTTAATATTATTTTTACTATTAATGTTTTTTGTCAGTACATAACGCATATTTTTAAATTTTTAATATTTTAACATTACTTTTAATCTATTGACAAGTGTATACATTGTATTATGTCTCACATGAATAAACTGTCTGCCCGTCTGTGATAAATATACCCCCATTTTAGCCATGTTGAAATCATTGAAATGGCCATCCGTGAAGCAAAACATTGATAAGGTAAATGTAACTTTAATTTACAAAATCAGACATAAAAAATTTTCAGAGTACTTGCAAGATTTTCTTCTAGTGGCAAGATTTGAAAAACACCGGTATGATATAAGGTTAAAAGATAATTATAATACATAATTCGTCAAGTCCAGTAAATTGCAGAAAACTCTCTTTCGCGACGATCTGAGACTTTCAACGCTTTGCCAAACGAAATAAAAGATGTTCGCAGTGTTCGTTATTCACAAAATTGGTAACAAATTTATATCTTGATTAAGGGTGTAAGTATACACTAAATTCTTCTCCGTTGCATACGTTTGTATCTAAAGTTGTTTCATCTATGTATTCAATGTGTCTTTTAAAATGCGCATTTTTCAGGAAGTTGGCCAAAAATTGAGAATTTTGCAAAAGCACCAAAATTTTTCAATAAAAACTGACTTTCAAACACGTGTATCAAAAGACTAAACGATAAAAAAGAAAATCCATCTGTGATCGTTTATCTGTAATGGTATATTTAAAGAAATCACATTAATCTTTATTTTGTACGCCTTAAGACATTGTTTTGGCAATTAGCAATTCTGTTTATTTACCACAATTTTTACCAGATTCAAATGGCTATAAGAAAAGTAGTAATTAATATAAATGAACGCAGTTGACCCTATTCGAACGATAATTGAATAATATTTATTTCACAAGAGTATCGAGTACTTTGTAATAATTTATTTGTTTAAGGGTGATTGTTTGTAACAAACTTTGATGAAAACCTGTTTTTGTAAAAACAATTCTTTCATAGAGGGTTATACTAAGAACCAAGTTATAGCGAATGGAACTAGATTTTAACTTTGTTATGAATATTTCTTGAAGCTTCTGTGTTAACCGCAAAAAGTGCCAGTTGAAATTTGACTTTTAGAAAATTGCACAAGACTATGAAATCTTCAATAAAATTATATCTCGTTAATTTTTTTACCAAATTGGACCGCACTGGTCCCAAATTCAATGAGCTTCAAGCTGTACGTTTAACGCTGTTAGAAAAAGTTCGTAACTTTCAAGATATTTGAAACATTTTCTTTATAGGATTTTGCAAACAGTGGAAAGAAAAGCTATCTATGAGAACTAAAGGAAAAACTATATATAAAAATATTAATGAAATCTTTGCATTCTTTCGATAACCTGACTTCTGGTTATGCTAACAAGTAAAATTCTGATTTGCCATTCTCATTTTAACACTAGCATCCAACCTAGTCCCCTACGGCTAAGCAGGCTAAACTAGTATCTACATGATCCCCTACGATATGTAAATTCAGTTAAAAATGAGAACAAAGGCATGAAATTATTTAATTTATTTATTTATATATTTCAAGATATTTCTAAGAAATCCGTTTTTACACTACTTCACACCCACCCCAAAAGTTTAACCGGCAGCCGATTTTAGTCAAATTTTTATATGTTTATGAGACTTCAAACAACAGTTTTTTTGTAATAGAGTTTCAGATAACATCGTTTTCATTATCGGGACTTTGAGTATCCACGATTCTACAGCATTAGAATTACATGATAGTTTTAGATTTAAAATATATAATACTTAAACCGAATTTATCTGACGGAACTCCTGGGTGTTTTATATCTGCGTACGGTGTCTGAGAGTAAATTCTTCTACCATCCAGGTCCGATTACGGAGCTACAATGGCCGTAAGTGTGTATTAAATATAAAGTTACCTAAGTCCTTAAACGAATTACATTACAAAGCCGTGTATAATATAATGAATTATAAATTAGCATTTTAATATGAAAGTTATTAAACTTTTAAATCCCTGGCTTTACGTAAATAATCACTAAACCATCAAAAAATATATTTTAGTCTCCTAAATAAGCAATGTATTTATAGGGTTTGGTATTTTTGGCAGAGTATAATTTTGAAGTTTATTCGCTGTTGTGAATATTCGGGAAAGTTTGAAAATTTACGGGATTACTTGATTAAAAATGGGTAATATCTTCGAACTGACAATCGTGGCCATTTTCAATTAAATGTATGTTTGGTAGGTGAATCTATAGAAACATTTAAGATGAAAAATCACCTTTAAAAATGTCTTGAATTTTAAAACCTTCTGTAAATGATTTTCTTTGCTTAATTCGGTTAAAGTTTAATTGTTAAATGTTTATTTAATCGTTGACTTGGTACAATTCATTACTTGTACTGGGTCTAACATAAAAGGCATTCGATGTTTTAAGGGTGGATAATAAGTATCAACACGATGTAGAAAGTATCCATCAACTTAGGCCTGTATAATGAGACAAATACATTATCACAGCAAGATAACGATTACTAAAAATCAGCCGTACAAAAGCTAAAAACTGACAAAGCAGCTGGAGTCGACAATATTACGAGGCACTTAAGTAAGATGACGAAGATGGAGTGAGAAAATAAGAGATAGGATAATAATTTCTGTATTTTACGGATAGAAGATTTAAAAAACATTCAAATTATGAAAGCACCGGCGACTTCGCCATATTTTTAAAATGTGCTTTTCCCCCATTCCTTCAAGTTTACGTTAATTTCAAGTAAATGCCATCTAAAATTATTTTGCAAACACACAGAAATATTTTAAATTATACAGAATGTTCGACAAGTTGGAAACATAAAGTTTTCAACTATTTTCAGTTTGTCGAACAGTCTGTATAATTTAAAATATTTTTTGTTTCGATGTGTTCGCTTTGTTGGATTGCAAAGTAATTCTAGGTCAAATTTACTTGAAATTAACGTAATCTTGAAGGAACGGGGGAAAACTTATTAAATTTTAAAAATATGGTGGAGTCGCCGGTAATATAATAATTTGTTGCTTTTAAATCTTCTATTCGTAAAATACAGAAAGTATTATCCCATCTATCATATTATTTCACTCCATTTTCATCAACTGACTCATATCATTATAAAATAATTGGTGGTAGTAGTAGTTAATGAACGAACAGAACTGTCAAAAAGTATTCCGCCCAATTCTTACGGAAAATGGCATCCAGCTAAATCGGCTGAAATCGCAGTATACCGGGTTTAACAGACGAAACCGGAAGTGACAATAACTTTCGATTTCTAAATGGAACACCCTATACAGTGAGCACGTAAAGGTCGGAATAAATTAATTAAAATAGTTACAAAACAAGTGACACAAATTTGCTCAGACCCGTCCATTTTTAAACACATTTCTCAATCTGTTTATTTAAAAAAAAGTGCTGCAAATATTTTTTTTAAAGTTATGACGTCATCGCAATTTCTTTAAAATGGCAATCCCCATTTTTTAAAATGTCGTTTGAAAGGGCATATTTTTCTGCATACAGTACGTTAAATTCTAGGTAGTACTGCATGACGAACTTTTCGAGAAAAAAACATTTATCATTAATAGAACACATTCATTACTTATCGTCGAACCTTTTTACAACTTACACTTTTTTTGTGTTTAGGCTTTTTTTCATTCACTTAGCAACACGGACCTGGCTGTAACACATTAGCGCCTTGTAGTGTTATACCTAGAAAAATATATGTTTTGAATTCTTTATGGTAATACTAAGAAGTTTTTTTTAGCTAGTTTTTTTAACGCCGTGTGGATCGAGCGCGACCCGCATAGAGTCAATAGTATGATAGTAAGTAAGACAATAGTCACTTACGCCTCAGAACGCTATAGTTATTTATCAGTGATAAGTGAATTATAATTGTCCTTTCTTAAATTAATTTAATAATTGTTACGTTAATTGTTCACTAAATTATATTAGCCACACCACGCTGAAAGGGGTAGGCCCATTCATTACTATTTACTTGTGATATCGTATTGAAAGTGTTGATATGCAACGTTTAAGTGAGATAGAACGAATTGAAATTTTGATAATGATTGATTGAACACAAACTATGGTTTGTAAATTATTTAATGGTAAATACCCTAATCGACCTATTACACAATCAACTCTTAGCAAAATAGAAAGAGTTCCGAGATTGTGGTCATGTAAGAAATAATTTCACGAAAAGTCGTCCTACAATTTCAGAAAATAAACAGAGTTAGATGTTTTACTGACAATGGAGGAGAATCCTCACAAACCAAGTCGCGAAGTCGCAGCAGAACAGTCAATTAGTCAATCGACTGTTTTATGGTCACGTGAAAATCCACACTGGATGGTGGAGGCCCGTACTCAGTTTGAACAGAAAGTCAACATGTGGGCTGGAATTGTTGGGACTACAATATTGGGTCCATTTTTTATTCAAGGTTCAAATTGTGAAAACCCTAATGTACCGGAAAACTCCATATGGTTTCAACAGGATGGCGCACCGCCACATTATTCGGTAATAGTGCGTAATTATTTAAACGAAATTTTCCCACGCAGATGGATTGGTAGACGCGGATCAACAGAATGGCCAGCTAGATCTCCGGACCTAACCCCATTGGATTATCTTTTATGAGGTTACCTTAAATCCAAAGTTTATTTCAATAGACCGAACAATATTGAGGACTTAAAAGACAGAATTACTTACGAAATTGGAAGAATTGGACCCGAAACAATTATTAACGTTTTGGGAGAATTTCAGTTTCGACTTGGACATTGTCAAGAAGCAAATGTCGCGCAATTTGAACATTTAATCTAATTATTTTTTGCTGTATTCTTAAATTCTTGTATTTTTGTTTTATTACATTGTTATAAGTAGTTAACATTTTTTTCTCGATAATTTCGTCATGCATTGCATGCATTGCATTACTCCCTAGTATTAACGCACTGTATGCAGAAAAATGTGCTCTTTCAAATGATATTTTAAAAAATAGGGGTTGCCATTTAAAAAAAATGGCTCATTCAGTTTCTTGGAAATGCTTAGCCTTTGAAACGTTTTTCGTCCTTATTGTGGACTCATCAGAAAAGCCTAAAGCCACTCATAACGATGTCCCATGAAAATATAATTCATTAGAACGAAAAATTTTTTAAAGACAAGGTACGTAAATAAATAAATTTCAGGCCTTTGTTCTCATTTTTAACTGAATTTACATATCGTAGGGGATCATGTAGATACTAGTTTAGCCTGCTTAGCCGTAGGGGACTAGGATTGGATGCTAGTGTTAAAATGAGAATGGCAAATGAGAATTTTTACTTGTTAGCATAACCAGAAGTCAGGTTATCGAAAGAATGCAAAGATTTCATTAATATTTTTATATATAGTTTTTCCTTTAGTTCTCATAGATAGCTTTTCTTTCCACTGTTTGCAAAATCCTATAAAGAATATGTTTCATTACTATAAGCAAACAAATAATAAATAATTCACTTTTAAATAATGAAGTAGTTTTCTTCGGGATCATTGTTGGGCTCTCTTCGGAATTGGTTTTCAATACGTTTAAAATAATGTTTCGCTGGACATTGTCTATCAGGATATCGTCGGCCATAAAGGTCCATAGCTGCAATTGCATTTTTTAAATTTCCCCATAAATAATTGATATGTCCACTTTTTCATCTCTTGTATAAATTTGCCGCATTTTGAACACAATTAACAAGAATTTTAAACAATTTTTAAAGACACAACAACACCGTTAAACCAACAAATGTTTACCAAGTTAAATATTTCATTGTTTTCAAAGCCACTTTAACATTTAATTAGAACAAAATTGTATTTTCTTATTTTCTTTTAGATGTAATTTTGTTTGTATTTATCGCACATTTTAATAGGACATATGAATAAATTCCTTATTAACAGTACTAACAAATGGTACCAAGGTACCACGGTTGCATGTTAAAAAATTGAGTTTTGCCCCAAAAACAATTTTGGTGAACCATATTTCTCATAAATCACATAATTTATTGTTTTTAACGAAATTTCGATTTTTGTAGCATTACACACGTAATTTAGAATAAATCGGAACCGTCATGGCACACTTAAATGAAAATCTAAAAATTGCAATATAAAAAAAAAGATGTTTGAAATGTCACTTATTTGGCATCGTTGAATTCAGCAAATTATTCAGAATTTAAAAATGCAATAATATATAGGGTGTTCCATTTAAAAATCGAAAGTTAGTGTTACCTCCGGCTAAACCGGAAGTGAAAAAAAATCAGTTGTATGTCAAATAGCACCGCTTATTATGTATATAGTATATCCTAAGTTTCAGTCAATTATATTAAAAACTAAGCGAGAAAAGGGGGGTATACCATGATCCGGTTACACCCGGTATTGTAGAAATTTATTCTTGATTAAAAATTCTCATAGGCACAAGGTCGGAAAATAGACAGTTTTCCAGATATCGAGGGTGCAAAGGGGATGCTCATTTCTATGGGAAGTGGCCCCTGTGAAATTCGATGGAATCGATATATGTTATTTCTCTCGAGCTCTTGATCGACAGTTCTTCTGGGTACAAGGTGGGAAAATGGACCACTTTCCAGATATCGAGAGTTGTAAAGTCGACTTTGCACCGCCCATATCTTGAGAACTGTGCATCTTTCGACCTTGTGTCCATGGCAACTTTTTATCAGGAGCTCGAGAGGAATAACATATATCGATTCCAGCGAATTTCACTTGGGCGAGGGCCACTTAATAAGTATTCCCTTTGCACCCCCGATATCTGGGCAACTGTCGATTTTCCGACCTTGTGCCCATAAGAGCTTTTGATTAGGAAGAAATTATCTACAATATTCCTCAATTTCAGCCGATTTAGCTGGAAGCCATTTTCCATCAGAATTGTTCGGGGTCCTTGGTGTGGGTTATTAACTAATAATAGAAAACGCCCTGGTCCCATCAGTTGTGGGAGTCGAAGCAAATGAGTAGAAGTTGGAGTGGCTGACTGGAAGTACCCATTTTATGTTGCTCAATTAACTTTTACATGAAACCACTAAGATTAAGTACGTAGCCAATATTTTTTATTCTTATCATTCAAATAAAATACAGAATTCCTTTTAAAAAATTCCTTCTAACATTATTTTTGAATCAAACTGATATATAATATTTAGATAAATATATGTAGAGTTCGTTCGAAATGAAAGGCACAGTATATATTTTGCAGTTTCCATGTCTCACATGTCTTACACCCTCGTCAAAATACATAGGGGTTACCCAATGAAGATCCAGAAGCAGACAACTTTTTTTGTCTTGTGTTATATTATTAAACATATCCCTCCGGTTATAATATACCTATGTGAACAAATAAAAATGTTATAACAGAGAAAACGTTGCAAAATATCTTACCGTTTATTTGCTTTTAAATGCTTTATTTGCCACCTTATCAGTGCTTCTAAGTGGATATTATTTTTAACATCAATTTCATTAATAATAAATTAAATAAATAAAATGATTTCTAACTATATTTGTACATGCTTCATAACCTAAAGCAAAACTAAAACTGTATCAAATGCAAAAAAGTATAAAAAGCCTTTTAAACAAATTTAAAATATATCTGAAAATTCCACGAGTGAAAAAATATAAATGTGTGCGTAGAGTATTAAATTCTCGATACTCCTTGAAATATTAAAAATAAATAAATCTACACGGTTACAACGATTATTCATTACATTTTACCAACCCTGTATTGAATAATATATGTATTTTTTTCTAAATTGGCAAGTGATAAGTTACAGGCCATTTACATTCTGCGGTGGTTTGGAGAGAACGTGCTGTCAAGTAAATCTTATTTATAGTCACGATACTAGACACCTATAACTTGCTTGGGATTTGATTACCAGTGCTAAATGATCGTTCGTGCCAATGCACTGATCTGAATACAGAAATGGATGGCGTAAGGCTAAGAAATTATTTCAGGCAACTGAACACTAACCTTACTCAATCCAATTCGGACACAGGGGTACTTTAGAAATAAATGATTTAAACATGTAGTGTTTACAGAAGTGAATGTGTCGCCATATATTTAAATAAATATGAAGCAGTGGTGAATATTGACGTTTCGAAATTATTGCGCATCGGCAGCGTAGCATACCTCAAGGAATAAGACAGACTTTGAAATTGGTGGCTATTGTCTTTTTAAGATGCAGGGGTTTGAGATAGTTGAATCACAACAACGTCTGCAAATTTTGCAGTTTGACACAATTTAGTACTCTAGTCATAAAACAATAATATTTATCAAATTTATTAAGATCAGTACATAAAAAATGTTTACGCAAGTCAAGACAAAAGAATGGGGTACATATAAATAGACATTAGACAATGGTATTAAGTGAATTGCAAACATACAGAAATATTTAAATATAATTCAAAAATATACACAAATACATACTTTCCTGAAAAAAAAAATGAAAAATGTGAAAAAATGTGAAAAATATATAATATACTGTGTGTCAACGAGATCGCGTTCAGGCCGCTATTTATTGACTTTTCAAATGAACGAGATAAAACATGGTATGTCTCACATACTACCAAGACAACACTTTTAGATCTATCTGTCAAGTTTCTGCGACCTCCGGTTTCGTCGAGAGTGATCTCAACTTTTGATTTTTAAATTAGACACCATACCGGGTGAGTCACGAATTCCGCTTGTCCCGATATTTCCTAAAATATTTGGAATAGAAAATTGAAATTTTGAGGCCTTATTACACGACTAAAATGCCATCTTTTCAATAAAAAATCAAGTTTGGTGCACATCTGGTTTGACCGGAAATGCCCACAACTTTAGATTTTTAAATGGAACACCCCATATATTTTTACATTTTTGGAATCTAGAGGAAATTTTGAATACAATACATCCATTTTGGTCACTTTTTGATAAACATTAAACATTTTATTAAAAAATCTATTTCTGAATCCAGAGTGCTGTGGTGCCCAAAATATATTTTAGTTTGTGTGCTACGTTACTATAAAAATAAAAAGAGCAATATGATTGCATTACTTAATTTTCTAGAGGCGTTTAAAATTTTTAAATGTGATTTTTACCCACTAACTCGGTTTTTTTAAATGAGAATTTAATCGTTCACCAACATTTTTAAATACCTCATTTTCATATGAATCTAATGATACCAAAATTTTGAAAATCCTCTCAGAAATATTTGAGATTTCAGCCAAAATACAATGCAACCAAGCTTTTAGAAACATGCGGCTAATAGATAATAGAGTGGGCTTTGGAAACTAAACTGGCACATTTCTGTGTAAATCTGGTAACCTAATAACATTGGAAAAATCATAGTAGCCATTGAATGTAATAAAACAATATCAGCTGTCAGACAGACTCGTGTAGCTATAGGCAATCTTGAGCTATCAAACATTTAATAATTGTGAGCGCAAAGAACGTTACAATTAAGTTAAGCATAGGTATGTGGAGGTAAACACAATTACATCCACAATGACATTTGCAATAGAATGCGACATCAGTTCGGTTTTCAGAGTTTTATTTAAATGAACATAAATATCGGGCCTATAAATAAATAAAAATCAATTCCGTTTGAACAATTAAACTTAAACTAGGTAACAGTAGGTATCTTTAAAATAATTAATATAATTAAACCATAAATTGACATTTATAGATATTGTTCAAAATGTCCACCATTTTTTTCTATACACAATTCGGCTCTGCGTACAGTTGCTTGAATGGCTCTACGCAATTCAGCCGGCGTAATTTCATTAAGATCCCGTACAACTTTATTTTGCAGCTCTTCACGGGTATTTGAAGAAGGTTTATAAACTTTATTTTTGAGAGTGCCCCATACATAATAGTCGAGGGGTGTTAAGTCAGGTGACCTAGGAGGCCACCTGATATCACCTTGATTTGCGATAAGGCGTTCACCATGCAAGTTGTTTAAATATTCCATCACTCTTCTGGAATTATGTGGGGGAGCACCATCTTGTTGGAAAAACAGATTTTGTAAATAGGCAAGAGGAAGTAAGTCAAGAAATTCTGCTGTCTGGTTTTGTAAAAAGAATAAATATCGTTCGCCAGTAAGTGTTCCATCAAAAAATATGGGTCCAATTATTCGATCTCCAAGTACTCCAAGCCAACAGTTAAACCCAAATCTTTCCTGAATATTCCCCCGCCCTACCAACCTCGGACTTTCTTGAGCCCAGTACCTACTATTATTTCTGTTAAACATACCTTGGTTCGTAAATCTACTTTCATCTGAATATAAAATATGAAAAGGAAAACCTGGGTTTTGTTGTACTGCATTTAAGAACCAGTTGAAACATACTAGCCTCCTGTCGTTATCATCTCCATAAAGATGTTGGTGTATTTGGTATTCATAAGACCGAAACTTATGTTTCTTTAAAATTCTGCAAACCGAAGACTGACTAATGTCGCATTCCATTGACAATTCCCTTGTTGATGTTGTTGGGTGTACCATCACAAATCCTAATACATCAATTTCTTTGTTCTCACTTACAATAAATGTTTGATGGTCATCTTGTTGATTGGGTTCGTTTCTTAATTCTTGTTCCACTCTGGCAAACAAGTGTCTGCTTGGATGACGTCTGTTGAGACATCGTTGCTGATACAGTTCTGCAGCTGCAGTTGAATTTTTGAGACGCTCTCCGTATATCAGTAACATATCGACCTTTTCATTTCTACTAAAATTATTCATTTTCTTTAATTTTTACTCAAAGAGATTTCCGCAATGCTTTATTTTGTATCTGTCTGACAGCTGATATTGTTTTATTACATTCAATGGCTACTATGATTTTTCCAGTGTTATTAGGTTACCAGATTTACACAGAAATGTGCCATTTTAGTTTCCAAAGCCCACTAATCTATTATCTATTAGCCGCATGTGTCTAAAAGCTTGGTTGCATTGTATTTTGGCTGAAATCTCAAATATTTCTGAGCGGATTTTCAAAATTTTGGTATCATAAAAATGTTGGTGAACGATTAAATTCCCATTTAAAAAAACCGAGTTAGGGGGTAAAAATCACATTTAAAAATTTTAAACGCCTCTAGAGAATTAAGTAATGCAATCATATTACTCTTTTTATTTTCATAGTAACGTAGCACACAAACTAAAATATATTTTGGGCACCACAGCACTCTGGATTCAGAAATAGATTTTTTAATAAAATTTTTAATCTTTATCAAAAGGTGACCAAAATGGATGTATTGTATTCAAAATTTCCTCTAGATTCCAAAAATGTAAAAATATATAGGGTGTTTCATTTAAAAACCGAAAGTTGTGGGCATTTCCGGTCAAACCGGATGTGCATCAAACTTGATCTTTAATTGAAAAGATGGCATTTTAGTCGTGTAAAAAGGCCTCCAAATTTTAATTTTCTATTCCAAATATTTTAGGAAATATCGGGGCGAGCGCAATTCGTGACTCACCCGGTATATGTTTAATTTTTGAATTATTTTGTACATCATTGTACTAATTTAATGCCTGTTTACGTTATTTTGAAATTTCCTCAGACAATGTTAATTTTTAATTTAGTGTATGCTACAGATATTACTAAAAAACTCAAAATTTATAATCCTGTTTTAATTTCTTTCAAATGACAACGTCTTTAACGATTAGTAAAAAAATCAGGAAAGTCAAATTATGAAAGTTTAAACTATAATTAATTTTCAAATATGTCTCCAAAAATATTGTGGCTCGTGTACAAAGAGAGTGTGTTGTTCCACTTTAAGAGCTACTGAGCTACTGGCCTAGACAACAAATTCATGTTCACAAGGCTGGAAATATGCTGAAATGTTAGTTTAGATCTCCCAAAAGAACGGTATGACTAAAGGACGTTGATGGGGTGAGTACCCTTGAACTTTGGAAGTGGTTGCCGTTTTAGTTGATATTTATTTATGTACTTCTGCAAAGCTGAAGCTATCAGACATAGAGTAGAGTTGCGACGAAAGAAATACTTCATATGCTGAAGGTCCAGAGTCAAATCTTATACCCGCAAAAATTCCTTCCTTTTTTTTTTAATTTTCTGGCCGAATCTGTTGCTCTAATATTATATTATCTATATCTCACTGTAAATGTTTCTTTGACTTTGATGTTTGCTTAATTAAACTGAATCTATGGTATATTCTTTCACTTGAAACTAATTTAGCTGGAATTGAATAAAAAAAAGTAGGAGAAAAGTTATATTATAATAACCAGTTTTTATGAATCGGCGATAGAAAGCCGGACTAATAGGAAACCGCCAAATTAATGCTTTATTGTACTGGATGTTACTTTTTCGCGACACATAATCTATTGTAATAAATAATTAAGTAATATAATTTTTTAGATTTATTTCTTATTTCATATTATGTCCATGACCAACTTACTGAATTTATAAACAGTAATAAATTGCTGCACGATAACCAATCCGGATTTAGAGAAAATCATTCATGTGAGACGGCTTTACAAAAAATAATTAATGATTTTAAATATTCCATAGACAAAGGTGAAGCTGTAGTAACTGTCTTTCTAGATTTAAAACGGGCTTTTGAAGTTGTCAATAGAGAACTTTTACTTAATAAACTTTACCAGTATTTTGGGATTGTTGACACGGCGCATCGATGGTTTAGGTCCTATTTGCATGGACGGAGCCAACAAACCAAAATAAATAATACTAAGTCTGTAAAACTTTTAAATAATAACGGAGTACCACAAGGCAGCGTACTAGGGCCTATGCTTTTCACGCTATTTATTAACGATTACTTTTAATCGATTCGCAAGAATGCAAAATACATCTCTTTGCTGATGATACTATCATATATTTATCTGGATCTGATCTAAAGCAAGCTATTCAAAAAATTACCAAGACATTGGAAATAATTAACGAATGGTTTACAACGAACGGGCTAGTGGTAAATGCTAACAAGTCAAAATATATGATATTAGGATCTAATAAATATCTAAATCAGAACGTCGATGATACTTGTGTTAAATACAACGGAGAACACCTTGAAAAGGTAATAACTATGAAATATCTGGGGATTATCATAGACTGTAAATTAACATTTAATGACCATATAAATTACACAAGCAAAAAAATATCAAAAAAACTTGGATTCGCCTATCGTGTAAGTAAACATTTAACTTCATCTACCAAGAAAACAATTTATAACACAATAATAAAGCCACATTTTGAGTATTGTTCCAGTATATTGTATATGTGTAATGATACCCATATATCTAAACTGCAGCTACTTCAAAATAGGTGTATGCGATTTATTTTAAAATGTAATATATATACTAATATAAAAACAATGCAATGTACACTAAACTGGTTCTCGGTAAAAGATAATATAAAATACAAGACACTGATATTCTTATATAAACTGCACAATAATTTACTACCAACATATTTGTCATCAAATATTCAACATCGTGGGGATATTCATAATTATAACACAAGGCAAAGAAATCATATAAACATTAATTTTTCAAACTTAATGAAAACAAAATCCTCCATATACGACAACGGAGCTGCAGAATTTAATAAATTACCTGAATCTATAAAACAAGCAAAGAATGTCTTTCTGTTTAAAAAACATTTGTATAAATTCATGAATAAATAATTCTAGTTTACTTTATGCATTAGGCTGATTGTTAAATATTAAGTTAATTATAATTAATGCACAAATATTATATCCTAAACTCAATAATGAAATGTATTTCTTTTTTGTAATACGTAATAACTGTAAATGTATTTTTAAGTAAGTATACTACATCTGTGTTTAATAGCTGTTTGTGCTAAATAAAGATTGTTATTATTATTATTATTTCTTCTGTAATGTATAGTTTGACAGTGTAGGAACATATATAAGTTTCAAAATGTTTTTACACACTGAGAAAAAAAATTACAGATTTAAGTATTTCGTTTATGTCCATCTCGTACAATTATGTAAATATATAGCTTTTTTGAAATATATAAAAATTTGGTTAAAACAAAACTGATTAAATGAATATATTTTTTTCTCATCGATTTAATTTGATAGATTCAAGTAAATATTTACTTGATATTATCTCGAAAATATGTTTACTTAATTTAAGTACCTACGTATTTAATGCTAATTTCTTTACTCAGTGCATTGTATAAAAAATAAAGTACTACTTGCTATTATATTATTCATGTAATTAATGTTCTGAAAAAACTTTTTTTTTTATCATTTTAAAGCATTTATAGATGTGAGATGTAGGTAATATTTGAGCAAGAAATTTCGTCGAGAAAGTAAAAAAAAAATATTTTTGTGGATAGGACTAGCATATTCTTTGCCGCTATCCTACTCGAGGTCTGGAAACTCCAGCTTTGTAGAGATAAATAAACTTGAATTGCAATTTTGCTCCATATTAAAAAATTCCAGAGTGCCCACCTCAGCGAGGTCTATTAGCCATACCGGCCATTCTTTAGCAAATTTCCAGCCTTGTGAAAATAAGTATGCACTTATAGGTCAGTTTTGTAATAAACATAATTAGATATCCTTATTAAATAAAATTGAAGAAGAATCATTTAAGGTTAACATCCGCTTAATGACATGTCGATAATAGAGTTTATTATACAATTTCCACCTCGTTGTCGGTTGGTGTTTGCTGCAGTCTGCCTTAAAATGACGCCACAAACATGCATTCAAGTCTGCCGATTTCGCTTAAACAGACTAAATTGAGACACTTGCATGATAGTTTGTAGTGTAAGTTGGAGCTTGAGTTGGGATAGAAGTTGGGCATGTAGAAATTCGGACAAAACTGATCACGTACAGTCATGTCGTCAAGCCGAGACATGTACATGCGAAGTTCACGTTGTCGGCAGAGTTGTAGTGATAACTGTGTTTTGTTGACAAAAAACTGACTTCTGAAGTTTATCAAGAGATTCTTTAACGGAGTTTATCGAGGAAAATCCATGCCTATCACAAACTAGAAGTAAAAATGATAGTAATAAAGAGAAAAGTAATGCAACTTCTTCCAGTTGCTAGAAATCGAAGAATAGTGGTTGAATTTTCCTGAGGAATAATTTCAGCTCTCATTACGGTGTCCTTCTTTGTAATTAATGGTGCTATGCAATATACTAATTCCTCATAAATACCGATATTCATTCTAGATAGTTCATCCAATCGCAGGATTCCTGTGGCAGCTCCTCTAATAACTGAACCTGTGAATATTCACCTCTTTCCTTTAACCACCATGAGCGTTTTTTGGACTTGATTTCATATACAACGCTGTAGAAATAAGTATCTCATTAGTTGTAGAAGTCGCCGAGTAAGTCGGTACTAGTAGAAACGCGAGCAAACAACAGACTTCATACCCGACTTTGCTTGAAAAGGCAATTTGATCGACTTGCATGCGTGTATGTGGCGTCCTTTAAACTGAACATATATTTAATCGCGTGCTGGAATTGTCGTGACATCGACAGAGAACACATCACGCACCCTCCGATTTGTGCTGTCCACGTCCAATGCGGAACATATTTTCCTGCTGAGATCTTGCTCCTGCTATCAAGTATTAACAAACTTCATACATTAACTACTAACAATTATTAACGATCATAAGAGCTATTACCTTAATTATTTAATAAACCGTAGTTTAAATTGTCACATATAATGTATTAGTTTAGAATTACTTGTCGCTATGAGAAAATGTATGTATATGTAACGTAATATGGGGTTACATTTCGTGGAAAAAATAAGGGCTTAAAAATTTTAAAATGCACAATTACTTCAAAACGTCGTCTTTTCAGTCGTATTCCAATTTTAAGTCTAATTAAATTCGGAAGCTCAATTAGTAAAAAAATTATAATTAAAAACGTTAATAAAGAGCGAAATTATTTCTCATAAAGAGAAACATGCGTTTAAAAATAATTTTATGTTATTTTTTTAACAGCCGAATATTAAAGTTCTTTTCTAACTTTTGCGTTGGTTTGTTATTTATAAGTAATGCTTTAAGGGACCCACCGTGTCGATTACGCATAATAATTAATGCATCTTGGAGAACTTCAATCTTCGTATAATTACATAAGAAAGAAGCCATAGATGTCCGTTATAATTATAGATTATTGCCACCAGGACCGGATTGGCAGGAAATATCATACCGGGAAATGTGTCCGGCCACCGGCCCCCCTCTACAAGTACTTGATGTACAAAAAATTGATGATACAGAAAATTAAATACAAGAACATTTTTTGTGAAAAATTGTATTACACTAGGTGTTTACACATAAAGAAACAAAAATTAAATTAAATTAAGTTAAATAACTTTGCAAGAAGGCTGCGTTTGCAAGACAGTTTGTCTATAATTGTCTCATTAGAAATATCCGCCAAGAGAACTTTTTTGGTAGCCATAATCATTAGTTGATCCAAATGATTCTGTGAGAGACTTGATCTTAATTGGTTCTTTATGATTTTCAGCTTCGAAAAATTTCTTTCTCATTCTACTTGAGTAATAGATAGAGTTAGTAAGTACCTGCAAGCCATGTGTAAGGTTTTATATGCTGAACCATATAAGTTTTAATTTTCTAGTACGTCATTTACACATCTTATGCAATTGCAGCAACGGCGCGGTCGGCGCGATTTAGATGCAAAATATTTTTCATTCTGCCCTTCCTTACCTTCTTCTTCTTCTCCTCCTTCGACTTCCTCTTCTGTGTCTGTGTCTTGTTCTTGGTGTGGTCCATGTTCAATGCGAGCTTCTCCAATATTAAGTTCTAAAACGGGCCATTTTGTTCTAAAATCTTTCAGTTCTGATATTAAGGAATCCGAAGTATTATCATTATGAAATTTTTTTAAAACTTGGCATAATCTTATGAAATCAGAAGATATTTCCTAATCATAATTTTTTGGGTCCAGTGCAGCGAACTCTAGGTATAAATCTTCTTGTTCTTTGAACCGATCCTGAAAAGTATTTATAATAGTGTCAAATATCGCGTTGTAAACATTAATTCTGTAAGAATTGTCTGCACCAATCACAGGATCGTCAAACGCCAGTTCGTCGAACATTTTCTTTCATTTCCTTTTCCCAACTTCGGCTAATGTAATTTGAATTTAAATTTCGACTTCCAAGTTCTCTTTATCAATTTTGCCTTTGGCCCATCGAACAAAAGAATCCCCTTTATTTTTCAGACTGTCAAAGTCTCGCATAATCTGTTTTAATGATTCAATAGTAACTGAAATCATGGAATGTGCCTTAAATAGATCTAACCTTCCTTCTTGTAAATAATTCGATAATAGCGTGGCAAATTCAAAAATACGTAGGTAGAGCACAGATATTCTTTCAAAGATCTTGCTTCAAATCTGTGTGTTGCACCAAATTCTGGAGAGTTCTCGATTTCAGAAAATGCAACAAGGCTACATAATACATACGCTTTTCTGGCTTTTCTATATTGAACATGGTTCTTAAAGCTTTGTCTCTGGCCCACCATCTGGTCTTGCCAATGAGACTATGTCTTTTTTCCCAGTCTTTTGGCGCCGCCAAACATCCATCGTCTTGTGAGATTCTCTCAAAAAATAGCACATTTGTTTAAGTCCAAACAGATTGCTTGCTGCCGGAACTAGTTCACTCACTTCACCTATGACGAGATTCAGGACATAAGCATGGCTCCATACACGACATTGTTCAGGGACTTCTTGATTCAAGTGATCTCTGAATCCCTTATACTTTCCCTGCATATTTGCTGCACCATCTATGGCACTTCCAATACACCATTTTACATCTAATCCAAACTCTTGCATTTCTTGTTTAAATAACTCATACATTACCACCCCAGTAGATTGAGTATAGGAGATCACCGATAGTAAGCTTTCTCTGATTTTAATTGTTTAAATTTCAATAAGAAACAAGAAATTGATAATTTTGACTAGCTGGCCGTTGGCCACCGGCCCCGTTAGGCCTTGCGGCCTACCGGGAACTTCCCGATTTCCCGGTGGGCCAATCCGGCTCTGATTACCACTAATATCATGCGCTAGCAAAATAATGCTGTACATTCTTCAATCCAAACTACAGCATTGTCTTGGTAGATGTCTCTGCAGCAAGCAAGTTCTGATAAAAGACACGATACTAGAGAACTTGCGACAATTTATCAAGGAAGTAAGAGGATTTTACGTGCCTGTGCTTTTGTTTAGCAGAGTACCGTAAGGCTTTTGATAACGAGGAATGAGATAACTGTAGATTGTTGTTGATGATTGGTCTTAATTATTCGTCGGCTGTATGACGAACACTCTGTTTTGTTGAAATTAGACAACACTAACACCGACAAATGGAAATTTGGCTAATCGATTGCAGCTTGTTATTAAATATCTTTAAAAATCAATTTCTTCCTAGATTATAACTTTACAACTTTACAACTTTATTTGTTACTTTTGAAATGTATAATTTACAAAATATTTAGTTCAAAATGCACACCTGAACTACAGAAAGTCTGTCTGTGTGTTATATGTTTTTTAAATTTTTTAACATCATTGCTCATTTTTATATAAATCGACAGAAGATTATAAAACTTAGGACTATAATATGATATAAATCTTTGACTGGTCGGTCGTTCTACTTAAAGAGGGACTTTTAATATTATGATTTTCTTTGCGTCGTATGTTGTAATTATGGACTAGGAGCCAGTGACATTTTTCAGTGATGATTTAGTTAAGGCCTATTTTTTGAGAGGATGTTGAGGGAGGTATAACTGTCATCCGTGAGAATTAGTCCGGATTCCAGTTGTAAGGGGGTGGCAGAACGCCCCCAATGAGTAAAAGAAACTGCATCATTTTATTATTTAGTTAAGGCTGAAATTTTTTCTAGTACTCCTTTAATAGCCCACAAACATCGATCTAATATTGACAGAACGATTGGCCAGTCTTAAGAGGGTAGCAGAACACCCCCAACATGTCGTGAGAGTAATGAACTTTTTATTATTTAGTTAAGATTCATTTTTTAGTATGTTGGTGTAGCAACTATTCCAAGTATATATGCAAACTGGCAGAACAAAATGGCGGTCGTAACTACCTGGCAGAACGATTTAAATGTGCCTTTTTGTAATCACAGACCTTCATTTACCTTTGGAGCTGGTATTTTAATACTCATTCGATGGAAATGCGACTTAAAAGATACAAAAATTTGTTTTTCATTCGAGAATAACTTTGCAACTATGAGGGACACGAAAAATTTGTACTGTTGTTGGAAATTCAGTTCTCTATAAAAAAGGTCGCTTGACATTTTTTCGTATATTGCTTAGTTCCTGCGATATAGTGGAAATAAAAAAGAAATCAAATATTTTTTACATTCAAACGCAAATATCTTTTGAATTATGCTAGATACGAAAATATGACTTGAAGACTTTTTGTAGAAAATTTGATTTTCTAATTAAAGGCTTTTTTAATAATTTTTCGTATCTCACTTCATTTCGGAGATAAAGTGAAAATAAAGAATTTTATTTTCGGATTTAGGAAAAATATAATCAGTATCGACTGAGAACCACAAATTATGATTTATATTATTGTAATTGTATTGCCATAATAATTGAAAAATGCGGTTTCCAAGAAAGGACTTACAAAAAAATTTAAAAAAAATTGTGATTATTAAAGTTCCCTGTTCCAGATAGATAAACAACATTGTAAATATGTGTAGAATCATTTATATTATTTTGAATTATAGAAAAAATGTTCCGAGACAGGAAATACATAAAATAAATAAAACTTATTTCAAGAAACATCGCTGTTAATTATTGCAATGATAGAAAACATTTGAATAAATCGTGATACGTAAATTAAAAGAATATTTTTAATACATTTTTTTTTATAGAGAACTAATGTTGAGAAAAATTATTTGATTAACATCATGAAGTATATATATTACTTCATGATGTTTATCAAATAATTTTTTTTGTTAATTAATAATACGTGAATTAAAAGAATATTTCTAATACATTTTTTTATAGAGAACTAATTTTGAAAAAAATTATTTGATTAACATCGTGAAGTATATATATTACTGCATGATGTTTATCAAATAAATTTTTTTATTAATTAATTTTCTATAAAAAAATGTATTAGAAATATTCTTTTAATTCACGTATCACGATTTATTCAAATTTATTTTAGCATTGCAACAATTAATTTCGATGTTTCTTGAAATATGTTTTATTTATTTTATGTATTTCCTGTCTCGGAACATTTTTGATATAATCCAAAATAATATAAATGATTCTATATATATTCACAATGTTGTTTATCTATCTGGAACATGGAACTTTAATATTCACAATTAAAAAAAAAATTGTAATTATTTTCTTGGCAATCGCATTTTTCAATTATTATGACAATACAATTACAATAATATACATCACAATTTGTGGTTCTCAGTCGATACTGATTATATTTTTCCGAAATCCGAAAAGAACATTCTTTATTTTCACTTTATCTCCGAAATGAAGTGAGATACGGAAAATGATTTAGAAAGTTAAAAACATGAGTTAATGGTTCAGCTGTATTTTCATCAATATTTTTCAAAATTTTTGTTGTAATTCCTTCAAAACCAGGGGCAGAATTCGTTTTTAATTTTCCCATATTTTTAATTACTTCATCATCTTTTGTAATAATAGGTGACACCGTTAAATTATTACAGGTAATTTGTCTTTTTTAAAATATTTTATTTCGGTCAATTTTTTCAGCCATATTCTTACCAATATTTATAAAACAATTATTAAACATTTCACATAGAGCATTTTCCTCAGAAACAATTATCATTTTTTTTGATTTTATAATTTACATAACTTCTTCTTTCATTTCAACTTTCCTGCACTGTTGCCCAAATCTTTTTTATATCATTTTTGTTTTCATTTATTTTATTACAGTAATAGTCCCTTTTAACTCTTTTCATTAATTTGTTTGTTTTATTTCTGTAATTTTTACCTTCTTTTTAAAGATTTGGGTCGTGATTGTGTTTGTTTACCTCAATTTTAAGTTTATCATAGTTTATGTATGTAATTTTTGTTTTCGTTTGAGGGTTATCTTTCTGTTTCTGCTCATTATTTTCTATTTTAATAATAATAAGAAACTGATCTGTAATATCCATATGTAATACTATAGGAGATATATTTATTATTCTAGATTTGTTGCCTGGTAATTTTATAAAAAAGTGGTCAATGGAAGAATGCTTATTATTTGATGCTCTGCTGTGATTATTTATATAAGGTATAAAACCATTTTCTACCATAATGTTATGACATCCGTTGGTACAGTTTTCCTCTTTGTTTAATAGGTCAATGTTAGTATCTCAAACAATTATCTCCGCATTTTTATTTTTATTTCGTGTCAATATTGCTTTAACGTCATTTAAAAATGTATTGATACTTGTAGATGGTAATCTATATACTGCTATTATGTTAAATATAATATTATTTATTTCTACAGTTGTATGTGTGAATGTATTTTCAGTAAATTCTATGGTGGTAAAATTTGCTAAATATTTTTTTTTATATAAATAAGAACACCATCATTTTGGTTATGACTTCCTTCAAAGTAATAAATATTATAGTCCTTTACGTAATATTTATCTAAACAATCTATTTTCCACGTTTCTGATAGAATTATTACCCGATATGTTGTTGATAGGCTTTCAAGTAAAATTAAGAAGTAGTAAAACAGCTCTGAATCTATGACCACTTCGGCCATTAATTTTGTTTTCTGTTTGCTTTATAAGTATGTTTTAAGTATTTCCTGTAATTGAGTGTTTGAAACATGGTGAAAATAAGTTCATGTATTTATTTATTATTATATAAATTTTCTCACTGAATCCTTGATTCTAGCATTTTAACTTGTCTTCGCAAAAATTATAATGCATGTAGTTTGTGTTATTGCCTTGTATAATTTTTGGACGTGCAAGTGCAAGCCGTATCATCACTTTACTAAATTGTTTGCTCCGTTATTTTATTCTTGTTATAAAATATGCTGGCTCCATCCGAAATGTACGTTTTCAAGAGAGTTTTTGTTTTCCCTTTACAATGCTGATGTGTGAATTTCTTTAGCGCCACAAAGGTTTGAAGAGGAATTGTCAATTAAAGTCTATTTCGAAACAATATAACTTGAGAAAACGTAAGAGGTAGAAATAATAAAATACAAAGCCGGTCTTGACATATATTTTAGAGAAAACTTTTGTATTCAATTGAATATGCAACTCGCCTTTCGCATTTCAACCTCCAAGGCATGTAAAACATAAGCAACTCTTGACAGTTTCAAATCGCTACTTGATTGAGGGCAAGCAGTCAGCGCTGAGAACTTCTTTCTAACGTTGAATGTCAGACAGACCAATAGGGCTGGACGCATACGCCCCCGATTCCTTTGGGCCCTTTGTTGGGCGCCAGTATGCCCCAACAGCTTGATCTAACATATTTGTAGGCCGCTTTTATATTCAGAGTTATCAACTGTATCTTATTGTCGGTCTGATTCAATAGCACAAGCGGATATACGATGTCACTGTGTTGACAGATCTCAAAAACTTTTTAGTCTTCTCAAACCTATACCTGTATTGCAGAGTGTATTCAATTTTTACCATGAAACTACAACTTAAAATTTTATATGGGTAAATTATATACTAGTAGGGGATCTACGGTCTCGAATTCAACAATAGGAGGTCGACTAAAGGGTATACAAAAATGAAAGCTAGATCCGTATGTAAAATTTCCTGCCGAATTCGAATTTCGAGTTCGCCAAGGCATTTATTTGCAGAAACTACAAAGAACTTGAAAATATGTATTTTATTATTTCACAATGAATACCACGCTTGCTATTGGAGATATCGAATTTAAAATTTGACCAAATATTCCTTCATCCCTTGTCTTAGGTATAGCGAAACTAAAAGTTCTATTAATTTTTTATAAAAAATATAAAAACCCGTACATGTTGACCAAAAATTCTAAACTGCAACATAAAATATAACATGCGACAAACTTTTTTATTATTAAAGTTAAATGGGTGGTGAACCGAAGTAAAGTGGGGTTTAAAGTTCAAAGAAACTTTTTTGATTCTGATTGTTAAAGCCGGTGCAGCGTACGCTATCACACTGGTATAGAAGTGTATTTTGCTGACTAGTGTAAGCAATGAATACGTGTTTTCTTCAGTCTTTATTACAGTTATCTTGGAAAATCACTTTATATAGTGTTTTATAGCAAATATTTAGAATCGCTTGAATCATGGAAGATGAGCATATGTTTTTGAAATAATTAATCTTACTGTATTACTTATTATTGGATTCGAATAAATACTTCAAAAATATGCAATGTCTTATGTATCAAAAAGATAGTGCCGAAACAATACAAAATGTAACGAGTGAGGCTTTTGATTCATTAAGAGAGGCGGTAAATAAAAAACGGATTTGTATTCCATAACACTGGGCACAGAACTACAAAACAAGCACTTATTTTTAAGTAAAAATCCCGTGCTCACGCACCATCTAGGAGTTCCTACACGAGAGAATTTTAGAAAAAAAAAAAAAAGAAAAAGATAGCTGTCTCCAAATAAAAAACTGAACTACCTTAAGAACTAAAGCAAAACATATTTACATTATAAAGGTGTGCTTTCTGTGCGATATAGACAGGGATATAAGGGGAAAGAGGTGACCCATCCCAGTTCCCACTATTAATAGACAAATACAAAGTTTAAAAAGGGGCAAAAGGGCACAAATAATTTATTACTAGATCAATTTAAAGGACACGGTGATACCTGTATATATAGCTCATGAACTGAAATATCATAAATATTACATGACCAATTTTTTAAAACTAAAACCAAGAGATTCTGTGGAATTAAGAAAAACGTATGATGTTTAAATATACGACAATTAAATGAATGAATTTCTCCTCTAATAAATTAATTATAATTTCTTTCACGTATAAATACATCTAGTGCATTTATATATATTTTTTACATTGTTCATACCAATAGTTAGTGCTCTTTATTAACGATGTTAAATTTTGCCTACAATTATTCAAATCATTCCTTCTTCCAACAGAAAATGACTTCTTATATCATGCGAAAAGAGATTTCCTCCAAATTGCAATTTATAAAACATCCGATGAGATTTATCCACATCTGCCTATTATTTTTCATTTTGGTTGGTGTAAATTAAACAAGAGTATGCTTCCAATAATGATGACCAAATAATTAAAGCCTAGAAGTTTCAATTTACATCCATTTTGTAAATGTAAAACTTATAACTGCAACAGTCATTATCGTTGCCGTGCAGCAAAAAGTTGCATGTGCGAAGGAAAATGTTCTGAAACATTATTATTTTCAAGAACATTATAGAATTTTAAAAGTTCATATATGTGTGGAATCGAATATTTTCTGGTTAATTTTTTTTTATCGACAATAGAAAAGCGTACATAGCTGCGAAGAAATATTTGCGCTAATTCTCCAATTAATATTATTTTTATATCAGACATTAAAATATTAGCAATAACAGTAAGTAGCACAACACACAAAATAGGTAAATAAGGTATTACAATTTTTATTAAAAATGTTCAGTAAATAGGTATAGTGACAAATTTATGTCCACTTTTATATCCACTGCTTGATTTTCCAGTAAATTTTTAATAGGTATTGTTATGTTTTTGTTTTCACTTCTCTCTTAGCAATTAATTAGTTATATATGTACTGGTTCATATTATCATTACTATTAGGCATTACGATGTTTTATTTCTGATACAAAATTGAAACATTTTCCTTTCAGTTTTATTACTTTATAGAAAAATCGCGTATTCATTCTTATAATTCTTTAATTCTTGTGTCTGTGTACAAATATATCGAATCCAAATGAAATATTTGAATTTATTATATAAAATGTGTGTCATAATTAATAATTTAAGTGAAACAAGATAATGTGTGTTCCTTTTCGATGAATTAGTTCTTTGAGAAGCAACAGTTATTTTGTACCCAATGTAGTCTCTCTCGAGCAGCATAATATCACTAATATCAGAAGCGAAACTCCGTGTTGCGGGCGCGCCGAATTTCAACAATTCATTTGGGACTAAACTAAACGGCAACAAAAAGAAACATAGTTTCCAAAAACTTCCTTGACCTTTAAACTTCACTTGTTGTCGTTATACTATCTTTCTATCTTTAATAATAAAACGGTTTCTCGCTTACTATATTTTACAATGCGTTTTCTTATTTTTGCATACCATGTAATTGTTTATATATTTTTTTATAAAAAATATGTCACGGTAAAACAATTTTGCTTCAAACAACAATCAAGAACAATATCAGAGGAATATGTTTATAAAATTTGAGATCAATATCTCTCACAAGGCTCTAGATACTCAGTGAGAAATAAGAAAATACACATTTTAAAATATCTTTTTCCTCCAATTTCACAATTCCGAATTAACTGGCGAACTCAAAATTCGAATCCAGCAGAAAATTTTACATAAGAATCTGTTTTTCGTTTTTGTATACCCTTTAGTCGACCCCTCCTCATTTAAAATGCATCGTAGCGGGCTCTAGACTCTTTACTATACAGGCAATAAACTATTCGTCACTGGAAACTAATAATAATAATTAGTAAATATTTTCAAAATGTTAATTGGGGCAGTCTCTTCATTTTTCACTTTCTCTTTAATGTCTGTTAAACCTATAAAATAATACAATTATCCAGGAAATTAATAATAATAACAATGTCTCTAGTAGTAGCCTACAGTGGTTGCAAACAAATAAGTATATTGGAAACAACAAAATTACCTAAAATAGGCGAAGTTCACCATTAAATGTGCTCTACCACTTAACTTCTACGCCTGTGATATTTACGCGAAAGGAACAGTTAAGAGTATTTTTGTCAAATGCAAATATGAAAATGATGTATTCTTGTGTGTGGGAAACTTAATCTGTTTCCTTTCTCAAAGCCTGATTAGAAAATATTTTGAGTGTTGTGTATGTTAAATACGCAGAACACAGCTTTAAGAATATGCTCATTACATTCAATATCCATGGATCATTACTATTTACATAAAATTGTTGATATAGTTCACCGTTTTATTTAAAAAAAGATTGAATTTGCTTCTTGCTATCCGCATCTTTTGTTAAACTTTTTGCCAAGTGCCAGATTATTCTATGTCCGATCGCCCAAGCATGTTCCGACATCTTCAGAGACCTAGAATGCACCACGGTAATTGAAGTCATACGGGACAGAGCAAAGAATCTATACGCCTATGCAGCAGAGCATGGGAATCCGCTGGTTAGACAGGCGATTGACTACGACCCCAACGACGCTCCGAGGCACAAGAGGCCGAAGCTCCAGATCCTGGATAACCGTTCTTCTGTTTCAGCCCGACTTTCAAGCCACATCGCAAGGAGACAATAACCACATCACCCGATCCCAGGAGTACCAAACAAACAACCAGCTCGGTACCCTTACCCTAGCCCGTGCCGGCCTCTGATGCTAAAATAATCGACTTTGACAGAACACAATCCTTGAGCAACACAGTTCACACTTGCTTCCGATGGGCACATGATGCCAATTGGCACCCTGGGCTTCCGACTAGTCAATACACCCCAAATACCTCCAAACTCCGAGAGAGCTCGGCAACAGCCGCTCTCTCTCACGACAGACTAAAGACGCTCCCGGGCGTCGACATGCCAGCGAAGAAAGAACACCAAGGCAGAAGAGAGCCAGAAGAAATGACCTAGCTGGCAGGGTCCAGCAGCCACGACCAGGGGAGGTCTGCTAATGTCGCCTACACCGTCCGCATTTGCTGGGGGATCGACGAAAAAGCAGGCCAACCCCTTACTAAGCCGGTCCAGGTCTACAGCGATGATTGGGGCAAGGAGCTCAAGCTCGACCCCTAATCATCCTAGACCGTCACCTTTAGTCAAGAATATTGGCGCCAAGCATGTTTGTAAATCTTCGATTCCTGAATTTTATTCTTCCAAATGTAATTCTTTATCTTAGATTCAAAGGTCAGGAAACTCGTCCACATAATGTTTGTTACACTCACACGTAAATACAGTTTTTTAATTTTGGTTTAGTGATTTGTTAAAATAAGTCACAAAGTTTTGCTAATTTGAAATACCGAAATACATCAAATTTATCGTCCATATGGCGTTGATTTTCAGATAATCCTTATACATAAAGAGTTAATGAGTTTAAAAAAATTTAAATTGAAGAATCATCAGACACATTGCTTTGGTGAGGTAATATTTTTGAAAGAACTTAAGGGCTGCTCGTTAGAAGCCTGTGGATATTTCCTGTGTTCAAATAATTTCGTTAATTTTATTTGACGACCTAGCTTCACAGAATTGTATTTCTATACGATTTATTGAATTATATTTGAGTGAATTACATGAATATTTAATATTTATTTACAATTATTAAGTAATTGCATTTGTCAAATTTAAATATTCTGCTTTACTAGATATTAGTAAAGAGAGAGTGTTAGTATTTATTAAAGTTAGCAATGCCTAAGGCAAGAAATAAATTGAATTTTGGCCAAAAAAGCGTTTACTTTTGTTTGCCGGAATTGACAATGTGGCAATTCCAAATAAGTCTGTTCCTGGCGATAACAAAGCTTCAGCGGAGTTCATCAATAGACACTTTTATCAGATGACACTATATGTACCTCCAGTGGAGTTTTATAGAGCTTATAGCTTTTCAAGACAATTAATTGATCCAAGACGAATGTCACAGTTGAAAGAAGCTTAAGAATGTAATAAGTGTGTTATACTGGCTTTATTAAAACACAGTATATATTGTTATATTAATATAGTGTCAGCTACAATAATCACTAATTATCGTTATTTTCCCATCAAAATAAAGCAAAATATGTATTGAATGTCGTGTCTCTATTAATTAAAGAGGATAAGACTTCCGGGAGCAGGAGTTACGGAAGATCTACCCAGAACAAACATTAATCTTAACCTGGGTAGTGTTGCAACCGTATTCAAAGAGAAGTTGTAGTCATAGAAGTCTATGCCTAAGAAGTATTACGGAGGTAATACACAGATAGGAGAATCCACATCATTACTGACAACCTAGCGACTCCAGAAACAGCGAAGGTACGTTCTAAAACGATAAGAGCCTAATTGGAATTCTTGGCGAAATTGAGAATTTTGAAATGAGAATCTTGACAGAACACAGTACGTTAAATAAATACTAAGTATTGTCTAAATGTTATCTGTGGCATTATCTTAATTTTTTCTAATTCTTTGGGACTTCCTGTCACACGTATATTTTTTTCTTTTTAACTCAGTGCTCGGGGAATCTACAAAATATCACAATTAACCAGTATGTTACTGGTAAACAACCTCTACTTCTGTGATTTTTACGTCAAAAGATCAGATAGAGGTTGCCTTTTTAAACAAATAATACAAATAAGTATAAAAACTCGAAAATAAATATTTCCCCGACGTTTCTGAAATCTAATCTGTTTCATTTTTCAAAGCATTTAGTATAAATATGACGATTAAATAAATTAAAAAATATGTAAATGGTATTAAGTATAATGCAATCATCTACTATATGCACATGATAAAATCTACAGTTCAGTCTTGAATATAGCCGAGACGGTAGCTCAGTGGTTTAGCGCGTGTAGCTTGCATACTGGCATACCTAGCGAAGCAGGTTCGATCCCTGCTCACCGCGAAATAATTTTAATTATAAAATTATCCCCAAGATGTGGTTCGGACTCCACTATAAACTGTAGGGCCTCGTTTCTCTTTACCTTACACAAAATCATTCTGAATTTTCAAGGAGTTACCTCGGTGACTTGAGAAGCGGTTAAGAAAACAAACATTAACTTGGAGCATGATCTTGACAATATAAGTGGTTGGTGTAAAATAAGCAATCTGTCACTCAACAGTAAAGGGTATAATATTGTATCCGTAAACAGAACGCGATTGCATATCCTTATAGTTTGGACCACACTTGTTAGATTCGCTTAATGAATTAGGTGTCACTTTTGCCCGTCAATTAAATTTCACTAACTAAATATGTGAAATTGTTAGAAAAGCTAATAAGAACCTGGGTACATCACACCCAATTCAAAAGAGTTTCCCTCACGAGATGTGTTAATGTCTCTTCGTTAGGCTTTGATAATGCTGGTTTAACCCAGCGCCAACGAGGCACTGCCTCGGGCCCTCCACAAAAGGACTTTGGGAAAATCAGGTCTGATTTCTTTAAATTCTTGATTGAGAAACTTGTATCCGCTTGAAAAAATTACTTGTCACAGCAATTATATCCCCTACTTTTAAATATCATCTTATTTCTCGCTCATGAATGTATTTATACTATATAAAAATAATAAATATATTCACTAAACAGTATATAATAAATACATTTATAAATGAAAAACAACCCATTATTGAATTCATTGAAAATCCTGGCATTTGTCTTAAGTTTCAGAAACCTGGCCCTAAGTAGGTCTCCACCATGACTGCCTGTAGGACCCCGTTCAAGTTATCCGGCTTTGGATATGAGAATTAAATGCATATACTATATTTTTAAAATTAGCGCTCTTTAAAGTAACTGGAATCTATTCACCTATAAGTTGCCCCGATGATTTGTTATTGCTTGGACATAACACGTACGAACTAAGACTTCATGGAAAAGGAGGGAAAAATACTAACTAAAAATTATACAATATAATTTCATTTCGTAGGCCTTCACATCCTAGTATAAAGTATAGAAGCTTAATAATTTCAGCCAATCACAGGTGCCATAAAGAACGCCGTGTCCTGACTGAGGTATGTAATTGCCTCTAATTGGACCTTATTAGAGAGACAGACAGCTGTTCTGTGAGGTGGAATAGTTTGGGGAGTGACTTCAGGAATTTCCTGTGTCTCAGGATGTCTATTTACACAGTGCCAATATTATATTGTCTTTTTTGTCTAGTCCAACTATTTCCTTCGTGCACATGCAGCTTAATGTACACACACCGATAAATTTAGAGGAACGGAGATAAACTGACATTTTTCTTCTACAGTGAAAAAAAAATACGTAGAAAAAATGCAGTTTGTTCAAATTAGCCGGTGTGTGCAGATACTAGAGCAGGTGGTATGGGTGCATGAGGTTCAAATATATTTCGGACACAGTTTTTTTTGCGGGAATCAGTTCAGGAGACACTACCGATGATAAAAATCCATGTTACCAGACGGTGACCTGGTCTGATATTGTTTGAAATTATTTTGTTTATAATATAAGGATATATTACATTTAGTCAATGACAATTTTTTGAAATATTTTTTGACCAATTTCCAACAAGAAATGTCTTTTTTGTAAAGTTGATATTTTCAACGTCTTTAATTTTTAAAAACTGAGAAATCTCCTATTTCTCATTCTTGACGCTCTAAAAGTATAAAAAAGATGATTTTTACAATAAATAATTTTTTACATTATACTATCATCTATTTTTGGAAGTTCATATGTCAAGTCTAAACCTGGCATATGAAGTTCCAAAAAACGGAATTGCCGATTTTTTATTTTATATCTCATAGTGATCACTTATCTTCGATGATTTTTGGAAAGTTATCATATAAATCTCGGCGTGTAGGTAACTGATTGTTGTAACAAATGTAAGACGGGGGTTAAAGGAATTAAAATTACTTGTCATAAAATAGCACGATGTTTGTAGAAATTTGAGACGATATTTGACACTATAAAATGTTATGAATGAGGCGGCTTAATGTAATATTACAGGATTGAAAAAACAAGATTGTAAAAAAAAAACTTATAATTTTTAGCCACCGTTTCATGTCAGATACAAAAGACCTTTTCGACCATACTGTAAAGTATATTGTAGTACACTTCCTAAATTTGAAATATTTTATTACCGTTTTAAAGGTCTTCCATAAACTCATAAACTCCACAGCCTGAGAAAATCCGCTACGATCAACGTCATCGTCAAATTGCTTTTTATTTGAAATGTATCAAACGCGCGGGCAATTAAAGGAGGGGAATATTTAAATTAATCACGGCGCAAACCAAACATAAATGGCGTAATCGATTCCGAAAATTCCCAAACTGTACACTATATAGGAACGAGGAGATTTTCCCTTTATTTTATGAATACGATGAGAAGGCATCTAAACAAAAAAGGGTTTTTTCATCTCGTCGAAATAATTAACTAGCTTAGATATAGAATAGTTTAAGCTGTTAAAATAATGTTTTATATTTAGGCTAAAATCATTTTGGCCATATTTACTATAGAGGACGCCACTTGCCAGGCGGGCACTATTTCGGTACTTCATTTTTGTCGGGAGATGACGCCAACTTCCGTAGGGCGACTAAGTACTAAATAGGGACAGGTCACATTCAACACTCTTGTTTCGGCCCTCGAGTGTGTTAAAAGTGTCGTACTTTTTACGTAGTGGTAATCTTTTTGTGTCACCGTGTTTATTTATATATTCTGAGATTTTGTACTAAAAATTAACTTATTGTCATTAGAGTTCAAATTAAACTTCGCCACTTTCGAATTGTCGCTGGCAACTGGCGTCTTCTGCACTTTGGCCCTTCTGGCAATCACTTTGCGATTTATGATAAACGGTTTTCCCATTAATAAAGTCACTTTGCACCTAAAAATGGGACTACGGTCCAATTGGCATATTTTCTTATTTGCTTAACTTTAAGTTACATTTTCTTTTGTTTTAATTTAAGTGTTAATTATTGTTGTAATTTTCAAACCGATTGTTTTCGTGTTCTTTTTTTGTACAAATAGATTAAGTGAGGTTAGATTTTCGTGTTTTATTTAATTACTAATTTAGTGGAAAGTAAAGTCATCGAAGTTAGATCACCGTAGTGAGCCAGCAGGTGTGACAAAGAAAATTGGGGTAAGTTATCCTTTTAAGTCTACACACATACAGGGTGTAATCAGTTTCATATCATTAAAAAAAACTGGTAATGGGGACCGACTAGGCAAAGAAAAACCTTTATGATTTTTCCCTCTAGGGGCACTTTGAAAAAAACTGACCTAGGTCAACCTTTTGAATATTTTTTTTAAATATTAATGTAGAAAATAATTGAGAACCACTGCTTTTCTTGGTCAATGAACTTGTAGTATACAACTTTTAAATTGTCATAAAAAAGTGCAACGGCCTTGGATCATCGACCGCCTTTAATGGACCGCCTCGACAGAACTGAGGCAATTATAAAGAGGCAAATAATTCGTTATCTTTTTCTGCACAACTGCAAGCAAATAATATGGCCGTAGCAGTTTCAACAGAATATTTCTTTACATGTGTGTCTTTTAATTTGGAACAAAATATTGGATTAATGTTTATAATTTAGAATATTTTAATGTGATTTATTACCATTTGTAACATAAATGAGTGTCCTGGGTTAAAAGCTTACCACCTAAGTAAATTATTCGAAATCTGCATCTGCATCAATACACAGTTCGGTACGTCGAATAAAGGACATACGTACTCCGTTCAATACTAAAGAATAAACTATCAACTAACGTTGTCAATAAAGAAAAATAAAAGACAAACTTGGTTCAAAATCCAAAACGGAATACAAAAAGAACGAACACATAAGTTGTGTCTGTACGTAATCAAGAATTTAGCGACTTGAACGGTAAAGTCAATAAAATAAATCTTCACTATAAATACACAGCGACCCGAAATTAAAAAATAACAAAAACAACGAACGGCGGGTTGGACATGTGTACATAACGAACCACCCACAGAAACTAAAATATTGCACAAGGGAGAGTCAGAGTATAGTTTTCTTCAGATCAGATCTACTAAACACTCAGAAAACGTCGACGTCTTTCATCTTATTTACCGCACCGCTAAAGACCGCCGACATTTTATAGCTATCTAAACAAACATTGAGTATCATAGGCAAAGACACGCGCGACGATCTAAACCTACCTCAATATTCCAGCAGTTCTCAAAAGATTTTATTGAAAATTTGCGAAATTTTTGTTTATTTTTTCTCTTCAAAATTATGAGCTTTAGACCCCATGTTATGCCCATTATGCTGTACTGTATCTATCTGAAGCTGGCTGTTGGTATATTTTTTATGTCATCCAAATCTGACAGCAAAGAGGCAAACATCCGGGGTAAGTACTTTTCTAATGTATTTTCTCACTTCCAACTGATTGTTATTTCTTATTAAAAATTTCTCTACTCAATAAAATAACATTAAATATCAAATTAAATATCAAGTCAAGTCCGACCCAGTTAACGCTGAAAAATTCCGACCCTTGGATAACAGTTTAAAACTATAACAATTTGAGTAATCGTGGAAAACACCCTGTAGAACTGTGTTCAACTTTGTATAAGTTCATATACAAGGTCAAAAGATATAGTAAAAAATATTTATCGGAATAAAACATTTCTTTATTGTACTTTAAGAACGTCAAAAATAAAAAATTGGCGATATCTCGATTTTAAAAAATTAATAACATTGAAAATATCAACTTCACGAAAAAAAGTTATCGAACATTTCTTGGTTGAAACAGTTAAAAAAATATTCAAAAAAATTGTTTCATTGAAGAAATGTAATATTCCATTTTGTTATAAACAAAATTGTTTTAAACAATACCAGACCAGGTTACCGTCTGGTAATATGAATTTTCATAATCGGTGGTCTCCTGAAATGAGAGCAAAAAACTATGTCCGAAATGTATTCTAAACTTATGGGCCCATACCGCCTGCTCTATATTGATGTCGGTTTAAAAAATGAACAAACGAAACCAAATGCATTTTTATCCAGTATAAATATTGATTGAGAATTCTCAGATAAAGACAGCACAAATACAACAAATGAGACTCGTTATGGAAATGCTTGTGGAGAAATGGAATCGTGAATTTTCAATCTCTTTTTATTATCATTCAGTGCAAATGCTAGACGATCTATTTACTACAAAGCATGTTATTATTAACAAATAGTTTATTTAAAAAAAGAATTTTCGATCGGAAATTGTACCTCTATTTTATGTGTGGTTAAACTACTTAAAAATTATAGCGCTGCTATCACTACCCGTAAATTTAACATGTCAGGGACGGGAAAACTATACTGACGCAAGCAGAAGTTCAAAAATTTGTTTTTATTTAAAAAAAACATAGGTAATATTAACATTAAAAAAACTATTATCTGAAACAACTCCTACTTTCCATAAGCATTCGTTAGCAATCACTCCCTCAATCTTTGTAATTGGATTTAAGAAATACGGTCAACGATTTGTGTTACAAAACACAGGAAGAGATTAAGCAATTTGATAGTTTCAACAAGTATACAACGAGGGAACCTTTGAATCATTCAAACGACAAGGGCAACATTAAAATGGGGAGCAGGTTCACGTAGAGTCCTGCTGTGATCTCTTTCTGATGTAGTTCGAATATAGTCGGCTAGGTGCCGCCGCCAAGCTGAAAGGCTGTTCTCCGCATAAATGGTCTTTATTTACAGACAATCCTTGTTACAGGATCGGAGTACAGATTTAAGCGAACTAAATTTTACGCCAGTTCGCGGTAGACGGCGTGGCTTGAATAACCGCATGCCGCAACGTTTAATACGAAAATTATGTCCGTTATCAAATGCGATTTTATTATTTCCTTTTAATGAATATGTAAGCTTATGAACGTTGACAGTGACGAATAAAACTGTGCATAGTTTCCAAAACACCGGAAAAATAACGTTTTGGCATCATTATTAACGCTCCCATTTACGTATTACTTTTTTGTTTAATTTTATTTTTACAATGTGTTTTAAGCATATTCTTATTTCAATGAAACATTGACATCAAATTTTCTTCCATTTCCAGTGTACGTAAAAAGCTAAGATTTGATATAGTTGTAGTGTTTGGAACACTCACACAATTAAAGCCGCGGCTGGCTATTCTTCTTATTCACAATGTCTTGGCAGACTTTGATTCATGCGTTATTCTGGTGGTCTCCTCATACTGTATGGCACGTCTACCAGTACCAGTAAATCTGTTGCGATTACCTGTAAGACGTACGGCTTCATGAAAACTTTTCCCCACCAGCTTTTTGGTGATGGTGACGAGTTCAACATTCTGGAGGGTGTCCTCTTCGCTTCTTGCTGTCTGGTTTTTCCTGAAATATCGATCGTTTAATACCTTCTTCTTTCAGCTCTACTGCTGATGTGTTTCTAAAATTAGAGGACTAAGGAGAATGAGATTCTAGAGAGTTGTTTTAGGACACATACTTCTTGGAGAAGCGAGCGAGTCATCTCAGTGCGATGGCCTCGCCAGAGAATTCGTAGCAAACGTATCTAGACACACATCCTGAAAGCATAAATATGCTGTCTGCCTGCTTCCAGAAACATCACGAGATTTATGCAGCTACCTAAACCATAAACAGAGCCGACTGTAGGAAATCTGTCCAGCTGGTGTAACAGATCATCATCATTTGCTGTAATTAGGATAGTATCATCTGCAAATCTCAAATTAAAAATCTTCTTCCAGCTCTTGGTTACTTCACCTTGCTAGTTCTCCAGCACACGCACATGTTCACCAAAGATGTTAAAGCGTATTAGTGACAGAATACAGCCCTGTCTGAAGCCTTTGCCAACTATATGTTTGTTGGAGTTGTTGTTGCCTATTTGTTGTCAACTACTGCCAAAGCAGATTTTTGTCGGCGAATAATAAAGATCAGATGTTTGGATGTCTCCGTCTCCAATAATAGAGATCACCCGTTGTCTCATTTTACATTGTCAAAAGCTTTATGGTAGTCTATGAAACAAAGGTACATAGCACGTAATATTCTTTTATCCTCTCTAGAAGTTGTCTCAAATTCAGTATTTACTCTTTAGCACCCCGTCGTTTTAAATTTTACCATTTCCATTATACATAAAAAGCTAACATTTGGCACCATACCCATTGACACAGCATCGATCAACTTTAATATTGGCAAAGCTTACTTTTACCCTCACAGATTCCTTTCCTGAATTTTCTAAAAGGAGCTAACAATTTTCTAAACCCTACTCTCCCACGTCCCTCTTTCCCTGCATAGCCAAAATAAATACAAAATAACACAAGAGACATTAGACAACCTCCAACCCCCAACCCCGAACCTTAGGTTGTTCAGAAGGGGTTTACACATTTGAGAAAACGCAGAAAACACCCATTGCCCACCAACATTGCCAGTGTTGGAGATGAATTCGAATAGTGTAAACAAAAGCGCTCGCCACTATTAAGATGCTTTAGCTCTCTGCGCTACCATAGGTACCGATATTACTATGGAGGTATCTGTGTGGTAAATTTACCCCAACAGTCCTCCTGTCTGTGCTTTATAGGGGTAACTGGTCATACCATATCATATTAACACTAAGTATCCGTATATTAAATCTAATCAAAATCGCTAACGCCACTTACCTAGCAACATAGGGGGTACCCCAAGGTTCAAATTTGAGGCCACTTTTGCTTGTTATATTTATAAATGATTAATGTGATATTTTAGATTGCGAACAACTTTTATTTGCGGATTATTTAAAAATACTTAGTGAAATTGACAACATCGAGGACAGCCTAACTTTACCACAGCAAATACGCAAAATTGATTTATGGTGTACTTCCAGCAAATTAGATATGAACGTATCAAAATGCAAGGTAGTAACGTACATGCGTAAAATAAGTTTTATAGAGTTTTTGTATACCTTCAATGACACGGAATTGTAAAGAGCTCAATCAATTAAGGACTTGGATTTAATATTCGACTCTAAACTGGACTTTACAGAACATATCACCTCATCTACAAATTCGGCACTAAAATTACTAGGCTTGATAATAAGAAATTGTAAACAGTTCTCAATGGTACGATCAAAACTTGAGTATGGTGTGATAATTTGGAGTCCAATTTATAACGTTCGCTCACAAGCAGTAGAGAAAATTCAGCAAAAATTTATGAGGTACTTAGTTTTTAGAACTGATACGAACTATGCAGAGCAGGGATATCCAAGTACCCTATTACTGTCAAGATTACACATGAAATCATTAGAGAATAGAACAATACTAATTATATTAGTATTTTTATATAAACTACTAAATCATTTAATTGACTGTCCAACACTATTATCAAAAATTAATTTCAGAATCCCGAGATTAGGAGCACGTCAAGATATTCTATCTTACTGTCCCAATTGAGGTACAGACAAAAAGTCTCCCATGTACTCAATGATGGAACTATAGCTTAGCATTCAATGTGATATATTTAGCATACGTTTAAGTCAATAGATCAAGACCATTACAACAGTTTATTGAAATCATCAGTATTAGTTTTAATCTATTATTATGCCTTTAATAATAATTTGATTGGTCTTTATAAGTTATGCTATAATGATGTTATTGCTATTCTTTAGTATATATTAGTTACTGCATAGGCAGTATCAGCTCCTAGTATAGTTCTTAGCAGTATCATGTGTGACGGATATTGCCTGTAATTGGATTATTCTGTTGGTCAAGAAATCTATTATTATTATTATCATCAAGACAAATCGGCTTTATACCGGTTTTTAGGAGATTGTTTCCTCTATACATAGCCAAAACCGATTTTGGTTTTGATATAAATTCGAAGTTCTGATCATGCATGAGTAAAACCGATTTGGGCTCTAGGTGTGACCACTAAGATAATTTTATTTTATAGCAAAACTAGAAGTGAAGAAAGTATTGCAGTCGTACAAAAATTTTCCTAGTTTTTGACGACTTTTGATTCTATGCCATAAACCACAATACGTCTGCCAAGGCGTTGTAAAAAGAAAGGGAAACCATTATGTCACCTCAGATACCGAAAGAAAGGTTTAAGGGATATCTAGTCCATTTACAAATATCTTCAGGATTTAAAATTTTTAGTAGTCTACTGATGAACAAACATTTTTAGTCATGCGAGAAAGTAAGTTCGGCTTGGCCATATCATACATTTTGAAATAAATTTTTTGATTTCAGGGATGAAAACAATTAAAAACTGAAGATAGAACTTTGTGCAATTACAATGCTCTTTCTATATACTCCTTACATAGAAGAATAAAAAATGCCAGTAGAATAAAAGTGTTACCTAGCCACTTCCCGAGAACATGTATTTAAGTGGTGATATTTAACGTATCAACAGAGACACCGCTAGCACAGGGTGATGGTAACCGGTCAGAAATTGTCCACTTTTATTATTATAACATTGATGCACGTATTATTGAGTTTGAAGTTGCGCCATCTATTTATTAAATAGATTAACAGAATGGAAGGAATAAACCTATATTTATGGTTCAAGTTGTAAATTGAAGTTTCGCAGTTGGAAGCTTTTTATAACGCTAACATTTTATGACTTCTATAAGGGCATGTTTTCACAGTAATTTGGTCCTGCTCTACGTTTGAGGATATATGAATATATTGCAATGACAAACCTTTTTACAGAGTTGTACACAGTGTACAAGTAGATACGATTGTGTATGAATAACTTAAACATCAAATTTTAAACTTTAAAAATTTAGATGTGAGCATGGGTACATAGCAACTAAACATGGACGATGAAAATTTTATCACTCAAATAACATGATTCCAAATAAAAGACAATTTTAATTTAACATTGATCAGTACATTGACAATGTAATTGTAATTAATTTTGATAAAAATATAATTTAAGAAAACCTCCATGTGCATGAACTTATAAAATGGCTAGGTCCAAAATAAGAAGATGTAATGCATATCGTGGTGCATAATTACTCAATACAGACAGAGAAAAGGTGTTTTAGATTTAGATTTTTGTTATATTGAAGGAGTACAATCCTGTTGTTGTTGTATTTTATTATTTATTATAAGCAATTTGTATTTGTTGAATTTATTGACTTTGTTGCGGATCCTTGTCGGTGAACCAACAAAGAAAAACAAAAAAAATTGTTTTTGGTTGTAAAATGGTTTTTTACATATTGAAATAAGAGTAGAAGTCTCTACTTAATCTGGTATGTGATTTACTTGTGTTAATATTGTATTAATATAAAAATTTGTAAAAACTTATGGCAATTGGAAAATATTTTAAAGTCAAAGAAGCCCTATGTATGGGATAAAAAAAAACATGTCGAGAATAAATTTTTGAAAGATGATGACAGGAGCAGTTTTTGATAATTAATAAAGGGAGAAAAGTCAAAATTTTGAAAGGAAGAATTTGATTTTTAAGAAGCGTGAGATATAATTGAAAAATTTTCCAAATTAGACAAAATCAGCATCTGATGTGCTTAGTACTGATCCTCCTTTGGTTAGTTTCTGTGAAGATGTTATTAGTGGATCCGATGATACCAGTAGATGATTGAAAAGCTCTTGCGTCGTTTGTTGACGAGAAGAAATTTTTGAATGACCTTTCCCATATTTTCAAAACCAACAAGACCTCCGCTCCGAATTTAACTACGTACAGAAAGAAAATCCTAGGCAAACCTATTTAAATTAAATTAAAAGGCCATATATTTTCCAATTTAAAAATTGATTTAGTTTTTAAGTTTTGTTGTATGTTTATGTTTAAAATTTTTATTTAAATAGAAAAGAATCCATACCAAATTTACCTTATAAAATAAAATTTAAATATTCTTTTAAAAGGGTTTTTGTTTGGAATCTGTGCTGGAAAGATAAGGAAGCAAATGTTCAACAAAAAGGCCATAGAACCGACTTTTTGACCCTGTGGAGTCTTCCTGTTTTTTTACAGGCTCATGCTCAAGCAAACTAAATTTTGTGCTGTTATTTTCCTCACATTCAAATTCGGTAATTTCTTATCATATGGCGCCCAACAAAATTAATTAATCATACAGAACCATAGAGAGGAATAACAATACAATATATGTTATTGTAACTTTGAATAATTTAGGCAAATTATTAAATAATTCTGCATTCTATTAAATATATTGCAATTGCAAGAGAAGATGAAGTGATTCTTGATCATCTCGAGGTAAACTTTATCAGCACCTTGTATAATAATAATGAAACAATGAACAAAATTTTAAAGTTTCTAATTCCCATTTTGGATTCGGCATTTTGAATTTGAAAAATCCAACTTCAGATTCATGATTAGCAATCCAGAAAACCTCTGGATACCGATTTTTAAGAGTAATTTGTAGAATAGAACAAACTTAATAAATTTTAAAATTTTTGGCTGCCATTTTAGATCCGCCATTTTGAATTTTGAAAATCTGAATTTGATATCGTAACCAACAAGCCCAAAAATATTAAATATGTTGGATAAATACAGCAATACCAAAGACCAAACATGTATGTATGATATGATCCATTTTGGAATATTTCATAATGAAAAAAATTACCTCTTAAATAAATTTTCTATAATCTTCGCAATTTTACTTAAAATGACTCTTGAGGGATTTGTTCATATTTTTGCCGAGATCATTGAAAAAGAATATTTGAAATCGGCTGAGAAATAAAGGCCCGTAGAGCCTTAGGGTCTCTTGGGAGTACAAAGTACGAAGAGCCCCAGTGTTCGTGACTTCTCGTACTGTGACTCACCCTGTATTTCACGTAATATTACCATTATACTCCTGGCAAATACAAAGCGAGTATATTACATTCGATGGGCACATTTCTAAAACCGGTAATATTGTTCATAGAGAAAGAAATTTCATTTCATATCACTGTGTTGGTGATCGAATTCTGAACAACTTTCAAAATGTCCGTCTGTCCGTCCGTCCGTCCGTCAGTCTGTCCGTCCGTCTGTCTGTCCGGCTGTTTGTCCGTCTGTCTGTCTGTCTGTCTGTCTGTCAGTCCGTCATGTTTCCTGTAAGCACGATAACTTAAGAATGAAAAATCCAATTGTATTGAAATTAGGACAGTAAGAACCCCATTTTTGAACAAAATCGATCAATAAATAAAAAAGTCATACATTTTTTAATTAAAAGGAAATTTGACATTTTTTAAAATATTTTGTAATTAAACTAAAAATGTCTAAAACCTAATATTATTTCAAAAAAAAAAAAACTGTGAAGAGTATCCTATAGAATGTGCAACAATTATACAAAAAGTGCAGTAAATCGGCGAAGAGCATAACGGTTAGATTGTTTTAGTTTAAGTCATAAAGAAATATTTCATATTTTATTTTTGGTCCAGGAAAAGAGCGACTATGATCTCTAAGATTATCGTGAGGTATAATCCGACTCTAAAATTTAAAAAGAAAATGGCTCCACAGTCAAATAGTATTTACTGAAATACATGAAATTGCAGTAAAATATAAAATATCCACGTGGCCTTAGATCAAAAAGATATGAACTGAGTTCCCTGGATGTTTCCCAACACAACGGAATATATTCCCAGATATTTTCCTCGTGACGCTAAAATAAAACATTCCGAGATAAGAAGCTTTATAAAATGCCGTTGGTCAGTGTTGCTGAAAAACCTAGTAGTAGGCAGTGCAGAGCAATACTAGATATCACCAAACAAATTAACCTATCACAATCAGTTATTACGTTATCAGTTTGCCATCGGTACTTCCTGTGAAGTTTATAATTTGAATTGTATGTGTTCATGAGGATTTCAAATATAGATTTTAGTGGTGAATATGAATTTAATGAAGGTCAGTGCATAATTAAACAATTATTTTGCGTTAGATGTAGATCATTATTCATGGATGATTGTTTGTTTCATATAATAACGAAATACAAGCGCCTATTTTTGCTTGCTTGACATATTTTCTAATCGTTAGAGTTATTTCCTATATCTGCTTAATATTTTCACGTTCTTTTAAATTATAAACAGGCCCTTAACATTTTGTCGGTTCAGACAAAGCAAAGTACATCCCAAACAGTGCGTTTTCTTTTGATATCCAGGTGCCGCGCATTCAAACCAGGACGACAAATTTTAGAAACATAAAATATTTCTTTGATCAGTTTGTAGTAGTGTGAAACAAATCTAATCGTTATAGATTTTGATATTATAGCTGGTAGCAAGACTTGCAACAAGTAGAAACTTGTTATATCTATACTTCATTTAATAAAATAGGTATGTTATAGAAAAGAAATACTTGTACAGTACTTAGTTTCATACCAGAGGTGTCTGTGTGTATACCGGGTGAGCCACGAATTGCGCTCGCCCCGATATTTCCTAAAATGTTTGGAATAGAAAATTGAAATTTGGAGACCTTATTACACGACTAAAATGCCATCTTTTCAATACAAAATCAAGTTTGGTGCACATCCGGTTTGACCGGAATTGCCCACAACTTTCGATTTTTAAATGGAACACCCTATATATTTTTACATTTTTGGAATCTAGAGGAAATTTTGAATACAATACATCCACTTTGGTCACTTTTTGATAAACATTAAAAATTTTACTAAAAAATCTATTTCTAAATCCAGAGTGCTGTGGTGCCCAAAATATATTTTAGTTTGTGTGCTACGTTACTATAAAAATAAAAAGAGCAATATGATTACATTACTTAATTCTCTAGAGGCGTTTAAAATTTTTAAATGTGATTTTTACCCACTAACTCGGTTTTTTTAAATGTGAATTTAATCGTTCACCAACATTTTTAAATACCTCATTTTCATACGAATCTAATGATACCAAAATTTTGAAAATCCGCTCAGAAATATTTGAGATTTCAGCCACAATACAATGCAACCAAGCTTTTAGAAACATGCGGCTAATAGATAATAGATTAGTGGGCTTTAGAAACTAAAATGGCACATTTCTGTGTAAATCTGGTAACCTAATAACATTGGAAAAATCATATGTTTATCAAAAAGTGACCAAAATGAATGTATTGTATTCAAAGTTTCCTCTAGATTCCAAAAATGTAAAAATATATAGGGTGTTCCATTTAAAAATCGAAAGTTGTGGGCATTTTCGGTCAAACCGGATGTGCACCAAACTTGATTTTTTATTGAAAAGATGGCATTTTAGTAGGGTAATAAGGCCTCCAAATTTCAATTTTCTATTCCAAATATTTTAGGAAATATCGGGGCGAGAGCAATTCGTGACTCACCCGGCATATGTAGACCGACTGTCGTAAATACAACTGTTTCTTGAACATACCTAAAAATTGCGTATTGAAACTAGGCCATATCATGATACAAAGCGATCGCCAGAGACATGTAAATTGTCATATTTTTATAAACTGTGCTTTATTGTATTTTAGAGCAAAATGTTACTAAGGTACTTATTAAGCACACAATGATATGAAGATGTGCAAGATATCGAAACTACAATATGCAATGTGTCTCTCAGGCTCAAACGAACTTTACGTAGATTAGGTGATACATTAACTTCATTTTAAAGTGTTACTAAGGTATTGTTAACAAAACTATTACGAAACCAATGAACATTGCAATCGTGCGTTGCCGACAGTTTATACCTTCCAAATATTATGACATTTTAAAATTTTCATTTTCAATTTGAAATATAGCATAGTACAGTATTCATTGTTGAAATTAGGCTAAATGATTTACAAATTCCCATTCATATTTTGTCAGTATATAAAACGAGTTCCAGATACAAGGAAATTAAACAAGTTGCTACACTGCATTAAAGAAATTACTTCAATTAAAAGGTTTAAAGATGCTGTAAAAATATAAATTTTAAATATTTATTTATTTTCCACCATGTATATATATTTTCTATTTTGTACTTTGTATTTTGTATTTTGTATTTTGCATTTTGCATTTTGCATTTTGCATTTTGCATTTTGCATTTTGCATTTTGCATTTTGCATTTTGCATTTTGTACTTTGTATTTCGTATTTTATATTTTAGTGTTGACTATTTATACTTAATGTTTTTAAAAAATATTTTTCTCTTGACTTGTCCCATATCATTTATTGTATGACCACTTGGACAATAAATATTATTATTATTATTACTATAATTATAGTTCATACGGGGCGACCTCCAGTGGCGTGTAAATTTTCCACACTGTGATTTATTGTAATTTTAGAGGAACACGTTACCAAGGATTGTGATTAAGGACCCAAACATTCAAACATATAATATATAGTGTCTTTCAGGTTTGAATGAACTTTGTTTAGATTAGGGGATGTATTTAATAATAATTTGGTTTATTATTTTATTATAATTTTAAAGTAAAATGTTAGTACGATTTTTTATTAAGTACACAAACATATAAAGATGTACAAGACACCGAAAGTGCAATATACAGTATGTGCCATAACTTCAGTTGTTTGTGGCTTTCTTATTTTAAGAAATCCATGAAGCCTAATTAAATGGAAATTGATGGAAAATGGAGCTCTTTTACCCTGTAGATATTAATAGATTTAAAATTACTAAAACATTTTACCTTTAAGGATAAATAATAATTATTTTTATCGAAGTAGGCTATGGCATCAAAACCCACTTACATTTTTTTCTTTCTTACGTTATATTACACTGCTTTAGTTTCAATTTTATTTACTTTTACTTTTTTGGAGTTTGAGGTCAAAATTATATCGGTTTTCATTTTTACATTCTCTTGTATTTTGGACAATAATTACTATCAATTTGTACAAAATCAACAGCATATAACTAATAGAAGTTGTAATCGAGTGTGACCAATTGCGAATAACTATTTGATTAACGTATTTTCCTAATACAGCATAATTCACTTTTTGTGATTTTAAGTAGACCTAAAGTAAACGACATTTTCTATTTTCATGGCTCAAATAGGCCTTCGCAGCCAGCTACACACGACTGCAATCTTCATTAGTTTTGCAATAGTATAATTAAAATTATTTTAATAGCATTATCAGTTAATTTTCGTAGGTTGATTCAAATCTGAGAGATACACTGTATATTGCAGTTTTAGTATCTTACACACTTTTTATGTGCTTAACCGAAAATCTTGGCCAAATTTTGCTCTGAAACTGCAATAAAACATAGTTATATAAAACCGTACCATTTATACGTACCTGGCAATCACTTTTAATGTCGAAAATGACCGAATTTCAATAGGGAGATACCTTGAAGCGACGCTCTTGTAATACAGGGTCAATTGACTTCATTTATGTTGCAAAGAGTTCAGAAGGGCATTTAGAAAAAATGGTACCTTTTATCTTTGGGTGGAAATGTTTGGTTTTATCTTTTGTCCAATACAGACGTTTACAAAAAAAAGAGTTGTCTGGATCTGGAGTCAGACCATACGTTTCTTATGTATTTCTGGACTCTAAATTAGAATCTATTTTTAGTTTTGCTCTATCACGTCAGGTCATGTAGGTTTGCGAATTTTCCTTTCTCGAAAAGCCATGTGGGATCTTAAAGTACAAATCTTCCTCTCTAAAATGTCGTAGAGTTTGCTCAAATATCTTTTTTTTTTTCGCTGAGAGATGGAATTTTTAAAATTGTCTGTTCATATCATATCTTTCTCAATACATCTAATTAGTACGGAAACGTTATGGTCATATTCAAATTGCAATATCTCGGCGAAAAAAAGAAAAAAGATATTTGAGCAAACTCAACGGCATTTTAAAGGTGAGACTTGCACTTTAAGATCCCATACATGGTTTCTCGAGAAAAAAATTCTCGAAGCTACATAACCTCAAATATGTCTAACTTATAGGTTAGAATATCTCAAAATCCTGACGTGATAAAGCAAAACTAAAAATAGATTCGAATTCAGCGTCAAAAAATACATAATAAACGTATGGTCTGACGCCAGATCCAGACACCTTTTTTTTGTAAACCTGTGAATTGGCCAATATTAATGGTCAATTTAATGAGGGTACTTAGGTACTCTTTAACACTTCTAGATACTTGGTGACATTAGTTAAGTTTTCAGTATTTGCTAACATTTTTCAAAACTAAAAAGCAACACATCCATCAGTTTTGATCTTCTTATGTCATATGAATTAGTTGCTAATTATTCAACATAATCAAAGAAAGTTAACAATGTTACTATATTCTTACTTCATATTCGGGGGGTTTTGATGGACACTGAGTTCGATTTTAATACCAGGTTTGCGACATATCATGACTGAAAAGAATAAAATATAGTAAGCAAAAAGTTTTTTGCTCTTATTGAAACTTCACTAGAAAAAAAATTGCTTCTGCTATCACGGCTTAAATGAACAAAAATAAAGTCGTGAGGGCTATAATATACATTCTAACTTTTAATGAGCACAGCCAACCTCTGTTTTTAGTCGCGTTTCAAAATACTGTAATAGCGGACTCATTTTTTTCTTTTTAGTGGTTGCTGTAAGAAAAACTTGTTTTTAAAATATTTTAATCTACTTTTACAATACATAATTCACAAATTATACTGCGATTGTTCTATGTTATATTCCTTACAGAAAAGTTAAGTTTAATCATAGTAGGTAGAATTCAACAACATCACCCAACATTAAACTTTACACGAAATTGGAGTGAATATATTCTTACCCTATATGGTTATGGAGGCGTTGCATGTTCCTGTGTTCCCGAACGGCTATTTGGGAGAAAAGTACACAAGAGTGTTGTTCTCGAACTCTGCTCTGTTTCATTCCCCAAATAAAAATTTAAAGGCGCGTGTAATCACCTTGGATTTAAATAAAGTATAAGGGTGGCTTTCACAACGTTTCTTTGGAATACTTTCAATAACCATTTGTAATTTGTTGATGTTGAAAAATAACTAGTAATTATTGAATCTATTTCAGATTTTTAAAGTAGTGCAGCAGAATTAATTACATAAAATAAATAATAGTTTAAAAAAACTAAAAAACACGCTTTAATAGCAAGCCGAACCAAAAAGTTAAAAATAATACAATATAAAAACGCGTGGGGTGCTTATTACTATGAAATATTTATACCAGTTGATATATCAAGCACCCCACACGTTTTTGTATTGTATTGTATTATTGTATTGAATTATTTTTTAACTTTATAGTTCGGCTTGCTATAAGAGCGAGTCTTTTTAGTCTCTTTTACTAATTATTATTTATTTTTTATTTTTTAGTCTTAAAAATTTGGACCAGATAATTCTAATCTGGAACCTCGATAACCCACAGATACCGATTTTCAGTCGAATCCGACGATAATTGATAAAACCTATCCGCCATGTTGACGCCGCCATTTTGAATTTTTAAGTTTTGATGACATATTTGTTTTCTGCTTGTCAAGCCCTTTCCTTTGATACTCATATCAAGGGGGTTGTAAAGAAAATAATAACCCGCCATCTTGGGGCGGCGGCCATTTTGAACATATCATAAAATTAAGTATACTGTATTATTATCATAGGAGCTACACACAATTGCAAGTTTCATGATGATACAATAATTAGAAGTGGGTGAAAATTACGTTGAAAGATTCCGCTACATCGATAGATTGATAGATACAGGTGAAGCGAATAAAAGCGTGTTAAAAGGAATAGAAAAAATATATGAACGTTAATAATCGTGAACTGAAACTAGTCGCGCCATTTTAATATGAAGAATCTGAAAACCTCTAAAATTTAAAGTACAGGGTGGTCAATTGACTTCTTTAATTTGGTTGCAAAGTGTTCAGAAAGGCATTTAGAAAAAACAGTACCTTTTATTTTTTGGCGGAAATGTTTGACATTTTTTGTTCAATAGTTGGCCAATATTAATGGCCAATTTGTTCATACACAATATGCCATAGAATTAGATGAAAATGGTTACTCGGGGATTTGGGATGGCTGATCACGAATCTGAGAAATTCAAAATGGCGGACAGGAAACCGGGCCATTTTTCAGAAGAGATGAGAATGAATATCTTGGCCTTAAAAATCTGTACTCGGGGGTTTTTCAGGTCGCTGATTACGAATCCGAGGTCTAATTTAGTAAATTCAAAATGGCAGACCGGAAGTAGAGTACTCAGGAAAAACTCGTGTTTTTTCGTTTTTGGGCTAAACATAAGTACTCGGGGATTTTTGAGCTCGCTGATCACGAATCAAAGATCCAATTTACGAAAGTCAAAATAGCGGATCGGAGAAACAGAGAATTTCTCCGGAAAACCTCATATTTTTTATATATATTTTTATAATTCCGGTCCACCATTTTAAATTCTTTCTAACTGGACATCAGATTCGTTATCAGCGATAATGAAAACCCCTGAGTTCCCACTTTCAGCCCAAAAAAGAAAAGAATACGAGATTTCCGGAGAAATTGACTGTTATTCCGTTCTGCCATTTTGAATTTCGTAAATTGGATCTCTGATTGGTGATCAGCGACCTCAAAAACTGCCGAGTACTCATTGTCAGCCCAATAATGAACAAAATACGATTTTTTTCTGAGAAATTAACTCTACTTTCGGTCCGCCATTTTGAATTTCCCAAATTGGACTTCAGGTTCGTAATCAGCGACCCCAAAAACCGCCGAGAAACCATTTTCGTCTAATTCTATGGCATATTGTGCATGATAACAAATTTTTCAATTAATTTAATGAGAACGGTAACGGTAAACCCCTCACTTTAACCGCGAATATCTCAGAAACGGAGAAGCAGAAAAATTGAAAACATTATGTGTTTATTATGAGCCTATTCTAAATCAATTACTGAAATTTAAATATTAAAGTTTTACTGAAAAATGTCCTAGTTTTTAAGGAAATTTTGACCATACTAGTTTTAAAACCATTATATCTTGCAAAATATGCATACTATGTAAATCATATTTTAGACACCGATAAATCACGGCATTTTTTGTACGAGGAAATTTTTTCATAATTTTTTGTTTTAAAATTTTGCAGTTATTCTCAAAAACATGACGTCATGTTTATTCGGTTATTGATCAATGTATTTAAAACATTTTTGATGAAATAATTATATAAAATGTAAGTATTTTCAGAAAAAAGAATTGGTATATATCAAATATTAATTTAGTTATCAAATATAAAGGATAATACATTGCAAATTTGCTACAATATTATTTATTACACTTGATAAGAAAATTAATATTTGATATAAACCAATCATTTTTTCCGAAAATGCTTCCATTTTATATAATTAACTATCTTAACAAATACTTTTTAAATACATTGACAAATAACCGAATAAATATGAGGTCACGTTTATGAGAATAACTGCAAAATTTTAAAATAGAAAATTATGACAAAATTTTCTCTTACAAAAAAATACCGTAATTTATCGGTGTCTAAAATATGATTTACATAGTATGCATATTTTCCAGGATATAATGGATTTCAAACTGGTATGGTCAAATTTTCCTTAAAAAGTAGGACATTTTTCAATATAACTTAGCAGAACTTCAAAAGTGTGCAATGTACATTATTCAAATTTCAGTGATTGATTTAGAATAGACTCATAATGAACACATAATTTTTTGAATTCTTTTCTGTTCCTCCGTTTCTGAGATATTCGCGGGTAAAGTGAGGGTCAATACATTCGAAACGTATTAGTCTAAACACCAGCACGCCTGACTTCTATCATTTTCGACATAGCTGCTCGCAAATTTGTATCCTTTTCATTTTAAGGTGGATAAATGGTTTACTTTGCGGAGTCAAAAAGTAAATTAAATTTGTTTTAACATTTTTTAATTCATATTCGATCTTTAATTACAGTTTTGATTAAGTTTAAATACTAAAATTACTAAATTATAAATTATCTGCGCAAAGAGAAATAGTGGAATTAAATGTATTGAAAAGCGTTGTAATTTTGTTGTATGTCGATAATAGTGTATGTCTTACTCTTCACGACTCCCATATCACAGCCTCCTTATTAACAATGCGATTTAAAAAAAATGGGTAGAAAATACTTACTCATCACGGTAACATATTAAAAAATCCAGCAGTGACGTTCGTCCCTATGAAGAGAAATAAACCTAATTTTCAAAAAAAAAAAAAAAAAATATTGGGTAAAGTTTTAACTGTGAAACAATCTTATAATCTTATTCCTTGTTGCCAAAAACTCACTAATACTGAATTTTAATTAGATGGTGTACTTGGTGTTCATGTAATAAATAAATAAATTCTCCCAATTTAGAGTACACGTCATAAATTTATTTTCGGACGTAAGGAAGAGTTAATTAAGCCGGAGGAAGATAGACCTTTCATTTTTAATTGATCACGTGACTTCAGTCAGTTTACTCAACAGTCTAAATCAAACATTGACTTGGAAACAAAAAAAGTTCAATTTTAAACGAATTTAATTCAGGGACAATTCAATAAATAATAACACTTGCATAGATACACTTGTTATCAACTTTCGCTTGAGATTAAAAAAAAAAAAATGTTTTGTATATGTCATTCTTTTTGTAAAATATTACAGGAAATAAGGGCATTATTATTGTTATGCTTATAACTAATTTGCAGTTTGCTCAACAATTGTTATGACCAACTTATGTTTAAAAGGTAGATGTATAAAAATTTAATCCCACTGAAAATGTGCTTTGATATTATCAGTATGATTTTAGAAAATATAAGAAATTGGATATAGATCAAATCTGATTAAAGTTGCACTTATGGTGCTTATTATTACATTAAGAATATTAAATTTATTTAAAGTTGAACTTTTCTTACTTCCAAGTCATTTTTGATTTAGACTGTTAAGTAAACTGACTGACATCACGTGATTAATTCTAAATAGAAAGCCTGTCTTCCTCCAGCTTAATTGACTTTATTACATCCGAAAATAAAGTTACGACTAATAAGTGGTAAGTACTTTAAAAAGAAAATCTTATTTTGTATACCAAGTACACTATTTTATTGACATTCGATATTAGTGAGTTTTTGATCCCAATAAATAAGATTTTGAGATTGCTTTACAGTTAAAACTTTCCCTAATACATTTTTTTGGAAAATTAGGTATATTCTTCTTTATAATGATGAACGCCACTGGTGGACTTTTCAATATTTTACCTATCTCCTGATAGGTAATTTAAACAAAATCGCATTGTTAATAAGGGCGCTGTGATATGGTAGTCATGAAAAGTGAGACATATTGTATAATAATAAATGATCACATCATAAACAAATAAATATACACATTTCCTTATAAAACCACGAAGTCAGAAAATTACGTTTATGAGGAAAATGCCACTTTCTTACTGTTTTACCGCAGATCTTGAGACACATTTAAGTTTCGAGCGACAGTGAATCAAATATAATTAAAGAAAACTTGTTTAAATAAGTTTCTACTAAAACGTACTGAAACGAAGAAAATAAATATTATGTGATTTGATTGGGGCAGGGCCGTAGGCCAAAAGTGGGCCCAGTGCGGATAAGTGGATGTTAATAAAGATAAGTTAATAATTATCGAATCAAACAAATAACAGTTTGAAGCTGAATAAAAGCTTGTAACAAAAAAAGGAAAAGTAGCAAGTGAAGCTACAAACAGCCCAAAAACCTAACTTTCATGTAGAATTTACCGAATATCGCCATCAATTGAATTTTCTATTTTTGCCGGAGTCGCCGGGGATACAAATACGACTTTTTCCCGGTTTCTTAAATACATTTTCTGTGTATTTTATTCTAAAATATGTTCTCGTCGTTACTTCATATGCAGGTGTGCAAAATTTCAAGGTAACATTTAAATTGAAAGTGGCTCAAAATTAATTTCACTCTTACTGAGGCCTAGCTGACAGACAAACGTGTAAAGTTGAACATGATCTTGTAAAAACAGGAATCAATCAGCACAATAAACAACAATCTCATAGTTGTTAATTCCTCTTAGTGTAAAATTTAAAAAGCCGATTAATATTTACATTTATAAACTAACAGATAACGAGCATAATTTTACTCGAATACCTGCGACACAATTCACTTTTACGTGATGTCAATGAGAATAGGTACACAGTCAGTTTTTTTAATTTTTATTGTTCAAATAAGGATTTGTAGTTAGCAACGCCATATTGCAAGTTTCAGTTGTCTCGTAATAATCAAATCAAATCAAGCCATTTATTTTCAAAACACTTTAAGCAAGTTCATAACGTAGTAAAAACAAATTTTTCCTATGTAGTAATTTTGAAAGGGATGCCACGCTAGACCATGCTGTATTAAAGAACACATTAGGCCTGTGTTGTGCTCACCCCTTTTAAAAGATCTGTCATAGCGCTAGAGAAATATAAGGGAAGTACAGAGGTAAGTCATCATGTTACAGAGAGAATGAGAATGTTACCTATATAAAGGGGAAATATACACAGTGTGAACCTAAAGAAACGCACAAAATTCATATCTTTGGTAGTTATGTGTCATTTTTGAAAAAATTCCTCGAATAGGTCTATTTTAGTTTTGTAAATGCTACATTTTGTCACTATACCGAAATTTATGACGTCATTGGTTTTTGAGTTATGACGCCATCATAATTTTTTTTTAATGGAAACAGATATTTGTCTTTACTGTTTTTGGTGGTATATTCCTTTAACTTTCTGGTGATATAAAAAAAATGATATTGGCTGAGCCATTCTTTGGGAAAAATGACATTTTATGTAAAAATAGCTTACATTTCGCAAATTCACGAGTAATGTTCCACTTTCTTATGGACTGAAAAATCTTGTTGCCTAAATTTTTGTTTTAGCTAGCATGAATACGTTTGACATAAAAACAGAACAAAAATAATAAAAAAAAAAACAGAGAGATACAGGTCTTTTTGTGTAAAGTATCGATAACTTTTTTATTCCTGGCACTTGTGGAACATCAGTTTTTTGACACTTCTGTGTAAAACTAATGAATGCAATGCCACGTTTAAGTGAAAGAGAACGCGTAGAACTTTTGATGATGGTTGGATATGGTGATAGGCTAAAAACTCATCAGGAAGCATGTGATGTTTTCAATGCCAAGTATCCCGAAAAGCAAATTTCTAGATCCACTGTAAGTAGATTGGTGGCTAGATATGATGAATCTGGCAGTGTAGCTGACCTCCCTCGATCTGGTCGCCCTAGCACAAGCAACGAAACCAAATTAAATATTCTTCTAGAAAGTGAGGAAAACCACCATCTTTCGATAAGGCTGGCTTTAAATCATAACGTTAGTCAAACTTCTGTTGTACGTCTGTTGAAAAAGGAGAAACACCATCCATACAAAGTGCAATTAATCCACGAATTGAATGAAGACGATCCAGATCGGCGCTTACAGTTTTGTGAACAGTTGATGACCTTGTGCAATGAAAATCCAAATTTCTTAAAGAACATTGTTTTTTCTGATGAAGCTACATTTTCTTTAAAGGGGACTGTAGATCGGCATAACTGTAGGTATTGGTCACGCGAAAATCCTCATTGGACTCAAGAAGCCCATACACAGCGACCAGGCAATGTGTGGGCAGGTATGATTGACGATCGTTTATTGGGACCTTTTTTTAAGAAAATCTTACGGATATTTACAGTTTTTGCGAGTTGAGTTAGTGCCAGCCTTAGCAGTTATGTTTGCTAACAATGAAGATGAAGATATTCCTGCTGAAAACGTCTGGTTTCAGCAAGATGGGGCCCCACCTCATTTTGGGATAGCAGTGCGTTTACTGGAAGGTGGATAGGTGGTCGAGGTCCGATTGAGTGGCCCCCGCGTTCACCAGATTTAACCCCCTTAGACTTTTTTCTTTGGAGTTGCTTAAAGTCAAGTGTGTATTTTAACAGACCGGATACCATAGAAGAACTGAAAGACAGAATTGGCTTGGAGATGGTACGAACTGCCCATGAGATGATTCAGAACAGCGTGCAAAGTGTCTACGCACGTCTTGCTGAATGCTAAATGGTTGGAGGGTCGCAATTTGAGCAATGGGGATGATTTATCTCTCACAATTACTTATGTAAGGTATCAATCAACAAAAATATTTTTTTCCAAAACAATGGTTTAGGTAACATCAATTTTTTTCATATCACCAGAAAGCTAAAGGCATATACAACCAAAAACAGTAAACAAGAAGGTCTATTTCCATAGAAAAAAAATTATGATGACGTCATAACTCAAAAACCAATGACGTCATAAATTTTGATATACCTAGTGAGAAAGTGCAGCATTTACAAAATTAAAATCGATCTGTTCGAGGATTTTTTTGACAAATGACACATACCAAAGATATGAATTTTGTGCGTTTCTTTAGGTTCACAGTGTATAATAATAATTGTTCTATAGAATGATATTACTCGATCGTCGAGTACTTTGTAAAAATCGCAGGAAATTTTGATAAAATAAATTTTAGTTTCTTTTTTATATTTGTGAGGTTTATTGATTATTAACTTTATTGTGGGAAAACATTAAAAAATGTTGGAGCAAAATGAGTAAAATATCTTTGCTTGTGAGTTTTTGTGTAAAAAAGAATTGTTAATATTTCAGTAGATGTCGACCTAGTTTTGTAGTTATGGAAAACTGTTGGGAATAAAAGTTTTGTAAAGTAATGCTGTAGAATATTCACGTTCTTTTTTATAAATAATCTCTATAACAGAATTTTGGCATATAGAAATATTATGTTGAGCATTGTTATATGCCCCACCCCAGATAACTATGCTGTACCGTAAGATAGACTGAACCAAAGCAACTATTACACGCATATTTTATTGGCTTTATTCTTGATATTCCCGCTATTGATTCGTCAGCTAAGCATTCTTAAAATGTCTATATCAGGTTGGTCAACAGCTGAGGTGGAGAATGTTACCTAATTGGTTTTTATCATATTAAGACTTAAGATACTGGAATTTACCGAAATTTATACTTTGCCGAGTCTAACAGGCAGAGCCTTCCTGTATACATCCGGCCAGTTCACATCTGTAAATGATGTGAGTGTATTATCAGAATATGAAATACTACCATCTGTCAATAAATTTTCAGTTTCGTTAATGTAAACAAGAAAGAGGACAGGACCCAGCACAGTACCCTGTGGTATCCCCATGGAGATTATCCGGGATTCACTCAATGCTTCACCAATCCTTACTTTTTGTATTCTGTTGCACAAATAATTTGATAAGTTTTAATGAATCACCCCTCACTCCAACCTCGTCGAGTCTGGCCAATAAGGTTTTATGACATACTGTGTCAAATGCTTTGACTAAGTCTAGAAATACAGCAAGTAACTTTTTCATTTCTATTTAACTTGTTATTCATTATTAGGTTTGTAAATTCAAAAACTGCACCTTCTGTATTTTTCTTTGATCTAAATCCAAATTACTTTGCATAAAGTATATTGTGACTATCTAAAAATTTCTATCTAATCTTTGTTTTAGACACTTCTCAAATAATTTACCAAAGTTGTTAATAAGGGATATAGGTCTATAATTTGTCACATTTGAACGATCTCCGGACTTCTAAACGGGGGTTACTATTGATACTATCCAGCCGATAGTTATTTTAAAGGTCTTGAGTGCTAAATATTATGTGTCGCAATGGTTTTATTACGTACAGATGCATGGTTTTAATGAGTTGAACAGATATACCATCTGGATCAGGTGATGAGTTGTTTCTCAGTGTAGAAATATTCAAGATTGCTCTGATACTGGTTTTAGAAATAATGATTCTCTCGGCATATTTTTTCCTAAATTTTGTTTTCTAGTTGGTACAATTTTTGTGCCATTTCCTGACTGATGTTGATAAAAAACTCATTAAAACGTTCAATAATATTATTCAACATACATTTTAACAACATTTTAAAAGAAAACTGATGTATGAACTAATCTACGTAAAGTTCATTCGAATCTGAGAGACACAGTATATATATATTGCATTGTTGACATAGTATTTTCATTTGGGTGACCATGCTGTATATTTTTCTTTTTACTAAAAGTACATCCGGTTTCCTTCCTTGACAACATTCAAGTAATAATACGGGAATTTTGGAACCTTCTTTTTAATTCTGATGGGAATTTCTTTTTTATAGTGAGTGAAGACGAAAAATAAAATTTTCGAAATGTCGGCATATAATTAAAAAAAATCTTTTAATTCGAATAAGATTGCTTTATTTCACTGGACCTATGCACCCACTACAAAAAAAAAAGAAATTCATATCAGAATTCTCAAGCACTTTCTAAATATTATTGGCCACTTTGTATATTTTTACTAAAAGTATTATATATTTCTACATTAGCAGTAGCGTTAACTATATCTAAAATATTATAATTCTTTATCAGATGGTGTTGTAGCGACAGCATCAACAGACAGACAGATAGCCACCAGACCGACAGACAAACATACTAATTGCTGAGATTGAAATAATTTAATCTTCGTTGTCTACGTATTCTGAAACGTGCAAATCCGAAGAAATCTCGGACATCAGTTTTTCAAAATTGCAATAATTTTCTTCAGTAAGCAGGCATGTAAAGCTTCAAACTCACTAGGGAATATTCTCTTACGTTATTTCATATATTTGCTCTGAATTTAAAACAACAAATATGTTTTATATAAAAATAACAGTTTATACTCATTTAGCGATAGCTTTGAATATGACCCAATTTCAACAGAAAGTACTCTACCATGCTATTTTACAAATATTCCAAATTTGAAAGAAACATTCGAACAGAAGTTATTGTGTTTAACAGTTCGGTAGCACCCGACTGAAATTTTCATTCATTTCATAAAAGTCTTAATAATATGATAGTTCTTATGTAGATGTGGGATTGCCCTGTACGACGGATATGACCCCATTTTAATAAAGAATATTCTAGCATGCTATTTTATATACTGCCAAATTTGAAACAACAATATTGAACCTGTCAGGAGTCATCGCGTTTACAAGAAACGGTCTACACAACCACATACACACATACAGATACACAGACATTTTTTATTCGACATTTGAGTTTAGCCTGTTATGAAACAGATTTATGTACAAAAATTCCTATGATTATTAAAAATTTTTGTTCAGCTATAATATATGTTATTCGATTAAATCAAATCGATATAATAATAAGGTATACAAAGAAATTACCGACGTTCTTAATTCTATCGAACCTGAATTTAACTAACTTAAAAAAGTAATGTTCACCTTACCTTCATTTTTTGGAGCCGGTGGTTTTCTAGTAGCCCAGTTTGTTCGAATACTTCGACTCCCAAGCCACTGTCCATTCATAGCTGCAATTGCACTTTCTGCTTCCTGTAAGAGAGAATGATCCTTTTAGTGTCGAGTATAAAGAGAGTTTTACTTGAATTGAATTTTAAAATATTTTTATATCAATCACTAAAAAGCATCAAGGGTTTTAGTATATTTACTTAAAGTATGGAGTATACGGTATGTCTTAGGATTGTGGATCCTATATGTATTTTCTGCTTAGATTTATTTTTTAAACAACCTTAAAAAAAATATGCTCTTTCATAAAAAAAACGTATGCGATATGAATTTTAAAAAACACATTCTTATTATCATCGGTCACAAAGCAACTTAAAATCTACAAATTATTATTACATATTCCTATCCTGAATAGCCCATTGATGGATTTCCATGGCATGGTTACTTAATGTACACAAAGTCAAACTTAATGGAATCGCCTAACATTTCTTATTCTGTTAAAAATTATTAAAGAAATTAGAGTGAAGTAAAAAGTACTCTAAGCCAGTTTAATAACCAGCAATAAAATAATAGCTAAAAAACCTTGAAATTTTACAAGGAAGAAACAAATGTAAATGCAAATACATCACACACATTACATAACTCCAGCAATACAAAGAAATAGTTAATCATAGAATCAGATGTTAAATGACAATAGACTGTCCGCCATATTTGAAACGCCATCTTGGATTTTTTTTTTAAATGTGCACGTGCAAAATTTAATTTTAAATCAATGCATCTAGAAGTAGGTGAAAAGTGAGTTGTAAGATTTCATAACAATGTTACAGGTCAAGCTAATATATGCGTGTTAAAAAGGTCTGCTTTATGAATCAACAAAACTTGGCGATACTATTCGTTGAGACAAAATATTTACTTCTCACGATTTCCGATTCTATATCAGTCATTAATTATTAAATTACCCACAATAAAGTAGCTACTACCTTCGCGACACTTTTTTGAATTAGCCATTAATAATAATAATAATTATTAAAATATAAATTAATGGTCCTCTGAGAATTAATTTTTCTTTAAACAGATACTTGTAGGTTTCGTTAACTTTCAAATCAAAGGTCAATCGAGTAATTACTTATGACATATAAAAGCCCTTTCAAATTCAGTACCTATATTCCATGCCATAATATTAAAGGATATGTGACTATGCCATAGAGTATCAAGAGTTAATTTTATCTGCAGCATCGCAAAATAAGTTATGTTCAATTGATTAATAACGTATTATCCTGGTCAACATGTCTAGACCAGGATAATTTGTGGTCGAAAACAATACCAAGTAATCTTACTGACTCTGAACAAGTGATATTTTCATTAATCATAAAGTTACTAGGCGAGGCGAGGTACGGTGCCAGTTTAAGTGGCGAGAACTCGATCGGCGAAGTTAAGCAACGCCGGGAGAGTCCGTTACTTGGATGGGTGACCGTATCTCATTTCGACGTCCTGGTTAAGTGGTGGAATAGCTTTAGCTAAACTTCGCCAGGACGTTAAAATAAATAAGTCGTTAAAATAAATATATTTCTGAAGATGAAAGTTTTTTTTTCATTTAAAATGAGTCTATTTCCCTGACACCATATGCTTAATAACTTTATCAATTTACAATCGATACTCCTCAGGAGTAGCCGCTGACACAGTAATTGTTGCATAATCCGCAAACATCGTGATATGATCACATTCCATATGACTGGATAAATCATTAATGTGTAACTTAAACAGTAATGTGGCTAATACGGAACCCTGCAGAATTCCGAACGCAACGTCATGTACTTCAGATTTTTCTCCGTTGAAATTTACAACCAGGAATCTATTTCCCATATATGATGTTATCCAGTACAGAATGTTTTCTCTAATATCAATGTTGTACTTTTATATATTCATGTAATTATTTTCTTTTTTTATACTATACTAGGATGTATATAAAAATATATATAAAAGAGGTTAATAAATTGTATTTATTTGTCTGTACCTATAAAGAATATATTATTGAATGAAAGCTTTTACAGAAATGTGATATCACAAGGACAAAATGTAATTTTTGTGTCTCGAGTATCATTTCTTCTTCAGCGCAATAATTTAAAGAACCGGGAAAAATAAACAAAAATAAAATGCAAAATTACCGAGTCGCAGGACGTGCAGTGTTTTTAATGACAATAAGGTATGAAAGCTAAACGTTTATATTTTTTACAATGTTCCGCCAACAATGGCTTTCCAACAGCTACATTTTATTATTTGTTGAACTTCGGCTAAAAGCTAAAACGTGCTTTTGGGTATACAAACTGAAATTATACGTGTTGAGTAAATATGCATAGGTACGAAAACACGTTTAGTCAGTTCATGATCTTTATCTATAATGAACAAAACAAAATTTATTTCGCACTAGTGGTTTAAAAAGTAGTAATTTTAGTCACGTTAGATACAATAACGTGTCTGTTTTTAATAACTAAGTACAATTAATTTAATTTATAGGTTTTTATTGTCATGCAAATAAACAGTATTAATACTTTTCTTCTATCGTGTTGGTTTGTTACATCATCATCAGACATACTACAACGTTTGGATATGTTTTTAACCAACTTCTAGGTCACCTCAAAGATTCTCTTGAGGTCTAGATATAAATAAATATTTGTATTGTATTGACAGTTGATATCAAATTAACTTGATGTATAAGTACCTGGGATTTTTCGGTCAGCTTTAAATGAAATTCTTATATTTTCTTACGTTTCGGTTTAATTAACCATCGTCAGAGGAAAAACTACAATATTTATATTAAAGTACGATTATTTCATGTAATTTTTTTAAATTGAATTTCATTACTTACAATTTAAAAATGTTTGTTTACACTATTTTACCATTTTACGTCTATTTCTGTTAAAGGTTTTAATGCAACTAAATGCTGAACAAAAGTATTGCCTGCTTTCTAGTCTGTGTCATGTCACTATTGATACGGTTTATTTAATTTATGGATGTTATATATGAAGTTTTCTCTAATGGCTGGTGGTGTGAAATATGATATTTTAAGAATTACCTTGCGGACTTGATGGAAAGATGTAAAAATATATGTTGTGTAATAATATCCCCTTTTCAGTTAATTTAATAAGTTAAAATATGTTTCGCTTAAATTCTCTATATCATTGCGACTGTTTATTGCGTTGTTATGTCTTTTAACACACAAAGTAACACGAAATATTTCAATTTCACTACTTGTGCGAATTTATTACAAATTTACAAGGTAATGCGCATGCTCGAAGCTTTCGCATTTCTGTTTACCTAGACGCTTGTGTGTTCTACAAGAAACTAGAAACACTGGGTTCGGCTGGGCTAAAGTCGGAGACCGAGGGATTCACTGTGGCCTGTCAAGATGGTATCATTAACACTTTGGTTTACCGAAGCCGCGTAATGGATGTAGTGGTTCCTGATATTAACTGCAGGACCTGCCGTCAGACGCGATATGCGATTTCGGCCTACATCCATCGCCATAACGCGGCATTACGGGTGCTGTACTACCATCTACGGCACTCGTACGGAATAGACCAGACACCAGTGCAGCCTTATGTCCCCGGAGACATCGAGTCCGTTGTCGAAAGCGAGAGGTGCCGAATTTATTGGAACTACTCGTTTAGGACAGTCAGGCTAGTTCAAGCCACCAAGCCTGACATAGTCCTCCTCGATCATCAAAACAAGGTGATGTTTGTGATCGAGTTCTCGGCACCTCCTGAACCAAACATCACTTTGAAAGAGGATTAAATACAGACCAAATACCGTGATCTCCGCTACGAGCTCCAAGTGCTGTACCCAGACTACCCGGTTAAGATGGTCGTCCTAATAATCGGTACACTCTCAGAACTGAAGACAATACCAACCTGTCAGAAATTAGCCGAATGGCTGGCAGACCAATTGCAGAAGGCGGTTATCTTGGGGTCCCTTCGCCTACTTAGGGCACACGATTCTGGTATTTACAGTCACTAATCCCACAGGTCGTGGGGAGTGACTGTAATTATGGCCGGCGCGGCTGCCGTGTGGTATCGGTCGGAAAGCAAGGAGCTCTGTCCGGCAACGGGTAAACCGAAAATAATAATAATAATAATAATAATAATAATAACAATAATAAATCTTTATTTTTGTAAGTTAAATACAAAGAAAATGTATGTACAATATGTAAGAGATGTTGAGGGGTGCTCGGTGAAGCTTAGACTTAACCCAGCAATCCAGCAGATCTATTATTTTTATATATTTTTTTTTGTTTAGTTAATAGCGTTCACTTTCATTGGAGGCATCCGGAGACGCCAGGTACGCTTATCTAGTATTCAATACATACTGAGAAGACCTTGTAGATTGGAATGCAGTAAAATGTGTAGAATCGCGTCGTCCTTTTCACCCAAGCAGAGATCTAAGGCAGTTCTATCGGCGACTTGGAAGATGGGTACTCAATATTTCTTTACATACTTTAAATAATTCTGCTCCACATAGTTTCTACTAAGAATTTCTCATTTTATTTAGAGAATTGCGAGTTAATAGGGTAGAAGAAACTAAAACTTACCCATTTTAAGTGACAATAAACTTTTATTTAGCAGTTACCAAATATAATATGTCATTTGCTTTTAAAACGCCACTGAATTGGATAATTTTACGATCTGCACTTTGCAACAAGTATCTTGTTTTAGATGGAATTAAATTGCTTTTTCCTTCACGAATGTTATTTCTTGGCGTATTTAAATACCTTTTTAGCTATTATTGAGTTTAAATGTTAGGAAAATGTATCCCTATTCCCTATTCAGGTATATAACATGGAAACGTTTCAGGATGCACACCATTTTCTATTATTGTATTGCTTCAAACACATAAACTAAATTAAATGGGCTGCAAATTCAAGTGCAAAAACAATGAAATTTTAATACATTGTACAGTTTCATTGTTGTAATAGAATTACGCGTTACTAACGATGTTATACGATACACTGCTGTTTTTGTTATTTTTAATCACTACTACTAGACTGACCTACTTACACGACTACCGTAAGGGGAATATTAATTAAAAATAAGCCAAATGGTGAAAAATAACCAACAAAATGCTCAATAGTTATTATTTTCAGAAGTTACTGAAAACATTTCTTGTAGGTTCTAAAATAGTGCCATATGTCGTGGATGAGAAAATACAAATACTTTAAAATCAGGATCAGCATCAGGAACAGATTTCAGTGTAATTGAATCGATAAAAACAGAGGTGACCGCATTTGAATAGACATACTCTGGACCAGCCGAGGTCCGGTAGCATGACACATCCACGTATTGGATTGGAAGTATAGTAATCGTAAAAAAAATAATTTTTTTTAATTCTTGAAATAGGTTTAGAATGTCACTAAATGTCAAGATTTTAAATTTGAGCGAAAAAAAAAAAAACAATTCTGTCTGTCTGTCGGTCTGTCTGTAACTTTTTTTTTGACCGCACGCTTTCTCCGGAACGGTTTAAGATATTGACTTGAAATTTTATACACTTATATATTATGACAAGATATGGAACTGTATTGTCTTTTGAGCATATCTGGTGAAGGGTTGAGGAGTAAATAGGGGTAAATAGGGGGAAATAAGTAAAGCAAGCTGGTAAGAGTACAGAAACTTGAAATTCGGTGTATGTACTAGAAGCCACAGATTTTTTATAATATTTCGCAACCCCCCCCCCCCCACCACCCTTCCTCCATTATTAAAGGGGTTGATAAAATAAAAATGAGATATTCACTTGAAATTTGGTACACGTATGTATTATAAAGACATCTGGAACTAGATTATATTTTGAGATGATTCCGTTGAAGGGTTGGAGGTTAAATGGGGGTAAATAGGGGTAATTAAGTAAAGCAAGCTGATAAAAGTACAGAAATTTGGGATTTGGTGTAAATACTAGAAGCGAAGGCCTCAGGTTTTTATTTATAATATTTTCCATCCCCCCACCACCCTCTTATTAAAAAAGTTGATAAAATTAAATTGAGATTTTTCACTTGAAAGAACCCCGCACCAATCTTATGGAAATCTGTCTTTGTGTGGAATTGACCAATTTGGAAATATGTTGTAGCTATTGTCGTTCTGAGCAAAAGTCTTAATGGAAACACGTATTATCAAATGATATTGTGTTTAAATGTGAAAATTTTATAAATATTTTAAGGAACATTTTTTTTATAATGAAATCTCGATAAAATGTAAAAATTTGTGGAAGTAAATATAGCAACCGGGAAACTTTCTGGTCTGTCGAAATACATACCAAGCATATCGAGAAGAAATAAAGATAACGGATAGGGTTTTCTTTTATTTGAAATTTTTTTTCTGGTATAAGCAGTTTTCGAGAAAATCGCATGTAAAAAATTTACGGATGAAATAGTGTTTTACGTACAGCACTAGACGAAGACAATTTGCAGGGTGTGCACTTTTGGTCTTAAAAACGATTTTCCTTTTTGTTTCTATTTAAGTTCTCGTGCTAGGTGTTTTCAATTAGCGTAGCTAAAAATGATTCTTAAAAAATTATATACAGAGTGCTAAATATTTGCAAGAATCTAAAAACTACAAAGAGTAAAGTAGCTTAATTTGTGAATATTTTGGAAAATCATATTTAAAAAAATGTTACAAATAAAGTAATAGTCAGTTATGAAATACTATTGCGTAGATCATTTGATACTCCCATAAGTAAAAATCCACAATATTGAGATAGTGACCTCCAGGTGGCGAAACATTTTCCTGCTACTTCACTACAGTAATCCTCCCCCAAACCAGAACATTTAACAAAACACATTTTTTTTTCTTTCTTAGCGTTTCCAAGAAATCATTTTCCTACGCCAGATATGATAACACTTTACTGACATAACAATAAATATTGTTGATGTGTACTAGACTAGATTCTAGTAAGATGGTTAAAAGCTGTTCGCAAAAACGTTAATAATGGACAAAGAAAAAAACGGAAAAATAAAATCCCAGTAGGAGACAAGATTTTATAATTGACTTTAACCTGTAATCGTAACATTTTTTAAATACCATTTCTTACTATTTTTACAAATACGAATATTTCACTGTATGTGGTTTTTCGCATTTTTGCAAATACCTCCCTATATAAATTTTGCAAAATAGTATTATTTTTAGACTTTTTGTATAACGTAGGAGTTTTTATAAAGAATGACCTCCCTTGAAATTCACAAATAAAAACAGTTTTTCGTCTTCGGAAGTCAATTCGTGAACACACTGTATAAGATTTCCAGGTATCTATTTAAATAGCTATATAAATTTGCTTTACAGCTGACTTCTCATTGTTCCAGAGCTTGTAGCTTTATTTTTATTTCCATTTAAAATAAAGCTCGGCTAAGCTGTTTTGTACCTAGTAATACTTTTGAAGTAAATTCCAAGGTACACTTGATATTGCTTAGATGCTTGGTTTTAGTTTTAGGTATTTGTTGTGTGTTTTCGTTTTCAACTTGATCACTTTTTTATGGCATAAGCAATAGAAGGTCCTGTTGTCTAGTTTATAAGATACGTAAAGAAGTTTGAGCATTAAAAAGTGTAAAGAACGGCAGAGTTTAAAATTTCAGTTCTCAGGCTTTACCAATTAATACAATATGCCTCAGAAGCAAACTCACTAGCATCAACTTGTTTTAAGTTTAGGTATGTAACTGATATTGCGCTTTTTTCCATATAATAAAAGAAATCAGTATGTGATACGTATTGTTGTGTATATTCTCTGCATCCTAAAATTAAATCACTACCCATATTCTTTGTAGAGCAATTTACTCCAATTATCATAAGAGTACTCTTCCATAAAGCCTGTACGCTTTATAGTGTTAAATCATGTTTGTATAATTTTACAGTCCTTACAAGAATCCTTTATAAAATATGGCTTTAAATTATGCACATTTTAATATTTGCACACACTGTATATTAGGCTGAACACAACTGAACAAAAGTATCGAATTTTCTAAGTGCACTTTGCTAAAAAGTTTCCATTTTGAGTAATTGCAAGATCCGGAAATTTTCAGCCAAAGATAGTTTATAGGTCGCTAGTCAACATCTTTTGACCTTCAAAATATTTTCTTGATGCTGAAGGTGAATAAATGGTGGCAAAAAAGAATGACGCTCAGTAAATTCTTTTAAACCCCAATCGTATGTATTTTTGGTCACTGAATGGTATAATACTGGTTTAGTTTGGAAACTCTAAAATCAAGACATTTTTCGTTGTTGGCAAAAAAATGACAAAGGCCGTTTAAAAATATAGCAATTTTGCTTTTCCAGTGCTCATATCTTGATGGACAATTTTATCTACTACCTTAAAAACTTTATTATTGTGCTCTATTTCAATACGAATAAAATCATACCTCTGGTGATATTTCAATCAGTGTACTTGTCAAACTATTGGTCAAAAACCAAAATACGAAGCATTCTTTTTCCATTCAGTGTTCTTAAATCGGTCATAACTCTTCAAGATTAACTCCAATCGTTTCAAACTTGGCAAGCATCTTCCTCGAGGATGGATGATGATTCTAGATCAGAACGTGCCACATCAGGCCGACTAGAAAGACCAAGGCACACAAAATTTTGGATTTTCTCAATTTCTATCTACGTTATATTTGTTCATGCTCCTTGAACCGCATTTCTTGATTTTCACTTTCTTGAGGTTAACTCGCGCAAAAAACAATATTTCCAAAATCGATATACATCACCTTCCTGATAATACTTTTAGTTTTAATGGTTAAAACAAATACACTGTTTTCTTTCCCGCAAGGATCTTTGAGTTTAAAGGCTTGAAATTCCCTATCTTATTTCTTATTTTGAGGTTAAATTTCATTATTTTGACATAGTGTTCAAACAGATCGATAGATAATTCCATTGTCTAGAATTTATGTTTGAAACATTATTTTCTATATTTTGAACAAAATGGGTTATTTCGCGAAAAAGCCCGTTTCTTGAAAATTCGCTTGGCTTTAAAAAATTAGGAGATGTTTATTCACCAATTTAGGTATATGTTCAGTATCTTAAAATCTAGCGGTTAAAAAAAAAACTCCAACCTTTTCCCTCATTTTAACGCAAAACATTATCTGACGCTTGGTCTAATAATAACTACAGTCAATTAGAGGTGTGTTCTACACCAAAAGCAACGGCGGGTTTATCAGTAAGGCCAGCCCGGCTTAAATCAAAGATGAAGGGTTTTACTGTGGGCCGCCAAAGATTGTATTGGTTTACCATAACCACGTAATAGGCCTATGCCAGATTTACGTAATTTCTACCTGCACCCATCTACTTAACTCAATATTACCAGTGTTTAATGCTAAAAGGAGATACCGATCTTGTTATTGAGAATGAAGAATGCTTAATTTGTTGATATTGCCATTATCTTGACTTTTTCTAAGACTTCGTCGAGTTCTCGGTATACGTAAAGGGTAAAAAAATGCCACTTACAAGCTCAACTGGGTCCTTCCTGCATATTTGAAAAATTTTTAATTATAAAATTTCGTAAAAATGCGCCTCTTGACGTACTAGCCTTCAGCTTTCTCATGGGTTCATGTTGGTGCCAGTAAAGTATATATGCGAACTGTTCAGGTACTCGGTTCTATTCAGTAGATACATTCCAGAGACGACTTTTGCTAGTAAGTAGCAATAATATAATTAAATGCAAATGCAAATTCTCTACAATGTAAGAGTACTCTAAAATAGAAACTAAGGAAATACATATATTACTGGCAAAAAGATACTAGTAATTATTTCAGCTCTTACTAAAGACTTATCATAGATAAGTAAAGAAACATATATCTATCTAATCAAAATACTTTTCACATGCACGTGTTTCGGTATCCTACACCAAGGATACACTCTTCAGTGCTACTTCTTTCAAAGTTTAAAATGAACTGAATAGTCATTTCTCAGGCAAATACCTCATAAAATATAATTAAATGCAAATTCAAATTCCCTAAAATATAAGAGTACTCTAAAATAGAACCTAATGAAATAAATGTATTACTAACAAAGAGATGCTAGTAATAGTTTCAACAATAAATAATTATTGTAGAGGTATTTGCCTGAGAAATGAATATTCAGTTTATTTTAAACTTTAAGTAGCACTGAAGAGTGTATCCCTGGCGTAGGATACCGAAATACGTGCATGTGAAATTTTCCAAAGTTTTTTAGTAAGTGTTTTTGCCTTTAGTTGTTTTTTTGGTTTTGTTGAACAGGATAATTTAAAATTAAAAGTAACTTTATTGTGACAGTTACGTTGTACGCAATGTGCATATTTCTTTCTTATAATCCAATGTTGATCGTGGCATATAGCCGGCAAAGTATTTTGTTTAGAAAGGTATATGTTCCTGTACTTATCTATGATGTCTTTAGTAAGAGTTGAAATTATTACTAGTATTTCTTGCAAGTAATATATTATATTAGGTGGAAGAACAGGATGCCTTTATGCTTTACTGAACCTCGCCCAGTAAAATCGTTATTCTATATTGTAATACTAATTTGGTTAATAAAGTCCTTTATTATTATTATTATTATTATTATTTTCTCAGGTTCTAAGTAGCATTAATGTTAGTAAATATATGATGTTAATAGATAGATTTTATTTAACTGAATTACATAGCACAACATATTTGGCAAGATAACGGAAAACAAAATAATATAACTCTCTACAGAGTTATCGAATGCATACTGCAAAGTATGCAGTTGTACGAGCTATTAAAATTAGAATAAGACAGGTACACAAAGTAGGTGTACAAGAACAGTAACATTTACAACAAATTTGTAAAAACACAAACAATTATTAATTTATGAAATTTTGATGACAGTAAGCATTTCTTAGTAAATAATAAATTATATATAATTAATTAATTAATAAGGTATATAAGTCCAAAGGTGGTTTACATATATTCCTCAACTCAATAATAGCAATGAGAAAGCCTTTTGATTATTGCCTGAAATTTATTAGGATTAGACAAGACTTTTAAATAGCTAGGCGAATAATTGAACAATTTAATATCTAAAGAATTTCCTTTGCATTTGAAAGTCGAAAACGTAGTGTTCGGAGATCATCTGTATTTCTAGTACGATAACTGTGAACTTTAGCATTTAACGTGAATAGAATTTTGTTTTTATAGATATAAATATATAAAGACGGCAGATGCATTCTCTTGAGATTTTTTAAAATAGGCTTGAAGTGGTGTCTGAAGTCACTATTCTGACAGCTTGTTTCTGTAGTCGGAAAACTCTATCTGCGTAACAAGAGTTACCTTACAGTAGTGTACCATAACTAATTGAAAATAAAATAGCGCAAAATAGGTCATTTTCAGAGTCTTCATTTATAAAGACTTTGTTGGATTACATAAGGCAAATACCGAACTCGATAGTTTCTGACTTAGTTATGCGACGTGAGGAAACCAATTTAGTCTGTCGTCAATAGTGACACCGAGGAGTAATGCGCTAATTCCCTTGGTTATATTATGACTGGTAGAAAAGACTAGATTTTAAATTTTTCTACACATAGTTTCAGTTGGTACAGCTATAACTAAACTTCGCCATGAAATCATTTATTTTTCTTGAACTTATTACAGTTGCATCATCGGAAAACGCAACATAGGCTTTAGGAAACATATCATGGAATAAGTCAGTGATATAGATAATAAACAATAGAGGTCTCAAAAGTGAACCTTGGAGTATATAATTGAACCATAACCGGAAAAATAATTTTTATGCATACGGTTTGTTTTCCATTCGACAAATATGATCTAAAAATGTTTGAGGCAAATGTCTAATTTTATAACAGTATAACTTGTATAACAAAATATCGTGTCTCGAGTGCGATTATTCACCATACGCACGTAATAAGTTTAGGTTTATATTCTTTTTGTATATTTATTCATGCTATTGTAAGTGCCAAATTTTGCGTTACTATAACTTCAAACTAATAAAGTAAAAAATGCTAATAGATGATGAATTAAGACTTTCTCGCTATATTTAATAATATCATGATTTATACGTACGGGATGACCATATTGTTTCATTTGGGCTAGTTATGCCTCATTATTCTGGAATCAATGGATACTAATCCTATGAGATATGGGAAGTGGGTATTCCCCCCGCAAACTTTGGACAACATGAAAGTAAATAAATTAATATGTTATCTACTAGTCAAATACCAAAATACAATTCAACAATATTTCACGAATATACCCCCCCCCCCCCGTATCTTTTATATAGGCCCCGTTTTATTTAAAATTAGCTTCCTGCTGTTCACAGTGATTAGCAAACTTTATAAATCTAATCAAATTATAATTTCTGTATGAAAATAGGTATAAAGAAAGTTTATGTCAACATATTTTAAATGTTGAGATTGGAGTTCTAGCGATGACGTAGAATAATCGATTTTGGCCTTATGCAGATTATACTAACCGCATTATAATTTTAATCAACGATAGCTCCCCTATACACAGTGTCCCAGGGCACTTGGCATGGCGTTAAACATAATATGAGCCAAAATGAACAGATATTAAGCTAAAAAATATCACTTGAACTATCTCTTCTTTGCATTTCAGTTTATTAAAATTCATACAACGTAAATAATTGCAGAGACAATTTGCTTTAAACGGGGTTTTAGTTGAGATTTCATATAAAGGAAACCAGGTAACTGATTTTACAAAAATTGGCATAACTTGCATGTTTGAAAGTAAAAAATGTATTTAGCTTTTTCCATAGAACTTTTGATATATAATGTCGTAGATTTAGCCTTGAAAGGCCTAAGCAAACTTTAGATTTCAATATGTGTTAAAAAGAAAGAACCTCGTATCTGTAGATGTATCTCTTAATTATTTTAATTATAATTAAATAATAAAAAATAAATAAAAAATCACACTTTCAAAAGCCAACTAAAAATGCACTGAAAAGAAGGAAATAATGGTATATGTAGTTCTATCTTTTTCATACCTAGTTCTGTTCTTGTTACAGAATTTTACACAATCAATACATGTTGAACACATAAATAGGATTTACATAAAATATTTTCACATGTAATTAATATACAGAAGATAAAATATTGTTGCATTGTAGTTGGATCAATTTTGTAATAAACTTATTAATAAATAAGCATGCTTTTTGTCAAAATAATTATTAAATGGTTAATGTTTATTAATTATTATTGCATTTCAGGGGAATTTAGCTGCAGTGATGTAAAATGGCTTTATACAAGGTGGACATTGGGTCACATGGTATCAGTCAAATATTCTCTTCTGTTTAAGGTGTGGTTATAGGGGGTGATTTTCAGTATTTTCCTCATAACTTTATAATTTTTCAAATTTCTGAAAATTATTGTAATAAACCAGTTTTCAGATCATATAAATAAAAAAGGTTATTGCATTTAGATAAATCAAGCCGTTCTTGAGTAATTGGTGTTTAAAAAACAACGTGCACTTACAACATTTTATTAATAAATTCTTTTACGCGCAGGGAATGTTTTGAAATATTATCAAACGTAGAAAATAGCTAATTACACAGCCACACAAAAAAATGTTCAGAGCTACATGGATACATGGATTTGGTGCATTCTTCGAAGCTGAATAGAATCCGTAGTTCGAAAAAGGTTCTATCGTGTCAGTTTTCTCCTTTAGTCAAAAACATCCCTGAAAATGGTGTAAAATTATAGAAATAATGTAGTAACTTTTAATAAAGTGTAAAAAATGGCACATGTTTCTAGTTTAGAGTAGAGAATATAGATTCGAGCGACAGTATTTCTATAAATTAAACCAAAATCAGCCCTTATTGGGGGTAAAAGCTACTCCTAAAATTCAAAAGACGCAGGCGAGTGTGAATAACATGTGCAAAGGCCAAATTTTTGTATCTCTTAGTGCAAAATATCTGGCACCGGTGCGACAATCAGCCATTTAGAGTAAGAAGGTTTGAGACTCACTCCTATGGAGGATTAAAACTGCCATCGACGAAGGAATGTCATAAGTTCCAAAACGAGGAAAAAATTCAGGTTTTTGTAGTTTTAGACAGGGTGGACAAATGTGGAGTGAATTCGATTCAGCCACCGACACATGACTATAGACTACCTTATATATACACACTATACACAAATGAGGCATATGGGTGCTATTGAAATTCAAAAGGGATCAAATATTTGTAGAGATCTAAAAAAAATTGGGCTTTGTACACGTTATTCACACCCACCTGCGTTTTTTGGTTTGTTTTCACCCCCTGTAAGAGTGAACTTTGGTTTAATATATAGAAATAGCTTACTGTGGCTCGAGTTTATATTCTCTACTCTAGACTACAAAGCATGTACCATTTTTTACACTTCATTAAGAATTCATGCATTATATCTATGAAAATACACCATCTTCAGGGTTGTTTTTGAATAAAAAAAATGACTCGATAGATCCTTTTTTGGACTACCGATTTGGATTCAGTGTCGATTATAATGCACCAAGTCCATATATTTTGGTTTGCACAGAACATTTTTTTTTTGCTTAGCTGTGTTATCAATTACAAAAGTTGTTCCAAATGCCCTCCATTTTCCTTCATGCGCAATCTAAGCCATTTTTTAATGAACATTGAACACCCTGTAAAATTCCTTCAGCATTCTGTAGCATTGTAAACTCTTGATCGATTCTTTTCTCTCAACTGTTCAAGTTTGTCAATTTGAGTATTATAATCTCGTGATTTTAGATAACTCCACACAGTGAAATCAAGGAGAGATGGGTCAGGAGACAGAGCAGGCCACCTAGTCGGTGCATCTGAACTCCGGCCAATCCATATATTAGGATAGTGGTTGTGTAACCATGTTCTACATGTTCTGGTATAATGAGGTTTGCTCCCTTATGTATAAAAAACATATTTCTTCTCTTTCGCAATGGAATATTACCTAATATTTCATGCAGTGTTTTCCAAAAAATCATAGTAGGTACCAAAATTTGAACTTTTATGAAATATATGGTATCCAACAAACTGATTCACTAGAGCTGGTGCTCAGACGTTTATTTTGAAAGGGTTTGTATTCTTGTATTAGGATTTTCCTCAGTCAGCAAATGAATATTCGAGAATTAAACATGCCTTGTCGTGTGAACGTAGCCTCGTCAGTAAGAAGTATTTTCCGTAAATAAATTGGAGCATTTTGCGTTCGTTCAAGCAACAATTCACAAAAGTCAACTCTTCTTGGCATATCCTCAGGTAATAATTCTTGAGTTTTTCGGTACTGGGACGGGTGCAATTGTTGTTCATGTAGTACTCTTAATGCGCTCTTGTGAGATATATCCATTCTTAACCCTAATCTTCTAGTACTTATCCCTTATAATATCTAACATTTCTTCTTCAACATCAACAGTTCTTGCGTTTCTTGGATGACCAGAGTATCTATTTTCTATTTGTAGACTTCTTTTTTCTCTAAGTCGACGTTCGGTACTTGAGTTTTAGCATCAGAAATATTCTGTTCGGGAATTTATCTTCATAACATTTTACAGTTGTAACGACATTAATAAAACATTCTCTCAAAGTCAAAACTACTTCTGTTAATTCAGAGAACGTATAATGACCTATGTTTAAATAATATTAACAATTAAACTGGAACTATTTCAAAGAAAAGAATCAAAGTCTGATAAATAACAGAAATGTCAAAGTAATATTTCAAAGCATTCTTATGGGTAATAGAACTCATTAATAAAATGTTGTAAATGCACATTGTTGTATTAAAGACAAGTTACTCGAGACCGTCTTGGTTTATCGAAATAGAATAAGGATGCCTTTATTATTTCTAATGTCAGAAATTTTAAAAGAAATTAAAATGTTATGAGAAAAATAACAATCGCCACCTAAAGTTGCACCTTAAACAGAAGAGAGAGTTTGACTGATAACATATCGACTAGTGTCAAGATGATCTATGACTATGGATATGTTTTCTTTAATTGGGGGTGGTTATATCCCTCGCTGAGAGTGGTTTATTTTTCTTTATGTGCATGTGTTATCGCGTACCCATGAAAAAATTTCCAGAAACTAATTGAATAATACAAAATTAAGTACCGATAGTTTATTAATGCTAAAACCATAAGCCATTAATGACTCAATTGTTTAATTTTTAATAAGATTAATAAACTACATAGATAATTGTTATCGAATTAATTCAATAAACAATATATTACAAACACAAAGGCATGCTGGTTTATTAATGCAGAGATTAATGTGATTTTTATTTAAAAATTAAATTATCAAAAGAAAAGAAATATTGTTTTTTTTTAGTTACATATTATTTACCTCATTAGGCCGAGTAAACGAATATTCTTAATATATAAAGTTCGGTGATAAAAACATAGCTTTGCTTTTAAAAGTAACATGTTTTTATATAAAAAATATAATATCCAGGATGATTTTGCTACTTTATTATTCGCGAGGTGAGAACATAAGCTTTAACGGCTTTGGCCGACTCTCTGTGTTGTTTAAATTAAAAAGTCATAATAGTATAAAATTTGCTTTAGTGACGACAGTTTTTGTGCCCTAATTAATGAATTACTTCACGGAGATGATTATGAAAAGTATTTCCCGCATTTTCGGGATTTCTTACCGCACTCGAAATTATAAAAAAAAATATATGATTGAAATAAATGTTTTGCATTAAGAACAATCTATTATTATTTAGAGGTTGCTCACTGACGCTACATATAATGTAGTAGTAAAAGCAACGTTCAGCGCTATTTTTTTTCAAACTAACTCTATGATTATCTACAACATCTTGACAGACGTTTTGTCTTCCAATGTAGTCGGCACCTATTTGCTGTATAGCACATCTGACAACATGACGCCATCTCTCTGACAACATCACGCCATTCGTTACGGTTGCCTATTAGATGCACGGCCTCGTCCAGCTGTTGGATCAGCTCTAACCACGTGGTTTCCTTGAAATATCAGGCGTTTTATATTTTACTCTCTCCGTTTGATGTAACTAATACGATGTTGGAGAGTCAGTGTCTGGTTTCAAGTTCAAGTCCTGATTATACAAAAACAACAGAACCCTGTCAAAGTAAACAAAATAATTTCATAAATCTAATACAAATCAATTTTGATAAAGTACTTTTCAAATAAAAGAAAAAGTGCACTCCTTTAGAATATATGAGAAAAGGACACACTTGCACGAGTATTATGAACTAAATTTTATATTTTGAGAACACAAGTAAAAAAAAAAAAAACAACTGAAGAAATTGAACCGCCTTTAGAAAAAATGGTCACTAAAAATATGAAGTATTTCACCATCGCTTTGGTAATTAAGCCTTATTAGGTAATATAGATATTGGTATTTCTTCTTCTTCAAAGGCGTTGCATTTTTTAAAATTGTTATAGTGGTCTCCTATTTAGCTTCTACAAAGTAAAAGAAAATATACAAAGTTTTGAATTTTTAGGTTTTGACATTGGACTCGCTTGTGGCGTTGTTTTGTAAGATTTTATGCAGTATCAAAATTGAACGTAGATAAACTTGCTTAGAGCAAAGGTGTAACATCGAGATACTTCGACGTTGAAAAGAAATTTGTTCTTATATGGAAAAAAAACCTTGTACGTCTATAAGATTCCTCCATTTTAATATCCCCTTTAGGGTCTAACAAAATTTCAATTACGTCCATCTCAAAGGACGGCTCGAGTGAAAGAGAAAGAATTCTATCGATTTGTCCCGGACCGGCAATCACGTGGCTCCGCCCAAAAAGTAGTTCTCTTTTATTAAGGAAATATTAAATTAAATAAAGGACCTACATTGATGTTGATAGTTCTACGTTTCATGTGACTAACCGACTTTGTTATAAATACTCGACTTAGCTTCATATTTCAGTTAGTTTGATTTATTTATATAATTTAATTTGAATATTATCGAGCGTGCGCCGTTTAATATACTGATGCGTAATCATAAGCTACTGACAATTTCAAATCTGTCTAGGAATGGTTCGTTATGGTACCAGGGCATAGGAGAATAAAATGTTTGATTATTAAAATTTTTCTAATAAATGTTAGAAAATGGAACGAAAGATGCTTTTGTGCATTCCGCACGTTACACGCTAACAAAGAATCTTCGTCTCCCCAAGTGTTAAATATCATCTCCCCATGTATTAAATATTCCTTCGAAAATATCTTACTACCAATTTTAATGAGATTATAATATTTGCATATTGAAAAAACTACAGTGGGACTGATCAATAATATCCTATAGATTGTACAATTTTTTTATTATAAATCGTTTTTATTATCACTAGTGCAAAAATTGGCCATTTACAAAATTACTTATTTACACATCCGGTGTAATAAAATTTTGGCAATTGGTAACAACAATATTTACTCACATTGTCCGAAACCATCGATTTCAGAAGTACATGGTAAATGTTAATCAAAATTTTGTATCGACAGCATCTTTTAGATGAGTATAGCGTAGTAGCCACTGTTATTTCTTTTTCCAAATACGACCGATTTATCCGCATCGATAAATTGAACTGTTCTCTAACAATAATTTTGGTCATCAAATCCTAGAGTGGGATTATTTGCATATTATATTATATTTATAATACAATTGCAAACATATATGTCGGCAAGTGATACGAGAGGATACAGCGGAATACCAAGTTAAGGTTTAAATTTATTATAAAAAATGTTTCCAATTCTAATATTTCTATTAATTATGAAACTGAAATCATTATTAGTTTCTACGTTTTTGTAAAGATTTAAAAAACAATTTAAAGTTCAACACCCTGTATCTTAATATTTAGCACTTTTCTTTACTAAAGCATATGTAACTCAATGTTCATGTTTTCATTTTTGGAATATACAACTGAAGTATATACACTTAGTTATAGAACACCTTATATATGAACATATTAGCGTCTAATTAATTAATCTAATAAAATATGAAATTATACTAATATTCGAATCACCTGCACTATTAATTGGCAGGTTATCGTATTTGTTTTATGTAAACAATAAATGTTACTGTTTTGTGGCTGAACGGGTTTTCAGTGTAAATTATATTAGCGGTAGGTACTCTGATACAATTAACACCTTTATTTATTTGCGCAATTATGAATTAATTCCTAATATTAGTAATTAATTAATAATTAATAATTAAATTACTTTCGTAGTAAATAGTTGGGGCCTCAGTATCTAATTGTAGGCTGCCCAGATAACTTTGGTGAAAATGATAAAAAAATAATGTCTTGGTAATTTTTTTCAAAAATGGCAGGTTTAAAAACGATGTTATCTTTTTCAGAAATTTTGCGCTTTCTTGGTTTTCGATGCCAATATCTCGCAAATGGAGCGGGATATGCCGAAACTTCAAAAGAACAGTATTGTAGCCCACGCAATTTTCCAACATCCATTTGAAAATGTGGTACGACAATTTTTTAAAACACCGAAAATAATATCAGGTGTGTCAATTCTAACAAAAGTCGCTTATCGTTTGCAGATTTTCAAAAAGCTGAGCAATATTCTCTGTATGAAGTCGTCGCACGTTTCGTGCTGAACGTCGACCTCCATTCGATGCCGTAACTTCGAGCACACATTTCATTCTATTTCTTTTTAAAGCCAACTAAAAACAACGTTCTAATTTGGTAATCAAAACTAGCGGATGCAGATCAACACTAATCAAAATCTTATGATATATGTGGTGTAAATTTTAGTTGGCGTCTATAACGAAATGGAAAAAATACTAAGCATTTTCATCACCCACTTGCAATGATTAAACTGTGACACATTCTTGACTGGCAGCGTGAGTTTGTAATTTAATACGATATAACTTTCTGCCATCCTACTTATTGTTGATTTCTTGCGACGATAATGCATCAAGACATGAATTCAGTTATCCTACGTATATTGTGAATTTTTACTGCCATCGTTTGGGCTCCATATCTTTGAAACGCCATTACTTAGTGCAGGCAGACCAACACAATACGTATAGGAAAGTACTCTTCAATCTATGGATATAAATTCAGCCATCATATTTATCGTTCATTTTATGCAACGTACGTCTTTTGGGCGCCATATCTCTGAAACGCGATATGCTAACACTATTCACATCAGGTACCTATTGACTTACATTCCAGCAATCCTACTTAGAGTTCAGTAACCGTCTGTTGGGCGCCTTACCTCAAAAAGCAACCCCTTAGTGCACGCAGACCAATATCATTCATATCGAGAAGTATTAGTAACCTTACAGTGTTCCCCAGAAGACGGTTGCTATAAATCTGACTTAGTGCAGGCAGATGAACACCATCCATATAGGGAAGTGCTCTATACGCTATGGACATAACTTTAGCCCCCATACTTACCATTAATTTTTTTGCAACCACAACGCGGTTCTTGGGCGCCATGTTTCTGAAATGCAACCACTTGCATTGCTAAAATAAATAGAACTTCAATTTACGCAAAAATTAGTTGAAATAATTGTATTTCAAAAACCGTTTGAAATACAAATAAAGTGTATGATATTAAAAGTGAGGAATTGTATGCTTTATTTATCCATAAAAAAATTATAGGCATTCCATTTAAAAATATTGATACAAATAATAATTAAATATCATGAAATATAAACAAATATTTCATCCTCCGTTTTTAGAAAAAACAATTAATAAATCGCGGAGATATAGCAGGCAAAAAAATGGTTGGAATTGCCAAGAAAGGTAGGAAAAAATCGTAACTTGGCAACGCTGCATCCGATTGGAAAAATATTTTAGGGCGTAATACAGGACCCTTGGAGGCTTAAGACAATATAGAGAAGTGACCAAGCACACAAGAATAGCATACATACGGATCAAATTGAGAAGTCGGATAAAAAGTAATAAAAATTCTTATTTTACTCACTTTGTTTTATTTCTAACCAATCAGTTACATTAACTTTAGAAATGTTGTAAAAAATATTAGTTACAGGTACCATGTTAGATTCTACATTAAATTAACTTTTTCTTGTTGTTGGTCAACTTTCTCTAGTACATTTTTTTCAGTCAGCATCATTTAAAATGAATCTTTATGACAACCAAAAGTGTTCACTATTTTTTTTCTGACAGAAGATAACAGAGTTCAAAGAAATGCCTTTATTGGGAAAATGCTCCCACTTAAAAGCCTCTTTAAAAAGAGAACAACTTAAGAACGTTTTTTTTTAATGAAATTTTTAGTGATTTCAGCAAAAAATTTAAACATTGAAATAATTTCTCAAGTATCAACAATTGCAAAACCACAATATATGGTTATTTTTATTGGAAATGGCCTCCCCCATCACCTCACTTCGTTTTATCGTCGACTTATGGGATACCCTGTAGAATCGATAATATAATAATTATGATGCTTTTTAAAGAAGGTTACGTATTGTTTTGTGTTCAGTTGTACAGGATAAAGAAGTCGGCAAGGAAATACGCAAAAATAAATATACCGTATACCTCTATATAGCGTAAATGACAAGTCTCCAGCGAGATGACCGGCCGTTCCAACAAAATGAGTTCCATAACGTTAGGATGTGAACCCTCATAGTTTTCAACCTTTCTCAAAGCGTAACGCCTGTTAGTCGGGGAGGTAGCGTCGCAACTTAAGTTGAAGCTATTTCATACCGGCTGATTATTACTATCAATAACACTGACCAGCAAGGTCTTTTCTTAACCCAAATAAGCGATTCCGAAGGTATTTGGCGTGCTGAACACGATGCCGCTGTCCGTTTTGCTCTATAAGGTCAGGATTATGAGAAAACATAACCTCAAAATGAATAAAATATTTTTATAATATTCAAGTTTCAATCGCTAAGGGGAAAATGAGGTATTATTTCAGATGGATTTCTACGTGCTGAACACGAAGCCGTTGCCTATTTTACTTTATCAGATCACAATACAGAGAAAACATTTCTGTGCAAATTTAGCAGCTAAGACGGTAAAAACATACACTTAAGAGGTACTACAGGTACCTATATCTAATGAGACATCCATAAACAGGAGGAAAGGCAGACACCTCAGGCTCTAAACCTGACATTGATTGAAACCTGAATATTATAAAAATATTATTTTATCAATTTTGAGGTTATGTTTTCCCAAAATCTTATGGAGTTAGCTATTTAGGTCCGATTTACTTGTTTATATACTCATGACAGAAGTTCTAGTATTTCTTGCTAAACTCGGAAATAAAATAATGTTTGCGCTATCTATAGTTATGTTTTCTATATTATTATTATTAGCTTTTGAAGATTTTCGACAACTGAATAAGATCATCTGGTCCCTTTTACTCAATCTCGTTTCGTTGTCCAGTTATTAGGGCAAGTATGTAGGCAAAATTGGCCTCTTTAGCAGTTTTAGATTAGCCTTTGTGCTCTCGTCCTTTATTAGGACGCTTGTTGTTTGTATCAAATCTATAACTAAAAATAAAACTCTGTTGGTATAAGAACACTACCAAAAATGAAACGCTACCTCTCCGACTATGTGCAAACACACACAAAGATGTAAGATGGAATTCTGCATTCCTCTGTTAAATTTTACCCGTTCACTAGATGACATTGCAAAGGCAATGCAGCTTTCACAGAGTTGACCTTAAATGATATTTATGTATATCTAAATAAACAACGTGGTAGTGCAATGATAGTAACAATATTCTAGAGATGTAAATAAATATTCGCAGAGCTCACAAGCAAAATTCCACGCGTGGGTAAAGGAGTCACTCGAATAACTAAAAGTATGTTGTACATACATAATTGGATTAAAAATAAATGTGTGAAAAATTATGGATACTTCAGATATTTTTATAATAAGGATACTTAAATCTGTGGTTCGTGATAAACGTATTTTTGTATATTTAATAAGTACAACCCTCAAGATATTTATGTATAACTATTTAGTAAACAAAATGCAAAAGAATTGTTTCTTTATTTAGCGGTGTCGGAAGTTTTATTTTAAATACTTGTCATTAAATTCACTGTTATTTGTAATTACCGATTAAATGGATTTAAACATTGATATTATCTCGAACAGCTAAAACGTAAACAAAATCTGTCAATTAATTGACAGTCCTACCCGTATTACTAACGATACAGTGAGCTTACTTGATCCTATCTTTGTTACTAGTACTTGTGCTGTAATCGAATTATCTGTATTGAAGACGGGTAATACTAGTGACCATAATATTCTTAACCCCCGACGCAAAAAGGAGGGGTGCACTCAGTGTAACGGACGTTGTGTTCTAAGAAATAGCGAAGGATGCGGTGTTATTTCACATACTAAATTGATGTTTATCAGAAATGTATTTAGAGGGTATTAAAAAATATATTTAATTTGATAGGATTAGTTAATCTGGTTATATAAAAAAATTTAATGTAAAATTTAAATTAAAAATTTAAAAATCCTCTGGCACAAGAAATAAACCCTCAAAAAGGAAGAAATAATTTATATTCACTGGCTGGAAATACTGGCTATTTCTTTTTCTGTAAATATATTGTTGGACCGCGGATTAGTAGTTTTCAGTTAAATAGGTAGCTACATTATTTTTTTACTACAGATATCATCATTATTCGAAAAAAAAAAATCATAAGTGTGTTGGGGTCCGCTGAAATGAACAACTCTCATACTTACTAGAAATAACATAATGCATAAAATGAAATATTATGTAAGTAAGTTTCTATCTGAGGATATAGATAGCAGCAGTCCCCGACGCATTTACGATTTTGTTTTCGAATAATGATGATATCTGTAATAAAACAAATAATGTGCCTACCTACCTAACTGAAAACAATTATTAATCCACGGTCTAACAATGAATTTGCAGAAAAATAAATAGCCAGTGTTGCTAACCAGTGAATATAAATTTACTGTCACACAAAGAAAATAGAAATCTTTCTGGCTTGGGGATCGGATCATGCTCACCATATGTTTTTGGGATCTCTGAACCCGAATCCGAGGTCTGTTTAACTCCATCACATCAGGATTTTGCCATAACCTCAAAAAACCCATAATTTAAGCGATTCACATAAATCGCTGTTTCTAGGCAAAAATTACCCACTCTTTTTTGTACTAGATCTAGCAATGATGTGGTGGCACGATATTCTTCCGGCTCCTTGTAAGTGAGATACAGCCGCCAAATTGAGGGGTCCGAGGACTTCGCTTCTCGAGCGATACGGCCCAGCTTCGAGTGCCATTTCTGTTAAACGAAACTTAACAAAAATCCGAAAAAATTCAGGGATACGTAGAAAGGTGTAAGAAATCGTTTGGCACAATCTGAGGTAGAGGCATTCGAGATATGGCCGCTCTAAGTCGAATTTTTATACCGTTTTCCGGGGCTATATCTCGAAAACGAAACGAGATACAGAGCTGCGGTTTACTCTATTCGATTTCTCTCGCCTTCCAGCAAAAATCTGAGAAAATTCAGAGGTATGTAGGAAAGCGAGAGATATCGAATGGCGTAAGCCGCAGCTCCATATCTCATTTCGTTTTCTAGATGTGGCCTCGGGAAGCGGTAAAAACATTCAATTTTCACCTTCCAGTGATTTCGACTAGCCATATCTCGAAAACCAAGGCGCGCACCAACCTCTGATTAACGCTAAACGATTTCATACGTCTTTCTACGTATCTCTGAACTTTTCCAGATTTTTGCCAGATTGATTTTGGTAGAAATGGTTCACGAAGCTGGGCCTTGTCGCTCGAGAAGCGATATCCTCAGACCTCCCACTTTGGCGGCCGATATCTCACTTAAAAGCTCCAGGAAAATATAGTGCCCCACATCATCAGATTGGAAATTTAATTTGCAATCTATATAATACAAAAAAGAGGGACAAAAAGTTAAAGCGATATATGTGAAGTGATGTTGAAAGTGCTTAAATTATGGGTTTTTTGAGGTTATGGCAAAATCCTAATGTGATGGAGTTAAATAGATCGCATTCGGATTCAGCGACCCCCAAAATCATATAGTAAACGTGGTCAGATCCCCAGGCCAGAAAGATTTTTTTTTGTGTGGCTGTGATTATTTGTTCCGTTTTAAGGGTTTATTTCTTGCGTCGGAGTTTTTTTATTTAATTTTTTTTGTTTTTGCTTATTGTGAGCTGGCCTAAGAAATACTCAAAAAGAGAAACAAATATATTTTTAAAAAATTTAATTTTAATGGCATGGAGGATATGGATAATAAAATAAAAATTTCAAATTTTGAATGATTCTGTAACACAAATTTGTAATAAATATGTACCTTTTAAACAAGTTAGAGTCTCAAATGTAAAATATCATGATTTATAGATGCTCTAAAGGCGCTGATGAAGCGCAGAGAGGACGCGGTGTAAAATAGCGAAATCCCCCGATGATTGAATTTTGTAAAAAAAAACGCAGTTGTATGATCAGAAAAAAAACATTGTTACCATAAATTCTGAAGTAAATTCTAAATAGGGCTACTAAATAAAAATTTATCTATTTAATCCTGTTAATGTTTGTACTTATTATATTTAGGTTAATCAAAGAATGATGATAATCAGGATTTATGTAATAATAATTCGTTTAAAGACATGAAAATTTAGCTTCAGGTTAGCATTACTATAGGGCGTTATGATGCTATTTGCTGTATTAAATTAAATGCGATATCAGACATGTCAAAAGGAGCAAGATACTGTAGACCCTTTATTGATATTATATTTCACATAATGAAACATGTCCTCTATAGGATTTGCAAATAGTAGAAAAAACTATCTATGAAAACTAAAAAAAACTATCTGTAAAGAAATTTTTATTGAAATATTTGCATTCTTTCGATAACCTGAATTTTGGTATGCTAGTAATTAAAATCTTAAACTGAATTTGTCTATTTTTTATTTGGCAATTCTCATTGTAACACTAGTATACACACAGTCTCCTACAGCTATGCAGATTAAACTAGTATCTACATAACCGCCTGGGCATGAAGATTCAGTTAAAAATGAGAACAAAGGCCTAAAATGAATTTATTTATCTACCTTGTCTTAAAAAAATTTCACTCAAATGGATTGCATTTTCATGATAAGAAAGTATATGAAAATCCATTTGAATAAAAATTTTTTAAGACAAGGTAGATAAATAAATTAATTGTAGGCCTTTGTTCTCATTTTTAACTGAATCTTCATGGCCGTAGCGGGTTATGTAGACACTAGTTTAATCTGCATAGCCGTAGGGGACTGTGTGGATATTAGTGTTACAATGAGAATTGTCATATAAAAAATAGACAAATTCAATTTAGGATTTTAATTACTAGCATAAGCAGAATTCAGGTTATCGATAGAATTTCATAAATTTTTTTTTGCAGATAGTTTTTCTTTTAATTCTCATAGAAACTTTTTTTCTACTGTTTGCAAAATCCTGTAAAGAATATATTTCACTGCAATTACAAGCAAAGAAATAATAATTCACTTTTAAATATATTTTACATATTTATCGTAAATTGTTGTATGGAAAAAGGATACTTTCAGAGTAGTTTAAAACTTCTCTAGTGATGCCATTACCTAGAACAATTAATCTCCTATCATTTGGTGACTTGACTCCTGTCAGTGTTCTACTTGCTTTATCAAACATTTTAGGCCCGGCGCGCACTAAAGTGGTGTTTAGGTGGCGTGGTAGCCGTGTGGCAGGTGGAATTTTTGAAACTCATGTAAACAAATGCGGCAGCGCGCATTGAGTCGAAGTGGCGGTGGCGTGATGTTTTGCAAGTGGGGCGGTGCCATTCGGTTCCCCCCTAGTCTCGGGCACGGCGCGTACCAAAGTTGTGTGTGGCAAAGAAATGGCGGTGGCGTTGGAATGGTTAAGACGTGACGTGGCAGTAGAATGGCGACAAAATGATATAAAAGTGATGTAACGCGTAGCGAAATGGCAAGCAGCGCCATCCTGCCATTGCTTTATCATTAAGTAAAATGTCGTCAGATGATGAGGATGCTTTTGCATTAGTTCAATTAGTAAATTTACAAAATTCATATAAAAGAAAAAATCATTGGGTCCGTCCTCTATGGCAAAAAATTAGAGAATACGCCATATGTAATGTCCAGGATCGCTCTTGAACTTGGTTAATATGGTAATCATCCCGCGTACTGTCATAGTGACAGGGATGAGCCTCTACAAGGTCTACAAAATGTATATTGAATTTCTGGTCGTCTTGCATTATAAGATAATCGCAGAAAACATTAGAGATGCAACTTCTTCTCTAGGCAAACCATACTAAATACGAGCACCACTTACCACTCGAAAATTAAACATGTCCGAGACTAGTGGGGACCGAATGGCACCACCCCACTCGCAAAACATCACGCCACCGCCACTTCGACTCAATGCGCGCTGCCGCATTTGTTTACATGAGTTTCAAAAACTCCACCTGCCACACGGCTACCACGCCACCTAAACACCACTTTAGTGCGCCGAGGCCCGGCGCGCACTACAGTGGTGTTTAATTTTCGAGTGGCAAGTGGTAAGTGGTGCTTGTATTTAGTATGGTTTGACTAGAGAAGAAGTTGCATCTCTAGTGTTTTCCGCGATTATCGTAGTTCAAGAGCGAGCCTGGACATTATACATGGCTTATTCTCTATTTTTTTGCTATAGAGGACGGACCCAACGATTTTTTCTTTTATACCGATTTTGTAAATTTACTAATTGAACTAATGCAAGAGCATCCTCATCATCTGATGACATTTTACTTAATGATAAAGCAATGGCAGGATGGCGCTGCTTGCCATTTCGGTACGCGTTACATCACCGTGATATCATTTTGTCGCCATTCTACTGCCACGTCACGTCTTAACCATTCCTACGCCACCGCCATTCCTTTGCCACACACAACTTTGGTGCGCGCCGTGCCTTAGAGAAAGTAATATATTCGTAGATAATTTGTTATATTGCTAATCATAATATATTGAATGAATATCTGACGTACTTATTTAGATCTGCACCTCTGCGCTAGTCAAGTTATAGATGATACTATCAGGGCAGGGAATAGTGGTATGATAAAATCGATGATGACTTAATGTATGCCAAGGCAAAACTTAATAGTTTTGCGGTTAACTTATATGATAGGCGACAGATAGTGCGAGTGGGTGACTTACACTCAACGCATACGTTTCCACTAATTTGAGTTCCGCAGGGATCAATCTTAAGACCTTTATTTCTTGTACCGTGTTGTCTCTTAATAGAACCGAGCTCTCATATCATGCATAAGCAGATACTTGATACTTGATTATATTACAGTTTTCAAAAAGACCACTTTCTTGCAGAGAATATGATGAATAGAAATTGTACGGTTTTCAGCAAAATTTGCCTCTCAGTTCTAATAAATGTGTGATGTTGATGTATTATATCAAAGTCAAATTAAAATAAATAGGGAAATTATCACTATAGTTAAATCAGCAAAAAGTTTTGGTGTAGTATTTGGCTAGCCATTAAAGTTAAATTTACATGTGAACAAAGTAATACAATGGGCTTGTCTTATCTTAAAGTTACGTACCAATAGACACATATTACACTTAAACATGCGTACAAATTTTTGTGAAGCGTTGATGTTATCATTTTTAAACTATTGCAGTTTCATATATGAGCCCTGTCTGGATGCAGTCCAGATTGCAAACATTACACGACTCATTTTGGAGACATATATGGGCTCCGTAAATGTGACCAGGGAACAATTGCCAGAATAAAAATATTATGTTGATTAAATATAAGTAATAAGATGAAACCACATCTCTTATGTCCTTAGTATATAATTTGTAATAATTCATTCTGGTGTGCCATCATATATTAAAAAAGGCATCAACAACACTCTGTAAATTTACGGTTGCATGAAATGGATTAATATATCAGGGATCCATATTTAGAAAATTGTTCTGTTATGATGCACTAAAAATGTATAATTCTTTAATTACTTTCAATATTTTAAGAGAGAAATAATAATGGAGTGCCTTGCAGGAGTAAGCTTTTCTCTTGATTATGTTTTTATCTCTCTAATGTTTTCTATCTAACTGCCAGTAAAATTTACTACTGAATATTAATTTCTTTATAGAGTTATGTGTAACAGGAGTTCTTTGTGGATTAAACTTCCCCCTGTACAGTATTTTTTATTAAAGGCGTTTTTTATTATTACTATTATTATTACCTTTGAGAAAATTGTCTCGCGAATATCCGTTACTTTACTTCTTTTTTATAAATATAAATATCGTATGTAAATAATACTTAACGTATTATTTACATACAAAATATATTTTCTCTATTTGGTAAAATGCGACTTTGGTCCAATGATCTGTATTATTTAAATATCGAGACAGCTAACGAGTTAGAGAATTCGCAGCTAAAGTCAAATTAAAAGTAATGATTTGTTAAATAAATTAAGTTAGAATGCCTTTCTCGAAACTTGACTAAATACTCTAATGTCAACAAAAGATAATGGAAAGAGTATCTGAAGACAGTTTACTGTAATTTGTGCAACAGCGTTATTTATCATTTGTGTCTTAGGGAGTAGAGGGAACGCCAAACCTATACTGTTTCATATTCTCGAATTTAACGAAAAGAAACATTCGCTATGGGCTATGTCGTCCACTGTATATTATAAATCAACATTTATTTATTCAATAGCAATAATGAGTTTTAATACAATAAGGTAAATCTTTTAAAATTGGTGTGCGTTACGAGGGGGATAAATGATAATAAAATAACAATCTAACCGTTATACTCTTCGCCGATTTACTGCACTTTTTAAATAATTGTTGCACATTCTATAAGATACTCTTCGCAGTTTTTTTGTAAATAATATTAGTTTTAGATATTTTTAGTTTAATTACAAAACATAAAAAAATTGTGTTATTTTTTTTCTTATATAAAGAAATTTATAACTTTTTTGCTTATCGATCCATTTTTCTTAAAGATATTGGGTTCTTCATCTAGCTAACACTAACTTACTGTCCAAATTTCAATACAATCGGACTTTTCGTTCTTAAGTTATTGTGCTTACAAGAAACTTGACGGGCGGCTGGACAGACCGATAGACAGACGGAAGGACGGACATTTTGAAAGTTGTTCAGAGTTCGATCACCAACACAGTGATATGAAATTTTTTTCTCTACGAGCCATATTACCGGTTTTAGAGGTGTGCTGATCGAATGCAATATACTCTCCGTTTTGTATTTGCGAAGAGTATGATAACACCACAGGCAATACAACCCCTCTTTTAAGGTCTGAAGTGACAGTAACACAGGTCGTGACAAGTGACACACACTAAGTATTCGAATTTAACAGTTTTTTTTTTTAATTTCAGTGTCACGACCGGGAATCAAACCTGGGACTTCAGATTGAGAGGAAAGTATACTTGCCCTTCGACAACTTAGTTGTACAACATATATATGTATATTGATCATAATCTTAAGGGTCATGTTGGTAGGCGTTAAAGTGTTAAATGATTTCCAGAATCGAGAAATGGAACCATATCACTGATCTGCTGCCTCGTATTCACAACGTCTTGACAGACGTTTTGTGTTCCATACGATGTTTTAGTTAGCTTCTCTTTGCTGTATAGCATGACTGACGGCCTTGTGCCCGGTAGGCTCACGTCTTCAACAAAGCTCTTTCACACCAGCTTTTTGGTGACATTAGCCCAAAGTTTTGGAGGTCGTTCTCTCGCCTCTTGCCTTTTGGACTATCAATCGTTATATGTTGTTCTCTCTCCGGTTGATGTGGCAAAAAAATGAGAGGACTCTGGAAAATACGATGATGGAGAGTCGCGTTGAAGGACTAGTTTTTCGGAAAATTGCTGTTCATGCGATGAGCTGTCCAGGGAATTTCTAACAAACATCTCCAGATTCATATTTAGAAATTTTAGAGCGACTTCTGCCTGCCTCCTTAACGGTCCATGTTTCAGAGGCGTAAGAAAGGAGGAGAAAACTTCTGTCTATAGAAGAGAATAGAATAGAATAGACTTTTATTTGACCAAGTTACAAAAAACATTCTTGGCAAGTCAACACACAATAGAAAAGTAATACAATATAAAACATACAACATAAAACAGACATGAAATAAAAATTAACCAACAATAAAAAAGAAAAAAATGTATATAACATAAAGTATATTTATAAATATGTATGTCACAAACAGCAAAATTTTCTTTAGACCATAGAAAGGACGGGTAAGTTAGGGTAAATTCCAAAGTGAATAGAATAACCACAGCATATCAAACGAGTTCGAAAAAAATGATAAATAATAAAATGCCTATTAATTACCAATTTGTGTTTAAAAATGAATTATTATTTATTTGCTTATAATTGCATTGTTACATATCCTTTATAGGACTTTACAAACAGCAGAAAAAATAAGTATCTATAAGTACACTTTGTGTACAAATATTAACGAAATATTTGCATTCTTTCGATAAGCTGAATTCTGGTTATGCTAGCAAATTAAAATCCTAAAATGAATTTGTCTAATTTCTTATTTGACAATTTTTATGAGTGGCTTTATGTATTTCTGATGAGTTCCAGAATAAGGGCGAAAAACGTTTCAAAGGCTAAGCATTTCCAAGAAACAGAATGCCGGATTTCATGGTAGATAGATCTTTATTGGTCATATAAACACAAATTATGCTTTGACACGTGAAATAAAAATATAAATATAGCAAGAAACCAGCAAAATAGTGGTTGTCTTAGATAAAAAATTATACAATAAATAAAACAAATAAATAACACATAGAGTAAATAACAATAGCAATATAGCACATAGAATAACGAACAAATAATCATGATCATACAAGAGTAAGTTTATAAAATTAAACGGGAAAAATCAGTCAACAGGAATTCGTCAAAATCATAGAATGCATTATCAAGGAGGAATCGTTTAATTACGTATTTGAAGCGAGTACAATCAAGAGATTGTACAGCTCGAAAAATTTTACTGCATAATAGCATGTTTCTGGTTTTTGAAAGTCGCAAAAAAATCCAAATATATATTACCCCTATTACGAGTTGAGTACGTATGGACACTTTCACATGTTATGTAATTGTTTAAGTTATTTTTAACATGGACAAGGCACTGTAGAATATAAGCACAGGGCAAGGTAAGTAAGTCTTTTAAAAGCATTCCTACAATCATCCCTATATGATAACCCAGCAACGACTCTGACAGCCTTTCTTTGCAATGAAAAAACTGTTGAGGTATGTGCCGAATGGCCCCATATTAATATGGCATAGGTGATGGAAGACTGAATTATTGCGTGATATACCATTAGAACCGTTGATTGTGACAAACAATTTTTTAAATTGCGCAATAAGAAAATATTACGTGATACATTCTTGCAGATGTAGGACGTGTGTTCTTCCCATGTCCGCTTACTGTCTAAAATAATGGCCAAGAATTTAACGCAATTGGAGGTCATCTGTACAGAGTGCTGTCGTAACGAAAAAATCATAGTCTCTGTCTTATCATTATTTAATACTAGCTTATTTTTTAAAAACCAGTTATGAATCATGGACAGGCTGTTTTGTGCCTCTGATAATAAAATATTACAATCATTATGGGAATGAGCCAATGTCGTGTCGTCAGCAAAGAGAGTGAAATTTGTTAAGGGACTACTATTTGGCAAATCATTAACATAAATAAGAAATAAAACCGGTCCCAAAACAGAACCCTGAGGGACGCCAAATCTAATATCAATGTTACCCGAATTAGCGTTATTAAAATGAACAAATTGATGACGATCAGTTAAATATGACATAATCAATTTTCTGCTGCCCTCAGAGAATTTATAAAATTTCAGTTTGTTCACTAAAATATTGTGAGGCACACAATCGAAAGCCTTACTTAGGTCTAAAAATTGCACATGCACAAATTCTTTGTCCTCGAAACCTTGATTTATTACATTCATTAACGAATTAATTGCTAACGTCGTTGACAATTTCGACCTAAAACCATATTGACAACTATTAAATAGACAATAATTTTCAAAATAATTCGTGATTTGAGATTTGAGAACTACCTCAAATATTTTGGCAAATAATGGCACGATGGAAATAGGTCTGTAATTAGCCGGATCATCAATACAGTTTTTTTTAAACAAAGGTAACACTTTTGACAGTTTGAGACATTTAGGAAACACATTCTTTCTGATGCATTCATTAATTAGTTTCGTGAGTGGAATGATAATAATGTATTTGATACAATTGAGAATATTCATGTTGATATCATAAGCATCTTTACTCTGTTTATTTTTCAGGTTAGCGATTACATCTAGGACTTGATTGTAAGTGACTTCAGTAAAAATAAAATCCTTGTCAGTACCGGTTTTTATGGAACTTGTGAAATAATTTTCAAAATTGTCGGTGGCAGATGACAAGGAGTTAACTAAATTTTGAGCGATGTTTCCAAAATAATTATTAAATTCATCAGGAGATATAATTTCTGACGAATTATCTGTTTTATTTTTGTTTATATTAATCAAATTCCACATTGCTTTTTGCTGATTCTTATTCCGGCGAATATAATTATCGTTTGCTCCTTTCTTGGCTTTTAATATTTCATTTTTATAAATCCGTTTTTTGTCATTAATCAATTTTTTTGAAAATGTAATCCATTAGAATGAACATTTTTTTAAGACAAGGTAGATAAATAAATTCATTTTAGGCCTTTGTTCTTATTCTTAACTGAATCTTCATGATCGTAGGGGGTTATGTAGATACTAGTTTAATCTGCTTGGCCGTAGGGGACTGTGTGGATGCTAGTGTTAGAATGAAAAGTGTCAAATAAGGAATTAGTCAAATTCATTTTAGGATTTTAATTTGCTAGCATAACCGGAATTCGGCTTATCGAAAGAATGCAAAGATTTCATTAATATTTTTACACAAAGTTTTTCTTTAAGTTACAGATAGTTATTTCTTCTGCTGTTTGCAAAATCCTATAAAGAATATGTTTCAAACCAATTTGTGTGTTCAAGAATTCTTCACTTGAATAGAAGCAATACTTTAAAATGTATTTTTTTATTGTCGATTTGAAACTGTTAAGATTAAGTGATTTAATGTCATTAGGAATGTGATTGTACAACCGAAGGCTTAGAGAATTTTTTGTGATTTACTTAATCTTAGGCGAGGCTGCCTAAGTTGATTAGCAGACCTGGTGCCGTAGGAATGAAAATCTGAATTTGTAGAGAATGAGTTTGTGTTCTTGTGAAATTTTAATAAAGTATTATAAATATGGAGGGAAGGAACAGGCATTATACCAAGTCTTTTGTATATTTGAGAACAGTGATCTCTCCAGCCAGCACTGACAATTATTCTAAGTGTTTTCTTCTGAATACGAAAAATTTTTATTGCGTGAGATGAACCACCCATAGGAGAATTGCATAGTTAATGTGAGCATGAAATAATGAAAAATAGCATGTTCTCGGAGTTTTAGAACCGAGTTGATTTTTCAGCCTCCGTAACGTAAAAATAGAACCTGATAATTTGTGTAATAGTTGTTCCACATGATTCGCCCATCTAAAAGAATCATCCAAAACAACGCCAAGAATTTTGACGCTGCTGTCTTTAATTAGCGTATTATTTGTTGAAAAAACCATTCTTTGTGTTTTCTCTTAATTTAATTTAAGGTTAGTTGAAGAGAATCAAGCTCCCGCTTGTTTTATGGAACTAGTGCTCTCCTCATTTAAGTTATCAATGTTCAAGTTGAAATCAATAATGGATGTATCATCGGCATAAGCTATTCATTTCTTAGGTGACATAAAATGAAAATATCATTGACATATAATATAAAGAGCAGGGGCCCCAAGACAGAGCCTTGAATCACCCCATGCTTCACCGGACGAAGTTCTGAGTTTATATTATCGACAGAGACAAATTTTTGTCTGTTATTAAGATAGGAGTGGAAAAGATTTAAAGGCAGGCCTCTAATGCCATAAAAGCTCATCTTATCCAATATTATATTATTCACATCACTAATATCAAACAATCTTTTGCCGTATCTCATGAAGATTTGAAATAATTTCAAAGATTTCAGTATTAAAGATGTTATTATATCTATACATTTTAATTCACTAGGAGGAATGATATTTGAAAAGTCCTATAAGGGTAGCTGGAAGAGAACGTGTGAAAGATGCTATTTATTAAAAGTGTATTTTAACTTCTGTCTGGATAATTAAATTGATTTTGCACAAAACGATAATAACTGTAGATCGAGGGATGTTCAAGAATCGGTGAAAACACTGTATATTATACTATTATATTGGAACACATCCTATATTCTTAGTGTGTGGTGGTCGCGGAATGTACTCAGAGTAAAAAATAGCAGGCGTTAAATTTGAGCAGCAGTAAATAATAACGAGTTTCATCTTCTACCAAATGAAAGAAGAAAACCTCGATAAAATATAAAGAATTCACTTTTATGTCTCACTTTTCTCATTCCACCCTAGTTACTTCTAAACTAGTTTCGATTTTATTCTTGTTGTTAGCGAACAGCAAACTTCGGGCTTTATTATTGCAGCTTAAATTATTAAACTAATTCTTCGGCTATCTTGAAATATTGTAAATTTTATTGCATTAAGTATAATATTTAATAATAAAACGCAATGCGCCAGGGCGCTTGCGTATATAGCGTGAAAACTACACAAGAGTTCTCATAGCTGGTAATAAAAGCCTCTGAAGGGTCACGGACCTTTCTAGATTCAACGACAGCGAGTAATTCGACAATCATATGTTTTCGTTCCTATTCACTTTTTGCTAAAGAACCTCAGCAGCTTTTCTAATGAAAAAGAATTACCAGCTGTTCCAATCTTGAGCAAATTCAGTACGTCATATAAAAGTCCATAGTTTTTACATATTATGTTTACTTATAACCATTTATTTATTTATTGCGTATACTGTTCAACAGGTAAGGTACCCAGCTACAGAACGGGAATAAAGGAGTATTAACAATACAGCATTTAGTTATAATACAACATATACAACAAACTAGAGAAAAAGTGAAAGAAACCAATAAAAATACAAAGTAGACAAAAAGTGAATTACAGATAACTTACAATACAAGTAAAATAATATAGGAGCCAGCGTGCAATAATGCGACGCATTTGTATCAGCTAGAGATATAATTATTCTTTAAATATACAGGAAAAATTATGCTTTTTAATGTTTCAAAAAGTTTTATTAAAACTCTACACGTGTTTCGGCTTATTAGGCCTTTATCAAGAGTACAAGATAATACTAAATTTAAAATGTGTTCCTTACTTATTTATACCTAATGGAAGGTATAAATTATTCAAAGCTTTTAATCTATTTATTACATGCAACTAGTTATATGATTCCTATCCTATGTAAATATACTACAAATAAGTTCTTAATGTTAAATTATTTTTTCTAGAATATTATGACCCATAAATAATGTTTGATCATTAGTTACATTTTTATGCTTTTTGACGGCTTTCATGATCTCAAATTGTTCTAGTAAATCTAACTTCTTTCCTTTATTTTCTGTATGGAGTAATTCGACTTCATTAAAATTAACAAAATGATTATTTTCTATGCAGTGTGTTGACATACCGGTGCTATGTATACCATTCGTTATTGATTTTTTGTGTTCAGCGAGACGATTTTTTAATTTACGACCAGTTTGACCGATATATATATATATAGCATCGCAGTCATTACATTTTAATTGATATACACCTGTTTTTTCTAATAAATCTCTTTTGTCTTTATTATTAACTAACATTTTCCCTAGATTATTTTTATTAACAGAAATAGTTTTACATCCTAGTTTTTTCAGTTTATGACTAATTTTATCACTAATCTTAGGCCTATAATTAATACATTTATATATGTCAGTTCTTTGTGGAGTATCAGCATAAAATTCTTTAAGTAACTTTTTCTTTTGTTTATGTTTTATTAATTTATCTATCTTTAATAAAACATAAACAAAAGAAAAAGTTACTTAAAGAATTTTATGCTGATACTCCACAAAGAACTGACATATATAAATGTATTAATTATAGGCCTAAGATTAGTGATAAAATTAGTCATAAACTGAAAAAACTGGGATGTAAAACTATTTCTGTTAATAAAAATAATCTAGAGAAAATGTTAGTTAATAATAAAGACAAAAGAGATTTATTAGAAAAAACAGGTGTATATCAATTAAAATGTAATGACTGCGATGCTATATATATATCGGTCAAACTGGTCGTAAATTAAAAAATCGTCTCGCTGAACACAAAAAATCAATAACGAATGGTATACATAGCACCGGTATGTCAACACACTGCATAGAAAATAATAATTTTGTTAATTTTAATGAAGTCGAATTACTCCATACAGAAAATAAAGGAAAGAAGTTAGATTTACTAGAACAATTTGAGATCATGAAAGCCGTCAAAAAGCATAAAAATGTAACTAATGATCAAACATTATTTATGGGTCATAATATTCTAGAAAAAATAATTTAACATTAAGAACTTATTTGTAGTATATTTACATAGGATAGGAATCATATAACTAGTTGCATGTAATAAATAGATTAAAAGCTTTGAATAATTTATACCTTCCATTAGGTATAAATAAGTAAGGAACACATTTTAAATTTAGTATTATCTTGTACTCTTGATAAAGGCTTAATAAGCCGAAACACGTGTAGAGTTTTAATAAAACTTTTTGAAACATTAAAAAGCATAATTTTTCCTGTATATTTAAATTATTGAAGAATGTTTCACAAGGAATCAACCCAATGTATATAATTATTCTACATAGTAGACGTCAAACAGTAAATGAGATTTTTTCTTAGTGGTGGAAACTTAATTCATAAATTAAACTATTAATAAGAAAAGTCAGCTTGATGTTCAAAGTGTCTGCTTCTGGACCTCCACTAACTGGTTAGTGAGTGCCGATCATATTTTTATTACTAAGTGGTAATTAATCGATGACATAGAATTCAGTTTGATAATTTTCTGTCGTGCCCAGTACTACAGGTTGTAGGTTTAGAATATCTGCCACTGGACCTTCACTAGCTAAGTGGTAAGAGATCGATAAGAATATATTCGGTTGATACAAATACTTACACCAATTCTAAAAGACATTTCGAGATATTTAGTGAAGTTTCCACCATTAAGGAAATTTTTCGTGTCACTGAGGTTGTCTGACATGCTCCAAGGAACAGGATTAATAATATCTCTAACTGATACAAATGTGCAGGTAGTTACACCCTGTCTCCTGTACTAACACATTACATTCATAAAAATAATAGAAACAAATGAAAATATATTACCAGAAAATACTAGTAATTATTCAAACTTTTACAAAATACTTATCACAAATAAGTTTAAAACATATATCTTTCTTATATCAATTATAACAAAGAATATGCCCATTATGAACAGTACAACTGTTACCATAATGTTATTTTTAATTTAAATTATCCTGCTCAATGAAACCCAAAGATAACCAAAACAAAAGCACTCACCGATATAGCAGTAACACAAAACTTTATAACATCCACAGACACGTGTTTCGACATCTATGTCTCTTCGGTGCGGCTTTTTCTAAAGTTCACAATCAACTGAAATATTTAAGCAAATACTCGTGTTATAACCATCAAAGGATTACCAGAACAGGATATTAAAAATTAAAATTGGCCAAATTACTAGTATTTTCTGGTAATATATTTTCATTTGTTTCTATTGTTATAGAGCTTTTACAGTTCCAGGAAGTTGCATTTGCATATAATTATATTGATAATTATCCCTTTACGGGGAATTTCCTATAATCTTATTTTAATTTTTAATATCCTGTTCTGGTAATCCTTTGATGGTTATAACACGAGTATTTGCTTACATATTTCAGTTGATTGTGAACTTTAGAAAAAGCCGCACCGAAGAGGCATAGATGCCGAAACACGTGTCTGTGGATGTTCTAAAGTTTTGTGTTACTGCTATATCGGTAAGTGCTTTTGTTTTGATTATCTTTGGGTTTCATTGAGCAGGATAATTTAAATTAAAAATAACATTATGGTAACAGTTGTACTGTTCATAATGGGCATATTCTTTGTTATAATTGATATAAGAAAGATATATGTTTTAAACTTATTTGTGATAAGTATTTTGTAAAAGTTTGAATAATTACTAGTATTTTCTGGTAATATATTTTCATTTGTTTCTATTGTTATAGAGCTTTTACAGTTCCAGGAAGTTGCATTTGCATATAATTATATTCATAAAAATAGTTAAGCTAAGGACATAAATATTTAACTTCTAGTTGTTTCAGCTGATTAAAATCATGTGCTTACATAATATTTACAGCCTTAGCTATAGATAGGAATACGTCAGAAAAGCGCATTCCCTTGTCTTCGTGAGTGAAAGTAGAAAGCTTCCAAACAGGTCTCTTTTGCAGAAACTCAATATCTAGATAAGTACTTATCAATTAATTGATAGAAGTATATCCAACTTACCATTGTAAGTAAACTCAAAATTCGCGCAACTATGAATACAGGGTCTTAAGGATTTCAGACACAATGGTATAAATGTGATCAGCAAAGGAAAATCTGGCGGTTATGTCAAGGACACGAAGTGTTCTAGATCTCATGAGTATAATCATCCTAAGAATAGTAAAAAATAATTCATGGTGATCTTAGAAAATAGCAATACTGCACTTTCTAGCATTCAAGAGCGTTGTTCAATTTCTTTAAGGTAAGTTTGAAGTTTAAATCAATCGTTAATATAATTTACAATTGTAAATATTTTTTATGTCGTCAGCATGGAACAGATAATGCAATTCAATTTCGTCTGTTGCCATTAATAAATGTGTTAACGATAAGGGCCACGAAATAGATCCGTGTAAAACCCCAGAGGTGAGCACAAGTGCAATCGCCTTGAACTCATTGAGAATACTACAACGCGCAACGTACTGAATTGTATTTATTAGATGAGACTTAAATTCCATTTGATCAGTAATAATTGGTGGCTGAATCTGTTAGATACTTTGAGGAAGTTTCGTGATGTTTATTTGACAATATTCTGAATATATTGGGTTTCAAGGAATAAATCTGTTATAGTTGAATGTCCCTTCATAAATCCATGTAGGTGACCAGAAATTTTGATGTTAGTGAAATAGAATATACTGTCGTGGAGTAAGGTTTCAAAGATTTGGAGTAGTACAAATTTCAATTGGTCTAAAATTCTGAATGCATAATTTATACCTTTTTCTATAACAGCAGTCCTTCAACAGTAATGCTAGTACGGATTTAAGATATCCTGTCATTTTGGACTTAAGTCGTTTTAAAACTTGAATAACCTCAACTTCACCGATCAAAGATCTTCATTGAAACCGTAAAGGCAACCACGACATATGACGTAAAACTGTCAGGAGGGCCATTCAGTACAGAGAGACCAATTAAAGTAATACATAGATCACAAAAATCTGTCAATATGTAACGTTGAGAAATAAAGCCACACCAGATCCATCTTGTAGAGTTAAAGTACGATTAGTTATTACTTATGCGAGACTCAGTGTGTTTATAAAATATTATTAATACGTTTATCCTAGGAATTAGTGGAATTAAGAAAGTTAATATTCAAGCCACCAACTAAATCCAATTCATCTGAGCTTGTACAAATGTAACTTAAAAGTTAAAACTTCCCCAAGTCCCTCTAACAAGATATTCCAACAGAAGGGAATACAAATAACACCACACGCTATTGTTGTTTTGCTAATTTTGATGTAAATTAGAAGCCGGTGTAAAATATTTACTAGGTATGTTCGTTATATATCAGTTTAATTTTAATGCGTATAGAATATAAAAGCCAAAGAAACAATAGTTTTGCCACAATTTGTAGTATTTCATATATTACGATAAATCATCAAGTTAGAAAAAGACAAGCCGCAATAAAACAGTTAGTTGTAAAAAATATAAATAAGACGAGAAAAACTCTAAATAAAGCTAGATAAGCTTTATTCTGGAAGAAAGTAGTAAGAAACATTAATAAACGGGTAATGTGTAAACAATTTATGATTGTTTAAAACAAAATTCGGTACTTTTCAAATATGAGTGGGGACTCGAAAAAAAGTTAAAAAGCCTAAATCACTACAACTTTTGAGCTCCACCCTAAAAAATACAATTATAAACAATAATAAATTATTTGAAAAAATTGCAAGTGCTATTTAACTCTTAATCAACAAAATTAAATAACTATATTGCAAAATTAAAAAAATAAATCCAAATTGTACAAAATAAGAAAGCATTAAACTCATTTTATAGAATATGTACGTTCTTCAAAAAAGTTCATTAGATAGAATTTCACCCAATCGCCTACTTATTTAATATCAATATTGACGTGGGAGTGAAAATGAACAAATAGGGAGGTAAAACGTATTTTTAATCGACTTTATAGTTCATGTTAGGTTCAACTAACAAGATGACCACACAATATTTTATTTAATAATATTATGATCTGAATTTGTTCCCAAAAAATAACGTGTAGAAGAATATCCGTTAAACAACATAGTTAGAAAAATCTACATTTATTAAAAAATCAAATACATTGCATTGGTTAAAGAATTTAGATGTAAATTCGCAGTTTATGAGCTTACTCCGAAAAGCGGGGCGCGCGCCACTGTTTTGAGCCCTTTTATCTTTCCTTCAAGCTAGTGATTCAAATGTCTGGTGGTGTTAAAGAGACATTAAAGAGAATTTCCCATTGAATAAAATATATTAAAATATACCTCCTGTCTCACTCAGCATTGAGGAAAATCAATTTGTTTACAGGAAATCTGATTTTATCTCATGCCACTATTTTATTCAAAGCAGCAATAAATCTTTTGGCCTGTCAAATGCAATTTATTATTTAAGAATATACAAGTAAACGTAATATACATATGACTAATGAATACGTTGTGGAAATAGGTTTTTAATGTTTTTTAATCAGCATTTAAACTCTGTTACTGTTAGGTTACTTTGATTTGCTTATTAACCCACTAATTTGTAATAACGAGAATAGTGTGATTGCTTTTTCTTTACAAATTTTTAGCCCGTGCGCCGCTTTTCACACAATATTAACACCTTTGCCTTTTTTGGTTATTTTGTGCTGATTCCATGCTTTATTTCCAATTTTGGTCATTATTTTCACTAGTGTGCCTTGGAAACAAAAGAAAGCGATATAGAAGAGGTAATTTTATATCATTTATTTACACAAAGAATAATAAAATCAAAATTAATAAATCAAACTCTATCGGATGTAATTTTTTTTTCACTAACCTACCACAGATTTGATTGCAAGTTCGTCACGATTCTGTTGTCAATACTTGCTCGAAATTCATCTTTATTTTCACCCAAAAATCAAAACTCAAGGGAGTAATATCCAACTACCTAAGTAGCCAGGGTTCAAAAGGGCCGTTTCCCCATATAGTGCTGGGGAAAATGTACGTCTGATCAGCGAACAATCCTAGAATTATGAGCTAATACTTCATCTAATTGAAAATACATTTGTTGTCTCACTTCTAATGGGAGATTACACAGGTTTACAAAAAAATGTCTATCTTTGCAGTCAGACCCATCATTGAAAGCGCTGAAACCAAATTTGGCAAAAAAATTTTTTTATCTCGTCAATATTTCTCTACACCCCCATATTATTAGAGAGTGCACAGCCAACAGATATATAGCAATACATAAACTTGAAGATAAACAACAATATATTCATAAAAATTATATTGACTGACAACTTTTTCATAATACAACAACTAGATATTCAAATTAATATATGTACACTAATAACATAATAGATGTCACTAGCTTACAATAACAAGTCAATTTAACATATTATTAACATTCCCCCTTAAGCTAGAGACACTTCAAAAATAAATTATGTACCAGTTAAACTTAAAGTTCAATACCATCATTCCAGAATTTGATCATCTAAACCAAGATCTCGAACGCACTTGTTGTGTTTGACATTACAAAGTGCTTTTGTTAAAACGTCAGCAATCATGTCATTTGTAGGCATATATAGCAATGTAATTTTGCCACATTCAACAGCTTCACGAGTGAAATGATATCGCACTGAAATATGTTTAGTACGGTTATGGAAGATTGCATTTTCAGACAACTTAATCGCACTTTGATTATCGTTGTAAATTATAATTGGCCTTTGAATACATTGTAGTTCACATATCAAATTTTGGAGATAAATAGCTTCCTTTACTCCTTCAGATAAGGCCATGTACTCCGATTCTGTACTGGACAGTGCAACTGATTTCTGCTTTCTACTACCCCAGGAAATTGGTGTACCAGCAAACTTGAAAACAAATCCACTATAAGAATGCCTATCGGTTGCATCACTGCCCCAGTCTGCATCCACAAAACCAGTCATAGAATCTTCGGTTGATTTAAATGACAAACATTTATTCATTGTTCCCTTTAAATATCTTAAAACGCGTTTAGCGTGCTTCCAATGTTCTATCGTGAAACATGAATTAAACTGACTTAACATACTGACCGGATAAGCTATATCTGGACGTGTGCAAGTTGCAAGATACATCAACGATCCTATGAGACATTGATAAGGTACATCAGGTTTAACTGAAACATCAGATTTAGACAACTTTAAATTTGCTTCCATAGGAGTTCTTGCTATCTTCGACTCTGACATTTCGAATCTGTCTAATAATTCCATGATATAATGATTCTGACTCACATAAATCGTTCCTGTTAACTTATCCCTAGATATTTTCATACCCAAGCAGAATTTGGCTTCACCTAGATCTTGCATTTTAAATGTTTTCATTAGTTCTTGCTTTAAAAAATTTGCTTCTTCATTATTATTGGAGAATACTAGAAAATCATCTACATACAATCCTACAATTAGAACTTTATCTTGTGATATTTTGAAATAGACACATGGTTCATGTTCTGACTGTTGCAAACCCAATTCGACTAAGACATTATGAATTCTTTTGTTCCACATCCTTGAAGCTTGCTTTAAACCATAAATTGCCTTTTTTAAAAGACAAACTTTATTTTCGGAACCTTTTTGAACAAATGCTTCAGGTTGAGACATATATACGGTTTCCTCCAAGAAACCATTCAAGAAAGCAGTTTTTACGTCAAGATGACTAATATCTAAGTTCATTTTTGCAGCCAGCCCCAACAGTAATCTGACTGTTTCTCGTCTAACCACCGGTGAAAACGTCTCATCATAATCTACACCTGCTTGCTGTGTAAATCCTCTTGCTACAAGTCTAGCCTTATATCGGTTTGATTTTCCATCAACTCCTCTTTTTAGCTTAAAAACCCACTTTGAAGACACTATATTTTGATCATTAGGTTTATCAACTAATACCCAGACTTTATTTTCTAGAAGAGAATCGTACTCCTCTAACATGGCTTCATGCCATTGTTTATGATCACTTCTCGACATAGCATCGTAAACAGAAGTAGGATCACTATAAACATTGTAAGCATCACTGATAGTATGATATGACAAAAGACCTTGATAATCTGTCTTCTTTCTGTCACGCAACGGATACCTTCTGGTAGCTGTCACATTTTCAACTTCTTCAGTTTTTTTCCGAGACCAATTCAATTTCAGAAACCATTTTATCTTCGATTAATTTTTCTTTTTTACTTTGGACATTATCATTTGAACTACCTTGTACCAACTCCTCAGATAACAAATGATCTATAGGTGTTACAGAAGTACATGCATTTGATTTTGATGCTTCTTTACTGTAATCTTCGAGAAATATAACATCACGTGCTTTGATAATATTATTACGTTTATCCAACAAACGATAACCCTTTGATTCCGTACAATACCCAACCATTTTATGTTCCTCACTTTTTGCATCCCATTTCTGCCTCTTTACTTTAGGAATATGTACCATCACCCTAGAGCCAAAAATTCGCAAATGACTTAAATCAGGTTTCACACCTGTCCACATCTCTTCAGGGGTTTTTTCTAAAACAGCAGCATGAGGAGAACGATTCTTTAAGTACACTGCAGTGTTACAAGCCTCAGCCCAAAATTGTTTAGAACACTTAGCATCTTGCATCATAGCTCGCGCTTTTTCACAAATAGATCTATTAGTTCTCTCGGCTACACCATTTTGCTGTGGTGTGTGAGGAATAGTGGTTTGATGTTTGATACCATGTTTAAGAAGAAATTCTCTGAACTGATTATTAATGTACTCTCCGCCATTGTCCGACCTCAGTACTTTAATTGACTTATCAATTTCATTTTCAACAGCAGCTTTAAATTCAACAAATTTCTTAAAAACCTCATTCTTTTCTTTGAGAAAATACACAAAGATTTTTCTTGAAAAATCATCAATGAAAATAAGCATATATCGACATCCGCCAAATGATTTTTCCTCCATAGGTCCACAAAGATCAGTATGTACCAATTGAAGCAAATCAGTAGCTCGCTTACCACTTCGTTTAAAAGATAGTCTAGCATGCTTTCCTTGAATACAAGACACACATGGGGTAGTATTCGAATTACTGAAATTCACACCAGTTACAATCATTTTAATTTGATCCATAGCTTTTCGATTCAAATGACCTAAACGTTTATGCCATAATTCTTGCGATGAATACGTTGTAGATGCACACGCAGCAATTTCAGGTTCATTGATCTGCACTTTACTTTGAATATTTTTCTTCTTTAGTTCGTCTAATTTGTAAACACCATTTACATTTGTAGCTGTAAATCTGACGTCACCATTTACATTAAAATCATTTTTGTAATATACTTTACAACCGCTATCAGAAAATACGACTACATGACCCTTTTCAACCATTTTTGACACTGACAAAAGATTCGTTGAAAGTTCCGGAACATAGACTACGTTCATGATTGTCTTAATACCTTCTTTCACATGCACAGATACCTTCCCAGTACCCTGTGTGAACACATTTTCGTTATTAGCAACGGTAACTTTTAAGTTTAAATTCTCTTGATAGTTTTTCATCCAATCCTGTCTATTTGACATATGACATGTTGCTCCCGAATCCACATACCAACCTTCAGTAGGTGTATTATTATTGACACCCAAAGCACACAACATAGCAGAAGATCCAGACCTCTTGTTAAATTTCTTATTGGTACGGTTATACTTGCTATCGTGTTTTGCAAGTTCAGGACAGTCCGGTCTTATGTGGCCAGGTTTATGACAATGGTAACATTTACCTTTAAATGCTTTCGAACGTCCGTCAGCTACAAACGCTGCCTCTTTAACATCCTTATCTCTACGATGATCCTCCATCAGAAGTTTCATTTTAACAAATTCGCTAGTTATTTTTTGTCCACTACTTTCAAGTGTCATAACCAACGGATCAAACGACGATGGTAGCCCACTAAGAAGTATGACTCCCACAAACTCATCATCAATAGCTGCATCCATATCTGTTAATTTTTGAGACAATGTCATTATTTCTGACACATATTGTGACATATTTGGAAAATTTGCCAATTTTACCCCAAAAAGTTTCTTTAGCAGAGACAATCGACCAACTAAACCACGATTATCAAAGGTTTTCGCCAGATTATCCCATGCTTCTTTGGCATTTTTCGCAGTATGCACATGCACATACAAACAAGGTTGAACCATCAAACAAATTTTTGCCATTGCTTTCTCATCCTTCTTTGGGTCTTTAGTTTCTACTGCATCTGTTACATAATCCCAAAGGTCTTCATGTTTTAACAACATAGTCATAGCAAACTTCCAAGTTTTGTAATCTTCCATGCCGCTAAGCTTCTCAATAGCCGCTAACGCATTTGCACCTCCACTGGCCATGCTTGTCTTATTTATGTATTTTTTTTTTTTTTATTATTTTAAATACCAGATTCACAGCATACGTTCTGGGCCCATAACCTATTAGAGAGTGCACAGCCAACAGATATATAGCAATACATAAACTTGAAGATAAACAACAATATATTCATAAAAATTATATTGACTGACAACTTTTTCATAATACAACAACTAGATATTCAAATTAATATATGTACACTAATAACATAATAGATGTCACTAGCTTACAATAACAAGTCAATTTAACATATTATTAACACATATAACCCCTATACACTTTTATAGAGGAGATTCTTTGAAACAAAATTCTTTAATTATTTTTTATGACCTTTGAAATGAATTTTGACGTGATGACAGCTGTCAATAAGCTGTCAAGTATCACCAAGATGTGAAAAGTTGATGTTAAATGCACATTCATAAGTTTTTTAGGTCGCTCAATACAAATCCGAAGTTGATGAAGTTGATCTCAAAATGTGGCATTCTATAATATGGTATGGCATTGGCATTTGATTTCCTCATGTCAACAAAATTTGAATACAAATTTGATATGATATCACCGCCTACGGCATCCTTCACGGTACTGATACAAAAGGCCTCTCGTGAGCAAGAAACTGCAGATGTTACTTGATTCTTTCACGTCAAAATGCTATGTGACGAAAAGTAGAGCTTAGATGTAACGTGTTTGTATATTCTCATTGGTTAAGTTATGGCATTTAACTCCCATAAAACCTACAAAAATGATGGAAAATTGAGGTTTTAGAGCTACTTTTTATTAAAGAAATTTGTGCACTTTCACACGTTCGTCCATTTTTACATAATAACTTTATTTTTCTTAAGGATCACTTTATTTTTTTTTTGTGGGCCCTTCTATTCTCTGAATGATCTGGTATGGAATTTTCTTCGATGATTCCTATTTTGCTTCTCTCTCTTCAATCACCAGCAATTGCTTCGGATTTGTATTGAGTGACCTAGAAAACTTATGATAAACAAATATGGTATCAAAATGTTTTCGTTTAAAGAAACTTGGAAGATAATTCTGAATGTGGAAGTAGAGATTCCTTTGGCGACGGTTCTCTTCTTGTGGTTGACTTGCTTCTGCATCGACATTTTGAAAGGTAGCAGATAAATGTCTATAGTTGTTTCCTGTGTTAGATGTAGAGATAAACAAGAAGCGGCTCTTGCGACCTCCATGCTGCTGCGTGTTCTCGGTTACTTTAAATTTGTATAATATTACAATGTATTGGACAACATTAATGTTAATAACAATAGAGTAACCGGACACCAGAGAGTACACAATCTAAATTTCAGGACAAAATATAATTTTGACTATTAAAATGCAAAATATTTGTCTGAGATTCTAATACAGCAAGCCTATTTTTAAAAATTTTAACTTTTGTAGCTTATCCAACGTTTGTTTACACATTTTAGCTCGATGATGAAAGATTTAGAGATACATCAATTTGCTTACGGTGAAAAATCTATGGATACAAGCACATACAAATTTCCTATCCAGTGCACTTAAAGGATCCACGATTTCCTTTCAGTCCTTTTATGACTTTTCATTTATTTAAAGTAACATTTTGACTAAGAAATTGGCTCTCTCATTCACAACGTCCTGACATACGATTTAAGATTCATGTAATTTTATAGTTGGTCTCTCTTTGCTGTATAGCACCAAAACTCTTTCCCATTAGGTCTTTGGTAACATCAGTCCAACCATGTAGAGGCTGTTCTAATCACCTGTTGTCATCTAGCATTCTCTGAACTATCGACCATTCTAGATTGTCATCTCACTGGTGGATGTGACCAAAGACACGCGGGAGAGTCATTTTGAGGGACGTATTTCTGGAGGAATCGAGCTGCTGTAGCAATGGGTTGTCCAGGAAAGTTGTAACAAATATTCCAAGATCACATATTGTAAGCATCAAATCTGTCTGTCGTCCTAACAATGCTTGTGTGAGAGGCGTAAAGAAAGGTAGAGAGAACTAATGCATCGGTAAAGACAGACCTCTCTCAGAATAAATTTTTTCGTTATATTTCATTAAAATATAAGGCTATTGCTTTAGTTTTTTGTATTCATTGCTAAAGAATTGTAAATTATTATTTATTCAAAAAATAAAATGGTCATATGTAAAATAAATTAAAACGTTTTAACTTATGAATAAATTATGCACTTGCTATACCTCACATTTTAAAATGAAAGTTTAAACAAAGCACATGTTGATTGCAACACCTAACTTAAAAATTACTTAGTAACTACTTTCAAGTTAAGTGTCTCTTTGGATGTAATAATAGGAACTTTCGTCGTTTCAACGATAACCTTTTGTTCCCTGAACCATTTTGGTCTTTGTAATTAATTTTCTCGTTAGACTAGTTTGAAACTTTATTTTTATAGCATATAGAGGTAAATTTAATCCTTGATAATATTGACTTTCCATAAGCCTCGTCTAAATGTTAATAATTATATACTTTATCGATATTGACATAATAAATCAAATAATTCCTCTCAATTCTAGGAGAAATTAATTGAGCATTTTAATTAAGGTACGTCTAAATTAAAATTAACCCTGTTCGGTAATGATGGAGAGTATTCAATTAAAAATTTGAAATTGATTTTGCATTATATATTTTTCATTACTTTACGTGCTATTACAATTCTGTTGTAGATATAGATATACCTACTCTCACATCCTCGGAAATACGTACTCATTTTACATCTTCAACGCATTCGGGTAATTCTGTATTCATAATTATAAAAATTCGGTTTAATAACTTAAAACAGACTATAAATTAATTAATTATTTACTGCCATATTTTAGAAACAGACAACACCAAGTTTCGTACAGATTTTTAAGAATTAAAGGGGATCCATTTTATAATAAAATGTTTTCTAAATACGGCGCCCAATGTGGGGCTCTGAAGATGTTGTTTTTGTAAGAATTTCTGACGATCAACTTCAAATTTGACTTAGATCAGCCTCTTCATTTCATTATTTCATGATATTTTCAGAGCTTAAAGTAACACTCAGCATCTCTTAACTTAAGTATTGATAAAAATAATTCATTTCGAAGAAACCTACAGTTAATTATTTTTGGACTATATCAGACATTAATGTCTCATTTTTACAAGAAATTAGGAGTCATGCTACCTCAAAAACAATTATATCGCAAGATAAATCACCTAATATTATACATATTTATAATTTAACTATTTCATGCTAAATTCGTAATTACGAATCGTTGAAATATTTTAATAATTGTCACATATTTTTTATTTTGTGTATTACAATACACTTTAATTAAAAAGTAAGTAAATATTGCATCCTTCCATAAATGAATAAATGAAATATAGAATGCTGCATTGTCCGTGTTATTTTGGGATTAAATTATAAAAAATATGTCCATTAAAAAGAATCGTGGCTAGAAATTAGAGCAAAATTATGTTCGTAATATTAAATAACTGACGAAATTTTGTACAGTTTACTTTCGGAAGGCAAATAAAATACGTTGCATGTTTTATTTCTCGCTGTTGCGTACTATAACTTAGTGTAAACGTAGCTTTGGTTGAATTAAATAATAGCAGTGCATTGTTTACTCTGTTTTGTCAATTAGTACACTTTGTCTTTACATAGCTACATAGCATAATAGGTGCCTCTGGCATACAAGGTACATTCTATTGTTGAAGTAAAATACTTCGTTTAACTCTTATTTACAGCATTACTAAGATTAGGAAGCGCTTTCTCTACCAAATTTACCCACATGAACCGACTTTTAATCGAATCATCCGAGTTTCAATCATATATATTTGAAAGTAGTAATCAGCATCAAAATTAGATGAGATTATTCAATTTCAGCAAATTGTTCTACGACATCACGTAGTATCTGGGCGACGTAAGTCTATTTGCAGAAGCTTTTATTTCAATATTTCCGTGATTCCCAGTTGGACTATATTCCTGAAAAATCTAAAATAAAAGGTATATTCTGTGCATTCTACAGAAAGCAAAAAGCTCTTAGAGACAAGTAGTAATCAATGTATTTGTGAGCTGATCTAGAAATATTAAACAGTTGATGTCTGTAAGTAACTAATCTTCTGTACGGATTGTAGATATGTCATTTTATTCGATGCTATGTTTGTACTTTTATTTTGAGTTTAACGACTGTTCCCTTTGTGTCCCCACCACATATGAATTGTTATGGGTGTTTTTTTATAAACATGGTTAGGATGCCATTTCACAATATATGAGGGGCGCACTCAGACACGCTTGTAAAAATATTTTTACTTTCTATTTACATATTACATGTGCAGGAATGATACAAGCATGTCTTGTCACTTGGTGAAATGTCCACAATACAACACTTAGGACATCAAAGCTATTCATACCTGGTGGCACAATACTAAAAGTTTATAACTTAGAGCTGTTGTAAATGTCGAATACACCGCATGCAATCACGACATGTATTTTATAATTCTCTTCGATTTTGCAGGAATGTTAACGCTTTCATATTTCCCACGCATGCAATTTTGCAAAAATTCTCTAAACAGTGGATTGTTCACTTTACTCCACGGAATATTACACCAGGCCATCATTTTAACTTAATTTAAGTTAAATGTTGCCTCTAGTTCACCTAAGATAATTCGCTTCGTTACATGATTTTTTTAACAAAATGAGTTACAAATATATTTAGTTATACATGAATATCACATATATATATTAATTTGTTGCTATTTTTGTTCTTTTCCCGAATGTTCACTGCATATGCAGAACCCGTATCTCAGCGAGCGTTTTGATAAACGCATTTTCTTTTGTTGAATTGCATCGTGCGAGTCATTGATATCCTGTTGGTGAAGGTCGCGTTTGCCTTGCCACTGGCCTCTGTCTGTTTTGTAACACAGACGATTACATGTAGGTACGCATTAAATTAGAATAACGCTCAATCAGTCTAGAGATATGAAAAGCGGTTTCATTATTTAGCATTACAAGCGCGGCCTCTTCAAAAAAGTGTAACATTACTTTGGAACGATCACCATGTAATGCTCTGGAAAGACATGGAGGTGCGACCAACCTTATGTTGTTCTTTGTTAGTTATGAATAATCAGTTATTTTAGCATTGAGCAATTCGACGATACGTTACATAAATGTCTCAACAAAATAACTTTATTCAGCAGCACGTTGTAAAGACGAAGTAATTACTTACAATTGAGAAGACGCGGTTAGGTTTATCTGTGTTCATAAAAGTAAAAGCATACCTACAAACAGTACGCCTAAGTACACCCTGGTTGCTTAAGCTGAGTGACCGGTTCAAGTTTTTTTTGCAAATTAAGGAAAATTGGAGATTTACAATGTTGTGAGTACATATTTTACATTTGCATTGTCTACAAAAATATTATGATTACATCATAAATAAACTAATACCATAATTAAGCAGTCCGTCTATCAATTCCACTATTATTATTCTCAAATATCCAATTACTAACAAACATCCTTGCCAGTGCTTGCTGATACCAATCACATGAAATAAATTGTTTTGATTTTCAATGTGTAAAAATGTGACGCTTTTTATTATTCAATATCTATTTCAATGAACTTCCTTGATCACAGTTTTAGTATTCATGTAATAGATTTCGTTTTTGTAACAGTTTATATTAACGTCAGTAGCTCCTGTCACTCTTGAGTAAGGTACATTAATTACTTTCGCTTTTAATATATTTTGTAAATAATTTTGCTATAAACAAGATAAAATGTGTTTGTCCGGATATGCTAAGCCCGTTAATGTACTGTCATCGTTCACAAATAGCCAACATATTTGAATATGTCACTCCTTTCGGTGGACCAAACGTGACGTGATACATCGTGTGTTAAAAACTTAATAATCGATCATTATGCTATACCAGAATATCGCCACGTCGAATTACAGCCAGTGTCTATTTCTTGTAGAAGAGCTTTATGAAACTCATCCCTGAGATTAATCTATGACATTGTAAAATTATAAATTCATCGATCTATCTATCTGGTGCGCTATTTTGCTCACAGATGAAACAGAAATACAGAGATCTCGCCCCACCTTCTAACTGCTTGTATATCGCATACGCATATGTAGAAGCTGTGAAATTTTAGGCGGGGTTGCATAGTGGATATAACATCCTCCAGAGGGGACTTAAATCAGTCGGTCCTTTGTCTATTGAATCATAGACAACTAAAAAAGCTCTACAATTTTATAAGAGAAAGTTCGGCAAAGTTTCCAGGTTGGGAATAAAAAAAATGAAATACCTAATGCATGTATCAATTATTACTTTATTTAGCGATAAATATCCGTTAATAATTCTATATTATTTAATATAAAATTATTATCACTTAGAAGATGATAATTAAATCTCTAACACTTATGAAACATTTGAAGATTGGTTTGCTAACGCATTTACAGCCGCGCCTTCAAAGTCAATTATAATGATGTTGGTTGAAGGCATAGCATTAATGAGTTCAATAATTGAGGAGGACGAGTGTAAGTATACCTATCTTATTCTACGATAACTGGTCCGATACAAACGTTTTTTGTGAAGATGTGCTTGTCAGAATATTTTGCCATCTCCTTTATCTCTGATATGGCTACCTTCACACCAATCTTTGAAGCATCAGCAATATATATTCGTACTTTTTACCACTTAGTTTATGCACCCTTCTAGAATAACGACTCTTATTATACTCCACGCATTTCCATATTAGCTTGTTAGCAATGATTCTTTCTTATGCACGAGATCATTAACAGTAACATTGATTAACATTTTTCACTTTTCACAAACTACAGCACCATAGTTGGACTGGAGTTATTATCATGAAAAGTCATAAGCTGATAGGAAAGATATTATACAAGGTCCAAAGGTATTTCGATATGCAAACTAATTACAGATGACTAAATCTAATTATTTTGTGTTATTTTATATGAAGAAAAACTAGTGTAATGTATTCTTTTCTAAGAAATAACATATATGTTTGTTTTTAATTATCGTAATCCTGATATGGATGAGAGCAACGTAGCACGCATCCAAATCTAGGACATTCAATTTCTCCAACTGGAAGCCATGACCAAACCTACTGACTAAATGTTAACCAAGCAGGACGATCGCCCATTCGATGTGCTGATTGAGAGAAGTCAAATGAGCAGTGACGAATTATTGCGGTTGAGGAGAGGCCTGGTACGCATATGGATCGAACATGGCCGAAGTGGTTGGGGTAAACGAGATAGAAATCTGTGCAATAGATTTATGTTCCCAGAAACGCAGAAACAAAAGAAGTCGAAGAACGAAAATCTATATACTTTCAGATAGTTGAGCAGCGTTAAAAGTTCTCAGGTCTTACACATAAGGGAAGAAATCTTAAACGGGAGAAGAAATAGAAAAATTCCTACTGGAGGAATACTCCACGCGAAAGACAAGCGAAAAAGTTCATAACTTATTCGACAAAGGATTCCACAAGGCTTCTCGAACTCCAAAAGCCTGGCTTAAGACACTTTCTATAAGGCGATTGCCCTTTAAGATATAATCATAAGAATATGAGTAAGACTGGAAATGATATACGCAGATACTGTGATAGTGCATCAACAACTGCAGAACATCTTCTTTAGAAATGTAAGTCGCTTAGGCTGAAGACAGGGAAATTAGCTTCCAGGAAAATGTTTTGCAAAAAGCTTGAGAGCTCCAAGTAACGTCTAATTTTAGTGTAATTCACAAAAGGCCCTATATAGATCCAGTTGAGGAAAAATTGAAAATCCTAGCGACCCCTTGAACTATATGCAACCTACAATGACATCCAATTCACATACGTGTACAACTCTGCATTTAAGTCTCGAAGCTAATTCACCTCATCCAGTTGTCGCGTGTATTATTATCTACGTTCAATTGACGGGATATCACATCGAGCCGTATATATTAGCAAATATCCAAATTTTAACAAAAATTGGTCGATATACCATAGCAAATGACGAAAGTTCATATCTATAATATTGGAGAGAACAAAATGCTGTATGCTGTTCTGGATCGATTGATGCTAATAAAATATATAATACAGTACATATGAAGCAGTTTTAACACTTAAGTGACACTTCCCAGTATACGTATAGTGCTTACTTTTTAGTGTTAATTAAATTTTACCACGATGGATTAGTATCCAGCCATAGTATTAGTATACCATAGCTTCACAATAAAAAAGATCAGATCCATAAAATAATAAAAAGTTGCGCATGATCATGATTTGATGAAACGTCGTATTCAAAATATTTTACTTTAATAATGGATAGAAAAATTGATCATGAGGAACTTGTTTTAATTTCGTACATGTGTTTAATTGGCGCCTTATGAAGTGTCTTCATCAGCATCTTATTCACAACGTCTTAACGGGCATGTTGGGATCCATGCATTATTCTAGTTGGCCTTCTCCGCTGTAGGACACATCTGACAGCATCATGCCTTGTGTCCTGGTTACCTCAGCCGCATCAAAGCTCTTTCCTATCAGCTTCTTGGTACATTAGTTCAACATTTTGTATGGTGTTTCAGTGAATCACTTTGGTGTATGTATTTCTTGGGAAATCGAGCTGTTTGTGAATTGTTTAAGAAACACAGGTTTCCTAAAGAATTAGTCAACAGTTCGATGCTCCAAGAAATACGTACACCAAAGTGACTTACTGGAAGACGTTGGTTATAAAACCAACGTCTTCAGATCCACATCTCGATAGAATTAATATGCTCCATGTCTCAGAGGCATAAATAGAGGTGGAGAAAACTAAAGACTTTGTAAGTTGGGTTTTTGTACCTACTTTTAACATAACATTGACATATCTGTGAGGTTTTCATTTGGTTGGTCTACAATAATAATTTTCGTTTTGTTGTAGTTTACTCTTGAATCATACTCAGAGCTTATTGCACGAAGGTTGCTTACAGGTGTATGAACTCCTGATTTGCTGTAATTAAGGTGATGTCATCCTGATTTATATTATAATTATTAAAATGAATTTGGTTCGAACAATATTATATGCGTACGGGGATGCTGTTGCTTTATTGGTAATTACTAAATGTTAAGTTAAGGTTTCTGTATCAATAGTTATCATAGTTGAGTTAACATACTCTGATAATAATTTAGTATAGTAACCTCGATGCTGAATGATTTAAAATCACCCTGTATATATTTTTTACTTATCACTACTTCTCCTTAGTTTAGTTGTATATTCGAAGAAACAATTGTAAAAGTTTCCTTAGTGGCTGTGTCAAACAAGATGTGATGATGTTAATGTTTAAACAAGTGATCCCATAAATCATTGTTTCTCCACATTAAATATTCATAGCGAAAGATTTATAGGCCTCCATTAAGGTCTTTCGGTCTCCGAAGGAACTTAAATTTATAAAAAAAATATGGTGTCTGTTATGATTTCCCTGTTGGCCGTGCATGCGATATAGGTGTGCCTTTGATTATAAAAGGTAAATGTATTCACAAATGCCAATTAGGGTACAGTATAATGTATACTTTACTTTATTATATATTATGTTTGCATCCTCTTCCGAATTGAAAATGACATAATTTTAATAACTTTTCTTATTCTCTTACTTTTCTTACTTTTTATTGGGTATTTTGCCACTGAAAAATATTTAAAAATTTTAATGAAAAAACCTCTGCGCCAAACGGATCAGACAGAGGTTGGTTCTTGAGTACTTGACTATTTCAAAAAGTCTCACACCTAAAAATATATAAACTAGAACAATGTTATGAACTAAAAACTGAAAATCAAAGCTATAGGTAGTTAACGTTTCGGAAGAGAATCTACTTCCGTTCTCAAAACTTTTTTGGCCGTCAACCATGACAGTTCTTTGTTTATGTATTTCCATAGTCACGTGAGACATTAAATTATATTTATCTTATTTTTACTTACTTCGTCTCTAAGGATGGGCAACCAACTAGTACAAAAATCTATTGAACCAAACCTCCAAATATTGTTCAAAGTTCAAAAAATTGTATTTATAGTGTTCCGTGTGAGTGCGGAAAACATTACGTAGGTGAATCATCTAGACCTTTCAACGTAAGGCTCGGTGAACATAGAAATTACGCTAGAAGGGGAGAATTTGAAAAATCCAAAATTTGTGAACACGCGTGGGATAATAATCATAGAATTAAATGGGACTCGGCGAAGATTTTGGAAAAAGAGAGCAACGGAACTAAAAGAAAACTTAAAGAATCCGCGATTATTTTATTAAACGAGGATAGATGCGTTTCTAATTATTCAATAGATTTTTGTACTAGTTGGTTGCCCATCCTTAGAGACGAAGTAAGTAAAAATAAGATAAATATAATTTAATGTCTCACGTGACTATGGAAATACATAAACAAAGAACTGTCATGGTTGACGGCCAAAAAAGTTTTGAGAACGGAAGTAGATTCTCTTCCGAAACGTTAACTACCTATAGCTTTGATTTTCAGTTTTTAGTTCATAACATTGTTCTAGTTTATATATTTTTAGGTGTGAGACTTTTTGAAATAGTCAAGTACTCAAGAACCAACCTCTGTCTGATCCGTTTGGCGCAGAGGTTTTTTCATTAAAATTTTTAAATATTTTTCAGTGGCAAAATACCCAATAAAAAGTAAGAAAATCTGAATATGCCACAAATAAACAATTACAGACAATATCTTTTCTTATTCATCGTCTAAACTCAAGTATACTCATAATACTCTTAAAATATATGTATCTGAAATACGTATAAAGTCGTCCTTGGGTTGTTCTAAGGAAAAGTTATATGTGCATATATGTGAAAAATTGTTTCTTTCGTATAACTATAGAGAACTGCCATAAGAAAAAATATGAGGTTTTACCAATATTATATTTAGATGGTTCATTTTTGAAAATTTATTTGTTTTTTAATTCACCGATACATGGTGTATTTGAGATAAATATGAAAAGTCGATAGCGGTAGCCATTCTACAGGAAATCGAAAAAGTTGTAACTATTTTCGAGAGAATTAAAAAAATTAGTATGGTGAAAACTCATGCGATTGAAGTGAAACTTCTAGGCGAAAATTATATAATACGTTATAAGAGTATGGTAGTATGGATGAATGAGACATTATTTTATATTCAATGAAAATAATAACTTTTATTATGTTCCTGTTTTTTCAGAATTTAAAAATGACAAGATAGGTTTGTGATTCTTAAAATATGATACAAAAACTTTAGACTGAAGTTGACTGAGTTATCTTGAAAACACTGAATCAATTTGTTGCAGGGCTCCCAGATAAAAGGGGAATATGTAAAAAAAAATACTTTAGAGGCTGATGTATCAGCAATACAGCAGGGTAGGGTGGTCACCCTGTGCCCTGAACAACATGTTTATGTTTTACGTGCAGTCCCCTCTCTGCATTTAATTGGCGGTGAAAGAGGCTCACACGGCCGACTAGACAAGTCCCTGGGGAGTGGATTCGACAAATTGGAGCTTTAAATGTATGCTGGTGAAAACAAATACGCGTCTTACTATAACAGATTTAATGATTATATTTAGGTACGCTTACAGCCAAATCCCACAGGAATAACATTACACACAATCGGTATACTTAGATGTGTGGCCCACACTTAACCTAACACAAAATAACTTAACTTAACTTAAAACTAATAAAATCTTAACTAATAATAGGCAAAATAGGACCCCCCAAAATATACTGGCTTAGACTGTTACATTAAAATACTGAATAATAACATAAAATGAACAAAATAATGTGAACTAGGTAGTGACGATAGGTTAAATTGACTAATGTGAAAAATTTGCAAGCGTGGTGTTCAAAACTACTAAAATTTAATTGGTCATATGCAAAATATTTACTGACAATTTACATTTAATGTGTAATTGGTACCGTAAGAAAACTGACGGGCTCTCTATGCCTCACGTAGAAGGTGGGATGTGATATGAGGTCCCTCGTTAGGCTATTTAAAGACGCTTACCTCCAGCAGGTTTCACAATGTAACCACTAGGCCTACCAGGGGAGCGTAGCTTCCAATGGAACCAGGCAGAAGAGTCTCACCGGTACAACTCAGGATTCCAAATTCGACGAACAGCTTGCCAACCAAGTTTCAGTAAAACTAAAGTTCACATACAGATGTACAGATCACCCAAATGGTAAGACGTAGGGTCAAACATACAGGATACGATACCAGTAAAAGTCCAAAATAAAATGAAAATGAAACCGAAAGAACAAAGGGAACAAAAAGAACAAAAAGAACAAAAAGAACAAAAAGCCCTGCAATAAAGAAATAACGAATATTACAAATCTATTTTCTAAAGAGATTTCAGAGGTATACCTTAGATGTTGAGTGGGCTTACAGAATTCCTTTGCCATGTGCTTCCAGCAAGTTGATTTATCCGGAAAATTCCGTAGCAGTACTTCCCAACAGAAAATAATAAAAATATCAAAATAAGATACTGCTCTAAATTTGTCACTACAGCACCATATCCCATTAAAGGAGCAAATTCACAAAATACTATCCACGTGCTCAGTGACACAACTTATCTTCGGCAGGCAAACGGAAAAAATCCCCCAAAATGACCAAGACGGAAACCTCTGGCAAAATCCGAGAATGACTAAAACTCCGTCCATGAGTACGTTCCGAATGAACACTATACAACATAACCCACAAATCTCATAAATTTCCCTTAATGACGTCTATATTCCACACATAATACAGTATTTAGTAATTCCATTGACAAAACAATAAGTTTAATTGATAATAACGGTCTTGACAAGGTTATAATCGAGACGTTCGAAACTTGCTTCCGAAGAAATTAGGTAGTTACTGTGCGTTGCTAGCAATGCGTTGCCAGCAACGCGTTGCCGGGACTAGCAACACTGTGCGTGTTGCATGGAGCATGAACGGTAGGCAACCAGTTATACTATATATAGCCTCGACTAAAACGATAACATATTACGATATTCAAATTTCATTGTACAGATACGAAAATAGACTGTAACAAATTATTGTAGTTCTTGATCTCGTTGTTCCTTCGTTAGGGTTATTATTTATTTCTAATCTTAATTTTCCTTTGAGAAAATTGATTGACGGTTGTGCTTCTTGCTTAGCAAAGTTAACATTCAAGCCACCACCCAGATTCATGGGAATTTTGTCTAAATTCTCACCCAAGAGAATAGAATCATCAACATTTTATGCTATGTTACGTAGAATATACAATTTCTACGTAGCATATTTATTTCTTGTATAGTATTATTGGGAGATACGTAAATTACTATCATTAATAGGAATTTTTGGAGTACCTGCCTTTTTCTTTCAGGATGCCTTACTCAGTCGAATTGCCCTGGGTGTAAAAATATGAATCATCTCAGACGATTATTTAAAGTTATACAATTTGTATTCAAACACAAGAACTCGACCACTTCTCCTTTAATGTTCACGTACACACATGTATCACTCTACGGATAAGCATGATGCTAGCATAATACAAACTAAAAAAGCAGGGTACTGGTACATTCACTACACTACAATAACCCCCACTCCAGGCATTTCAGATTTTGTGACGCTGTGAAATCGGTTTACCCTCACCACAGAAGTTTCACTTCAAAAACTAGTATAATGTACCATATGTAAAACGATTAAAACATGTAGCATAAGAAATGTGATTTAAACTGTTTATGAATAACAAGATATCTTCTCTTCGAGACTGGTTTAACATGCGATTTTGTTTTTGTTCGTAAAGAACGTGTTAAACCTACTTTTGCTTTCTCGTACGACGGCCCTTATAAGGTATTATCTCGTACGGATAAGTTAGTAAAGTCTTTGAAGGGTGTTAAAGCTTTAACCGTCAGTATTGACAGGATTAAGCCCGCGTTTGTATTGGACAGCAAGTGTGTTGTTATTCCGCCGCCAAAAAAGATTCGGTTGGCCATCGATTCTGTGACGCTGGTTGACTCGCCTATTTTTTAACGGGGGTCACCAATTATAGTAATCTTAATCGATATACTATAAATAATAATGCTGATAATGGAATATATGCATATACATATATTAAATAAGAATTCCGTATTATAAAGACATTTTAAATTAAATTTTTCAGGATCTAAAATTTTGGAGTTAATTTTTAATTTTTACAATTTTCTTATTCTATTATCTTTTTTGCTTTTTTATCTTAGTTACCAAAATAAAAAATATTTACAATAAATAATAAGTAAGGCAAGTGGGCTGCCACAACTGGTCATAACTGCATGTTTGTGAATGGAGTTACAAACTAATACGATACCTAATTTGTTTATTTCAAATATCGTCTGACCACTATAACAAGATCGAGAAATGTCACTGCTCTTGACGATAAGACAAAAAGCCGATTATCGAGAATTTGTCCAGTCGAGAGTACAGGTTATTCCTGTCTTGCTTAGCCAAGACAAGTCGAGAAGTGACCATTAAGACAAAATGTCTTCTCTTGATGTTGACCAGATAACCAAATATTCCATAGAAACGATCTTATATGGGATCAATGGGTCAGTACTGCCAACAACAAATTGTAAAGATATCCACCAAGCACACCCATTTAACATTCAATAAATACGTTTGCTTATGGCTGTCACCAAAAATATAACAATATGAACGATGGGGGTAGTGATGCACAAAAGGTGAATGTTCTCACAAAAGGAAGAAAATTAGAGGTTAAAAAAAGACCATTTTTGTAAACGTATTTATTGTATAGTTCCTTAAATGATCATGCTACCTGTTTAGTAAGGAACAGGTAATCATGTAACCGCTACTCTACAAATTAAATACTCGATTACTTCGAATACTACCAAGTATAACGATTACTTAGCAACGAGTCATTACAATAATGTTGATTGATTGATTGCAGCCGATTTCGGGCATCCAATGAGGTTCTTTTCTACACGTAGCTTGGTTGTCTGCCTAATACGCATGCTGGAACCAAACTTCGGATATTTTATATACCGCCGGATGGGCTGCATACGCTGAGTTGGACATGGGACATGCTTGTTGTTAGCAGCGAGAGCCACATGATATGGGGTAGGAATATGATGGGAAGTGTAGGTGTTTGTGAGATGCTTCTTCCATCTGTCATCATCGGATGGGAAGTGTAGGCGTTGGCAAGATGCTTCTTCTTAGTTTCCATGCTTCTTTTAAGTTTCCATCTATCGTCATCTCCTTATTTAATCTTCCTCCAAGTCTTCCGTTTCTTCTGTTTCCCGCTTGCGTTCACTTCGTTTGTCTACCAAGACTACATACATTCTGTCGCCACAGGGAGCCATTTTCTTATTAACTGTTCCACAGGTAAACATCCATTTACGGTGGAAGTGCCCTATCTCGTGGTAAAAAAAACTTTTTATAGCGGGTTATGGAAAAGAGGCCCCAGAGAATATTTTGCAAAACCTATATATCAGTTTGTTTCTGTAGTAATTACTTTGAACTACCGCTTTCCAATTCCGGGTATTTTCTATTTCATTACCTATATTTAATACTTTTTCAATTTTACTTTAAAACATTTTGTTTGTTGTGTAATAAACTAAAAACTAATAAAACAATTACAATTAATAGACAAGACTAGACTTATCGTTTTATCCCCCTTGTGCACGTTGGCAGCCTTCCTTTTTTTTCTGTAGTATTCCCATACTACTTACACTCATTTTCATCCCTCCTAGAAATCAGCGTGTCGTCATTCACCTCGTTTTCATACTTTCAGATGTTGTTAAGTGGGTATTCACTTAAAAACCTCACTGAACCCTTGGTTTTCGATGCACTATTAGCCACTTTTACACTTCAAGATGTCACCGAGTTATTCAGATATCACCACACTTTATTATTAATTATTAATTTTGCTTAATTTCAAACTTATGTATCGTGAAACAGATTTTTTTAGCCACAATACCGTATAGATTTTATTTTATTCGCTCAAAGTTTGACAGGTCCATGTAATTTAAAGTGGATCGACACGGCATGCGTCTAGTCTCTCTGAAAAACTGCCTCTTTCTCTTAATTACAATAATGTTTTCAACACACGACCTGATAAACTGCACTAAGTTACGGCATAGATTTTTTTTTCTCCTATCCATTAATATTGTATCGAAGAATCGTCCTTTCATACTTGATTCTTCATAGTTTCATACACACCATAGTAACAGAAAGAGTACGGCTAGTACGGACAGCAAGCACTATTGCCAATTGAAATCAATTTTAACTAAGTATCCGAAGTTACATGCTCTATTTTGTCCAAATATGCGAAATTACACAATTTTTTTCGAGCTTGTTACAATTTTACACGCAATCTATTGAAATTACATGCATTTCGTGTAATTTACACACTTATTGGCAGCGCTACAATCGGTACACTAGGATAGCGCAGCGAGCTAAAGTATGTTAATGGCGAGCACGCTTCCTATCACGTAGTGGCTTTGACCTCCCTCTCCGGCACTGGCAATATCGGTGGCTAATGGATGTTGTCTGCATTTTTTCATATCTGTAACGCTTTTTAGATAGCCTAGGCATTGAATATGTGTGGTGCGTGGGTGTGTGTGTGAGAGTTTAATGGAACTAACATAATAATAAGACTATGAGAAAAATAAGCTTAAGATTTTGTACAGCGGGTGCACTGCATCGCAATTCATAAGACAAAGAGCCTATTGTCTATATGTATGTATTTACCTTCAACTGTTGTCTAAATGCGTATCTATTAGTTGGTGAGCCTGTAGACATACTAAAGTTATGCGAAGTAACTTTTTTTTTCTGGGGACGCGCTATTTCTCAGTCAACCCTCCTAGCGATCGTTAATTTAACAGCGCTGAAAAAACGCTCTTTAAAATTAATATAAATCTGATAATTTATAAGTCCTTTGTTCATTTACGTAGTAAATTGTATTTTATCACTCTTTTATCGCCTCGGGAATTTGATGGAGAACCCTCATTTGTTTTTATAATTTGCATTAAATTATTCGCATTTAATTAAGTTTTACAAAAGCGAAATAAATATTCGCTACTTTTTTCCATCACTTCAACTTAATTAAGCGAATTGTAAAATAATAAAGATTAATTCATATCTAATGAAGTGAAATTTATAGGCCCAAAAAGTATATAAATGGACATAAAATTAGCTATAAGTTTACCGCTTTCATTTTAGAAACTCCTGTTATAATATTATAATACAACCCCAAATCTACAATGTCTTACAGAGTGTTTTATGCAAGGTTGTTCTCTCGGAAGCAATTAGAAAGTTTCCGTCTAAGCCTTGTCATTTTCATTTCGCACAAACTGACAAATTTATGCAAAGTTTTCATGGCTTTAGGTTTCAGAATTATTAAGTATATTGACATAATAACATTGTCTCAACAGATAATTACTTGAAATCATATGAATAATGAAGTATACAGGAAGGATTATATTGTTCAAAATTATTATAATGCGGAATTAAACCAAATATGGTAGCAAATCTTAATTTAATATTAATTTTACACACGCAAATATTGTGTATTTATGTGACTAAATTAGTAATTTATACTAAATATGAATAACTTAATACTATTTTCTGTGATCAAACAGGGAGTTTGTAAAGTAACAGTGGGAACTCTAGATATTACTAATGAAATGGTAGTTCAAGTCCAGTGACAAAGTAATATATATTTCTCATTCGTTTATTTTGCCGAACCTCTTCTCTATCAAAGAGTAGGGATTCGTTTCTTACCTAACATTTAATATACAAGGGACCGACTGTTTTACAACCCTTCCGAAGGATGCTGTATTTCCCTGGAGAGCATCACCCATCCAAGTACTAACCGCGCCCGACGTTGCTGCATTTTTGTATCGAAATATCATTTACCATTTAAATATTTTTTATCTTATAACTATATCTGGATAATTTGATAATGATATCATCTGCAAGTCTCACACTACAAGTCTTCATTCCGCCTATAGCTACTACATCCTGCTAGTCTTCCAGCACGCGTCTTATCACGTGTTCACTATATATGTTGAGGAAGATTGATGACAGAACAAAGCACTGTCTGAGGCCTTTGCCAATTTTACATTTGTCAGAGTTGGTGCTGTCTATTTATACACAGTAAAGTGTAATCAAAAAGATAAACGGTTAGCCGCAGTTAGCAAAGTGTACATGAAAAATTACACAGGCCACACACAGACACAAAAACGTCGAGTGCGAGAAGGCAGACCTATGTATTCCTATGCATCATGATCTGCGGAATAGGAATCCGATGTCCGTTTTGCCCGATTGGCTCTTGCTTTTTTCCTAACCTTAAAGAACACCTTCAGAATGCTCGAAAAATTCCAAACAAGTAAATAAAAAGCTTAAATGAGCTGACCACCATTTCCACACTTATTTTGGGGCGCTGAAAGCGAATGTGGGCGGCATGATGATCTATGGTCATTTTTAAGGGGTATACACACCGCCAAGTCAAAAGTCCGAGGATTTCGGGAGCAACTGTATCCGAACGAGAGATCATAAAATTATGAAAAAATCTAGAGATACGCAAAAAGAACAGAGACATCAAATGGGGCAAACCAGACACCCTTACGATGCTTTCTGTCCGAGATAAGGCCGCTCAAAGTCACCGGAAGGAGAAACTCTCTTTTTCCCCCACTCCTAGAGGCTCTATCTCGGAAACCAAAAAAGCTATAGACTTCTAGTCTACACCATTCGTTTTCTCTCACCATCCTACGTACCCCCTTAATTTTTTCAGATTTTAGCGATACTTTCTTACTTTTTCCCAAAATTTTGAAGGTGGATCACCTAAAAAATGTACGCGTCTTAGACAGCTCTTCACATTTCACGCTCTAACTTTTTCCAGACAAAAATCACCCCCGCTTTTCTCCTGTTGGTGACATTTAGCGGCCCTATCTCGGAAACGAAGTATCGTAGTGATGTCTGGTTTGATTTGATTCCTCATTTCTTTTTAGGTATCTCTGATTTTTTTTCATAATTTCATGGTCCCCTCGTTCAGATGCAGTTGCTTCCGAGGTGGACCCATGTCCCCGGAAAATACATAGCTCTGCCTTCTCGCACTTTTTTTCGTGCCTGTGTTATTTACTCTCTTTAATTGAGTAAATAATGTGGTAGTAAAGGTGGATACATTTGGTATGAACTGATGAAGTATTTTTCACAACTACAAAGTACTGAACGCTACACTTGAATAATCTGCTTGACGCTCACTTCGTCGACCATATTGGCATCATCTGGATAATGTTAGAATTGTTTTCGTCATCATGCTTTGCGTATGATTTTGAATGCAAATTGTTTGTGTTTGTGGAAAGTAACTTTCAACAGAAAACGGATATTTTTTTATTCACGATATCACCGCAGGTAGCATTTTTCTGAAAACACGTAATGAATATTTGGATTTACAGTAGCGTAAATTGCCACTATTATTAAAGGAATACGTCAAATTATGAAAAACCCTGTATACTTGGCGGTTGTCTACTATGTGTGGTGTATCTATGTTATATTATTACCACGTAGTAGGTGGTTATATTGCTTTTTCAATAAAATTGATAAAGAATATTTTGTTGCGATGTCGAAAAATAACTGACTATATTTAAAACAGAGTTTAGTAGTTGAAATAAAAACATTGCAGATTTTATACAAATGAACCATATAAACTTATTGCGATATACAAATAAATAATTACTCACCGCTTTCTTGATAAATGAGACAAACCCATAACCTTTTGATTTCAAAGTTTGTGGATCTCTGACTACCCTGCAGTCTCTGGAAAAGAAAAAAATAATTTAGTCATACGTATATATAACAAATACGTATTAGCTTCCTCACTTCAGAAGAAAGATCTAAATCTCAGCAGGTTTCTGAAATGTATAAACAACTAAAAAGTTCTGGTAAATCAGTATTTAAAGAATCCTTAATTACTTTGCAACTTCAACTTGCATTTAATTAACATTTTATTAATACAGTCTTTAGCATTCTGTTTATAGTTAAAAGCTCGTAAATTTGCTTTTTTCGGGTAATTAAGAAAATTTTAAGGAATCTCTCCTTATTAGTTGCCTGGTTCAAGATACAAATGCGACTATTAAAATATATTTAAAAATGAAGTTCTTTTGAATTTGCATAAATAATATACGATTCATATGTATTGAGTCCTCATTTTAACCGAGAATATCTCGAGAACGAAGAACTGATAAAATTTGAAAAAATTATATGTTCATTATTTGTCTATTTCAAGCCACTCACTGAATACACAGCCCCACAAAAAAACAATTCAGACCAGCGAGCCAGACCCATGTATCCCTATGTATGTTCGGTCGCTGAATCAGAATCCGAGGTCAAAAAACATAGTACAGCCCCAAAATCATTAGCTACAGCCAAGAAACACCCCTGGAATGGGGTGAAAAGAAGATTAAGCGACGAGAATAGTTGCTACATCTTAATTAATCGAATTATACAGATTAAGCTTAAACAGCAGCTCTAGCTAGCACTAATTTACTGTCCAATTTTTATTACAATAGGACTTTTTGTTCTTAAGTTATTGTGCTTACAACAAACTGACGGACAGTCGAACGGACGGACTTTTTGAAAGTTGTTCAGAATTCGATCACCCACACAGTGATATGAAATCAATGCAATATACTCTTCGTCAAATGCAATATACTCTTCGTCTTGCATTTGCTAAGAGTGTAATAACGGAACTTAATTTTAGTACATGTTTTATGTGTTAAAAACCCGTTATAAAAAGTCATGCAAGGACATGCTAACAACTAAAGGCTGATTGTCTAAGATTTAATCTTAGACAGCGAGTCTTTTGTTGCCAACATGTGGGACAGGAAAGGAAGACTCGCTAAAAAGCAGCCCAACGTCAAAAAGATGTCAACAATACTCTGGCGCATCTTATCGTGTCTCAAATCGACCATTAATGAAAAATACTTCCCTTAAATATTTATTATCCAAGACAAAAACCAGAAAGAAGCTCACTGAATACCTCGCCAAGAAAGTTCGGACAGATGTGTTTGTGCTTCTGGTTAGTTTTTATGAGAAATTACCAAAGAAACTCGTAATAACTGACTGGTGTTTCTCACCAAAAATCAAGGAGATAACGTACCACTCACAATTGATGGGTTTGGGATTGATCGTTATTTTATTTTAGGGTCCATTATATTGCAACAGTATGGAGAAGTGCGAATGAAAATATGCAAAATTTGCTAGTCTCTGAGGATGGAGAAAAATCACGAATATTTAGAACCTGTCTCTATGCTTAACCCACACTCCTCAACAGCTGTAAAATTAACCTTGGCAAATCTAACTGCAAGAAGGCGAACAAATGATACGTTCCTGAAACAAAATTGAATAATTTGCACAGATGCTTGACAGTATTCTGCAGAAACTTCTTTTGTGCAAATACCCCAGATTTAGTAACTCCATCGATCATGGAAGAATATGAAGATAAATCAGGTACATTGTAGTATTTTTACTTTAACATATTGCGAATAACCAAAAATATTTTTTAGAAGATGATGACATGCAGATAACTTAAGATTTATTTTAAGTCGAAGAAGACAATTAAAAACGTAATTTAGGTCGTTAGATTATATAAAATTATGTCAAATTATTACTTTATGATATTGTGATATTAATAATAAAAACACATTTATTTAATTCGCCATTTTAAAATAGCTATAATTCTTTGTCACTAAAAATTTTAAAACATTCCTGACATGGCTTGAATGCAATTTTTACTTAGGAAGCATCCCATGAATTAACTGTGTGCCCGACCAAATCCACCCTGCGCACTGCAATATTCTTCCACAATACCCGTAGACGCCATGATTTTTAAATTTTAGAGTTTATTGTTTAATCAATACTCCATAAACTCCATAAACTATATATCGTTGCATTCAGCATTAAATTCTACACATTTTCTATTTAAACTGTTTTTCCATGTAACTTATTGTTTTTCAAATAAAAAATATTTAAAAAGTTAGAAAACCAATATTTTACTACTTTTGCAATATTTTTAGTTAGATATTAAATATTGCATTTTTTATAGTAAAACATATGCTTTTTGAAGTATTTGCTTTTTTGAAATAAAAGATCGGACCACTACGACGGGAGATATGAATTTTTTTCAAAACGCCCTATCCGCCATCTTGGTTTGTATATTTCTGGAGAAAAATCCATTTTAAGAAATGACAATACGCCATTCGGTCATCCTGTAGACCTAAAATAAAGAGTTTTCAAACTTGGCAAGACATCGACGCGAGTGGACTCTATAATACTAGACTAATATGCATTTTTGCACCATATTTGGCTGTTTAGGCACCGTACGAGTTCAAAGAGCACAAGGATATTATTTTTTTTTTAGTTTTTTTGCAACAATGCACGGTTATGTAATCCCAACAACTGAGATTATTATTATATATCCCCACAACCATAATATTAAGGGACTCTTATTAGTGAATTACTGGAATTTTCTGGTTAAATATGTACTGTCATGACTAGTTTATATTCTAAGAAATATATATATAATTTTTTTAATAATAAATCCTTAAAAAATGCATTTTTTAAATATCGCAGTACTTTGATCCTTATGTGATTGAAAGTAAAAATCTCCGAAAATTTCTTCCAATACTTTGGGTATTGATCGAAAAAGTTACATGAGTGAGAAGCTTGTTTTTGAAATGTTTTTTATATGGTTTTATTTTATGTTAACAATAATTTTATTAGTCCATAGTTTATAGTCTACACGAGTTCAGTAATTTAGTTTAATAGTTTAGTGCAAACATAGTGTGTATTTTTATTGGTAGAGTACCATGATATAGTTGAAAGATTTAGTTGACTATTAGTAGCACTTTAGTAAGGGTCTAAACAAAGAGAATGAAATCCACTTTAGTTCATTAGCGGACAAACCCAACTTTACTAAATCACTTGACTGAATTCCAGATTTCCAGCAGTGTCCAGATGCCTCATAATGTAGTAGTTTAGGACAGGGGGAAAAGAATTCGACCAAAATAGAAATTAGAGATGGGCAGTCTGGTTCTTTTAGTGGATTTGGTCCGTTTGGAACCGTTCCATTTCTGGACCCGTTCAACTGGATTCGTTCGATTGGATCCACTTCAAAATTTCCTCTTCGTGATTCATGACTTTGTAATGTGAGTATGACTCAGTGAATAGTCCTATTATTAATTATTGTATAATTATACTACCTCGATAAATCATATTATAATAAAATAGTTTTTCAGTAATACGAATGGGTTTGAAATCACGAAGCAGGCACTTCCTTAGTGTGCACGTGGGGTATTTACTATTTATGGAGCGGCGACAGTCAACTCAAACTTCATCAAATCTATCCAAGCAGTCAGTCAGAGCCCAGGGTCAGGAGCTCAGCTCAGAACAGTACCAGGAGTTACGTACTATAACAGATCAATGGACCGCAGACCCGGTTCTATCGACATCGTGGATTCGGTCCGGTCCGTTCCACCTTCGGATTCGTTCACTTGGAACGAGTCTGCTCGGACCGCCCATCTCTAATAGAAATGTTTCTATTCCATTCTACTAAATTGGTTACTCGACAATCTAATAATACTCGCGTTTACACGGGTCGAGTACTCCAATTTAGCTCAACTTAACTAAATTACTGGCCATGTCTAGACCGGGCTAAAAATTTTCGACAGATTGCAGTGTATCCATTGAAATGGTGTATTTATCAAAATTATAATCACTAAAACACTTTACCTGACTATCGTAACATTCAAATTTTAGATTCATGATCACAGGCAACGCCGAAAAATATATAAAACAGTAAGCATGAAATTTATTAATTTCCTTAGGTTCAGTTATGGAATATATGCTGGAGTCCGAAGACAACTGGACCAGAGCTGAGATAACCATTAAGCGGATTATGGAAGGAGAGGATGAGGGAAACCTCGACCTGTACCCTCTACACAACTAAAGAGAATAGGGACAGGAAATGTTGACATAAATAACAACTTTGTAACAAAAGTCCAATTAAGGGAGCCAAGTCCGGCCCTGTGCAACAGAAGAACCGTATTCTGATCTTGGTAACATTTTGATGGGTCGAGACTTTAGTAAACTATCGTAAAATACCGGTCATAGATACATCTGTTTTATGTTATTTTAGAGTCAAGGAAACGTGCTTTGTGTAACCTTACTCTTTATTAGGTAGTCGACGTTAGCCACTTGGAAACAATAAATAACCATCCAAATTATTTTATGTCCAATTCTCTTTTGTTAGTCGAGCTTGTGAAATAAGGCCTCGCCGGGTGGTCTAGTGAGATTTTCAGGACTAAAGCAGTTGATAGAGGCTTCCAGGAACCTATGTAATAGACCATAAGATAGATAGACCACTTAAGGCAGATTTTTTCCCCCATACAAAAGCAAAGTAAGGAACAAAAGGGGTTTTTTTCATCTGTTTGAGTGGAAATAAAATGTTTAGCTAGGCCATATGATAAATGCCATGGTCCGTTAGGTAATTTCAAATGCGTACGGTTTAAAGTAACGAAGATCCTAATTGGTCGAGCTTTTAAAGTTTACTGCCCACTTTTGAAACGTCTTTTTTCGATTAAGATAACATCTTCACTTTTGGTTTAACTTCGGTTGGGTCATCATCTATCTACGGGGTATAGTGAATTCTCATTTTGCGAACCTTTTTCAATTTTAAAGTTTAAGTACATTTGTTTCGTATTTTGCCGGTTTTAATAAGTAGAAAATTAATGTGTTGTAATTATTGATCTAGTATTCGGTCGCGATTTAGCTAAAAGATTTGAAATTGCCGCGGACCATTTTATTTCTTGATATAGAGTAATTATCGTTTGTTCATTTATTTAATCGTCTTTAAGTGGTGGTGATTGTCAATTTCATTTGTTTTCATTTTCTTATGTAAATATAGTGGTTTAAGTGTTTTGAGAAATCACGTGTTTTATTTGCTTGTCAGGAAATTAAGTTCATTTTACATTCAGTAAAGTTTGTTGGTGAAGTAACCTGGTTGATGGACAACAAAAAGGATAAAAACACCTAGAAGGAAAAGGGTGAGCACAGTTTTGATTTCGATGGATATACTATAATATCGACGGAGTCCCCAAAAGTAATTGGGCCACTCCGTACTCTGTCAATGGTAATGTCTGATTAAATCATATAATTAGGGGAATAAAACCCCAGTTATTACAGTGGCGCAGTCTAAAAAGGATGTTTTTAAGGAAAAAATTTGCATAGCCAATTAATATTCAAGTTAATTAATTGAGTCACTGCATTTTTTAGAATTTTCAAAATTCGTCTTTTAAAATGAACCTACGTATTAACATGTCAGTTTTCGTTGTTGATTTTGTATTAAAATTACCTAAGAGAGTTTAAATTAGTGATTTCAAAAAGTAAAAGTTTTTTTTTTACTCGTAAAATTATACCAATACGTTGAGAATTTCATAGAATTAATTTATTTTGCTAGAGTAATGATTTGTGAATGTGTCAAGTAAAGTAAATTAAAAGTAGAGGTGAAAAATAGGATATTATCATTGGTGGGGCATATTGTAGTATATGTAAGAACGGCTTGTGTTTGATTCCTGAGTAGCAAAGTAAAAAAATACCCTGAAACTTAACTACAATATGCAATTCATAAGGTTATATGTGTATAAAAGAATTAAGGTTGTGTCAAAGCAATAAACAAAGTATATGTAGAAATTAGTGCTCCTATTTACCGAGTGTTGAGAATAAAAAGGGAATTTTACTGATCTGTTGTGAAGTAGGGCATTTAGCGAATCGATATGTAGAGATATATTGTCGAGTAAAATTTAAAAATACGGACCTAGCGTTAAATTATTGCAGTAAACGAGGTTATTGCACCCTCGTTCGGACAAAACCCTATTTATAAACTTAGGTACCTGTAGGAGTTGGTCATCACAAAGAGTAAATACCGAGCAAATTGCAGTAAAATAAATAGTAACTACATTAGCCAAGGAAAGTGGCACGAGATAAATAAGATTTTATTTAAAAAGTAAAAGGACAATTCGTCCAGGGATTATTATAATATACGGGTTGATGCAATCAGTAGCTAAAATAGGTAGAAATGTTGGATAGCTAAGCATGACACGGGAACCACGTTATAAAATTATTTATGCACAGAAACAATTAGCACTGTCGCACAGGTAGCGAAGATAAACAAGTCATTGTAATTCGAAATAGGAACTTTTCGCGGGAATATTCACTTTAGATAGATAGAGTATATAGGTCACTCAATGAAATAAATTACGGTTGTTTTCCAAATGTATGATATACCGAAAACCTAAGTTACGTAAGCGAAAACCGTGTTTTTCAAGGTGTTTAGGTGATTTTGTTGTAAATTGAAATATGTGCATTCCCAGATTAAATTACTATGTTAGAATAAATTACTATAACTTCACGTTAACAGCAAGTACACGAAAGAAAGTACAGAGAATTTAAGTAGGTAGGTCATTCAGGCAGAAAACAAGAGCTATTTATATATTTTGATTATTGTTGGTTTGCTTTCTCACTTTAGAGTAGTAGTAATTCAATATTTTCGTAAGTCAAAGTAAGTAAGGAATAAAATGTTAAAATGCTAGCCAGAAAGCAATCTAGAGTACTTATTTCCTTTCAGAGAGACAGCTTACCGCGGAAATTGTAATGGTACATTCTGTGCAAGGTACGCTAAAACGAAACCAGAAATCGCAATTAGACTATCGAAGAAAGTGAAATTTAGAGATATAAGCTATGTTAATGTACATAAATTTCCCTCTGGCTACACGTTCAGTCCAAGATATAGTTTTTCCAATAGTTCGTTTGCTTGCTTCCCAATTGTGGAATTGTTTAAGTAATTGATTAATGATTTATCGAGAAATAATAAGAACTTAGAAATATTTTTTATACAATTTTGGTTACAATATCCCTTATCATTTTTTTTGTTGTGACCTCGCATGCACATGCAAATGGTTACAGGTAAAGTAGTTTGTTTTTGTATTTGGGTTAATAGAATTGGTTAGTTTAGTTTTTTTTTGTGTGGTTGAAAAATGTCTCGAATTAATTTACATAAATGGTTTGAAATGGTAAGAACGAAAATTTTTTTTTAAGATTAAATTGGTGTTATGAAACCGAGTTATGCGTTGTACATTTACATATTTTGATCAAAATTACACAGAGAATTTAACTAATTCACGTCTGGTTAGGTCTTTTTTTTTTAGGGATATGACCAGTTCTAGAATATATCTCATGAGTAATTAATCTGTTAAATATAAAGAACTAGAGATAAAAATCGCAAATTTTAATATTGCCTGGAAGGTCAAAGTAATAGAGGGCACGTACAAAATTTACCGCTAAAATTTGCATAATCACTACAGGTAGAAAGTTACCGATAGGGTGGAGCCTCTAAATTTGGAGAAATTAATTTTCGATTCATGAATTAAGCCAGGTGCAATCACCTGTTTCTTTTCGGAATGCAGGAAACAAGGAAATTACCTAGGGTTTTGTTGTTTCTGAACCATTTACGGGGGAGACAGTGCACGTACTGCTTATTGATTGGCGAGTCTGTATATGTATATAGGCATATGTGTACGGATATGAGTGTGTACATGTCGAGTATATAGATAGGTGAAAATGTATGAATTTTGACGTAGGTAGATGAGAATGAATATCTATAGGTAAATAGGCATGGAGGCGTACTAATGTATGTGTGAGTATACATGTATAGATGAGCAGATATATAATTTTTCTTTATTAGACGAGTAGAATAAACAGAAATTAATTAGTATCCAAATTTAGAGACTCAGAAATCGCGACAGAAGAGAAAGAAAAGTATACATTGCAGTTCAGGGGGCATATAAACCCAGCGTTATAGAATAGAAATGCACCGTATGGGTCCAGTCAATAATTTTGCGCGAGGTATTCTCAAAGTGAACGGAATTGGCGCGTTATTGTTATCAGACAAATTAATTAAAATTAATTAAATAAATAGTACACCTATGGTTAGAGTGCAGGGTCAGGGTGATATAAGAAAAAGCAGAGGTACGCAGAGAAAGTTAAGGTTTTACCTGAAGGGCTCTTCTGAGATAACTTTGTGAATTGAATATTGTTAGTGAATAAAAGGATAGATGATGATCGTAGAGTGGAGTTATGCTGAGAGTCCAACAAGGATTTAGAAATATTTCTTTGTTGTTAAACATGGCAGACAAAATTCAAGACAAAAACCGGGGTAAGAAGTTGCTGATAAGAAATTTGCAGTCTCAGGTGTTCCACCTCTGGAAAATTTAGAGTTTAGTTAATATGAATAAAGGCAATCTTAAGGGCAATAAGCTTTACAGGTGTAATAAACGTTTACAGGGGCGTGCCAATACAGGCAATTTAGTCACAGAAAGCTTGGATACAATGTCGTCCGTAACCCCAATGATGATAGACAGTAATAAATCGGAGGCCAATACATTAGAATAGTAGGTACATGCCAGTAAATTAAATTTTATAAATTAATTAATGTAGAGTACATTTTTGGAAATAAAACAATACAGAGAGCCCATCATTTTCGAACTATACCATTAGAATATTTACGTTTTGAAGAAAATATCAGAGACGATAGAAAGATAAGAAAAGAAAATTTTTATTTAATTTTTTTGGATTTCATTTTGATTTTTGTTTTCTTTTGGGCCAAAATCATGCTATTGTTAAAGAGGCTGAGCTCATTCAGGAGCATATGGTAAACATTAGGTAGAAAATATAAGAAATAGCTTTTAGACTATCATTTTGTGTTAGATAAGAGGCATATAGTTGCATAATTTCAGTTTCTTTGTGTGGCCTAAGTGTTTTATTCAAGTCAAAAAGAGTTACGGATATTCTCTGATTATTATAAGATTAAATGTAGATATATCGAGTTTATACAACTCTAGAAGAAGTTAGGGCATTAACAAGACAAATATTTTTTTCCCTTTAGATAGAATGATGAGTGAAATATGGCATTGAGTTTTAAGAATGGTGATAAAAGAAGAAAAAAAAAATATTTCACTGGGTAACAGTTTTAGCTAGGGTGATTTTTATGAGTTTTATTTTTATAAAATTAGAGTCTTTAGTAACATGTACGAAAACCTGGAGGAGAACACCGGCCGTGAGACTGTGAATTTTCTTTTGGGGTCCAACAAATGAGTAGGGGGGAGAGGAACAAAAGGAGGAGAGGAGAGAAATACCGAGGATAGGGACAAACGGAAAGAGAAGGTTTGGTATAGACTAATACAGAGTTTCACTTTTCTTTTCAGGTCCAGGGAAATATGATGTATTTTTTTTCTCATCTCATGTTTTACATTTAGGGTTTATTTGTTTTTTTTTTGTTTTTCCTTCTCCCCTACCCATGGAAGCGGATAGGAATTCCGGATCGCCGTAAGTCGGGTAAATTGAGACAAGCACAGAACGAGATAGAGATGAAGTACAGCTAATAAGTCAATATACAGGGTGTTCGCTAGTTGCGCGTCGAAACAAGTAATGGATAAAGAAATAAGTATACGGGAAACGTTGATGTTAGTAGAAATACTCCCTTTCTTTCAACTATGACCAGGTAATATATCCGAGAGATATATTTGGCATAATAAGCACATTTTACCCCCTCCCCAAAGTTATGACAACGGGTTAGCGGAGCAGAACTGAAATTTTGAAGTAGGTTTAGTAATTGCTCCAAAGGAAATGGAAAGTTAGTTTTTTTCCAATATGGTCCTAAGGTTGGACTGGGGTGAAATGAACTTATGCGGTTGTAGTTTAACCTTTTAACCAGTGACGGGCTCTCCCAAGGACAACAGATTATAGACAACAATAATCCAGCAGGAGGAGTAGCGTTCGCTGTCTCCGACAGTGACTGTTTGCTGCGAGCGGATCGGAGCGATCGTTGCGGGAATAGCCGGATACCCCGAGTAGGAGAGGTGATTAGGGCCCCAAGCCGCGTGGCCACAGAAATACGCCCTTCAGATGTATGGTACCACTCAGACTCTGCCGTGGTGAACAAGTCTACTACTCCTGGGACACCACCCGAAAAACGTACGACAAGTTTGACAGTACCGCGACACGGGGCAACTCATACGGATATGATATAAGGAATTGGGGGTTGCACCGCGGATCGCGACTGTTAAACTGAAGAGATCATGCAATAGCCCAAAGAATTCCACGACTACGCTGACTACAACTTCCGAGTCGAAAAAGCAGCAAATGGGGGGTAGTTTCAGAAACACCCAGATGATGCACGATTTCGTGAAGACTGACATATTCCAACAGTCTAAGCTACGACTTAGTTTTTCAATGAATACCTGGTCGTGGAAATTCTCAATCACTACAATACCACAGACATTTCTCACTCCACCCCCCCCTCCTTATACACTTGGTGTCTGTCCGAGGTTAGCCCGATTTCGGAACAGTGCCCCGGCAAGACTCCTTATACGGCTAAGGATGAGAGAAGAGGGGACAGGGATCACTTGGAGGGTTACAGACTGAAAAGGGTAGTGCGTATTAGAGTAGTTATTCCTACTAATAACAACACGTTGCGGGACAGCAAGCCAATTAGTGAAACACCAAATCGATATAAGAAACAGCCGGGGAATCGAAAGGAAAATACGGACCGGAAATAAGGTAACCAAGATCGCGCCGTTCCTATCATCCATCCGGGGCCACCGATTGTTCGCGTTCCGAAGGAACGTTTTTTTTTGTCTGTTATTTTTTTGTGTTTTTTTCTTTAAGTTTAATTCTAGGTCAGTAAGAAGGTTTAGGGCCACGAACACGCCAGGGGACCTACAAACTACGCGCCGACCGAGGTAGGGACACGAATCTCCACAGGGGAAGAACCACCACAGGGAGGGCATCATTACGAACACCCCAGTTAGGAGAAGGATCCAGCGAAAAAAAAAACAGGCGTATATGGTACTTACGTATTCACGGAGAACTTACACGTACTGATGAGTTTCAGGTTCCACACCCCCACTACCGTTAGACCGATGAGGAGAGCCAGGTTCCGCAAGGAGGAGGCCACGAGGTCCAGGGGAAGACCACCGACCGCGTCCAGAGCCACCGCCAACGAGTAGCCACGGAGAGCCATCCAGGGGGACAGAGCCAGTTACAACAGCAGGACGATTCAACCAGCGAGAGACGGGCTGCAGTAAACAATGCCGACAACGAGTTACTGCCAACAATGTGTCTTCCCATCCGCGAAGACGACATCAGGTGACTGTCCGGACCTTAGACTTGGTGTGCAGTGACGGAACTCAATGTAAGTGGCAGTGAACAAGTTACTCAGTGATCGTGACGGGAATCGCGGGGACCCTAGTAGATAATTAATTTTAAACTTTTGTAATCAACCTATACTGGAATCGAATCAATTGTTTTAGTCATGAAAAACCAATATGCTTCGATCTAAGGGGGGGGCAATGTAACAAAAGTCCAATTAAGGGAGCCAAGTCCGGCCCTGTGCAACAGAAGAACCGTATTCTGATCTTGGTAACATTTTGATGGGTCGAGACTTTAGTAAACTATCGTAAAATACCGGTCATAGATACATCTGTTTTATGTTATTTTAGAGTCAAGGAAACGTGCTTTGTGTAACCTTACTCTTTATTAGGTAGTCGACGTTAGCCACTTGGAAACAATAAATAACCATCCAAATTATTTTATGTCCAATTCTCTTTTGTTAGTCGAGCTTGTGAAATAAGGCCTCGCCGGGTGGTCTAGTGAGATTTTCAGGACTAAAGCAGTTGATAGAGGCTTCCAGGAACCTATGTAATAGACCATAAGATAGATAGACCACTTAAGGCAGATTTTTTCCCCCATACAAAAGCAAAGTAAGGAACAAAAGGGGTTTTTTTCATCTGTTTGAGTGGAAATAAAATGTTTAGCTAGGCCATATGATAAATGCCATGGTCCGTTAGGTAATTTCAAATGCGTACGGTTTAAAGTAACGAAGATCCTAATTGGTCGAGCTTTTAAAGTTTACTGCCCACTTTTGAAACGTCTTTTTTCGATTAAGATAACATCTTCACTTTTGGTTTAACTTCGGTTGGGTCATCATCTATCTACGGGGTATAGTGAATTCTCATTTTGCGAACCTTTTTCAATTTTAAAGTTTAAGTACATTTGTTTCGTATTTTGCCGGTTTTAATAAGTAGAAAATTAATGTGTTGTAATTATTGATCTAGTATTCGGTCGCGATTTAGCTAAAAGATTTGAAATTGCCGCGGACCATTTTATTTCTTGATATAGAGTAATTATCGTTTGTTCATTTATTTAATCGTCTTTAAGTGGTGGTGATTGTCAATTTCATTTGTTTTCATTTTCTTATGTAAATATAGTGGTTTAAGTGTTTTGAGAAATCACGTGTTTTATTTGCTTGTCAGGAAATTAAGTTCATTTTACATTCAGTAAAGTTTGTTGGTGAAGTAACCTGGTTGATGGACAACAAAAAGGATAAAAACACCTAGAAGGAAAAGGGTGAGCACAGTTTTGATTTCGATGGATATACTATAATATCGACGGAGTCCCCAAAAGTAATTGGGCCACTCCGTACTCTGTCAATGGTAATGTCTGATTAAATCATATAATTAGGGGAATAAAACCCCAGTTATTACAACTTTAACGGCAGATGGATATCCTGAAGTAAAGCAGGATACTCCCCACTATCTGAAGAGTGGTGGTTTTAGTGGGTATGCCAAGAGCTGATGAGTCCCACACTACTGCAAAGGTGTCCATAAAGGATTTCCACAAAAAGTTTCAGTTTTTCACCCGAAAATGTACACTACTTAATACATTAACTGATTCTTTAAAGAAACTAATCATTGATTAGTGCATTCTGAAAAGAACTACGTAAATGTGCAAAATTTCAAGTCTATTAGATATGTGGAAGTAAGTCAAGATTGGATTACAATATTTGACCCTTACAAGTGAAGGTAAATAAGAGTTTGTAAAAGTATCCGCCCAAATTTGATAAAAGATAGTTTTTTTAAAATTTTCAGTTATATTATAGTGCTATAAGTCTTAATATCCAATAAAATATTCATCTAATATTCCTTATCACTTGTAATTTATTTTCGAAGTTTTAAGACCAAAGTTATAGATACCTCCTACAATTCTTTTATACATGTTTATTTTCGTCTTTTCGTGACTTTATCATTTAGGAGTACGAAGTTAACTTGTTTAATCACTCTTTTATGTCATGTCTTATTATACTGTTTATATTTCTTTTACTTTTAGTACTGTTCGAGATAACGCTTCAGTGTTAAATTTTTTTCAGGCTTCTAGCCGGCCTTTCAGAGAATTCTAATGTCTGTTTTCTTTTCGTGGTAGTAGACACTATTTTATTTAAATTGAATTGTCCTAATAATGGCGACTTTGAATAAGTTTATTTATGTTTAGTTACTTTATAAAGAATATTGAATTTGTATAGTGGTACGAATAGATAAATTACCCAAAAGATCTATTATATACTTTCTGACCTAAGTTATAGACCTATTCGACATGATTCAGATATGCTGTTAAATTTGTCAAAAGGTGGTTGATTAATAGTTCGTAATGTCAGATGAGTCATTTACGTATGAAAGGACGACATACAGGGTGTACCAAAAGTAATGGTATACAGAGCAACAGCAGATTACTTACGTAAGAATAATGCGATATGGCCAAACTTACCTTAATTTAGAAGTTAATGTTAACCGAGATGCATGGTATTAAAGAATTTTTTTTAAATAACTTCTAACAGAATTTAAATATTTTAAGAGAATTAGGTGATGGGGTTTTTTTAGGCAAGGAGTTCAAATTTATTCATAGTTTTGCCATTATTGTAGAGGGCGCCACTCACAACATTTTCCGCGTCTTTAGAACGTCATAACTTTTTGCGCCGAAGTGTTTCTTTCTTTTTAACAAAAATATTTCGTTTTATATCTCTTTATGTAAAAAAGGTCCATTTTATAAATTTCGCTAACGATTGACTATACGTTTGAAATGCTTTAAAACACTACTGAGGTTTCAATAATTATTAATAAAGCTCAAAGGTAAATTTTATGTTGCATGTGCAAGAATCAGTGCAAGAGAAAATGTGTTTATTTTAACGCCAATAGTTCAAACCAAAGTTGCAAGGATGTTGTTTATAAAAAGGTACATATTTCTGTTTTCACCTATAATCATTAATTAATGTATTATGTTGAAGGAGTTGATTTTGTTTCATTCAATGTTTTCTCCTTAGAGTAATAATTATATGGCTAATACGCGCAAGTATTGGCGAATTTTGTGAAACAAATACGTAGGTATCCGGGCTGTTTATTTATTTCCTATTTATTTAAGAACTAAATTTTTGTAGCGTAATTGTGTCGATTTTAGCACCTGAAGAACGCAAAACGCATTTACCTGATATAGTTGCCAGCCGTACATTTCACAACGTTTGATAGTTTCTTCTCACTCTCATGGTGATTCGCTATGACACTTAGATTTAATCCAAGAATAGACCCGAAAGAGTGGGAGTAAACCATCAAACATTGTAGAAGGCACGACTGGTGCCCTTATTATGTGAGTTCGAGTCTCAGCTGTGGCAGATGGCAATGTCGCCAGGGACTGGTTGTTGTGTTAATATCTACGCGTACGTGTCTAGGTTGAGTGGTGGAATGGCAGAACTCCGCAGGGACGTGAATATAAATAAGGTGATTAAAAAAATATTGTTGTCTCTTTTAGATAGAAGATGGTAAGATCGACCGCATGGCGCCCAACGTGGGGCGTTTTCTTGATCGAGGGACGAAAGATGTCTTTCTGGAAAATTAAAAGTTTGAATTTATCGTGCTTCCAAAACATTTATGCCGACGGACGAGGACCGCCCTCTGGGATTAGAAACCAAGTAAAATTTAAAAACGTTTTTACATATTTTATTACAAGATATGTATTTTTTTACTTTCAGAAGTCCTTCCCAGAGTTCATCCAGCATCGCTGGGGACTAGATATTTGTAACATTTTAATTTTGCTTCTGTAGAATTAGTTTTTTAACGGTTCATTTTAATTCATGTCATTCGATCAACGTCATGTAAATTTGGCCGATTCAGTAATATAATTCCGTGAATAGAGTAGTTCATCCCGGACCAATATATTGAAATTTCATAAGCTGTTTATCAGACTAGAGTAAATAATGTTGAGGGTGTGGATGTAGTGTACTTTGATTTTAGTAAAGCTTTATGGAGTAAACGGTTCAGTATATAAGCTTTATTATTTCGATATTCACGCACTCATTTTAACCTACACAATAGCTTGATCCGATTAGTTGGACAATAATATATTTAGAGGTTTTCGGCCATTGTCCCTACTTTTTATTTCACGCACCGACATTATACAATATAAGAATATACGGAAATCCTGCGCCTCTAAAAACATTCTTTTGTAGTCTTACTTAATTCTGTCACGTGGATTATCCATTGGTAACAAACAATTCCCTACTAACCTACACTAAAGAAGGCGTCTCCTTGTCCGTTTGTAGTCTTACTTTGATCTCTGGGCGTTAATCACCAAAAATCTGCGAGGTTCGAGCACAGATAATACAATAAAAGTGTATGTCCATCCCAAGCTGGAAATTGCTCAATGTGGTTTGCGGTGTATAAATCTATATTCCCTTCGAGGCTTATCTTGATTGTAAGAGATTTAAAATCAATATTCTCCGTCATTTAAAGAACTACAGGATTGTATAATTTTCGGATGAGAGATATTGTGGACATGAAAAAAATACACGGTACTATTTCCAAACAATTTTTTGATAAATAATAATAATTTGATATATAAATAAATAAATAAGGCATTTCAAGGATAGATCGCTTTGCCTATCAATTTTGTGCGATTACTAGGTGCTTGAAAACAGACCTTTAACAGTAAAAACTTCATTCCTATAATCAATTTTGATCGCGTTGTTGTTTAATGTCTGCGATCACTTTAGAATGTCATCTACAGCCGTAGTTTAGCATTTTCTACCTTGACTTCGTCTTCTCACATAGTCTCCAGTTTGCCTCCAGCGGTGGATTGTCGATTTTGTTTACCAAATATATCGGCAACATCTCTCTAAGATTGGCCCTTTTTGATCATTGCTGCAGCCGTAGCAGTATTAGTCGGTGCTAAATCATTCACTATCGACTATTTCAAAGTTAAAGTGATGAAAGTAAACAAAGAAAACCGCTGCTTAAGGAATCACTATTTCCACATCCACATCCAGATTTTCCATCCAAGTCTCTTTAAGGTAAAACATCTTGACTATATTTACACTCGAGTATGTGGAAATAATTGGTCATAGAATTTTAATAATACTTGAAGCAGATGTCATAACAAATATAGTCTGGTGTCATTGTAATGTATACGTGTACCAATTGTTTTATCAACTCCTTTAATAATTGAGTGGAGGTGGTGCGAGGGGGATGGAGATATTATAAAAAATCTGAGGCCTTATAGCTTGCTTTACTTATTTTCTCCTATTTACCCCCAACCCTTCACGATAGAAGTTCATAAACAATCCAGTTCCAGATCTCGTTATAGTACATACGTGTATAAAATTTCAAGTCAACATCTTAAACCGTTCCAGAGATATCGTGCGGACAAAAAAAATATTAGAGACCCGACAGACAGACCGACATGCAGAATTTTTTTTTCCTCTCAAATTTAAAACCTCGATGTTTCGTGATACTCTAAACCTAAAGAATGCAAAGATCAATAGTATTACAGGCAGTTTCTCTTCTTAGTGTTCTGACCAAAGTCACTTTATCACCCTGTATCTCAATTTCAATTGTCGTTCCTAAATACCCAAGTGGTCTTCTACCGCCCCTGGAACTTTGTACAGTTCCTTATGAAATACTCTGTATATCAACACCATGAAATGATTCTATGCTATGAAGGGATTTTAAATACAATTTTTTCAATATTGCCTATAAAAAGTTCTACCATAAGAGGGTTTAATGGGGAACCCAGTGCTAGGCCTTGTTTCCAATTGTAAAATCTGTTATCAATAATAACTTTAACTTAAATATAGTTCAAAATGTAATTATTTCGTATTTTATGAATATATTAATGTTTCTAGCTTCCTTTTGTTTATTTTGACACTTGGCACATAGTTACTAATATTTTTTCTGTATTCGTTTGTGATAATAATAAAAACAAACGTATGTTCCTATTTCACATCTAAATTAATATTGCTGTAAATATTTTCAAAACGAAGGACACTTAACAAGGGAAATGTAGATAGATAGGGTAAAACTTGGTTGAATCATATTGCGCACGTAATAGTCAGTCCTGCAGGAGGACTCTGGTAACAGATTAAAGATTAAACATAATAAAGTCACGAATGCCGATTTTAATAATTTATCCACAAGGTTAATGCACTAGCTCAGACATCTTACTAATGGCCAATTAATCTCTGTCGCTTTATACAGATTTCATGGTAGATGTTTCATCTCGTGGTTTCACAGAAACTCTTAAATTTTTAACATCTAACTACTACCATCCAGATAGCATTGAGCTCATTTATTAATCATTTATTTTAAGGATATTCGACTATTCTTGGGATATAATTTACTCTAGATGTAGACGATTAAATATCTAATTTACTTCCATTTATCATTCTTATTCTCATTGTCTCATGGTCGATGAAGGGATATATCCTCGATAATGGTGATGTTCTTTCCTTAGTAATGATCATGCCTTATTTTTTAGGGATTGCTTTTTTTTATTTATTGTTTTTCTAGTTTTCGTACTCCATTAACTCTACTACACAATATTCAAATGATTATCAAGACCAGAAGTGCACAGTGTACTTTCCCTAATGGATAATGCCCCTGAGTTTCACAAAATTAGAAGTTCTTTAATAGACCAAGAAAATGAGAATTTCTTTTTCTATTTTGAATCAATTTTAAATTATTTAGTATTATTATTATTATTTTCTAGGGTGGCCACCTTGTGTATTTTTTTTTACTAAATGTAGATCAATTTTTTTCCTTGGTAATAGTATGAACTACATGCCAATAATTACTGCCCTACGTAACAATGTCTTTATTATTTATTTTCGGTGTTGTGCGAATGGCTTTGCAGCCACAGCCATAGATTATAAGTATAGATAGACAGATTATTCATTTTCTTGTTTTTGGTCCTCGATTAGGCCCGTATGTATAAATGCATTTTTCTATTCGAAAATTTCTGAATTTTGACATAGTCGGTGATCAAGGAATATCTCCAGTAGCTAGACATTTTCAGAGAAGCTGATACTGAATTTGATGTCAATCGTTCATAATTCAAATAGCGAATCAAATAGGGTTTATTTATTTACACGACTGAACAAGACGAATGTCCCAGTTACAGAGTCGGAATACTAATAATATATATTGTGCTATAGTAGAAGTAGGTATTACAAATTATGTCCATATATACACTTTAAATCCTTAATTCTACAATAAAATCCTTAGTTCTACAATAACAGAGGCATTACAAATTATGTTCATATGTATTCTTCAGATCCTTAATTCTACAATGAAAAATATCAATATTATTCTGTATGTGATTATAATTCCTGCATATGACATTAATAGGTGAATACATGAATAGATTGGTGCGTGAAGCTTTCATATGAAATGTTTGGTGGAGTCGAGTTGATTTAGAAGGAACTCGTAGGTCAATGAGTTTTAATAGATTAGAGCATTCAACTATTGTTTAATATTTTAGACAAAGTTACAATTCCGTGTAATTCTCGGAGAGTTTGAAGTGAGTTAAGTGAGAATCTATTTAAAAAATATCATTACTAATTCCAACAAGTGGATAAGTCTTTTCTTTGAATTATCTCCAGTTTGTTAATATGAGCGATGTAGTAGGGACTCCAGATTACGTCAACATACTTCAATTTACTTCTGACAAACGAGTTAAATAGAGGCTTCATAGCTTCAACATTGTTGAAATCTGGAGTTTCTAAGTATGAATCCCAATGATTTAAAAGCAGAAGATGCGATGCTGTTTATGTGATAAATAAAAGTCATCTTGCTATCAAAAGTAACACCTAGATCCTTAAATCTATCAACTCTTTGTATGACACTATCGTTTATTTTATACTCATTAATGAAAATATTATGCTCACGTGAGTAGGTGACAACATTGCATTTTTCATCATTTAGAAATAATAGTTTATTTTTATTGCACCAATTATCAATATTTTCCAAATCTGACTTGAGCAATTCTATATCATCATTGCAGCTAACGCTGTAGTAAATTTTTAGGTCATCGGTATAGAGTAGATGTGGGCACAGTAAGTTTATAACTATGTCATTGATAAAGATATTGAATAAAAGTGGACCAAGGACTTACCCTTGAGGGACTCCCGATTCGGCATTAAATTCGACGGACTTGTGTCCATGGTAATAAACGTATTGTAATCTGTTACTTAAATATGAGGTAAAGAATGAAACAAACTCATACGATAATCCAAAATTTGTTAATTTAATTAATAAGGTTCCATGGTCAAGCCTGTCAAACGCTTTGGAGAAATCTGTGTAAATAACGTCGACTTGACCACCTCCATCCAAGACTTCATAAAGATACTGAGTCATCCACAATAAATTTGAAGTCGTAAACCTACCTGGAATGAATCCATGTTGATGGCTTGATATTTTATTTTCCATGTTGAGAAAAATATAGTCGTAGAGAACGAGTACGAATAGTTTAGAGAAATTATTAATTATGGTGATTGGTATTGATCTTGTTTTTGACTTATTATTAATGTAGGACCAAAATGTTTTTGGATTATTTTTTAAGCTATTTTCTATTTTAAGCAGATAGCTTCTACGCGAGTCATCAATATCTTTTTTTAGTTTTGTTCTAATATTCTTATGTTCCTCATATATATTCAGTGTCGGATGATGTGGATCCTCTATTAGCTCGCAGGCTTCTGGTTTTTTTAACTAAAAAATTTATGTTGCTAAGAATAAGGATTGCCACAATTTCATAACTTTTGCAGATTTTCATGAAGTTGGGCCACTAAAAAGGGCGAAACCACTTTTGCACTCTTCACAAATTTGAAAACGAAGAGTATGTTGCACTTGATCTGCACATTTCTAGAACTGTAAATATAGCTGGTAGAGAAAAAAAAATAATACTGTGTTAGTGATTGAATTCTGAACAACTTTTAATATGTTCGTCCGTCTGCCCGTCTGTTCGTGTGTCCGTCCGTCCGTCACGTTTCTGGTAGGCACGATAACTTACGAACGAAAAGTCCGATTATATTGAAACTTAAACAGTAAATTAGTGATAGCTAGAGGAAAAGCCCTATTGATTTTGAAAAATCAATAAGTAAATAAAAATGATATTAATAATTTAAATCTTAAAAATAATGTCTTAATTTTCAGTTTTGTAATTGAATAGAAATCTATTTAATAATTTTCTATCATTATCTATTGATATGTTTTACTCATATAATATATTTCATAATATATCTGTGGAAATATAATTTTTATCCGAACCGTTATATTATACAGATTCAGATAATTCAACCAATAACAAAACATATTTTGGTGGTTAAAGCTCTCGCCATACAATCGAGGGGTCGTCTATGCGTGGTTCTAGTTTGCTCCGTTTGCTTTATGGCACGTGTGTATGATGGCATCACACTATCTGTCGTGGATTATTCTCGAACGAGTTGTAATCGACATTTGTCATAAATTGTTTTTTATTTAAGTTGTGGTGGTGTTTAGAACATTATAGCGATGCAACCGTATCGTGTGGACATAGACGCATATTTGCCATATTAAATATAAAAAGATGTTATTAATTTCATAACTTTTTTATAGTTATAAAATAGAAATAAATTTAGGTATTTAGCTCAAATACGGATTTCATTATTTTTATCACACCACGCACTCCGTTAAAATTGTACATTCCTACCTAATAAATGCTTCCGCCATATTCTTAGTCATAACGTAACGTTATCTCCATTCTAATTAGACCCTTCTTCCATTAACGTAGAAATTAACGTACTGGACTAATGGAATTATAACAACAGCCATAATAATAATAATGTAAATTTTGATACAACGAAACTAGTGTCTCTAGTTTCTCAACGTCACAGTTTCTCAAACATATTTTCTACACAAGGACATAAAACGGACCTTTCAAACGAATTGCAGGGTAAATATTCCTTAAGGGCAAACATGTTGATAGTCGTGAAGTTTTACTTAAATACGTTCTTTATTGAACAAACTGCAAATTTGAAAAAATGCTCAACAACCATTAACCGTCTTTCGAAAGTCAGTTTTTTACAATGTAGTACATCATCTTTCACAGAATTACTGACCTATAAGGGAAATAGCAGATAGTCTTCCTGGGCAAACAGGGGCCTCATTCAGGAACTGAACGTCATCCCTAACGAGCAGTTTGGCTTTCGCGGCAACCGCTCTGAGGAGCTGTAACTTCTGCGTGCTGTCGAACATGCATCCAAGGGAGGAATAGATTGGTCACTAGGGTTGTGCTCTTGGACGGTGTCATGCCCATCTATTCGGTGTGTAGTGCGACGGCATCGTGCATATATTTATAAGGGTTTCTCTTAAATTAAGTTATTTCCATAGATATTTCTGAGAGATGACACATAGGTTAACTAAGAGCGCAGTGACGAATTGTTGTACATAACGTTCTATGATCATTATGTGTATTTATTTTGATAATTCACATCATCGTTAAATTTACCACACTCAGTATTATACAATCAATATAACGGTATTTAATCAACCTTACTAGGAAGAATTATTCAGGGAGCGCAATTCGATTGAAGCCGTATCGTTCAGAGCCGAAACACTCCACGTAGTGGAGTGGAAGTATACTAATCGTAAAAGAATTTTCAAATTTTTTTTTTCCTGAAATATGTTCAGAATATCACGAGACGTCGAGATTTTAAATTGCGAAAAAAATTTCTGTCTGTCTGTCGGTCGGCCTATCTACCTCTCTGTAACTGTCTTTATGCACATGTTTCCTCAGTAATGGTTTAAGACATTGACTTGAAATTTGCTACACTTATATGTTATAACGGAGTATGGATCTAGATTATATAAATTTTGGGATTTGGTGTACATACTGGAGACCAAAGCTTCTACTTTTTGTATAACATTTGCCACCCTCCACCATCACCCACAATACTGTTATGAATTACACCCCCTTGGAACTGGAGATGATACGCCTGTGCCTACTAATAGTAACTGGAAAGACTCTAGAAAGAGCCATGTGGTGGAAGAAGATTCTGGTTCAATCCAGAGGTAATTTCAGAGTATATAAGGCGCGATTACCGGCGCAGAAGAAGAGTTTTATTAAGAAAACAGTTTATAAAAGTGAACAAGTTGAAAAGTGAAAAGTGAGGTTAAATAAGAAGTAAATAAAGTTTATTTTGAAGTATTGTATAGTCAGTAAATTGTTAAATAAAGTGTTAGTAGTGTTTATGTCTTGTTGAAATTATTTAGAACCCACGGATTCACACAGGGTGTTCCTAAAAGGTGGAAAATTCGCAACATTGGTGTCAGACGCGGAATTTTGACAAGAGGATTTTTCGGAAGTGTTGAGAAGACTGAGACAGTATTCTCGGAGTTTCTGCTAACACAGGGAGGACTAATTTACTGGACATTGTTCGAGGATTATTTTCGAACAGGAAAATAGTGTCAAGTGCGTTTCTAGACATTGTAGAACATTTTTGTTGGACATTAGTGGTTAAGTGACAAAGACTCTAGATAAGGGACGAGGAGATCAGGCGAGTCCTTAGGCTATCCCGACATAAAAGTAGTAGTGAAGCCTTGGTGCATGCACTAGAGGTAGAAGCCATCTATAGGGATACTCCAAAGTCAAGAGTGCGGGCTATGACGCTTGAAGAATCGCAGCCAGAAGAGAGAGACCAAAACCCTATCTTGAACACGATTCTCAAAACGAATAAAATGATCAGTCAATTACTGGCTCAATCGAATTCTCCAAGAAGACAGGAAAACCAACAAAATAGAGAAAAGCCAAGCGGGGGTATTAAATGTTACACCTGCGGCAGAGCAGGGCATATCAAACGAGACTGTCGATATCGGATCTCGAGGAATGTGAATGCTGGAAACATGGAAGCGACACAGAATAAACAAAGTAGTGGACGACGGATTATGAAATGTTACAGGTGCGGAGAACTAGGACATATCCGGCTTGAATGTCCACGGAGAAGATTGGAGAAAGTAAAGGCCGGAGAAGCTGTGAAGCTGAGGAGAAAATCAGGGGAAGCTGGTACCAGAGAGACTGTGACAGATAGGGAACATGGTACCCCGAGAGAAGTAAAGATTTCCCAGCTTCGAAGCATTCCGAGAAGTCCACTACTACCAGGACGTGGAAGTAAAGTGAAACACCAGAAATTTGCAGATATTTCATCCGGAAGAAGGTGCAAGGAAGATTGCAAGTACTACCACCAGGAGAAACTGCAGGTCACGGGAGCTCAACACTGTCAAGGTGGAGGTGCCGGATGACAGGACAGATGAGGCGCTCAGACAAGAGCAATTGAATGATGAGGAAATTGGGCCTATATTGAGAGCCAAAGAAAGGGGAACTCGTCCAAAATGCAAGGATGTTTCGGACAAAAGAGTGGGACTGAAGGCACTATGGGCGCAGTGGGAACGGGCTGTTGCGGAGAGCATGGGAAAGCCCGGATAGAAAGCAGGTGGTTATGCGTCTAGTGATTCCCAGGTGTCGAGTAGCGAAGGTGCTTCAGGAAGTGCACAATGGAACATCCGATGGACACTTCGGTGTTAACAAGACCCTGAAGAAAATACGTGAACGATTTTATTGGATAAGAAGTCGTCAGGATGTGGAGGCTTGGTGTCGCAAATGCAAGATTTGTGCAGCCAGTAAGGGACCACAGACTGGAAATAAGGGTGAAAAGAAGCAGTTCAACGCCGGAGCTCCTTTCAAGAGGTTGGCTAATGATATAGCGGAACCATCACCAGCCAGTGACCGAATGAAGCCTCGATACGACCAGAAGGGTAGTTCAGAAGGGTTCAAGGCAGGAGACCTGGTTTGGCTGTACAACCCACAGCGGAAGAAAGGAAGGTCACCGAAACTTCAACCACCTTGGGATGGACCGTATACTGTTATTACCCGAATTAATGACGTCGTCTATCGGATTCAACGGAGCAAAAAGTCCAAGATGAAGATCGTGCATTTGGACAGACTGGCAAAATGCATCGATGATTCTGAGTTGCCTGATCGGGACGAACAGGCTTAAGGAGGGGGCAGTGTTATGAATTACACCCCCTTGGAACTGGAGATGATACGCCTATGCCTACTAATAGTGACTGGAAAGACTCTAGAAAGAGCCATGGACTTGTCTAGAATATGGCGGAAGAAGATTCTGGTTCAATCTAGAGGTAATTTCAGAGTATATAAGGCGCGATTACCGGCGCAGGAGAAGAGTTTTATTAAGAAAGCAGTTTATAAAAGTGAACAAGTTGAAAAGTGAAAAGTGACGTTAAATAAGAAGTAAATAAAGTTTGTTTTGAAGTATTGTATCGTCAGTAAATTGTTAAATAAAGTGTTAGTAGTGTTTATCTCTTGTTGAAATTATTTAGAACCCACGGATTCACACAGGGTGTTCCTAAAAGGTGGAAAATTCGCAACAATACATTATTAAAGGAGTTAATAAATTAAAATATAATTGACATCAAAATTCGATTCTGTATGGTTCATATGAACAGAAAATGCATATTAGACACCTTAATTTTCCGTGGAAAATTAGTATACTACCAAAACAAAGAAAATCCACCCTCAGACCAGCAGTGGTAATGTAATACAAATATCCAACAAAGGTGCCATTGTAGGGACTACTTATATATATTTATGGGTAAAATTACAACAATAGGCCGGTAAAAGTACTTGAAATTACTTGTAGACCATGTACTACCCCCAACTATCCCAACTAGAGGGTGTCAAGCAAATGAGACGAGTAGCAAAGATTGGCGATTTTTTGGCACTGATCCAACGGAAACGTAAAAATTATAAATATCCAGAAAAAGTTGTATAAGTGTAGTATAAGTACGACAACTTCGTTATGTTTGTGTGTAAAATAGCAACAATAGGTAGTCACCTATCCTTGTAGTCACAAGGATTCAAAATTGTTTATGCATAATGCTTTATCCTAAAACACCCCATATAGAGGGTGGCAAGCAAGAGAGATGAGTAAGATGTGTAAGACACATTTTTGAAGTTTTCGGTACTTTATAGCATTCGTACAAATCCTCTCCGATCTAAATCAAAACGAATATTCTACAAGAGAAATAATAAACGAACGTTTCATATTTCTTAGAATCAGTTTTTGTCTTCTCATGCCCAGCATTTTACATTAGGGCCGGTTTCAATTTTTTTTTTTTTAGAAACAAAATGTTGACAACAATTTATTCTACTTCGCTCACAAATATTTGCAACTATTCCATTGAATTTTTGATTCACGTTTCTATTGCTGGTTTCGGGTTGGTTCTTGCACTTCCAGGGTAGTTTATCAATTCTTCCTGAAGTTTGCAATCGCAATTTTTTGGAGGTGCATTCATACCTCAACGTTAACAAGGAAATTGCAGTAGCCACTTTTCTAGATATAGAAGGAGCGTTTAACAACGCAACAACGCACTCGTTAACGAATGCATTGTTAAACAGAGGAGTCCTAACAGCGCTCTGCCAGTGGATTAAAGCCAGCTTAGAGAAAAGGATAATAGTATCCACTTTAGGCGAGGCTACCGTGGAGGTGAAAGTGAGCACAGGTTGCCCCCAAGGAGGGGTACTATCTCCACTACTGTGGGCAACCCTTGTTGATGACCTCCTCCGAAAAATGTCTGCGGAAGGCTTTTACTGCCTAGGATATGCTGACGACATACTAATAGTTGTCAGAGGGCGATTTGCGAACACGATATCAGAGCGTTCTCAAAGAGCCCTAAATATTGTCGACAGATGGTGTAATGAAGGACTTTCCATAAATCCCTACAAAACCACAGTCGTCACTTTTACACGAAAAAGAGTCTTGGAAGGCCTAAAGCCCCTAGTGCTCAACGGTGTGGAAATTCCATTTGTCAGTGAGGTAAAATACCTAGGAGTCATTTTTGACCAAAATCTGACTTGGAATTGCCACATCGACAAAGTCACACAGAAAGCAACAATAGCCCTCGGACGGTGTAGGTAGATGTGTGGAAAAAATTGTGGGTTAAATCCCAAAATGACCCTATGGTTGTATACTAGGGTAGTAAGACCAATGATAACCTACGGATCAGTAGCATGGTGGATTAAGACAATGCAGTTGGGAGCAATAAGGCTGTTAAGTGGCGTACAAAGGCTTGTCTGCCTAGGCGCTACGGGAACCATAAAAAGTGCTCCAAACGGCTGCATTGGAAGTCTTTCTAGACTTGCCACCACTACATATATTTATCCAAGGAGAGGCTCATTTGGTGGAGCACAGGCTAATGCAAGGCTCTACACCAATAAGGCAGCAGCACGGAACAGAGCACCAGAAGTTATATTTAGAGCTGAAGGCAGATCCCATTCTAGGAATACCCACGGACACTACAGTCCCAAAGTATAACTTTAATAAAAGTTTCTAAATTAAAATACCAGACAGGGAAGACTGGACAAACGGTCCTCCAATACCGGCACAAACAGTCTGGTATACAGACGGCTTTAAGAGAGAACACGGAGTCGGAGCTGGGATTTATGGGATAAGGTCAAAAACGAAAATCCCAATAAGTCTAGGAAAATATGCTACAGTAATCCAGGCTGAAGTGGCCGCAATACAGTGGTGCGCAAAGGAAATTACCAGGCAAGGAACTGTTAATCAGTCGATTGCCATCTTTTCCGACGGTCAGGCTGCTCTAAGAGCAATCGGTTCCATGCAAGTCGAATCGAGACTTGTATGGGACTACATAAATGCCCTTACAGACCTAGGAAGTCAGAACAAAGTGACCGTGGCGTGGGTACCAGAGCATAAGGGACACATAGGAAATGAAAAGGACGATGAACTGGCCAGAGAAGGTGCAGGTAACGCCCTTACAGGACCCGAACCCTTTTGCGGTGTGGCCAAGCCATGCATACGAGCATCCATTAAGAAATGGGTGCAAATTATTTCTCTGGAATAGTGGAAAAATTTCCCACGACAGAGACAGGCTAAAGAGTTCATTAAAGAACGATCCGCCAAATTTACGGAGGATCTATTAGGCCAAAATAGAAAGGCCATTAGAATAATAGTAGCTGTTCTAACTGGTCACTGTCGACTTAATAGACATCTCAGTCTAATGGGTTTGGCAGAGGACGCAACATGCAGATTCTGCCAAGAGGCAGAGGAAACCTCAGTCCATGTATTGTGCCATTGTGAAGGCCTTGCTAGACTGAGATTCCAACTATTTGGTGATGAAAAACCAAGAGTTGATACCTACACTAAAGAACCCTATCAAGGCTGTGGAGTCTATCTGATACAAAGGATAAAGCTGGATAAGGAGCTCCAAGGAAAACAAACAGGAGAACCACAATTGATCCGTGGGGGTCGCGGTGGTCAAGGCCAATTGGCCAGCTCCTCCTTCCTAATCTAATCTACCCCAACGTTACCAAAAATCGCCTTACTCATCTCTCTTGCTTGCCATCTGGGTAGTTTGGGATAAAATGTCATGCACAAACAATTTTGAATCTTTGTTGTCACCTATTGTTGCTATTTTACACACAAACATAATGAAGTCGTCGTACTACTTTTTCTGGATTTTTGTCATTCTTATTTTTCCGTTATAAGTTTTGGAGTAGTCCTTGTACTTTATGGGTAGTTCAACAATTTTCTCGCTTAAAGGGGAGTTTCTAGTTTGCACTACTTATATGTATACACAATATACAACCGCTATTATAGGATAGTTGGGGTAGTACATGGTATATAAGTAATTTCAAGTACTTGTAGATGCATATTATTGTAATTTTACACATAAATATATATAAGTCGTCACTATAATGGCACCCTTGTTGGATTTTTGTATTACATTACCACTGCTGGTCTGAGGATGGATTTTATACTTTGAAGGTATACTAATTCTCTCCGGAAAATTGGGGTGTCTATTATGCATTTTCTGTTTGCATGAACTATACAGAATCGAATATCGATGTCGGAATTCTTGCCCGGATGGGTCAAAAATCGCCTATTTTTAACATTATCCTTTCGTATACGTATGTATTATATCGATAAATGGAACTAGACTGTATTTTGAGATGATTTCGTTGAAGGATTGGGGGTGAAATAAGGGTTAATAGAGGTAATTAAGTACAGTCCGCCCGTAAGAGTCCAGAAAATGCTATTAGTCCGAGAAGCGATCTTAAAAACGTGGAGCTCGTGCTCTAAATTAAAACCTTTAGAAAATACAGTATTTATCGTGACGATATGTACTCGCCTCGATCACCTCGATTGCCTTACGAAAACCTGCTTCGACGGTACAGGACACCTCACATCCGGTACTAATTGTATATTGAAAATTTTAATCTTTTTCTTCCAGGTATCGTTGTTGACATAAATTGCCTATCGGCACCGTATCAATATCTGAGATTCTCGCTTAAACCGAAGCTGTCAGTAATATAAATAATACTTGAAATCGTCATTATTGTCCCATTTATATGAAGTAAAATATAACGTATAATCGTAATGTATTTTAGAGATCAATCATATTACAGTACAACGCGTGTGCGTGGTAAGAAAACATAAGGTGGTACCCATTTTCAGTAAAAGTAATAAAACTGGAAAAAAACGGTGGTGAAAACAACGATTGCATAATATTACACCTCACATGCAGTTTGTCTGGTTGTAAACCTGATCAAATTTGTACTAGTGTTGCAACATGTAACAGGTAATGTCTTGGGAGCTATCGATCAATGTTTGTCTACTCTACATGTTTCACGGTATTCAACAGGACATTTGACACTATTAACTATAAAATGATCTTATATTCTCCGTTGAGATAAAGAGATAATTTATTGGTAACAGATTCATTCTAAAACACTTTGTTTCAACGTTCTGTTAGCTTAGGGTCTACGTAACAGTTGCGAATTAAAAACTTTCCATCCTCGTGTGATCAAAACTGTAGCGATCTCTCGAACTCTGGGCAATTTTTCGTTCACGATTCGAACTTCATTTAGTAAATGTATTCTAACTACTTAAGTTAAAACGGCGTTTTGCGGGTAAATTAAGTTAAATTAAAACCCATTAATAATGATATAATTTTGAATTTGTACGAATTTGTACTACATTGCTTGGTGATCTAACTCTAACCACGCTGGTATACCAATTAAGCATCATTCAGAAACTATTATGTTCATCTGAAACAGAACTGTGACTTTGAATATTTGAAAAAACATTAGAAAAACATATAAATATAAAACTCTTTATTATACTAATAAAAAGAAACAGTATTTTATTATGTGCCAAATTTGTCCATTGACCATTTTAATAATCTCCAGTAGTACAACATTTATCATACGCCGAATGCAAACTGCGGTTCTTTAAATTTCCTTATTTGTGGTGAATGTGGCGTATCTCTGACTTTTATCCATGGCCGCATTATATTATAAGAAAAATATGAATGTAACGGAGGCAACGAACCGAGCTAATGCTTATACACCAAAGCAAAACAATAAAGAACAGCGCACAGTTTCCCCTCACCGTGATTTATTTGCTATTATAGGAACAGCGCTGATAACCGCATACACACACTTTTATCTTCTTTGATTTTCTATTCGACATATTTTAAGTAAGGGCATTTCCTCTTCTAAATGAAATGAAAAAAAGGTTGAATTGACTATCCTTTAAGGGTCTGTGAATTTAGCACCACAACCATCCGTCCTAATTGTGTAATATAGGAAAAACAGAGACTTTAGCCAATGTACAGTAAGGTGGTCCTTAAGATCGAAGTTTTGATATTTTGTCCGGTCACCTTGTCAGTTAATTCTTTTGAGCGAAAATGAAGCGCTGTAAAATTGAAAAGTTTAGAGATAATTAAATGTCCACCCCCAATTTGTGTTTGGTTATCCTTGAGTTATAGAATCTAAACCGAAGATCAACTAAGTAGTATCGTAGTATCTGTGAAAACAAAGTTTCTGTCTTTTTCTGTGAATTACTTGTATGGAAACTGATTGAAGATATCGTAAGATGTGAAGCTATGGACTGCCATCAAATTTCAATTTCGGAAATCGTCCCAAAAATAAATTTTGGAACAAGAGAAGCCGTTGCTTTGGTAGTTTATCAAATCGTATAGAATTGAGGTCTTCAAAACCAAATCAAATGATTTGACACAATATCCACCAGTACTGGATCAGAGAATATAGTTTCCATTTCACTGAAGCAAAAATTTGAAACACACAATTTTGTTTTCTAACTTAAAATCACCTATCCTTAAAATACCTGGATGGTTTTGATTTGCTCGGTTTTTGATGTTGAGTGGAATAAGGTTATTTAGCTATATAACAATTGCCAACTATCTATTTCTCATTATAAAATATAACATACTGTTACGTATTTCCGCCCCTAGGAAACACCCTGTAAAAATCCGTAGGTTCTAAATAATCTTAACAAAAGGTAACCGCTAACACTTTATTTTATAACTTCTCAGAACTACACAATACTTTGAATTAACTAAAATAACATTTACACTTTGTTTACTTGATATTCAACCTCACTTTTCGCTACCAAACTTCACTTTTATAAAACTTCTTTCTCTGCCGTCGATTTCGCCTTATATATCCTATAATTGACTCTAGAACCATCTAGAGATTTCCAATTCCAGAACAATATAACTCCATCTACAGGCGTTCAGAAAAGATGGCGTGTATTACTGGTTGCCTAACCATTGGTATTTAATTTCAGCTATTGGTATCATGGGCGTATCACTCGCCAGGCCTCAGGGGGGTGTAAAGCGTAACAATGTTAATAGCGTCAGAGAAATATTTTAGTTAGCTAAATTGAATCAAGAACAGAAATACCGCATTTGAAAGAAATACAACGGACCAACAGAGCCCCGATGAAGTGACGTCACATCCTAGCTATAACTATGATATAGTGCATTAGAACTACACGTCAGCGGCAGCGCTAAGGTTCATTGACAAAAGTAATTTTGAATTGGTTCTTTCTGTAAGAATCGATTATAATTATAGTAATTTTTAAAATTATTTGAACTTTTATTAAGTTTCAAAATTGAGATTGAAAATTGCGATTAGCCTTCGTCAGTTTCTGTATGCATGTAGGAACTCTGTGCATCTGCAGGAAGTAATCCTTAACATGTCCACTCGATTTTTTAAAAACGCCTCGTCTATTGTCAAAATAGAATCCTATTGAATTTCATAATAATCTGACAAGTAGTTTAATCATTATAAATAATTATTCAACACGGTTTTCGCCAATTATTTCTCTCAGATTCTGCTTGATACATAATTGAAAATAAGTCACCAATATTTTCTTGTTTAACTCTAAAACAGTTCAACGAATTGGTCTCAAATTCTTACCGTATTATCACCATGCACTTCTTAAAAAAGGTGTTAATTTGAAGATGAAATTTTAAATGTAGAAAATATGAATATATTTTTTTTTATGTTGATAAATTATAAACATTTGCAGGAGTAAATAAAGCAAGGGATAAGCTTCTAATCTGTCGAAATACATAACGTATATAGAGAAAAAATGAAGTGAAAGGATATAGGTCACCTTTTTATTTGAATTTTCTTTTTAGGATTAGCACTTTTCAATATTTGCAAGGTGTGCTCTGTTGGCTTTACCAAAGATTATCTGTGTGTTTGTTGATTTCTTGTACTATGTGCTTTTAATTAGTATATTAAATAATTTTAGATTTTGTATTTAGTCGCCTTCGTACGTTGTCACAACATCCTTTCCTCTTTACGTTCTCAAGGTAAACTAATAAATATTTTATTCGACATCATCATGCTTGTACTCATGCATCTGGGGAGTACACATTACTTGCGTTTTTCATGCACGCTAGCACAAATTATTAACAAGCTAACCATTACACTCTTCGCCGATTTACTACACTTGTTATATAATTGTTGCACATTCTATAGGATACTCTTCGCAGTTCTTTTTGTAAATGATATCAGTTTCAAATATTTTTTGTTTAATGACGAAACTAAACATTATTTTTTTTATTTAAAAAATGAATAACTTTTTTATTTATTGATCGATTTTGTTTAAAACCAATAGGGCTTCCCCTAGCTAACACTAACTTACTGTCCAAATTTCAATACAATCGGACTTTTTGTTCTTAAGTTATCCTGCTTACAAGAAACGTGACGGACAGACAGACAGACGGACAGACGGACGGACACTTTGAAAGTTGTTCAGAATTCGATCACCAACACAGTGTCTACGAGAAATATTGCAGGTTTCAGAAATGTGCCGATCGAATGCAATATATTCTTCGTTTTGTATTTGGGAATAGCACAATAATGGGAGTGTTATTACAACAAAATAAAAGACTTCACTTTGCTACACAGGCAAAGCAATATTAAGGAACGAACAATGAAATAGTCGCATCGTGTCTGCAATAGACATAGAGCGAGAGCCGTGTGGGTTTGAAAAATATTAGAATGAAATCTGAGGCCTTGGTTTCTAGTATATATACCAAATCCCAGGTTTCTGTACTCTTACCAGCTTGCCTTACTTCTTTTTCCCTATTTACCCTTACTAATAATACATACGTGTATCAAATTTCAAGGGAAAATCTCAATTTATTTCGCCAACTCTTTTAATAACGGAGTGGGGTAGTGGAGGGATGGAAAATATTATAAAAAAAAACCTGAGACCTTCACTTCTAGTATATACACCAAATGCCAAATTACTGTACTCTTACTAGCTTGATTTACCTATTTTTCACTTTTTACCCCTATTTATAGTCGAATGGCGCTCCAGACAAGACAGACGTAACAAAGGCAGACCCCCAAGACGATGGACGGATTACTTAAAAAGGATAGCTCCCAATTGGATTGCTACGGCAAATGATAAAAACCAGTGGAAAACATTAGAGGAGGCCTATGTCTAGCAGTGGACAGGAGAGGCTGGGTGATGATGATGATGACCCCTATTTAACCCCCAACCTTCAATGAAATCATCTCAAAATATAATCTAGTTTACCAAATTCGTGTACTAAATTTCAAGTGAATATCTCAATTATATTTTGTCAGCCCTTTTAATAATGGAGTAGGGGTGGTTGAAAAATATTATAAAAAAATCTCAGGCCTTAGATTCTAATACATACACCGAATTTCAAGTTTTTGTACTCTTACCGGCTTACTTTACTTATTTACTCCTATTTAACCCCCAACCCTTCAACGGAATAATCCCGAAATATAATCTAGTTCCTGATTATTATAAAATATACAATTACCATATTGCAAGTGAATATCTCAATTTTATTTTATCAACCCCTTTAATAAAGGAGTGGGGTGGTAGTGGGGGGACGGAAAATATTATAAAAAATTTTGAGGTCTTGGCTTCTAGTACATACACCAGATTTCAAGTTTTTGTACTTCTATCAGCTTGCTTTACTTTTATTTCCCTCTATATGCCCCCCAACCTTTCATCTGATACGTTCAAAAACCAATCCAGTTTCAGATCTCGTTCTAATACATAGTGTACATGTGTACAGTATTTCAAGTTAATATCTTAAACCATTCCGGAGAAAGCGTGCGGACAAAAAGAAGTTACAGACAGACAGATTTTTTTTTGCTTAAATTTAAAATCTCGACCTTTCAAGACATGAAACTATTTCGAGAAAAAAAAAAATGAATTTTTTTTTACGATTACTATACTTTCAATTCGCTACGTCGATGTGGAAGTAATTGTTCATTTTTACCACCTCCTTCCGTGATATTTCTCCAAGGAGGTGGGGTTTTATGGACTTGAATACCACATGGCTCTTGATCCAACATTGCCACTACTTGTTCTTGGAGGGATTGGAGCGATGCAACCTCAAAACTCGACTATCTGACTATCCCGGTGATTTTGAAAGCAGCTATTCACAATAATAATTTTTTATACATGAAGGAGTTGTCAGAAAATTTTAACTTTTGGCATAATAACCACACTCGCCCAGCTCTTTTAGAACATTTAATAATAATATAATAATTTAAGAAAATGTGAAATGGGCTTACTATCTCCTTATGGAATACTACAATTGCTTTAATCTCAATAAATTAGTAGTAAGGAAAACCTGATCTCCTTAATCAAGCTAAATCAGAAAGTTCTTTAAATAATCTATCTGTAATTCATACATCAGTTCCAACATCAATTTTGAAAAATTATGCCGCATGCGTATATAACGAATTTAAAAGTATCAGCCAATATACCTTGGCTGAGTAATCAGTTTTGAATTAGCTTAGTACTTCTAAATTATCACGCCTACGATCCAAAGTTTCCAACACTCAGTACTGATATTTAATTCAGGTGATATTGTAAACAGAAAATAAGTAGTCGCAATATAATAATGCCCACGCTTTAAATAATAATACAACGCTGGAAGACTGGACGTAACATTTTTACACAAACTATGAGTAGTATAACCTAAGGGCTCAAACTCGTGCCATTTGTCCTCTTTTAACTAGACAGCATCGTGTTTCTCCTAGGCTATGGTCGGAAGAACGCCTTAATTGGGACAATATTCAATGCGGTGGAGATGTTTATTCACGGGTGAGTCCAGGTTCATCCTGCATCATTTAGATGGACGAATATTAAAATAGAAAGGCCGGACCAGCGTTACAATGAACAGCATGTGGCGTCGCAAGCAGTCTTTGGCGGCGGCGGCGGTGTTAGTAGGATGGCGCGATTTTAAATCGCCCCGCGGATATCAGTATTTTAAATGGTGAAATAGCGAATGCTGTCACTTATCAAAACAGGTGTTTTTTATGAACTGTACGATCGTTTGGAAAAAATACAGTCATGTGTATACTGCTGTCCTCTTCGGGCCAATGAAATTCAAATGTTTCCAAGCATTGTTTCCCATTGAAACATATTCTTTATAGGATTTTGCAAACAGCAGAAAAAAATAACTATCTATAACTAAAAGAAAAGTATGTGTAAATTATTAATGAAATCTTTGCATTTTTTCGATAACCTGAATTCTGGTTATGTTAGAAAATTAAAATCCTAAAATGAATTAGTCTAATTTCTTATTTGACAATTCTCATTCTAACACTAGCATCCACACAGTTCTCTACGGCCATGTAGATTAAACTAGTATCTACATAACCCCCTACGATCATGAAGATTCAGTTAAAAATGAGAACAAAGGCCTAAAATGAATTTATTTATCTACCTTGTCTTAAAAATTCTTCATTCTAATGGATTACATTTTCATGAAATCTATCATTCTGTTCCTTGGAAATGCTTAGCCTTTGAAACGTTTTTCGCCCTTATTCTGGAGCTCATCAGAAAGACATAAAGCTACTCATAAAGATGTTTCATGCAAAAGCAAGACAATTTCTATGAATAAGTGTGAAATAATAATATTTGAGATTGACTGATAAAAACTACAGATCTTGACCTATCTGTTAGCTAACTAGTATTGGAGCCTATATACTCTATGCATGTTCAAAAATGAATTATTATTTGTTTGCTTATAGTTATATTGAAACATATTCTTTATAGGATTTTGCAAACAGTAGAAAAAAATAACTATCTGTAACTAAAAGAAAAAGTATGTGTAAGTTATTAATGAAATCTTTGCATTCTTTCGATATTCTGGTTATGCTAGTAAATTAAAATCCTAAAACGAATTTGTCTAATTTCTTATTTGACAGTTCTCATTCTAACACTAGCATCCACACAGTCCCCTACGGCTATGCAGATTAAACTAGTATCTACATAACCCCCTACGATCATGAAGATTCAGTTAAAAATGAGAACAAAGGCCTAAAATGAATTTAGTTATCTACCTTGTCTTAAAAATTCTTCATCGTTTCCCATTCTTACGCTGTTATTAGCAACATCTTGATAGATGGCAATTTCGCCTAGGTATTTGAGATCGCCGTGGTGTCATTATCCAATCATACAGCAGTTGAGCAAATTTTCGTTATCAGTGACATAGCTAGATCTTTTCTGTTCGTGTCTAGAGAATAGCCGTCAGTATGTGGAATACCTTGGTCTCAGGTCGCTTGATGTCCTGACCATATCTGGCGTTCTCTAGGGCTCCGTACTGGGTCCGCTTATATTTGTTGTGTCTATAAATGATATTGTATCTAATCTCAATGTAGCAAGCCTTTTGTATTGCGATTATTTGAATACCTATTGTGTAATAGAAAGCGAACAAGATTGCGAAAAACTTAAAAAAACTTGAACATAATTAATTATTAACTGGTGCCTATCTAATCACGTGCCTCTCAAAATGTCCAAATGCAATATATTTACTTCTTCTATAATGTATACCTTATCAAGTACAATTATCATGTAAACGGTAAAATATTGCAGATGATTGATACCACAAAGGATCTTGGAGTTATCTTTGATAAACCTATGAGTTTTAAAGAGCATATCAATTCCATCATAGCATCATCGTTAAAAGCTTAGGTTTTGGATTGTGAAACTGCAAAAGACTTTGAAATACTGATATTATGAAGTTGTTATACTACTCATTTGTATATCAACATTGAAATACTGCTCATATGATCCCCTGGATATGACATATACATGTTTATAATGGACAGCGTTTTATTAAGTACTGAATATTCCCAAAATGTTGTATTGAAGATGGTATCTATCTGATAATTGATATCCAAAACGTTACGTTGGAAAAATTTGAAATGCAATATACAAAATAGAAGAATAATACACTCAATATAACATGTTTGATTGCCCTTATATTTTGAAACAATTGAATTTTCACGGAAATCGCAATTGTAAAATATTTCGTCTTTCTATTTCTTGAACTACGTTATTGAAATTTTCTCATTTATATTTCATCTGTAAAAATTATAAACTACTTCAAGATAGGCCTGAAATATTCTACTGTAGTATTCAATGAATTAAACAATTTGATTTATAATATAATATAACCTCTGCTTTTGTACCATTCCACTGATGTACCATTCGAATATAATATTTTATATTACATAACTGCAATGCTTCCCACCTTGTAATTTTTACCTGTTAAGTGGTGTATCTAAGTAAATAAATACATTAGGTAGTTTGTTAGGCGTGCGGATTCACCAAAGTTTTTGATGACATCAGTCCAACGTCCACTTCATCGTTTGTCAAATGATTCTATCAGAAATATTAACCCTTCTATATTATCCCCTATCTGGCTGATGTGATAAAGAAAAAATAAGATTCAGAGAATATGTTGCTGGAAAGTTGTCGAGCTGTGTGTGCCTTAGCTCTCTTGATAACACTCCCTAGATGCACTTCTCGAAAGCATCAATACGCAGTCTATATGTCTTCCTGGCGGTACTTACAGACAGTGGCGGTTTTACCACTGGGCACACTGGGCGAGTGCCCAGGGCGGCAAAATTTCAAGGGCGGCATAATTTTTTTTTTTTTTTAATATTGCTTTACTCGTTTTTATGATTCTGCAATGCGACAGTTCCATTGAAGCCAAAACAACGCATCGAGCAATATGGATGGCAGCCAGAAGCAGCTTTCTTTCATATCTAATTTATATTAGAAAATAAATACCCGCTACAAACTGTTCTGGAGAAAGGAGTTTCTCGACCTTGCGACGGGTAAAGAATTACTTACGGTTCACAATGACGCAGGAAAGGCTAAATTCACTAGCACTATTAAATATTGAAAATGAAATTTTAAAAACTATGAAAACAGGAGATATAATCAATGATTTTGCTGTAAAAAAAGGAAGAAAAGTTCGTCTTTACCTTGTATAATTTTCTTTTAATTATTTTATTTTTAAAATTATTTTATCTCTTCTTTACTTTTTATAAATAGGTGTTCTACAGAAAAGTCATTTTATATACCACTCACCTCTAAAGTGTAGTGTCCTTTGTTCTTTTAAAATAAAAAAACATGTTTAGTAAGTATTATTTCTTCCCTCGCATACCAAAGGGAAGTATTATATTCGAGAAAAAAATCACCCTCCGAGATTCTTTCGGATTCTGACGTTTCAGATCACGTAGATTACGAAAATATAAGTTTTTTAATTCCGCTAGCCTGTCTGTCTGTCTGCCTGTCTGTTGGTGCATGAACTAAAAAACTACTTGACGGAGAACAGTCGAATTTGGTAGGTAGTTGACCCTACTGTCAGCGAAGAAATGGTTAAACATTCACTGGAAAATATACAGGGTGGACCGTCTAAATGGAAAAAATAGACGAAGAAATTTTTTTTTTTGTTCAAATTTAAAATTTCCACGTTTTATGGCATTTTAAACCTATTTCAAAAAAAAAAAAATTTAAATTGTTTTTACCAACATTTTAAAAAAAAATTTTACCACTAAAATAGATGTCATTTTTTTCTTTGTTCAAATTTAAAATTTCCTCGTTTTCATGGCATTCTAAACCTATTCAAGCAAATTTTAAAAAAATTGAAAAATATATAATCTATTTCACTACTTACTATAGAATAGATGAAAAATATTTTTTTTTGCTCAAACTTAAAATTTCCACGTTTTCATGACATTCCAAACCTATTTCGGAAAAAAAAATTTGCATCATTTTTTACCATTTTGGAAAAAAAAATTACTAGAATAGATGGAAATTTTTTTTTTGCTGAAAATTAAAATTTCCACGTTTCATGACATTCCAAACCTAATTCAGAAAAAAAATTGCAACATTTTTTTGCCATCTTGGAAAAATATTTTACCATTAGAAAAGATGGAAAAAAAATTTTTTTTGCACAAATTTAAAATTTCCACGTTCCATGGCATTCTAAGCATATTTCAGAAGAAAACAATTATGAAAATTTGTTTACCAACATTTAAAAAAAAAATTACCACTAAAATAGATGAAAACATTTTTTTTCTTCAAATTTAAAATTTCCACGTTTCATAGTTTTCTAAATCTATTTAAAAAAAAAATTCTTTTACCATTTTTGAAAAAATTTTACCCACTAATATAGAATCAAATTTTTTTTCTTTGTTCAGATTTAAAATTTCCACGTTTCCATGGCATTCTAAAACTATTCAAACAAATTTAAAAATGTTTTTGAAAAATTTATAAAAATTTTTGATGACATTTTTAATCTATCACTACTGTAGAATAGACGAAAATTTTTTTTTGCCCAAATTTAAAATTTCCTCGTTTCCATGACATTTCAAACCTATTTCGGAAAAAAAATTTGCAAGATTTTTTTATCATTTTGGAAAAAAAATTAACACTAGAATAGATGGAAATTATTTTTCACCAACGTTTTTGAAACATTTTTTACCACTAAAATAGATGGAAAATTTTTTTATTTGCTCAAATTTAACATTTTCACGTTTCATAGCATTCTAAACCTATTTACAAAAAAAATTAACTTTTAAATTTGTAAAATTTTTTACCACTACTATAGAATAGAAGAAAACTTTCCTTTTTACACAAATTTAAAATTTCTACGTTTCATGACATTCTAAACCTACTTCAGAAGAAAAAAAAATGAAATTTTTTAACCACAACTATACTTCCACTCCATTACATGAATGTGGGATTGAATATGTGACAGATGACAATAATATTTAACATATGCACCTATTATACTTTTATTGAAAAATGTACAGGGCGGTCATCCCAAGAAATAATTCATTCAGTCATGGTGGACATTTGTAAAGGTATTTGCCCAAGTCTTCCATATTTGGCACCTGTTATTTAGTATTGAACTTTTGTTGTTGGATGAGAAAAATATATTTTTTTTGGCCAAAATTTATCAGCTTTTCTTTGTACTAATAGCAATAACTATATTCCGATTATTATTCTTAATTCATTTCGTAATTAATGATTTTTTAGAGTGACCGCCATGCACAAATAACGAGGGAAGTTCTGTGTAAATACCTTTACCGTTTTTTTTTTGTAAACATTTTTTGGGTAGCATATATATTATGCTATATTTTTTAAGAGTAGGGGCGGCATCTTAAAATAGTGCCGAGGGCGGCAAGCATGTTAAAACCGCCCCTGCTTACAGATCACTTGATCTTCAACAACTAACTTAAACGCGCTTTCTGTACTATTGTTAACTCCAACTGCCTTACCAGATTTTAATTTTTGTATGACTACCTCCACTTCTGACTTCGGTATTGCGGTTCGTGTACGTAGTCCTAGTGCAATCATATTCTGACTAAGAGTACTTAAACAAACGCAACACATATATCAACTAACCCCAAATCCAGAGCTCAAACTGCCTGAAACTGAGTTACATATTTGAAAAAATGCAAGCAACATCCATTACCTATTGATGTTTCCACTGTCAATACTGGGCATCGAACCCAGAACATGATAGATAGTATCACCTAGTGTGTTCTTCACTAACAAGCTTTAGGCCGCTGCGATACCGTATCAGCTATTTTAGAAAAGCTTCTTGCAGTATTGGCGCTAAACCTGAATAATCTCCTCTTTTGTTTGAGCGAGCAGGGCACTGACACAACACATACTAGATTGTTCTGTTTTCTGGTTTACATCCTCTACACTTGGGTTAGTTGAAACTCACAGTCTATGTAGGTGTTAGTCCAGTCTGTGGCGTCGTGTTAGTTATTCTATATCTTCTTCTTCTTTTAGCGGGGCGCCTGGAGGTCGCCGCACTCAGGCCTTGTGGCCCATTGTGCTACCGCTAACAAATTAAGGAGCTCCCCCGTACAGACCGGATTCCAGCCCAAAGGCTGAAATCCTTCCCACGGGAGAACTCCTTATTTCCTCCATCACTGGAAAGCCAGCGCCGAAGTGCTTGTGCCTCAGGTTCATCAGTCCTGGGCAAGAAGTGAAAACGTGGATGGAAGTCTCCTCCTCGTCCTCACAGAACCTGCAATCGGGGTGGTCAACCACCCCCATTGTGTGTAGGTGTTTCCTAAAACAGCCATGTCCGGTCAGGAGGCCTGTTACGGCTCTAATTTGCTTTCTGCTTAGACGCAGAAATTGCTTTGTTCTCTCCGGCAAGGGTCCTGAGATTAGGAGCTTCGCTTGCCGGAGTCCTGGATAGGAATCCCAGAGGTCAATGAACTGGGAGCGAGTCCAGTTAACTATATCAATACGTAGATTGTCCATGGCATCTGGAGACATTGCTTGCCTAGTTTACGATTGGGTGTGGCCAAACCTATTCTGCTGTATCTGCAGCTGCTTTGATCACTACAACAAGATTCGAGGCTCGTAAGTGTATAGTTCATTTTAGGGAACTGTGGATTGGATTCGAAAGAGGTATTTTAGGTTCCGGACCATAGAAGGCCCTTTCAGATCCTTTATGTGCCATGCCATTCTTGTTATACCTAATTTCACTATGTTATTTCACTCAGTAGATCTGGGCGCTGTTTCATCGTGTAGGTATATGTAAGGCCTTTTTGATTTGAAGAACCAGACCAAAGTATGTCTCATAGGGAGAGCAGAACTGCTTATAGATGTGCGAATGTATATGTCAATAGCAAAGTAGCCCGGTATTTATGTGTAATCTTCATTACTATTGTAGTGCTCTTACTTCTATTATAATTAACTTCAATTTTAGTGTTTACTGACGTCTTGTATATAGAAGAATTCTTTTCTCCTCTAAACTCTCCACCTTCTGATTCTAATGCAATATTAACATTAAGTCATCGGATGTGTTCTAGCTACTTCAGTTACATTCTAGCTACTCATAAAATGCTAGACCCGATGAAAAGAATTAGACGTATTTGGAATCAGCAGCGTAAAAAACAATGGTTGATTGTATGTAAATCAAAAAGTACTCTTCCAAAATGTGTTTGTATTTAAAGTAACAAAATGATAACTACACAAGGTTTAAAGCGCTATTTCGTATTAAGAAACGTCCGAATGTTCGCAATGTAAGAAAACGTAGTAGGTCACATTCAAGAAAATCGCGGTGCTAAATTCAAACGACGTTTCCTCTTTTTATATGAAAAGTTTTTAAGTGTAGTTTGAATGACAGTAAATTCAAAGTGTCCAAAATAATACCATACGTGTGGCAGGAATACCAATAGCTCTTTCGCATGTATGTCAACTCCATATAGAAACATTCTAGTGCAACCGCCGCGCCGGATGCTGACGCCATCACTGCAGCATTTCGACTTTTTACTGCTTTTATTGTGTATAAATTTCTCGTATGCAGATGCGACAATATAAAATAGCTATTACGAATGGTATAACATATTTTCACTATAGTCAACTTCAGTATTCCATTTCCTATACACGTATATACAGGGTCGGAAGGAAATAACATTCGTCCGTTTCGACCAATCGATATACAAAAACAAGCTAACCATGGTAGTCTTCGAAGATTTATTGAACTTTTATATAATTGTTGCATATTCTATGGAATACTCTTCGCAGTCTTATCGTAAATAACGTTAGTTTTTATTTCAATCGCCAAGCCCGGTTCATAATTTTATCGTATTTATGACGAATTTATCCGGTTTTGCAACAAAACAATATTTATTCATAAACATTTCAGAGGGTGGGAGATATTAATTGCTATTTTGATTTTATACTTGTTTCCAAAAGAAAAGAAGTTATAAAATAAATTCTTTAGATACTACTAATTCTTTAAGTTGTTCTTCCTCAAAAAAGTTAGAGAAAGACGTATTCACCTATATGACAAGACAACAAAAAGCATAACACAAAATATATTACGTGATTTAATACAATGATCCTTTAAGGCTAAGTATGTAAAATTTTTAAAACAAATGGTGTGGTTCTCTCGTTGGGTGAGGAGAAGACATAAAAAAAGTGCTTACAATGTGGTGGGGATTACGTCACCATTGTATATGTACCACAGCAATGCGCGTAAATCTCACATCGGTGAATTTAAATTAATTCCTGCACATTTATTACTTAGTGTTGGATACAGGATGTTGCAATTTTAAGTACCATCCAGAATTTATTCATTACTGGGCAGGAAAAATTCAATAGTTATCTGCTGCTCACCTAGTTTTTAACTTTTATATGACTGCGTTCCCTTTTAACTTAAATATTACAGTTTCGCCTTCGCAATTCTTCTGCCAGTCATGTTCTCGCTCAGAGTGGTTACTATCGAAAATCTTTTTTTAGTATTGGCAACAATGTGCAATAATTTAACCCCTGTAGCGTACACTGCGCCCTTATTGTTGTTAAGGGGATGATTGTTATTTGTTAGCCGAAAAAACAGAAGAGAATTGACAGAGAATAAAAATAACAAGAAAGAAGGTTCGTCATATTTTTTGGGATTACAGTTGTACATATGATAATAAATATCATTCACACAGATACGTATATATTTTATTCATCGAAAACCTTTCAATTGGTGACCCCGACGTGATCGACGTTCCCGACGTTCCCGACGTTCCCGGCGTTCCCGGCGTTCCCAGCATTCCCGACGGTCTTAACGTAGACGGCAATTCCAGACGAGTCCTGGCACGCCGACGACTAAGAGGAGATATAGGATACTTTTTAATTGTTTTATTGGAGCTGACTCAGAAAACGAAAACAAATACAGCTCCGAAATTCCTCTTGAAAAGAAGAATATTTTTGTGTGTAAGTACGTTACATTTTATAACATCCAGCAAACGTTTTAAATGGACAACCAAAATTTAATTGAATTTGGAAACAGTTTTCGAGTCAATAATGAGCAGGCGGGGGTGTCAGTCAAGTTGCCACAGTTTTGGACACAGTGTCCCGAGGCATGGTTTGTGCAGGCTGAAAGTCAATTCAGTTTGAGAAACATTACTCGCGATGTTACAAAATATGAATATGTTGTGGCCGCATTGCCTCAAGAGAGTATCATGATGATTCTCGATCAAATTCGCGAGCCCCAAAATCAGACATATGTTCAGATATTAATTCTTGGACCAAAAATTGTGTTAGTTGTCAAAAGTCAAAAATACATAGGCATACTAAATCGGAATTAGGTAACTTCCCAATTTCTAGGACTCGCTTTGAACATATTCATATGGATTTGGTTGGTCCTTTTCCACCATCTAATGGATATACTTATATTTTAACAATTGTTGAACGTTTTACTAGATGGCCGGAAGCGTATCCACTTAAAAATATTTCAGCGATGACAATAGCTAAAACAGTTTTTAATGAGTATGTTTCTCGTTTTGGAGTTCCATTTAGAATTACTACCGACTAGGGTACTCAGTTTGAGTCAAATTTGTTTACAGATCTTACAAAGTTACTAGGTTCACATAAGATTCACACAAATACTTATCATCCACAAAGTAATGGAATGGTGGAAAGATTACACAGGCAATTAAAGGCGTCTTTAATGGCACGTAAAAATTCAAAACATTGGAGCGATGAACTTCCAATTATATTATTGGGTTTTCGTACTTCTTTTAAAGATGATATTAATTGTTCTGCAGCTGAACTTGTATATGGACAGCCTCTTCGAATTCCTGGCGAATTTTTCGTTTCTAGTAAGCAAGCTGACCATGATCCAACAACATTTTTAGCCATGTTGAAAAATCATTTCGCAAATATACAACCTAAATTACCGCGGACAGCTAATCAATCAATATTTGTACATAAAAACCTAAAAGATTGCGATTATTTTTTTGTAAAAGTCGCTAAAAAACTTTCCAGCTTGCACCAACCATACGAAGGTCCTTATAAAGTCCTTCGGCGGACGCCCAAAACTTTCTTTATTGCTAAAAATCATTCCGAACATGCAATTTCAATTGACAGAATTAAACCAGCATTCATAGATTCTGATGACACTTCTGCTCAACCAAGGCTTGCTAAAAAGAGAGTAACTTTTTTTATTAATTGATTTTATTTTTATTCATGTTTCTTTTTTTTCTCTTACGCTTTTGCTGGGGGGGGAGTAATGTAGCGTACACTGCGCCCTTATTGTTGTTAAGGGGATGATTGTTATTTGTTAGCCGAAAAAACAGAAGAGAATTGACAGAGAATAAAAATAACAAGAAAGAAGGTTCGTCATATTTTTTGGGATTACAGTTGTACATATGATAATAAATATCATTCACACAGATACGTATATATTTTATTCATCGAAAACCTTTCAACCCCCTTTAGTTTTTAACATACCAGTAAGATACACACACACACACAGTAGACAACCCCCGAATCCAAAGCCTAGGCTGCCCGGAAGGAGGTTACATATTTGAAAAAACGCAGACAACATCCAGTACCCACCAACATTGTCAGTGTCGGAGCTGGGGATCGAACCCAGTATACGATAGTCCGTCTGACCAAGCGCGCCTACCACTAAGATATAGTTTGAATGTAATCATCTTTACTAATTGAAGAAGTCCTTGCTATTATTGTGATCAGCATGTAATGCTAGGCCGTTACTGATGTCATGTAGATAAAGATTCTTATCTTTTCGAGAATAAAATTGTTACCTTCAGTTTGTGCCTCTTTTTATTCCAGAGAAATAGGTCGAAGGGATATTTTTTGTGCGGACTGATATTTTATTGAGCATTAATACTTTGTTGACAACTCCTTTCTTTCCTATCAAATACTTTTTATGAAATGAATTTATCTGATATAAAACATGAAATAATTATAGAGGCTAGCGTGGAGTCGTTTTGACTATACTAATATTTCGATGCGAAAAGTTAAGCAACGCTAGCTGCAATTAATACTTAGACGGGTACCCCTCCGAGAAAATACAGCGGTCTCGCATCAACTTCTAACGGTTTTTATATAAGCACATACGTAGAAGTTATGCAAATTTAGGCAGGGGTTGTGTAATGCATATACCATCCTTCGGGGGATGTAAAGCAGGCGGTTTCTTGTTTATTAAATGTTTGACAAGTAAAACATTTCTACTCTTTTTACGAAACGAAGTTGGAGACAGACAGCTCGACTCCTGGGGTCGGAAACTTAACCTTTAAATGGTGATGTATGTTCTCACAGTACGACGCGTTGCGGTCAGCCCAATAGCTTCGTAATAAGTGAGGATATTTGCAATAGCCTTTAGGTATCTTTCAGTTAGGTCCCAAGTGGTGTCCAGACGTAGTGGCGTGTTAACATGTGCATTCAGTTTGAGATTATGGACGGTCTAATACACCGAAGTCATAGTTGGTGTTAGCGAATTATATAATTCAAGGAAAATTAGAAATATCCATAATTCAGTAAGTATGACACATAATAAATATTTTGTTGATGAATTAGTCGCACTTATATTATTTCTAGAAAATGGGAGACTACGAGCGTGAGCAGGAAAGACTGATGGTTGTTATGGAAGAATCTTTTGAAGCACATTGTGAAGTAGAGTATGATAATGATGAGGAAGAAATGGAAGATAACTTGGAGGAGGAGCAAGATTATAGTGATACAGAACAAGAACTAGATGGTGGAGATGATGAGCCTCCACAAAAAAGGAGGCTTCTGCAGGAACCTATTGTTATCGACAAAGAAAAAATCACGGCATGGAATAAACATGTACCAAATCGTAACGTGAAAACTCCCAGCAAAAATATTATAAGGATGAAGCTTCCTACTGTAAGAGGCCCGCTGAAACAAGTAAAAGAGCCACTGGATATTTGGAAGAAATTTTTTGATAATATGATAAATATTATAATAACTAACACAAATTTATATTTAGAAAGCGTAGCTGAGAAATACGAACGTCAAACATATACGAGACCTACCACAAAAGAGGAAATAGAAGCACTTTTAGGAATATTACTGTTCAGTGTGGTGAAAAAAATAACCATTTGAATGCAGAATATCTATTCAAAACTGATGGAACTTCGCCTAAAATGTATCGACTGGAAATGTATTTGCAGCATTTTCGTATTCATTTGCGTTACCTTCGATTTGACGATTTAAAAACAAATCAGGAAAGACAAGCTCTTGATAAATTAGCTCCAATAAAAAATTTTTTTTAATAAATTCGTTGACAATTGTAAACAAAATTACAATGTTTCACAAGAAGTAACAATTGACGAAAAGCTTGAGGCTTTCCGCGGACGTTGTTGTTTTAGACAATACATGCCAAAAAAAACTCAAACATTTGTTTGCGCTCTACGACTTTAAAATTATTCTAATTTGGAAGTATATGTGGGAATGCAACCAGCAGGTCCGTTTGCTCATGCCAATATTGCACTTTCCATTGTTGATAGGTTGTGCGAACTAATTTATGGATCAGGTAGAAATGTTACTACCGATAATTGGTTTACTAGCATACCTCTCGCAAAAAAACTTTTACAAGGAAATCTTACTATCATAGGACTATAAGAAAAAATAATTGGGAGCTACCATAGGAATTTATACAAGGAAAGGATCGTCTAGTCGGGACAAGCATATTCGGGTTTCAAAAAGACGCTAAGCTTGTATCGTATGTACCAAAAAAGAATAAGAACGTTTTTTTCATTTCTATTTGTCATAATGACGACAAAATTGACGAAAAAATTTTAAAGTCTGAGATAATTATAGATTATAACTGAGCAAAATGAGGGGTTGATGTAGTAGACAAGCTATGTGCATCTTATAATTGTGCAATAGCTACTCGAAGGTGGCAAATGGTTGTTTTCTACAGCTTACTTAACATATCAGGGATCAATTCCCAAGTGATTTATTGCGCAAACAATCCTAATAGCAAAGTAGTAAGACGCCAGTTTCTTGAGAGACTATTGTTTCCTCTGATAGAACCTCATATGAGTATTCGAGCAATGTCTCAGCATTTGCCTAGACTTCTACGACCTAGAATATGTCAAATTTGCAAAATAAATGAAAATAAAGAAAATCCCATTGACTGGCTAGTTGAATATATCCAGTGCCATTGACATAAATACACACAAGGAAAATCCCAATACACGAAATGTAATCGGAAGATGGGTGTACTTGTTGTTCAAAGAAGAATAAAAAACTAAATACGCCTGTCAAATCTGCAGTAAATTTTTATGTTTGAAACATATAACTGTCTTTTGTAAGGAATGTTCTAGTCTTGAAGAACATCCGGAATAGAATAGACATGATGAAAGATATTCTTTACAGGATTTTGCAAACAGCGGAAAGAAAAGCTATCTATGAGAACTATAGGAAAAACTATACATAAAAATATTAATGAAATCTTTGCATTCTTTCGATAACCTGACTTCTGGTTATGCTAACAAGTAAAAATTCTTATTTGCCATTCTTATTTTAACACTAATAGACATAGCTGTAGATAAAATAAACTATGGATTCAATACCAAAGAAACTCCTTTTAACAAATAATTTGAATAGACTGATTTTTGTTTTTTATATTGTAAGTTTTACTGTGAATTTTTACCGAAAATAAAATGAAGCTTGTTTTTCATTATTAATAATTTTAGTTTCACCGAATCCTACAATTTGATAACAGATAGTATCTAAACGGTGTTGGAGGCCCAAATTACCATTCCTGTGCTAAAGTTCGTGTCACCATGGTAAGGTTAAATACAATAACACTGACCCAAAAGGTTTCTTTTTCTTAACCCAAATAAGTAATTTCTAAGGTTTCTCACATGCTGAAAATGATGCCGTTGGCTGTTTTGTGCCATCACGTCATAATTTTGAGGAAACCTAACCTAGAAGTGCTAAAAACGCCATTTCTGCCTATATTCGTGCTCTAGTAGCTGGACAACGATACGAGATTGAGTAAAACGGACTAAATCATTCAGCTGTCCAATATCTTGAAAAACCAATAGTAACAATAGAAAAAACATAACTATAGATGCCGCAAACATTATTTTATTTCCTAGTTTAGCCTTTACGTATCATAACCTAATTGATTTAGCCCTAAACGAGTAGAAAGGAATAATCCCCTTTAACAGCACCCAGATCTAACGGTGTGGACGTAGATGGACAAGAAAAAACAAAAAAAAAATAAGTAATAAATAATAAAAAACGAAAGAAAAAATTAAAAAAATGGAGCTACCTAACCTCATAGAGCAAAACTTGTAACGGCATTATGTTCAGGATGTCAAAGTCCTACGCAATTAGCTATTTAGGCTTGATTTACTTCTATAAACTCACTACAAAAATTCTAGTATTTCTTGCTAAACTCAGAAATAAAATAATGTTTGCGCCATCTATAGTTATGTTTTTTTATTGTTACTATTGGTTCTTGAAGACTTTGGACTGCTGAATAAGATGGTCTGGTCTGCTTTACTCAATCTTTTATCGCTGTCCAGCTATTAGGGCACAAATATAGGCAGAAATTGCCTTTTTAGCAATTATAGGTTAGGGTTTTTTGAAATTGTGACGTGTAGCATAAAACGGTCAACGGCATCGTCTTCAGCACGTCAAAACCTTCAGAATCATCTGTTTGGGTTCAAAAGAAACCAAAATGGTGTTTTTTGCAGGTCTGTGAAATTTGCACTTCTTGTGAACTAGCAAAAATAGAGATTCTTATGTAAAAATCAGAAACACATTGCTGACAAATTATGCTTTTGGGTTTAACTGATTAATAATTTTTAAATCGACCTTTTTTGTTTTGTATTCTGAAAGTCGTTGAGAAAATTATTTTTTTCATTTATTTAACGCTTTCGACTTTAATAGGTTTATAACTTTACAGATGCAAATTTCAATATCCTGGTAAATATTTATGAGGCTTAATCCTTTTAGTCTTTCGTGTAAAGCATTTTTGAAATTCTTTAACGGCTTGCTGGCGAACTTCCATTCAGCCTGTTGAAGTGGATCATGAAAAAGGTGTAGGAGTTATGAATATTAACATTAAGGTCTTTTGTTACATAGGTCATGTCATGTTGCAACAAATATAAATTTTCTTACTTTTTGTTGGGTATTTTGCCACTGAAAAATATTTAAAAATTTTATTGAAAAAACCTCGGCCCCAAACCAATCAGACAAAGGTTGGTTCTTGAATACTTGATTGTTTCAAAAAGTTTCACACCTGAAAATATACAAACTAGAACAAAGTTATAAACTAAAAAATTTAAATGAAAGCTATAGGCAGTTAACGTTTAGGAAGAATATCTAATTCCGTTCTCAATAACTTTTTGGCCGTCAACCATGACAGTTCGTTGCTTATATATTTCCATAGTCACGTAAGACATTAAACTATATTTACCCTATTTTTACTTACTTCGTCTCTAAGGATGGGCAACCAACTAGTACAAAAATCTATTGAATAATTTGAAACGCATCTATCCTCGTTTAATAAAATAATCGCTGATTTTTTAAGTTTGCTTTTAGTTCCGTTGCTCTCTTTTTCCAAAATCTTCGCCGAGTCCCATTGAATCCCGTGATTATTATCCTACGAGTGTTCACAAATTTTGGAATTTTCAAATTCTCACCTTCTAGCATAATTTCTATGTTCACCAAGCCTTACGTTGAAAGGTCTTGATGATTCACCTACATAATATTTTCCGCACTCACACGGAACACTATAAATACAGTTTTTTGAATTTTGAACAATATTTAGCGTTTTGGTTGAGAACTATGACCTATGGCCTTTTAATTTGTAATGATATAGGAGGATGCTGCTTCACGACATTAATTAATTGTTACTCTTCAAGTACAAGAGTTTTCATTTATCATTTTACTTCTATCAAAATTTCTATCATTCGCTCAAGTGTTCATTGAAATGCACCTTCAATTGAATAAAACCGACAGCGACAATCGACAAAAATGATGGAATCCAGTGGACTTTAGGAAACCACCTTCATTTAATTATTCGAGTTCGGTTTGAGCAGCCATCGGTCGGTGTCAGTATCTGCCACGCAACTGTCCTAGGAAACCGTACCTTTACACCAAGTTTAAATTGATATCAGGTAATAAGGTTTAACCCCCTGTTACGTTTCAGTAATAGATAGAATAGGTATTTGTAGAACTAAACTTTATTTCACATTTTAAGACAGGAAGTGGTTCAAATTAAGACTAAAACTGGATATTATCTTATATGGATAATTGAAAAAGATCATATGTTAAACTTAAAGGGTAGAGAAAGCGGTAGAGACTTCCAAGGAACAATGACATGTCATGATTTTTTAACATTTAGAAGGCGCTTTCAGGACATCAATATTTCTGAAAAGTGTTTTATATGTCTATGTTTATCCAAGACATAAATGGCATTTAAATAATGATATATAAAGTAGCAAGGTGCTTGCAAAAAATATTTCCTGTAAGTCGATAATTTTGATTAAAATAGACGGTAGACTTCGTAGAAAATTCTAGCAATGTTTGATGTTTACATGTTACATTGTTTGGATAATGTATTACTTTCATGTCTAGATTATATAATATATACGATGTGTCCACTATGAACACAGTTTTATGTACAAGTAAACCATTGTAGGATGGCCGATAGCCGCGCAGAGAGAGAGAGGAAATAACGTTGCTGTTGGATAGAGACAAGTTTCTTAACTATGAACGCAGAACAGTCGGGGAAGAAGTTGAAGAAGTTTCAGTAAAATGTGCTCTCTATTGACCGATAATTCCGGTATGTCACAGGTCAATTAGTATTTTCGAATGAACCACAGTTCTTTGTTTTTATATTTGAAATATTTGTAAATCATAATATTTAATTGTTTTAGTTTCAAGTAAACAATACGACCTAGCAAACATACAAACTAAATACGCATTAGATTTAAATGTAATGAGACTACAATTATAAAGTTTGAGATAAATGCTCACAATATATTATATTTTATTAACTTCTGCTCTATTCAACTTCCAAAGTAATCCAGTAAACAATGTTAAATTATATAATTAGTAGACGGTAATAATTCATAATATAATGGTAATGATTCTGATGATGACACTTCAACACGTGATACACGGCGGCCAGCCGTGGTTACAAAAAATGCTCATTTTTATACTCTGTCTATACACTATTTATAACACAATTTTTATACAATTAAAATAAAATATATTTTGCTATAATTACACAACTGATAATAGATTTGTACATATACTTTTCAAAATGGTACAATAATAAGAGCTCCAACTGTAGATTCCTACTCCATAAATTTTAAAACAAAACCTATGATTTCTCGGCTTTGACAAAGATTTATGTTTTACTTTGCTTTCAAATACCATGATATTTTCTTAATAATAAATACTGCTAGTGATAGTGTACGTAACAACGTTGTATAAGTAGATACTTCTACTAAGTACCTGTGCATTAAATAATATAAGTTACACACTACAAGCATTTTTCTCGAGACTGTACCGCCGATGTTTACACGAGCAAGGAACATAAACAAGTGAGCTCCGTAGAGGTGGGCGGGTTTCGACCGCTGCGCATCCTAATCTCATCGGCCATTCTAGGATGGTCAACCTGTATTCTGCTCTTGCTTGGGTCAAAGTACGTTAGACTTTAAACAATGCATAGGAAGCGTTGGTGGCAGTTTAAAAATAAAATTTACCACGTAAACCGCTATTTTAGTGCTATATAAGAAAAACTTAAAAAAAAATGACGTTGTTCCAAATTTGATAATTATACAAGGTTATTCACGTTTCATTTTAGGTTCCATGACAAACTGATTAAAAAAATAAATAAATACAAAAATGTGCATATAGTTATATTTTTTAATTTAGAGCATGATTTTCTTATCTAATTTTTCAATATCTAAGCTGCCACCAGCGCCCTCTATGCATTTTTGAAATTCTAACGTTATGAAAATGGGCTTTGGGACACGCAAGAGCAGAATACATTAAACCGTGTTTATAGTAAAAAAAGCGAATTTGATTTCTAAGCTGCCACCCGCACCCTCTATACATTTTTGAAATTCTAACGTACTGAAAATAAGTTTTGGGTCAAGCAAGAGCAGAATACAGAAGACTATGTTCATAGTAAAAAAATGGTTATTTAAAGTGTATACGAGCACAATTGAAATCGTATAAAAACTAAAAGCTGGCAAAAACAGTCGGCAACTCTTTATTGTGCATGGGCGGAGGTAAATAGAAATGCTTGTCATAAGAATATGTTATAATTTTTTGAAAATTGTATTAATTTTTATTATCTTTTGTTTATTAGATAGGCTATTTTTGTTCATTTAGCCAATAACATATTTTTGAAGTATTATATCAGTTTTAGATATAAAGTCTAAATATTTAAATTTATTGGGTTTAGTTTTAAAGTGATCCCATTCTATATTGAAATGTGTTATGGCTCAGCAAGGAACAACGAGAAGGTATGAACATATCCTTGTCGGGATGAGGGAATGGGACAGGTTAGATTGGCGAGGGGCAAGGATGTTAAATAGTAAAAATAAAATTTAAGTTTCTTTTAAAACAAAAATAAAAATGTAAGTTTCTTAATCAAAGCAAAGAATTAGTACAACAAAAATAAATAATTGTATAGATAAAACATAAATAAAAACAAAATTAAAATATGTCTCTAGAATAAAGTAACTTGAATTAAAATTTATTGTCAACTAAATAAAATATATTCCAAGAAATGTAACAATAAAAAAAGTAAACTTCATACCTAATATAATAGCTAAATATTTGGTTCTGAAAATATGTATTAAAAAAGTTAAATGCTAAAAGCTGACGCGTCCGAATCTTCACTTTCTGAAGGGCAATCATTATCCGGTTGAATTATAATCGGCGTAATGGGGGGTAGTGTTGGATATTAATTTTCTTTTTTCATTACATGCTTAACGCAATTTTTCCATAAATCAGTATTATCGAGGTCATTTATTACTTCTCTTATATGATCAACTACTACCGCGCTTAAGGTTGGAGAGTCAGTACATTTTCGCAAACGATCTTTTAAAGTTGCTCAAACCATCTCGATAGGATTAAATATGCATAGTACGGAGGTAACCGCAAAAGTGCATGACCGTGTATATTGGATAAGTTATCAATAACATATTCCCTTTTGAAATTCTGTTCTTTTATTCATGTCAGTAATTCGCGCTTTATTGGAACTTTTACAGGAATTTCCATATTTTTTTCTCTCATGAATTTTAAAATGTCTTCCTTGTACTGGTGTTTGGTATTTTATTTAATATTCGCGAGTGATAAGAAGCATTATCTAATACAATTACCGAATTAGGCAGAACATTTGGTATAAAGCTGTTCTGAAAACCATTTTTTCGCAATGCACTGGAGAAATATCGAGTCCACGTTGACTAATGACTGATATAACTCAATCACCGACCGACCAATCGGACTGAGGAATACCCGGGTGCCAGCCAATCGTCGCCACCCGTCCTCAAAACCAGGCCAATGACAGCACATCTCACAAGTCCACGTTGACTGCTGAGAAACAATTTTTTTTATGCTAGTGGACCTGTCCGTTTTATTATCTTTAAACCAGTGCAGTCGTAGATGGTTCATTCAGGCTGATTACATTGCCAGTCGCGGACTCATATCATTGTTAAATACATAGGACAAAATATCAAGTTAAGTGCGCACGGTTTTGTGCTTTAACACTGACCAGTTTCAATTGACTTCGTAAACACATTACACCTATAATAACGCTTTTTCGTGGACATGTTGTATATTAAACAAGTAGTAAGTTACAGTCAGGTGTGGTCGACTATGAATATCTATTTCATTTGTGTTTAAAATTGTCATCAGTGTGTTACGTAAAATATAGACTTAAGTCTTTAACCAGCAACGAAGAAAGGGTGCTACCTGACATAGCAGGTGTTAGCAACTTTCATTATTGCAAAAATTTGTTCAAGAAATTAAATTTTCAGCGGTACCATGTGTATATAATTTTATGTTATTGAACCAAAATTTATTCAACAGGCTATTGGCCCAGGTCGTTCTGTCTTATAATTTTATATATTTATGAACTAGTTAATTTTGTTAAATATAATTATTCTTCATTTTGACTAACAATTTTAATCATGGTAATGAAATCAGAAATACCAGTGCCGTAATTATTAGGTACATAGCATAATTTATCTTTATTTTATACAAATCCAATATATGTAGATATTCAATCTTTTAATAAACTTTCTAATTATACTAAAAGCATTAGAAGTACGAAACAGTTCAAGACCAGCTTATTTAATTTACTAATTCACTGCTCTTTTTATGATATTAAAGTCAACTCTAATTTGGTAATATTTACTTTGCGCATATGCGAATTTTGCATTGGTTTACTTTTTGGATAATAGATATAATGTTACAAGTTTTGAGCACTCCTTAAAGATGGATATTTACTGATCATTTGTTGTCACATCAAAGAATTCGGCTCTGTTGGGATCCGATTTAGGATTTTGGACTCTTTTGGTAAAGTTGGTGATGTCTCCTCCAAGAGCTCAGAGTCCAAATCTCAACAATGTATCACAAATACTTCTACTCTAGAATTTTCCTTAAAACGTGATTTTTTCAATAAAATGGTCTTCTGCACTTCGCCTTCGCCGACGATATATATATTATTGGCAGATCAGAAGCGGTGGTCAAAGAAGCATACGGGGCACTGACAGCAGCAGCAAGAGAAATTGGTTTGGTGGTGAACACCAATAAAATTAAATATATGCGTACACTGCGGCCAGTACAATATAGAGTATTACAAGTTGATCAAGTGCAAATAGAGCCTTTTGATGAATTCATTTGCTTAGGATCAACAGTAAACACCTATAATGATATAACAGCAGAAATAAATCGCCGTATACTGCTAGCAAATAGGTGTTACTTTGGGCTGGTCCCACAACTTCGATCAAGAAATATATCTCGCCAAACAAAATGCGAACTATATAAAACACTTATACCATAGGTAACTGATCTATAAATCTGAGACATGGACTCTAACAAGAAAAAATGAGGAACTGCTGGGATGTTTAGAATGTAAAGGTTTACGCAAAATTTATGGTACTATAAATGATAACGGGGTTTGGAGCGCTACAACTTCGAACTCTACAGAGTTTACAAAGACCCCCATATTGTAAAAAATTACAGTTAGTCGGTTGAGGTGGGTTGGACATGAACTGAGAATGGATCTGGGAGACCCTGCGAGAATAAGTATGCTCCAAAGCCCACTATGGCAATGGCGTAGAGTAAGATCTAGGCTACGATACCTAGATGATGTGGCAGAGGAGATAAGAAACATTGATGTACGAGGATGGAGAGGAAAAGTACTGGATAGGGACGAATAGATAGAAGTCCTGGAGCAAGTTACGGCCCATGAAGGGCTGTAGCGTCAATATAATGATGATGGTCTTCTGCACTTCTTGCGCGTTTTCTTTATGAGGCAGTTGTCGTAGACTCCGGACATGGTCCCATTTAACTGTTCCGAGGGCCTACAATTGCATGCACAATTGTGGTCTTTGGATTTCAGTTTATGCCTATATTTATTTGGACGTCTATGTGCTTGCTCCATTTCTTCCTTGAGCATCACGTTGGCAGCATTTAAGATGGACACATTGATCACCAAACAAAACGTATCTTTTTTATTATGTACGACGAAATCTGGTCAATTTACACGAATTTACCTGTTAATAGTAATGACCCACCGGAGAGTACTGGCCACTCTGTTACTCTGACTATACTCCGATAGTGTTAACTTAATACAATATGCCACCATATGACTGATACGTTCCTCTGGAATGTGCATTTGCGGTCATTCAGGGTTATCCTCTGGTGGTATCTGGTATTTAGCACTTGATCCTGCGCTCCTATTATTAAACTTTCAGTGTTCCCTTTCAAGCCCGAGTCACTCAACCACTTCTGTGTCTAAACTTATTTATTGATTTATTTAATTTTTATTTTTAACGTCATGACGAAGTTTTGCTCATGCTATTCCACTACTTAACCAGGACGGCGAGATGAGATACGGTCACCCATCCAAGTGACGGACTCACCCGGCGCCTTAATTTCGCCGATCGAGATCCCGCTACTATAACCGGCACCATACATCACCTCACCAGTTACTGGAAGCCTTTTCGTTGGTCGGTCAAGGTCATGGAAAAATTGTGCATGCATCGGCGCAGTTTGCAACCACAACTTCTCAGCTGGCAGCTGAGGAAGCTATGAAAGAGTAGCAACCGGTTAGCGCAGGGCTGGTCGAGGGTCATTCGGTGGCGAGAAGAGTTATATATTCCTTTGAACAATTATTTGCTTGTCAAATGAACCAAACAAAACTTTAATAAACTACAAAAAATTTGGACGCCAGCGTGTTCAGTAAATAACACTCTTGCAAACTTTATCAGGGGGAGAAAACAATCAAAATCAAAAATAAAACAAATAATATATTAACATAAGTATAAAAGAGTGGAAATTTTACAACACTTTACAATTTATTAGAAATATTAATGTGAAAAATTTGATGCAACTAGTTAACTGACAAAAATTTAGTTAAAAAAATTTAATTTGAATATTAACAAAAATATTCCAATGAAACGATCAACTGGTTTACAATTTTTCTTCTAATTACAATTGAGTGTTGAATTTTGCACATAAATTTGGCTATTTAGCTTAGCGGAGACGTGGAATCCCGACGAGGTCTGATCCGGAAGACGGCCACGGGTACCCGGGAAGGAGGACGTAATATTCTGGTCCTGACCACGCTGATTTCCAGGAGACGCTGCGTCGGAATGATATCCAATATTTTTAGGATAACTCCAAATATTCAATTTATGCCTTGTGCCTTGCTTCAATGGTGGTTTGGTCCAGGATTTTACATGAAAAAGGGGTAATGTAAAGAACCAGTTGATAATATAAAAAATTTAAATTGTGAGAAAAAAGAGATACAAGAAAAGTACAAAAAAAAACTATGGTGACGAAGGTCACTGTAAAACCAAACTATTAGCAATTTAACAAAAACCTGAGTATTGATAAAATTTTACTTCTGTAGATATATGAATAAGTTACTGATTAATATAATAAATGAAATGAATAAATGAGAAAACTACTAAAATTTGAATAAAGGTAACAAAATTTAGTTAGAATTAGAGAGAAAATATCTGAATTACTATCTGAAAGAAAACTAATACTGTAACAAATATAGCAAATAAAAGTATGGGTTTAATCTCCCAAAAAAATTAACTAATAACAAATGATCTCTTAACCTCTTGTACTAACACGAGGTTAACTAAATGCGTCAAAACGACTTTAGGTTTCGACTTTTAATGATATGAGATTGTCTGCATACGATTAAGAAACAAAGATTTTAATTTATCCCTTGAATATTTCCGAGCTTAATCCTCGTCCACAATAATCTAAATAATGGCAAAACACCACGGTATTGTGTCTCAAGCGACCACAAAATACAAAATTGCCATGATAATTAATGAGTTAACATATGTCCAATGGACGCGGAAATCATACAAACATGTGCGTTAATAAAAATTAATTATTACACGGAATATCCTTTTATTTTCAAAAATAACTATACAGCAACGTTAACTCAATAATATGACATCATTTAATAATCAAATATATTCAAAATATCAAAGGATTAAAGAAATAAACGTGAAAATCTGTTAAAGAATAAGTAAATGATCTTAACTCACCCAGGTCAAAAACGAAAGTAAAGGTAGGATGGATATTTCAAATGATGCTTCTACCGCGTATGCGTACTTGTTGACTTCCTGTCGGCATTTCCGCGGGTAATTGAAATTTATTTAGCACGGGTGCTTAAACGAAAAAAAAAATTTTTTCGTTACAAGTTCTTCCGTTTTTCATTTTTCGATGCTGAATTTATGATATTCCAGATGTTCTTACATGCTTTCTTCTGAATGGGGTGCAAGATTTTTTCCTGGCCATGTTCTTTAAAATTAGACGTGTGAATTTTTTCTCGAACTGTCGAATATACATGCTCAGTCCTACAATAGAGGGCTCAGAAATAGATCCTCTAGCTGTGTTAATCTACAAACGTCAGCATCGTCATATTTTTTTATGTATAACCATATCTTACCACATTATCGCAATATTGTTTATGCGTTTAATTCGGTCTTCAGAGCTTCCCTAATGCATTAGTGGTATTTTCGCTTTTCACATATTTACCTGGCTATAGGACCACCAATACAATTTAATTGCAGTTTAAAAAAATATTATTATTATTATGATTTCGCTGACTTGACTAAGTTATATAACATTACCACTCTTATCCATTCTTAACTTTTTATCTTTCCTCTTTAGAGAATGATCTTTGACCCTGTCGTTAATAAAATAAAAAGTTTGGAGTTTGATAATGTCGATGAAAGGTAGTGTCACCAGACAGTTTATTTGTACCAAAATTCCCTTAAAAGATAAAACTTTAGATACTAGGCGGACCTTACAGATATAATTTATTCTTGCTAAAATTTCAGTTGTAATTTTGTATACCATAAAACATTTTTTTTAGTTACTGCTGCATGATAACATTATTTTTTATTACTAGAAACATAATACAAATATATTGGACAATCAACTTTAGGTATTGTGCGAATCCTGAAAATAATTTTAATTAAAAAGAAAATGTGAATTTGTTAAGCTTTAGTGTGAAAGATCATTTTTAGTGAATAATAAGGAAATTATTATAGAAAATAAAATCGTTTTTCCCTATTGTGCAGTAACATGTACATATAAAAGTGTTCGTGGAGCATCTATATAAAGTTAACATTTCCTTGAAGCTACAGATTGTCTGAATTATTGAAGATATCTTAGAGTGTTAAGTGCGACTTCACAAATAATGTAAATAGTTGGCCGAAAATGTTAGATTTAATTAAGAGCGAGGATATTCGTCTAGGCCTCTTGTGCGTGTAACCACTTATTTTTCTCCACCCCATTGTGCGGCAAGCCAGTTAAGAGGACACGGAAAAAGAGAACGGAATTATCGAAAGTGTATAGAGCTAACAAAGTTCACTTCAACAATAATACAAGCGGATCGTACAGTTTTATTTGACTTTCAAGTATTGGACGACGCCGACGCTTGAAATGAAATAAAACATCTTATAATTGTTGTTGATATTTCACCCCTTCTGACTTGCTAAATTCGCTTCAGGCAACTGTTGCCTCTAAATGTTCACAAAAATTGCTTCACGGAGGAGAACCTAATCTGCACTTGTTAATCCCAGGAGTTATTTTATTTTATGGAGATCTAGAGTTTAATCTCGTGCCATGGGGAAAATGGAAAAGAATTCTGGATGAGGATGTTTCCACTGTTGCTTTCAATACATCATTCCCTTTGAACGACAATATTATTATTTTATTATTTTTTATAAATGGTTTCGTTATTAAATTGACTTTTACACTGTTGTCATTCTGGTAGTTGATAGTGCATCTGAAATATACTAGATAATATATTAATTTATGTTATAAGTTTGAAAAAAAAATCATAACTGCGCCGGGCACCGCTGAAATGATCTCTCATACTTACAAGAAGTAAAATAATGGATAAAATCAAATCTGTACCTATATTATGCAGTAAGTAAGTTTATATCTGTGGATATGGCAATTGTCTAGACTCACTTCGCGATATACAGTAAATTTACAGAAAAAGAAAGAGTCATTATTTTTATCCAGTGGATATAAATGATTTGTTCCTTTTTAAAGGTTTATTTTTTTGCGTCGGGGTTTTAAACATTTTTAATTTAACTTTTATATTGTATAGAAAATCATCAATAAAAGTAATTATGTCATGAAAGCGTCGCAGTTGGTATGTTTCAGCTACGATAAGGTTTGAGTGCTGGCATTTCTTCCAATTTTCAGAATAAATAATCAAAAGATCCGGAATACGGCTTAAGGACGTTCGAAATCCAATTGATATATTATTATGCTAGGACAAAATAAATTACTAACTAAAAGTAGATAATTCTCTTCGGTGAAATTCGTTTGGCAACTTTATCGTATATATTCTTAGAATAGGTATCGCTTTATTTTATCTATCACCAACAAATTGTCGAAATCTATTATTACGTTATTCTCCTTATGCTAATAGATGAATTTCTTATCTTCTTCAATCTATGTAAGTGATATTTTTTACAGTCTAAAATTAAACATTTATTGACAATATTTGCACCTGCGGACAATTTAGGATAATATTAATAATACTGTATTGATCCTTTAGATCATTCTACATAATATAGGATAGGAACATTGTACATTTGTACATATACTTGATATTGATAAATAGAGTAAATGTAAATAATAAGTAATGTTCATAGAACAAACATACACATATACGCGTATATGCATTACACATAATCTATGTCTAAAAATACAACACGCATATAAAAAATTATTTAAAAAAATTAAGGAACATGCTTTTAAAAACAATGAAACTGTTCAAACATTAAAAAAATGAAAATATGTAAAAGCGTGCGGCTCCCAATGGGTAAAATTTTCAGTCTTTCCAGGTATTGAGCGTTCCACGCTTTTACGTTTACCAAAATAATAATTATTAAAGACAATATTATATTCTTCTTTTTAGTGCATTTTTTAACAATTCCAGTTTGCTTCTAAGCGTGTTTTTTAATTTTCTGAAAGTATGTCTTTCTTTTCTTCTTTTTAATTTTGCTCCAGTTAGAATAGTATGACTGATTGTTAGATAAAATTCCATCACATAATCTTGCAGCCGCCATTTTGGATTCCTGAATTTCGACTTAATATTCATAAACTGCAGCCTCGCAAATCCCCAGATACCGATTTTCACACAAACACCGTAAATTATAAATCTTATCCGGGATTTTGACGCCGCTATTTTGAATTGTTAAATTTGGACTAGGTAATTTGCAATCTCAATAACCCTCAGATATCGACTCTCAGTCGAACTAGACAATGATAAACCCATATATGCCATACTGACGCCGCCATTTTGAATTTTTGAGAGACCACATATTTTTAATCTGCGGACTCAAGAATCTCCAGATTCCATTTTTTAGTAGAGTGGGATATTAAATGATAACACTCTGTCCGCCTTTTTGAAATGCCGTCTTGGATTTTTCTATAAAAATGTCAAATTGTATTGTCATGTGAGCCATATGCATATGATAAATTTCAAGTCAATACCAACTAGCACAATTAGTCGTGGGAACGTAGCAATGACTATTGTAGGTACTTTAAAGTGTTTTGGTACTAGTCACAGGCACGTAATAGGAATGTTCCTAATATGTGTTTATGACCAATATGGGGAACATTTTTTGGTGACGATAACGTTCCAGCCACGTTCCTGGAACTTGTCTGGCTACGTTCCAATGACGTTGTTGCTCCGGAGAGGCGACATGGCGGCGTAGACGCAGCAACTTTCAGAAAACTTTACCACTCCCTACTCTTTCAAATCGATGTTGCCTCTTCTTTGTCTTGCAACCAATTTTATTATATTTATGTTTCATTCTTACATACGATTCTTGTTCTTGTTCATTTCCCTAACTCAGAAATTTATTAGAATATCAGAAGGTAATATTAGACAGCAAAACTACAGCTATTTTTCAGTGGTCTAAGTGTCACAATTAAAACGAATGCAATTTTACTGTCAAACATAATGATAAAACGTCCGAATCTAACCACGTGCCTTTAAAATATGCATTTTTTAATGAAAATGTTGTTTTTAAAATATGTAATGTCATGCGAGAATAATCACACTAGATGCCGAAACCTATTTTTTATTGTTCTTCGGAACTTAACACTACTTTTTATGTCGTCATTTGTTGTAGTTGGTGAAGAAATCGCGATAAATTAACTTTATTAGTTAATTGTGAAATTATGGTTCATGTGTTATAATATTGGCCATCAACATGGCGTATTTCAGAAAATATAACTTTAAGGTCGTTTTGACCAAGAAATGCTACTTGAAAGTAATTGCTACTTGGCGATAGTGACGAAAACTGCAAATACGTAACTTTAAAGTTATATTTACCACAAATCTGCGAATGGAACTGTAGCATTACTTTAAAGTCGTAGCAAAGTTGTGACTACCACAAATTACCTCTTCAAAGTTACCGCTGCTACTTCATGGTTACATTTCTCCCGCTATTGATTCGGAACGTACGTGTTAGCCTTACGTTGAGATCTAGACTGAACGCGTTCCTAGCTTTTGCTGTTTATCATTTACCTAACTTTAAATTGAAAAACCTATCAGCTGTCGCAATTTATTTGTATGCAGCCATATATCAACGACTTAATAAACATAAACCTTGTTGGTATAATATACTATTACAGTGATAGATAACATAGAAGAAAAGGTAGGTGTAATAAAACTGTGTTGAAATATTAAATTTTGTTACCTTATTTTGAACATAAAATGTTGCATAGCATGAATATAGCAGCATATAATTCTAGTTTAGGTTAGGCAAACATATTATATAGGTTAGGTTTGTTGCATTAACTTTATCTATGGTCAACATTGGGAATTAGATGATGAAATTTACTTCGTGGTAAATTTCAGAGGTGATGTGCACTTTGTAGTAGCCGTACACAGTTCTGTAGGTAGCAGTAACGTCATTAACACCTATGAATATTACTTACAAGTTCCACTACTTTAAAGAAATAGTGAAGGTTCCCAGAACGTCGCGGCAACTATTAAAGCTACTTGAAGGTGATTGCAACTTTGAAGTCACATTTCAGTGATGCGAGTTAGTCGCTGCTACTATAGTTTACCACCTTCAAGTTCTGAAAACCCGAAAGTCGTCTCACTGGTAACTACCACGTTCCCATGTACCACGAAAGCTACGTAGAAGTTGCATAGCTATAAAGTAACCATTAGTGGTAGAAACTACGAGGCAGGGACTGTAGACTTGTCAAATGAAGTTATTTTTACACCAAAGTCGTAAATTTAGTCGCAATTACGTAATGGTTACTCATACGAAGTTCCTATCTCAGTTACTGTCACTTTGGTGCTAGTTGGGATGCGACATCTGGACGTATGTAAAAAGTGAATTGTAAGATTTACTTACAATGTTACAGTTCAAATTTATAAAAGCGAGTTATGTTAGGACCTCCCTGTATAAACTATTGTAATCTAGGCAATGTTGCTAGAACCTTATGTCCATTATTGTTAAATACAGATTTTACATAATTATTGTGCACTTATTTCCACGTAATAAAGTTAGTTTTGATTTAATTTTGTACCAAGTCACTTACAACGAGCTTGTAATGGATATAAATTTCATTGCTGAAAAATTATTGTTTTTTAAAAACTAGTTTTCGGTTTCGAGGCATTTGATTAAAGTGTTACAAAATAGAAGATAACATGAACATATCTATCAGGAAGGCTATAAAATGTACCATCTAATAACAATTTAACTCTGTGTTTGTATGAATTTAAGCTGTTAATTTTTTTCAATTTAAGACGCAAAGAATTATCATTTAATACACTAGTAGAATGGCAATTTTACAATAATGTAGAATTACGCGATGTTATCAGGAGATCTCTGCTTCTCGTGATATGGTTGTGGTAATATAATATCTCGTCATAAATGTAGTTTTTAAAAACCAATGTGCCATATTGTTAAGTAATTGGTTTTACTAAAAACTAATATTTCTTTTGCAAGCAGCCTTCCATAACACTATATACTAAAACTTATATTCAAATGTGTAAGCGAAAAATTCTTATTTAGTAATACTTTAAGACTGAAAATATTTTTTAGTTGTATGCAAAATAGACGTAATTCAATTTAGTGCATATAATATCGATTTGGAATTTCCAGGATAAGTCTGTAGTCAACCATTATAAATTTACTCTTGTTAGAAAATTTAAAACCGTTTATTAGGTTTCATATTGTAAAAATTGATGTTGATTGCTCTGAATGAATTTAGTTTATTATGCTGACACAAATGCGAAAATACATATGATGCAATATCATCCTTTTTCATGCAGAATGTCAATATTACGGTACAATCGTTATCAAACCTTTTCATATAATATTAACGTTAAATAAGCGAAGAAAAAACACTAACAATATGTTCGTTTTTCTTTATTCCGGCCTTTAGACTGCCCTTGAAGTGAGCGAGAGAAAACAAATCGTGGAGAGGACGCAAAAATACGAAGCCGGACTTGAATAGGCCCTAAATCTTGAAAACTGCCATTATTCTACATATTAATATATATCTCTTATTAGTTCACTAACAAATTAGATTCAGGAACTATTGTGTATGTGTGTGTGTGTGCCAACGGATTGAGTTTGAAAGAAGTAAAACTTTTTATTTTTAAGTTTACGGGGAAAAGGGATTCTTTATAAAATGTTTATGTAAAGTTCTAGAATAATACTAAATTTCAAAATTGATATAAAGGGTGCTAAATATTTGCGAAAAGCTCTCAAACCTAAACTTACTAAAGTAACTTTAATTTGTGAATATTTTCAAAAATAATATTTAACAAAATGTTACGGGTTATAAGTTATAGTCAGTTATGAAATCTTGATTTAGAACTGCAAAATTATTTTCTATTTCTACAATTTTTTCCCAATTCTATCTTTTAATTCATCTAAATTATTATTAAATACTGTTGCGTAGATACTTTAATATTTCATAAGCAGAAATCTACAATAGCCAGATCGGAGGTACCAGATGATCCAAGGAATTGGACCATGAAATTCTCCTGTGACCCCACTATAGGAAGTATCCTGCCCCGAACCATAACACTTAACAATTAATATTTGTTACTTCTTTCTTAGCATTTCTAGGAAAATATTTTACTACGGCAAGTATATTGACATAACCCTGACATAACAACAAATATTGTTGATGCATGATTAGATTCTAGTCACGAGGTTAAAAACTGTTTGCAAAAAACGTCAGTAATTAAAAATGAACCGAAAAAATAAATTCGCAGAGGGAGATCAAGATTTTATGATTAACTATAGTTTTTAATTAATAAAATTTTGTTTAATACCATTTCTCAAAATGTTTAGAAATAAAGGTATTCTTTGCGGTTTCTCATATTTCTGCAAATGTTTAGTACCCTGTATATATAAGAAAAGAGTTTCATTTTCGTGCTTCAGGTAAAGCAAGTATTTGTATAGAGAATAACTTTTCCTCGTACGCTTACAAATAAAAAAGTTTTCCGGTTTCCGAACGCTATCGTGGACACACTGTAGAATATAGTGTGACGTTTTATTGAGAACGTACTTCTACTTCCACATCCACGTAGTGGATTGGAAGTAATTATAGTAATCGGAAAGAAAAAACCTAAAATTTTTTTGTTGAAATAGGTTTAGAATGCCATGAAACGTTGAGATTTTATTATTATTATTATTATTACAGCGCGAGCAGATCTTTGGAATCCGCAGCACTCAGGCCTGTCGGCCCATTGTGCATTCGCGTCATGTGGGATCTTCTAGAGGAGGCCAGTGCTCTCCACAAAGGATAGCAGTCTATTCCGTGGTTGATCCCGTAATTCCTCTGGCTGTAAAAATTGCCTTTGGAGATGCCTTAACGCACCTAAGGGTACGCAACTGCATAGGATATGAGTGGTGGCTTCATTCTCCACTCCACACATACTACAAATAGGGCTGTTTTCCAACTCCATTGTGAGAAGATGTTTGTTCAGAGGACAGTGTCCTGTTAACAAGCCTACTATCCATCTCATTTTTTCTCTATCGAGCCCAAGCAGCCACTTAATGGTTGAGTCAGTCGAGGGCCCCTTTATATGGAGCCTCGACTGCCTCATTCCAGGGGCTTGAGTTCAATAGTTGCTGAACCTTGCAGTGGCCCAGTTTCGTAACTCTGATTGAATCAGACTTCTTGGCGAACCGAAGTCTGGCTCGGGGCCAGGGAACGGAGTTATTGCTTCTTCTCCCGCCAATCGGTTTGCCACTTCGTTCTGCGCACAGTTCTGTCAAAATATTCCGACAGTTTAAAACTAGTCTTGAGGTCACTTTGTTTGACACAAGAGCCCTCAACGCTGCTTGGCTGTCGCTACATACATAAATATGTTTGTTGGCGATACCTCTCCTGAGATTCTCGCTTGCACACACCAGTATGGCATGTACTTCTACTTGGAATATACTAGGATCCCTTCCAAGTGGCACCGATATACGAGCCGTTGGTTTGCAGCCGTGTATGCCAGCACCAGTTCCCTACTGAGTCCTAGATCCGTCTGTGTGCCACTCGAGACCTTTGGGACTCAGAAGACGGTTTTATCGCTCCCAGTCCTTTCGACTGGGAAACACCGCTAAGTACGGAATAGTGAAATTGTAGACAGGGAGATACCGGTCATCCTCCGCTTGGGTGATGATCCATTCCCTTATCGGCAGAGCTAGGGCTTTTGTGTGCCCCCATCCCCGGCCAGTCCAATTCCACATTCCATTTTTGAACAGCCTATTTGCTGCTCTTTTAGCTTCCAGTTCCACCTCGATATGCAAGGGAGTGAGTCCAAGAATGGCCTCCATTGCTATCGTTGGAGTGGTTCTGATAGCTCCTGTAATTCCAAGGCAAGCTAGCCTTTGAACTTAGGCGAGCCCTAATTGTGGAGCGCTCCTGGCAGCGCCAACGCATACGCCGTATGTATTAGGGGTTTTAACGAGATATTAAATTTGAGCGAAAAAAAAAAAATATATTCTGTCTGTCTGTCGGTCCGTTTGTCTATAGGTTTTTTTTGTCCACACGTTTTATATGGAACGGTTTAAGATATTGACTTTGAAATTGAAATTTTATACGCATGTATATATTATAATGAAATCTGGAACTGAATTGTTTTATATCCGGTGAAGGGTTGGGGGTAAATAGGGGTAAATAAGGGAATATCAGCAACGCAAGCTGACAAGAGTACAGAAACTTGAGATTCCAAGGTCTTAAATTTTTTCACAATATTCTACATTCCCCCATCACCCCCACTCCATTATTAAAGGGGTTGATAAAATAAAATTGAGATATTCACTTGAAATTTGGTATACGTATATATTATAGTGACATCTGATTGAGATAATTCTATTAAAGGAGTGGGTGGGGGTTGGTGTAAACTGGGGAAAATGAGTAGAACAAGATAATTAGATTTCAGAAACTTCATTTTGGCGTATATGCTAAGGACCAATGCATACATTTTTTTATGATATCTGCCTCAAGTATTATTAAAATTCTAAGGGACTTGGATTGAAAATCTGGATGTGGAAGTAGTGAGTCCTTGGCGGTTTTTATATAAATGCGAAAGGTCGGAAATTAAAAAACTAAGTAAAATAATTAGTTTTGAGAAGCAGTAAAGCTTTGAAAATTAGAATTATTGTATTTTTACCCATAAGGGCTCTTGTAAAAGTAAATTTCTTTTACTATTTTAAAAACAGAAATTTAAGGGCAATATAATGTCTTTTTCTGAAAATGCAATTCCTGATTTTAATTACTTTGTCATGTGACAAGTGGATTTTGTAGACAGAATAAAATAAGTAACAACTTGGCTAAGTCATATATTCTAATATAACAGTTTCCACAGGTTGAAAATTAGAGATCTAATTGCACTTCATTAATAACAATGTTGACAGTATCACTACAAATAAAAAAATGTCTTCTCTAAACTTTGCATTTGTTCTTTGTTTTTTGTTACAATACTGCCTTCAGTATAAAGTAAATATTAATAAAAGTTGTATTGAAAACAAAAAGTGAAGATACATATGTACTTTAGTTAAAGTTAACTATAGCTTTTGTTAAAATCAGTCACGGTTTGAATAAAGTTCAACCATATAGTTCCGCCTTAACGAAATATAAAGAAAAAGAAAATAGTTAGCCTTGGTAACATTTGTGAAATGTAGCTTTCTGTGAAAAATAAGTTTTAAGTAGAAGGTAGTCATAGGCGTCTTCAGAGGATTACAGGAATATTCATTTTATCTTTCTTATAACATACGTTTTAATTACAGGTTATGTATGACAGTTAAGTTTGGATATGGATACGTTATTACAATGGTCTATCAAAGCGACCAAAATTACGTTGAATATTAAGTGTTGAAGCACTTGATATTGTTGTTTCCTTTATGCTATTCCAGTTAGCGGGAATAAAACTAGCCGCAGTAGCACATTGGTCAAATTTATTCGGTGTGTTTTATGTACTATGCTGTTGAATAAATTCAACCTAAAAAATCAATAGATATTCCATTACTAAATTTGTGGTAGCAAAGTAGAATATTAAATTAATGAATACGCTTTTTTATAGTAGAATTCGTGGAAAATAAAAATTGGTATATGCTATTATATACAAATCAAATTTACTTAATATCAGTTTGCTGTTGCCAGTTGAGGACGCCTATGGAGGTGATGTCAGGAATTTATGATTAAAGATCGAAACCGCTAAACTTGCTACTGTCGTATGAAAAGCGAACGTAATAAAGGCAATCGATGAAAAGTGAACTGGCTGTTCCATAGTTTGCTACTTGTTGAAAAGTGTCCCCGACGATATCGGTTAGTCAAGTCAAATGCCAAATATATTTTCATGACACTGCATAAAAATAATCTTACTACTATTTTATACGTATTTGAATTAATTAATTAGATGTGTTTGTTATAACCGGACAAATATTTCGGAGAACCTCCGTACAATAAAATTACATAAACAATTATGCAATAGTGTTATATGATCGTCCCTAAAGTTTTTGATTTCCAGATGCATACATTTAATTTTCTTTTCATTTTTTAGTACATTTTTAAAATATAAATTTTTAAAATATTTCCTCTATATAATTTTATTTTTCTGTCAGTTTTTACTTATTTTACAGATTGTAGGGTTCATGACTTACTAAACTTTGTCAAAAATTAGTTTTATTTGGATGCGTTTCTATGGAAATATAAAAAAAAATTATAACAAAAAAAATTATTTTATAATTTTGTATTTCGAAAAGTTACCTGTTATAATAATAATAATAATAATATTTATTGTCCAAGTGATCATAAAACACATGACATGGGACAAGTCAAGAGAAAAATATTGACATAAGAACATTCAAGGTATACATAGTCAACACTATAAAATATAAATACGAAATTAAAATACAAAATACAAAATACAGAATACAAAATATAAAATACAAAATGCAAAATACAACATACAAAATATAAAATACAAAATACAACATACAAATACAAAATACTAGGTACAAAATACAACATACAAAATATGTATACGTGGTGTAAAATAATTACATAGAAATAATTGTAGAGGTGTTTCAGAATCTCATGAGCCGCGAAATGCGCAAAAGGCAAAGTTTAATCTGAGTTATAAGTATGTTTTTGAAGACACTGGAGGCTGCCTTGCTGTATACATAAACAAGAGCTCGGGATAAATTGTAAACAATAAATAAAATATTTTTAAGAAGTGTAACTGAGTCAACAGGACGGATTATGTCTCTGCGCATATGAAGGTCACAGCTCATGAGGTTTTAAAACACCTCTACTAGTGAATATTTAAAATTCATGATGTAAGTAGTCAGACACGGAATAAAAACAATTTTCTACTAAAACATTTTTTACAGCAGTTTTAAAACTTTTAATTGAAGTAATGTCTTTAATGCAGTGTGGCAACTTGTTGAACAGTTTTATTCCCATGAATCTGGGACTCTTTTTATATATTGATAAAATATGAATGGGAATCTGTAAATCATTTTGATTACGAGGTAATCATGGTAAAAATTATTCATTAAGAAATCTTCTAGGTGAAGCTTTACAAACAATACTATTTCTAATATATACACACACGCAATAGGTAATATTTTCAGTTCTTTAAATACATTTTTTCATGAAGAATATCTATTTATACCAGATATGTATCGAATTGCCCGTTTTTGCATTATAAAAACTCTATCCATATGATGTGAAGAGCCCCAAAAAATTATATCGTAAGTTAATCTAGAATAAAATTACGCATAATAAAATGACAATATAACGCATCTGTTAACAATATCCCTTAAACAATATAATGCGAAGCAAACCGATGCCAGCTTTTTACAAAGAATGTCTATATTTTACTCCCAGCTTAAAGCGTTATCTATATACACTCCTAAAAATTTTGTAGTTTGTATTTGTTCCAGGGACATATCATCTATCTTTAACAAACTGCTTTCATTATATTGCATTAATCTAGGTGTAAAATGTATAAATACTGTTTTGTCCTTATTTACTAATAATTTATTGTTATAAAACCACGCTGTAAGCTTATTTAACATAGTTTGAGCTGTCTCCCTTAGGTTTAGAATATCAGTATTCACACTTAAATAAGATGTATCATCGGCGAATAGAGTTAGATTATTACCACCTACAATTTCTGACAAATCATTTACAAACAATACAAACAAGAGTGGCCCTCGGACTGACCCTTGAGGCACTCCTCGGGACATGTTCATTATATTAGAGAGTTGACCATTTATTGCAACTTGTTGCTTTCGATCGGACAGATAAGACTTTAACCAATCACCACATTTGCCTCTGAAACCATATTTATTTAACTTATTAACCAATATATCATGATCAACAAGATCGAACGCTTTGCTGAGGTCCATAAATATTCCAAAACACTTTTTATTATTATTTAAATTTTCATATAATTTATCAACAAAATTAAGAATGGCCGATTGAGTCGATCTGCCTTCACGAAAGCCATGTTGTATATCACATAGAATGTTATATTTCATTATGAAGGTGGTCATTCTATTAAACATGACCTTCTCTAATATTTTCGAGATAACAGATAAAAGTGAGATAGGACGATAATTTTCGATGAAAGACTTATCCCCTTTTTTGTACAGAGGAATGACCTTGGCTGTTTTGAGTACATCAGGAAAAGTACCTTCTAAAAGTGATTTATTTATCAGATATGTTAATGGCAGCACAATAAGGTAAACTACTGACTTGAGCATATTAGTACTAATGTTGTCTATACCGCTAGAATTTGAAGATTTAAGGTTCATAACAATATTAAAAATTTCACTTTCAGAGACCGGTTCAATAAATAATGTTGGACAATTCTTGAGAAGACTATAATAGTTGACCTGTGTTTTATTAAAAGCTACTGTTGAGATATATTATTAAATAAACATTTATTTAACAAGCAATATTTTAGAACTTATAACCTTTCAATTGGTGACCCCGACGTGATCTTAACATGCAACCTTCTGATAAATAGACAGACAAACCCTTTCATTTGTTAACCACGTCAAGGGAGTTGTGAGGACAAGGTAATCAGCTATCCTACGGCATCCACCATATTGAATTTATAATGACGTTACATAGTTTATCGTATTTTCCTCGTCAAACCCTTTTATTTGATACCCATATCAAGGGGGTTGTGGAGAAAAAGGTAATCCGCCACCGTGGGGCATACGCTATATTTGGTTTAAAATGTGTTTAGTTGTGAGTCTTGAGATTTTGTTAACGAAATTTTAGACACCTTTCTAACTAAGTACCCTTAGAAACTCTATTAACTGAAAATAAGTCTATTGCAAAACAGGCCTGGGGCCCCTGAGGAGTTTTTGCTGACCGAGACGTTTCCTTAAATCCGATACCGATGTATGTGTATGTATGCATTTAAAAATAATATTTTTTGTTTTTGCTGTCATAATTATTTATGATGTGTATCGTCATATAATGAAATGTCCTCATTGTAGATTATTTCTTTCTTTCATATCTATGATGAGCAGTGACTGCACCTTCAAATTAAAAATATTCCAACGCCTTGTTAAGGTATTGTCAAAGCTCAAGAACAAATCTCGTCAATTGCTGACATTGATTTGTTTTTCCATATGCAATTTTATGTTAACACTCGAGAGTTATTATTATTATGAACAGATCTAAAGGATGCTGTCGGTCCATTTTATATTTTTAACATGTAGAATCTCCTAGAAAAGACCGGTGCTCACCATGAAGAGTAGCAGTCCATTTCAAGGTAGATCCCGCATTTCTTCTGACTAAAAAATTGCCTTTGGAGATACCTATATTTTGACTCGCTTAGTGGTGCGCAGTTGCATAGAATAGGAGTGATGGTTCCATCCTCCACATTTAACAAATAGGATTTCTCAACCCTATTGTATGAAGGTGCTTATTCAGAGGGCAGTGTTCTGTTATCAAGTCCCGATCTTTCTCTATTGAGCCAAGGCAACCACTTTATGGTTATCAGTTCAAGCGAACTTTACATGGAGCTTTAACTGTCTCATTCCATTGGCTTGACCCTAATAGATGTGCTATAGCCCAGTCTCGTAGCTCAGATTTAGTTCTTGCTCCTTATCCCACCAAATGGTCTGCTTCTTCATTGCCCTCCATGCCATGACGTTCAGGAACTCACATGAGTTTTACTGAGTTATGCTCACGCAGCTCAGTCATAATATTTCTACAGCTAGAAACTTGCCAAGTGGCGCCGACATACATGTCATCGGTTTTCATCCCTGTATGCCAGCACTGGTTCCCTTCTGAGCCTTCTATTTGTGTACTATTTCAGACCACCGGGACGCAGAAGATGACATTTATCGTGTTCTCGGTCATCTTTACTAAGAAACACAACTGTATATGGTATGACGAATTTATAAACAGGGAAACACCACGCACCGGTCATCCTCTGACTGAGTGATGACTTAGTCCCATACAGAGAGACCTAAAATTGTAAAGTGTACCAGCCCTTAGCAATTTAGGCAGTTTGTTGCTTTTCTAGCTTTCAGTTCTAGTTCAGCATGCAAGTGGTGAGCAAATGAATGGCGTCTACTGTACCCATTGAAGCAGTCCTGATGGCTCTTGTTATTCCTAGCATGTTAGTCTTTGAATTTGGCCTGGAAGAGCCCTTATAATTGGGACCGAAGATGCGTTTGCACATCCATAGTGGTACGCACCCCGCTTGATTTTCCACGTGGTCTTTTCACGATGGTTTGAAGTTTTGAATTACTTCCAAATACCGCACTGTACGGGAAAGACAAATGTATGCCCATAGGGAAGAAAACCGAATATCGCTAATTATGCATTAGCTCTGTTTTGCCAGATCGACAGATGTTGATACCTGAACTGGGTTGAGCGCCCTTTGCAAAAGCCCTGCAATAGTCGCTTTAAATTGGTCTCTTATCATAATAGACAGATCGCCAGCTGACAAGCATATGCTTGTGTTCAGAAACCCGTTTCTTTCAATTTGGAGTAGCTCCTCGAACACGGGGTTCCACAATGGCTGGGACAGTACCCCTCCTTGCGGATACCCTCATTCAGGACAGAAATAAATAAATTAACTGTTAGATAATTATTTATTTTGCGTCCAGGAGATCAAACTAAAAACGTTGGTAAATAGGCACACATTTTTAATTTCGACTGCCTATAATCACCAATGTACTATGCTGAAGGCAATTTCGTTTTGAAACAAAAGCTTCAATATAAACAATGGTTCATTGTTGCTGTTATTTATGTAAATTGTAATTCCTGTATTTTCTTTAAAATATGTGGTTAATTGGCGCACGATTTACATAATTTTTGTGAAATAAATACAGAAGTGTATATACTCTTCTGAATAAATAGTACATATATTTATGTATTTATTCCTTTTTTACTACATGATTTAAGACGTTAAATTACCGTAGTTTCTATTTTCATTTATTACTAAGGCCAATCACTGATGCCAGAAGATGAGCTACCTCCCACCTGAAAATATTTCCGAACTTCTTCATATCATATCCCCTTTGAAAAATTGTACATAGATTGGTCCATCGTAATGCGAACATTGTGAACACCTTTATATGTAAAGAAATTATTTCATTGACGCTTGCCCGTTAAAGGCTGTACTGTACCCGGATTGTAGGTCAAAATGGAGATGTACAAACAGAATAGCTGCCTTTGACGGGAGCACGGTGTAGTTTCTATACTATATACGGTGCATGAATATAAGCGAAAATCGTCGTTTGTCAAATCGACCTGCCAGTGGACGAAAATCAGTTGGACACACAACTGCCACGTGCGTATTTGGCTGGACCGATCTCTATCTACTACACAATCCTCGCCTTATACCGCATAACCTCTACATATACTCTGATATAAAATCCACTAGACGGTTGATTTACTTTTCGCATTTAGATACTAGGATGTTCAGTTTAAATTTACGTCAATCGGGTATAGTTAGTGCACTATAAAAATAGTTGGTGGCCACTGAGGTTACACTCCGCTATATATTTGTAAATGTTATACCGGGTGGCCACGAGTTAATGTTCGCCCCCAATATTTTGGTTGTTCTTGTATTTAAAAATTTGGTTTTTGGCACACATAAATTAGACAATAATAAGCTACTTTTATACTAACAGGAATGAAAATATCACTTCCAGTTGAACTGGAAGTGACATCAACTTTTTTTTCTTAAACGGAATGACTATATTTTTTTGACGGTATCTCATTAAGCATAAATTTCTAAGTGCAACAATTTTTCCAGATGTAAAAAATTCCAAAAAATAAGTGAGATACGGTCAAAATGGCCGCGTCAGATGACTGCGATGTAAGAAAATTACTAAGTAGGCTATGGAAATTATTAGTAAGGTTGTAGACTTGTCTGTAAAAAGAAAACAGTTGTTTGATTTACTGATAGGTATCAGTATTGTTAGTTTAAAAAAAAAACGGAATTTCATTTTCATTTTCATTTCCGTAGGGGTCCTATGGATTTTTTGTAATGGAACTGTGCTGTAAATTGTTGCTCCAACCGGGCGAAATAGTTTCTCGGAGGTTGTCTTCTTTCTGGATATCTCCGTCCATACAGATTTTGTGCACTAGTTGCATTACGTCGAGTCTCTCCATAAATAATGATCATGTCAACTTTTTCATCTCTTGAATAATTTTCAGCCATTTTATATTAATTTTCTTGTTTATAACAACTTTAATACACTTGCTTCAAAAAATTAGTGAGTAAGTCAAGACTAATTCAATTGTTGCGAATGTCTGTCATTTTCATGGCTATCTGTATTTTTGGATTTAAATGTAGATAGGTACCTTATTAAAAAGATTTGTTGGCGCTTTCTTCTTAAAAATACTTCTATTATTACGAAGGATATCGTTAAGAAATGATTAATGGCGAAAAAATTATAGTTTATGAATCATTATTTCTGATTAATAAAAGAAATAGCACAGTTCCATTAAAAAAAAATTCCATTGGACCCCTACGGAAATGAAAACGAAATTCCGTTTTTTTGAAAAAAAACCTGAAAATACTGGTACCTATCAGTAATTCAAGCAACTGTTTTCTGCTTTACAGACAAGTCTACAACCTTACTAATAATTTCCATAGCCTACTTAGTAATTAAGAAATTGTTCGTATCTCACTTATTTTTTGGAATTTTTTACATCTGAAAAAACTGTTGCACTTAGAAATTTATGCTTAATGAGAAACCATCAAGAAAATATAGTCATTCCATTTAAGAAAAAAAAGTTGATGTCACTTCCGATTCAACCGGAAGCGATATTTTCATTCCTGTTAGTCTAAAAGTAGCCTATTATTGTCTAATTTATTTGTACCAAAAACCAATTTTTTAAATACAAAAACAACCAAAATATTGGGGGCGTACATTGACTCGTGGCCAACCGGTATATAAGCGCATTGATAGAAAATAAAGAAGTATATTCTTATTATTATTATTATTCCTTGTAGAAGTATAATTTTGTACAGCGCAAGAATTCTGTGGGGCTATATAACAGCATTTTTGATAAAGTTGTAATGTATTATATCCCCTTGGTGGCATACTCCTGCGATTTGAATGTTTGCGGTCTGGTACAGCGCTTCGTAAGAATGTATATTTTTCATAATAGAGGCGAACAAGAACGTGTATATGAAGGACCGAGAAAGGTGTATAATAATGGTGTGAAAATGCGGTGAAGTTATTGAACATCACGCGGGAGTTTTGGAAACTCGGAATAGGGGGAATGTAAGATATTTAAGTAATTTACTAATACAAAGGAAATGATCTAACTTATTTGAGTCGGATGCTGTTTAAAATTTACAAGATAACCCCTAAGTAAAGTTTTAAAGATATAATATCATTTCGCACATTCCCTTTTAGCAGAGATTCCAAATTTGCTCCTATTTTGAATTCTAAATTAAGCGTTTAACTTAGATTTGCAAAGACAAATGAACCGATATAGGTATATAGTAAAATACGAAATTTCTTTTAATAATTTTTTAGGATATAATTATATCCTAAAAGTAAAAAGAAATATCAATGGGATCCCGTAGAAATAAAACAGGAAGCCCAGAATATGTTTTATTCTCCATAAAAAGAAATACGTGTTTCGTAAAATTTTAAACGTTATATGTATTTATTTACGGAAGCCCCAACAAACTAGTGAATTGGTTTTGGCATATTCTTTTCAAACTGTCCACTTTACAGCCTCCCATACGGAATAGTTCTAGTTCGTTAAAAATGGTTGCCTCTGTGTGTATCGAATATTGTTAAACAGAAATAAGTAAAAAGTGACCACAAAAGATGCCAAAAGTTTCAAATTGAGCATACTTTACATTGCTAAAATATAAGGGGTCAAAGTTAGCATTGCGCACCAGTTGAAGGCAGGCCATTGCATATTATTTACTGCTGCCGCTAGCGAAAATGTTTCAAACAAAAAGTGTAGGGATGTTATAGGGTTACCTAATGGTGGCCTTAACTTTAGCGGTTTCTATTGGAGGAGTCAAATCACCCTTTAAATAACCTTGACATTACTTTATCAAGGTTACCATTAGGTAGCCCTATAACACCCCTAGAGCTTTTGTCTGAAACATTCTTCGCCATAATCTCTGAATGATTGACATGGAAAGTAGTATGAAATAGCCTACCTTCAATTGGCAATGAAAAGTATGCTCAATTTAACACTTTCAGAGAATTAACGTCTCATTATAAACTATAATTTAGCATCAAATTCAACTTTGGATTCGAGAGCGATAGAACGGGCGATAATTGGTCCTTCACCGAAACAGACAGCAGGAGTAAAATCGAATTGTTCATTTTGTTCTCATCCGTGAATAAAACTTGACTCCACTGATCATCATTCCAATTTTGGTGTTCTCGAGCAAAGGATAATGCGCTACTTGAAGGCGTCTCTAGAGTTTTGATACGCTTTTTTACCTATACGACTTCAAACCAACTTCCTCTTGTCTTCCTCTAACTGTACGTGGTTCCACGATCATCCACCAGTTGGCTTCTTCATATTGAAACATTTGCAACCTTATAATCTATCATCTACAGGCATGCTCGAGTGTTTTCTGCTTTGACGTTTTCTCACATCCGTTCCAATTTACCTCCAACGTGCAACATTGCGATGGATCGTTGATTTTGATTTACCAAGCATATCGGTACCACTGTAAGGTCGATCATTGCTGCAGCTCTAGAGATATCAGTGGGTGCTAATTCATCCATTATGTGCTGTTTCACAATCAAGGGGACGATTATAATCATAAACAAAACACATTTAAAGAATTATTTATGAAAAAACAATGAACTTTATTGTTGAGGAAATACATGTTTCAACTGTAATGCAACAACGAATGGACTAACTAGATAGAAATGAACGAAATAAATAAATATTGAATATGTAGTAAAGGCCTCAATACGAATCCTTGAGTCCAAGTACGCCCTAGTGAAGAAACTTATTCACACATATATTTTCAATGGATGAACAATTTCCTACTACTCGTAGTTAGTAGCCGTAAAGTGGGTTGAAGCCATCGTTGTAACACTAACGACTACGACATTTGAAGACAACACGTGAGCATTATACAGTGCGAATCTAAAGAAACGCACAAAATTCATATCTTTGGTATGTGTCATTTGTCAAAAAAATCCTCGAACAGGTCGATCTTAGTTTTGTAAATGCTACATTTTGTCACTATACCAAAATTTATGACGTCATTGGTTTTTGAGTTATGACGTCATCATAATTTTTTTTTTAAAACAGTCATTTTCGTTTACTGTTTTGGTGGTATATTCCTTTAGCTTTCTGATGATATGAAAAAAAATGATATTATCTAAGCCATTCTTTTGGAAAAAAATATTTTTACTGATTGATACCTTACATAAGTAAATCATCTGCATTGCTCAAATTGCGACCCTCCAATCATTTGGCATTGACCAAGACGGGTATAGACACTTTGCACGCTGTTCTGAATCATCTCATGGGCAATTCGTCTCATCTCCACGCCAATTCTGTATTTCAATTCTTCTATGGTCTCCGGTCTGTTAAAATACACCCTTGACTTTAAGTAACCCCAAAGAAAAAAGTCTAAGGGGGTTAAATCCGGTGAACGCGGCGGCCACTCAATCGGACCTCGACGACATATCTACCTTCCAGTGAAAATGTCATCTAAAAACTGACGCACTGCTATCCCAAAATGAGGTGGGGCCCCGTCTTGTTGAAACTAGACGTTTTCAGCAGGAATATCTTCATCTTCATTGTCCGGAAACATAACTGCTAGGGCTCGCACTAACTCAACTCGCAAAAACTGTAAATACCTTGGGGCCGTACGATTTTCTTCAAAAAAACAGGTCCCAATAAACGATCACCAATCATACCTGCCCACACGTTTAATTTGCCCATCGCTGTGTATGGGCTTCTTGAGTCCAATGATGATTTTCGCGTGACCGATACCTACAATTATGTCGATGTACAGTCCCCTTTAAAGAAAATGTAGCTCCATCAGAAGAAAAATTGGGTTTTCATCGCACAAGGTCATCAGCTGTTCACAAAACGGTAAGCGCCGATCTGGATCGTTCTCATTCAATTCGTGGATTAATTGCACTTTGTATGGATGGTATTTTTCCTTTTTCAATAGACGTACAACAGAAGTTTGACTCACGTTATGATTTAAAGCCAGCTGCCTTGTTGAAAGATGCTGGTTTTCCTCACTTTCTAGAAGAATATTTAATTTGGTTTCGTTGCTTGTACTAGAGCGATCAGATCGAGGGAGGTCAGCTACACTGCCAGATTCATCATATCTAGCCACCAATCTACTTACAGTGGATCTAGAAATGTACTTTTCGGGATACTTGGCATTGAAAACATCACATGCTTCCTGATGAGTTCTCAGCCTATCGCCATGTCCAACCATCAAAAGGTCTACGCGTTCTCTTTCACTAAAACGTGCCATTGCATTCACTAGTTTTACAAAACTGAGGTTCCACACGTGCCAGGAATAAAAAAGTTATCGATACTTTACACAAAAAGGCCTGTATCTCTCTGTTGTTAAGGTGATTGTTTTTTCATTATCTTCTTTGTTTTGTTTTTACGTCAAATGTTTTCATGCTAGTTAAAACAAAAATGTAGGCAACGAGATTTATCAGTCCATAAGAAAGTGGAACATTACTCGTGAATTTGCGAGAGGTAAGCTATTTTTACCTAAAATGTCATTTTTCCAAAAGAATGGCTCAGGTAATATCGTTTCTTTTTATATCACCAGAAAGCTAAAGGAATATACCACCAAAATCAGTAAACAGAAGTGTTTCCATTAAAAAAAAATTATGAAGGCGTCATAACTCAAAAACCAATGACGTCATAAATTTTGGTATAGTGACAAAATGTAGCATTTACAAAACTAAAATCGACCTGTTTGAGGATTTTTTTGAAAAATGACACATACCAAAGATATGAATTTTGTGCGCTTCTTCAGGTTCACACTGTATACTCATGTTTGGCAAACTATGATGGCATTATCTGAGGATGAATAAAACTGTATGTATTTCCAAATTATGCCAACATGGTTAATGAAATGCTGTCGAATATAGAATTTCAGTGAGGTGTCCAGGTGTATTTCAGTATTAATGGGAAGTATTTCATCGTTAGAAAAGTTTGTTATGCGTTTTATGATGGGTCACCTTAATTAATGTTAAATTATCGTTGAAGTTGAGATTATAAACTCAGCAGAAACATATTTAAATATAAAAATAACTTAGGACTTCCTTCTACCGCTTCCAGATAGGAAAATATGGCTGCTTTAACGAGGATAATTGAAGAGGCTAATAGAGCGACCTACGCAATCTTAGAGCAGAAATTGCAAATTGGATGCTGAGCTGCGAACGGTATACATAATTATATTCATCTTAAAATAGTTAAGTGGTTTAGTGTGTATATAATGTGAATATAAGGTGCGAAATATCCAAGAGGGTTCGATTCGTAAGAAAATGGTAATGCAGCAGCCTATTCAGCTGATTTTCTGTTGTATTTAGTTGTAATAATTTTTTATAATGGGTTGACGCCGAGCACGCTTATAGAAATTTTAAATAAACATTTCAAATGAGCTCATTATTTCCATATTGCCAGTTTTTTAACTGAATATGTAATGAAATATTGTGATATCGATTCACAGGCCTGCGAAAAAAATTTTTTGTTCTGCGGTTTTAACTTTGTAAGGTAATTTTTACTAACCTTCAAATGCTAAATCTAAATTTTCTATGGAATTTCCGGTATCACGTAAGAATCTCGAACCAATGACGATACAAGTTAAATTTGAAATATATGTATTTATTGCTACAAAAGCTACATGAATAAATTAATGGGAATTAAAATATAAAAAGTATACCATAACTGTTGGAGTTGGAGTTTGGAGTTTGTGGGAGGGCAGTCACATTTAGGTGACCGCAGCACCTAGGCCCCATTGGGCCCCTTGTACGTCCTCCCGAGGGATACAGGATTCCTAATCTTGTGAAGAAGGTGGTGATGCTGCCTAGGGGAATATCCCTCAAGTCGGCCAGTGTAGGCCAACGTTCTCCCAAAATGGATTCTCTGCTAGAGGAGACTGCCGGGCACTCACAGAGTACGTGTTGGACAGTCTCGTCTTCTTGTTCACAACCTCTGCATAGGGGTGTGTCATTTAACTTCATGTTATAAAGGTGCTTCCTCAGCTGGCAATGACCAGTAAGAATTCCTGCCGCGAAGCGCAGGTTCTTCCTGGACATTCCCAGGTAGATCATCGTTGTATCCTTGTCAGGGTATCTAAGCAGATCCCTGGCCAACTGACAACTATGAGTTTCATCCCACAGTTTTTTAAATTTTCTGTGGGTGTCTTCTTTAATCATTAGCATTATTGCTGAGGTCGGCAGTATGTTGGAAGGGCCAGGTCCAAGTATACTTAGACTGGCTACCTTCTTAGCCAGACTGTCAGCTTCCCTGTTGCCTCTGCACTGTGCATGCCCTTTGACCCAGCATAGAATGACACTGTTCATGCTGGAGGCGCCCACGAGTGCCTGATGGCATTCCCATACTGACCCTGTTGTTATTTTGTGTCTCTGTAGGGCCAGTAGTGATTGTCTACTATCAGTGTAGATTCTTATTGTTTTTCCCGTTATTTGTCTACGGGAAATTTCTTTTGCGGCTATGGTTATTCCCGCCAGTTCTGTTTGTATTATACTGGCTTGTTTGTCCATAGCCCATTTAATTTGAATTTGCAGGTTCCTGGAGTATACCCCACAACCTGTTCCTTCTTTCTTTTTCGATCCGTCTGTGAAGATGTTAACTGTTCCTTCACTGACGGCCTCATTGCTACTGTTGGTGTGTATTTCATAGGGTCTATCAAAGATGAACTGTGGAGAAATACCATCTGCACGTACCTGCAGAAGTGGCATTTGTTTAATTGCCTCATTCCACAGCCGGCATCTGGTCACTCCACATCCTATGTTTGGCTGTATGCCAACGGATTTGAGACGTGCCATAGTAGTTAGGGCCACCTCTTCTAGATATATGTCTAGTGGTGGCAGGCACAGCATCACTTCCATTGCTCTTGTTGGTGTTGTTCTCATAGCTCCAATTGTGTTTAAACAGGCTACTCGTTGTACCTGGCTGAGCTTACGTTTCGCTACAGTCTGCTGACTCTTAGGCCACCAGACGATGGCTCCATAGGCTATCATTGGTCTTATTATAGCAGTGTAAATCCACATAGCCACTTTGGGTTTCATTCCCCAGGTTTTCCCTATGGTTCTGCGGCACTGCTCAAAAGAGATGTAAGCCTTCTTTAGTCTTCTGTCTAAATGAAGATTCCATGTTAGTTTGGCATCAAAAGTTACTCCAAGGTATTTTACTTCTGATGCGAAATTTAGTGTGGTATTTAGGAGAACGGGGGCCGTCATTGGCCCCAATTTCCTTTTCCTTGTGAAGAGGACCAGCTCTGTCTTCCTGGGGTTGACCGACAGAGAGTGTTCTCTGCACCATCTTTCGATTATTCTCAGGGCCATCTGCATTCGATCACAGAGGACTCCTTCGAATTTACCACTAAGCAGTATCGTTAGATCATCTGCGTATGCAATTGTGTGGAATCCCTCGGAGTTGAGGCGGCGCAGGAGGCTGTCAAGAACTAAGTTCCATAGAAGAGGTGATAAGACACCCCCCTGAGGACAGCCTCTTGCAACCATTCCTCTAACAGCGATGTCTCCCAAGTTAATCTGTACCGCTCTTTTTGAGAGCATGTTGGATATCCAGCCACTTACGATCGGAGAAACGTTCCTGCTCGTGAGGGCTGCTGTAATTTTTGGAAAGGTGGTTTTATCAAAAGCGCCTTCTATGTCTATGAAGACACCCAGGGTGGACTCTTTATTGTCCAAAGACTTTTCAATCCGACCACTAACCGCATGAAGGGCGGTGTCGGTGGATCTGCCCGGGGTGTATGCATGCTGATTGGGATGTGTGGGATTAGCAGTGATCGCAACATCCCTCAAGTATCGCTCACATAGCTTTTCCATCGCCTTGAGAAGGAACGAGGTCAAGCTAATGGGTCGGTATGCTTTGGGGGTAGTATAGTCTATTCTTCCCGCCTTTGGTATGAACACTACTTTGACTTCTCTCCACACCTTCGGAATATAAAGGTGTGCTAGGCACGTCCTGAATATTGCTGTCAGGTGCGGCATTATTTCATCCAGACCCCATTGTAAAAGGGCTGGATGAATGCCGACAGTACCTGGCGATTTGAAGGGGGAGAAGCCCAGTATTGCCCATTTAATTCTGTCTTCACTCACAATTTGTTTAGCAGTTTGCCAGTCCAGTTCGGTGGGTTGAGTGTCGGTTTCATTTGGCCATTCCTTCCGATCTGTCACTACAGATTCTGGGAAGTGAGTTTCCATAAGCAACTCTAGGCTTTCATGTAGGTCGTTGGTACTGGTACCATCATCCTTTTTCAGTAGACCTAGGTGATTGTCTTTGTTTTTGGCAAGTATTTTATGTAGCCTAGCAGCCTGCGAGTAATCCTCGATCTCCTCACAGTAGGCTCTCCATGCCTCTCGTTGTCTCTGCCTGACTAGTTTTTTGAACTCTCTTTGATTGGTTCTGTATAGCTCCCAATCTGATTCAAGTTTTGTCATTTTCGCCTTGTTGAACGATGTCCTAGCTTGTTTCTTGAGGTCGGTCAGCGTCTGGCACCACCATTTAGTGGCTTCCCCAGGCTGCTGTTGTACGGCCTTCAAGGGACACGATGCTTCGTAAGCTTTTTTCATAGCGGTTTGAACAGTTTTAACATACTGCTCAATCTCTCCGTTGTTTTGTGGCACCCCATTGTGTACATCCCTCAGGTTCTCCCTGAGTTGACGTCGATATTCATCTCTGTCAGTGTCTCGGGGGTTCCTGAGGAGTTTTCTTGGTGCTTACCATAACTGTAATGAAATGTCTAATTCAAAATGATAAATAGAAAGCCAAAGAATATACAAACATTATACAGCGGGATCAGGTTGAGGATTAACACGTTTCCTCTTTGTTTTAAATGTGCGTGTAGTTGATTTACGTTTATGTTGATCTTGAAGAGTTTCTCTTTCTAGAGACCAACAGTAATCGGCCAACATGTTTACATCCCATCGTCCTTGATAACGTCTCCCCATTTCTTTTATGTCTTGGTGAAACCTTTCACCCCGTTCTTCACTGTAGTCACCTAAGTTCTCTGGAAAATAGTCCAGATGAGAGAATAGAAAATGTTATTTTATGCTCATGTTGCATCCAAGTATCCGCAGCTTTTCCAACATATTTTCTACAATTGTTTTATATGTAGGATCTCTAAAATTTCCAAGGAACTTTGTTGCAACTTCTTTAAATGAATTCCTTGCCTGCAACTCCGCGACATTCATGGTATCACTGAATTCTGTATCCTTCATTAGTTTCCGTATTTGTGGTCCATCAAATATGCCTTCTTTTATTTTTGCTGTAGATAAAGCTGGAAATTTACTGAAGAGGTATTAAAAACAAGGACCACCACTCTTTGAAAGCGCTTTTACAAATTGCTTCATAATTCCAAGTTTTATATGTAAAGGTGGAAGTAAGTGTCAACTAAGCTAATATATACTATATTTTTGGCTCCTGGTGTCAAGTCTTTTCTCGAAGGCCACTCTTTTGTTATCCAATGTTTATCACAAGCTCTACTATTCCATTCACACAAAAAACATGGAAATTTGATAAATCCTCCTTGTTGGTCCAATAACATCCCAGATACTTTCAAATCTCCACATATAACCCACTTATGCTCATTATATTTAATTTTTTCCCAGACTGTTCACAAAATTTCGTAACTTTCTTTCAAACATAATGAATGTGCAATTGGAATTGAAGCATATTTATTTCCATTATGCAGTAACACACTTTTCAAGCTTCTTTTCGAAGAATCGATAAATAAACGCCAGTCACTAGGGTTATAAACCTCCTCTCCTAACTGCCTAATAACATCAGTGATGCTCACACAATATACAAGCTGATTTTCCTTTGTAAAGAAAGGCTGAAATTCTTTCTCACGATTTCTGTACCAATAAAATGTAGTACCAGGTGCTAACAATTTTCTTTCTTTTAACCTCGACCCCAAAATCTCACTATTCTCTTTACTTAGACCTAAGTCACGTATTAAATCATTTAATTCAGTTTGATGAAAAAGTTGAGGGACAGTGTCTTTATCGTCTGGTAAAAATTCCACATCTTCATTTACAGCTGCATCTGATGACGTACTACTGACTGAAGATTCAACATTCTCCAACACCACCGGTGGTATGGAAATGGGAATATCTGGTCCATGAGGGACTGGCCTTATAGCTGATGGTAAATTTGGGTAATTTATACCTGTCTTATTCTTTCTTTTGTAACCCACTTTTTTGGCTCACGCCAAACCATCGCGATGCCAAATGGCATAGCTGAGCGTTTACCTTGTTGCCAGTATCGTAATCCCTCCACGCACGTCTTGCATACAATATGTGGAGCCCATGAACGGTCCTGATCACCTAATTTTACTTTAAAATATGAGTAGTAAACGTTTTTCACAAACGAAGTAATATTGTGTCTCTGGTTTTTTATCGTGTAATTGCCACAGATGTAACAAAAGGAATCAGGACTATTTATGCAAGTTCTTCTAGATGATCCTGGTTTATTTGCCATTTTTAAAATAAGTAAATAAACCAACACAGATTTAATGGTTTACACACTTTGAACTTTCACAATACTGTCCACTATCAAACTGAATCAGTTAAGTTTAAAATTGCCTGACTCGTCTAAGTGTTTATACCTGCTGTTGGTTAGAGTGGCAATAAAACAAAAACTTTTCAGATAAAAAACAATATGAAATGATATACCTACATTTGACAATTGTAAGAAATATAAGCCCAATGTCTAAGAGACGCCGGTCGGCGTTAATCCTAATATAATACTGATATAATTCTAATTTATGGCTGTTAATTGTTTATACTTTTCGGCGGCTGCGTCCGTGACCGAGAATTTAGGCAGGCATAGACGTTTTCTTACACAAAGAAACATTCAGATTGAGAATGTTGTAAAGATATGTTGTAACAAGTGCTAATTTGTTCTTTTGCGACAATATTAATTAATTATTTCTCACCCTTACACAATGCGACACTAAAATGGATTTATGGAAAATCTGTACGTGATATGTAAAAACTGGTGTCATTTTCGACTTTAGTGCATCTAATGTGACAAAAATAACAAATTTTCATATAAACCGCCAAAACTTCGCAGGCCTGTGATTATTAATGGATAAGCCTAAGGCATCGCTATTATTTTTATATAATTCAGCATTATCTGAATCGCAACTTTTCAGTAGTTCTTGCCATCTTCACTTAAAAAGTAACATCCATTACGTATATTAATACAATTTTCAGTTGTAATGTTAGCTCTTGTTTCAATCATATTTTCATCCAACTCTACGAGATTTGATATTTCGTATTATATGAAAAACACCAAGCTCTCGCTGCTGGACAATTCGTTTGCTAAAAGCATTAAAAGCATAAAATAACAGCACATAATGAATTATGTTTTGTAAAATGTATCAAACAAGTTAAAGTACAAATTAATTCTGGTATAGTTAAACTGGTTAAAGGTACAAATGCATTTATTTTACTGGTATGTTACAAATGAAATAACACACGCAGTGAAAGGTAATAATTCATTTAACGTATTGAACGATTTTTCGTTTTAGTGTTATAGACCAGTCAGGTTTATGATGTGAACAATATGTGTCTATGTATGGTAGAATTATTCAAAATGTATTCAGTATGATTAAAATATCACCAGAAATAGTACACAGCATTAAATAGAATGGAACAAAGAGACTAACATGGAAGCTTATAGCAGATCCGTACCTATAAACTTGATACGTATCGATCATCTTAGATAAAGGTTTATTTGCGCTTAGTCTTTCCATGGATTATTACCGTGTCTTTTACTGGGTAGATTATGATTTAATCATTGTGAAATTGTGTATACCGTAGTGGTACTCCTTCTTAAATTTTGAATCGAGCTGTATTAAAAAACGTTCACAAATAGTCTGCGTGAATGGAACAGATGGAATAAATTTCCCATAATTGCAGGTGCACCACAGGGGTCCATAATAGGGCCATTTAATTACCTCGTTTTCGGCAACGATCTCGCCTTATATATAAAAAGCGAATTCACTGTTCATTTTACGAGCTACGTTTAATTTTCTGTTTATCAGAAACTAATGAATGGAAAAGAAATAATCAGAGAATGTACAAAAGTCTCCAAAATTTTGTTGAAAATAAACACGGGGACAGCTAGACCATGCTTATTCTCCTACGTCCATTTATTATGCATTAACTATTTAATAAAAAAAAAAAAAATTTTTTTTATGTTTTGTAATTAAACAAAAAATGTCTAAAACGAATATAATTTGCAAAAGAACTACGAAGAATGTGTAACAGTTATGTAGAAAGTGCAGTAAATCGGCGCAGAGTATAATGGTTAGCTAGTTACTGTTTCTTTTTCCTGTTTTTCTATAAGAAGTAATAGAAAAAATGTATCAAGAGCATAATTATTCAGACTCCTGAGAAATTGAAATGCTGTAAAGATTTATGTTTATTGTTATCAGTTATTTTATAATAAGATAACTATGTATGAGAATTTGTGAACAAATATTCTGCAGGAAAGGGGCGCAACCGCAACAAAATATATTATACAGGGAGTCCGACTTAATGTAGATTCTAACATGGTATAACACATAGAGTTATTTATTAACAACATATTTTTTATATATTCTTTTTAAGTAAGTTATGTACAAATACGTTTTACGAAATTTCAACAGTTATGCAAAATTAAACAAATTAATTAAAATAAGGATTTTTATTACTTCTTAATATTTTTAAAATAAGGAAGTTCTCAATTGGAGTATAGCTCGGCGGTAGTCCCCTATTAGTTTAAAAAAATCAGGAAAAAGTGTCTCTATGCGAGACCATGCGAGAATATGGCGATCGCGCTACAGCTACAATTGCATTGAAATTAATAATTGAGTATTTTCTTAGTAACTGATCCTGAATCTGATGTAAAACAATAAAAATTCGAAATGATGAATCCAATAGGGCTACCATAATTGCAATAACTTTTGAAAGTTTACATGAAATTTGGCCACTAACAATTATTAAAAAAAATTGTAGATTTGATTTGATTTAATTTGCCAGCGTAAGGTGGGTATTGCTGCCGATTCCGGGCATCCATGGAAGTTCGTTCCAACACGCAGCCTGGTCGTCCGTCGAACACGCCTAACGGACGGCCAAACCGCGTGCCAGAACCAAATCTCGGATGTTTTATATACCGCCGGACCGGCTCCATACGCCGCGCCGGGTTGGACATTGGACATGCTTGTTGTCAGCAGCGAGAGCCGCATGACGCATGGGGTGGGAATATAGGATGGGACGTGTAGGTGTTTGTGAGATGCTTCTTTTAAGTTTCCATGCTTCTGTTAAGTTTCCATCTGTCATCATCGGTTGGGGTGTGCAGGAGTTTGCGAGATGCTTCTTTTCAGTTTCCACGCATCTTTTAAGTTTCCATCTATCGTCATCTCCTGATTTTTCATTTTCCAAGTTCTCTGTTTCTTCTGTTCTTATTTATTAATCGTTCCACATGTAAATATCCATTTACAGTGGAGTTGCTGGGAAGGGCCCTATCTCGCAGTAACAACATTTTTTGCGCGTTATGAGAAAAAAGGTCCGAAGGGATAGTTTGCTCACCCTGTATGTCGTTTCTTTGAGACAATCGGTTTCAATTTCCGCCTTCCAAATTAATAATAAAATATAATGTTTTGAATCAATAAATCGAGCTGATGAAAATTAAGATGGTAAAGATCAGATAGAAAGATAAAATAGAATGTCAATTAAATCAGATAAAATACATTAATTTATAGCTTATCTGTCTTTCTGCAGCGTCTTGTGATCGCTGTTTTATTTTATTCCTTTTGTTTACTTAACAATGTCGGAAGTTCGACCGACAATAAAGAAACTCTTAAGTTTTCGACTTATGGACCCAAGAAGATATTTCCAAAGTTTCAAAAAAAATCGGTAAAGTGTTGAACATTTTGTGGGGATTTTATAAATTTCGATACAGCGACTCGACTATTAATAACTCAATTGATACTTGACATACCTGAATTCTTTTTTATGAAAATGTTTATAATTTATATAATCAACTATTTTATCAAACATTTCTTAGATTCCCTGTAAAATAACCGAATAACCAGGAACTCACGTTATTGACAACAACTCCAACATTTTAAAATAAAAAATTATGATAAAATTTCCTCGTACGGAAAATGTCATACCTTATCGATATCTAAAACATTATTTACATAGTAGGCATATTTTCTGAGATAAAATGGATTTAAGATTGGTATGGTCAAAACCTTATAAAAAGTACGACATTTTTCAATATAACTTCAAAATTGTCGGATGTAAATTTGTCAAACTTCAGTAAATAATTTACAATGAACACAATAAATACATAATTTTTAAAAATTTTTCCTTACCTTCGCTTTTGAGATAATCAGGGTTAAATTGAGGGGTCAATACATTTGAATCGTATATTAATATACGATTCAAATGTACTGACCCCTCACTTTAACCGCGAATATCTCTGAAACGGCGGAGCAGAAAAAATTGAAACAAGAAAAAACATTTTTGACATTTTTTTTACGATTACTATAGTTCCAATCCACTACGTGGATGTGGAAGTAAAGATTATGTGTTTATTGTGAGTCTATTCTAAATCAGTCTCTGAAATTTGAATAATGTACATTGGACACTTTTGAAGTTCTGCTAAGTTATATTGAAGAATGTCCTACTTTTTAAGGAAATTTTGACCATACCAGTTTTAAATTCATTATATCTTGGAAAATATGCACACTATGTAAATAATATTTTAGACACCGATAAATCACGGCATTTTTTGTACGAGGAAATTCTTTCATAATTTGCTTTTCTAAAATTTTGCAGTTATTCTCAAAAACGTGACGTCATGTTTATTCGGTTATTTATCAATGTATTTAAAATTTTTTGTTAAAATAGTTAATTTTGTAAAATGTAAGCATTTTCAGAAAAAGAATTGGTATGTATCAATTAATTTAGTTATCAAGCGTAAAGGATAATATCATTCCAAGTTTGTACTAAGTAATATTATATATTACGTTTCATAACTAAATTAATGTTTGATATATACCAATTATTTTTTCTGAAAATGCTTACATTTTACATAATTCATTATTTTAACAAAAAGTTTTAAATTCATTGATAAATAACCGAATAAACATGACGTCACGTTTTTGAGAATACCTGCAAAATTTTAGAATAAAAAATTATGAAAATGCCTTGCTTTATCAGTGTCTAAAATATAATTTACATAGTAGGCATATTTTTCAAGATATAATGGATTTAAAACTGGTATGGTCAAAATTTCCTTAAAAAGTAGGACATTTTTCAATATAACTTAGCAGAACATCAAAAGTGTTCAATGTACATTATTCAAATTTCAGTGCTTGATTTAGAATAGACTTATAATGAACACATAATTTTTTCAAATTTTTTCTACTCCTCCATTTCTGAGATATTCGCGGTTAAATTGAGGGGTCAATATATTTGAATCGTATATTAGTTGTCATTTAAATTTATGTTTTAACATAACCGCACGTGACAGAGGGAATTTGAAATTATTTCGTAAAATTATTATCGTGTCTGATTTACTATTATTATGAATTCAACAAAAGTCATATATAATATGCCATAAAAATCTAGTTTGTATAAATTAAACACGCGATATAAAGTTTGATAATACACAATAGACCGGCAACAGGAGATTGACACTGTGTAAATTCAATTAATTTGAACAGTTGTCAATAAAATTAATTTGTACTGCACGGTAACGTGAACCAATATTAACAAATAAAATTGTTAAACTATGGTCTACTTTAATTGAAAATATTTCGAACAGTCAAAAAATATTCTTTGTTTGAAATAAATATATATTTTTTATTTATTCAATTAATACACACGTGACGCTTTCCCTATATCCTTTAAAATTTAATGTTCGAAAAAGAAAATCATATGTAGCGTTCTCACAATAATTATATAAAAATAAGACAATGGGTTGATGGTAATCTACGGGATGTGTCAGGATTATGGAGTAATAATGAGTAGCATATGCACACATTGGCAAATTTAAAGAAACTGATTTTTTTCTACATCTCGTCTTTTCTAGTGACAAATTGGAACGAAATTCCTTAAAAGAGAAAGTTAACTAATAGCTAACTAATTGCAGTTTGTTTTGCAAAGAAAGCTTCATGCCATTTTGAAGTCTGCTTAAAAATATAATATACAACATAGCATTTTTGCGAAAAACTAATAGTACATTTTGACTTGTTTTAAACATTCAATGATCAAGAAAATTACAAGGACATTTCTTTTCTATAACGTGTGTGTGTGTGTGTGTGTGTGTGTTTGTCGCCAGACCTTATGACTACCATCTTTCTACCCTTACTTATGATGACGTTATTGATCATTTTTTGAGGCAAATTCTCTCATATTTAATTAGAGCAGCTCTTATGTCTTCTATATTTTGGACAGCAAAAATTTTTTACCTAAATCGTCTGCATACCATATCCTATATATGGTCAACTGTATTCAAGTCCGGGAAACATGCAGGTCAACTTATTGTCAGTATTTCCACTAGGTTTATAAAGTCAGTTACAACGAGCGGTGTGTAAAATATTTTATGCGACTATTTGCTACTTTGGGTACATATGTATTATTTACTCTGTATTCACATATTAGAATTCAGAATTAGAATATTAGAAGCTTACATGAATCAAAAGACGCGTAAAAGATATTGTGGAAAAGAAGAAGAAGAAGACGTATACTAGGTGAGTCCTCAGATGAAAAAAATCTCCTTTATCTCAATGACACCACGTAAAAGTCAATTGTATCGAACAACTTATCAAATAGATACCCTCAGTCGGCCACGCCCGACTGTATTTCTCTTTTCGATTGGCTCATATGACTCAAAATTTGTTTATGTTGGTCTGATGTCAGGATTTCCCCCCAATTTGCTGTTAAGTTAATTTGTTCATATATAGATATCTAATTTTATCATTCCATAAATCTTAGCGACGCTTCATTAACCGAATTGTCTTAAATTTGTTATAGTTCGTAACGTAAGAAAAAAATCACCAACTTTTAATAATTCTTGTTGGTAGTGAAGTATATTTCATTGTACATTATTTCCTGGCTTCTCTTGAGTTCTTTTATAAAGTCCATTGTAACCTACAGCATCCACTTTGATTTACTACAGACTTAACGGATGGCACGACATGTTAGGAGGGGGGAGCGCAGATCCGTCTTCACTATACTCGCGTCATATCAATATACGAAAGGTTAAATAATGTTAATAGCGGTACTTGGAAAGGTGACCATCAGGGAGATATAGAGACTTCGCCCCACTTTCGTAGTGGATATACCCTTTGGAGGGGATGTAAAGCAGTCGTTCTCTTGTCTATTAAATGTTAGGCAAGTAAAACCTACTACTCTTTTTTATGAGAGAAGGATGGCCAAGTATTCCAGATTGGAGTAGCTCGTCTTTTGGCATTGATGACTGGTCTTAATCGAGAAAATAAACTGATTTTAAATAAACATGAGTGATTAAAATGAAAGATATATTTAATGTTTGAGTTATATAAATATGGGATATTAGAAGAATTATTGAAGTTTTGATGCTTGCAACACAAAATTAAGTAAACACTATGTTCATCGACCAACCAATTGAAAATTTAATATAATTGTTGCACACTCTATAGGGGTTTTTTGTACGATCCAGATCGGTGCTTACAGTTTTGTGAACTTTGTGAGATGAAAATCCAAATTTTTAAAGAACATTGCCTTTTCTGATGAAGCTACATTTTCTTTAAAGAGGACTGTACATCGGCATAACTACAGGTATTGGTCACGCGAAAATCCTCATTGGACTCAAGAAGCCCATACACAGCGACGAGGCAAAGTAGACGTGTGGGCAGGTATGATTGGTGATCGTTTATTGGGACCTTTTTTTTTAAAGAAAATCTTACGTCCCCAAGATATTTGCAGTTTTTGCGAGTTGAGTTAGTGCCAGCCTTAGCAGTTATGTTTCCGAACAATGAAGATGAAGATATTCCTGCTGAAATTATATATTCAGCCAGACGGAGTTCCACCTCATTTTGGAACAGCAGTGCGTCAGTTTGTAGATGACACTTTTACGGGAAGGTGAATAGGTCGTCGAGGTCCGATTGAGTGGCCCCCGCGTTCACCGGATTTAGCCCCCTTAGACTTCTTTCTTTGGGGTTACTTAAAAACAGAGTTTCGCCAGAAAATAGGATGATACTTCGTAGACATACGCAACTGGATCAAATAACAATATATGGAACTTCCGTATGTTTAAAGATAATCGAATTTTTTTCAGGTAAATGGAAGAAGACAACTTCTGGATTTAGTTTTTGCTCGACTTACGTTAAATATAATTGCCAGTATTCGACAAGCATTCACTTACATTAACGTTGTCGATTAAGAAAACCGAAATAAATTACACAAAACTGAGTGCTAGCGCACACGATCGGTTTCCGGCAAAGCGTCACGATTTTTGACGTAAAACGTATTTCTCGCAGGGGTCCGAGTTGCTTACTAAGAAACGGATGAAACGCGCAAAGCGAAACACTTCAAATCGCTATAGCTCCGAAAGCATAAAGTTAACGGGAATAATTAATATACCATAACGGAATTGGTACCACTTCTTCTGCTTGCAAGACATTATCGCAGCGGTGGCGCCCAAATCTAGGCCATTTCTATTGGTCAAATGTCAGTTACCACCGGTCGCTGCTTAGCGTACGGACGTCGCATAGTGGCGAATGAGTTAGCACTTGACTTACATCGACGAATTCTAACATTTAGTACCATAACATTTCAGATTGAGTGCGAGATAAATAGTTATATACGATTTAGTGCGTGAGACACTGCGAAAATTTGCGAATTTCACAAGATTGTCGAAATATATGGCACATCAGTAAAAAGCCTATAAGAATAAAATATCCTAAATGAAAGTCAACTCGTAGCAGATTCAGAAAAGCCCAGAACTATTTCGACCGAGGGGGTGTGATGCTGGCGGAAGCGGCGTAAAGAGGAGGCCGTCTTGCGTAAATGGGCGACGAAGCTGTACCAAGCACTTCGAGTGGAATTACACTTTTGTCTCGATCCAGATCGCCGAAAGATGCAGAACTCAACTCACAGTCAACCAGGAAGGAGCAATACGATGATATTTTCAACGAGTGCGAATTTGTGAGTAGCGACAGCGACGACCAAATCGAGCAGAGCAATATGGGTTCCTTCATCAGAGACGTGAATTGTACTTAAGAAAATAAATAAACAATCATTTCAAAATTTCAAGTAGTGTTTCATTTACTACCTCACAATAATAAAGAAGTTTCACGTAAAACAATATATTATTATCGATTACAGCCTACCCCGATTTTCCTTCTGTCTTCATGAACCGTATGCACTGGTAGTCATTTTGGCACGGTGGTTTTAAAAATGTAATCTCTCTTTTATTTTCGAGGCGCGCGCTTTCGGTTGTGCTTTCTCGTATATAAAATAAGTACATACGTGGGCAGAGAAGCAATAATGACTAAGACCACCCTGATTTCGTAAACACTAATTTACTGGTTGAGTTATATTTCAAAGGAGATGATCCAAATGCTGTTGATGGGTTATTTAGAAGGCTTGTCTCTATTAAAAATTTATACATAGGGAAAATTAACTGACATGATGTGATGGGAAAGATGGGAATGGAAAACAAGCAGCAGGAAAGACTTCGGAGATTTTGGAGATTATTTCGTCAAATTATATTTGCTTCTATTTGTAGACGCGTATCTAAAGCAGGTTCGTTTAGGACTAAAAAGAAATTCTGGAAGATACAATCGACTCGAATAGTAGCTACAGAACAGCGAGTGTTAGATATGCCGAGAATTGAGGCGCAAGTTCTAGAAAAATTTGTAATGAGATAATTATCAATCACACTTTAATTTAAGCAGATTTTTAAATTCATTCGTATTATCTGATGGTACAAACTTTGAGTATGAACGATTACAGACAGATTTGCCGAACATGAATTAATACAGTAATTAATGATCCCATGAATTACACTTGAGGTAATTTATGTTCTAATTTTTGGTGAATTTGCTTGATATTAATATACAGGATGATCCGCGTAGGGTCTGCACTGAATGTCTTGACATCATTGAGATAAATTAATATTTTAAAAATTGATATATAGATTTCATCATTAAATAAAAATAATTTCTTCAGTTTTTACCATATAGGGTGTTTGATAAAGTGGTGTCTACCCCGAACATGGAAATATAGGAGGTCATTTGGCATTTATATGACTAAACATACCTATATGAGAAATTCTACGGCTTCTTTTATAATACCGATCATGTACGCTCTAAAATCTTCATTTTCTTTATTTATGTAAGTATTACGAACTTAGTTTAACTTCTGATATTTTGCTTATCTTTTTCGTTATCGGAAATAAATAGACTTTCACAAAAAAAAAATAATGTAAAGTTTGTGTTTGCTGGAAAAATAAAAAACTTTTAAATTGAAAAATTGCGAAGAAAATTTAAGAAGTCGAATATCAAAGTAACGTCTGGCAGCGTCATGCCATATAATGTCATGATGGTTGGCTGCCAGGCGTATGACCTCACCAAAGCTCCTTTGTAATATCAGTAGAGGTTATTCTCCAATAATATACTAGACAAATGTATTGTTCTGCAGATTTCACGGACATGATTTTTAGAAGAGAATAGAGAGTGTCCCTTGTGGATTGAATCTGTTACTGCGTTTATTACCGAACTAGAAATCTGTGACGGAACTTCATAATATTGGTTTGAAGATATTTATCTTTATAAAGAGGTTATTAAATGCAGCGTCCCGTTAAACGTATTACATAAGATTCAGCGGAAATTTTTAACTTGATGTAAAGTCAATTGTTATACCAATAAAATATTCTCTCTGTTGCATGTACTTTCCACCTTGCTGCTTCGTGCCAAGTTATAATTTACTATTTAAATTTGTCGATAATAATTTTTATTTAAATTTACTCTCTTACTATTGATTGCCTTTAAATTCTGTTTACAACTAACTTTATGCCCAGAAAGAGAAGTAAAAGAAATCATGGTTTGTTCATTTACTGTTTAGGTAAAACATCATTAAAGTTTTAATTTGAAATTTAAACGTGTAAGTTTTTTCTCTTAGTTCTTTCTAACATAATTGAAAAATATTTCCGCATTTTTAAATAATTATAAAAATCTCTGAGGTATAATAGATGTAACTTGAATACCAGTTACGGGGGTGTTCCGTGTTATCAACTTATACAAACATGGAAAACCACGGACCGAAACGGAAAAGCAAACATAGGAGAACCCTGGCAAACAATGGAAACAACTATAGTGTAGATAAATTGAGTTTCAATACCATAAGCTTTGACAAATTGCAAGATTTCATTAAATTATCACATCCAATATTGAGTAATAATAAATGTATTCGAAATTTGCTGACTCGGAATAATTACTTGATATTTTGCTCTGATATTACCCAAAATTTATTGTAAATTGTTCTAAACTTTACTTTCCTCGATTTAATAGTGTTTGCTTGTCTGGAGGTGCTAATCGTGTTATAAGTATTTTAAGAGCTTTCATTTAACTTGCTTTGTTTTCTGTCTGTCTGCCTGTCTGCTACATATATTGCAATAAAAGTTTCGACTAATTCTAATTAAGCTAGAGCTTTGAAATCTTGCACACATGTAAGTTTGGTGACAACGTAATATAGTGTATTTAATAGCGTTCTAAATCGAATATGGCGGACGTCCCAAGATGGTGCATCACATTTTTCTTCACAACCCCCTAGATATGGGTATCAAATGAAAGGGCTTGACAAGTAAACTACGATAAACTATGTAACGTCATTATAAATCCAATATGGCGGACGCTCAATGATGGCGGATTACCTTTTTCTTTACAACCCTCTTGACATGGGTATCAAATGAAAGGGTTTGTTCATCTGTCTGTCTGTAAGACATACAATTATATACAAAAAATTATTTTTAAACTGTACCCTAAAATCTTTGAGAGCGGTCAGTTGAGCAAAGTATCTGTGTTATATGACCGCCTCCAAAGTTGTTAGTTTACAGATGTGTACATTTAAAAATTATTTCTTACTCTTTAGTACATTTTTTTTAAATAACGGCTTTGTTCTAAAAATATTTTTTTATGTATAACTTTTTTATTTACTGCTACACTGGCACGTTCTCAAAATATTTTCGGAATGTAACGAGTAGTCCGGCGTGGCTGACTTATTTTCTGGACTAAACCCAGCCATATTTTAATCTGTAAATTTTACTATTAAGATTGATTGTCAAATATATTGAAAAAAGAACTGTATGTTAAATAACTTGCAGAAAAAAAAATTAAGAAAAGCAAAACACGGAACAAAGTCGTATACACGGTTACTTCCACAGCTGACTTTGTTATGTTTATGTCTATTATTTAAAAAAAGTGTTAGACGTTAGGTTAGGTTAGTGGTGTATTAGTGTTACCTTGGTACTGTTCGTTTTTATTAATGACATTATCTAGAGAGTGTTCTCTTAAAGTAGGTCATACTGTATGACTGTGTGGTCAAAATGCGCGAACACTTGACTATCACACTGGAGCCGCAATAAGTGGTTAATGGCTCATTGTTCTAATCCTCTCAATGTTGAAGCTGACATTTTGCACGAAATGAAATTAATCCTAATATACTCGGAAATTGGGTGTGTGTCCCTTGTGTTCAACTGTGTAACCTTCTTCCCAATAAATACACTTCAGACTCTCAAAGACATAGGGAGTTATATTGACTGAGGTGTATTATTATTCTTGTATTTTCGGTTAGTTGCACTTTATTCACCAAAATTCGTGTTAACTTTAATTGCATTTTGGGTCTTACAAATCTGCTTTTTTATCCTTGGCTTTTTTCCCTTGATTCCAAAGAAGGTTTATGGAAGTTGTTTTTGGTAATAGTTCTAAGCCATGATGCTCATCTATTTTGATGGCCATTTCTGAATTGTCCCTTTGTTTTTAGGTTTCTTGGGGATGATCTGTCCTTTTTGCTTTTTCTGTTTTTAATTTTTGAAGTAAATACCACCAAAGAAAATATTTATAGGTCATGTAGGCTCAAAAAAGATATTTTTGTTAATATACAGTAGAATAAGCCAGCCACAACTCACTTTTCACCCACTTCCAGATCTGTTGACTTGAAAGTTGGCATGTGTACACATGACAATATAATTTGATATTATTTATAGAAAAATCCAAAATGGCGGACAGTATATTGTCATTTAATATCCGATTCTGCTAAGAATTGGTATCTGGGGATACTTAAGGTCGCAGATTATAAATATGTGATCAATACTCAACAATTCAAAATGGCGGCGTCAATATGGTGGATAAGTTTTCTTATTCATCGTCTGACTCGACTAAAAATTGGTATCTGAGGGTTATCGAGGATGCAGATTATAATTATCTGGTCCAAATTTAACAATTCAAAATGACGGCATTAAAATGGCGAATAAGTGTAATTTATGGTCTGATTCGTATGAAAATAGGTATCTGGTGATTTTCGAGGTCACATTATAAATATTTAGTCGAAAATCAAGAATTCAAAATTAAAAAAACACGTTTTTAAAAACCCATTGAAACTGTTAAAAAATGCAATAAAAAGAAGAAAATAATGTTAAAAATCACAATATTATTTATGTAAAAGCCTGCGGCGCTCAAAATGCCTGAAAAAATAGAAAATTTTACTCATTGGACACCCCACGCTTTTGTGTTTATTAACATAGTTATTGCTATTATTAACATAATTTTGTTATGGCTAGTCTAGTAACGGTTTCAATGTGTATTTAAAAGTATGCTTTTTGTTTTCTTTTAATTATTTATTTATAATCCGTTTATACAGGGCTACTCACGAGAGCGGATATTAGACGTTTCTTGAGATTTGTTCAGTTTAGAAATTTGAAAATTGGGCTAAAGGGGTTTTTGGATATGGTGGATCTAATAAAAATATTTTCATGCATGTGTTACATCCGCTTATAACGGATGTAGCACCTAATTTTGTTATTTTAAATGAAACACCCTATATTTTATCACATATTTGAATTCCACATAAAATTTAACTAGGGTTTACGTACCATAGTATATTCTTAAACCTACCAGTTTTCGAGATAATTAATATTTTTGGAGATTTTTGACGGTTCCTACCATTCCGGAAAGAAATCGATATCCTCTATCATGTGGCCGATATAGAGATTTTCTTTTCAAACTCATATGATCTAACTAAAAATTGTCTTATATTTTCACAGTATTATAGAGAGTATTTTATTTTCATAGTCGAACATTGTTTTAGTTCGAAGGTCCAAAAGTCAATTTTTTCGAATAGAACCTGCTGTATATTTTCACACAACTTAATAGAGTATTAAATTCTGCATCCATTATATTAGCATTCATTATACCTATCTTTCTTTGTTTTCTTACTACGGATGAATTTTTATAAAATGTACATGCAAAGTCAGCACTGTTTGTTATTACCCAAGAAGTCAGAAGTAACTTGTTTCTTTTTTATTACAAACGAGAATAATCATGTAGATAATTGATAATTATTTGTTTATTATGAAGATAATGACATAAAAAATAAGAGAACATTTTATATTATAGATTTACAACAAATACTTAGGAACAAAATTTACAAAATCAGTGAACACATTGAATATAAATATTTAATGCAACAACTCTTTAAAATGCCCTCCTTGTGCTGCTTACAAGCAGCAGGAATTCACGGCACTTACAGTGGCTGAGTGAATACATTTGCTAAAATGCAGCTCGTACTCTGTTCTTTAGAACTTCTTTGGTACTAGCCGGGTGGCATATATAATGTTTTTGATATTACACCAAAGGTAAAAGTCTAAAGGGATTAAATGAGGGGACCTTGTTGGCCACCTTCAAGATACTCGGTAGGCAAACCACCTAAATTCGAACGATGCTACTAATTCATCATCACTTCCCATGTATTATGTGGACTGCAACCATCCATTTGATAATTTACAGAATTATAAATATTTAACTCCTGTTCACAAAATTTCCACGTATTTATTGCTATTTAAATTCTCCTAGTAAATATGATACTTATACTTGTTATTTATTAATAAGCAGAAAGCATTAAAACTAAATTAGTCCTGGAAAGATTCTCGCGCCGCATGAGAATTTTGTTGTGCCCAGTAGTGTACATTTCGTCTGTTAAAAATTCTTTCTTTGGAAAACTTAGCTTCGTGAGTTCAAATAATTCTTTAGAAAAAATCATGATTCTCTCGAAGACGCTTGAATACATGCTTACAGAGATCTATTCTAAGTGTACAAATACTAGGTTCCTCTAATATCGCTACCACTCGGCAACACTAACACGGTGTTTACCTTGATAAAACAAACCATTCTGAAATTTTTCATTGCCTACTATGTATGTAGCTGTATGTGCACTATACAGTGCTGATTCTTTATCTACATTTTACAAAACTTCATCCATAATAAAAAAAACTAAGAGAGACAGGTATAGTTCTCTTCATATACTTAAGGCATAAAAAAGTGTCGGTGCCTTTGACTTTGCGGTAAAGATTAAATACCCCGACATTTTTTATTTGCTTTAAATATATGAAGAGAACTATAATAATAATAATAATAATAATAATAATCGTTTATTATCCAAAAGACCACATTGGTATAGGATTAGTCACAAAATATAGGGAGTAGTAATGTCAATCGATGCAGAATTCAACAGTCTGTTAAATTCTGTGGAAATATACAGGGGTTCCATTTGAAAAAATTGACTTCTGTACCTTTGAGCTAAAACAATTTTCGACTGTGAAAATTAAGTACCCTGTGTAACATTGTTTGGTTAGATCATAGGGTACTTGTATAAATTTGAAAAGAAAGTTTCTAAATCTACCACATGATAGAAGATATCGATTTTTTTTTCGGAAGGGTAGGAACCGCCATTGTAAATACTTTAAATTAGTAATTTAAAAACTTACCGTTTTCGATTTTTCCTCTGAACAGTCAAACAATTTTTAATATAGTACATAATCCAGCTCTCGTATTTATAAATACAATTGAAATTTGACTTCGGGAAGAATTACATATTCGCGTTAGTATACTTGAAACCGTCTGAACTGAATGAATATTTTGGGATGAGTGCTAAAAACAGAATAAGGCAAGACAACAGAAGCCAAGAAAAAAAATGTTCTAGCTAATTAACGAACTAATTATTAAATGTTCTATAGAAGCAATTGGTTTTAAATTTAATTAAAAAATCATAAAAACGTAATTTATATGTAGTAGAAATTTTCGCAATGAATTATGTCGTTGTAAGGTTTTTGTTAATCAAACGTACTAGTATTAATCGTCTTGAAACCTTAAAATATGGTAAAAGTGCGTAGCATCGAAAATATATAACGTATTTTAAAAGTATTAATTAAAACCACGAAACTTACTTCAGGTTATAACTCATTAAGTAAATAATATTTCGAGCCTTTATTCTGGATTTTCTTATCAACCTTTATTACAAACATGTTGACTTAGCAAAGTTTACAATTGTTTACTTGATTGTGAGGTAGTAACCAAGATGGTTCGCATTAAAGCATTTGTGGACAGTACTTGCAACTGCGAATAAGCGACCCAACAGCGGTCTAGTCCACTGCTATCATCTCGGTAACACAATAAAAACGCTACTAAACATCCATACCCTTGCCAGGATTCGAACCCGGAACTCCGTAGTCGCAAGCCAAACGCCTTAGCATTGCGCCACCGAGTCGGTGTATGCCATGTGAACTAAATCTGGATTGACAGATATATTAAAGATCAAACTTGCTACCGCCATAGTTTCCTCCATCCTTCTTTACATCTCTGAACGACGGGCCGTTAGACGACATTGCAAAAGGGCAAGGTAATACTTAAGAAAAACTACTTTTGCTTTAAAAAATATTTTTTCTTAAGTATTACCTTGCCCTCTTGCAATGTATAGTTACTTAATTACATGCTCGGGACGGGCTCCTCACGGTTTGATGGCTAGGCTCTTGTGATTTTGAAGTCGACTGCGACTGTGCATTGACTGGTTCGGAATTGACGGAAAATAACGTATCCTGTTTTGTATTTATTAGAATTTGTATTTCGCTATTACCCAGAAATGTCAGTTGGGTAGCTCAATGTTTTCGTGTTAGGTTTGAGACCACTGAGTCCCGGAATCGAATCCTGATTAGGCTACGAATGTTTAGTGCTGTTCTTAATGTGTTACTGAGTAGCTAATTTTTGTACATATTTTCTCCTCAGTTGCTAATGATACTATTAAGAAACACTTTGGCTGCAATGCATGTCTTCCGTGTACCTTCTCTTACTCTATTAGTTAAGCCATAACCTTAACTGCAGTAATAAAAGAAGAGGTTTTACAAATAGTTAAACATTTCAGAAACAAAAAATCTACTGGTTCTGGCGACTTGACAATAAAAGTAATAAAATGTATTATTTCTGAAATAATAGAACTACTAACATATCGCATTAGTCTATCTATACGTCAAGGCTCTTTTGCTGATCTTCTAAAAGTAGCTGCTGTAATTCCCATTATTAAAAAGGAAAATGATGATGATATTGTAAAATTGTGATACCTTAAATATCAATAAATCGAGTTGAATTGAAAAAACAAAAGCTCGGCATAAATGGAAATTTACTGCTATGGATACATTCGTACACCCATTATGGGGAAATACGAGAAAAATATGGTAATATAAACTCTGCGGAATGTAATGCTCCACATGGCTCTGTTTTGGGTCCTCTATTATTCATGCTGTATATCAATGACTTACCCAATGTTATTGACGATACCATAACTGTTGTGTACGTTGATGATATAATTGCTCTTTGTTTTCTGAATCTGCTGTCGGCTCTATGCACATTATTTGAATTGCGACCACGGAGTCTCGGGTTCGAATCCTGACCAAGGTATGGATGTTTTAGTGGTGTAATGGCAATAGCCAAACTCCGCCAGGGCGTTAAGATAAATAAGGGGATTAAAAAAAAGAAGACAAAACTTGAATTCGTGCTAAACAATGTCAGCTGTTGGTATCAGCGCAATATGCTTATGTCAAATGAAACTGAGGCCACTTTTTTAAATTTCTATTATAGAAGCTCTCTGTCAGACTTTATACATACCCTAGATATACAAACAAAATACTTTGCACTTGTATATTTCCAATATATTGTCTGTAATTGTTTATTTGTGGCATATTCAGATTTATAAACATAAACAAAGAACTGTCATGGTTGACGGCAAAAAAAGTTTTGAGAACGGAAGTAGATTCTCTTCCGAAACGTTAACTTCCTATAGCTTTGATTTTGAGTTTTTAGTTTATAACATTGTTCTAGTTTATATATTTTTAGGTGTGAGACTTTTTGAAACAGCCAAGTACTCAAGAACCAACCTCTCTCTGATCCGTTTGGCGCAGAGGCTTTTTCGTTAAAAAAATGTTTAAATATTTTTCAGTGGCAAAATACCCAATAAAAAGTAAGAAAATTTCCAATATGTTTTCAACATTTTGGTTTTGGGTAGGGCAACTGATTTCGGCGGAATTTTTATTAATCAAAAGAGGACTAGACTAGACAGAAAGACAACCTAATAGTACCAGCACACATGACCACCGCCTTCAAAAATTCCCCTTACAACAACTGTGATTTTTAATAGTTCTTCGGCAAATACGAGAGATCATGCGTTAATAAAATTGGAAAGGAAAATTAAAGCATTATTTATAAGTAATTGTTCTAACATTATAAATGAGTAATTGGAAAGGCCAAGATAAACTAATTATTAAGTTATGGGGTAATTTGAAATATTTCAATATTTTAGCCGATTAAATGCCAAAATTTCTTTTTTACATTTATCAATTTATATTGTTTAAAACAATAGTTTTAAATAATTGGATATAGTTGTTTCTGTGTTGTCGTATGTTTGATGTGTCTGGATAAAAATGGGTATATTTTTATGTAGACTAATTTTACACAATTTCTTCCTCCGTTTATACTAATTCTAATATTATATGTACTACTATTCTTTACTATTGATATACAGTAAAGACGTGCCATATGTACAATTTTTGTATCTTATGAGAACTGGTGAGTAAAAATCAATGAATCAATGAATCAATTTCTGAGAGATCAATTCTGAGTTCGAGTCTCAGTTGCGATAGATAAAGATAATGCAGAGAATGGTTGTTGTGTTGTTATAAGTGTGTGTGCGTATTCTGGTTGAGTAGTCTTAATAGATGTGGTTTAGCTTCGCCAGGACGATAATATAAATAAGGCGATTAAAAAAATAATGATCAAAAAAGAAAGAGTAATTAGTGATAGCAAATCTATGGGTAGAAGCTATAATTAAAAATCAAAATCGGTCAAGTAGGAGGCACTGACAAATTAGGAGTCTTGTGTTTTAAGTATATAGAGTGCTTCAGTTATCTTCAGTTGCTGTTTCGGTGTCATATTTGGTGTGAACAAACCGATACACAGTATCTTTAAATGTATTAGTTACTTTTTATTTTTTTTTTGTCAACAATTTCTATTTGCTATTTTTGTTACGACACGACTGATATATCCAGAAAAGTAACAGAGAATCAAATTTTTCAACTTAAATTGCTTCTTTTATAATTTCAGGCAATGGTCGGTTTTATTAAAACATTTTTTCACTGCTATTCAACCAACTGGCATTGAAAGAAATAGTTCTAACTTTGCTACCACTGTAAAAAGATTTGGAAACGTAGTTTTCGATTATGTTCATATAACTGTGTGCTTTTATAAAGGAAACGGTGTAGATTGTTCCAATTCGAAATTAAACAAAGCCAGTAAAGACCATAACTGATTAACGATCAATTAGGCATATGTAGGTATCGCAGTTATTAATATTTAATAGTGTTGGTCCACACTATCGTTGTTATATCGTGAACAACGGCAACAAGATAATTGATCACAAAATCACTTTGTGGATCAGACCCGGCCATATTATATCGAATCCGAGTACTATAGACATTTACAATCACTAATAACGTGTAATTATATTGTCATTGAACAGACATGTGTAAGATTTTAATTGGCGCTTTCGGTAGTGTTGACATATTACAGAATATCAATTAACTCGAGAATAAAACGGTGCTAATTTGTTCCGCTTATATTGATAAATATGTACAGGGTGTTATGTTACCTAAGGGTGATTCTTAGTCGACAAAAATAATTTTGAAGTGCTTTCAGGGCACTTTTTCTCTTTGTACAACTGGTTAAGAAAATAATCGTTTTAGAGTTTGATTTCAATCTGACAACGCGTAAATGTGGCACACAAAGCTTAAAACAGGAAATTCTAAAAATATTCAAAATGAAAGGAAAAAGGTAGCTGCCTCAAAATACAATGTTCTCTAAAATTATAAGAAATGAAAGTTTTGAAAGATTGAATGAAAGATTGACTTCAAGGTGTATGCTTCCATATCCAAAAGTTTGAGACAGGCTTTTGTAAATAAATTTTAGAGCCTTTTGTTCTCTAGCACATCTCGGTGTAAGGTAAGAAGTATAAAGATCAAAAATAGATGTTTTAATTAGATTTACATTTTTGACTGAATAGATAGGTATTTTGTAAATAATTTTATTTGAGTTTTTTAATTTCTAATATAACCAGAGTCTAGGTTGTCAAAAGAATGCAAAGATTGAAAATTAATATGTTCACGGACTCACTTTCTTTTTTGTTTTTTGACAGATTGATTTTTTTTTTACTGTTTGCGAAATCCAAAAAGAAACTTCTTACTATAACTATAAGCAGACAAAAAATCTTCTTATTCACAGCGGGAAAAAACTGTAGTGTTTCAGATTTTTGCCGGCACATTCAATTTTTTTTTCAAAATTCCTAAGGCAAAGTATCTAAAAAATTCAGGGGTATGTAGAAAGGTGAGAGAAATCGATTGACGAAAACTGTAGTTCTGTATCTCGTTTCATTTTCGAGATATGGCCTCGGGAAGCGGTAAAGAAAAATCGATTTTCACCTTTCGGTGACTTCGAGCGTCCATATCTCGATAACTAAGACACATACCGAACTCTGACTTTCACCACTAGATTTCTCACATCTTATTACGTACCACTCAAGTTTTGCAGATCTTTGCTAGTTTTCGTTTGGCAGAAATGGCCCTCAAAGCTGGGGTGTGTCTCTCGAGAAGAGAAATCCTCGGAGCTCGCCCTTTGGCGGCCGATATCTCAGTTAAAAGGCGCCGAAACAATATCGTGTCTCATATCATCAGATTGGAAATTTAATTTGCAATCGACCAAGTACAGAAAAAGGAGATCATTTTTGTCTAGAAAAAGTTACAGGGATTTATGTTGAAATCGCTTACTGTATGGGTTTTGTTGAGGCTATGGCAAAATCCTGGTGTGATGGGGTTAACTAGACCTTGGATTCGGATTCAGCGGCCCAAGAAACATACAGTAAATAGGGTCAGAGCCTCAGATCAAAAATAACAATTTTTTTGTGTGGCTGTGTAATCACTGTAAAACATTCATGTAGTATAGTCATGAGGCGAACAGCCAAAGTGTCCTGGAGCGCCCCTACAAGGGAGTTCAGTTAGTGATGTAATTTTTTACTGTATACATTCAATAGCAGCACCTTTCTTATCCGTTGATATATTTAATATTACAGATTCTCGGAATATCACTTATCAAACCGTGTGACTTTTGAAACATTTCGGCAACTCATACTTGTTTTGTTGAAAAGGAAGCATTTGGGCCCCTAGTTAGAGAATTCGTAGTAATATCATGTGAGCATGATTAAATTATTTTTATTGAAATCAATATTTAAATACGTGATTTAAATGAACTGATTACTTATTTTAATAAAAGTTACTATTTTAAGGAACTCATTAATAATCTCTGGATTGTAGAGTGTTTAAGGGGTCGCTCAGTTATTCTTTATCTCGACCTAAAAGATTCTTTGTAAATGACTTTGCAATTTGTTGTTGGCCAGGACTTCTAAGCCCTCTGCAAAGCTTGTGACTTTCCTGGTGGCTAATTTTCATATGTGCTCAGGCGTTATAGGTACTTTACCCTTATGTCTCTGGTGCAATATCACAGGATCTGTATTTATCATTTTCTTCCTTATCCATATTCTCAAGAGGAAGAGATCTATTAGAGGGCCTGTCATTTGACTTAAGTTGAAGTTCAAGAAGGTTTATTGCATTCTTTGTCGAACAAGTTATGAACTTTTTCGCTTGTCTTTGGCATGGAATATTCTACCAGTAAAACTTTTTCTGTTCTATTTCTTATTTTAGAGTTTCTTCCGTTATGTGTCCCTTAGATAAGCCACGAAACCCTTCAGGCCAGAAAATGTGATTTCAGCGCCTTCTATTCCCTAGTGCTCTGGCACCATTATCTAGGTAACCATGTTATTTTCTGTCGGTTGCTTCAAAGATTGTCGGAATTCCCAGACAATTCCAGACTCAAAGGTGTAAGATGCTGCCTGGCTATCTGAAAGTAAGTAGATCTTTTTTCCTCGAATGCAGTTTTTTATGCGTTTCTGGACGCACAGATCTATAGCACAGATCTCTGCCTGAAAAAATATAACTTTATTATACAGTTGGTATTTAAACGATGTAATCAGTTATTTTCATTTTATAAGTTATATAAAATCACCAGAGTTTCTGCCAGATCTTTTTCTATGAAATGTTTACAAACAGGATCCTTTTTCTTCCACCAGACATTTGTAATTGTAATTATTTGTCCTATTCTTGGTAAAAAGTAAAACACGATACTATGTTAGAAAAGAAATTGGAAGAGGAGCACTGTCACTCCGATATTATGCATGCTCTTGCAAGTTTCGATACGATTTTTCCGATAGAATATAGTATTGATAAGTGCTTGCTTTTTAATACTTATCTGAAAGACTAATTGTATCTAATGCTGGGTGGTTAAATTCAAATTAAATATGTAATTGTAAGAATTATTTTTCAAATAGAAACATTGTTGGCACAGGGCACTGTATAATTGCTCACGATATATCTCGGCATAAAACCAATTAATATTATAGAGTTCAATTTGTGAGCCCGTTCCAGAAACGAGAAATTAAACTTTTTTAAAATCATAACTTTCTAAGTAATTCTTGTCCAAATTCTAAAATTAACTTAGTAGCGTAGTGGACTACATAAAGCCACCGAAATCATTTGTCAGGACGTTCAAAGGGTTGAGGGGGGAGGTAAAAATGACAATTAGAAAATGCTTGGAACAATCCAATACTCTACTGGTAAAAGGTCTACGTTAAAATTTGGCAGATCAGGAATAATTCTGTCTCCTCGTTTCACCCTTTGGGACTAAAAAATGACTTTAATTGTGAGAAACTATTATTTATGATAAGTCTACATTAAAATGTTTACCAAGTGAAGTAGTTATCGATTATTAATGTTCTCACGACAGCCTGACAAATAACTTCTGCAGTCGATTTATTTTATTATTTGTAACTTCGAGAACAAACTTTTTTATCAGACGAGATATATTTAAATGTATTTGTTAATGCTTTCTTATCTCTTCTCATCTCCTTGAACGTCATGGCAAATAATTTAAATAGCCATAAATAATCAGAAAATTCTATTGATTACAAGGCTACTTTAAAATTTTGACAGGTCAACACAGGTTATTCGCACTTTTCATCAAATGTCTACCTTTCAAACAAGCAAATTTCTTAAAACTTATCAAAAGAATTTAGTCAAAAATTAAATGTGTTGGCGGGTATAATAGGAAGAAACATCAGTAGGCCATTTATTTTGAAAATATAATTTAAACTTGGGTGTCTATTTACACCTTCTGTACGAGCAAATCTTTTCAACCTTAATCCGCTTATTTCCAAACTAAGTAAATTCAGAACAACTATTAGATGAATTTTGATATATTATTTCTTTATGGAGTAATGCACGACGACACGTTAATGAAACATTTCTACGGAGATCCGTTAGTCGAAAAAAATGTATTGAATGCCCACTCATGTCACCTGATTTAAACCCTTTAGAGTAGTTTCTTTGGAATCATTTAAAACCAGTTGCTTATAGAAGTAAACCGCAATGCTTAGAGGTATTGGAAGACAAGAAGTATCCTCAGACGTTATCGAAAATATATGGAAAATTATCATTGGTTGATATTGTCAAGCAGTTAAAGGTTTGCAGTTTGAACATTTATTAAAATGTTTCCTTCTTCCTTTCCTATTTAGTAGGTGTTACATATGCAACGACAGCCACGGAGCCCTGAGGGCTCTTGCGTCAAACAAAGTGACCTGAAGTCCGGTTTTAAACTGTCAGAATATTTTGACGGTCAAACTTATATAGGTGCCCGGGCACAGAGGTGTGGAGGGCAATGAAAAAACTGACCGGTTGGAGAGAGAAGGAGCAATAACTCCTCTCCCTGGCCCTGAGCGATTACAGTTACGAGGCTGGGCCATAGTAAGGTTCTACAACTATTTGCCTCAGGCGCCTGGAATGAGGCAATCGAGGCTCTATGTAAAAGGGCCTTCGGCTGACTCAACTTAAGTGGTTGCTTGAGCTCGATAGAGAAAAAATGAGATGGATAGTAGGCTTGATAAAAGGAGATTGCAATTGTTGAAAGGACATTTATCTGAGAATAAATAAATATTATCAGTTCTTCAGCGTTATAAAACTTGATGGTGGTGATGTCATATCTCAAAAAATGAGGTAGACATTGAAAATCAAATTACATCACTTTCTATTTACAGCACCTTGTGAGATGTTTTGCACTTCATGTAATATTCTAGTTGGCCTACCTTTGCTGTATAGAAAGTACGTCACTGCATGGATTAACAAATATTACAAATATTTTTATTGAATTCAGTTTTAATTTCACTTATATTTTAGTTAGTATGCAAGTGATTTGATGCATTTGCGCTACCCTGTACAATATTTAAAATGGCATCTTCTGTTGATAAAAATTCGTGTTCATCTTTTTCTATACAAACGTGCAAAAAGTGTTGTGTTATGAAAATTTGCATACGTTTGTTGTTCAAAAAGTGAGGCCAATTTTCATGGGCATAAAATATTTACGGCTATTAATTCAACTTTGTTAAATGGTAATTTCGCAGAACGTGTTAGGGTCAGTTTATACTGCATGAAGGGTGCGGGAATCGAACAACCTTAACACCATGGGGTGGAAGGCTGCTTTGAATGAAAACATTATTAATTCATATGGTTGGAATTAGTCGTAGTCAGAAGTCCGGACCGCACTAAAGTTCGACAGTAAATTTTAGATTTTTATTTGTCCTACTACGGCATATTTATAGAGGACAACGCTGAACTTCTTGAATTTTTCAAACGTTGCTTGGTAAACATAGGCTTGCAATAAAAACTTTTTGGAAACGGCACGTTGACCAGCATTATTACATTTTTATTGCATTAAAAGACAGTAGGGCCTCAAACAGCGAGTAATAAAGCGAGCTATAAAATAAACTCAGACAAGCAATTTCCTGGTACGGTGATTAAAGCTAAAAACTAAAAATTATACTGAAGTGTTTTACACGAACAACAAAAACAATGGACAAAGCATTTGACTAGGATTTCACCAATTAAGTTGTAATAACAATAATCTTCTTCTTCTTCGTCTCTTATTCACAACGTCTTGGTACACGTTTTGTGATGCATGTAATGTACCAGTTGTAGTTGGTCTCCTTTTGCTGTATAGCGTGCCCGACAGCCCCACGCCATCTAACACGGTTGCCTGCTAGATGCACGGTCTGACCAAGGCAATCTCCAAGCTTCTCAAGCTTGTTGGTGATACCCGGTTTTCTATAGACTGTCAACTTCCCTATATTGTCCTCTCTCCGATTGATGTGGGCAAAGAATGAGATTATTCGAGCGAGTTCGATGCTGGAGAGTCGCTTTGGTGACCTGTTTCTTGGTAAATGAAACTGCTGTGATAGCAGCAAATGTCTCTAAATCCACATTTCGAAAGCATTAGTATGCCATCTATCTGTTTTCCTAATAGTCCTTGTCTCAGAAGCGTAAAGAAAGACACAAAAAAAGTATAGCGTTAGCAAGTCTGATCCTTGCGCGTCTCATGATTTTCCTGCCACGCCAAATTTTATTCAACTGGCAAGTTGCCGATCTTCGGCTTACCTTTAACGTCTTCAGGTGGTTTTTATTTACTCAGTCTAAAATCATAATTTGTAATTAAGACCTAAATCATATTCATAGCATAGCATTGTTTGGAGGTTGCCTACTAGGTGCATGAGCTCATTCTCACTAGCTGAAATTGGGGTGGTATAATTCGAAAAATATAAGTTAGAAACCTTAGTTTCTCTCATAATTACTCCAGCCTGCCAGTGCACCAGCATACGTCGCATCACTTATTCACTATAATTGTCAAAGAGGAACTCAGCCCTGTCTGATAATAATAATAGTTGTTGATTAAGGATGGTTATAATATAAGTATTTGTACATAAACACAATAAATGATAAAGACATAGTTCAACATTGTTTTTAGTTACATCCGTACATGAGTAGGTTATAAAAGTAGTAACATCATATGTCGACATAATATTTTAAACAAATACATCTGTTTAAATACCAAATGCTCAAATTAACTTCCATGTAGGTACTTCCTGGTAATGTATAAAAGCAAGTAAAAATACGTCTAACACCTTATGAAGGATATCACGTCAGATTAGTCCAACTTCGTACCTAATTGTACCCTTTAATTCCTCAATACTATTCGATATAGGGTAACTCCAAAAGAAAAGGTTAGATCAGGAGATCCAACTGGCGATTCTATTAGCCTCGGTCTACCAATCCATCTGTTAGGAAAGACATTGTCCGTGTCCTGGATTTTCACATACATGTTTCTTATTATGTTTTCGTTGGTAGATGGGAACTAATAAAGTGAATGGCTAGATATCCTGATTTAACCCTTCTAGATTTTTCCTGGGTCTACTTGAAATCCAGGATCTGACTGAATAAATCCATAAATATTAAGGAATTAGAAGGAAGAATTAGGTACAAAATAACAAAAATTCTTGATAAGCTTCTACATGAATTTGTATTTAATTTTGAACATTGTCAAGAACTGTATGGATGACGAGTTCAGTATTTAGTTTAAATCTATTTACACGAATAAATTTATTTTAAATAAATTGTGATAAACATGAAAAATTGCTTTTTTTATCGAAATTATTGATATGTAACCTAGTATAATACCTATAGTTTCATGTATAAAAAACATACACTTTCAAATGACACTATCAGATGTGGAGTTTGCCAGACAAAAAAGTGTCAATTACGTCGTAAGTTCTACCAAAAGTTTTCAAGAAAAAAATTCTTGAACACTAATACATAGATAGATAGATTCCAAAATCCGCTATTTCTCTCGCTTGTCAACAAGTGCATCTTTTCTTTAGGAAATTAAATTGCATTTAGATTATAATAGAAGACAATGTCCAAAACCTAACCTCAAAAAAGTTATGGCTTAAAGTGTAAAGTACTGTAACTAGCGCCCTCTATAAAATGTGACGTAGACAATATCACCATTGTAATTGGCGACCTGAAAAAAGTTTCGTTACCAACTTTAAAGTAAATACGTATAATAGTGTCCAAGATAGCGACAAAATACGAATATATTTTATTTACTTTAACACCCTTTTTCTTGAAAAGGAGAAGAGTTATACCCCTACTCCTTGGATTAATCGACTAGTTTTGATGTCAAGAATCTACGACTAAGCGTTGTCCCAGTCTTTTCAATACACCCTGTATTCAATAATGCTGTTTTAGTTTATATATTTCTAGGTCTGAGATACTTTCCACTAGTTAGAGACATTAAAAATCAGTCTAAAAATGTTTAAAACTAATATTATTCACAAAAAACAGTGAAGAGTATCCTATAGAATGTGCAACAATTATATAAAACCTGCAATAAATCGGCTGAGTATAATGGTTAGCTTGTTCGTTATTATAATGGGTTGCAAATTAAAATAATTGTTAAACTTTTTAGATACTGTTTGCAAAACGGTGGGAAAATACCAAATAAAATTAAGAAAAGTTATTATTTACTAGAAAAAGAAATGATTCATTGATATTCGACGTTAATTTTCTGGTTACCTATAATTAAGTTGCTATTCATCACTTTGAGACAGAATAATTTTGTAACGATAAAATCTAGAAGCATTGCAGATTTTAGAGAGAAGTAAACAATTTATCACAGATTATTGAAACATCGGAATTTCTTCTTCAGATTGAGATAAATTTGAATGTGGGTCTGGAATCTCATAATTCCATCTAAATTCAGTTTCATCCGTTATGAAGTTACTTCTTAAACTTTATTTTTATAACGTGTTTTATTATTTCGCTTTTTATATAGCGAGTGCGTTTTATATAATAAAAAGTAATAAAGTTGAGCCAATGTACCGTTTATAAATAAAGTTCCGAAGCAACTTTATCCGTTTGAAACCCACGATTTATTAGTAACGTGTAAAAAATTTAATAAACAGTGTAAATGTGTATTTTGAATGTTAGTACTTTATTACTTTTATTTATTAGGTATATCAAAGGGAAATATATATTAAAAGACTTTAAGAAGACTTTTCAGTAACCTAATATTACTTCCACATTCACGTAGTGGAGTGGAAGTACAGTAACCGTAAAAAAAAATTGTCTGTCTGTTGGTTGGTCTGCAACTTTTTGTGCGCATGGTTACTCTGGAATGGTTTAAGATAATAACTTGGAATTTGCTACACGTATGTATTATAACGAGATCTGGAACTAAATTATGTTTTGAACTTATTCCGTTGAGGGGTTGGGGGTAAATAGGTGTAACTAGGGATAAATAGAGGAAAATAAGTGAAACAAGCTAGTTTAAAAGATCAGAAACTTGGAATTTTATGTATACCGGGTCGTCACGAGTCAATGTACGCCCCCAATATTTTGGTTGTTTTTGTATTTAAAAATTTGGTTTTTGGTACAAATAAATTAGACAAAAATAGGCTACTTTTAGACTAACAAGAATGAAAATATCACTTCCGGTTGAACCGGAAGTGACATCAACTTTTTTTTCTTAAATGGAATGACTATATTTTTTTTATGTTTCTCATTAAGCATAAATTTCTAAGTGCAGCAGTTTTTGCAGATGTAAATAATTCCAAAAAAATAAGTGAGATACGAACAATTTTTTAATTTTTTCAAAATGGCCGCGTCAGATGAATGCGATGTAAGAAAATTACTAAGTAGGCTATGAAAATTATTAGTAAGGTCGTAGACTTGTCTGTAAAGCAGAAAACAGTTGTTTGAGTTACTGATAGGTACCAGTATTTTTAGTTTTTTTTTTTCAAAAAAAACGGAATTTCATTTTCACTTTCATTTCCGTAGGTGTCTTATGGAATTTTTTTTTAATGGAACTGTGCTATTTCTTTTATTAATCAGAAATAATGATTTATAAACTATAATTTTTTCGCCATTAATCATTTCTTAACGATATCCTTCATAATAATAGAAGTATTTTTAAAAAGTAAGCGCCAACAAATCATTTTAATAAGGTACCTATCTACATTTAAATCCAAAATTGCAGATAGCCATGAATCAGTCTTGACTTACTCACTAATTTTCTGAAGCAGGTGTATTAAAGTTGTTATAAACAAGAAAATGAATATAAAATGGCTGAAAATTATTCAAGAGATGAAAAAGTTGACATGATCATTATTTATGGAGAGACCTCGACGTAATGCAACTAGAGCACAAAGTCTGTATGGACGGAGATATCCAGAAAGAAGACAACCTCCGAGAAACTGTTTCGCCCGGTTGGAGCAACAATTTAGAACTGAACCTAATGTAGAAATTGAAGAAAGATTTATTGTGAATGAAGAAACGAAAATTAATGTATTAGCTTTAGTGCATGTTGATCCAACCATTTCGATAAGACAAATTGAACATGAATTATCAGTTTCCAAAGAATCAGCCAGAAAATTTTAAAGGAACACGGCTATCGTTCTTATAAATATCAATTGCATCAATTTTTGTATGAGAATGATTATTATCAACGAAGAATAACCTTTTGTAATTGGTTGCAGTTACGCTAGTTAAGAAATTAGAATTTTATCAAAAACATTTTGTTCACTGATGAATCGAGATTTACAAACCTTGGGTTATTTAATCGAAACAACACTCGATATCGGGCAATGAATAATCCTCACATTAGGAGACAGGGGGCGGTTTCAGGAGAGGTTTGGCCTCAATGTTTGGTTAGGCATACTGGGCGACCATTTCATAGGTCCAATAATTTTTAACGAAACTCTAACTGGACCAAGATATCTAGAATTCTTCTCCAAAATGTAATAGTTCCACAGATTAATCAAATTTCCAATACCAATATTGACGAGGTTTACTTCCAACAAGACGGGGCTGGACCACACAATGCTATTATCGTTAGGGGCTTACTTAAATCAATTATTTCCAGATCGTTGGATTGGGACCCATGGTCTAGTCAGATGGCCTGCAAGGTCGCCTGACTTAACACCACTTAATTTTTTTATTTGGGCGCATTTGAAAAATAGAGTCTACATGACTGCCCCAACCACAAGGCAAGATCTGGAAGAAAGAGTTCGAAACGAAATTGCACAAATAACACCTCAACAATTACAGAATGTTAGACGTGCAACGATAAGTCGCGCTACTCTGTGTATTAATCATAACGGTGAACAGTTTGAACAATTTTTATAACGGTTTATTATAATTTAGGTTTTAAACAGTCTTGTTATTCTTGATAATCTATTCATGGTTGTAACGTTATACCTATTAAAATTATTTCTTGTTTAATTTGTGTTTACTTATTAAAAATACTTCTATTATTACGAAGGATATCGTTAAGAAATGATTAATGGCGAAAAAATTATAGTTTATGAATCATTATTTCTGATTAATAAAAGAAATAGCACAGTTCCATTAAAAAAAAATTCCATAGGACCCCTACGTACATCGACTCGTGGCCACCCGGTATACTAGAAGCCAAGGTTTAATTTTTTTGTGACATATGCCACGCTTACCACCACCTACATTCTCACTCCAGTACTGAAGGAGTTAACAAAATAAAATTGTTGTTTAGTGTCTATGAGAACAAAAGGTCTAAAATTATTATTTGACATCAGCCATTCCCATTACCACCTTGGGGCAGACGATTTCAAACCATTTTATTAAAACTCTATTAGCAATTACTCCAGTGCAAATATATTATCAAGATGTCTTCTTTAAAGAGACTTGGATGGGAAATCTGGATATGGAAGTAGTGATTCCTTAGGAAGCGGTTTTTTATAAAAATTTCAAGCTGCATTCATAATTTTTGCCAACCAGAAGTCTCTGTGTACAGTGTGGTTATAATATTTTGTTGAGAAAACTTCTTCATCTCATCAATTTCTCTAATATTTCACACTTAAATAACTTCGATAAATTAATAACTAGCTTTTTAATAAATTCCACATTTTAGCAAACATCCAGTATGAGTGGAAATAGAGTGATATTAAATACTGCATGTAACTTGTGTTCAGTAAGGTGCTAGAAACAACCTTTTCTGTTGATAAATATAATACATGCAAAGACCCAAAAAAATTTATCACGCATCTAGTTGAAAATCTACATTGAATACAATTTTTCTGTTCTCTGACTACGCAAATATTTTAATGAATTCAGTTTCATTGATTTCAGTTTTTACAATACATAATTTATTCAGCCTTATATTACAGATGTATGTTATGTTCCTAATATTTCAATTATACGATAAGCAGAGTTTGGATGTCAGACCGCCATTTTACAATTTGTGAGGGGCATACTCAGACACATTTTTACTTTATACTTACGAATTTCATGTGCAAAAATGGTACAATCATAACTTGTCAATGTGATGAGGCTAACATTCTGTGGAGTATACAAATATACACCCTAGAACACTTAGGACAAAAAAAATATTCATTCGTGATGTCATAATAATAAAAGTTAAAAAATAGAGTTGTTGTAAATGTCGAATACACCATTGCATGCAACCACGACATATAGTTTATCCTTCTCGTCGTTTCCGCAGGAAATTGGCGTTTTCATATTTCTCATGGACGAAATTCTGGCACGATTTCCAAATAAGCGGATTGATCGCTTTATTCCACGAAAAATTACATCCGACCATCATTTCCACTAAATCTAAGCTAAATGTTGCCTCTAGTCTACCTTAAGTACGCCTAAGATAACATGTATGTGAATCTTTGCCCTTCGAATGCATTTATTTATGCATTCCTGGGCAAATAGATCTATGGTATAGATTTCTGCTTGGAAGATGGTTGGGTCTTGCCTAGGTCTCTGGATAGCCTGCAAATAGGCCCCGCTACGCCCACGCCGACCCTTTCAGCCATCTTTGAACCATCTGTGCACATCAAACGAACAGTCAAAGTCCCGCTTGATTGGCATTGAGGCAGTGGGTTTGGTCGTGGATTACAATTGAATTAACCCCAGAATCCTTAAGTGACCAACTAGATCACCTGATTTGAAAGAAAGGGTACTGAGTGCTGCCTCCTTCCTTACATTCACATGAAGAGGCAGTAGGTCTAGTATTGCCTCCATAGGTGCTCTGGGACAGGAGCCCATTGCTCCTGTAATCCCTAAGGAGGTAAGCCGTTGCAATTTCAGCAACGTTCCTTGTGTTAGTCTTTCTTCAGTTTATGGCCACCACACACATGATGCATAGGTTACCACGGGTCTCACAACCAAAAAATAAGAGATCATTTTCGGTTTTATACCAAACAGCCTGCGGTACGTCCAAATAGTCACAGTGGCTTTGGTAAGCGTTCTTTCCAAATGTGAGTTAAAGGTAAGTTTTTGATCCAGAATTATTCCTAGATATTTAACTTCATTGGCAAATTTCAGCCCTGTTATATTTAACATAGGAGCTCTTAAACTTAATTCTCTCCTCTCGGATTGACACTGAGGCCCTCTAGCGAGCACCACCTGGATATTATGTTTAAAGCGATTTGCATGAGATTTGAGATCATAACCTGATGCCTATATCTCACAGTAATAATCAAGTCATCAGCATAACCCTGAATGTTGAAGCCAAAAGTATTCAGCTTATGGAGGAGGTTATCCACCACCATTGACCATACAGCAAGGGCGATAGAACTCCACCTTGTGGACAACCCTTGACTGCAATCGCAGTGGCGGACTGTACACTTAGCCACTTCTTTTGCAGCAAATGTCTTTTCAATTCCTTTAACCAGGCCATGTAGAGCATTTATTGTCGATTTTCCAGATTGAAAGGCAAATTGTTTTGGATGAAACAGAGCCCGTGCATGGGTTTCACTTCTGACATGTTTATCTAGTATTTTCTTCAATGTTTTCAGAAGAAAAGAGGTTAAACTAATGGGTTTACTAAAGGTAAACAAAATAGGTTACAAATTTATTTCGTTATGGACGAACATCACAAATATACTTTAGAATTTGCTAATTTGTCTATATTCTTGTTTTTCCCCCGAATATTTGTAATTTGTATTGCTGGCTCAGTGGCGCAGTATTAACGTGTTAGGCTTGCGACCACGGACTCCCGGGTTCGAATCCGGGCCAGGGTGTGGGTTTTTAGTGGCAACTTTAGTGTGCTACGTAGCAGTGGTCTAGACCGCTGTTGAGTGGCACAGTATGGTCTAGTCGCTGTTATCTCTCCTGAGTTCGAGACTCACCTGCGGTTAATGGTAATACCGCAGGTAATGGTTGCCTTGTTGATGCCTGTATGTACGTGTCATGGCTGGGTCGTGGAATAGCTATAGCTAATCTTAGCCAGGATGTAGATATAAATGAGACGTTAAGATGACTATATAGAACCCGCTTCTCAGCGAGAGCTTTGATAAACGTATTTTCTTTGTTGAATTGCATTCTGCAAGTCATAGGAATCGAAAGAGTGAAGGTCACGGTTTTCTGACCACTGTCTGTTTCGCAATACAGATGATCACTTGTAGGTACGCATCAAATTATAAGATCGCCACAATAAAATAACATTACTACGGAACGATCGCCATGTAATGTTCTCGAAAGACGTGCAGGCGTCGTCAACCTCCTGCCATTAATCGTTCGCTACGAGTAACAAAATAACGGAAATAACGACTCATCTCTAGTTAGCAGCACGTTGTAAAAACGGAGTGATTATTTACAATTGCAAAGTTTCAGTTATGTTTATTGGTGTTTATCAAAATGAAAACATTATTTCAAACGCCTCTAAGTATGCCCGTTATAAATTGTGAATGGCGCTCTAATATCCGAACCCTGATGATAATGAAATATATTAATTATGTAACGTTATAATTAGTAGAGTGATGTGTATTCATTGTCAGATGGCGATCAACAGATTGAAAACATTTTCCTTATAAAGCCTGTTGATTACAAATAGTTAGAATATATCGGAAATACGTATATCTATCTTGATATTTGTTCGATTGGGAGTAATTGGATAAAGTGTAAAATGTGATTACTTCAAAATGCATCGGCATGTAATTCTGTATCAAGTGTCACGGTTGGTAGTTTTTCGTTATTTGGCATCATATGCCCTCACGATCCAGGGAAATCAAGTATCAATCAAATCTTGAAAATTCATGAAAATTACATAATGCATCGCGGATACCGCAGCGTTCGATTCACTACAGTGTTTATTGAATTCAACTCATTAGTATGCTAAGGCAGGAAAGCCTAAATGAATTTTCGTTTCTTCCATTTATTGGATGGTTTGCTTAAAAATCAATTGTTCGATAACGTTCATGCAGCTGTAAAAAATATTTGTTAATTTTCTCTCAATAGTACACAGTGTAGGCTTAAATAATGAAACATGGAAAGTAATTTTTAATGATGATAATTACAATAATAATAATACTAAGGGGATGTACTACTTCGGCACCATCGACACTCGCCGGCATAACAGAGTGACCAGTTGTTTCCACTGGCTTATGTACAAGCACTACGATAAACCAGTACATCAAAAATATTGTGAACATACTCCTAAAAAAGTTATCAACACCAGTGACATTGCACGTATGTAATTGTCAGGGAAATTCGAGCGAATTGATCAGATATGTCGTACATGCTAAAAAGAACAAATCCTGTTTGCTGATCGACGCGACGTGTGCATTTCAAGTGACGCTAACGTGATGCTCAAGGAAACTGCAAAGTGGAGCAAGTATAGTACGCGTAACCAGTAAAAGGTCGGCGCAAGAGACGCAAGACGAGGTAAAAGACGCCGACAACATTTTTTTACTTTACAAAGCGAGACAGAAGGTCATCGGCTGTTCAAGTCGCTTGCCAAAGGGTGCAAACAATAGTCAAGACCGTCATACTGATGTATTACGTTAGTCTTAAAAAAAATCATGAAGATCCATTCATTGTAACTGGGTTCCGTAATTTTTTGCTTTTTGTGTCTAATTACACTCGACTAGTGTGCGTCACAAGGAAACTACGTAGTAGCTTCGGCAGTTTGTTTCGAAATTATTGTTATTTATGAGCTTAGTGTAGCTTAACAGACATGATCAGGAACTAAAATTATTCTGCACAATAGTCAAATCAATAGTTCGTGACTAGTTGAATCCAATTCTGGACTTCAAATATAACAATCAACAATGTTCAATAAACTACACTACATGATGATGGAGAACACTAATTCTGGATCACGTAGCATTTAAGAATTTTAGCGAAAATAGTCGAAAATACTACTAGAAATAGTACTACACGCATATGGAAGTTTACTGGAATGCTTCTAGAAGCTTTTTGTAGAGTATATAATCCAATGCATATACGCGGGAAGGAAGTTTCAAATAAATTGAGTTTGGTAAATCGAAAGTGATACAAAGTGAATAGTGGAGTGAAAATATCAAGTAACAAGCTAGCAATTATACTCTTCGCCGATTTACTGCACTTTTTATATAATTGTTGCACATTCTATAGTATACTTATTACTAAAAAAATATTTGCGAATAGTATAATAATGCTTGTTTGTATTAACGGCCTTGTCTAACTGCGAGATGAATGAAAGCCGCCAAAGCTTGGTCCACAATCTTATCGCATTTGTGACAAATTTATTGCTGTTAAGATGATTTATATGAATAGCGACTGTTGCCGCTTTTCCATTGTAACAGTGTTATATAATATAAATATCCCAACTAGCACAATTAGTCGTGGGAACGTAGCAATGACTATTGTAGGCACTTTAAAGTGTTTTGGTACTAGTCACAGCCACGTAATAGGAACGTTCCTAATACGTGTTTATGACCAAAATGGGAAATATTTTTTGGTGACGATAACGTTCCAGAAACGTTCCTGGAACTTGTCTGGCTACGTTCCAATGACGTTGTTGCTCCAGAGCGGCGACGTGGCGGTGTAGACGCCGCAACTTTCAGAAAACTTTACCACTCCCTACTCTTTCAAATCGATCTTGCCCCTTCTTTGTCTTGCAACCGATTTTATTATATTTATGTTTCATTCGTACATATGATTCTTGTTCTTGTTCATTTCCCTAACTCAGAAATTTAATAGAATATCAGAAGGTAATATTAGACAGCAAAACTTGTGCTATTTTCCAATGGTCTAAGGGTCACAATTAAAACGAACTGACAAACATAATGATAAAACGTCCGAATCTAACCACGCGCCTTTAAAATTTGCATTTTTTAATGAAAATATTGTTTTTAAAATATGTAATGTCATGCGAGAATATGACACACTAGATGCCGAAACCTATTTTTTGTTGTTCTTCGGAACTTAACACTACTTTTTATGTATTCATTTGTTGTATTTGGTGAAGAAATGGCGGTAAATTAAATTTGTTAATCAATTGTGAAATTATGGCTCATGTGTTATAACAATGGCGTCGATAATTTTGGCCATCAACATGGCGTATTTCAGAAAATATGACTTTAAGGTCGTTTTCACCAAGAAATGCTACTTGAAAGTAATTGCTACTTGGCGATAGTGGCGAAAACTGCAAATACGTAACTTTAAAGTTATATTTACCACAAATCTGCGAATGGAACTGTAGCATCACTTGAAAGTCGTAGCAAAGTTGTGACTACCACAAATTACTTCTTCAAAGTTGCCGCTGCTACTTCATGGTTACATTTTTCCCGATATTGATTCGGAACGTACGTGTTGGCCGTACGTTGAGGTCTAGACTGAACGCGTTCCTAGCTTTTGCTGTTTATCATTTACCTAACTTCACATTGAAAAACCTATCAGCTGTCGCAATTTACTTGTATGCAGCCATATATCAACGACTTAATAAACATAAACCTTGTTGGTATAATATACTATTACAATGATAGATAACATAGAAGAAAAGGTAGGTGTAATAAAACTGTGTTGAAATATTAAATTTTGTTGCCTTATTTTGAACATAAAATTTGCATAGCATAATATAGCAGCATATAATTCTAGTCTAGGTTAGGCAAACATATTAATTAGGTTAGGTTTGTTGCATTAACTTTATCTATGGTCAACATTGGGAACTACATGGTGAAATTTACTTCATGGTGAATTTCAGAGGTGATGTGCACTTTGTAGTAGCCGTACACAGTTCTGTAGGTAGCAGTAACGTCATTAACACCTATGAATAGTACTTACAAGTTCCACTACTTTAAAGAAATAGTGAAGGTTTCCAGAACGTCGCGGTAATTATTAAAGCTACTTGAAGGTGATTGCAACTTTGAAGTCACATTTCAGTGATGCGAGTTAGTCGTTGCTACTATAGTTTACCACCTTCAAGTTATGAAAACCCGAAAGTCGTCCCACTGGCAACTACCACGTTCCCATGTACCATGAAAGCTATGTAGAAGTTGCATAACTATAAAGTAATCATTAGTGGTAGAAACTACGAGGCAGGGACTGTAGACTTGTCAAATGAAGTTATTTTTACACCAAAGTCGTAAATTTAGTCGCAATTACGTAATGGTTACTCATACGAAGTTCCCATCTCAGTTACTGTCACTTTGGTGCTAGTTGGGATAGAAATTTAATAAATTTAATTAATTAATAACTTATCTATTTATTGGTCGATTTTGTTCAAATACAATCGGGTTCTTTCTCTAGGTAACACTAACTCACTGTCCAAATTTCACTACTGTCTGACGTTTCGTTCTTAAGTTATCGTGCTTACAGACGGACGGACGGACATTTTGAAAGTTGTTCAGAATTCGATCACCAACACAGTGATACGAATTTTTTTTCTCTACGAGCGACATTACCGACTTCAGGAATGTGCCGATCGGATGCAATATACTCTTCGTTTTGTATTTGCGAAGAGTATAATAAATATTGTAAATGGTTATTTTAGTCAGTAAACGTGTATTTTGGTTAATAAAATCATTGTGAAGTTTTCGGTAAGATATGCAATAACGCGTGTTAGTGTTTATCTGTTGTTATAATTTTTGAACCTATGGATTTTTAATGGTGGTTTCCTAGGGGTGAAATCACGTGACAATATTAAGCGAATTATCCTCGTGAACATTTAACGTATATATATAAATGTGTAGTGAAATTATACTAAAGCACAGGGCGATTCATCTTTAATCATACTTAATGTGATAGTTAGATTTAACACGAAGAAAAATTCTATAAGAAAGAAAAAGCATTTGTTCTAAAAAACTGTATTAAAAAGTAGAAAATATTTTTTATAAATTCATACCAAAACCATCCCCAGGTCATATAGCAACTATTGCATAGGTACTTTGCTCAGTTGACCGCCCACAAGGCCTCTGGTTTCCAGGTGTATGAATTTAAAAAAAAAAGTAGTTAGTAGTTTTTTGAAATAAAAGCTTTTTCTTAAAAACATTTTTTTATGTAATTAACGCACTTTAGTCTTGAACGATTTTCATATTTTTTGCCCTGTATACTATTTAAGTTGAAGCCATTCTAAGTGCACCTGAAATGGTTATCGGACATGGTGGTATTTAAAGTTTGGTTGCGCAACTAAAAATTCTTTTCCATTTGTTGAACCCTTAATCGACCACACTGTATATCCTTGGTGTAGAATAAGGTCATTCCTATCATAAAAATACATTGTCATCGAAACTGAATCAGCATGTAAAATTTCAACTCTGTAGGATAAGAGGAAGTGGTTCTAATTCAGCTTGCAAGATTTGACATAAGCAAAACTAACACACTAACAATGCAAGTTAAATAAAATCTTTCAGTGAAGATAAATCTCTGTTAATATTTAAATTTTTCCAAAATTTATGCCCTTAATTTGAACTAGTTGGCGTTATTGTGGGCAGAACAGATAATAATTATATTAACAAATAAACTGCAAGTAGTACCTAGTGGTAAAGAGGAATTAAATAACAACTTACGATATTTCTCCGAAAGCAGCAAAAGCATCTCGTAATGTTTGCGTTTCTATTTCTGGGCTTAGGTCCCCTACGAAGATATGGTGATGCTCTGAAATTAAAAAGTACTAGTTAAATGATCACATTTATTATTTCACAACGATACACAAATAAGAGCACAATGAAATCCTGTAAAAAACTTTGGGAGGACATAAAATAATGTAGTTGAAAGAACTAACACAGATGTTAAATATTAGGATTTAGCTATAATAGATATTTAATTGAAAATCACCCAGGGCTGGATTGAGCAGGCGGGCTATCGCGGAATTGCCCACGGATATTCATATTTAAGTGAAAAAAGTAGATGTCTATTTCTCACTTATTTATTTTCTAGGCGACGTAGGCCATGAACTATAAACGTATCTTCAGATTATCAAGCCAATCAGAATTTCTTCATTAATATATAAAAATTTATTAAGTACAAAATAATTTCATTAAGAACCGTATCAGTGATGCGTATTTAGTTCAGCTACTGTACACCGAAATAATACAATTTTACAAGTACATGATAAATACAACAACATAGATTTATAATGTATCTTACAGCATTTTATGTAAAAGTAAAAGTTTCAAGCCAAGTTCTTCTTGGTGTCACTCCTTTTCTGTATTAAGACTGTTACACTCACAAAGCTACTCGCAGTGTTGGCCCCAACCATTAATAATTCATTCCCTATCAGATCTTCACCACAGATGAAATCCTTAATTGATCACCTTCTGAGTTTAAATAAACGTGTTACCACCCAAAAAAGTTCCTTGCCATTATTTTGATCAGCATGTTTACTATAGAGAATATTACTAGCATAGACAGTTGATGGGTGAAAACTTAGACCAGATTGCCATGATCCTAAGTGGTGACTTCAATGTTAACTCTGCTAAGCCAGAAGCACAATCGTTACCAATTTTCCCAGACAAAAGTGAAAATAAAAAATAAATAATAACCCTAACGAGGGAACAACGAGATCAGAAACTGCCATTCATGCAGTATTTACGGAGTATCTCGACTAACTTCAGTCTATAGTTTTCATATCATATTTGATCACAAACATATCGTGTTATTTTTAAATTCCGAAAAAACAGGAACAGAATAAAATATTAGTTTTCATTGTTTCATTCATTTTTATAATATTTTACTCTTACCAATTATATAATTTTGGCATAGAAGTTTCACTTAAATCGCGTGAGTTTTCATTCATAATTTTCTTTAAATGTAAAGATATTTATTAATAACACTAGTAAGAAACAACAAAAAGTTGTGGTTTGTTGTTGCCGACGAGATACAACAAGAGGACTCCTTTTAGTTAAAATATCAAAAAATGCTCTGTTTGCTCGAACTGATCAAAAGTGATTGGTCAAGAACAAGAAATAGAAATGTCCTTCGTTGCATTTTGAAATGAGGTTAAATTATGTAAATATCTTTTGCAAAAACATGACGCAGCTGTTGACATTTGTTGAAATTCTTGATTTATGACAAAAGTAAGTTCTATCTAGTTTCAATTAAAGTGATAATCAGCAAATAGTTAATGTAAATTATCGTCTTCAATTTATGAGTTAGTTTAGTGGTATGCAATCTAGCAAATATCGAAATATCTTTTGTGAAAACGGGACGTGGCTACTCATATTTGTTGAACCCCCTGATGAATGACAAACATAAGTTCTATCCAGTTGCAGTTTTAATCGAATTAAAGTGACAATCAACAAAT